>OY292501.1:4519319-5945375 GCA_958496325.1 Nomophila noctuella
ATCCATAACCCTCCGGTCTGTTCTCAACGCGGTCCTTCTAGAAGAATGGCTGAAAGAACTAGCCGCCATGTGTGAAGAACATGCCTTAAGACTATCAGCTGGTAGGTACGAAGATAATGCGTATGTTAGATCTGTGGCGTTATGACTGCGAGCGAACGCGGGTGGAAAGCTCGCGCGTGGAACGGAACGGTTTGCGGTTGACACTGCGGTTTAGTGCGTTTCGTTTCACACGGTTAGGTTGTTGACATAAGCGATTAAAATATAAATTATTCAAAAAAACATAATTTACAAAAACCTTGTTTTAATAAATAAAAATACTTCGTATTTTTTAATTTGCTAATTTTGAAAACATAGCCTTGACAAGGACAATTTTATTAAAAAATAAATGCATAAATTATTACGACATGGTTTTTGTAACTGATATTTTTTCTATAAAAATTTATGTCTCGAGTACAAATGCCGACGTCTACCAATCAAATAATTACTCCTAGCGGGGTCCTAAACGGAAAGAGTATTCCCAAACGATGACGTTACTAAATGCACCTACAATTACAAAAAAAAGTGCATTTTCATTATTGGACTGATGATGATGACTGTAGAGAATAAATAACTAGACAGATATATAAATTGCACGTTTGGAAAAGTCAATTAAATGAATTTTATTAATGTGATATTATTTTATGTTTCCAACGAAAGAAAAAAAATCCGCTCAATATAATTATGGTAGCAAAGAGCTATTAGAAGGAAAGTCAATCTTTACATTGTATACCTTCATAATTTTATTTGTAGTAGGTAATCATCCAATCTTGGCTTTCTATGTTTTAACTTTGAATTTGTCCGGCTTATTACTTTTATGTTTAAAGACAAAGTTGCGTGCAGAGTCGGTGAAGAAACGAAACGCACAGGAAAGGTGACAGCAGAAATATAAGAAGTAGAACATTTGTATTCTTATGCGTATGCCTTAGTAAGTCATTAAATAAGTCTAGGAACATTAGACAAAAAAAAACCTTTCTTATGAATTCTACGAACAATTTTATGTATTGAAGTACATAATGTTTCCCCCTTTACTTGTAAACTGTTATGGATGTGTTCGAAATAATATCAATTTCGAGTTAGTTGGTTGTTGTAGTTAACTCATTGTTCTTTTTATTGATAAATTAGTAGCCATCGAAAAACGACTGATTTAAAATTTAAAAATTTATTCCTGTTTACATTGTAAAGGGGTCGAGTTAGTTAATTTTATTAATATTAAGGCTTTTGACGGGTAAACTTGCTTTTCAATGCATATCAGGGTGCGTCCTACCCCCCTTGATTCGTATTCCTCATTACTGAGAATCGTAATCATTGCATGAAATGAAGCACAAAAAAACTCTCTTGGCAATTTTAATGGAGTGGTTTGCCATTGCCTTCTCCATTTCACACACCAACTCGTAGTGTGCAGGTTTCCTCACGATGCTTTCAGGGAGCGTCCACATCTGGCGAATGCTAAGCTCGCGAACGAAAAACTTGCTCGCGTGCATTTTAGGTTTGTTCTGTTTTTATGCAAACGATTGCAGTAACATAACAACAGTCGCACGCGGGCAGTGAGCGAATGGATCGCGAGCTGCGCATTCGCCGCGCATTCGTCAGATGTGGACGCACCCTTGGGTTTAGGCTTAGGTAGCCGGGGAATTTTTCGCACTTAGAATACATCAGTCATTGAGCATGATAAAAGTTTTACCTTATACCCTTATTCAAAACATTTGATCTCCAACCGGAAGCCGAGAATTCTTAGGCTTATGTAGCCGGGGAATTTTCCACACAAAGCCTCTAAGCGTGATTAGAGTTTACCCTTATTCAAACCATTGGGGCTTAACCAGAGGTCCAAGATTCTCGCGGCGTCGCTGAAAGCTGCCCGCAGAGTCTGTCAGTCTGGAAGTAGTCGAACCCGTTGTTCGGCCACGCTTCTGTATTAAGCAGCACGTGGGAAGTTGTCTCCTCAGCTTAGATGCACCCTTAAAAATAATAAAAGTCATTCAGGACATTTTGTTCGTCAATTCCTGTCAGTAGAATACAGATTGGCATTTGTTTCAATGCATACAGTGAAAGCAAGCTTACCCGGTCAATTTATTATACTAGATTCAAACATCACATACTTAATCCTAAGTACCTAACTTTAGTTTCTAATTAGTATTGATCTTAGTCGAAACGATTATGATTAACTTTGCCATCAACGTAATTTTGAACTGTGATTTTGTGATGTTCAAAAAATAATTAAAATAATCGGTAAAAAATATTTATTGTACATAAATTTTACAATGTTTTTAACAGTATTTTGTGACGTCTACATTGTTTTTTAATATCGATTTTATGTGTCCTAACACGTACATTTGTGTACATTAAATACTATTAATTTTATTTTATAATTTTAATTCTGAAAATTCATTGTACTTTATAGGTTTTACTTTATGAGCCTTAATAATATAGTAAATATGTAAATTGACAGGAACATAAACTTAATGACACAATGGGCATTCTTATGCCAGCACAAGTAAAGATGAATTACTTTAAAAGGGCTATTGTTTTCTTGGGCCTTGTTTTTGTTAACTATTATTTCCGATATAACGAGCATTTAGTTAAAGTAGGTATAAATAAAACCATTTTTAGGGTTCCGTAGCCAAAATGGGAAAAAAAACGGAACCCTTATAGATTCGTCATGTCTGTCTGTCTGTCTGTCCGCCAGTCTGTCACAGCCACTTTTATACGTGTTTGAAGCGAGATAAAAGTGCTTAAATTTTAGTACAAATGAATATGGTGGCAGTTGACTTTATTCACCCTTTATTTACATATTATTAAGGCCAGATATATTTTTTTAGTAAAATATTGTTTAATTTCTATTTTATTGTTTTAATTGACTTATAATTTTTGAATGTGTTTAGATATTTTACTTCGTGTTTGTTATTTTCGTGAGACGATTAATTGGATTTTCATATATTCTTTTATTATTTTAGAGTGTTGCATTACACAAAATGCGATTAACGCGCAAAATGAATTGGAATTTTGACGGTAAATCGTCCTTTTTTAGCATGGAACGTCCTTTTCCGTCCAAGGGATGAAAATATTTTTTTAATTAAATGTAAATTAGTAGTCTAGCTCCAGGTATTCAACCTATGAAGTTTGATAATATCTGAGTCGTCAATGTAATGTAGTAATTTTTATACTCTACGCTTGTTTTTATGCGCAATATACTATTATTGAATTGAAAATAAAGTGATCATACCTATTCTTGTAAATAAATTTGAATTGTTGTTTGTTGGTGATAAATTGAAGTATGCACTTGGATTGATTTATGCATTTTATGTTTTAACACATTTATCAGAAACATTTTATGGAATGTTTTGGAACCTTTTACAGGAAAAATATTATGTTGGTGATATTTATAGTATGAAAAATCATGTACATGCCTTTTATATCGGATTGAATTACGAACCCAATTTTGCGAGTATTTCCTATGTTCTGATGATATGAGAAGTTAGCATATTATGAAACGAATTATTAGGCTGGTAACAATTATTTGGTATAAATTAAACATACTATTTCGACATAATTGAACATTCTATATTTATTAATTCAATACTGGTTCTGATTCAGTCGAAATACCTTATTGTTTTTATCAATATTATAAGACCATACCTGTTTCTATTAAATTTTTAAACTCATGTGGTGTTCAGATGCAATTCATTTCTAACCATTAAAAACTTACAAACATCAGTTTATTTAAATTATGGTTGTTACCGTGTGTCGAATGTATAATAATATTGTGAAGATTGCGAGTTTGTATTTACTTAATGATTTTAATAAAGAAAACGTGACAAGTATGTTGTATGTTTTATTTTCTTATTATTGTGTGATAAGTGACGATGGCCGAGGATGGGCGACAAGAAGAACTACAGGAGAGGTATATGTCCAGCTAGGCTAGGCCGATGATAAATGATATGATGCAGTGACGATAATGTACGATGAATAATTGGCATATAAGGGAATTTTTGAATTTTTAGATTTTTTATCAAGACACTGTTTAATATATTTTCCGTCGCCTAATATTGAAAAGTAAAAATAACGATTATGACAGTGACATCTGTCAGCTGTCACTCTACCAGTGACATTCAATGTTTTCTCTCCGTGTTTTCTTCGCGGAATTGTAATTTGTATTGTGCGTCAGATCCGTATACATTAAATGCGGAAATTTTACAATTTTCACATAAATGGTAGTGTCCAGTAAAAGTGTTAAATCGTCACAAGAGCGCCATGTCGTCGTTTGTAAACTATAGGAATGAGAGTAGTATCAGTGTTGACGAGGCTTCGACAAAAGAAAATGTTACGTATTACAAAATATCTGTACGAGTGGGCCCTGTGCACTGGACCGTTCTGCATCGGTTTAGCGACTTCGTGGACCTCCATGACAAGCTAGTTTCAGAACATGGGGTCGCCAAAGAGTGGCTTCCTCCAAAGAAAGTTATAGGAAACAAAACACCTAAATTTGTCGAGCAGAGAAGAGAAGCTCTCGGCGAATACCTTAAGAATGTCTTTAACTACTTGAGACTGACGATGCCGTATGAATTTGCTCACTTTTTAGACTTTCATTTGTATGACATATTTTTTCTGCTGCAAGATTTGGCAAAGAAATTGTATTTAGAGGGAGATGCTTTGTTGCAAGAAGAAAGGTCATATAAACTGACTCCGACAGAGGTTTGTATATTTAGATTTTTGCAAGCAACCAGTAGGTTTTTATTTTATTATCTTACACTTAATATTTTAAGTATTAAAGTTAAGTTTTACACCTACGTTTTAAACAACTATCAACTCCACAGTTCAAAAACTTTGTGACATCCTCACTACTGACGTAAAATGTTCTTAATTTAATTAGCACACAATTCTTTATCTTTACGTTTTCTGTTTTTATATGAATTAAAAATCAATGCTTGTTTAAAAAAGTTATCTGCTTATGCCGTTATATGCTAAAGTCATAAATTAGCTGCTCCCCAAGGCCATAATACAAGGTTGACACATTATTCAATTGTTTACAATATTCACTGAATGAAGCTGATAAAGGTGTATTTACTTGGATATCTTGTTTGTTTTTTATGCAGTATACATATTTCAATTTGTCACCATTAATGCCAAGGAAAATTAATATATAATTATATCATCATAGTTGACAAGCACGTTCATTCCCGCATTTTTATATCACATAAAGGCTGGGATCTAATAATTAAATAGCATGAGTAGTCTGAAACCACGGACTAGTAAAGATGTAGGACTTTTCGTCACTTACATTACAAGTGACACATCAAAAACGGTGCCAAGCTGTGTGAAGTGTAGCGCCGAATCCGTACTATTTTAATTAGGCTGTGGTCAAAGATAAAAGAAATGCTCAATCATATGCCTAGGGGGCCGTTCAAGTATTACGTAAGCACTATGGGGGGGCGGGGGAGTCTTGGTTCTGCTTATTTTGGATGACATCGGGGGTAGGGGAGTCTAGATAGTGATTACGTCATTCATAATTATTTACTTTTTAACATGAGTAGCAACCCTCACATTGTGTTTGTTTGAAAACAAACGTATTTTCGGGGGTTACCCACAAATCCAAAACCTAGAATCATGGACTGAAGATTGAATATGAATTCAATATGTGAACCAAAAATAATCTATAAGTTGATAATGTTCGTTCGTGTGGTAGTTTTATACCGTATCAGTAAAATCTTTTTAATCAGTAAAATTTAAATTATAATTTTAAAAAATCGAAAATGTTTACGTAATTATGGGGGGAGGGGGTAAAAGCTTTGCTTATTTTTGCTGACAAGGGGGGTGGGGGGGTGAATAATTGTAATAATTCTGCTTACGTAATACTTGAATGGCCCCTAGGTTAGGAAAAATGGGATGGGGGCACGGACTATAGAAAAGCCTTCCTTTTTTCCTCTGCACCACAATTTACACTACTTGGTTGGTTATCACAAGCAATGCCGTCCTTAGAGGCTAAGTGCGGAAAACTCCTCAGTTAACCTAAACCTCAACCTACACTACTTGGCACGTTTTTTAATTTATCACTTGTAAATCTTGTAATGTAGGTGAAGCGGACTCCATACCTTTTTTACTAGTCTGTGTAGAGACGAACTTCTTAGCTATCCATGGATTCTCCGTGCGGGTGCCGGGTCCATCGCGTGGAACAGAGAGGAATGTCAGTCGGCGCCTGGGACTTGCGACCCAGCGTGTAGGTTTAAGGGGCCCCTTTATAGTATACTAACGATCACCTTCACCGATGACATTCCTCTCCCTTCCCAACCATATTTGGTATGAGCCGAGTAAAGCGGCTTTAGTTGCTCTTTCCAGTAACGAGCTAATATTAGATCTTGGTAATCCTAAGTCCTTCAGTAGGTTGTAGAGAGATTTCGCTGGTATACCTCTCGCACCCACTTCCACAGCATACAACCGTGCTATATAACCATTTTTAGTCATCTCGTTGGTTAGGTCATAATACTTATTTGTTTTAAACGCGTGATCTTTGGGAATGTTTGTCTCCCATGGAACAGTAAGTTCCACCAACAGTACGCGCTTAAGTTTTCTAGAATAAACGAAAAGGTCTGGTCTAGACGACGATAACACAATGTCTTCTGGAATAGTGTAGTGCTTTTCATACGTGTCCATCATGATCTTCCAATCTGGAGCTACACTAACAATGGAGTAAGGTTTGACTTTGGACTTCTTGGTAGATCCTTCCTTGACGAAGTTGATGTTCTTTGTATTCGTCGTCAAACCTTTTGCTGCTCTTGCTATTGAAAGGCTCACCGCTTCACGTATGATCTGCAACACTCCATCATGGCGGCGAGAGTAGTGACCTCTGTCTAGGAGTACTCTGCATCCCACCAACAAATGCCTCGCGGTACCTACGGCCTCGCCACAGAGTAAACATGTTTTGTCTACTGCCATTCCCCACCTTACAAGGTTGCTCTGATCAGGTAGGGTCAACTGAAAGGCATTCAGATAGAATTTAAGCAACGCCGGAGTCCAATCGTACAGTATCGACCGCCACTTCAATGCTAAAGGGATACAAAACTCACCAAGGGACACCCACTCGTTTTGCATTTCGAGATTAAGCGCATGTACTATATACTCGTTATCTTCATCCATTCGCAGAAAAGACTTAATGATGTTCCGGTCATCCTCTCTTTCTCGACATCCCAATCCTACCCTGTTTGTTTGCGCTCCCACCATAAACTGCTTATGGAACCGTAGCCTAGACTCTAACTCACTCATATTCTTATCTTTTGGGAGTGTTGCCACTGCGTTGTCTTTCGATTTACCCAGAATGTGCATCTTGGTGACTCTAAGATGTTTGTAAAGCTCCGATGGCTTGTTTAGGTTCATCCCAAAACTATTTTTGCCCCTAAATAGTGTAGAGGGGTCTGCCGAGTGGGCTAATCCAGTCCAAGACTTCAACGATTTCACAACAACGGCATCCAGTCGCGATAAAAGGGTTTTGCCGAAGTCGTACACGAGGAAAGGCCAAGACAAGCGCGATGACAGGTAGTTGTTGTAGATCCATAGCTTCTTAATGTTCCCTATGGGCTGGTTCTCAACCCTACTAATGGAATCAATGAAATCCTCAACAATACCATCCAAAGATGGTGTGCGGCCTCTATAGTCTATCTTTCTGCCTAGAAATTTGAACGGGAGCGCTTCAGAAATTGTGGCAACATTCTGACCGCCAATCGTGAGTCCAGGGTCATAAGATGTAAATTTAAGCAATAGCATTTACTTGGTTTCACCTTCATGCCGTCAGTCCAAGCACAGAACTCATCCACCTTTTTCAAACATAACATTTTGGATAGCGGCCCTAGGCTTATTTTAATCTCTGGACCATTACCTATTTACTAGTACTAGTAAACTGTCTCTATAAAGCTATAGAGACAGTTTATTCTGTTAAATGAAGGTCATATAGATAAACTGTGTCATTGAGTAGTTGAGAAAATAGGTTGCCTTGACAATGCTTAGTGTATAGGACCTTTCTATATTATGTATATCTTGTTCATCCAAGTGTTTATACTATAACTATTTTAGACATTCGCGTGGCATTAATAACACTTATAATTTTCAAATTTAGTCTCTTTAATCAATAAGTTAGTGTTAAGTTTTCATTCTGTTTTTCTACACAATTTTCTGCTCGACGGAAGTCTGTAGGTTGTTTACTATATGAAATCCTTTTACGTTTTCAGCTACACGCTATAAGTGAACGATTGAAGATGGCGTGCCCACCGACAGAGAAAGTGGACCAAATGTATGACTTCAGCCATGTTTTGGACTTCTGCTCGCAGCTACGTTCACTAACAATAGAGGGGAACTACGACAAGCTTGGCAAAAGTAACATTGTGCCTAATGATTTACGCTTCGATTTCGTGCCTTTCAAGTCTCTGGTAGACTTAAAAATTATTGGAGTGCCTATGCCTTGCATACAGAGTGTTGGTAAGAAAGTTATGGTTTTATTATCCATTTTTTTTAATAACCTTACATAAATAATATTCTTCTAGCTTACAAATAATTTTGTAGTTAATTATTAAAATGTCCTATTTCTTTATCCTTTCTTAAAAACACATTGATAAGAAAAAATAACTATATGCTAAAAGTTTTTTATTATCTGTATGAGAAGATAAGAATCAATATGCGTCAAGCAGTTTCTTTTTGTTTTAATCTAGATACATATTATAATTGCTTAAGTAAGTAGTATGAATAAGAAAAAGTTATTTTTCTTCGTAATTGTATGGAGCGGGACTTTTTGCTATCCTTGAATGAATAATTATAAATACCTACTTCTAAAGCCATAAAGTTCTACTTGTGAGTCAGAGTAAGTTTGTGTAGCAAAGAAGATTTTACACGCCTGATCATTTGCATTTTGACTCACACTGACCTAGCTAAGACTACCGTAAAATTGTCCTGTTGTAAATGAAACTATAATAGTGTGGGATTTCTTAAATGTCATGTGTAAAATACTCTTGCACAGGTACAAATTACGTGTATGTTTGTTCATAAACATGTTAATTCTACCATAGTTTATACCCGCAGCTATACCCGCGTTATCAAGATTCCTGTTTTATCCCATGGGAGCATTTAATCTGGAATAAAAAGTACCCTATCGCCTAAGTCAGCCCAAACCGCGCCTGTATACCAAATGTCATCAAAATCTGTTCAGTAGTTTCAGCGTGATCGACGGACAAACATCCAAACAGACTTTCACATTAACAATATTTGTATGATTCTAGGGAGCCTCCGTGAAACTCTAGTCAGCTTATCAGTTATGATTGCCAGCGTGGTGTCTCTCAATGAGTTTCTGCTAGTGGATATCCTACATAAGGACCAGTCGAGTATTGCTGATACTGTGGTGAGTGTAATTATGTGTTTATCAAGATTTATGTTGAATACTGATATTTCTGTAATTCAATGCAGTGACCCAGATTGGGCCCGCGATCGTTCGGCGCCCCCAGATCATGCATTGGGGCCCCAGACCCTGCACGATTACCAAACCAGAAGGCCCATGTGTCCAGGGCCTCTATACGTCAAAGGTCCTGGGGCCTTACCATCAAGTCTTAAAGCGATCTTTAAACGAGTGAGTAAGAGAGATGCCGCTTTACATGATGTAAGGCGGCATCTCTGTTACTCACTGGTTTTTAGATCGCTATAAGACTTGATGGTAAGGCCTCTGTTCATGTATCCATTCCAATTTTACAAGTGAAACGCTCAACAGCTTGTCAGGTCTGGATATGCTGCTCAATAAAAGTGTATTTACCTAAAGCGATGTAGGATCCTTCCTTGGTTTGTGTAAAACTCTATCATTGCAATCATTCAATTATCCTGCATTAAGACCATAGGGTCATGATTGGGACTAGTACTATCAGGCATCCGGAATCTATATAGTAGGTTTTTCTTTTGCAAACAACTTTATAAGTACTCTGCCTCCATTTTACTTAAAGTTCTGATTTATAATCATAGTAATAAATTAGGACTTTAAACAAATTGACACATGCTTCGTTTAATATTTACGATGGCCTTATTATCATTAGCCAGAGCGTACTATGCAGATAAACGCGTGGTTGATTCACTCGCTGACATTACGCTACTAGGTCACTGACGATAATACCTACTAGTTTAATTAAAACGTAGTAATCGAACTCGGAAGAATTCATTTATTGTTTATTCAGCTTTTTGTGTTTTCTTTAAGGACAATGACACTCTTTGCCTAGCTAACTATTTCGATAGCTCAACAATCGAATATACTGCTGTTGGATTTTGAATATTTTATATAGAAAGAGTGCGTAAGACCTAGCTTTATTAATAAACCGCATTTACATCCGTACACCATCGACACCACATTCATGTTCTCACGGCTAGGGTACGGGCGTTCCCTACGCGTGGATAGAGAGATGTGGCCCTCCTCCTTAAGTCTTATTCCTCATTACTGAAATGAAACACCAGTGCCGTAAATAGGGCGGTGCCAGCGGTGCCCAGGCACAGGGCGCAGGCCCTGGAGGGGCGCAGAAACGAGACTTTCAAGAAAAAAAAAAAAGCTGGTATGAAATTACACACATAGATGTTTGAAAATCCAGCGATGCGTGCCTGACCTGATTTGGACCGCAGCTTCACGCAAGAGGCGTACTCACCACTAGGCTACCGAGCTTTCACAGCTACATCATACTTAGGACCTCCTCAATAACTTCTAAATTGTTTTCCTTTTCAGAAGTGGAAAAAGCTGTCAGTCATCAATTTCGGCAGCAACAACATCGAGCAGGTTGACTGGGCCATCAAACTTGTTCCTCGTCTCCAGCACCTCAGCTTATCTTCCAACAAGCTGAAGGAACTCTGCGACATCTCCTGTCTCCATGAACTGAGGAACCTCAATCTGTCCATGAACAACTTCTCCTTATGCGAAAACTGGCACGCGAAGATAGGAAATATAGTAAAGATAGACCTCTCCCAAAACAAAGTAACCAGCCTCCAAGGATTCTCAAGGTTGTACTCGTTAGAAAGCCTAGATTTAAGCTGTAATATAATCACAGATGTTGAAGAGGTCCAACATATTTGCAAGCTACCCTGTCTTGAGTATCTATGGTTAACTGCCAACCCTGTAGCGTCGACCATAGACTACAGGGTGAAAGTCATAGAGCAATTCAACTCTAGAATGGGCGAAATATGTCTTGACAATGAAAAACCTTCGGAAAATGAACTGGACACTGCCAGAGTGTTGCAAGCCTTAAGAATTGTCAAAGAAGGTAAGACTCCAAGCTTTTTACAGAATAACAACACCAGTCATAGCTTTAATAGAAGTTGACAATGATTTTAGGAATGTACAGATTGACAATACAATAGTATATCGCTTGCGGACGGATGCAATTTTAATGTACAGATAGCAAAAGTAGATGTACACTTTAGACAGCCAAAGTGCCTTATTGTCATGGTAATGAGGTTTTTTGTATAACTACTTTTACTGTTGACTGTACACCAGTTAGACAAGATAGTATTTGCGCACGGTCTAGTAAAAAAAGTAAGGACGCCGCCGCAGTACTAAGACGTGAAGCCTAAAATTTTTGCTGCATGTGTGTTCGCTACGACATTATTTGATGTTTTGATACGCGAAAAATTGAACTGTCACAAAAGTTGTCAGAAAGCGTAATGGCAGGGTGCCATGGCCATGTAGGGCGTATTTACATGCAGCCGGGCTTGCTTTTAGAAGCATCACTTTTTATGTAGGTGACGCGAAGTCCTCACTTTTTTTACTAGTCCGTGTATTTGGGTAATAATTTTGACATAACTTATTATACATACATGATACATTTAATATATTAAATATATTCATTAAGTAACGTGGTAGCTTGTGATGGCTTAAGTTAAGCTCATGGCTATCGGGCATCGGGTTCGCTAACCAGTTTGGGTAATACCATGCTAAAGTTTTTCAAGCATAGCTTGTATATCAGAAAATAACTAAATTGTCTATATTAATTTGTAAGTTGGGATTATTTGGTAAACTGACCATTTAAATAACCTTTCGATGAAATAGTTTAATAATCGCTAGATTTATCGATACTATCACTTCATGTTACTTTTGCATCGATATTGTAGGTTTGTCTACTACAAAGTAGTATCAATGATGTATTGTATTACAATAAGATATTAGAATTATTTTCAATGTAATTTACACTCTGTTCCTATGTTAAAATAAATGTTGAACCAACTGTATTTATAAGTACATTATTATGTGGTATGACTAACAAGTAAATATTTATTCAAGTTGCGTATTTTGTACATACTTACATACACGTCATATGTTTTAAAATGTGATCAAATGAGTATCATATTATGTAAACATTGATGATTTAATCAAGTAATTGTCATTAGTTTTCTATGAAAGAAGTTATCTTAGCAATATTAATTTTAATGAAAAATATTACTTTTTATGTATATTAATTTATTTTAAGGATATTAACTGGGCATGATTAATTTCATAAATTCCAATGAAACATTCAAAATAGGTTCTGTATTGTTTCATTAAATAGCTTTTATAAAAATTGAGGTCTCCCCAATTTATTCTTAGTTGAGGATTCCAGAAATAATTTGGTATAAGAAACCCTGTCTTTTTTATTTATCCAATCGTGTTGAGGGGTCGCATAATATTTAATGAAATTATTATTTAAGCAAAAGGTAAAAGATAAATATTTCAACTCATTTAGGGTTTATATGCAAGATATTTAAAAAGTGCTCACGTATTGTCTCAGTAATAAATATTTTAACTTTTCATGTGATATTGGAATACTTTAAGTTAAGTTTAAGATGTACGGTTTGTATATTACATATAACGTCAGACGTAGCTTTTTAGATATAAGTATACATGTATTATTAAACCTTTTTGTTGTTGAATTCTTGACCAATTTTGGTATTGAAGTTGATTGTAAGACAGTTCGCCGACAGTCATTTCTCCTTTGCACTATTCACCGACAGGACGTTTCGTTTTTGTCTGATTCACCGACAGCACGATTCACCTTTGGCCGTTTCGTCGACAGGACGGTTCGCATTTTTCTGTTTCGCCGACAGGACGTTTCGCCTTAGGACGTTTCGTCGACAGGACGGTTCGCATTTTTCTGTTTCGCCGACAGGACGTTTCGCCTTAGGACGTTTCGTCGACAGGAAGGTTCGCATTTATATGTTACGACGACACTTTTCAACTATGGAATAATAACGCAAAGATTCTGTCTACAGTGGTTTCCATTATTTAACTAGGTAATCTTCTTCTTAGCGTTTATCCCGTTTCAGTGCGGGGTCCGCTCTGACCATGATCCAGGCTTTGGCGAGTCTGGTTAATACAGTAAAGCGACTGCAATCAGACCTTCGTAACCCAAAGAGGGGAACCAGACAGATTGGATCATGGTGACACATCAGAACTATAGTCAGAAACTATCTGAATGTGCCTAGTTTCCTCATGGTGTTTTCCCTCACCACCGGTACAAATCCACTCACGGATTCGAACCACGGACCTAATGTATGTGAGGGGCGGTCTTTACCACAATGCCACAATCGCTCTTTAAGATACGCATAACTAAGCCATAAAAAAGCGAATAGTTCGCTACACTTGTAGGCAATGCAATAAGCAAACATTTTAGAATTGTCAGGCAACTTTGTGGTCAAGTGCTAGCTTAGTTATAAATTAAAAAAAAAGTTCAAAATCTATAAAAAGTAAAGTATCAGCCTATTAATGTCCCACTGCAGGGCAAAGGCCTCCATCATTTGAAATCATGTTTTCGTTTTAAAGATGGGTTTTGGCTTAATCACCACGCTTGCCAAATGCGGATTGGTGATCACAAACCCGGGCTGTGTTCAGAAAAATCAACACAAAGTTTACCCGACCCGGGAATCGAACCCAGGACCTCGAGAAGTCGAGACCAAGGCCCGGTACATAAACCACTAGTCCATCGGGGCGTCAAAAAAAAATCTATATCTATACTAATATATCTATACTTATTACTTATTACTTATACTAATACTTATTACTTATTACTTATTTACTTATAATATATAAAGCTGAAGAGTTTGTTTGTTTGTTTGAACGCGCTAATCTAAAAAAGCATCTCAAGATCGCTCTCAAGATACCTACCTAGTTAAATAATGGAAACGACTGTAGACAGAATCTTTGCGTTATTATTCCATAGTTGAAAAGTGTCGTCGTAACATATAAATGCGAACCGTCCTGTCGACGAAACGTCCTAAGGCGAAACGTCCTGTCGGCGAAACAGAAAAATGCGAACCGTCCTGTCGACGAAACGTCCTAAGGCGAAACGTCCTGTCGGCGAAACAGAAAAATGCGAACCGTCCTGTCGACGAAACGGCCAAAGGTGAATCGTGCTGTCGGTGAATCAGACAAAAACGAAACGTCCTGTCGGTGAATAGTGCAAAGGAGAAATGACTGTCGGCGAACTGTCTTACAATCATTGAAGTTAGTTCTGCCGTCTATGACAACATTTGCTGATACAGCAGACACAAAAACGTTCAATTTTGAATAATTATTATGGCAACTAAACAAGAAGTAATCTTAAGAATATGTAAAAAGTAAAGGCTTGAGATAAATTGCAGTTATTGTCGACTAATGACAGCTTGAGAACCTGCTTATTTTAAGTTATAAGAACGTATTACCGTAATAAGGTAAATTACAAAAAGCGGAAGACATTATTTTATTAAACTCTGGTGTATGTTGTATTATTACATCGTTCTTGAAGTATTACATTTTGTGATTTTTGACAGAGAATGCTATATTGATTTTATTTGTGTAAAGACAACTGTTTTATTTTTAAATATAATTTTATTTTGAAATTGTTTGTGCATTTTACTTCCCATTTTTAACGTTAAAAGGGCTATTTTAATATTTTTGGGACGTTTCACTTAATGCATGCATGGTTTAAAAACTGAATGATTTTTTTAGTGATAAATAATTTTTTTAATCTCGCGGCATTGCTAAGTACCTACTTTTTAGTATCAAGCATGGAGAGGAAATGGCTGTATTTTTATTTTATCTGCTAAGTGGATTCAAAATATCCGAATTCATTTTCTGGTACTAACTGGTACTAAAACTTTGTTTTTGTTTTCATCATAGAACAAATAATACATAACAACTTTTTGGTCAAAAACACATTGATTTATTGATTAACTTCTTTTCTCCTTCTTTCCTTTTTTTGGTCCAGTGGCGAATCTCTTCAGTGCCAATGCCATGACGATTAGCGCGAACAAAATGGCGATTAAATCCAGATGTGCTTTTTGGTAGAAGGGCACTTTAAGCGACGGTGAACGGAGATGGGTGGCGCCTCGATACTTTACGGCGTATTCAATCCAATAGACCAGTTCTTTGCCAGGAGCGACGGGCCGGTCGTGGTAGATTGTTGAAACTTCTATCGCTTTTTGTTTGTATCTGGAAATGGTAAGTAGGTAGTTAATATCTCGTGTACCTACCTTCATATGTACTAAATAGCGCGAATAAATAAATAAAACGAAATAAATTCCTTGGACTAGCACACCAATAGCCTTGCCCCAAACTATTCTCGAGGCTTGTACCATAGTACAAGCTACAACCTAGCATGCATAGATGCTAGGGAACTGTAGATAAATACACAAACGCTTTTATCCATGACTCGAGAACAAATGCCGATGTTCAT
Source organism: Nomophila noctuella (assembly GCA_958496325.1). Classification (NCBI taxonomy): domain Eukaryota; kingdom Metazoa; phylum Arthropoda; class Insecta; order Lepidoptera; family Crambidae; genus Nomophila; species Nomophila noctuella. The sequence goes on from OY292501.1 coordinate 4,535,039, forward strand.
CACACAAAAATTTGCCTTGAGCGGAATTCGAACACGCGCCCCTCGGTTTTGTAGCCACGGTCTCTGACCGCTAGTCCAACGAGCTTGTCAAAAAATGGATTGATCTATGCGTACTAGTATAGTGGTCAAGCTATGAACTAGTGAGAATGATCCTTAATTCCTTACCCTATGGAGGACAGGCAATAGGTAGGTACGATAAACTTACGAGTCACACTCACTTTGGATTGTTGTAAATAACTTTGATGGCACTCTTCAAATCCTGCGGCAGATTGTACGACAGGTCTACCATCACGGCGTAGCCTAGATTCACAGCTTTCTTCAAGTTGAGGTGTTGGTCGTAGGATACCGGAACGCCTATGGTTGGGACTGCGTAGTGGATCGCCTCCGTTGAAGAGAGAAGTCCTCCATGGGAGATGAACAATTTGCAGTTTGGATGCGCTAAAATAACAGAGTAGGTAATATGTTTGCCTTCTTTGGTCAAAATTTGGCCACCTAGGCCATTAGTCAGAGAAATGTACTATTTTAATTCAGATACATTCCGGGGGAGATTGGCAGTCACGTTCCCCTATGTCGTTACACATCGTAGGGGATAGGGGAACGGGGCTGCCCTCTGTGTAAGCCTCTGGTGTGGTGACTATACGCCTAACACCGTTTCTGGGGGAGGCTGATAATTATGACATAATAATATTATTATGTGCCAACTAGATATACATTTAGGTACATTTTATCTTGACGTACGTAGGTGTAAATTGTTACTCATGCGAAAAAAAAACGCAGTAGTTCCATCATTGAACTAAGCAATGGACCTAATGCGAGCGAAGGAGCGGTCTTCGATGGTGAGAAGGGGAAGGAGACAGCGAACTGCTGCAAGCTGTCCCCTCCTTTTCGTGGAGGAGGCCATTAGGCGAACGGTACGGGTGTACCCCCACTGAGAATTCATCTGCCTCCATCACAGCCAGGTAAGGACGACTTAACCCTCACGGCTGTCTCCGTCCGGTGGGATCGCGTATAAGTCTTAGTGCTAGATACCGTGATTCCTCCCCACTAAGGTCGAAGGAGTGCCGCACAGGTTTTAGTGGGTACGCCAGATGGAGCAGCATTAACCGTCGTCCCCGGCGACCAGTATGCTTAAAGTTATCGATCCAATACACAATTGGACCGGCGGCATTTCCTCTGTATCAAAAACAAAAAACGGCCTATTTACTGACTAATCGACTAATCCGTAAAAAGGGCGCTTATCTTATGATTTTCGATGATCAGCCATTAGGCCCACATGGTAATCCGTTAAATTTATCTGACTAAGGCGGCCACAATTTATGTCATAGTTGAAAACACCATAGGTATTGTTATTATTAATGTTTACAGTTTTCTGCAAGAACTCACCTAGAATACTCTGTTGAGGAGCCCATTTCACAGTGTGCACGTTCTTGGGCCGGTTCGGAAGGTCTGCTTCGTACTTCCAGATGATGGTAGCATCTACCTCTGCGAATACCTCGAGCAAAGCATCAGTCACTTGTTTCGGTACCAGTTCACTTCTCCACAGTGATCCCATGCTGAAGAAGATCACGCCGTTCTTAGCGTTGTCCATAATGTTTTGCAGGTCCTGAAACATTAAGCGAAATGATAGCATATTTGCAAAGATTTTTATATGAAGATATTTTTTTATCCAGGAATTAGCGGCCCGTCACGCGGTTTCACCCGCGTCCCGGGGGAACTACTTCCCGTACCGGGATAAAATATAGCCTATGTTACTCTGGGTGAATGTAGCTTTCCAACAGTGAAAGAATTTTTCAAATCTGCCAAGTAGTTTCGGAGCCTATTCAATTCATACAAACAAACAAACAAACAAAAAATCAAACCTTTCCTCTTTATAATATTATATTATTATAGTAAGATGATAATCGCACCTATTCTATCTATTAAAGAAGAACAACCTTTAAGTAAGATAGACAAAAATATTGTCTGGACAAACCCGTGGGTCAAGAAAAAAAAAAGTCGTTTGTGGCTCTATCTTGTGTCTACTGACCTCAGGCAAAGGCTTCGGAGGTACTTCAATGTGGTACCCGCCAACCAGCTTCCAATTCTGTGGTGTTTTTGGTATGTCACTAGTTGCTAGATGTTCATTGCTGAGTATCAATGACGCGTTGTAAATTAAGTCATCGTATTCCGGTATTGGTTTACCTCGTTTTGTAAATGCTGGTCCGAAGAGTTTCTTAAAAGCCTCTTTTTCCTTCGGTTGGACTGTAAAGCTGGAAATACAATATTTTGTCTTTTACAATAATTTCTCTTGGAAATGCTGTACTCCTAGGTTAAACTTAAACTGACCGTTGCAAGAGTCGCTGGGTTCGATACCCACCTGAGCCATGAGATCAGATGAATTTTTCTTTGTTTATAATTTTAACATTAAAGAAAACTCCTTGGACGAATGGAAGCTAGGGAACGGATAGAAGTACTTTAATAAAAATCCATGACTCGAGTGCAAATGCCACACAAATATTTTCCCCTAGCGGGCTTCGAACACTTCCCTTGGCTAGACCGTTCCCTTCCGCGACCCTTGGTTTTGTAGCCAGGATCCCTGACCACTAGGCCCGTCAAATTTATATTGTAACTATCCAAAGCTGGTGCAGGGTTTCCCCGTTAGGGGTCTATAAGCAGACGGATGATCGCAGTATAAAAACTAACTTTGAATAAAGAAAAATTAATTAAATACACTTACAATTTCGAAAACCGCCAATGCATTTGCTTCCAAAACACCGCTAATCTCTCGGTAATGCTGAAGGGTGGAGCATAAGGCATTATGTAGTCGATGGAGTAGGCCGAGTTGGGCGGATCATCGATGAGCCTCATGGACAGCCAGTGCGCCCCCATCGAGTACGACCACACGTGCGGGCAGCCGTACACAGCTGCGAATCTGTGACAGACAAGATATTATATATATGCGAATAGAAGGGAAAATGATTGTGACTGACCTGTTGCCCTTAAATTAGGATGCCTTGTCAGTCATTCACTTTCCCCTTAAATCTAGGGTTCATTAAATAAAACAACTTTTAAACGGATATAATCAAGTACCTAACAGTCGCGTAAACCTAAGAAAATATTAAATCTGGCGTTGGCAGATTTTCTGACCCAGATATGGATGTAGCTGATTCTTTCGGTATATTGTATTCGGGAAACTTTCATCTTGCTGTGTATCCACAATATGTATAATTTTAGTATCCGTATTCTAATGTTTCGTTCTGCATGACAGAGCTTTTATGTACTTGCACTATGCACACTATGCACACAGGTTCGCCTTTTACCACCAGGCCTGAGCAGAATACCAGCGCCATGGGACGTGCAACGCCACGTGGCATATGCTGAGCACTGGCCTTTTGAGTGTATAATTTATTCTGATTTTGTTTGTTGTTTTATTTTTTAAGTTTTAGTTTATATTTGTGTTGAATTGATGTACATACATATTTACACTCAATAAACGATTTCTTTCTTTCTTTTTTTCTTTCTTTCTTTCTGTGGATTGCTACACGGATGATAATCCAACTACGAAATGAACACTATCTATAGTGAAAAATTAACTGCGCTAGCGTTGCTTCATTTCCTATTTTTTCACACTCTGGGTTTGGTGGGACAGTAAATCTTTGGGGACAGTAATCGGTTGAGCACAGCGCTCTAACCACTACACCACGGAGGATTTTTTTAACCTAGCGCTATATTAATCGAAAAGTATATACAAGTACTCACCCATGATGAAGTTCCGTTTCAATCAGATCAGCCACTACCACATCGAAAGCCTCCTTGGGGTCAAGAAGTGCTTGTACATTCTTTTTAAGAATAGTTTTCTCTGCTAACTCTCGGCATGCCTCTTGCAAGTACACCACATCACTGCTTAGCTCTATTCCGTGTTCTAGTATGTAGCTTATGTTCATGTGGTTGTCATCTGAATGATTATTAAGAATATTGATTAAATTCCATGAACTAACACCAATTAGCACTCACATGACAATCTTTGAGCTCAGTTTGGTGCTAGGCAATCGGTAGCTTAAGCCAATGAAGACATTTTAAGTAATACCGGTTGAATACATTTATCTCGCTAAACAGATGAGTTAGCTTTATTTCACGTTGATCCAAAAGATACAATAGTGGTAAGGCATTGGTCAATGTGCCTGCCAGCCGTAAATTTAAATCGTAACAGCTATAAGGTCCCATTCAAAGAATGATGTTTACATGAGACAAGATTATTTTTGGGATGATTATGGAACTAAAAATGTAATTATTGCTGTGGGTTGAGTAAGAAATAAAATTAGGTTGAGTAAGGAAAAATAATGGGTGGGGTGGGAAGTTGAGGTACAGTGTTGGCGGAAACCTGAGAAGTGAGTCAGAGTTTCCATCAAATGCCAAGTAGCTTTCTGCGGTGTCAGTGGCAGGACACGATCAAAGCGGAGCCTCAGCCAGTCCGAGCCATCCACGTCCCCGCCGTCCACCCTGGGCACTACTACAGCCGCGCCGCCGCGTGACTGCCAACTCGAGCTGTAGTAGCAGAGGATGCAGGGCAGAGGGCGAACGTTCTGCGCCCCAAAACAGAACCTAATCACTAGGGAGGATACCCGCATAAAACCGAGCCAGCCTACAGGCTCCAAGGTGGCAGCCCCGCCGTAGGCTAGGGCACAGAGGGCTAATCACCCACTTGCCTAAACACACACGATTAAAGAAACAGATACAGTGAAGAACCGGACCGATCCAAACACGACGACCTTTGGCATGAAAACACGGACACGAATTGCTTGCTGGAATGTGCGCACACTGAGCGACGATAGCCGACTCGCCCAAGCAGAAGCAGTAATGCTCAAATACAAGCTGCAAATACTCGGTCTCAGCGAGGTGCGCAGGAACGGATTCGGAGAACTGAGAACGTCCAGAGGCCTTACTTTTCTTCACTCCGGGAAGGAGGATGAAGATGGTGACCTGGAACACGGTGTAGGATTCCTCCTTACCGAGACGGCGAAGAAGAGCCTCCTGGACTGGAAACCGATCTCAGAACGGATCATAACAGCTCGTTTTAACTCTAAGGCCCGAAAGATAACCATCGTTCAATGCTACGCGCCCACAGAACTAGCATCAGAGGAAGTGAAGGACGATTTCTATAGCGCACTCAACTCAACTATGAAGAACATCCGTAGACAAGACATAGTAATCGTCATGGGTGACCTCAATGCTAAGGTTGGAACGGATAACGATGGTTGTCAAAGACACATGGGCAGGCACGGGCTGGGAGTACGCAACGACAACGGGGAACGGTTCCTGGAGTTTTGTCAGGACAACGACCTTACCATTGGAGGGACTCTATTTATCCACGGAGATCACCACAAGTACACCTGGAATCACCCCAATGGAGTCACTAAGAACCAGATTGACCATCTTGCCATAAGCGCTAAATGGCGCTCTTCGCTGCTCGATGTCCGTAACCGAAGAGGTGCGGATATTGATAGCGACCATCATCTGGTGGTGGCCGAGGTGCGACTCAAAGTAGCCGTAGCTCGAACTGCTGCCCAAACCAGAATAGGCAGACGATTTGAGGTTGGAAAACTGAAGAACCCTGATACCCAGGCAGCTTTCAAGATCGAGCTGCGGAACCGCTTTACTGGACTCGATGCAGACTCAACCACAGTCAACGCGGAGTGGAACCGCGTAAAAATGGTCTACACAGAGACCAGCTCCGTCGTTTTAGGACTTAAAACTCGCACACGTGAGGACTGGATGTCACAAAAAACTTGGGACCTCATCGAAGAACGAAGAAGGCTTCACCTCAATATTCTGTCGACCACCGACGCGGCAACACTGGAACACCTGAGGCTGCAATACCGTCTAATACGGAAGACCATCTACCGTAGTACTCGCCGTGACCGACGAGTATGGGCAGATGGTATTGCCGACATCGCCCAACGTGCTGCCGACTCCGGTAATCTCAGGGAGATGTACAAAGCGACGAAGACTTTGGCCGGAACACAGAACCGCAGGAAGAAACCCTTAAAAAATAAGGAAGGTCAGTTGATAGTGACATCAGAAGGGCAGCTTCAACGCTGGTGGGAGCACTTCGAGGAAATCTTCCGCATCCCCAACGATCCCACTGACTACACGCCACCTGCTGCCGACGTGTCCCTGCCTGACCTTGACATCGATGTCTCACCACCTAAGGAAGAGGAAGTAGCGAACGCTATACGTTCCTTAAAACTCGGCAAGGCCCCAGGAGTCGATCTCATCACAGCAGAAATGCTTAAAGCCGATTTACCCACTGCTGTGAACGTGCTGACGCCACTTCTGTCCAACATCTGGCAAGCGGAAGAGTTACCGGACGACTGGAACAGAGGTCTCCTCATAACTGTGCCAAAAAAGGGAGATCTTAGCGAGTGCAGTAATTGGAGAGGCATTACCCTGCTTTCGATCCCATCCAAGGTGCTCTGCAAGATCATTCTGGACAGAATGTCGAAGGCCGTGGAACCATCCATCCGCAGGGAACAGGCCGGATTTCGTCCCAACCGATCATGCACGGATCAAGTCAACACTCTGCGTATCATATTGGAACAGGCATCAGAATGGCAAAGGGAGATTTACTTGACTTTTGTAGACTTCGAAAAAGCCTTTGATACGCTGAGATGGACTTGCATCTGGGACCGCCTGCACGAAATTGGAGTCCCCGAAAAGATCGTCAACATTATTAAGGCCATCTACAGAGACTACTCTTGTAGAGTGACGCACAACGGCCTCGTATCAGAGGACATACCAGTCCATGCAGGAGTGCGCCAGGGATGTCTCCTATCACCTCTCCTCTTCCTCGTCGCCCTCGACGGAGTGATGCATCGCGCAATTGCTACGACGCGCCGCGGCATAGAGTGGGGATTGTCCAGCGTGCTGGAAGATCTGGACTATGCCGATGACCTATGTCTGCTGAGCCATACTCGCGAAAATATGCAGACCAAAATGGACGACCTACAGAGAGAGGCTAAGAAGATGGGACTAAAAATTAACATCCGGAAGACTAAGGAGATGAGGTGCGGAGCGACAAGTTCCTTGCCGCTTGTTATTGGCACAGAGGCTGTGGAGCGAGTCCACAAATTTACTTACCTCGGAAGCGTCGTGTCAGAAACTGGAGGAACAGAAGAGGACATCACTTCTAGGATCGCCAAAGCCCGAGCAACCTTCGCGCAACTCCGCCCAATATGGCAATCACGGAAATTGACTCGTAGAGTTAAGCTTAAGATATTCCGGTCCAATGTGAAAACCGTATTGCTGTATGGGTGTGAGACGTGGAAGGTCACAAAGGACATCACGCGCCGGCTACAGGTCTTTTTGAACCGCTGTCTTCGCCGAATTCTCGGAATACACTGGCCCGAGAAGATCTCCAACCTAAATCTGTGGGAGCGCTGCAGCGAAACTCCGATCGACCACCAAATTAAACGCCGCAAGTGGAGCTGGATTGGCCACACCCTCCGAAGGGACCAGGAACATATACCGAGGCAAGCCTTAGACTGGAATCCCCAAGGAAGGCGTAAACGAGGCCGCCCAAAACAAACTTGGCGGCGGACTGTCGCTGCAGAAGTGAAGGAGATAGGCAAGACCTGGAGCGAAATAAAGCGCGTTGCTCAAGACCGACCGGGATGGCGACGCACTGTGGACGCCCTCTGCCCCATCGAGGGGACTTAGGACCTTAAGTCAAGTAAGTCAAGGAAAAATAATGAGTTGGATCGTAGTATGAATACGGACGGAACAAACGTTACAGATTTAATTCACGTACTTTCAAAAGTGGCCGCATTCTCGCTAATGTCGATCTCCCTTAGTCTCGGTTTATTCAAATTCCTCGGATAGGGCGTAATGTATGTTACCTAGAACATTAATATTAAACCATAATTATTTTTGCTGTTTATAATGACATCCGCTGGCCGCTTAACAAGACTAAGTATAGAAACACACTATACAGACTATTAATTACACCAACATAGTAAGCTACAAAAAGAATCTTTCGGTCAAAGTTCAAATGAAACACGAGTTGGTACGTATACCTACAATAAAAACTAACTTACCTTGAAATTAAATACAAAACCCAAATTAATCGGATACCTCTCATTGTTTCTTATGAAAGTTAATCTAAACTAATATATGTGTGTATAAAGCTGAAGAATTTGTTGGTTTGTATGCTTGTTTGTTTGTTTGTTTGAACGCGCCAATCTCAGAAACTATTGGTCCGATTTGAAAAAATATTTTTGTGTTGGATAGTCCATATGACGTGGAAGGCTTTAGGCTATAGTATAACCGAAATCCAGGCGGACGGAGTCGCGCGCGGCTTCTACTCAACTCAACTAAATTTAACTCAAGGTTAGGACGACATGGCGATAGTAAGGGGAGGCCTATATCCAGCAGTGGCCTACGATAGGCTGATCATGAGTGCCTAACAGAAAAACCCGACAAAAAATAACAACGGTTTCGCAAAGAGGAACGAAACTTTTAAAAAATTGGCACCAATTTCGCTTGGGAATATTTTTTCAAATAAAATTTTATAAAACTGCAAATATCTCGAAAACTATGCGTCGTACGTAAAATCTGATGGCATTTTTGATCCCCTTTTAGGAAAACCCATTAGATATTTTAGATCTATCTGATGACCTCACCCAAAAAGGTCAAGGACGATGTCGACTTTTTATCTGCATTAAAAATCAATTCAGTTTCGGTGATTAGCGCGATCAAACAAACAAACAAACATGCAAACAAACAAATTATTTAGCTTTATATATTAGTTTATTAAAGTTTATTAATGTAAAGTTGTCACCGAAATGAATTGATTTTTAATGCAGATAAAAAGTCGACCTCGTCCTTGACCTTTTTGGGTGAGGTCATCGGATAGATCTAAAATATCTAATGGGTTTTCCTAAAAGGGGATCAAAAATGTCATCAGATTTTACGTACGACGCATAGTTTTCGAGATATTTGCAGTTTTAAATAAAAAAAAATATTTGAAAAAATATTCCCAAACGAAACTGGTGCCAATTTTTTAAAAGTTTCGTTCCTCTTTGCGAAACCGTTGCTATTTTTTGTCGGGTTTTTCTGTTAGGCACTCATGATCAGCCTATCGTAGGCCACTGCTGGATATATGCCTACCCTTACTATCGCCATGTCGTCTTAACCTTGAGTTTTTAAGCACCCATAAAGTATCTAGCTCTATTTTTATCAATAATTTACTAGAGGCCGCGCGCGACTCCGTCCGCCTGGATTTCGGTTATACTATAGCCTTCCTCGTCATATGGACTATCTAACACAAAAATATTTTTTTTCAAATTGGACCAATAGTTCCTGAGATTAGCGCGTTCAAACAAACAAACAAACAAACATGCAAACAAACAAATTCTTTAGCTTTAATATTAGTTTATTAAAGTTTATTAATGTAAAGTTGTCACCGAAACTGAATTGATTTTTAATGCAGATAAAAAGTCGACCTCGTCCTTGACCTTTTTGGGTGAGGTCATCGGATAGATCTAAAATATCTGATGGGTTTTCCTATAAGGGGATCAAAAATGTCATCAGATTTTACCTACGACGCATAGTTTTCGAGATATTTGCAGTTTTAAATAAAAAAAAATATTTGAAAAAATATTCCCAAACGAAACTGGTGCCAAGTTTTAAAAGTTTCGTTCCTCTTTACGAAATTGTTATTTTTTGTCGGGTTTTTCTTTTAGGCACTCATGATCAGCCTATCGTAGGCCACTGCTGGATATAGGCCTCCCCTTACTATCGCCATGTCGTCCTAACCTTGAGTTTTTAAGCACACATAAAGTATCTAGCTTTATTTTTATTAATTTACTAGAAGCCGCGCGCGACTCCGTCCGCCTGGATTTCGGTTATACTATAGCCTTAAGCTTTCCTCGTCATATGGAATATCCAACACAAAAATATTTTTTCAATTTGGACCAATAGTTCCTGAGATTAGCGCGTTCAAACAAACAACAAGTTTAGATTTATGTAAGCCTCAGTGAGGCACTTATAAATCGTCAATTATATCACAATAGAATGAATCTACCACCGACTTCGGAACGCAGTCATCTACCGAGAAGAAGCGGCAAGAAACTCGATCAAACCCGTGACCTCTTGTGTCTAACTTCTTAACCACTTACCTCGTGCCCAGCATCAAGAAGATGCCTCACAATACCTTCACCTAAGTTGTTCAAGCTCCTAGTAGGGAATGGGTATACCACTAGCACCTTATACGCATTCGTAAATGATAGCGCACAAATAAATAAACAAAGTGTCTTCATATTGGAGCGTTCCGTGCCCCTACCGTGTGATGAATGCGGTAAGATCGTAGTTTTACTCATCATAATGACTGTATGTTTATGACAATTATGTCGCAGGCAAATGAGGATATCAGGGACATCCAGTCAGTCATGGTTGCAATCTCATGCTAGTTATAAGTAATAATTTTAATAGTATCGCAGGGAGAGCATATTTTATAAAAGAGTTAACTTTTTTTTCTTTTACTGCTCTGCTGAATGCTGTGTTTACCATAATAATTGTAACATTTCAATGATATCGTGGTTGTTTTAAGTTTAATAAGGCAATTATAAATAGGTAAAAAAAACATAACCCAAACTTAAAATACACATATTATGGAGTGGAAGACTAATTCAGATAACATACCTAGGTAGGGATATTTTTTGAGACCACGGTGATTTCGTCGAATCCTTGGTAAGGAAACAAACAAGGCTGAAATAGGCTAGTTGCCACTATTTTTATTATTTGATAGAACGATTCATTACGATTATATTACAACATGAAAAAAATATGAAATTTTTTTGAAGCACCTATCCAACTGTATTTTGAATTTTAAATTATTAATTTCACTATACTTCCGTAAACGCCGTCCGCCATGATGGTCTGTGCCGTGGCGTCACTGTTCTTGTCAACAATACGCGTGACATAACCAAAAAGTGTTTAGGGAACATACCCAAACTACGTGACCCTTTTTTTCGTGTTTTTTGACCCCCTCCCCCCCCTCGGTGACCAAGCGTAGTATATGCCCAGACCCCCTCCCCCCCCCCTAGTTTTCACGTAGTATATTTTATCAATATTTTTTGCGTAAAGTTACAAAATAATGGCTTTTGTTTGTATTTTCTTATACGGCCCCTAAAAGTGCGTACTTTGAGAATGCGTACCTATAATTGCATACGGTTGTATTGTGTTTAGTAAAAAATATATCAAGAAAAAATAGTACATTGCACAATGTTACGGGCCGTTAAAAAAGAATTACGATCGAGTACTTACAAATGTAATTTTGTTAAGTTCATTGGCTCGAGTCTGCCATCCCGTTTCTCTTCATAATGATTTTCATCACATTTGCGGGGAAAGAAATAAAATCAGAATACAGCAAAAACAAGAAACTATTTATTAAATCAAATAACTTCAATGAAGACGTTACCACTATCAATCCACTGGGAAACGTTATGGATAATGGGGGCGATGGTTAATACCGGGGTAATATCCATGTTGATATCAACTGCCTCATCATCGACGGACAAGTTTTATTGATGGGGTAATAAAAACGTGGCGTTCTTAAAAAAAAATTATTGACTACGTGACAAGAAACCAAACCCCCCCCCCCTCCCCCCGGTGACCATGAGTGGTACTTTGAAGACCCCCCTCCCCCCCCTAAATCGGTCACGTAGTTTGGGTATGTTCCCTTATCGGAATTAAAACCATGTCTTCGTAGAGATTACATGATACATTTATGGATTACCACTATTGTATCGTGCGTGAATGTAACAATACATCAATAAGAAGTTGTGGATTAAAGTACCCAGTGATGAGAATTTGCGAATCAGAATTTGAAGCAAAACATTTTGCAACCATCAAAGTATCTATTTTGTGCAAGTTTGTTTTCAATAAATGTGAAGTGTATAATATTTTAATAGTGAAATAAACAACAATCAACGCGTTTAAATAAAAGACCACGAATAACCTGTCGAAACTGTCGTTTGAATTTGTGTTGTTTACAATATTGGTGACGTAGAATCATGGCGGACGGTGTTTTCAATCAAGAGAAAAAAAAGTAAAAATGTATCGGGTTTAAGTTGAATTTTTGCAGCAATCCCATATTTATATTTAATGAAATTTACATATTTTGGACCCCTGTACGGAATAATATTCGAATTAAAAGTGATTTCATAAATGGTGATATGAGGCAACTAGCCTATTACGCGACCGAAGTTCGACGGCAATGCATTTTGTATACAAAATTACGCGGCGTTATTTCGGCAAAGTGTGTCATCTTCCATTTAAAATAGGTAGGTATATTGCAGACGTAGTGAAGTGACGCTGAACTTTGGTTCCGTTTTTTTCGCCTGGTGTAATGCAATCTTCACAAACGGTTAATTCTACCGAACAATGCGGAATACATTTTTGTAGATAATTTCAAGACAAAAAAATAATATACCTAATGACTTTTATTGACCTCAGAGCAATAGATCGCGTGATACTAGCGAAAAACCAATTTTAGTGACCTTTTAACCCTTATAACTTTTTTAGCCGGCACGATATCAATGTCGATTTCACATCTTCATTACAATGCCGTAATAAAGGTGTATACAAAAATTCAGCTTACTAGGAATTATTGCGCAGATTTGGGTTGAAGACAGGTAAAATTAAATATATAAATAAATATCTCTGGACATTATTCACACAGCGCCATCTAGTCCAAACTAAGCATTAGCTTGTGCTATGAGTGCCAGACGACGGATAAACATTACTTATATACTTTTTTTTGTAAATACATACATAGGTATTATTAATAGAAACACCCAGACCGATACAAACAGACATGTTCATGCACACAAATGTTTGTACCGCGCGGGGATCGAACCCGCGACCTTTGGTGTAATATCCGACTTCTCGACCATTACACCAAACGGCTCGTCAAAATGACTGGACTAGTATCCTTATTTTCCTGCGACATGTAGTAGGTAGGTACCTATGATAAGTGAGGTAATAAGCACACAGAGCTTAACTACTTATGTGACTGTGTATTCATTTCTTAATGGATGTTGTTCTGTCAACAGTGCACTGGTGTTTTCTATAAATAGAAGATGTATTGTGTAATTTCATTGTACTATGCCAAGAGTAAGGCCAATTTAATCACTAAGGAATGTAATTTTTTCTTGTGAAGTTTTGTTCAAGGAGCCGTTCAAGTATTACGTAAGCTTTATTACAGTTACTAGCGGCCGCCCGCGACGCCGTCCGCACATGTAATGTTATACTATAGCCATAAGTCTGCCTAGATAAATGCACTATCAAACAAAAAAAAAGATTTTTTCAATTCGATCCAGTATTTCCTGAGATTAGCGCGTTCAAACAAACAAACTCTTCAGCTTTATGATATTAGTATAAATTCACTCCCCCCCAGCCCCCTTGTGAGCAAAAGTAAGCAAAGATCTTACTCCCTCTCCCCATGCTTATGTAAACATGTTCTGACTTTTTACAATTATGTAAAAAAAGAACAAAATAGATAACCGAATACGATAGTATACGTAAAATCTAACATTCCAGACTTACCTAACAAGGGATAAAAATAAAATAATATTTAAAACCGACAATTTATTACATACTCCATTGATAAGTTACAACATATTAAACAATTACTACTGCATTATCATATTCAGCTACAATCAATTTATTCTATTATAATCTATACTTAGAAAAGAGGCCTAAAATTAAATTAATATGATTAAAATCAAGCATTATTTTTTTTAAATATTTAAAATCATGTACACATATTGAATTCAAATTAACAGTCCATGTGAAATCGATGATTCTTGGTTTTGGAATTGTGGGTAATTCCCGAAAACACGTTTCGTTTCAAAGCAAAGCCAATGTGAGTGTTGCTATTAGTGTTATTATGTAAATAATTATCAATGATGATGATTACATCATCCAGACTCCCCTAACCCCCATGTCATCCAAAATAAGCAAAGCAAAGACCCCCCCGCCCCCCCATACAGCTAACGTAATACCTACTTAAACGCCCCCCGAGAAAGAATTATGTAACAGAAACGTTACTGATTCATGGGATACTGAAAAGCGTTACTATTTGAAAAATCATCGTCATAGTGCTTCACCTAGTGCTTATACCGGTTGCATCCTTGGTCATTGCCTCAGAGCCCAAGGTACGCCACAGCTGAATTGACCAGCCTGGTTATTACAATAGAGACACTGCCGTCTGACCTCGTAACCCTTTCAAGGGAAACCAGACCATTTGGATCATAGTCGGGACCGACGGCTACACGTGCCTTCCGAAACAAGGAACCCATCATTCTTATCGGACAATCAGGTGATTCAAGCATGCAATGTCCCGACTGGGAAAACCAACACAAAAGTGTTATCAGAATGATTTGATAAGATAAATAATATTAACGTAAATAGTATTAGATTATTTACATTTCCTTGTTTGCCTTATCCGAAAATGATCATAGATATAGACCGTATTTATTTATAAATACAATGACATTTCATAATAATAAATTATAAAGATAAATTTCATTTAATCGATTTGAATCTTGTATCTCTAAATGTAATGTTTATATGACTAAAGAGAAATTTTATCCTCCAGTATTGTAAAAGACAAATAGCTACTATGTTGCAGGTACTTGTTTTGAATATTCAGCCAAGAACTTGGCTACCCAAACAACTTTTATTGAGCAGAAAAATGTCGACATACCCGTTTCTAACTATTAAGACGATAGAGGATGTCTCTGAAGGATGTACTAACCCAATTGTTTGTAACACAATTTAAACTTCAAAAAGTATGTAATATCTCGTGAACCTCTACATAAGTACTAAATAGCGATAACAGAATGTAATGATCTTACCTACGAGTATATTGGTCAAGTTATGAACCTGTGAGAATGATCCTATCCGTATGGATGACAAGCAATACGATACGACTATTACTAACTTTGGATTATTGTAAATAACTTTGATGGCACTCCTCAAATCCTGCGGCAGATTATACGACAGGTCTACCATGACGGCGAAGCCTAGTTTCACAGCTTTCTTCAAGTTGATGAATTTGTCGTATGATACCGGAACGCCTATGGTGGGGACTGCAAAGGGGATAGCCTCCGTCGAAGATAACTTTTAAAAATAGATCGTACCTACACTGGGTCATACAGTGTAGTTTAATTTTAACGGTTGTCATTCCATTTGATGGTTGGATGCCTGGGTCTCAGTAGTCATGCTCACTGTAATGTCTCTGGGGTGGTGGCGCTATGTGGCGGGTCATTTCATTCCCTCTAAAATGGTTGAGTATGATGATGGCTGACACATACCTACGTCATACTTGTGAACCGGTGCTGCCTTTGCGGACTGGTTGACTGGGAATTAAGCTGTTTGTTCATCTATAATATAAAAATGAATCGCAAAATGTGTTGGTAAGCGCATAACTCAACGACGCCTGGACCAATTTGGCCAATTATTTTAAATGTTCGTTGACGTCCAAGAATGGTTCTTACGGCGAAAAAAATAGGGAAGGGACGACGGGACGGGACGGAACGCGGACGAAGTCGCGGGCGGAAGGCTATATTAAATATATTTTTAATTTCATACTAGGAAGACTCTTCCTATGCCGCACGCACAGGTTTTAGTGGGTATGCCAGATGGAGAGCCAATCATAAACCGCCGTCCCCCGGCGACTAGTAGTACTATAGTAGTAAAAAAAACAAAAAGATAAGCGGTCTATTTATAGATTATTCGACTAATCCGTAAACAGGGCGCTTATCTGATGATTGTCGATGATCAGCTATTAGGCTGATACTCTGTAACTCCGTTTTTTTTCTCGGGCTAAGGCGAGTATTTATTAATGTTATAATTCGATGAAACAGAATTATTAATAATTTTTAATTACTGTTTACTGCCATTACTCGCATAAAATACTGTGTTTTTAGCCCATTTGATAGTGTGCACGTTTTTCGGCCGGTTCGGAAGATCTACTTCGTACTTCCAGATGATTGTAGCTACCTCTGGGCAAAGCTTTAGTCACTTGTTTCGGTACTAGTTCACTTTTCCAGAGCTGAAGAAGACTCACCGTTCCTTAGCGTTGTCCATAATGTTTTGCAGGTCCTGATGAAACATTGCTGTTATAAATGGGTATCATTCGACATGGGTTACTGACCCTGACCACAAACTAGAGGGCCGCGGGTTCGAATCCCGTGGTTGTGAGATGGACATGGGCTTGCTCGAGTCATAGTAGGTTTAAGCAAGGTTTTTAAGTGTGGTTTAATCCACATATTTGAAAACGCAATGAAAAAAAAAAAACAAAATATACAATCCCAAAAATAGTCCTGACATTGTCGTGCTATTAAAAAACGCATTTTGGTTTCGGCGTTATAGTTACCTACTGAGGATTAATCAGGATTATGGCTTAAACGTCAAGCAGTAATTTTCATCTCTGGGACCATCGATTTGATTTATTTTCCAAATAATAGGCATGAAATAGTCACAACGACATGCCAAATCTCAGAAACAGTACTTAGGAGATTCCAGATACATAAAGGTAATCCTCAGCAGATGCTCAGCAGTACTTAGGAGATTCCAGATACATAAATGTAATAACATGAACATTTGTTTGTTGTTGGTGTTTACGAACCTTAGGCAGTCTTTGGAGATACTTCAACATGGTAACCCCCAACCAGCATTAAGTGGTGTTTTTGGTATATCTCTAGTTGCTAGATGTTCATTGCTGAGTATGAAAGACGCGTTGTAAATCAAGTCATCGTATGCCGGCAATGGTTTGCCACGGCGAGATTTTCTTATAAGCCTCCAGTATCTTATTTTGCCTTGAAAATTGCGGAATTGCAAGGTTGAACATAAACTGAGGGCTACATTTTGTAGTCAGCATATTTTAGCATTTTTTTTTAGTTTAATGCAGTTGAGATTTTGTTATTGACAACCACTTGGTGAAATGGTTAAAAAGTTGGCTATTAGATTAAGAGGTCGTGGGTACGATCCCCGCACAGGCAAAAATTTGTGTGCTAGAACATGTCTGTCTGACTCCTTGTTAAGTAGCTTAAGCGCTTGTGTTACAGACAATATCAGAATCAACAGTTATTTTACAAATACACTTAAATATTTATAACTTAGTTTGGGACTAGGCAATACGGTATTTGACCGACAGGTCAAATCACCTACTTTTTAAATGTCAGAAACGTAGCCTTGCAGGAAAAAAATTATCAAATATTGAATTGTGACGTCACATTTCTGTAGTGTCAAATCAAAACTCTTTTAATTTCAATTAGCTGTAATAGTTTGTTAAAAGCTCAAGAGTAACTGTGAGATAAAAAAAGTGCTTAATTTTTGATTTCGTCTTTAATATTAGAATGTCATAATTTATTTCGTATGCAGTCAAATACCCAATTGGTGTGACAGTCAAATGGTTTTTTTTTATTATGGTGATGATAATAATCTTAGTTTCCAAGGCATTACCTCCACTATCTTATCGTATGTTTATGTACGTAACATCATAATTTCATAATATTGCAAAACAATACATACATTTATCTAAATCAGTGTTAAGTAGATTAAGCACTTCTGTTACAGACAATATCAGCATCATCAGTGGTATACCACTTTGATATATCAAATAAACTTAACAGATACCTACATAATAACACTCAGACCACCTGGTTGATAGTGGCTGTAACACATGCTTAAGCTACTTAACACGGAGTCAGATCAAGGCATGTGATGTTGTGAAATATTGTGAAACTAGATTAACAAATATTAACCAATTATTAATTATGTAACAGTTTAATTTCACAATATTTCATCGTATTATGTACGCAGTGACGGATTAACGCTTAATCATTAAGCTATTGCCTAGGGCCTAGGCAATAGCTTAATTTGATTATTTCCCTAGGCCCTAGGGCATCACGTCTGGTGGGGGGGGGGGGGGGCACCAGAAGAAGCACAAAATCCTAGTTGACATACGGATAAGGGGGCCGACAGGCCGTACTTAACTTCTTCTTCCTAGCGTTTATCCCGTTTCTATGCGGGGTCCGCTTTGATCCAGGATTTGCCGAGTCTGCTTATTACAGTGAAGCGACTGCCATCAGACCTTTGTAACCCAAAGTCGGGAACCAGACAGATTGGATCATGGTTACACATTCAGATCTAGCTGAACTAAAGTCAGAAAACACTGAATGTGCAGGTTTCCTCACGGTGTTTTCCCTCACCGACGACCTAATGGCACAAATCCACACATAGATTTCGAAAAACCCAGAGGTGTGGGCCTGGATTCAAACCGCGGACCTCACGTATGTGAGGCGCCGTCCGTACCACTAGGCGGTGGCCTACCACCATCGCTCTACGTATTTACTTAACAACGTACATAAGAAAAATTTCAAATAGTAAGGCTAGCTAGGTAGCTGAAAGTAAAAAAACGTTTGTTACACTTACAATTTTGAAAACCGTTGAATTTGCTTCAAAAACACCGCAAGGGTCTCCCGTATGTTGAAGGGTGAAAAGAAAGGCATATATTTGACGGGCCCGTTGGTCTAGTGGTCAGAGACCCTGGCTACATAACCAAGGGTCGCGGGTTCGAATCCCGCTAGGTGCAAATGTTTTGTGATGAACATCGACATTTTTGCTCGAGTCATGGATGTTTGTAAAAGTATTTAAGTATCGATGTCTATCCGTTTCCCAGCATCCATAGTACAAGCTTCGAGCTTTGTTTGGGGCTAGGCAATTCGTGTTTTAGTCTAAGGTATTTATTTATTTATTCAGGAAGGAATTTTGAAATGGGTTATAAAGGGCTGGTACATGTACTGTTACAGTTACAAGAAAACTTTTATTAATCCATAACTTTTTTCAAATATATTGCACATATATTCAAAAATGTTGGAAAAAAGTTTCATTCAGAAAAAAAGTGCTGAAATGTGAATGAAATAAAAATGGCTATTTCAATAGACAATTTTTTTTTCATCCCATTCAATCCTATCTCATGTGAAGATCTAATGGCTCTATGGGAACAATTCTAGCACTTAATCCTCAGATTGAGTGCTAGAATTGTCAGAAATCGCAAAAAAATCTCCGATTCATTTTGTAATGAAAATAGCTAAATTGTTCCATTCATGCCATTCGATCCTAATTAGGGTTTACTGAGTCCAAAAAGTTGCCTACCTCCTTTAGTATTGGTTATTTGCCAATCAGTAACTTCCATCACCATCATCATCATTAAACTCAAAAAACTCAAACTCAAAATATTATCTACACTAATATAATAAAGCTGAAGAGTACGTTTGTTTGTTTGTTTGAACGCGCTGATCTCAGGAACTACTGGTCCGATTTGAATAAATATTTTTGTGTTTGATAGTCCATTTGACGAGGAAGGCTATTGGAAATCGAATTACACGCGGACGGAGTCGCGAGTGGCCGCTAGTTTATAAATAGAGGCTTGCATAGAAGCACTTATTTATTCATCAAAAAAGTTACTGGCGAGAAGAATCGGCATAAAACTCGGCAGTTGCAATTTTATTTAAAGCCTGTTGAGCTGCCACAGCTATGCACATTTTTTTTATTTTATAGGGAGGCAAACGAACAAGATGCTCACCTGATGGTTAATGATCACCATTGCCCATGATCATCAGCAACCGTACTAGGGTCGTAGATGCGTTGCCTGCCTTTAAGACCCCATATTCTAATTTGACTTCCTAACTGAGCTCTGGCGACTTTACTCACCAGCAGAAACATAGCAAAACAGTTAAGGAGTGCCACTTCACTGTGGTCATTTGTAAGGGGAAGGTACTTCCCTAGACGAACGACTCATTTTAGTGGAAGTTCCACTAAGGTCTACCTATCTTAATAATTCTTTGTACGCGCTGATGCTTTACCGCTTAAGAATATTGATAAAAATTATAGTGTTCATTTGATTTATGGCTTAAATTGTTACTTGATGAAAGTACAAGCCACGGATAATCTTTCTCGTACTAAATTGATTACATAAAAATTATAGTGTTCATTTGATTTATGGCTTAAATTGTTACTTGATGAAAGTACAAGCCACGGATAATCTTTCTCGTACTAAATTGATTACATTGTAAATTATGCCGAAATTACGTCGGGTAATTTTGTATAAAAAATGCAATGCAAATAAACTTCGGTAGCGTATTTTCAGCTGCGCGTAAAGTGCGTTTTCACAACAAAGATCCGACAAAATTACCGTGATCACAAAAATATCCCTACCTACCCTATGTCTTCTGAATAAGTGGTAGTTTATGTGTCATAGGTTTGGGTTACATTTTTGTGACCTTTTTACAATTGCCATAGAAAATACCGTGATTTAGTGATATTTATGGTTCACGTAATCAGCGCAGCCTTTGGTTATATTATTAAAACTACAAATAACTTACAAATGCCACAATAATTTTTAATTATTACAATCATTAAAGGTAAACACAGCATGCAAAGGGAATGAAAAAAGAA
Source organism: Nomophila noctuella (assembly GCA_958496325.1). Classification (NCBI taxonomy): domain Eukaryota; kingdom Metazoa; phylum Arthropoda; class Insecta; order Lepidoptera; family Crambidae; genus Nomophila; species Nomophila noctuella. The sequence continues at coordinate 4,555,544 of OY292501.1, forward strand.
GATTTTTTATTTTAAATTATCTTCAAACGAAACTATTTAAATTATCTGTATCTAAACGTATACTAATATAACAAAAAAGAAAGATTTTTTTTGTATGTAACGAAATAACTCAAAAAGTACTGGTCAGATTTTAAAAATTCTTTCACCATTGGAAAGCTACATTCACCTTGAGAAACAAAGGCTTTATTTTATCCCGGTACGCGAAGTAGTTCTCTCGTGACGCGGCTGAAACCACGTGACGGGCCGATAGTTACTTATGATTTGTATGAGATTGCGACCAAGACTGGCTAGATATCCCTGATAACTTAATTTTCCAGCGACATAAACATATATAATGCGAAAATTTTTCGGTCATACCACATTCACCATACGGTGGGGACACGGAACGTTCCAATATTTATTTATTATTTATTAATACAGTCAACAAAAACTAAATATGAAGACGACACTTTGTTTATTTATTTGTGTGCTATCATTTACGACTGCGTATAAGGTGTTAGTTATAGCTCCATTTCCTAGTAGAAGCTTGAACAACTTAGGTGAAGGTTTTGTGAGGCATCTTCTCGATGGAGGACACGAGGTAAGTGGTTAAGAAGTAAACTGTTACACCAAGAGGTCGCGGGTTCGATCCCCAAGCAAGACAAACATTTTGTGTACAGTTTTTGTTTTTACTGTTTTGGGAGATCAAAGGCAGTTAAATTCCATTATGTAGTTTTAATAAGAAAAAAATGAAGTATCAAAAATATTTTTAGGTTCCATATTTAATTTCTTGGTAAGTCTTATTTATTGTATGTAGGTATACCAACTCCTAGTTAATTTGAACTTTAACCGATTTTTTTGCTCTACATATTTAATAGTATGTATAGTGTGTCTCTATACTTAACTGTTTCGGTGCCAGCACATGTCATTATAAACAGCAAAAATAATTATAATTTACTTTTAATGTTCCAGGTCACATACGTTACGCCCTATCCGAGGAATTTGAATAAACCGAGACTAAGGGAAGTCGACGTTAGCGAGAATGCTGCCACTTTCGAAAGTACGTAAATGAAATCAGTACTGTTTGTTCCGAATGCTCATTAGTTTTCCTTACTCAACCTAATTTTACTTCTTACTCAACCCACAGCCATAATTAAATAAATAATTAAATGCCTTGCACTTACACACCAATTACCTAGCCCCAAACTAAGCTCGAAGCTTGTACTATGGAAGCTAGGGAACGGATAGACATACTTAAATACTTTATAAACATCCATGACTCGAGTACAAATGCTGACGTTGATCACACAAACATTTGCCCCTAGCGGGATTCGAACCCGCGACCCTCGGTTTTATAGCCAGGGTGTCTGACCACTAGACCAACGGGCCCGTCGATTACGTTTTTAGTTCCTTATTCATCTCAAAAGTAATCTTGTCTCAGACTTCATCTTTGAATCTAAACTAATATATAAAGCTGAAGAGTTTGTTTGTATGTTTGTTTGTTTGTTTGTTTGAACACGCTAATCTCGGGAACTACTGGACCGATTTGAAAAAAAAAATTTTTTGTTGGATAGTCCATTTGACGAGGAAGGCTTTAGGCTATTGGAAATCGAAATTCAGGCGTCCGCTAGTAGGACAATATAGCTGTTACGATTTAAATATGTGGCTGTTAGACACTTCGGTGAAAATCTATTGAAGAGTTTGAACAATGCCTTACCACTGTTGTATCTTTTGGATCAACGAGAAATAAAGCTAGATCATTTGTAAAACGGGTTAAATCTATACTAGTATAATAAAGATGAAGAGTTTGTTTGTTTGTTTGAACGCGCTAATCTCAGGAACTTCTGGTTGGATTTGAAAACGTCTTTTTATGTTGGATAGTCCATGTAACGAGGAAGGCTTGAGGCTATAGTATAACCGAAATCCACGAGGACGGAGTTACTGAAACTTTTCTTTAATTCATGCATGGCAATGTGTTCATGGAATTTAATCCACAAAATGTACTTTCTTCCCCAGCTGACAACAACATGAACATTAGCTACATTCTAGAACACGGACTGGAAGTAAGCAGTGATGTGTTGTACTTGCAAGAGTCATTACGAGAGGTAGCAGAGAAGACAATTCGTAACAAGAACGTACAAGCACTTTTAGACCCGAAGGTGTCATTCGATGTGGTCATCTCTGATTTGATCGAATCGGAACTGTATCATGGGTGAGTCCGAATCGGTGGTCGAGTCCTTACTACTGTATTTTTTTATAACGATTCATAAGTGCTTATTTTAAGCCCAATTGAATAAAGATTATTTTGATTTTGATTTTGATACACTAGTGGCCGGCCATTAATCATGCGAAGCACGACGGGGGACCTTAAAAAAAACACAAAAGAGGAGCTCGATGGCGCAGTGGTCAGCGCACTCGACCTGCGGTTGCTAAAGTTAAGCAACATTCGCAGATGCCAGTCATCGGATGGGTGACAGAAAAAAATCATCTCGAGCTCCTCCGTGCCTCGGAAAGTACGTAAAGCCGTTGGTCCTGCGCCTGATCTCTCTACGGTCGTGTCAGATTGCTGTCCCATCGAATTATGAGAGTGAGGGAGTAGGGAGTGCACTTGTGCTTGCGCACGCGCTTGTTCACTATATATCCTGCGTACTTGGCCAATCATAAGATTGGCCGCCGCGGCCTAATTTGGCTAGGAGGGTTTTATTATAAATTCCAGCCTGTATAACTTGTCTGTTACAGATTCGCAGCTGTGTACGGCTGCCCGCACGTGTGGTCGTACTCGATGGGGGCGCACTGGCTGTCCATGAGGCTCATCGATGATCCGCCCAACACGGCCTACTCCATCGACTACATTATGCCTTACATTCCACCCTTCAGCATTAGGGAGAGACTTGCGGTGTTTTTGAAACAATTGGAATGGCGGTTTTACAAATAGTAAGTGTCATTAATGTTTGTTTTACTTTCAGCTACTTAGCTTCACTATCTGATCGTCTTTTTATGTACTTAACAACACAATATTTCACAACATCACACACACACCCTATTTTCGTGTGAAAATCAGAGGAGAATATTCAAAAGAAAAAGCGGTTGTCTATAACAAAAGCTCAACTGCATGAAACTATTTTTGTTACATACGTGTCAGTTTTAATTTTACCAACCATTAGAGCAATTTCTAAAACGAGACTTTGTGTTTTCAGCTTTACAGTCCAACCGAAGGAAAGAGAGGCTTTTAAGAAACACTTCGGACCAGCATTTGCAAAACGAGGCAAACCAATGCCGGAATACAATGACTTAATTTACAACGCGTCATTGATACTCAGCAATGAACATCTAGCAACTAGTGACATTCCAAAAACACCACAGAATTGGAAGCTGATTGGCGGGTACCACATTGAAGTACCTACGAAGCCTTTGCCTGAGGTCAGTAAATCACACAAAGGACACATTTATTTCAAAAATTCTTTCACCTAAACCTAACATTTTGTTGACTACTAAGTTGCGTCTAAATATCTGATGTTGACTGTACCATCCAAAAGTTGACTTCGTTGCCATTACATGCCATTGGAACTAATGTTCCATATTGGAGGATAGAGGAAACACGAGGAATACCCATTAGGGTATTCCAGTGACTATGATGGTGCCACATCCATTGTCATGGCGATTACGTCATCTTTTTTTTACCATCAAACAATGTTGATATATTTGTAAAATACCTTCATAGGTTTATATAAATATTTTTAAATCTGTAAGATCATCTTAATATTTCAGGACCTACAAAACATTATGGACAACGCTACGAACGGCGTGATTTTCTTCAGCATGGGATCCCTGTGGAGAAGTGAACTGGTACCGAAACAAGTGACTGATGCTTTACTCGAGGTATTCTCAGAGGTAGATGCTACCATCATCTGGAAGTACGAAGCAGACCTTCCGAACCGGCCTAAGAACGTGCATATTGTGAAATGGGCTCCACAGCCGAGTATTCTAGGTGAGTTCTGGCAGTAAACTGTAAGCATTGATAATAACAGCTGGTGTCAACGAACTGTGTTTATCATAAATAATGCCCACCTTAACCAGAAAAAATTAACGGAGTTTCCGGTATCGGCCTAATGGCTGATCATCGACAAACATTAGATAAGCGCCCTTTTTACAGATTTGTCGATTTGTCCGTTTTAGTTGCATCACTTATTATGTAGGTGAAGTGGAGTCCTTTCTTTTTGCCAGTCCGTGTCGGAAGGTAATAATATTTATTATCATCATCATCAGCCTGTTGAAGTTCACTGCTGGACATAGCCCCCCCAGAAGGGGTCTTATGCCCATACTTACCACTCCAGTACTTTCACACAGAGGACCATGGCTGCCCATTAGTGCTCATCTCCCCTGGAATATCACTGATTTGAAATACATTTATAAGGATATACAATAAGAAATTGGCACGTTTATTTCTAATACATATTACTCTGTAATTTTAGCTCATCCAAACTGCAAGTTGTTCATCTCCCATGGAGGACTTCTCTCATCAACGGAGGCGATCCACTTCGCAGTACCAACCATAGGCATTCCGGTATCCTACGACCAACACCTCAACTTGAAGAAAGCTGTGAATCTAGGCTACGCCGTGATGGTAGACCTGTCGTACAATCTGCCGCAGGATTTGAGGAATGCCATCAGAGTTGTTTACAAGAATCCAAAGTGAGTGTAACTCTTAAGTTTTTCGTATTGCTTGTCCTCAATACGGATAGAAGTTAGGACCAGTTTCACCAGTCCATAGGCTGACCAATATACTCGTACGCATTAATAGATCAATCCATTATATTCTCGCTTTCTAGTACATATGTAGGTACAAAATTAACTGCCTCCGTGGCGCAGTGGCTAGTGTGTCGCACTTTAAAGCGGCGGCCGCGCCGGGGGTCCTGGGTTCGAATCCCGGGTCGGACCGATGAAATTGTGTTTATGTTTTCATGTTGTGATAACACAGACACAGTCCGGAGTTTGGAAGTTGGCGGTGTAATTACACCCCCGTGCCTCGGAAAGCACGATAAGCCGTTGGTCCTGCGCCTGATCTCTCTACGGTCGTGTCAGACTGCTGTCCCACCGAATTATGAAAGTGAGGGAATAGGGAGTGCACCTGTGCTTGCGCACGCGCTTGTGCACTATAATATATCCCGCGTAAGTGGCTAATCGTAAGATTGGCCGCCGTGGCCGAATTCGGCTAGGAGGATAATATAGGTACAAAAGATATTACATACTTTTAAAAATTTAGATTGTGTTCCAAAAACAGTGGTTGCAAAAAAATATACCTTGCTTTCTTTCAAAAATATCGCAATACAGTACTCGTAGACTTTTACATAGAAAGTCGCAATTATATAATCAAGATATTATTGTCATTTCCAGATACAAACAAAAAGCTTTAGAAGTTTCAACAATCTACCACGACCGGCCCGTCGCTCCTGGCAAAGAACTGGTCTATTGGATTGAATACGTCGTAAAGTATCGAGGGGCCACCCATCTCCGTTCACCCTCGTTTAAAGTGCCCTACTACCAAAGAGCACATCTGGATTTAATCTTCATTTTCTTCGCGCTAATTGGCATGGCATTGGCACTGAAGAGACAAATCTCTAAGTGGCTAACCACTGGATTTAGAAAAGAAAATAAGGAGAAAATAAGTTAAAACAATAAATCATTGTCGACCGCAAAGTCGGCAAAGTTGTTATGTATTATATTTTGTTGTGAGATTTATACAATAAATGTGTTATTTCTAGAAACTGAATTCAGATATTTTAATTAAACCCACTTTCGATCCATTTAAAATCGTCATGAAAAATAACATCCATTTTCTTTATAAGGTACCTATGCTGAAAAAGAAAACACTAAAAAGGCCACGAGATTTTAAAAAATCTTTGATCTATAAAATAACTTTTATTTTAAATCCTGAATGATCTGCAACGTACCAAAAATCTATTGAACTATATAGCTTTTTTATTAACATCAACTTTCTCATTCTTAATTCATTTAGCTATATTAAAAATGGGAAGCAAAACGCACAAACAAATTCTGCCAGAACTAAGCTAAAAATAATCAGGTTTCTTAAAGCATCATTTTGTTTCTTATTATTATCGATTCTTCATTTTGTTTTCTCCTTTCATTATATTATGCACAATACTTTAACATCTGATGCCTTCAACAATTATTAACACCATTAACATTGACGTCATGTGTAGCGTTGTGGAAGGCAGATGGGGCTTCTTGATGTTAATTCTTCTTTACTTTTCTCCTATCATTAGTTTTAAACACGCTACGAAAAATCCTTTTAACAGCTGCTCCCACAACCAGTACAGCAGCAGCTACAACCACCATCAGATCCAAGTACATTTTCTGATAAAGGGGCAGATGTAGCGCTGGGGACCGAAGGTGGGGTGCGCCACCAGTCCTGATAACGTGTTCCACCCAGTGAACTAACTCCTGACCCGGGGGAACTGGCCTGTCGTGATATAGTGCTGATAGTTCTTTAGCTTTTTTGCTGTATCTGTAATGAAGTAGAAAACATAGTAAGCGAAACTTTTAATATGGAATAAGAAACATAAATGGCATGGTGTAGTTAACTTTAGTCTTAGTAGTGGAATGGATTTAGGAGTAATTATGCATAAGATGACTGTGGCGATTTACCGAATGACTTAAAATTAAAGCCGGTGTTAATATGATATATTTTTTACATCTGTACGCAAGCGGTCCAGTAATTTTGGAGCCTATCCGATATAGCAAATATTTATCTTTATAAGTTGGAACCAATTTACACTATAAAGGGAACTAAACTTACTTCGGATCACCAAGCATAGTCTGTATAGCAACTTTCAAGCTCTTTGCCAGTTCGTAGTTCAAAGGTACTCTGATAGCGTAGCCCTTTGCCTCAGCCTTGTTAATGTTGATGAACTGGTCGAAGTAGATCGGCACCCCAATGATTGGGACGCCGAAGTGAATGGCTTCAGTCGAGGAGAGGTGCCCTCCGTGCGTTATGAACATGAGGCAGTTGGGATGGTCTGAAATAAAGATCGGGAAACTGATGTTGATGTAGAAAATCAAATTGTACATTGTTTATATTCAGCTGAGGTCAAAATTCCATAACAGATAAGAAAGAAAGCTGAATCTCCATTAATACGTATACATAAAAGTCGTCGATATATAAAAACAAAATAAATAAGGCCCTAACTGAGATTCGAAATTATGACTGAAAAAGCTACGCTTTTCATGAAAAAAAAAATGGAAGTGCCTATTAACATTTCAGGCGAGGCATTATTTACGTAAAAAGCAGATTTTCCGTCAGTTACCAACCTACCTAGTATACTGGGTTGAGGAGCCCAATGAACAATTTTAAGATTCTTCGGTACATTCGGTAAATCTTCTTCAAATTTCCAAATAACTGTCTGTTTTAGTTCCCCGAACATTTTTAACAATTCTTCTTTGACTGATGTTGGCAGATCTTTGCTCTTCCAAGTGGAACCCATGCTGAAATATATTACTCCATGTTCTGCATTGTCCATTAGATCTTGCAGATCCTGAAATCAAATTGTAAAAGTTATGCGACACGTTTAAAATTTTTATTTATATCATAATTTTCTTGATTTAATTCATCATTAATAGTAATTAAGAATTTACCAAGGTTTTATGCTTGGTGTTTAGGTATCATCTTATAAGGTATATTTTTCATCTTATTCAATATTTATTTAATAATATCAAATTTACATTAATTACTTTTATTAGCTTCCAGGAGAAGAGAGATGGTTTTAGACCAATATTTAACTTTCTAATTAATGTTGAAATGAAAGACCTCGCATTAATAAACAAGTTTTAGATCCAACATACAAATAAAATTGTGTCTTTGATCAATAAACGAATTTATAATGTTCCTCCTTCTTTTCACTTTGCCACTGAGTCCAGAAAAAAACAGATGTTTACCCGTGTCATAGAAAAAGACAAGAGCGAATTCATGATATAAGACTTTTCTGTTTATTCATTTCAGTCAGTAGACATTACTCATTGGTCAAATGATTGGCTCGAAATTGAGTTTACGATGTACATATTACAATACAACAATGTTTAATCAGTCGTCGACATGAGATAAATCAACCAAAATATTACTATTCAATGATGTGGACGAAATCGAAAATAATTAAGGCTTTTGCTTGTATGATAACGGAATCAGTGATTGGATCAGGATCCAATATTATTATTGGATTGGTTGCATTGGCATTGGTTAAATTAAATGTGGAGTAATACCATTTTTTTAGATTACAATAATAATATATCACTATGTTTAGTAAGTCTTTGGCCTTTAAAACCTGAATGTTATAAGTAATTGTAAAAAATAAAATAAAATAAATTCCTGAATGAGTTTGCCTAAACTCAAATATCGCCATGAGAGATCAGAGAACTAGAAAATTACCTGAGGCATTGGATTAGCAGATTTCTCAATATGAAACCCGCCAACCAACCTGAAGTTCTGTGGTGTCCTGGGAAGGTTTCCGAACGCCAAGTGCTCGTTGGCAAATACTAATGATGCATTGTATATCAAATCCTCGTAATCTGGTAAGGTTCTGCCTCGCTTCTGAAGGTGTGGTGTGAAGTATTGCGTATACATTTCCTTTTCTTGAGGCATGGTTTTTGTGCTGAAATTTAATAATAAAACAATTAAAATACCAATATAAAGTTATCGGACGGGTCCAGAGTCATCAGATTCTAAAGATTTTAAAAGCCAATAAAACATTAAAATAAAAAAAATAGTTTTAGAGAGGAACTTACATATTATCGTCAGTTATGAATTTTTCAGAATCTTTTATTTTTGTGCGAAAGGTATCAAGAGCAAGAGAGGTTAATCTTAATGCTAAATGCTATCACTTAGAAAATACTCAAACATAGTGTGTTAGTCTAAAGAATTTATTAATTTATGAATATAAAATTATCTGTTTCTAGGAATTCTCTGTTCTACCTAGAAACAGATTGAATATAGTTAATGCGTCTTTGGCGGATTGCCGAACGAACTTACCTATGGCGCATAGATTAGATTCATTTTAAACGAAAGAAGTAAAGTTTAAAGAACGTTACCTTTTATACCAATGCCATTTGACCCGAGCCCACAGCTCTTCTACTCTTTGCCTGAAGTTGAAAGGCAGGACATTGGCGGAGAGGTAATCGGCGGAGTAAGCTGGGTTGGTGGCTTCGTCTACCAGCCGCGTTACCAGCCAATGGACGCCCATCGAGTAGCTCCATATCATTGGACAGTTGTATACTGCTGAGAAGCTGAAGCAAGAAGAAGAAGGAGTTAAAGGAATTAAATTAAGTGCCAGGAATGCGCCGCGAATGTGTAGCTCGCAACCGACTCGCGAGTTAGGGTGCGTTTCCACATAAGCTGAGCTGCGCGGAGCTGAGCAGAAACGTGTAAAAATTGATCAATCAGAATCGGAGTGGAGATGAGATGTGTGTTTTGAGCAATGTGATTGGTCAATTTTTACGCAGTTCCGCGCAGCTCAGCTTTTGTGGAAACGCTTCCTTATGCACGCAAGAGTGGCGAACGAACCTTAAAGTGTGCATATTTTATCTAACAATTCAAATCTATAGGTGTTCGTACGTATCGACTAAGTAAAGGGTCGTAAAAGAGTTCTTCAAAGTTTTGGATTTCTTCGATAACCTCTCGAACCCTTGTATGTATTCTACAAATACAAAGAAGTCGTTGCCGTTCCCGTCGTTTTGTTTAGACTTAATCAGCAAATGCAAGTGTTGCCAACATTTGAATTTCAAATCTTAGCAACTAAGGTGTCGTGGTAACTCGGAATTAAACAATTAAATTAAATTGCAGCGTATAGGGGCTAGCCTAGAGGTCTGTAAAATATGCAAATTGCATCAATAAATGCAAATCTATTTAGATTGCTCCTAAGATAGGTACGTTTGTGTGCGTGTATACTCGTATGCAAACTGCATTGTGTACTGTTATGTGGGCATTCCAGTTTAAGTTAAATCTTCTTGGTTATGTTATAAGATTTCGTTCATTCCAAACGCAATTGAACGGCTATATCGTTTTCTCGTTAGATTTTTTTTTACAACAAAAATATTTTGATAATTAAAAAAAAAAAAATTGCTATTCGTGCTTTGCGTATTATGCTTTCAAATGGTGCTGACCAACCTAAGAGTAAATTAATTAAACAAATGACGATCTAACTCAAATTATAAGGCAAAAATTGCACCCACGAATTTTATACCTGGTTACAACTAGATCTATGTATTAGGTAGCAAGAATATTAACGTCATTTCAATGGCAGGAAGAGGTCTGGCCAAAGTTACGGTCTATTGCTCGTATACTATGGCTTAACACTGCGGCACAGTAATAGATCATTTGAAGGTCAATCCAACTGAGCTCTTGATTGGGAATGGCTGTTGTTCGCACTTCGGGGTAAACACTTGCAGTTCAATAATAGCGCTAATGCCTCTGGCATAAGGCCGATATTAAGCCCAAAGTGTATGTAGTCGAACGTGCTGTTGTCTGTATTATGTAGACCAATCAAGCCGGAGTGTATTCATTGAGTACCAAAGATTTAAAGTTTACCTAATCTAGATCTGCTTATTCTGGTTTTTGTGGCTGATATAGATGAGTCTTTCGGAATTTGTGCCGCAAACGGCCAGGAAAAGTTGAAGAGGGATCAAAGATTATGAGCTTTTCACTGGTTTAAATCAAATATTTTCTTTATGTTAGTAGTTCGTTAAACACTTAACAAGACTTACCCAGAGTAAACCTCCGTTTCGTATAAATCTGCTATAACCACGTCAAAGTTAATATTTGTATCTTCCAAAAGCTTTTTCACATCTTCATTTTCAAACATTCCTTTAGCATTCATAACTGCATATTCCTGTAGCATTGATATATCGTTCATGGGTACATCTCCGTCCATTATAGTTTTTATGGTGAAGGTAGTTGGGTCGTCTGAATCTGAAATGTTGGGGTTAAACATTAAGGGTCTGTTTCATCGTTTATCGAAAATAGTTCCTAAAAGTCTTTACAAGAAGGTATTTTGTCACGGCTGGCGATCATTTACAAATTGGTCTACAAGTAAAATTGGCTCATTTTAATAACTGGGCTGGTCAATTCAGGATCATAGTCGTGCATCCCTGGGATCCATGGCAATGACCGAGGATGTAATTGGGAAAGGCGCTAGGATGATGATGATGATGAAGAAAAATTTGTCTTTTTAACATATAGCAGCCTGGTTTTGAATCCAAAATCCTCAGAGGCGGGATGGAAGCAAAATCAACTACGCTTAAACTTTAATAGAGATCTTATAAGGCTTGACGGTTGTATTCTTGTCCAATCTGGTTCCAAAGAAAATATATATTTATAGTTGTTTATGTGTTTAACCGTTGATATTTCAGTTATTACTAATCTTTTACTGGTTCGTAACTTATAATCATCTGAAAACAATATGAACAATTTAATTAAAACTGACCTGATGTGGCTGCGTAGGGGCTGCTGATATCAATTTGCCTCAAGTTTTTCTGTTCTTTTTTGATTGGGAAACATGTGATAAATGTAACCTAAAGAAAATGTAAAATTAATAAAGTTGTATTAGTCGATTGGTAAGATCTATTTTATGTTATCATTAATATTTATAATGATAATGATTATGAGACGATATTTTGATCAATTCATCAAAAATTGCGTTTATGTACAAATTACAATAACTGATTGGCACGAATAATACAAATTATTCGTGCCAATCAGGTCATCGTCAGAAAAACAAGAAGTTCAAATACAAAATAAATAATCTTACCTCATGTCCAGCCTTCAGCAGATGCCTCACAATTCCTTCCCCCAAAATATTTAAGCTCCTCAGAGGAAAAGGATACACCACCATTACTTTGTATCCTTCTACACAAAAAATCAGCCCCAAAATATACAACAAAACGAGCGGCTTCATATTCACTCTTACTCAAACTAAATCATATCAGCAATTTCGTAATATTATCAAACAAACAGTCGCTTATCTTTTGTTAACGTTTACTTTGTATGGGGTCAAACATTCATATCATTTCTTTTCCTACTGATTGTGATTTAATTGCTTCCGACAAAAATAAACATTAAGATATTAAGTTGTTTATACACAAATTCAACATCTTTGACGACATCGGCTTTAGTTATATTTTGTGTCTATGATTTTTAAATAACGTCTTTAAATTTTCGTAAGTTTGTGTCAAAAACTTTAGTGAAATCAAACTAAAAATAAATTTAAACTCTAGTTAAAACATTTAAAATCTACTTTTTTATCACAAAACAATTTGTAGACGGGTTTAGTTTGCAAGCGCAAACAAATCACTGATGACTGCAAAAAACAATGTTGTTTGTTACCCGTTTCAATGTTGGTTGTTAACTCGCTACTATAGCAACCATGAATTTCGGGTCTTATGTGATTGTCATAAGGTTTAGATTTGTATATATCCATTCGCAGTCTGCACTGTCGGCCAAAGAACTATCTGCTCTGATAGTTAAAATTGACATTTATAGCTTTATTCTTAGGAGGATAAAGGTTCCATACAGCTAGAAGATACTATTGTGATCGTTGTACTAATTGCAAGGCCATTGCGTAGAATCAGAGATGTTACAAACACACTGCCGGCCTATAAGAATTATAGCAGAGATGAAACGGTAGATTTACAAGGCAGAACAAGGGGATCCTGTGTCAATATGTTATTTGTCATTAATTAGGTACCTACAGTTCTTTTGTAGAACATAAGCTTGCAAGTCCTAGCCAAGTGGTCGGTTCATGTGTTCCTTGTATAATACTGTCAGGTCACACATTGCTTCCAAAGATCAGCTAGGAGTTAAAATTACAAAAATACTAAGGCTTCTTTATATGGCAGCAATTAAAGTTAACATGACAAAGAGTCAACACAATACATGACGAAGTCTAGAATTTGTTTTTTGGTAAAGTTTCGTTCTAGTTTGGTTAACACGACCAAATTATTCAGGCGATTCGGTTGGATTACTGTTGAATATATAGAAAGTTGCTTAATTAATAAAAACAACAATATAGAAATGTTATTTACTTAGATTACTGCAACTAATTCACATTACACATACAATGAAGCTATTTACTTCTTCTAATTAGCTTTAACCTTTCCACTGTTCGTCGCATTCACTTTCCTACCGAACAATCTCTTCTTCACAAAATTCAACACTATCACTACTACAGATAGTATTGCAAAGAAGTCCAAGTATAACTTCTGGTACATTGGTATCAGTACTGCGTGTGATTTCAGATGGTTCGCGCCACCAGTACGTACTACGTAGTCAACCCAGTATACTATTTCTTGACCTGGAGTCATGGGACGATTGTGGTATATCGCTGATAGTTTTGCTGCTTTGGTTTTGTATCTGCGAATGAAAAAGAAGGGATTGGTAACTGGAAATGCTAGGAGACGAGGCTCAGTTGAATTTCCTTAAGAAAATGGAATAAAAACTCCTATTACAACGAAGGCATTTTAAATTTTGCTCTTATTTATCATATTCTCTTCCTTAACCTTTTACAATTTGTTCGAGTGTAAGATCGCGAAAATATAAAGAAACGCAATAAATAAGGAATGAACACGTGTATTTCAATTGGCTCAGAAATGTGAAGGAAGTCAATATGACATTTATTTTTGATCAATTGAGAAACCATTCGATTCTTGTCCTACCATATTGTTGTTATTTAAATCAGTTTCTTAACGAGAGACCGAAATGTCATTACTCTTAATATTATGACCTTGTTCAAGTAGATAACATCAATACTAAAATACTCACATAGGATTATTAAGAATCTCTTCTACAGCTTCATAGATATCATCAGCCATATCCTCAGCCAGAGTGACTTTGATACCAAAACCTTTGCCGACAGCTGACTGCATGTTCACGTACTGATCTCCGAAGACCGGTATACCTATGACTGGTACTCCGAAGTGGATGGCTTCGGTCGTTGAAAGTTGTCCTCCGTGCGTGATGAACATTTTGAGGTTAGGGTGAGCTTAAAGATATAAAATTACTATGTATTATCAGATATTTTGTGTCAAAAGCCTATTGCAGTCCACTGCTGGATTCCAGGCGAGCGTTTATGCCTTTTTTGGACATGTTGGGTAGGTGGGTTGGTTACCGCAGTAAGGTGAACGAAAATCGTGCTGGAGAACGCCGCAACTCATCCATTTGATTTTAAAATGTACTCTTCCATATATTATTGTATTCAACTTTGTATGTAGTTATTTGTCCAGACTATGCCAACGAAGATAATGCGATAGTAGGTACATAAAATCTTAGTTAAATATTCAGTACTTGTAAAATAAATATTTCATTAGTCGAACCACGACTATACCTTACACGACGCTTTGTCGATTTATGTCTTTCTATTATTAGCCAGTGGCAGTATTATTTTATATTACATTGGGGATATCATTATTTCCTTTGGGAGAACATGAAGTGATTGATAAATAGAGATTTTTTAACCGATAATTTATACTTCGCTGCTTACCGTGGAGCAAGATGCATGTTTGTGATGTTGTGAGGAATACCTCACAATGTACAATTAAATATATATATTTAGTTGTACATTTAATAATTGACTAGTTAGAGGTGTCGTACATATACAAAATTTGTTTGTACCAGATTTTCTTAAGTTAAAACTAGCCGAGTATATTTGAAAACTCTCTGGGGGAGTACCTCCACCTTACAGAAGACCGCAGTGAAGTAGCACTTCGTAACTGTAGTACTATGTTTCCGCTGGTGAGTAAGATGCCAGCTCAGTTGGAGAGGGTATGGGGTAAAGGCCGGCAACACATCAACGATACCTCTGGTGTCGCGGATGTCCATGGGCGGCGGTGATTGCTTACCATCAGGCGACCCGCTAGCTCGTTTGCCGCCGTCTGACATAAAATATAAAACTCACCAAGAATACTTTGCTGTGGCGCCCATGTCACCAAATGGACGTTCTTCGGAACATCTTGAAGCTTCTCCTCAAACTTCCATATGACGTCTTGCTTCAGTTTTGAAAACATTGTGAGGAGCGAACGTCTCATGTGTTCCGACATGTCTGCGCTCTTCAAATTCGACCCCATGGAGAAGTATATCACGCCGTCTTTGGATTCATCCATGATCTTCTTAAGATCCTGTTGAGTTGATGCTTTGTGATAAGATGTGTAATGGGTTATTAAAGTAAGATTTAAGGCAAGCATTTTTTCCTTATCTCTTTTGCTAGCGAAACTTGTATTTAAAATGGGAATTTTTGCCTGGAAACGACATTATTTTTGCTCAGATTTGAGAGTTGATTCTTACTTCTATTATGGCGGTATGCTTAACCTCAATATCTCCTACAAACGGCATGCTAAGAGACTTCTCCTTAAGTTTTTTAAATGGCATCAGCTGTAATGTCACTAAACTGTCGTAAAAAAGATCATACAGAATCTTCCCTTTGTGTGGAAGTAACATTTCCTATACCATACCTTTGGCAAATCCTTGACTTTCGTGTCCACATGATAACCTCCAACATACTTCGCGTTCTGAGGCAACCTGAAGGGAGTGCCAATTGATGGATGGGAGTAGAGGAAGAGAAGGGAACCGTTGTACACTGCATCTTCGTATGGAGGCAGAGTGACTTCTCTCTTCGCTGCCATGTCAGAGAAGACGGTGTTATACAATCTCTTCTCAAATGGTACTACCAGCCCACTGAAATAATTATGCAAAAAAAAATTATAATACAACTACATATTATTTTGTAAGTACAATTTTCTCATTTGAATTTTGAAATGGATTTTAGATAAATCCATGATGACAAGATTTTTTAAATTAAATGCAGTGAACCTTCCAATTACCAATTATTTTTGATCTTAACATCCTTTAATAAATAGTCTTCCGGCAAAGCTAAGAGTGATCAAAAATATTAAAAGATTTTGGTGTTTTCTGATGATGTATTGTCGTTTTAATATGTGCTATAAAAATGCAAAGGTAAAATGAATATCGTACAAAACAGTAACTTTACTTACTTGATAATGACGTATTTCTTCACCATAGTCCAGAGTTCTCCCAACCTCTCTACGAAGGAGAGCGGTGGCCTGTTCAAAGAGAACAAGTCCACTGTGAACGCTGGGTTCGGTATATCGTCCACCAGCTTGAGGACTTGCCAGTGGGCTTCGGTGGACCCCACCCAGATGAGCGGCGCTTGGAATAGTGGGGCTATCCTGGAAGAGGTATAGACGGGTAAATTTATTTATTACAATTATGCAATCATTGCATCTGCAAATACAGCCGGCTCGGTGGGATAATCGGAGCTTTTATGGACCAACACAAAAGTTGCCTAGCCGCAAACTTAGCTCGACAGCGACTTCTCATCGCGTAGTAACCTTGACAACCAACGAACATCACGGTAGTAAAAATTATGGGACAGTTTTCTGGTGTTAAGTTTATGTATCTATTCAGATCTATGGCTATTACCCAGCTATAACATCAGAGAAGAACCACTCCAATATGACTGCGTCGAATTTCTGCGTCGGATCTGTAAGTAACTTCTGTACGTTCTCGTCTGCAAGGGCCAGGCGGTGAATTTCATAAGCCATGTATAGGAAGAAGGGTGAATCACCGAAGTTCTTCTGACCAACCAGGTTTCGGAGCTTGAATGTGTCATCTGAAAACAGAAGAGTTTGTAGTTCTTTATAATGATTTCTTAGGTTTACGCGACTGTTATGAAACTACTTTTAAATATTGATGAATAGATTGAAAAACGATTTTTAATTATGTAGTACACAATATACTACTTACTGATTATGAGTCCGCTTGCGACCACGGTTGCTGTAACGCAGCCGAAACTTCCAACAGTAAGTACCTATATATGTTCTACATAATTAAAAATCGCGTTTAGTCCCGTAAACAAATATCAGTGTAGTAATGCAAGCGAGTATGTACGTTTACAAGTTAGTACATGGTTTTATTTCTTGTAGTTTTTTACTGAATGAAGAAGGTGGTTAAAAATAAGATAAAAAAGCCTAGACGAGGTCAGTTTTACGATTAGCCAGGATGTTACGATAAAAAAAGTAATACAAAAATATAGTTGTACAGAGCTTTATCCATAGGGAAGAACCAGGATCAGTTATTTTCATTAATTCGTTCTTTTAACACAAACAGGATTAATTAATTCAGTGAAAAGAAGAAAATAGTGTCTGTAACTTTATTTTATATACTTACTGTCTCCAAAACTTTTCTTTAATTCTTCTTCAAGAGATGTAGGCTTGATTTCAGTCAGATTCACTCTCTTATTCTCCTGAGGAAAACTCGTCAAATGTACAACCTGTAAATAAAATAGCAATAATATTTTTAACCCATCACTCAAATTACAAAGAATATAATGATTACTCTTTTTACTTCTTCATACTCTCGGTACTTTTCATGAAGAGTAGTACTTAGTTACAGGAAAATCGAAGTTGATGTCATTATTTTACCTATAGATTGTGTTAGCAAGTCAAAGCAATGTGTACCTAGTAATTTTTCCTGTGTTTATTAATTTCTTGAATTAAAAGACAAGGAGACATTTAGGGGAGACCTTTGCCTAGCAGTGGGATGATATAAAAGTAAAGTAATAGCCCATTAATATCCCACTGCAGGGCTAAGGCCTCCATCATTTGAAATCATGTTTTCGTTACAAAGACGGGTTTTGGCTTAATCACCACGCTTGCCAAATGCGGATTGGTGATCACAAACCCGGGCTATGTTCAGAAAAATCAACACCAAGTTTGCCCGACCCGGGCATCGAACTCAGGACCTCAAGACTAAGGCCCGGTACTTAAACCACTAGCTAGACCATCGAGGCGTTAATATAGGGATAATATAGGTTAATAAAAAAAAAAAAAAAGACAAAATCGTATATCAAGTCGAGTAGTGTACGTAGGCAGTTACTCATTACTACATTGCATAGATAATTATGATTTAAATGAGGTAAATACAATTAACATATAGCTCTTGATCATCGTTTATGCTATAGATGTATCAACAGGAATACAATTTGATTTATTTGCTTAGAACAACTATGTATTATTACTACACACTACAATGTTAATTTGTATTAAGGTGATTCTAATGTTAGAACATTAATCTTACCTCATGTCCAGCCTCTAAGAGATGGTGACATATTCCTTTGCCCAGAATGCTGTGGCTTTTAGAGAACATTGGGAACCATACTAATATCCTCAAGCCTTCGTTTAAACATATTAAGGATAAGAAAAAGAATAACGCGAATTGTTTTGGCCACATCTGAAAAGAAATAAAAAATGTGTTTATTTCATACCTAAATAACTGAAAATTTCAAACTTTATTCGATACCAAAGTTGTTGTTACACGTACTGAAAAAGCCGGCAATAATACGTTTAGAATCCGCAATAAAAAAGCCATAGATTTCGTTTTTCCTTTTTGGTAAGATGACCGATAATACAAATATATCGTGAGAGTGGTCTAGTGGTTAGAGCTGCCTCCGTGGTGTAGTGGTTAGAGCGCTGTGCTCAAAAACTACGAACTCGGAGGTCGTAGGTTCGATTCCCGCGGGGAACACATTCCCTTTGTGTTGGTTTTCCCAGTTTGGTTAGGACATTGCAGGCTTGAATCACCTGATTGTCCGATAAGAATGATGATTCCGTGCTTCGGACGGCACGTTAAGCCGTTGTTCCCCACTGTGATCCAACTGGTCTGGTTTCCCTTGTGGTTACGGAGGTCAGACGACAGTCGCTCCATTGTAATAACCAGGCATGTCAATTCACGATAATAGTCGCAGCGTACCCTGGGCTCCAAGGCAATGGCCGAGGATGCAACCGGGAGAGGCGCTAGGATGATGGTGATCGTGAGAGTGGTTAACGATATATTTGGTTTAGTTGACGGAAACCACAGGATCCAAACTCGTAGGGGCAGATACGTAGGAATCAATTTTGTTTTCATTCGATCTGCATATATTTTACTTGAAAATGTGTTATATTTTCTTCTGGTAGATATAGGTACAGGCTTGTCTTTAGTAAGGCAGTTTTTTGTGGCATCGACCGGACTTTTTATAACGGAAACTGGTTTTGGGACAACTCTGCCAGTTTTGGATCCATCCAGATTCCAGGTATAATGTAACTGCCTGTCAGTGAAAATGCTTATTAGTTCTTTAAACTGTGTAAGAGCAAATTTACAGGTTTATAATCACTAATAACAGCTGGTTATTATGACTACCAAATAAAAAGTAAAAGTAAAAGTACCTAAATGTGCTGCAATGATTTGTGTAACTGTGTAAATGCAATAAATAAATAAAGGCTCAAAGATCAGATTTACTGAACAAAGATGCTGTTGAGCGATACTTCCTAGTTAAGAGTCTTACATTTTATGGTCTAACGGACACTGTTTCATTTATTCCTTCATCATTCAAATGCGTTATAAAAGATTTAAAATTAACGTATAAAAGCATAATTGATTGAAAGTTTCCGACAATACTAAATTGGTCTAAAGAAAGCAAATGGTTCAGGTACCTTTGTAGTTACGGGCTGAAAGCGGAACAAACAAAAAAACTCACTTTCCGATTTATAATATTAATTAATTAAGGATAGTGAGGATCATTAGCAAAAAAAAAAACAACATAAAAATAACTGTCCATAAAATATTGATGACTTACATTGTACTTCAACAGGTGAGTAATCCTTATGAGGATAATGTTATTCCACGTTTAATTTAACAACACAGACATGGTTGTTCAGTCGAGCGCGAGGTGCAACTAACCGGCACCGAATCGAAAGGAGATGCGCACACGCATAATCTGTTAAACTTGTCTGTCTGTCTGGCTGTGAATGTTAAATAGTGGAATATTAATCATATCAAAAATTAAATCAATATAGTATTTTTTTTGGAAATACATAATGATCCTTTAGTCATTATATTATCTCTCATCATCATCATCATCATCATCTATCATCCTTTTATACAATAAAAAATGTGTCAAAGGACTTTTTGTTTAGTCAACTATTCAAATTATAGCTGAGAACGACTAATTAGCAATGTATATTATTAATAAACAGATCTGTTGACCCTAATTTGACTTGGCGAGCCGGCCCGTTCTGGCATACGATTAAACAATGTACGAAACCAGCAAAAAGAAACCCTGTTAACATAAGAAGTATCTTCATGATACAAGGAGAGAAAGTTATCTAAAGGCAATGATGATAAAACTATTTGGACATTAATAAAGATATGAATTATATACCTACTTACTCGTACGTATGCACTTTGGCTACATCAAAATAAGTTTCTTTTTCGCTTAAAAACCGCAACTCATGTATATTACCAGCGCAAAAACCCTGCTCTTTAGAAGACAATTATCATTGAAATCGAATCTGCGCTGGTGACAGCAAATTATTTAACTTTCGACTTCAATTAGATATAATTAAAACGATCGAGTGGGCTAAATTTCTCTTCATTCACTTTGTTAAAACGGTTTTCACCTTGATAATTTAACTCCGTCAAGGAAAAACAAGTGAAGTCGCGGGTAGAAGTATGTTAGGAGTAAAAGTTCCCGCTCGGGGATTCACAGTCAAGTCGTCATCGCTATGACTTAAGGAAATATGGTCATTTTAAAGCGTAAATAATCGCAAGAATTATGACGTAATCGCTTTCTATGTTGTAATTTCGATATTTTATGACCAAAGAGCGCGTTGTTTCGAATACATAATTTAACTGATTCATCAATACATAGTATAAAACAAAGACGCTTTCGCTGTACCTATGTCCGTATGTATGCTTAGATCTTTAAAACTGCGCAACGGATTTTGACGCGGTTTATTTAAATAGATAGAGTGATTCTTAAGGAAGGTTTGTATGTATAATACATGTAAGTAAGTACCACGGGCGAAGCCGGGGCGGGCAGCTAGTTGAAAATAAACAAAAAACACAATCAATACTGAAATAGACAATGTTGAACTGCTAACTTGTAGTACCTAACTAGATTTTTAGTTGTACCACGAAGCATAATGCTAGTCGTTAAAAGTATCTATTGATTTCTACTAATGTAAGTACATACATTGTCATTACTGTTATATTTATCTAGAAAGTATATTTAAATATGAATATTTGAAATTACTGAATAGAAAAACTTCATACGCATATTTATGACGGATATTTATTTATTTATTATTTAATTAAGTGCGTGCCTGTTCAAAAGGAATATTCCTAGAGCTTTCTCTCACTCACTAACTGAACATAACCTACCATTATTCAATCATAGATTGACAACAAAAACACAAATGGAGTGTCCCATTGCCATCAATTATATTACCATAACAGTAAACGTACCTAATATGTGTCCTGTTACCCAATCACAATGCATATTATCGAGTGACACAGCAACTATTCCTGGTTACCTATTCTCTAATGGCAGTTTCGTATTTAGTGTTCGGCGAATAATTAATTATCACATGACATGTCCTAACAATGGACCACCAATGAATATTAGGTAAGCGTTGACATAGTTCACGTGATAATATCTGCTTGCTAACACATTGATGCTTATACGTTGCGGCCTGTAGTTTACGCCAAATTGTGCAAATAATGTTCATAAGCGTCCCGTTAATTAATGAATATTGATAACTAGCGATCGGCCTCGGCTCTGTACGTAAACTTCAGTGATGCTCTTATGTGTTTTATGGACGTGTCTAACGGACGCAAGCAACTTCGTCCGCGTGGATTTTGTTTTCTTCATCACCTAGGTAGTTTAATCTGGTAAATTTTCATACGATCTTTCATTTTCTAATTCATCTCCATGGAAATAGTAAAGTATCAGCCTATTAATGTCCCACTGCAGGGCAAAGGCCTCCATCATTTGAAATCATGTTTTCGTTACAAAGATGGGTTTTGGCTTAATCACCACGCTTGCCACATGCGGGTTGGTGATCACAAACCCGGGCTGTGTTCAGAAAAATCAACACAAAATTTGCCCGACCCGGGAATCGAACCCAGGACCTCGAGACCATGACCCGGTACTTAAACCACTAGGCCATCGAGGCGTTGCAAATAGAATTGGACAAAATCATTTCTTAGCGGATGCCTACGTCATAACATCTACCTAAATGTACACCTAAATGTCGAGTGGTTTGGGCTGGGCGTTGATAGATCACTATATCAGTTAGAAAATTGAGTAATAAGTTCAAATAGTGTTACAGAGTGTCACTTTTGGTGGTTGATTTAAAATTGTTCACTTTTATAAGACAACAAGTTTATTATTGCAAATAGTTGAGTAGCATAAATAATATGATGCATACAAAGTGTGAATAGGTAGGTACGTGTCTCGAATACTTTATTGTTTAACTAACGCATAAGTATATGATTTAATGTACCTATGACATTACTACGCGAAGCTCAATTAGATATGCGAAGTGATTATTCAAAATTAGAAATAACGTACGATCCTAATTGGCATAAAAATAATACCAGACAAAAGATCTTAAAAAAATAATACGAACGGACGTACCTACTTTCACTACATACCTACAAGAGCACGGAACATTAAAAGATTCAAGTTTATACAAGGAGCTTTATATATTATAGATAGTATGACGACAGAAATCTAAATAATAATAATATTTCTGTGAAGTTGACACACTTTCCCGAAATAACGTCGCGTGGGTAATTTCAGCTAAGTAGTGTGTTCCTACAATTACACACATAAATACACGCAGTGTTTTTGCTTGAGAGAGCACCGTACAAAAAGCCCCACGTTTGTAAGCAGAAGTTGCAGATTAGTTTAATCAATAAATCACTCCAACGAAGAACAGCATCCCTATCGACATTTTATTCACCAAAGACTTCTTAAACGATTGTACCTATTAATAGATTGGCAACAAACTAAAGGAAATAGCTCCTGGATATGCATTTGCATCGTCAAAATCTACAAGAGACCCCGAAGGACGCAAGGATGCAACGGATATTCACTTTTCTAGTGCTGTAAAAGGAAAAAGCAATTTGAAGCGCCTGCGACTCCGCTTATAGCAATCTGCAGGCGAGCGCACCAGTTCTAAATTGCCTTCTGTATTATTCAGGCGCCAAACACTATTGCTTTTATTTATTTCTTCAATAAATAAGCCGAATAAATAGCTGGTGAGAAAGAACTGTAGCCTTGATAGTTCAGTGGTTTTATCTCGATGCGTTTTCCAATATCGTGAAATCTGTTAAAGGATAAAAACTCTACTGACTTATTGAAGGAAGCGTTTTCCTTATAAATCTCATTAATAATCTAGACAGCAAGAAGTCTTTGTAAAATATAGGTTTTCGCAATTTTTGTGAAATGACATCTTGAATCATTATTTTAATAACTGCAATTTACATATATGTAGTAAGTTCCATTATTTTCACATTGCAGTGGTGGCATAACATTTTTAGCCTCATTTTCATTTACCACCCTGTTTAACGGCATGCTTGCACCCTCGTTAGCTTTGTCAATCAACGCATACCTGTCCAATGAGGAAATTCTCAATAATAATCGACATGTTTTTGCCGTAGTGAATCTAGACAAACCCGCACGGCATTTTCACCCTTAAATATTCACCATTAGGGGTGAAAATTTCTCGCGATTTTCACGGTTACCAGTTACCCACCACACGTGTTTGCGGTTTAAACTTGTGCTGGCGGAAATTAAGGAATTCTCATTATCTTTGTAAGTAGAACATCATTATATGCAAGGGGTATGTGTTCAATAATGTAGATAAAAGTATCATAGATGGCAAGCTAAAAGCTCGTAGGTGTAATTTCCGCACAGATAACAAAGGCTTTTAATATCATTCCATAAAAGTAAAAGTGAGTTAAAACCTTGCCTTGCAACATTAGTTTGAGGTGTGTAGCCCTAAAATCTAAAGTTAGGTTATTTATAATAAAGTTCAAGAGATTTTTGTTTGCTTGTTTCAACGCGGTAAAACAGGAACAACTGCTTTAAATTTGAAAAAAACATTTTTGTGATATTCCGTTTGATGAGGAAGGATACTATAGCGGGTGTAACGCGGGCGGAGTCGCGGGCGTCCGCTAGTTAATATATTATATCTGTTATCGACGTGGCCAAAATAACAAAAAGCCACTACTTTGCATAGGCACTAACATTGTAGTTTAAGTTTATTTTTGTTAGGGTTGTTAGGTAATTAAATAAAAATGTTTACTCCGCTTTTACAAAATATTAGCTGTTCCAAATTACCGTGGTAAACGAAGCGGCGCAGGTACACTTCAATTAGAATAATAAAAATAAAACAAATTGATTCGGGACCCTACTTCAATTCGGACCTTTTCCAATTAAGTAGGTATTCCTCAAGAAGGCTTCCAAAAGGGGCAATAATTTAATTGTTATTGCGAAACATTTGAATCGTTCCGAAATTGGCACTTCTACGTTAACCCGAAGTAAACAAACCAAATTGAATTATATTTCAGTGCGAACCTGAGACGACGTATTAATTAGAGAAATTAGATTCATTGTTTCATCTGAAATTTAACTTTGCGGATGGAATTGAATATACAATGATTTTAAAATAAGGGGAAATTGATAAACGTTAAAGCGGAGCGTTCATTTTGTAATTTCAAGAGGAAATTAGAACTACTGTGTTACCAAGTACG
The DNA here is from genome assembly GCA_958496325.1 of Nomophila noctuella. Lineage (NCBI taxonomy): Eukaryota > Metazoa > Arthropoda > Insecta > Lepidoptera > Crambidae > Nomophila > Nomophila noctuella. The sequence goes on from OY292501.1 coordinate 4,580,178, forward strand.
GTACCAAAACATCTTCATGATGATAGACTGTGTTAGTACTCATAATACAAAAATGGACATCAACACAATCGTACATGGGTCGCAGATGCATTGCCTGCCTTTAAAAACCTCATATCCTCCTCTACTGGGCCCTGGTGACCTTGCTCACCAGAAGAAACATAGCACAACAGTTACGAAGTGCTACTTCATTGTGGTCTTCTGTAAGGTGGATGGTACTTCCCCAGACGAGCGGCTCATTCGCGTGGAAGTTCCACAAAGCTCTACCTCTCTTAACTACTACTCATATCGTAACGAGCGTACATAAAATAAAAGACAACGAGGTCAACCTTAAAGTTTAAAGTTTACACCAAGTGTGTGTACTACAGGCGAAAAACATTCTTTGCTGAAAAATTACATCATAACCTTAAAAGAAAAAGTTTGTACAAAAACTGTTCTTTTATCAGCACTCATTACCCAATTGATTAAATAACGTATCATCTCACTGGGTTACTAGGTACCTCAAACTTCTTTATGTAATATTATAAGTTTTCTTGTTATAACTTCTCTCATTTAGTGAGTTTCACACCTAGTGTATACTTATTCATTAATAAATTTTGCATGTCTGTGAGAAGCCTCGTTGAAATTACCAGGCGTTTGGTGCGAAATAATTCTTTCGAGTCCAAAATTCATCGTACTTTATTATAACTGATACCATTTTGAACAAAAATCCTAGAGCTTCTTGCTTTAGGATCTTTGCTAACTTTATTAAATGCAATTGAGGGACTTCCCTTGATCTTGAGGGACGGATCATTCTGCGCTACCAATTAAATTGGAATCAGAAAGTGATACTTTACAGTATTTACTAAATATGAGAACTTGGTTGCTTTGGCTTAAAAATACCGCCCTAGTTTTAAGGCTAAAACTTTTCCTATTTTAATCATTAGTAACTAGTAAAAATTTTGCTGATCTCAGGAGTCATTAGGGCTATGTATTCAGTCAGACGCAAGAGATACGCTAAGCTAATGTTAGATATATCAGGCACTAATATACTGCACCTACTATTTTTTCTCGAAGGGAATTAATTCGACTCGAACGATTCTAGTTTCACTTTTGCTGTAGGTACTTCATTGGTACAGTACACTTTACTTTATGAGTTAACCTTCTAAGGCGGGTGGCTACTTCCGTGATCCATGAAGTAAGGGCACTAGCAAGGCAAAAGATTCTTCACTCCGCTAAGATGAGAACCGCAGGGTTTTACTAGGGCTTAAATTCGTTCTCCTGCTTCATAAAAAGGTGGCCAATAATTGGGATTTATCACTCAAACAAGAGCGTAGCCTTGAAAACTAGTTCACAAATCGGCAAGGGTCGGCATGGGAACAAAGTGCATCTGGAGTATCCGCTGATTGTAGCTCATTAGCGTAGAGTGCTAGCGAGAGCTTGCCTCATTATCTGGCTATATCAGGAGTCTACTAACTGTTCTCGAGGGAATTTGAGATTTACATCTCCTTCTTTGGGTATCTTGACGCTATTTTTGTGTTTAAGTGGTTTAAAACTCCTGTACTTATTAGCATAAATTTGTTTTTATCAACCGGCTATTTTAATTGCATTGGCATAGTCCCTTGATAATACTTTGTCTATGACCTAAAGAAACTGGTTTCCTTTGTATAGCAGTTGCTACAATGTAATAGCCAGTCTGTTCTAAATCAGGATCATTGTGGCAGCGTACAAACCTTGCGATCCACAAATAGAAGTAACCTGGATATAGGAGGAGGATTATAACTATTTTATCAAATTGATGCTAATGTAAGTAAAGAAAGTGATGGTAGGGGTGGAATTTAAAATTGCTGAAAGTTCGGCCGCTGAGGTTGCTGTTTCATATCACTGTGGTTGGGTGCTGAGCGAAAACTAATTTTGCTTAAAAATGGATGGGAGAAAAATGTTTTTGAACAATGGAATAAGTAGTTCTCGTAACTATTTTCTGCCCTTCTTGACGATTTATTGTATAATTAATTAATAAACAGCATTAAACTGCCACACGGTATTATTGTGGGAATACCTTGGCAAGTTTTATCCAAAAACATGTGACCATTTGACTTTGGCTAGGGTAATTTTCAATTGGGGACCCAGAATAATTTGAAGATGAAAAAAATTACCCTGACATTACGTGTTACTAAGAAGTGATTCATCATTTTTTAGGCTCGAGCCTATAACATTTTAATTGTTTGGGAATGACATCGCAACCCTGAACGCGGAGAGAATTGCTTCAATTTAATTTCGTTATTAGTCAAAGCATTTATAGCGACAGAATCTAAAATCAATACAATTAAGTAGTAAAAGTAAAGTATCAAGCTATTAATGTCCCCCTGCAGGGCAAATGCCGCAATCATTTGGAATCATCTTTTCGTTACAAAGATGGGTTTTGGCTTAATCACCACGCTTGCCAATTGCGGATCGGTGATCCCGAATCCGGGCTGTGTTCAGAAAAATGGACATAAAATTTGCATGACGCAGGAATTGAACTCAGGACCTCGAAACCACGTCCCAGTACCTTAATCACTAGACCATCGAGAGGAGAAATACAAAAATAATTTTATTTAACGAATTCTAACTAAATGTACAATTATCCATATCGACATTAACATCGGATAACAGGACTTAGCATATAAGCGATGGTTCTCACACCCTCGTTCGTAATTCATAACCCTGAGTCGCGAGAAACCAGATCCCAATTAACAATATCAAAGTAGAATAAAATAAAAAGAGAGAGAACATACTCGTAGACAGATAGATTGAAAGGAAACATCGATTTCCACTGACAGGTGAACAGGAGTAAAATAACGTTCAATACATATTAATAAACTCCCAGGTATTTTTCGATTACATAAGCCCTTTCCAGGAAAGTGCTCGTAAGTAGGATTATAGGTTTTATTTGTTGTAACATATAGACTTAAATCGTAAGATATAATATACTAATATAAAAATGCTGAAGAGTTTGTTTGTTTGAACGCGCTAATCTCGGGAAAGTCGAATTGAAAAAATATTTTAACGTTGGATAGTCCATTAGTCGAGGAAGGCTTCAAGCTATGTGTGCGGAAACCGAATTCCACGCGGACGGAGTCGCGGGCGGGTGCTAGTCGTTAGATATGCCCTCGCCATACATCGACCCACTCTGAAATTAGCACTAAAATTTTAAGCGACTGTTGCTTCTTATCACCTGCACAACAACAAGCATGTACGTACGTCATTTCAAACAAAAAAAAGCAACAGTTTTCTAGCCTCGGGGCATATCTAAAGATTTAAATCTACGTACATATGTATTCGTACATATCGGTATTTGTTACTAAGCCGGCCCGGTTCTAATATTACCGTTTATTTGGCACATAGAAATCCCACGCAAAAGGTATCCGCGGGCAGACAGCGGGGCAGATATATTGTGAAATACGTGTGCTATCCCACTGACGTATTGAGATAAAATCGTTGGAAATATGTCACAGACGTGGGGAAAAATTGGGATTTTGTTTGCGCGGATAAATCCTAAAACTGAGAGTAGCAAACGTTCAACTGGTCGCCTGATGGTAAGTGATCACCACTCAGACGCTAAGTGATCATCGCCCATGGACATCAACAACCGCACAAGGGTCGCAGATGCGTTGCCTGCCTTTTAAAACCTCATACCCTCCCTAACTGAGCTCTGGCGACCTTATTCACCATCAAAACATTATCACAACAGTTACGAAGAACAGTAGTGAAGTATCACTGTGGTAAAAAAGTCACACTACTAAAGAAATAAGCTAGGGTTATTATTTTTTCCGAATTTAAATTTACAACTTTTGCCGAATTTGATTTTCCAATGTTTTACGGTAGAAGCTCTGCCTAGCTAGCGAGACGTGGCTTTTTACATGCAAAGTTTTTGATGGGATTGTTTTATCTATTTAATTCTTCGTTACCATAGATAACCTTACCATCAACCGTAACCAAGGGCTTACCTTTTAGGGCAGTAACAGCTTTATTGCCCGTCACTTAACATGGTTATCTCAATAAATCCCAACTAACATCGTTTGTCCCGAATCACTCCCGATATTTCGTCGATACATTACGTAACCAAAACTTGCATCTCGCCCGATCAGACATGACCGACCAGTAATGGATTTATCCTAAAAGGCTTTCAGTAACCTCTTACCCAAGTTTACGGTACAGACTACAAGATTTCCCTAATAAAATTACAAGAGAACTCGTCTTATGCAATTAGACGGAACCAGTAATTGCTTTATTGGTAACGGGAGGATTCCAGTCACGCTTCGCGGGACGTCGAAATTACTCGGAGGCATTCCCGGAATTTCATCCCGGTAGGGATGAAGCCTTATCGATAATAATAATCATGATATTAGACGCGGGATTGTGTTAAAAATATAATTAAAGTATCAGCCTCAAATGCCTGCGGGATATTGCGTTGTTGATCGAGTTTAAATCGTAAATATGCCCTGACATCAGAAAACTGTGGCATTATTTTAATTGACTTGACGAACGTTTCACAATGCTGTTACTGTTGTAAGAAGCAACCGTCGCTTCAAATTTTAATGCCGATTTTAGAACATGTTGAAGTATGGCGAGGCCATAATAAATCTAACGTTTGATTCTATGGTTAAAAATAATTAAAGTATGAGCTTCGGAATGCCTGCGGGATGTTTTATTGTTGATCGAGTCTTAATTAGATGTTTTCGGAAATCGGGTGAGTGATTTGGATTCGGGTTACTAGCGAATTGAAAAAGAAAAGGCAGAATAACAAATGAACGATTGATTGGTTCATTGGTACACCAGAGATGCGTGGAAACTGGGTTAACTTGTTTTTGGGAAATGAGCATGAAACCTAAGCGTAGAACTTGTTTAACCTCTTTTTTCAGAATACTTATTTTGATTTTTTGAACAATTTTGCCGACAAAGATTCTCTCAATGCAAAGTATGCCGTTAATGTAGGTTGTTTTTGATGCCAACTTTGCATATCTGTTTAGACCATAAGTCTTCACATGTTTATTACATTCTGAAACGGAATTAAAAAATGGTTCAGCTTGAGCTATTTATTTTTTCCAAGAGGTATTCATACTTCTGCCATTTACAACAAGTATAGCAATGAGTTGTGTAAGACAAAAGTTCGAATAGAGAGACAAAACAACTGATTATTTAAATGAAAAGGCCATAGAGATTTCAGGCGAAGTTTTAGTCATTCCCAAAAAAAAATCAGAAAAGTAATGGTAAAAGCAACCAATCCCTGTCGACATTTGCCCCGCATTGTCCCAATGTACGAACGTTTAATAGAGGCAGACTTATGTTATATTTTGTCGCGAGTTTCACCGTGTGTCTCGTTGTGTAGAATTTAATATGTCAGCTTTTATTTATTTAAGTCCCTCTCAGCTTTAGAGACGAGTGACTGTGCGGTCTTAAGCATTTTTAATATGAGGTGAGCTAAAAATATATTCAACATAAATAATAATTATACTCGTATTTAAGTAATTGTGTAAATGCTGACTTACTCGTACGTATCATTACATCTTGTATTTCGACTATGATTACGGCAATATTGAATGGAAACCTACATAATCAAATACCAATTAGTTTGATGTTACCTTTGTTAAAGGACAAATGTCTCATACATTATAATAATCACAATCTTTAATCAGAAAAAGGAACTGGTTGAAGTCATTTAATTCGTACTTCTAGAATAAGACTAAGTCAACCAAAAAAACATTTTTTTTCCATTTACTTTAGTTTAGCTTTTATTTTATGAATGGAATCAAAAAAGTTTTGTAATTATAATGTGCGTGTCTACCAAAGATACGAATATATTGCTGTAGCCTTTTAAGCCGAATGGCTAACTAAGCTGAACTAAGTTAAATATCTCGGCTAGCGAATGTCCTACTTTTTAGTAACGTAACAATTTGATTTAAGTTTGGAACCGGTTTACCAAAAAGATGCCAAGATACGGTCCCCAGACAATATTATGCTTAATAAAAGAGGAAAACTACATAATATTATGTCATTGTAAATTAATTTAGTGAGAAAAAGGTGGAGGACATACAATGCAACACTACTACGAGTATTTAATTTCATCCGACACTAATCGCCCATACAATGGACATAATATCATTTAAAGCTAAGTTTGAAGTTGGCAGACCTGCAAGGCTGGCGTGCCAAATACTTTGGCCTTCGAAGCCAAGCTGGGGCTAAGCTACAACCACTGGCATACTTTTGAGGATTAGTTTAAAATGAATAGTTTCGGATTTTGGTAACCGTTTGGTATGGACAAATTTTAAATAGAGATAACCAGAAGTGAATCAGCGGGCTTTTAAAAAGAAACCGACCAAGTGCGATTCGGGCTCGCGCACCGAGGGTTCTGTACGAAGTCTATTTATGTCGTATTAAGAAAAACTATTAACTAGATCACGTTCAATTTTTTTTCTTTTATTTTATTGAATTGATCGATTAAGTAGATTAATTAAGGATGAAATTTCTTTAACAAACTTCAAAAAACAAATGAGAGGAAAGCTATAATGTCTGAAATTATTAATTCAATGGGACAAACTAAATTTCGTCTACTCAAAGATCCATCCATTTAATACATAAAGAATTAACAATTTTAGAGCGGCTTTATTTAGATTCTTAATATTGTAACACGACAACATTATAAAATGACAGATGTCACAACTCCAGCCACAAGATTAGCACGCGCCTACGTAGTTCCGCCGCTCGTCAATAGATGGCAGCCCCAGTCCTCTATATAACGGTATCGTTTCGATTCTCCGATCATAATAAGGTCTCTCCATACATTGATGTGGTGTAGTCTAGCGTTGCAGAACTATCGATAGTTTGACTATCGATAGTTAACCTCGAAAAATAGTCACAATATCGATAGGACTATCGATAGTATCGATACTATCGATAGTATCGATAGCCAATAGTATGCAATACTATTGATGGGCAGCAATATTTTCGATACTATCGATACTATCGAATTTAGATACTATCGATAGTATCGATAGTATCGATAGTTTTTAATCAATACTATCGATAGTATCGATAGTATCGATACTATTAGTACTATTTTTTATGAAGAACTATCGATAGACAAAAACTATCGATAGTATTGTTACATCGATATTAGGCGAATAAGCAATAGTATTAATTTCTGAATGAATTTGATTAGTTAAATACTTGTGTACTAAAACGTCAGATGTTAACGTAACCTTGTTCTTCCATGATCCCTAAGAGCCTTGCACTTGCAACTGAACACAAAAAACGCTATTATCCGTATTTTTAAATGGCGCTAATGCATGACCAACCTAAAGTGGTGGCTCACGGTCGTGGCCTACTTGAATTCGTTCCCATACCATTTTTTTTTATTCGTTCTATGTCATACGCAGACCTACTGCAAAAATCAAATAGACGTTGTTGTTAAATATTTTAAATAAATATCTTCATTGAACAAGACAATTAAAAACTATCAATACTATCGATACTATCGATAGTATCTAAATTCGATAGTATCGATAGTATCGAAAATATTGCTGCCCATCAATAGTATTGCATACTATTGGCTATCGATACTATCGATAGTATCGATACTATCGATACTATCGATAGTCCTATCGATAGTATTACTTTTTATCAAGGTCACAATAGTATCGATAGACTATCGATATTTTATACTATTGGTTGCAACGCTAGTGTAGTCCGCGTCGATACGTTAGACTAACGTCTCCAGCGAGGCCCATGGCCGAGGTTCGTGCCCCCCTCGGGGCGCCCCTGGGCGGCTCGCTGCTAAACTCTAGTGTGGTGTGAGCCCTCCGCTCCCACAATTTTCCGGTTAACCTGTTACGGGAGCCTTCAGCCACCATACAGGGACGTCATTCCGAAAAAAAAAAAAAAAAAAAAAAAAAAAAAAAATGTGGTGTAGTACTAACATGCCTCCCTGGCATTACATCTGCCTAGCTTTGTGGTTGCTTCCATGAATATGGAACTCCCGCGAACGAACTAGCTGATAGTATTATCATGTAGTACTCAAGTACTGATTGTAGGCACACGGCCTAGTGCTTTCACTCTCGGGTGAGACACTTTGCCGGGTCCATCCTTGCAATATTGTTCGCACGTCATAAATAAACGCGTTCTCCCTACGCGTCTCCGTGCATCACTCCTCTCTGCGTCACCTGGACACCCGGGCACTACCTCATCGGGACACCTTCCTACAAATTGGCGCCCAACTCGCGGCTTCCTCGTCGACGGTGGTCTTCACGTCAGTCCTCGTGGAAACAACTCGCGGCCAACAACCTGGAGTCTCGAGGTGGAAGTGGACCGAAGTTCGTCGTGACCAGATGCAGACGGCAAGACGACGTGTGAAATTGGTGTACTACGCACCACTGACTAGCTAGCTTTGTGGTTGCTTCCAAAGCATTGGAACTTTCGCGAACTAGTATAGTTTGAATTGTACGTACAGTGCTCCCTGATATTGTTGGTACACGGCTTAGTGCTTACACGTTGGTTGGAACACTTTGCCGGGTCCACACTTGCATTATTGTATGCACTCTGAAGCAGTTCATGTTCAGGGGGAGGAAGAGATCAAGCACCCAATGGAGTACGCCAGCGCAGAGAGATGGCATAGGCGATCTTGGAGTGTATCACGCCTCAGCCCTCAGATCATGTGATGGAGAACTAGTCGCCGTTCCTGACCCGGTACAACCATTGGGAAGGAAGAGGCGTGCCAGAAGACGGTACTTGAAGAAGATGCTGACAGCCACTCTTCGAGAGGACGCGTACGGACTACGGAGATCAAGCAATCACCTATCTTATCCTGTCTCTTCGTCGGGACGACTATCAGAGACAGAGGGGGAGACTGTAACACGACAACATTATAAAATGACAGATGTCACAACTCCAGCCACAAGATTAGCACGCGCCTACGTAGTTCCGCCGCTCGTCAATAGATGGCAGCCCCAGTCCTCTATATAACGGTATCGTTTCGATTCTCCGATCATATAAGGTCTCTCCATACATTGATGTGGTGTAGTACTAACATGCCTCCCTGGCATTACATCTGCCTAGCTTTGTGGTTGCTTCCATGAATATGGAACTCCCGCGAACGAACTAGCTGATAGTATTATCATGTAGTACTCAAGTACTGATTGTAGGCACACGGCCTAGTGCTTTCACTCTCGGGTGAGACACTTTGCCGGGTCCATCCTTGCAATATTGTTCGCACGTCATAAATAAACGCGTTCTCCCTACGCGTCTCCGTGCATCACTCCTCTCTGCGTCACCTGGACACCCGGGCCCTACCACATCGGGACTCCTTCCTACAATATGAAAATAATCTTAGAATTTTCTTGGAAAACTCAGTAAAATCACTGTGTCGCCAAAACTTGATATAAGCTTGGTTAATTGCAAAAGCTAAATTTAACGATACAACTGACATTAAATTTCTGCTTATTAAGGTCATTTCTCAACTCGCTGTCTGAGACTACTAATCTGCTCTTAATACATTCTTCTAATTTGGAAATAAATCCCTACGTTCTGGGTTAATTACAGAAACTTGCTACAGTGACACTAATTACATTAACTTTGTGCCAGTATGGACAGTAATTATAATGATGAATAAGGAATTATAATAAATTATCTTACATCATCATCACTATGTGCCGTGTGAGCCAGATCCAGATTAGCTATCTCATTTCTTCGCGTGGTTGTCGAAAGAAGTAACTTAGGGAGGTTCGAAACCCATTTAAAAATTTCACCTTGTATGTCTTGCAGTGGAGTGTTAAAAGTACGTGTGTATTTGACTGGCCCGTTGGTCCAGTAGTTAGAGACCCTGGCCACTACACCAAGGGTCGCGGGTTCGAATCCTGCTCGGGACAAATTTTTGTGTGATAAACATCGGCATTTGTACTCGAGTCATGGATGCTTACATAAAGTATTTAAGTATGTCGATCCGTTTCAAACATCGTTTTCTTGTAACTATAACGGTAAAGGTCCTGCCCTTCAAAATTCATTTTAAAATTCCACCCTGGATAGTGTTTAATTAAAAGTTGAAATTATGTAAGTAAATCCTTTGCATGAAAAAAAACTGCGTTCAAGATATTACGATGACGCAAATTATATTGTCCCAACAACATTAACTTTGCGCTAACTACATTCATTTCCCAAGGTGCTCGTTAATACCTACTATCAGGGGTGCAATTATGCTAACAAAAAACGATGTCGCCGCGATGTCGCTTTGAGATTTACGTCAGTTTCGCATTATGCTCTCTGTATCGCAACCAAATCGCAACGATGTTGCTGTAGCATCGTGCGTCGAGCTGTCACTTTGACATTTACGCCAGTTTCGCATTATCCTCCCGTATCGCAACGATGTTGCTTCAGCATCTTCAATAAGTTCGTATTATGATCAACTTTTGACATTGATGTGGATCGCTTCAAGATTGATTATCTGTCATTAAACGCGATACAGACATATCAAGTGAAAAAGGTGATTTTGCTGTATCGCTTTTGCATTTTCTTTACCATAAAAGTGTTAAATGGCTTGTTTTGGATTAATTATGGACTACATAGAGCTTGCACATGCATTGGACATGCGTCAGTAGCCAAAAACACTCAAAATGTTGATATGAATGAATGTGATGAATTATGTGATGCATTGGACCTTTCCGTCAAGGCGTTTGAGGATAGATATCGGCGCACAGAAGAAATATATTTAATGCCCAGACTAAGGTATTTATACAATGCTGCCTATTTATGTATTTGCCTCAGCAATGTTTGGCATAAATCTATTCTTACACTAAGATTTTTAGTGAAAATAAGCACTAACTCCTATGACTAACTCCCACTTTAGGAAATAAAAGTTCAGTCACCAGTTTTTCCTGGTAATTCTACTATTTCAACTACCAAATAGATAAAAACGGGTTGTGGTTCTTAATTTCGTTAAACCACACCAATAACTAACTAGAACTAACCGAAATAAAATTCAATAATTTTTTAGTTATCTTTTATTATAGTGAATTTATCTACATACTTGTTTCCAGGTTTTTGCTGAGCACTTTATGCAGGGGATTTAAATCTAAAAAGCCATGCAAGAGGACCAGCAAAGTATGAGAGGTAATTTTTTAAAAACCTATCTTTATCATACATTTTCAAAACATTTAAAGCGCTTTCAGTGTAGATCAAGACCTTAATAGTATATCTAATGTGATTACCCAATATTAGTAAGTACTGGCAGTACAGACTTACTTTCTAATAACAAGGCTTGACCATTCCGGATCATAGTAAAAGCAGTTTTGTGGAACACTGCACTGTTGTACACAGATTTTTGTAAAAGATAAATAAATAAGTAAAAAAGTGTTCTCTGGGCTCGAAGGCAATGGCCGAGGATGCAACTGAAAGTAGCGCTGATGATGATGATTTGTATATACCTAAGTATACAGGGAAATAAAATATCTGTTTTAAAATAAATAACTTTATTTTTATACATGTTATGCATTTACATTGAACAAAAATTATATCTGTGACAACTATATTTTTAAGGGTCTTCAAGATTTACCCAACAAAAAAATTGGATAATTTCTGATTGAATTGGTTTTATTTCAGGTTCTGGTTCAGAATCACTTGCTTCAGCACAGACAGTGCTGATTGAAGCTGCATAATACCCCTTGCTTGCCCTTGCTTCACTTACGGAGTCAAGTCCCAGACGAGCTGAAAAATGACAGAAATATTAGTATTATTTTGGTTTAATTTTGAAGTTATGTTTTCACTTTAAAATTTCTATTATGAACAAAATAATGAAATTTAATAACATTTTTGTATCAATTATGTTGTGGAGCCTTCATTAAATAACATTTAAAATCGAAATAAATGAATATTTTTACTTGTATCCTTATGAATAAGGTAATAAATAAATAGTAATCCCAGTAATTTACGTCTAAATTACTTTAGATAAAACAAACATTATGTTGATTAGATACCTTAGACTATCCCACTCCGTCCTTAACAGCATCGGCTCTAATGGTCTTCAATGTGCTTGTTTCCTCATCCCATAGACTTTTTTTTTTGGTTGTTTTGTCCTTGTCAGGACAGGCAAAGGGAGCTGAGCCCATACAGCCATTGTCTGTAATATATTTCTTCGTCTGGAAGCCCATAGACTTTGTTGTCATTCTTTGACAGTGTTCTCAAGCAAGGTTTTTGGCATTCCAAGAAATACAATGTGGTACAACACTGACTCCTGAAGTTTGTGACCCAGCAGCTATTGTTTACTTGATTCTGAAAAGTATTATTTGTAACACACAATTACTTTATTAAAGGGTGAAGTGATCTAGTTGTCACAAGAAATGCAATAGACCAAAAGGCACCACTTCAGAAAATGTTTACTGTTTGAAATGAGAGGTTACCTCGATAATAAAATTCAAACCATGTACTACATGTACACATGCCGAAAGAAAAATAGATGTAATATATGTAATCAGAACGGGCAAAATCCTGATTTAGCGGTCCTTTTTTGAAGTGGCTAATATGATTAGAATCTTATCACATATTTGTAAAATGTTCTTGACTGACTTAATAAAATCAGGAAAAAAATAACATTGGTACATACTTACTACTTCACATCTCACATTTTTAGCACTTTTTAGGCCCTTAGACACGGTTAAACACATAATGACATATTTATTCACCTTTGAATTATTTAAGATGTTTACGTTTCGTATTTGTCATCGTGACGTTTGAACTTTTTCTTTCTTTGATTTACTGTGGCAAAGACCAGCAAATATCAATTGGTTTCTTTAAAATTCCATTATTGTAATCGAAAACAGCCCTTTTGAGCAATTTATTTTTCACGCATGGTATCACTAAAATGTAGACACAGTTTATATCCTAATGCAACATGAATGCAACAAAGGGGGTTAGCATAATACGAATTTCAAGCGATATCGCTTTACGATTGACATTGTATTTCAATCGCATTGAGATTACGGTGGCGGAGCATAATTGCACCCCTGCTGTCTACCTGAGGTCAATTTAATGGCATGATGTCGCACATCTCCGGCCAATTGTCTCGTAATTGCCAATATCCTGCTTTACATATATGATATATGCTATATGCGTGTGACGGTAACATGTATTATTAATTGATATTGGCGCTATGCCTCCGTATCGCGTCCTGTGATGACGATGAATTGAGTATTAGTATGGAGGTGTGATAATGATAAATATGCTCTTAAATATGAAAAGTGTGAACATTATGTGTATCTATCTATATTTACTACGTAAAGCTGAAGAGTTTGTTTGTTTGTTTGAACGCGCTTATCTCAGGAAGTTCTGGTTCGCATTGAAAAAATATTTTTGTGGTGGGTAGTCAAGGAAGGCTTTAAGGGCCATAGCACACGGCGTTTTCGGCGCCGTAGATGCTGATTGATGCGTTTGCAATCATGATACAAAAGTTACAAAGTTGCGATAGAATCTCGTTTGAATCGCGTATACGCGTGTAATCTACGCGTCGTCTGCGCGTTTAAAAAACGCCGTGTGCCATAGCACACGCCGTAGGGCCATAGCCCTAGGCTGTGCGGAAACCGCAATCCACGCGGACGGAGTCGCGGGCGGCGGCTATTGTGAAATTAAATTGGTACAGCGTTAAATTCATGAAGAGAACTAAGCCCCTTATTGACATATTTGTATGACTCATTTATTTTAAACACGCATTGTTGTATTAATAAAAAGCAACTACTTTTGTTTTGGCTAATTAAAGAACATTTTAATATTGATGATTCTGATATATTAATCGCAAAAAAATATATAACAGCTAAATAAAATAAGGCATTTTCTTCAGAGTATACTATATTAATGGAAATTAAGTACAAGTTACATAAGTAAGTACATTTCTCTGACTTTCTTGTTTTTTACAGATTCCAGAGTCAACAGTATCACCTAAGCACATTAATAAATAAAACAATCCACGAACCCGACTTTTAAAAAGTCAATCTGCAAACTTCAACTTATCAGAAAGGCAACAAAGAATCCATCGTTCGAGTACAGTCGGCAATCCAAAAACCAATTCATTCACAGAAGGAAAACGCAGTTACGGGAAAGCCGTAAAACGTAAACCGAGCATTTTATTGAGGCCTTGCGAAACTTCCGATACACGCTACCGGACTCGAACGGACAATACGGAATGACTTTTGACCATAGAATTAAGTCGTTAGATATGCGACAACATAAAATGTGGCATTTTTAGGGTTCCGTAGCCAAATGGCAAAAAACGGAACCCTTATAGTTTCGTCATGTCTGTCTGTCTGTCTGTCTGTCTGTCTGTCTGTCTGTCTGTCTGTCTGTCCTGGCTCGTTCTCCGCTGTTTCTGAACCGATTGCCACGAAAATTGGTGGAGAGATGTATAGTGATAATTCAAGAATCGGTTTTTAAAATAATCGAAAAATAATTATTTTTACCCCCCCTCCCATACATCGAAAAGTAAATCCGAAAAACAAAATTCGACTTACCCCATCGTGTGGGGTATCGTTAAAAAGGTATTTTTAAATACAATAAAACTTGCCTTGAAACTATGTGGATCAAACACCCCAGTCTCGAGATATATTAATACAAAGTTAAAATTAGAGCGTCCCCCCCCCCTTAACTTTTGAAATACTATTACAATAATTCTGAAAAAAATGTCCTGTATACCTCCAAGTAAGTACTTTCAACGAAAACTATAGCGAACTCTGTATCATACATAGTTATTTTTATACAACTCGACCAACTTATGACGTGCAGTTGCCCTTACTAAATGGTGTCTTAAGCAGTCGGGCCATCTTTTAGCTACGGAACCCTTTCATGGGCGTGTCCGACACGCTCTTGGCCGGTTTTTAATTTGATATGACGTACGTTTTAACATGCTGGCACCGCGATAAGCAGTGACTGTCGCTTCAAATTTTATTGCATACTAGCGGCCGCCCGCGACTCCGTCCGCGTGGATTTCGATTTCCAATATCCTATGTGTTATTCTGATGTATTAGCTATATTGTGGTAAAGTTTCATTCAAATCCATTCAGTAGTTTTTACGTGAAAGAGTAACAAACATCCATACATCCATACATACAAACTTTCACCTTTATAATAGTAGTAGGATTTCAGAGCGGTCAAATATTTGGTCCTGACGAAACTTTAACTGACCTAACGCTAACGGACAATACGAAATGACCTTTGAAGGGAAACGTTAATGATCATTTTTTTCCGATTCGATAAGAACTAGGACAAAGTTAAGCAAAATTATCAATTATTTACAAAACATTAACGTATTGTTTACACAACGTATATATAATACAGGATGTGTTACGTAGTTATTTTAAACAGAACAAATATCTTAAACTGTGTCACCAAAGAAGATTATCTGATACTTATAAAAGATTTTCTTTTCATCAGTACTACGCCTTGTACGCATATCATTACTTAATTCATTAAATAACTTTCTCATTTGCGTCGGTAACTAAACGAATTACGATACATTGCTAACTGGGTAAAAC
Source organism: Nomophila noctuella (assembly GCA_958496325.1). Lineage (NCBI taxonomy): Eukaryota > Metazoa > Arthropoda > Insecta > Lepidoptera > Crambidae > Nomophila > Nomophila noctuella. The sequence goes on from OY292501.1 coordinate 4,595,699, forward strand.
TAATGAAAGTTATGTTTGAGTTTAATCAAAGCGTCTCCAGACTGATTAGATTAATATTAATTAAGTTTGATCATAAGTGAGCCGTCGGTATGAGTCATGCATAACATAATTATGAGTTTATGATCGTAGTTTGTCTTTTGCGATTATTTAGGATTCTATTAGCTTTGCGAGTTATCAAGGCCTGTTTTGTAACCTTAACCTAATTTATAGCAAAAACCTATCTTGAAAAACTCGCATTTAAGATGTCATCGGTAATTCGATGATTAAATTAACATCTATGTATTTTTGTGGACCTATGTTTTCAGCCACCAAAAATGGTGTCTTCATAGACTTGCACCATAAATCGTCTGACATAGACGTAGAGGCCCGATGTTGATGTAGCACTAAGCTCGCTTAAATAAATTAATAATAAACAAATTAATTCCTTCCTTAATTAACAAAGTAAGTCAATTAGTGTGTTAGCACTAATTGACTTACTTAGCTCGAAGCTTGTATTATGCTAGGGAATGGATAATGGATAGACATATTTAAATACTTTTATTTGTTATTTTGAAATGACTATAAAACGGACCATTTCACAACGATAACTTTTGGACTGAATTGCTTAATCAGGAATTAAATACTTGTGTTAGGGACTTTCAAGTGAAATTACAAAATTCCTTATTAATTCCCCACTAAAACACATCAATTCTCTTTAAGTCTTTATTGCCGTTGAAAAATTTGCTAACGACTGTACAGTTGTCGTCAAAATGATTGTTCGGATTGGCAGTAACAAGGAAGAAAGTGCGATAGGGGTCCGTATCTGCCGCCCTTAGAGACCCTAATAAAATACTATAGAAGATTCTCTAAGTTGTAAAGCAAGCCGTCCTTTTTAATGTAAACAGCTGCGATATAAATGTAATGTCACGAACGAGATTGAATAGAAAGCATTGACTTGTACTTGTCCTATTTTTACTTTTTACTATAGAGCCCTCTATACTCCTTAGGGAACATACCCAAACTACGTGACCCTTTTTTTCGTGTTTTTTGACCCCCTCCCCCCCCTCGGTGACCAAGCGTAGTATATGCCCAGACCCCCTCCCCCCCCCCCTAGTTTTCACGTAGTATATTTTATCAATATTTTTTGCGTAAAGTTACAAAATAATGGCTTTTGTTTGTATTTTCTTATACGGCCCCTAAAAGTGCGTACTTTGAGAATGCGTACCTATAATTGCATACGCTTGTAATTGTGTTTAGTAAAAAATATATCAAGAAAAAATAGTACATTGCACAATGTATATGTACGGGCCGTTAAAAAAGAATTACGATCGAGTACTTACAAATGTAATTTTGTTAAGTTCATTGGCTCGAGTCTGCCATCCCGTTTCTCTTCATAATGATTTTCATCACATTTGCGGGGAAAGAAATAAAATCAGAATACAGCAAAAACAAGAAACTATTTATTAAATCAAATATCTTCAATGAAGACGTTACCACTATCAATCCACTGGGAAACGTTATGGATAATGGGGGCGATGGTTAATACCAGTATTATTGACTACGTGACAAGAAACCAAAACCCCCCCCCTCCCCCCGGTGACCATGAGTGGTACTTTGAAGACCCCCCTCCCCCCCCTAAATCGGTCACGTAGTTTGGGTATGTTCCCTTAGTTAATATTTCTGTAACTCCTTTGCAACAAATTAATGGCTATTAGTTTATTATGGACAGACAGAGTAACAAAATACGTATTGCAAAGTCAAAGTATTTAAGTATGAATACATTTCGAGTATAAGATGCAAAAAAATTAAATGACTTAGCTGACATAATTAATCTAAACTGATGTAATGAAGCTGACGAGTTTGTTTGTTTGTTTGAACGCGCCGATCTCAGGAAATACTGATGATTTTTTTTGATTTTTAAGATTTTGTTACTGGTTAAAGACAAAATTGGATTTAAAACTGCATCCTTAGACTGTCTTGAATAATAACACAAGATAAATCGCTCTCCGTAAAATGAGACTCGTTTCCCAAGAGTGCGTCGAATGGTCTGATGAAAAAACTCCCTAATTTTTTCTTCAACATAAAAAATTCAGAGGGGAAATGGGTATGATATGTTTTTAAAAAATCTGGGACGCAATAAGGTATATAAATAAATCCTATTTTGACAAAATGTGTTTTGTGTTGATTTTTCTTACCTCAGCCTGGGTTTGTGATCACCAATCCGCATTTGGCAAGCGTGGTGATTAAGCCGAAACCCATCTTTGTAACGAAAACAAGATTTCAAATGATGTTGGCCTTTGCCCTGTAGTGGGACATTTATAGGCTGATACTTAGATACTTTTTTTTTACAAAATGGTGATGATTACAAGTTTTCTTTACGGGTAGAAAAATGTGGCTATTATATCCCTTGTCGTAAAATCTTGAGATTTTTTCCTCAGAGAATTTGGAGGCTATATGAGTTAAAAATAAACCATAACCAAAATGTGTAACCATGATCCAATCTGTCTGGTTCCCCTCTATAGGTTACGAAGGTCTGATGGCAGTCGCTTCATGGTAATAACCAGACTTGCCCAATCTTGGATCATGGTCAAAGCGGACCCCGCTTAGAAACGGGATAAAAGCTAGGAAGAAGATGAGTTCAAAATAATAGTAGTGTTCTACTTATTCATTATTACGAGTTTATTTTTAAATAAACTTTAGAGTTTATCAACAAGAGCTAGGAAGTTATAAGAAACAGCCTAATTAGACGAAAAAGTCGCAAAACGTAATAAGTCCAAGTCTAATCCTGTACTTATTCATATTTTTTCTTAGTATTTCTTAAACATTCATTAGTTCGGATTAAACTGCTCCTAGGCTTAACCCGAGAATGTTTTAAGAGGGTGCATGCCGCTCACTAGCGCCGCCATTCGTTATTCTTAAATTGTCAGAAATACTACTACTAATATTGTTCAAGATTATCAATTATGTTTTTTTGAAAACTACTTCGAATACTTTTTTAAGATGGGCTCAATTTTTATTATAGCTAAATGTGGCCACTTTAAGCATTTATTATTATTGTGGCTACTTAATTTTAAACAAAGTATTAAATTAAAAGTCACTTAAAAATCATAAATATTATTCTATAGCGCACTACAGAATGTTTTCTATACTAATATTAAAAAGAGGAAAGATTTGTATTTTTGTATGTAACGATTATTCGTTACATACAAAAAATACATTACTTAAAAACTACTGGATCAATTTTTTTTCCATAACAAAGCTATGTACATATACCATCACCGAGTAAAATACGCTAAATCAGTATTTCAGTACAATGTTGTCTTGTTTTAAACAAACAAATAACTTGAATTTTATCTCAATTAAAGAAATTATAATGGTGGCGCTAGTATGCGGACTGCAACCACTTAAGTAGACATCGCGTAATAGTTTCTTACTGTTATGGGTGCGAGTAAGCTGGCAGTTAATTGGGACTAAGTCTTATAAGTATTCTTATGAGCTTTATAAACTAGTGTGTTTTAATTAAATTATTTGAACCTACCCTTGGGTCTTAAGTGGGACTTGCTTTTAATTGATATTTAAGTCCCTATGAATTCTCCAAAACATATTTTAATACCATTAATAGAGATCTATTTTGATGAGATTGTAGGGGATCTATAATTCCAGCCATTATGAACGGCCATCTTTCAAGTTACAAAGATTGAATGTAGGTACGTATGTCATCATGTACCTATGTGTGATATTCTATGAGTCAATGCGTAATAGGAAAACTATCTAGACCATACACATATGCGAAACAGAATTACTCGTAGGTACTACTAATTTCAAGTCATTCGTTGGTTGGTTGGTTCTACTATTTATTTTGATGTTTGACAAGTGTAAGTTTTAGACTTTCGTGATCGTGATGCATTAAATATAAGTCTTGTAACATTAATATTATAATGAGAATATCTCGTTTAGTCCCGTTAACTGATTTGAGTGTTTAGGAACGAATATGCCCAGGATCGTTTTCGATTTAAATTGTATTGCCAAAATGTCGAAATAGGAACACTGAAAAGTGTTTAAAAAATAATCAGCTATGAAAAAGCTAATACAAAGCCATTTCTAACTGAAACACCTCGGTGGCACACAAAAAGACACCTTCCTTCCCCATTATAAGGTACTCATATTTTCCCATTACTACAGAATATTGCAGAAACTTTCTGCAGATAGGTACGTTGTCCAGTTTAAGTTATAAAATTGTAAAAAGTAAATAGATTAGTTTAGTAAAAAGTAAAATGAATGGCTGACTTGCAGCTAAGAAAAAGTTTACAATGTATGTCACGACCAGATAGCGGGTTAATTGAGAATTTTTCTAACAGAAAATCCAATTTATTTCTTGTCTGACCCTGTTTTGACCCCATTTTATTTATAAATGAAAAGCTTGTGATGATGTAAAATGTTATTTTGTCTGTTTATACATGATTTTTTTTATACAAAACATTATTGTAAAATACGTTTAACAATAGTATGTACACTGGGTCATACAGTGAATCTGATTTTTAAATTTTGTTATGCTTAACGTTCCTTCTAAAGCACAGAGGAGATTAAGATGTATTTTTTCTCTGCGAAAGTTGCTTAAATTTGCAATCACAGGTCGAGCACGCTATTCACTGCGTCATCGAGATGCTCAAGCAACAAGTACAAAGTTATTACAAGTTGGTGTATGTCTACTACGAAGACACACTCATTTAGTTGAGCAATTTCAGCTGAGCAGCAGAACGGTTAAGTCAAGCCACATAGAAGATTGTTTTGTGTTCCCGCGGGTTAAAAGTATCGCCTCTATTTTTCAGCTATCATTGGTAAATCGGGGAGTCGAACCGCGGATACGAAGTACCCAGTTCTCGTTCACAGTGTATGGACCTATTCACACACGTGCTTAATTGAGCAATTTTAGTTGAGCAGTGAGGAAGTCACGGTTTTCTCACATAATAGTCCTGCTAGCATATCTTTGCATTTACACACGCCCAACAGCATCCACATAGAAGATTGTTTTGTGTTCCCGCGGGCTAGAAGTATCGCCTTTATACCGTTGGGCGGCGTTCCCGGAACCCATAGGGAATATCCGGGAACATGAGATCTTACTTTATGTACCTGCGATTGTATTGTCTTTTATTGTACTAGTAAATGTGTTTCGGCTTGTATCGTCTTTTATATTTTTTGAGCGAGCAGATTGCTTAAGCTTTCTATGGTATTCTTAGTTCTGTTGAAGTATTATGAAAATTACGATATAAGTTCTGAGTTTGAGAAAGCTGTAGAGTAATGGTTCAACAGCAATTTTGTCTGTGTTTCTTGCCTCATTATTAACAACTAAATGCAATTAAGGCCCTCAAAATAAACGTTAATAATAATTCATTAAGCTTGCCAAGTAAATTATGAGTTTAAACAAATGACGACGTTTAATTTTTATGTTATACACCCTGGCCACAGCCCACAGCGGTGCGACTTGCGATGCGTCTTGCGCCGGCGAAAGTGGCGAGCGAAAAAATCAAATAAAGGAAATTGTATGAAGCACGACTAGGGCGGCCGTCGCCGGCCTCGCCGCGCCGCTCGCCTCCGTAGCTGTGGCTAGACCCTTAGGGAGGCAAACGAACAAGAGGGTCACCTGATGTTAAGTGATCCCCGCTGCCCATGCATATCAACACAAAAACTGCACAAGCGCTCAAACTTCATTCCATCGATGATTCGAACCTAGGACATGTTAAGGAATTACACATTGCGAAAAACAGGTGTTTTTTGTACTACTTGGCAATTATAAAATCACTGACTTCCATCATCAGCACAATATTCAAACGGTTTCCTCAGCAAAATGCTTACGTAGGAACAATATAAGATTTAAACGCTCAGCGAATGCTGACTCCTTCGGATGATTTGTAGTCTGCGGATATTTACACACTGGGATGTATTTGGGAATGAGTTTAGTCCCGAAATTAAAAGCCCCCCTTAAATAATTGGTTAATAATTGGGTTTCGGATATTATACTTCTTACTAATATTATAAATGTGGGAATTCGTTTGTTTGGATCTTTGTCCGTCAATCACGCTGAAACTACTAAACCACTCATGTTTTATGAAAGAACAAATCGAGACAAACGGACCGACAAAACGATCTCACGTTTCGCATGCTAGTTTAACTATAGTATATTTCACCTAAGATGCTCCCATTGACAGTTGACGATTCGAAGGAAAATTGACCATATTCTAAAGCAATAAGAACCCTTTGGAAAATCATACGAACACCTCGTGAATCTAATTGCCTTGAAACAAAGCTTAATATTGTATAAAAAGTACACCTGCCACAGGCATCATTTAGGTGAAACTTTTATAATGAGACCTACGCCCAGCAGCTGTTGACTGCAACAAACTGCTGATGATGATGGATTTGACGTACATTATATCACATTAGTCACCATTGAGTAATATTGTACGATTTCATTATTCTGCATTAACCCAATAAGTTTAAGAAAATGAATCGTAATAACATACTTTATTTCACGCTTTGATAAATGTCGCTGCGAGTACGTTCCTGCAATATATCAAATGCTAAGCGCGGGAGGAACGTTTGATGATGTTTGCTTGTTTCCGTTCTATGTAATATTATGTTACACGGTTTTGATCGTCTACCGTGGCTTGTGCAGGATTTCGTCATATCTCCCTGTAAGAAAGCCGAAACGAATTGTATTTATGAAATAATGAGAGTATAGTTTCAGAAGAGATTGCGCGCTATGTAGTGCCGATCTAAAATAATACTACATAGATACTGCATTTCTTAAATATTATTTTTGCATACTTATTTTATTTGTTTTGGAGGCCAAGACACACTTTGGGTCGCTGAGCTATAAAAGTTAGTTATTTTATTTGTTTATTAGCATTATTGTCTTCACATTTTGGTCAGAATCAGTTTCAAACTGCAAACTTATATGTTTTTGATATGATTAGAACAGAATTTACGTTACATGCGTAACACATGAAGCAAAAGTGAATATTTTTTTAATATAGGATACGATTTTGCAATCGCAAATATCAGTTTTCTTGATTGGTAAGATTGATATGTCAATTTTCTCGCCTAAGAAAGGCTATCTGATGAACTGAGATTCAATTTGTAAGTGCAAATGAACCCGGTTATTCTAACATTAGAGCGGATGCTATGTGAATACGACTGATACATCCTTATTTGTATGCATTATTTTATTATTTTTAGGCTGCGAACGTGGCACTAATGTATCCCTATTCGTTACAATAACTTAGTTTAATTGTGGGGATCATCACCCTGGAATCTTAACTTATTTTATTTAAACTGAATAGTTTTTTTTTGTAAACGCTAATCTCAGTAACTTCTGGTCCTTCGAGGAAGGCTTAAGCTATAGTATAACATTATGTGTGAAAATAATAAGGCCAAAATTTAACGATATGTATTTTAACACGACTGTGATTTTAGGAAATGTGTTTAATCGAAATTGAAAGCAGCATCTCAAACACAGAAATACTTTAGCGTAAGTTTCGACGGGGCGCTACAGACTGTGAAATGGTGTTTGGCTGGTTTATCAAGTCACTGTCTGACGAACATACGGCTGAAGTATTTAGAAAACCTCAAAACTATAAGATAAAAATATCTCATCACCGAAAAACGGACTTCAATATTAAAATAAATTGTTTGTTCCAATAAGGGTAACTTTAAGATTTGCCCTACTTGACTATTATTAACTTGAAAATATATTTTAGGGGGATTCTTAAAATTGTTTTTCGTAGGACCTAAGCCAATGATATTATTCATGCCAGTGCAGACAAGCATGGCTTACCCTGATAGTAGAGAATGACCGCAACCTTACAATATCTGCTAATAGTTGTCAATCTCCGTGGTTAATTAGAATTTTCTAAAACATTTATGTTACTGTTTTCTATCTTCCTCTTACACATCATCATCTTGAGGTTTTCTTAATTTATTAGACTTAGGATTTTATCAAGAAATTATTGCATGTGTAAGGAAATTCATATTAGCCTTAATATTTGCTATTTTCACCGTCAATGAGTATCAGGCTCCAGTGACAGTTCTATCGGTGACTGAGCACATCGTGGAACCAAACTGTCGAAGCCGTCGCATTGATATTTTCCGCTGCAACTCGTGTCGATGCACCTTCACGCCTGTGCGCCCGATATCTGCCAAGAGCTGTCTGAATAGTTTTACTGGATGGCTTTATTAACTTCTTCTGTTTCTCGTGCCTAAACTGAAGAAGTCTGTTCCTTATATTATATGTGCCCCTAACGTGTAGCAAGAGATCATCCCTTGAGTTATATCGCCTGTGCTTGGAGAACACATTTCAACGTGCCTTTAATATGAACCACTGGTTCTGAATCCCCCCTCGTCAGCGGGAGTACCTCCACCTTAAAGAAGTAATCTTCTTACTCAGTGTAATCAGTGAAGCAGCAATTTAAACTGCTGCACTCATGTTTCTGCTGGTCAGTAAGGTCTCCAGAGCCAAGCTGGGGAGGGTAGGAGGCAACACAACTGAGATACTTCTGGAGTTATTGATCCTAAAGAGCAGCGCCGATTTACTAACAGCCATCTCGTCTTAGGTTTGTCAGTATTTGCTATTTTCTCCGTCAATGAGTATCAGGCTCCAGTGACAGTTCTGTCGGTGACTGAGCACATCGTGGAACCAAACTGCCGATTCCGTCGCATTGATATTTTCCGCTGCAACTCGTGTCGATGCACCTTCACGCCTGAGCGCCCGATATCTGCCAAGAGCTGTCTGAATAGTTTGACTGGATGGTTTTATTAACACCGAATAAATAAATAAATATGTGGCAGCAACTCATACATGAAACTTAAAAAGCAAAAGTATTAGCCTATCAATGCCCTATTGCAGGAAAAAGGCCTTCATCATTTGAAGTCATGTTTTCCTTACCAAGATGGGTTTTGGCATAACCACCACGCTTTACAAAAAGGCGTATTTACAATACATCTCAACAGATAGCGCTAAAATGCACTCACATACTAATTGCGATATATTCATACAAACCTAGGTACATCGCGCCAGCAGAAATTTCGCTGCAACTTAGCACCTACACGAATACACCAACACAGGAAGTAAGGACCTCGGTCCAGGATCATTTCATTTCATTTCGTTTCATTTCATTTCACCTTTATCAATATAGAAAACAAAAACAGTAACATACATCAGTTGTATGTCCTTTACAGCTGTCTTGCTGTGAGTGCCCAACAAACGTATTTCAGTCTAGCAGGACAAACATCACTTCGCTGGAGATTGTTGTTCCGTTGTGGGATAGAATTTGCTATCACTTCGAAAATAAACGTTCCAAAGACGCGAGCTGTATAGCCTTATTGATGTTTGGTGTTACTGTGTAAATATCGTGATATCGAATATCCAGATTTATGTTTCCGGGAGAACGAATGTTGACATTCTGGCAAAGCTTGGTTTTGTTATTACGGATGAAATATATTTCGGTAAAATATCAGTACATAAAGAAATGAAAATTATAAAGATGAAGATGAATTTATGTAGGTTTACGATCTTTCTTCCTTCATAAATTGGTAATCTGTTTTCTTGTTATCAAACGTAGATACGCTGTCAATTAGTACCGGATGGAAATAAATATCTATCAGGTTTTTGTGATTATTTCTCTCCCATTGTCACAGTCATATTATCATCATCAGATTATCGCAGTCCACAGCCAGACGAAGGCTTTTCCACGAATTCTCCATCGAGACATCATCATCCTCAGCAACTCGAATATAGCTCCAGCTATCTTCTGCGAATCGTTACCAGCACACAGATCATTAAAGACTAAAGAGAAACTCAAAGAGGCTCAATTCTCCCAATCCGGTTAACGGCACATAAATGAATCGACTCGGGCCGAATCAGTCCAGTGCGTTGTAGGGCGGGGCTCTTCGACTGCACTAGCTCCTGTGTCGAGTTAAGAACTGAGATGTAGTTGGAGGAAAGTTCAGATCAATGAAGAGACTTTTTTGATGATATAGGGAAGCAAACGAACAAGAGCGTCACCTGATGGGAAGTGTTTACCGCTGCCCATGGATACTAAAAAGGGTCGCAGATGCGTTGCCTGCTTTTAAGACCCCATACCTTCCCCAACAGAGCTCTGGCAACCTTACACACCAGCAGAAACATAGCACAACAGTAACGAACTAGTTCTTCACTGTGGGCTTCTGTCAGGTGGAGGTACTTCCCCAGACGAGCGGCTTTTTTGCAGACTTCTTTTTATTTTTCATTACATATTGTAGTCAAGCGTTTGTTGATTTTTCATTCGACATGTTGTCGAAGGTACTTTGGTGCTATAGAGAGCTTACAAGCCACTTTGCCGTTGCAAAACGAACATTATAACATTAATATAACAATACGTACATTTATTCCCCCTCTCGGTGTTTCAATGTATGTATGTTACTCGTACTACCGGATTCTGTTTCCGGAACGGAGCCGCAATATTCAGTGAAGTGATGTTTGTTCCGTCTTACTGCGGCGCTCTCTGAATGCAACAGACGTGTAACAAAATGTTCTATAATATAACCGTAGTTCTACCATCTAAACACTATTTTAATAAAGCTGAAGAGTTAATTTATTTGTAGGTATGTTTGTTTGTACGTGCTAATCACAGTTACTGTTGGTTTAAATTGAAAAAATTTTTTTTTTGTTGGATTGTCCATTTCTCGAGGAAAGCTTTAGGTATATAACACTATTCTTGGCCACTACCGTATTTTATGACCATTCTGATGGAAGTATTGCAAAGATCTTCAACCAGGTGACTGTTAAAGGACAGAATTTGGGCTGCTATCTTTTCAAGGAGAAAGAAATAGCATAGGTAGCGTTTCATTTTGTTTGCCAAGCAAGTCATTGTGTGTTTCATTTCATAAAATAATCACTTCCTCAGGAATGAGGACTACGACTCATATAAGAGCCAATCTCTAGCAGGTTCCCAGAGACTCCAATAAAATCGGATGTTTTATGGTAAATCTTAAAACGTTGGAACTATTTATTGTGTCTTTAGGACAATTTAAGAAGATTGGATTTAAACTTCGCCGTCAAATTAGTCTCAAGTAATAAAAGAACTGAGTATAGTTTTGGCTACAGGACAGAAATAAAAGTCCAAAGACTAATTTGTAAAAAAGGAAGAAAAACTTTTAGATGATTAGATTTTTCTGGAATGAACCCTTGAAGAAAGCCACAACTAGGTCGGAGGGAAGACATAAAAAAGTGCTTTTGACTGGTGCCTTTATGATCCGAATCACAGTTCACAAGTAGTTTTTTTGGCTGAAGTATGTTTTGCACGAGATTTAGAGACATCAGTAAAGAAAAACTGAATACATTTAAGTTTCATCAAGATAATTTGCATAACGTTTATTATAAATTGTTCCTACTTAAATCTTCTTGTAATTAGTTAGTTAAGATTAGATTTTCTTTGTTTTGTATAGATTTATATAATTATTTATTATTATTATTATTATATATATTTTATTATATTTATATTATTTGTGTATAAGTTATCACGTCCTTGTAGCATATCTTTTGTCGGTTACTAAGCATGTTGTGTATACTATTTATGGGCTACGGTCCAGATCAGCTTGTTTATAGAACTAGTTTAACCATGCAATGACTGTATCCTGTCTGTATACCAATTATAAATAAATAAAATAAAATTATGTTTAATATAATATATCATAAAAACAAACTTGGAGAAAATTCCGTGATTGTTATGACAGCTTCTGTCGAAACGCTGATTTTCATGAATGGTACTGGTTTATTATTAACTAATTCATAAAGTAAACTTTTCGCCCGAATTCCATCATTTATTTTAGAACAATCCGCTAGCCTCCAAGTGACGATTACTCACCACCATCATTACTGCACTCGCAGTATTTCATTGCAAAAACAAACACAGTGCGCAGTGCTAGGCTACGTGTAGTCCGGGCGCCCGCACTAATTAAATAGCTCTCGGCGTGACAGCTGTCCGCGACAGTCGTAGACCAGGGGCTGGGTGACTAAATCTTAGCTGATACATTTAATAATATTTACGATTACGACGACGTAGATTTATAGAGCAGATTAAAACAAACCTTATTCTTCAATTAATTATTTTCAGACTTCTAGAATTAGCGCGAGCCTCTTTTAATTTCAAACCGATTATCACATAATGACTATCGAATGGGAATCTGTAGAGAAATTACAGGGCTGAAATTCTAGAACTTTTGAACTCCTTCATGTCCTTCACTAAAATTAAATTTAATCTAGGTATCGTGTTAGTTTGCCAGCCACGAACGATGACTTCTTTATTTCTTTAATGAAACGCAGCATGGCGGTTTCTCAATGTAAGGTAAAAAAAAATATTACTACTAACAAAATTAAAGAATTACGTTAGTTACTACGATAGATCATAAATTTTTTCTTCAAGAAGTATTGTTATCATGCATGATATATTACCTGGGAGGTAACCGAAAAATTAAATTTACTCTTTCTCAAACTTTGAACAGATAAACCCTGGCCCCTAGCCAATAACTTGCAGCGAGATGAAGTTATGAGAGAGGAAATGCACGTAATAGTTCAGCACCTTTCGTCGCGATCGCCGAGATATTAATCGTCCTTGATCCCACACTCGCCAACTTTCCTATCTTGGATTGAAGTCCACTTTGACCACCCAATTTTAAACCTCCAGCAAATTGCGCACCTGACCTAGCTCCTTTGATTACCTATTCATATTAAAAACTTGCCAAGAATATCAAAAGAGGCATGTAAAACGTATTAATAATAATAATACCCTTCCGGCCGTTTTCGACCATGACAATCGATCTTACTGTCAGCCATGTACGCAGGATATATTATAGAGCACAAGCGTTAGCACAGATGCACTCTCCATCCCTCCTCACTCTCATAGTTCGGTGGGTCAGCAATCTGATGGACTGTAGAGAGATCAGGCGCAGGACTAACGGCTTAACGTGCCTTCGGAAGCACTGAGGATATCGAGCTGAAATTTTTCGGTCACCCATCCGATGACTGGCCTCTGCGAGAGTTGCTTAACATAGCAATCGCAGGCCGAGCGCGCTTACCACTGCGGCATCGAGTTCCTCATGTAAAACGTATTAATTGGTGCTCAAAGTACACTTAGTCAACAGTTTAATTTTTTGGCACCCGTAATCAGGCACTTACTCTTGATGCTTAAGTTACGGGTGCCCAAAAGTTGGGTGGTCAAAGTGGATTATCTCCTTCCCGGCTTAGTCCCGATCTCGTCCGGTTTTCGCCCGTTTCAAGTGTCGAGGAAACTTTCCAACTGTCGGTACTAGTACGAGAGTAGCAAAAACAATGGAGATATTAAGGACGTGGACTGAGAAAACTTTGAGGAAATGTGGAAATACAAAAGAACAAATGAAACATGATGAAAATATGTAGAAAGTTTGACGTTTTGTCACCTTCAGTGTAAGTTTTACCATAATGAAAATGATAATAAAATAAATTTCAGTTCTAAATCCAAAGAAACGTCTCAAATGAATCCCTATTGTATTTATTATTTAATTATGTATTAATCATGACCTATTTACTGTGTTAGGGTATTCCAATTATTTATTAAACAAGTTACTTTAACGGGCGCATTTTCAAAATAATTTATTATTTGCCGTTTTAATTGCCATACACAACAGGGCTCATTTACACAATTTTTGCCATATGATTAACAACAAAGATATTTATTATTGTTGTTTTAACTTTACCTTTTGGTTGAATTCACCCGACATAACGCAGTCAAATCAGTATGATCAAGAAAAGATTAATGAATCAGCCAAGATGAATACATCGAACCAAACCTAACTTTCAACCCTTTTACACCTCACTAAGTTTCAGCAACGATTGCCATAGATTCCCTATCGATAACCATTGGCTTCATAACGGCCCATTAGAAACTTTATTAGGCCAATTTAACGGCTTGAGAAGTGTGCATCCAGCACACTAGCGCTGCCATTAGTTCTTCTTAAAGTGGGACTGTAATTGCAATTGTAAATTTAAGATATAAGATAACGTTTGTAGAGTATAAGAATACAATCTATGATTTTTCTAAAACTACTTTTAAACACTTTTCTTACATAAAAATAATCAAAACCGTGATTCCTGCTTAAAGTGCCCACTTTCAGAAATCTTTATCACTAAGTAATTTATTTATTTATTTGTTTATTTGCATGGAATAACGAACAGTTACATGCTTAATAATAGGTTAAGATAATCACAACATACTTAAATATATAACCAACAACGTTATCCACATAATGTATTGATGAACAACGTATTAAAAGTCATTACAAAAATTAAATATTCTTTGGTACACTACAAACAGTTATTTTATCTAAATATCTTAAAATCACAATTAAAGAAAAACTAAATGCGGCGCTAGTATGCAGACTTCACCCTCTTAACCCCAAGAGTGTACGTACAAATACACGTAATAAGTCATCGACTGCGGAAACTAATTGATAGGCTTTGAATGGAGATTGGCCACATCCAATTTCGGTCAGTTATAGCGTCGTGTACGCTTTAGGTGGCAAGCTATCATTCATAGTCCAAGTTACGAGGTACCGACGATTGATTTGATGTAAGAGTGATTGAGTGAAGTAAATCATCCTAGCGACTTAATCGCTAGGATTTAATGAAGAAGGATCTTCACTTTATAGTGAGTAAGGTCAATTGTAAGTATGTGTTCTTTTTATGTTAAATAACGACAACAAGCATCTTTTAAGTAGGTCACCCAGAGGATAAGGTAAGAGGGGTCTAAAGTATAAGCCTATTAAGGTAAAGGCATCCATCATTTGAAATCATGATTTTGTTACAAAGATGGGTTTTGGCATAATCACCCCGCTTGCTGAACCCTGTGATAACAAACCCGGGCTGTTTTCGAAAAAATCGACACAATTTTGCCCGAACCAGGAATGGAATCCAGGACCTCGAGACCACAGCCCGGTACTTAAACCACTAAACAATCGGGGCGTCCGTCCAGACTATAGTTGTAAAAAACCCGTTAGCTACCGTTAAATAACCAAATTTTTGGTTAGCTACCGATAAAATGCAGTAGTTAACGGTTAGTTATCTGACAGTGACAGCTAAAAAGGGTATAGTTTTTTTCCTTTGTGAAGAGAAAATCGATATTCAAAAGATAAATAAAATTCATTTTAGATGTTATCCTACTACCTAATCCTCATCATCATCATCATCATCAGCCTATTGCAGTCCACTGCTGGACATAGGCCTCTCCTAGGGCTCTCCAATTAGCCCGATCCTCGGCGACTCGCATCCAGCTCCTGCCAGCCATCTTGCGCAAATCGTCACTCCACCTGGCCTGAGGGCGTCCTACACTACGTTTTTTGGGACTCTTGCTGAAACGCGGTATCCACTCTAGAACTCGTTTACCCCAACGGTTGTCGGTTCTGCGGCTTATATGGCCAGCCCACTGCCACTTCAGCTTGCTAATCCGGTGAGCTATGTCGATGACCTTAGTTCTCTGCCGGATCACATCATTTCGAATGCGATCCCGCAGAGAAACGCCGAGCATAGCTCTTTCCATAGCCCGCTGAGCGACTTTAAACTTGTGAACCAGCCGTGCCGTAAGTGTCCACGTTTCAGCTCCATATGTCATAACGGGTAGGACTTTTGTCTTAAGGCATTGTGGAATCGACGATAAGAAAACTCGACGTAGTTTCCCAAATGCTGCCCAACCTAGCTGTATTCTTCTATTCACCTCGCTCTCAAAGTTGTTTCTACCCAACTGCAACGTTTGCCCGAGGTAGACATATTTCTGAACAACTTCGAGAACTGCGCCGTGAATCGCGATCGGTTCCGGTAGAACATGTTCATTGAACATGACCTTGGTTTTGTCCAAGTTCATCCGTAGGCCGATGCGTGCAGAAGAGTCAGCCAGGTCATTCAGCATCTGTTGTAGGTCCTGCAGCGTCTCTGCCATTATGACGATGTCATCTGCGAATCGCAAGTGAGAGATGTATTTGCCATGTATGTCAATGCCACGACCTTTCCAGTTCAGCGTCTTGAACAAATCCTCCATTGCATTTGTGAACAATTTCGGGGAGATGACGTCCCCTTGCCTCACTCCTCGATGCAACGGTATAGGTTTTGTTTGCTGATTCTGTACTTGGACGGACATGGTGGCAGCTTTGTACAAACATCTCATCACTTGGATATATCGCCAATCTACCTGGCACCTCTGCAGGGACTCCAGAACAGACCAGATTTCAACCGACCTAATCCTACTAAGATTATAAATGCGAAAGTTTGTAAGAATAGATGGATGGAAGATGTCTGTTACTCTTTCACGCAAATACTACGAAACGTAAATGTTAAATTATATGTCGCTTTAATTTATAATTGCGTCTAATATACAATCTATTACTATTATTATTAAACAAACACTTATTTACATCTAGCGGAATCTAGTGGAATTTAACCGTAAAATGCATAAAATGCGGGTTATTAACCGTTTCTAACGAAAAATGCATATTTACCCGCACGGTTAAAATCGTTAATAACCGGCGTCGCATCTATAGTCCAGACTGATCCCAGGGCTATTGAGACTAATCTTCCGAAGGTCTTGTGATCTCTTATTCCTGGTGGCCCCTTTTCTTTGGCACCGAATGACTTCCTATTGATCATGTTTGTTGTTTTATTTTTTAAGTTTTAGTTTATATTTGTGTTGAATTGATGTACATGTTTACACTCAATAAACGATTTCTTTCTTTCTTTCTTTCTTTCTTATTGTAACGCTGTTGTCTTGTAACTCATACTCATGTTTAAATAGATAAGCTGTCGTGAATACCGCCCGTCCTTAGGGGTTTTAGCGTGTTTATATCGCAAACAAGATCTGTCGGATTCCATCAGAATAGTTAATTTTACTACGACACGTGTTCTTGTGTTTTGGCTTAAGTTCACGTTTAAATGAGAAGATTACGTATGCGTGAACTTGTAGTTGTGTAAACAAACTCCTTATTATACGAAGACAACCATGTGTAGAATGGAAAACAGAATATTATAAAACGTTATGATAGTACAATAGCAAAGCTTGATCCCGCATTGTTTACGGCAATGGGAATATGTTTGATCCTTCACAATCACAACAACACACAACACAACAATCTACACACACAAACAAACGAAGACTTCGATGAGAAGTGTCCCTATCAATTCATATGGAAGGCCCATGCTAATGCAGTGTTGGTGTTAATGATCTCTTGACGATGATGTAATGTTGAAAAGTGGCCCAAGAAACCACATTATTAAGAAACGTTACATAACTTTTCTATATCTTTTAACTGTTGCGTAGCCAAATGGCAAATAACGGAATTCTTATAGATTCGTCATGTCATTCTGTCTGCCTGTCCGCCAGTATGTCACAGCCACTTTTTCCAATAAATAGTAAAGCATTTCAAAGAGCACTGTCACAAGATCTATTTATTGTTTCCTCCAGTGTTTATAATCGGACAAGCAGTATTATCCTGAGGGTGCATCGCTGCCCCTTCCTGTCACTTTGAGCTCTAATAGCAAGCTTTGTTCGTCCCCTGAGGGATCTGTGGCTGAGCCGTCTTGAACGTTGCAATAAAGATAATTCAATGGTATTGTACATAGGTACAGAGAGCACGTTAGACAAACATTTTGGATTGTTAACCGGCCTTATGGCAAGGACATAAGGACTATTGAATTGCAAGTGTTTATTGTGAAGTACAATCAGATGCCTCGATGGTCTAGTGGTTTAAGTACCGGGCCGTGATCTCGAGGTCCTGGGTTCGATTCCCGGGTCGGGCAAATGTGTTGATTTTTCTGAACACAGCCCGGGTTTGTGATCGCCAACCCGCATTTGGCAAGCGTGGTGATTTAGCCAAAACCCAGCCTTGTAGCGAAAACATGATTTCAAATGATGGAGACCTTTGCTCTGCAGTGGGACATTAATAGGCTGGTACTTTATACTTTACTTTACAATCAGCAGACTGTACATTAAGCCAGTGCACTAAAATAGTCTCAAATATGAAGTACGGTCTGATGTGAGTAGGAAGATTTGGACTATTGAACTATTAGTTAAAACATAAATGTATGGTGTTTGATGATGCTGTTTTCTTATAATGTAGCGTTCTATCTGATGACTAAATATCAAAAGCGGTTTCGTAGATTTGACGCCTATGCGTAGCAGTCAAAAGTTCTTACCCTTTAACAATATAAATCATACGAGTACCTGAGAAAAAACCTTTGTTCACAAACAATAATAACTATAAATAAACCTCTTCTAGCCCAAAACTAGGAGTCCTAAACCTAAACAAGATAGGTAATAGGCACTATCAATTCCTAACTTGCCCAACTTCTAAACGGCTGCTACACACGTAATGAATGGTCTATAAAATGCGTCCGAATACCACAACGGGACCCTCATAAATACAACCTGGTCCAGATGTCACAAATTCTATTCTAGATAGTGTCCCAGGTTCGGTTAATAAACTTAAGTGGACCCGAATAACTTTGGCACGGGAAGCAATTTCAATAATTTACCGGCAGCATGGAAGGCATCGGTTTTTGTGGTCGACGATAATTTGTAAACCGATGTGGGTCAGTTCAATATCTAGTTGGTTAATTTAAATAAGCTCAGAAATTTAGAAACATCGCATATGTGGTCTGGTCCCAATATTGTAAACTTTAAAAAGGAAGAAAATCAAAGAAGGGGAAAGACCTACGTCCAGAGGTAGACTGTAAACTGCAAGGGACTGATGATGATGAATCTAGTGGTCAGAGACTCTGGCTACAAAAACCAAGGGTCGCGGGTTCGAATTCCGCTAGGGGCAAATGTTTGTGTGATGAACACAGGCATTTGTACTCGAGTTATGGATGTTATTGAAAGTATTTAAGTATGTCTATTCCTTCCCTAGCTTTCACTAGCTAGCACTAGCTATTATTTTAGGGCTAGGCAATTGGTGTTAGACCAAAGAATTCATTAATTAAGGAAGGTTCAAACAGAAGAAACACATCGGAAAGCTATTAAAAAAGGAACTGCTGAAATCCTTAAAAGATATTTTAACCAGGGGAGTCCCACATACAAACTTCTAGCATCCTTACCAACCAAAGGCGATGCGTATACCAAATATTCACCAAGACTAAAAATGGAAATTATAAATTAATGTTTTTTTTTTACGCTCCCAAAATTCTTTTATCATTTATTTGTTTTAATGATAGGGGCCAGTACTGGCACCTTTATTTACCTCTAGTAAACATTCCACTTGTATAAAATGTTGCAGGAAACGCCGAACGTAAGTTTGTATTTGGAAGTAAAAGCCGATACTATGGGCTACATTAATAACAGTTATGTTGTCTATTTCCAATGATAAAGTGTTTAGACGCCTCCAGCTTCAATCTAAGTTGCTGAATTGGCTGTCCAACGGTCCTTCATAAACAAGTTCGTAGTTATATTATAGAAATAAGTTCAACTCAGGCTTACTAAAATATATATTCCCTATTTTAATTTACAATATTGAATACCTATTGTTTTTTGTTTTATTTAATTTTGCATTTGTTTTTTTAATACCTAGTCATCTATCTATATATAAAAATGAATTGCTGTTCGTTAGTCTCGCTAAAACTCGAGAACGGCTAAACGGATTTATCTTATCTTGGTCTTGAATTATTCGTGGAGGTCTAGGGAAGGATTAAAAGGTGAGAAAAATAGGGAAAAAGGGACGACGGGACGGGACTGGACGCGGACGAAGTCGCGGGCGGAAGGCTAGTTTTAAATATTTTTGTTCGTCTTTAAAGTGACAATAATGCCGGGGGGGACCCGGCATTATTTCCTGTTAGAAAAAAAACTGTTCAGAATAAATTTACATTATATTTTGAT
The DNA here is from genome assembly GCA_958496325.1 of Nomophila noctuella. NCBI lineage: Eukaryota > Metazoa > Arthropoda > Insecta > Lepidoptera > Crambidae > Nomophila > Nomophila noctuella. The sequence continues at coordinate 4,615,600 of OY292501.1, forward strand.
TTAACGTGAAGAAACTGTAGCAGTTTTCATTATATTGGTTTGATTATCGTGGCAAAACGTAATGAGAAACATGTCTACTAGTTAATGGTGAGGTTTCGGCTGTTTGTCCCGATAATTGAAGTGTTAAAATGCAACGCGATAGTCTAATCGTTCACGGGAACCCTTCGATAACTCACGAGAACAGTTGGAATTCGCGAGATTATTCGTTTACTTTGGATGCGCAGTCAAGCATAGCAAAATCCCGATATAAAGGCAAACCACTTACCTTTGACGCCGACTGCTATGCTGAAGTTGAGATGAACAGCCGCGATCGCCACGTGTCCCGAGCAGTCCTTTGATAAATCACTAGTTCTGTTCCAAAACTGAAGAAACCACAACAATAACAAATGTATGATCCGAAATCCAAAGTCTTGATTATCATTAATATTCCGCCGAAATTATAAAAATCTGATCGCCGAGTAAAACACCGCGCGCGATCAACCGATGGACTGGGGCCGGCGGCGCTTGCTGCGCCCGTCACAGCCGGTTCGCGGGTTTTTGTATTTTACCCTCATTTAAGAAAAGTACTATGCCTGAACACTAATCTTCCATTACATCATACTGTTGACGTATCTTTTATATTGTAATATGCAACCCATAGATTTCTATTCCAAAGGCATAATATAATAACTAGCGGCCGCCCGCGACTCCGTCCGCGGTGGATTCCGGTTTTCGCACACATTTGTTATTTATTTATTTTTTTATTTCGTTATACCAAACCGTCCTCGTCAAATACACTATCCAACGCAGAAATATATTTTCGATTCATACCAGTAGCGCGTTCAAACAAACGAACAAACTCTTCAGCTTTGATATCACTACATAGTATAAAACAAAGTCGCTTTTTCTGTCCCTATGTGTGTTGTATGTCCCTATGAACGCTTAAATCTTTAAAACTACATAACGGATTTTGATGCGGTTTTTTTAAAAGATAGAGTAACTCATGAGGAAGGTTTTTATGTATAATATCATCCATTAAATAGTGGACAAGTACCACGGGCGAAGCCGGGGCGGGCCGCTAGTATTAGTATAAATAAGCTTAATACTAACTCAGACAACATGACATCAGTTCAGTAGGGTATCTTAACATATTTCTGTTGACTCTTTGCTCTCATAAAAAACTAATATTGTCGCACAAAACATCCATTCTGCCATCAGTAAAAGAAAATACCGTTACAAAAATAAGTAAAGAACACACTAGGCCGAAAAAACGCGACCGAAGAGAAGGCGGGATACATCATCCTCCTGCCATTATCCCACACTAGGCGGGGTCGGGATTACACCCGCAATAATTTTAAATGGAGGATGACACACTGTGCCTAAATTACGCCGCGTAATATTGAATAGAAAATGAAGTTATTCGCATTTTTACCGCTTAGTGTGTTTGTACACTAAAAGACACATTACTAATATTCTGATACCCAGTTGCTTTATAAATAAAAGTCTTTCGCTGCTTTTATCTTCGAATCGAATTTCTTACTTAAACGACAACATTGCCTAACTTTCTTTTCATGTTCACTTTTATTTCTCTTTAGTATTTTCTTAAAACAATTTCAGTGGATAACTCGTATGCCACCTTATTTTAAGTAAATAGTTGTTTTATTAAGGTTATTTTATTTGACAGATATAATGGCAAAGACCCAAACCCATCTTTGTAACGAAAGCATGATTTCAAATTATGGAGGCTTTTAGATTAATAAATAAATAAATTCTTTGGATTAACACACCAAGCCCCAAACTAAGCTCGAAGTTTGTTCTATGGAAGCTAGGGACTCGAGTACAAATTCCGATATTCATCATACAGACATTTGCCCCTAGCGGGATTCGAACCCGCGACTCTCGGTTTTGTAGCCAGGGTCTCTGACCACTACATCAACGGACCCATCAAGTCCTCTGATTAAAAAAAATGGCAAAGAAATTAATAACATTTCTGTTGTAAAAAAAGTCGACTGTTACATCAAAGGACTGGGTTTAATGTAAATATTTGTGCTTGCTTTGATTAAATTCACAATAATGATTAACTGGTAGTATAAGTAATAGACACATCCATACCAGTACCAACAGTCATGCAAACAAATCTTTGACTTTTGCGGAAATCGAACCCGCTACGTCTTGGTATGACGGTCAACTTCTGAAACATAACTCGAAATAAGTCGTCAAGTTATTATATCGAACTGGAGATAAGTCTTATATTTATTTCTTTCAGTTTTTCTTGTAAATTTAATAAATGCCGAAGTACTCTAACTTAATTTGTAACAAATGGATATTTAAAGACTTATATTTAAGAGTAACACCTGTACTGAATCGCGTACATAATTAATGGTGTTTCAAAAGAAATTGTGAGACACATTTAAACTTCAGCCCATTAAGCACTTACTTACGTTTACTTGTACATAAAATAACTCTTGCGAAGACAAAGGATTGATATATTTCACTTAAAAGTTTCAGGAATCTGATATACATAAGTAGGAACCTGATTACCTATTAAATATTATGAACTATTTCATACTGCCTTACAGTTAGCAAATTCCCAAAAAAGAGAGATGACAGGAAATGAAATAATTTGTTCAGCCATTTCATTCAATTAGTATAAACTCTTTAGCACTCACTCTTTAGTAAATTTCATTTTCGCCCTCAGCGCCCCGACGTGAATGGCCTAATAGTGTTGTCCTTTTTCTTTTGAGTATTTATGTAGTTTATTATATTAAATGGAGACGAACTAAAGGTGAGCAAATATTGGTTTTATTCATATTTTTGAATAATTCAGTTAAGTATCTATCCTATAAATTATTACTCTACGCCTAATCGTAATTTCGCTACCCTAGTCTACACTAGGTTAGAAGAACATCAGACGTGTAAAAAGTTGCAATCTTTCTCAAGTTCATAGACCAATGACACAAAATAAAGTAAAACGCTCAATCTTATAATGAAATTCAAAGGGCTATTCGAAACCCAAGCCTAGATAACGATACAATACAATTATGATCATTTGTCAATGTCTTTGTTATGCGGGAATGATTTATGAATGAAGTTGTATCTCCAGAATATTATGTGACGTTCAAAGAGAAGGGACAGACGCACAATAGATTTTATAGTTTTACATGGGCCGGCTCAACTGAAGTCATTTGTTATGAGGCAAGAATTTCATTGGTATTTAAGACACATTAAGCATTTAACACTTGTTTTTGTTTTAACAATAGAGACGATAAGTATTGTGTTTAAGTTCAATTTAAAGTTGTTCCATAGAACTAAATTGAATAATACAAATTAAAACCAAGTAGACTAAGGCTGGTATTAATAAACCACACTCAACTCTGAGATCGAACTTGAGCGCGAACTTGAGGTTCTGTTTTATATGAGAATGACATATCAAGTTCACACTCAAAATCGAGCTCAGAGTTGAGTGCGATTTATTAATACGAGCCAAAGGTATTTAAAGAACACAAATATATGTATTGTATGAAAATAAACTTTAACATTAGCACTACTAGGCCCTACTATTTCCAATGCTCCTGCAATATTCTTATCTTTGATTTTATATTTCCAGAACTCCATATTTTTTCTAAAAGCACGTAACAAATCATTTAAGAAGAAATTAAAGACGCGTCTTTTCAAACGAACGGTCTTATCAAAATATATATACTCAAAACATAAACATAATTATGTATGGAAGCCTATGTATAAAACCTATTTACTTCAAAGGCGACATGTAAAGAGTTTTCATATCAAATAATATTGACGAACCGACAGAGTAAGCAAACAGGCTGACGGATTCTTTATTAAACTCGCATATTAAAATTCATTCGAAAATATAACAGGAATTTCGGTCTCCGAACACTTTATTTGTTAGCTCAAGATATTCGAGATCGTTTTATTAAAATAATATTGCATTGTTATCGAAGTGACAATTACAAAGTCGCTTATTGAGACAGAGTTTCAGATCGAGATCCTTATTTATGAATATTCTGCTTCGAAAACAATTAAGTACGTACCGTCTCTGAATTAAATTTGTATTGATCACTTGTTTGTTAAGTCTAGTTTGATTCTTGTTAATTGAATGCTGTTGAGTGTTATGATATCTTGAAACAAGATTGACGAGTTGTCTATACTAATATTATAAAGAGGAAAGGTTTGATTTTTTGTTTGTTTGTATGAATTGAATAGGCTCCGAAACTACTAGGCAGATTTGAAAAATTCTTTCACTGTTGGAAAGCTACATTCACCCAGAGTAACATAGGCTATATTTTATCCCGATACGGGAAGTAGTTCCCCCGGGACGCGGGTGAAACCGCGTGACGGGCCGCTAGTCTATACTAATATTATAAAGAGGAAAGGTTTGATTTTTTGTTTGTTTGTTTGTTTGTATGAATTGAATAGGCTCCGAAACTACTTGGCAGATTTGAAAAATTCTTTCACTGTTGGAAAGCTACATTCACCCAGAGTAACATAGGCTATATTTTATCCCGGTACGGGAAGTAGTTCCCCCGGGACGCGGGTGAAACCGCGTGACGGGCCGCTAGTATTTTATAAATCTTAACTAAGGCGTATACTTAAAGTTTGACTGAGAACGAAAGTTCGTGAGCTCGTGACTGATTTTCTAATTTTTAAACTACAGCTCGATGAATCCCTTAGTAAGCAAGTTAATAACATGTGTAAGAGAAGTTGTTTGTTTGGATGTTTGTCCGTCAATCACGCTGAAATAACTAAACGGATTTGAATGAAATTTGTTATACAGGCAGGTTATGGATTGACTAAGGCAATACTTTACAAAACCATTAAATGCTTCCTAGGAATAAAACAAAAACGCAGACCAAACCGCGGCCCAAAACTTGTTATAAAATATTGATAAAAGAGCCCTTTACCTGATTTCGCCTTCTTTGTTTGTATTGTAAAATGATTGACACTATTTAATTATCAGATAGGCTTTATTTAGCATTTACAATGAGAACATTATTTACCGAGCTCCTGCTAATTACAAACATTTCATAACAAATGAGGGCGGGATAAAGGAATAATTGAATTTCCAACCCGTCTCACATCTACAAAACCAGATATTCATTCAATCTCATTTAACTGATTATGTAGATATCAAAGTAACGCAGAGAGCTTTATGAGTGAGAAAGAAAGAGGATCACAGTGCAACAGCACTTCCAAATTGCTGACGATGAGAAAAGCTTAAATGGGGATGAGACGCAACATGTTTTAAAACAGCCAATGATTCTACAAAAACTATTTCTAGGTGACCCTAATACTTGTATAATCTTTTACATAGATAAATGAAGAAGGAATACAGTCACAGTAACTTGTGACAAATCAAGAGTATTTTTTCACGAAGAAAATTAACCTGCTTATGCCAAGTTATTCCATCTCGGGAAAATTATTCTGAGATGAAATGAGCACAGAAAATTCCTCTTCATTGTGATCAAATGGAAAAATTACCTAGCCTAAGGTTAGAATGATATTCCAAGTGTATTTTTTTATAAAAGTTTCAATTACTAGTCTAGTTTGGGATCTGTGATACCTACATTGCACTTGTTAGATATCGGAAAAGGGTTAGGTAGTCTTTATTACAACCCAAAATGTTGCTAGCTTTACAAGTAACGTACTGGAAAGATTTTTTTTTATTATTATTGCTAGAAAAAATATAACGTTAATGTTGTGGCACGCCTTTCCCCTATATCGCCTTATATCAATTCTCCCACAAAGTTTGAAGCTAACTGAGAAGAAAGCTCAAGTGCTCTTTATTCCACGTCACGTTTTATTCACTAAAACAAAAGACTCGCGACATGGACATTAACTCGCAAACCACGTCCTCCATCTAAGAATAAAGTATCAAATGGCAAGAACATGATGTCCAACTGTTTTTAAAGTCGCGCATTATTTTCCTCTGTCCGACATCCAACATCCAGTCTAAATCTCTTGATAAATTGCGTTTGTCCGCTTTGAAACAGGACTCTGTCCTAATTCTGTAGAACAACAGTTCCTGTCTTCGTAGTGACAAGTTGTTTAACCGCTACACTTCGTGCGAGGTCGTAAGGCTGTGCTGTAGGTGGCGGAGCGAGGATTGAGCGTTTTGAAGATCTAATAAATTGGCAAGAAAATAATATTGGCATCGTCATCAACCTTTTTAAGGCTTCTGCTTGACATTAGCCAAGATGTCACCACGTTAGGCAAACGGGTTGGTGGGCACCGGGGAACAATTTGTGTTTGTTTTCTCAGTTTGTAATATAAGATTTTAGACATTCGCGTTTCATTTTAACAGTTAAATTAGTTAACAGGTTATATTATGGTATATTATTATATACATACTACGTACTGCTTGATGTTTCGGCTGCGTTACAGCAACCGTGGTCGCAAGCGGTAGGTACGTTTAGTCCCGTTAAATTATATTACTGTTTCCCAGTTTGGTTAGGGCATTGCAGGCTTTTATCACCTGATTGTCAACGGTATGAATATTCCGTGCTTCGGAAGACCCCTTAAGCTGTTGGTCCCGACTACGATCCAAATGGTCTGCTTTCCCATGCGTTGGTTACGGAGCTCAGACGACAGTCACAATTCAGGATAATAGTCGAAGCATACCCGGGCCTCCAATGCAATGGCCGAGGATGCAACCGCGAGAAGTTGGAGAGAAGAGGGATGCTTAGATGGTGATGATGATGATGATGATAGTAGCCGACGTCGAAGAAGATTACTAAAAAAATGTTTACACAGAAAATTGACAAATCTCGAAAATTCTTGTTACAAATTGTAGACACTGCCAGCGCGCTGCGAAGTGAATGGCCGTCAGAGAAGAGGATTCGCAAGAACCCCAACAGCTAAGCAAACGTTTCGAAAAATACATCGTACTGATATGCAATTCGCTTCAGATCATTAAATCAGTCTCAAGCTGAGATTTTGTTTTGGGCCAAGGCAGAGGGATAGACGTTGTTTGTGTTCGTTCAAGTGAGAAATCAGAAAAATCGAAAGTTCATTTATGAGAAGGGTTTTTGTTAAATGAGCTATGAACATAGAAGATTATGCTGGCATGCTTTTACACCGCTACGGATTATTTTGACGTAAGCGTTGATCCGATTAGTAAATAACGTAACGAATGATGAGAGTGAAGATGACGGGGATTAATTATTATGTTGGGGAAATAAATAAAATGTTTAAATGACAATTGACACATAACATCTGTGTCATTCCGTGATTACGGCTGCTCAAAAGTAGTCGAAACGTTGGTTTTTCCTGTAAAGACGAAGCCTAAAATTATACAGCTATTCAGCAACCTAAGAAAAGGTAACAGTATAGACTGTTTTATTTATATTCGTAAATATAACTTTAGGTACAACAGAACGAATTCTAGTTCAGGATTTCATTCAGCACTCAAGAGAAAATTACAACTAAAGAATCCCAGAATCTTCATGACCCATTGTTATTCCTGTCTCGTAACAGATAACCACTACGTAGACCTCTTTAGAATGCATCAAGGCACCACAAAAAATCTTGTAAGAACTTATTTCATTACATATTCCAATCACAAATGCCTCTAAGTAATTGTAGTTCGGACCCACGCATTACGAAAGTTATGTACTTTTATTATTGTGTTAACCATGTTACTCAAGATCCATGTTTCAAGAGGGGTAGCTTAGTGGAACTTCTACTCGAATGAGCCGCTCGTCTGGGGAAGTACATCCACCTTACAGAAGACACCAGTGAAATAGCACTTTACAACTGTGGTGCTATGATTCTGCTTGTGAGTAAGGTATTCAGTACTCAGTAGGAGAGGGTACGGGGTTTGAAAGGCGGGCAACACAACAGCGGCCATTGTGGGAGACGGTAATAACTAACCTTCTGATGATCCTCTTGTTTGTTTGCCTACATCATATATATATGTACATTTTTAAACATGAAAGGCAAAATGTATCATAATCCACTCGTCGGTGTGAGTGACGGAACTTTTTATCCATACAAGAGCTGTGTTTTGTTTTCCGCCGTCATTTTTGGGTAAAAAATGACCCTTCACGAGTTATCTAACACTCGTGGTAGGGATTAAATCGGACGGATTAAGTATTCATTTGTTTTTACGAAGGTCGAAATATTGGGAGCGGGAAATTGCGCCGAATGAAGATGTTAAATATTGCGTGAGGTTGTAGAACTTTTGGGAAGAAAGTAATATTTTCGGAAGGTTAGATAATATTACATTCACGATGCAAATAAAATAATTATATTACTAAGTACCTACAACCTATACATTTATCTATAACCATAAAAACTTAGAGATATTACCAGGAAGGTAGAACTATCGCAGAAATAAAACATTAAGTTATACACTGGACTGGAACTAAGTTAAAGTTAAAGTTTACGCGTGTTTCAAACAAGTTCAACAACGTCATGAATATATAAAGGAGGTTGAAAGTTCTGTTATCTCGACTTTAGCTTGATATCGGTAATAACTTTGTATTGTGCAGTTCTTACTCGAGTTATTAATTGTTATATTATATTCATTGAGATTTGATGTTCTATTGAAATATTACGACGATAACTTATACCTTATTGAAACTTTTTTTCTTGATGTACGCGTGAATGATATTCAGCTCCAATATTTGGACTTTTTATTAATCCATAACTCGTATAAATGACGATCGTGAGTTACTCATATTCACAAAATAATTTCCCCTAGCGGGATTTGAATTGATTCTCAGTTGTGGTCAGGGTCTTAAACTACTAGATCAAATCGTAAACATGTGTGGTTGATTAAAACATTCCTTACAGAACCACTAGATTTCACAATCTCCTTGCTTAATTTTTTTTTTCTTCTTAAGGAAAAAACGGTAAGTCACACTCAATCTATATCTAATATAATAAAGCTTAAGAGTTTGTTTGAAAGGGCTAATATCAGGAACTACAGAGGCGCTTTGAAAAAAACAATGCGTTGGATAGTCCATTTGACGAAGAAGGCTTGAGGCTATTGTATAACAGTATGTGTGTGGAAACCAAAATCGACGCGGACGGAGTCGCAGACAGCCCCTAGTGTTAATTACGTTGTTAAGAATCATTTAAGACCAGCCAGCTTGTAGTAAGCATTGTTTAATATTCGCCTTCGCTAATATTGTTTGACACAGAGTCGGGTAACTTTAATAGGTTTCTCGTATACGAACTTCGTCTGCAATATGAGAGGAACTATCAAGGGTTAACGATTGATTAATATGCGTTAGTTTGCGCACAATGGCGGGTAAAGAATAGAGGTTCTTTGTTAAGTTTGAGTCGAGAATGATTTATGACTTATAATCTCATTCTGGTGAGTGGTTTAGGAATTTGTTCGAGGTCTGCAAAGTACGCTTTGACTCCAAGGGACATTTTAAGCGTACTTTGCTGGATCCTGTTAAACCCACCTGAAACCCACTAGGGTTTGAACCACTGACCTCTATATATACAAGTACGCTATATAGGTCAGTGGTTTGAACCTATAAAAAGAATGTTTGTGCGATAAATGTCGGCATCGGCGTAGGAACTTAATGCTATAGAATAGTGTCGATCTTCCTTTGATGGAAAACTGTCATCGGGGTCATCTTAGCTGAAATGGAATACCTACTTATAGTTGTAAAGAAATCCATTAAAAAAAAACATGAAGTTTGCCAATTAGCTATGTTCACCGAATCGCGATACTTAATTCTATTTAAATTAATTAACTATAAGGGAAAGAGGATTAAAAGATTCAATTTGGCTTAAATAAAATACCTGTATCCGATCCCCGCCTTAAAATAATTAACCCTACCCCGTGTTGTGGAAAAAATGCTCCAGTTTGAAACTTTTACCCTGAGCTCTGCGCTTTTTAATACTGAAAGTATGAGAGCGATCTATTTTGTAAAAAATTCGAGTCGCTTGAAAAAATTCAAAATAAATTAACGACGAACACGTGTTGCGAAAGTTGGAGTTGCCAGTATTAAAATATCGAATAAAAAGTAGCTGGTTAAAACAAGGATCGTTGCATGTACCTATTAAAGCGCATGTCGATTATGAAAAGTCAAAGATGTGTTATAAATTATTTTGTTCTACTCGTACTAATGTGCAGGCATGCAAGCATCTGCAGTCAGGGTGTGTGGTATAAAATTCCTTTTTTTTCATTTATAGAAGATGATGTCCTTATTGCTGGTTCCGGTTAGTGATGTTCCGAATATCCGTATCCGTATCCGTATCCGCGGATATCCGAGGAAAAATTAAAATCCGTATCCGTATCCGTATCCGTTACTTTACACGCGGATCTTTTACGGATCTTTTTCAGTTAATCATCAGGTAGAAATAAAAAAAAAAAACCAGCTAGTTTTTTAAATTATCATATATTTTGCACCTGTATATTGCAAACATTTAGATACATAGATTTTTATAATGAGAACAAGTTAAAACTTTACTTTTAGGACAGTGAAATAACTAAAACATAATTATTGTTTTCTATAATTAAACGAGGTCAATTTCAAATCAAGTTATAACATCCTTTTATAACAATCATGGTCAAAACAAAACTTAAACTGAAAACTTCTTTTATATATAATTTTCAAAGGTTCAGAAATATAATAGCAAGTTATAACATACCAAAATGATATTTTTTATGTCAATAAAAAAAACTAAAACTTAAACCTTCTGTTTATAATTATGAGATCAATACGATAGAAAGTAATAAATCACTTTTATAAGAATGAGATCACGAGGAAACCAAAAATAAATCTAATTAAATGTTAATTCTAATAAAGTAAATTAATACTATGTGTCACATAAAGTTTAAAAATTAGCTTACATGAGCAAGTAATCACAGACAAAATTAGAGCAGCTTTAAAAAAATCTTTTCAAGGCCGCGCGCGGCCGGCGACACTAATCTTATGAGAAATTGAAGATCCGTATCCGTATCCGTATCCGCGGATCTTGACACTAAATATCCGTATTCAGATCCGTATCCGCGGATCTTCATTTTTAGCGATCCGGCACATCACTAGTTCCGGTATAGGGAATGCGGGCCATGCACTACCACGCAGGCCCGGTGTATATTGAGGATGTATACTTATAGTCCATTTCAGAGATGATTCCCGTGACAGGTGTACTTCTTATACGAAATTAAACTTTATTTCAAGGCAATACATATCACGAGCAACGTAATAAGATCCTACGGAAAAACATAAAAACTGATTTTCCATAGGGTCTTATTACTTTAAAATAGTGTTTGTTGATTTTTCACCGGCGGCGAAATAGTATACGGTATTTGACTGACAGGTCAAATCACCTACTTTTATTAATTGTCAAAAACGTAACCTTGTAGGAAAAACTGTATGAAATACTGAATTGTGACGTCACATTTTTGTATTGTCAAATCAATACTCTTTAAGTTTCAATTCGCTGTAATAATTTGTTTAAAGCTCAATAGTAACTGTGGGATAAAAAAATGTGCCTTATTTTTGATTTCATATTTTATGTTAGAATATTATAATTTATTTCGTATGCAGTCAAATACCCAACTGTAGTAAAGAACTGTTCCTGTACTTTATACTGGAAGACTTTTGCCTATCCTATTTCGGGCCATTGCTGGTAATATCCACGCGAAGCGATGGTGGCCTAGTGGTACGGACGCCGCCTAACATACGTGAGGTCCGCGGTTTGAATCCGGGCCCACACCTCTGGATTTTTCGAAATCTATGTGTGGATTTGTGCCATTAGCTCGGCGGTGAGGGAAAACACCGTGAGGCATTCAGTGATTTCTGACTTTAGTTCGGTTAGATCTGAATGTGTAACCATGATCCAATCTGTCTGGTTCCCCCTCTATGGGTTACGAAGGTCTGATGGCAGTCGCTTCACTGTAATAACCAGACTTGCCAAATCCTGGTCAAAGCGGACCCCGCATAGAAACGGGATAAACGCTAGGAAGAAGAAGCTAGTAATATCCACGCACATCAACGAGCCGCATCACTCGCGTCCAAAAAAGGTGGATCATAAAAAACAAGATACCAGCTTTGTTATAATGAAAAGTTATGCCCAGCCACTCAGTCCGCCTGGAGGAAATTAACCCTTCCCGTGGGATGAAAAATGCGAACGGATTATCACGACTTAACAAAACATTTCCCGCGCTTTTTCGACGCTTTAATTTTTAGCGCGTTTCAAATTGACAGAAAAACTTTTAACGAACGCGTACAGGGTTCCTTTTAAAAAAACTGGGTTATGTGAAAGTTGAAATATTTTGAGGACCTGTGTTGCCTTTCAAAAGGTGAAAAATTTATACTCGGCAGAGTCGCACACTCGAATTTGAGTGAATCAATATTTAAGCTATGAAAGTATCCGTGATTAAAAACCTCATAGTTACTAAAACATTTTCTGAATCGCACAAGATACCAGAAATCCAATAACTTTATAAAGTTATTGGATTTCTGGTATCTTTATTAAAAATCTAGATCTAGATCGTTGGCTATCGCATAACAATGCTCTTTAAATATCGTATTGTATATTATATAAAATAAAGTAGAAAATAAATAAATATAAAATACACAAGTCATTCTTATATAATGAAAAATTCTGCATCAAAAACCAAACATGTTTTCGCATACCAAACCCCGATAGGTCCACCTCCATACAAATTCGTATTTGAGGTATTGCCGAAATGAGATGGGATGGAGGGTCCTCAATTCATATTTGGAATTCGAACACAGCGCCAATAACGGAGGTGCTCGCGACCGACTCAAAGCTGGAACACTTCCAGCCGCTTAACCGGAATGATCCGGATAAACTGCAAATAAGACTCGCTTCCAGTAACGGGATCTAGAGTAGGGATGGGAATAACAGGGATGAGATATCACTCCGCGTGATTGTTCATTTCGAAAAACAAGTGATTCTAAGTATGAACGATAATTAAAGTCTAGAACTGAACGAGTAGTAAGGTGGTGTATTGCTGCATTATAATATCCAACCAACTAACTTGCTATCAGCTTAAAGCTGGAACACTTCCAGCCGCTTAACCGGAATGATCCGGATAAACTGCAAATAAGACTCACTTCCAGTAACGGGATCTAGAGTAGGGATGTGAAGTATGTAACAGTGGTGAGATATCACTCCGCGTGATTGTTAATTTCGAATAACAAGTGATTCTAAGTGTGATTGATAAATACAGTCCAGAACTCAGCGAATACTAAGTTTATCTTAGCATAATGTAACCAACTTACTTGCTATCAGGTACAAGCTGGAACACTTCCAGCCGCTTAACCGGAATGATCCGGATAAACTGCAAATAAGACTCGCTTCCAGTAACGGGATCTAGAGTAGGGATGGGAATAACACTGATGAGATATCACGCCAAGTGATAAACGTCTTTTGTCAAGAACATAATATCCTATTGTAATAGATAGTATATTGCCGCTTGCTGCAATCTCTCTGTAACAATTGAAGCAATATGAAACTAGGAACTTTAAGCTAAAAGCGAGTGTTTCGAGTAGGATCTCAATAAAAGTGCGACATCTCACACTGTTATTATGTCGATTGACATTAATATCGTTCGTGTGTCTCGTCGACAATAAGATGAATTTTTACAACATTGGTACAGATCACTATTACTCGTATTACAAATTATGACTAGTGGTATATTTCATGTGATTTACGCGGCAAAAGCCGGAACAGATAAAATGAATAATAGTCGCTACCAAATGCAATAAATTAAGGTGAACTTATCTGAAAGTAATAAAATTGGACGTGGGTATACTACGACGAAAGTTACAAGACCTGATACCGTGATATCGCACAAAGTGATATCATTGGAGCCTTCCCAGCCCTAGTTAAACTTCGGAGCCCGGTTTGCGGTTGCGTTCACTTATTTTTCAACTCCCATCGGCCTTGGAAATGTTTTTGCATAAAGTTTTCATTTGCAAAACGATGTTGCGCCTCGTTGTGTAGTTTAAGTCACTTCATATTTATTGAGCTGAATTTTTTATTTCTTTCCGTTGTAACTTTTGCGGTTAGCTGGTTTTATGGTATTTGTCTACGTTCTAGGAAGCAAAATATTGAATTTAATGGTTTCCGATTTGATTTTAGGGGATAAAAGGAATTGATGAATGTATACATCCTTTTAACACAAGGCGTTATAGAGGAGTAATCATCTTGTTTCATGCCGCTTCTTCTCGATATATAACAACTTTCTGAAGTCGGTTGTTCACCTATTGTGTGTCTAATAACTATTGACGCTAAGTCGCATATTCATCTAGAGAACATTTGTTTTCTTTATTCCTTCAACATCGTATCCTTTACGACAAAATCTGTAGAGGATATCTTATACATACAATTTTACAAGAATTTCAAGAAAATGTTGATCTAGGCAAATATTGGTCTTATAACACATATGAGGCACGCAGTCTTAGAACTTCCTTAATCCCTCACAACCCTCCCACTCTGAAATCCATTAACGTTTTGTTTACGGCGTCCTCAAGCGAAATGAACAAAGTCGCGCCATCAACCGGCGTCCATCATAACCGCCATATTGCATCCGACTCGTCCGAACGAGGCTCCGTCCCGCGGGTGGTATTAGGACCTGTTTGCACGTCGTGAAATTCCAGCGCAACTGATCATAATTTAAGCGAGTTTAGTTAGGTACGAGTAAGTCTTATGAGGAGAATAAAACCCTGGTCCCCCAATGGCCAGTACGGCTTTGAATGAGGAAAAAGTGAAAGTTTTTAGTGGGAAGTCTATCGTCATAGGTAGATGAATGGGAAGTGGATAGTGCCACATGGGCGGGACATGCGTAAATGAAATGAACAAAGTCGCGCCATCAACCAGCGTCCATCATAACCGCCATATTGCATCCGACTCGTCCGAACGAGGCTCCGTCCCGCGGGTGGTATTAGGACCTGTTTGCACGTTGAGAGTAACTTTCTGTTCTTAAAGTCAAAGTCAAAGGAAACCACGTGATTTTGCTATTTGATTTACATAGAAATTCTTTTGCACATCATATCTTATTTTACCTACTAGCACTTCGACGTAGATGGCCTGCTGAAAAGAAGTGCCAGGGCGAGTGGTGCACTTTCAGATGCAAGTGTCACCTTACACGAGTGATAAGTGTATACACATGCGTTAGGTGCATGTAAATGTCAGTTCGGTCCGAATGGTAAGTGCTTTCACAGATGTTAAGTGCCATATTGACTCTGATTTCTGCGGTAATATTGCCCACATAATGCGAGCTTTGGAAAAACACACAAACATAAGAGCGGGCAAGGGGTAGATCTATTAACCTCAAGTGAAATGAACAAAGTCGCGCCATCAACCGGCGTCCATCATAACCGCCATATTGCATCCGACTCGTCCGAACGAGGCTCCGTCCCGCGGGTGGTATTAGGACCTGTTTGCACGTTGCAAGTGACTGTTCTGTGAAGTCTGTTCTGACGAAGAGATGCACGTTCAGTGCAAGTGTTACCTCAGTGATAAGTGTATGTATACATACACAGACGTTAGATGCAAGTAAGTGACAGTTCGATCCGAATGTAAGTGCATACTCAGGCGATGAATCAACTAAGTGTAAGTGGCTTATTTACGGCGTCCTCCAGCCAAGTGCGCGAGCGCCATCAACCAGCATCATAGCCGCCATGATATTGCATCCAACTTGTCCGAATGAGGCTCCGTTCCGCGGGTGGTATTAGGACCTGTTTGCACGTCGTTGTCTTGAGAGTGCTCGTGATAAATTAATAGTTAGAAATTAGGGGCAAATAAGAATCAGTTCTCTTAAAAAGCTGTTGTGTATTGTTGCATACAATTGATGCTTAAAGTGCACATGCGTTGACTTTGGTCAAGAAATTTGCCGCGATTTATACTCAGGCGTTAGTCAAACTCAAAACTCAAACTCAAATATTTTTTATCAAAATAGTTGCTGTGGTTACGAAACTTTAAATTTAGCAGTGCTTAGTGCACACATTTTGGCATAAGAGCTTTTGTACAACGCATACAAACAGACATAAATCATTATCAATGGAGAAGGGAAGGGACCGATTTGGGGAGACGCTCGCTACGATGAAGCTACTTCCAGTCTCCTCGCAAGCGAAATATTATCATCTTTTATTGCGTTTTCAAAAGCCAACCTATCACCCTCAGTCCACTAGTATTCATCTTTTCACTTGCACTTCCAACTCGCACGCTTACCTTACAACGTGCAAACGAGTCTTCTTTCAACTTGCACGTAAGTTTTACAACGTGGAAACGAGCCTTAAGTTTACTGCGCAACTTGCCTCGCCCCTAAATATCGCGTAAAACAGGACGAACAACTACGCGTTGTACTTTGTTTAAGTTTTGCGAAGGTTGTGCGAATGAGTATTTTTCGTACTCTTTTTACTACACTTCTTTCTTATGTGGTCTGTTGGAGATACTCGTACCTATTGTATTTTGATGACTTCGTTTTATTGGTGAACAAAAATAAACCAGCTGTTTCGTACTCCAGTATAAGAACAACGAAACATAAATACGATTAACTTTTAATTTGATATTCAGCAAAAATTGATTTTGCTTGCATATTATTATTTGACGCAGGCTTCAGATCCGCTTTACTGTGAGAAGTAGCAAGTAAAATAAATTAAGGTCGAAGAAAACTTGCAGTATCAAAAATTTAATTATCGCTAAAATATAGCTTACTCACCATAGTGGCGCAACGATATGTAAAAAAAAATAAGAGTTTTCCTTCGAAAATCATTTTATCCTATTCGCCACCTCCTCCCACTTATCTACTAATATAATAATCTTATCTAATAATATAATAATATAAACTATAACTGTGTTTTGTAAAAATATTAGAATATATATAATATATACAATAAATATAATGTAATGTAAAAGTAATAGAATATATGTAATTTATAAATATATTCTATTATTATATATATATATATATATATATATATATATATATATATATATATATATATATATATATATATTATATATGGCATTAATATAAGTAAGAAACATAATTTTGTAATACTAAGCTAAGTTTTGTAAGTAGTTATAAAATGCGTACTAGCACTCTCGCAAGTTGCTATGCCCTTGCAGGGCGTCACATAGGCACTTATCATGTACTCAACACCTATGTTACCTGTGACATGCAATAAACTATTTGATTTGATTTGATTTACTTGAAGCTCGCACAAATCTTTCTCGACTTTGTCCTTCTTGCGGTATCTGGGACTTCCGACCGGGCGTCGACCGCTCGGCCGTCCCAGGTACGCTCGCTTTACTGCCCGATCTTAACCACTTAGAACGTGTCTGAACCAGCGGGGCCTGCACGATTTTATCTCGCCTATGATGGTGGGCTGGCCTACTAGGTCCTATATAATATTATATATGGGGAAGTAACTCTGTCTGTCTGTCTGTCTGTCTGTTACACTTTCCCGTTATGAAATTAGCACACACAATCTTTAGAATCTGATAAAGAACCTAGGCGAAATCCACGCGAGTGGCCTCTACTCTCAAATAAAATTGGGGCTGGGTGTGCTTCTTCACATCTTGTTTTGTTAAACCTACGCAAAGAGTTACACGCTTACACATACATCTATGAATATTTCACTTTGACTATTTCTATCTCGATATTATTATTTCTGTGATGGTTTCCTGCCCTTTGAACCCTTGAACCTTTCTCTCACCTTGAACCGTAGAATTTATGTGCCGCTGTCCTCTCAAAACATTTGACATCATTCTTAAGTCCATTCAAAGCTTACATGAGTTTGCCTCATCGCCATAATGTCAGTACTTGCATTAAAAAATATCCACTAAGTATCTTTTTCTTTTATATTAAATTAAAATCCTCAATATCATAATGTATAAAAACGACGACATCAAAGGGTAAAGAAAATTACCATAGTATTGATTCATACGGATTATAAAAAGGTCGGATTCAAAGCAAATGAAATATCTAAATAAATAGAGCATTTGCTCCGAGTATATTCCAACATGTTTATTCAGATTCCTATTGATATCAAATGAATTTAATATACAGGTACCTTGTAAAAGATAGATACTGATAGAATGAATAATTTTGAGAGTCTATTTAAAATATCGAAGTTATTCACAAAATAGTCAATGAATCGTATATTAGTCCAGGAATTTTAGATTTTATCTGCGGAATAATTCCTAGTGAGCTGAATTTTTGTATACACCTTTATTATGATATTGTAATGATGATGTGAAAAATCGACATTGATATCGTGCCGGCTAAAAAAGTTATAGGGGTCCAAACGTCACGAAAATCAGTTTTTCGCAAATATCTCGCGATCTATTGCTCAGAGGTCAATAATGGTTTCATAAAAGTTGTTCGTCGGAAAATTGTCTACAAAAAAGGTCTCTGGCATTTTTCTGTACAATTAACCGTTTTTGAAATAGAGACTAGAATGCACTCAGATATGGTACTGTATACCGTACGCCGCATACCGAGGCATAAACCCTATTGTTTGTTTTTTCCCTTTTTTTTTGTGTGTTTTTTGTTAGTATGATGTTCTACATATAGAAATATAAAAAACTTGTAATACTAGTACAGCCAGGAAAACAGGAATATCAACTATAAAAAACTAAGTAGCAATTTTTTTTGTCACTTTATAACTCAAGAACGGGCTCACCGATCCAAACCAAATTTTCAGGGTTTGTACAAACTATTTAGTAGATGTTTTATGTGAAGTTTGAACAAAATCGGTCGCTTCACTTCATACGTAGCGAAGCACGTACCGGGCCGCTAGTAAATATAGATATGCAATGTGAATTTTAGCAATTTTGATCCACGATCTGCGAAAAAAATCCTAGTGGGCTGAATTTTTGTATATTCTTTGATTATGATATTGTGATGAAGATGTGAAAAATCGACATTGATATCGTGCCGGCTAAAAAAGTTATAGGGGTCCAAACGTCACTGGACATTACATTACTAGCGGCCCGGTACGTGCTTCGCTACGTATAAAAATAACGACCGATTTTGTTCAAACTTCACATGAAACATCTACTACATAGTTTTTACAAACCCTGAAAATTTGGTTTGGATCGGTGAGCCCGTTCTTGAGTTATAAAGTGACAAAAAAAATTGCTACTTAGTTTTTTATAGTTGATATTCCTGTTTTCCTGACTGTACTAGTATTACAAGTCCTTTATATTTCTATATGTAGAACATCATACTAACAAAAAACACACAAACAAAAAAGGGAAAAAAACAATAATAGGGTTTATGCCTTGGTATGCGGCGTACGGTATACAGTACCATATCTGAGTGCATTCTAGTCTCTATTTCAAAAACGGTTAATTCTACAGAAAAATGCAAGAGACCTTTTTTGTAGACAATTTTCCGACAAACAACTTTTTTGAAACCATTATTGACCTCTGAGCAATAGATCGCGAGATATTTGCGAAAAACTGATTTTCGTGACGTTTGGACCCCTATAACTTTTTTAGCCGGCACGATATCAATGTCGATTTTTCACATCATCATTACAATATCATAATAAAGGTGTATACAAAAATTCAGCTCACTAGGAATTATTCCGCAGATCGTGGATCAAAATCGCTAAAATTACTGGACTATATGTGCGATCTCAATGTTGTAAAATTTAGTTGTTTTTTTATATTCTGATTATTTGTGCTTTTGCCCTGCTGTGGGATATTAATAGGCTTACACTTTACTTTACTTGATTTGTGTACTTTTACATATTTTTTTG
Source organism: Nomophila noctuella (assembly GCA_958496325.1). NCBI lineage: Eukaryota > Metazoa > Arthropoda > Insecta > Lepidoptera > Crambidae > Nomophila > Nomophila noctuella. Next base: position 4,635,312 of record OY292501.1, read on the forward strand.
CATACTTTTATTTAACTCTTATTATTTTTCTTTTGCTTTTGTAGCATTTGGAGTTTTGTGAATATTACGATAACCTTTTTTTTGTTATTAATAAAAACAAAGCATAACAATTTTATTGTTCTTATTGTGTATTAATATTTGACTGTTCAATAAAGGTTTCTATTTATACCCTCTATAATTTATTTGAAGAAATGAAGGTGAAGGGGACTTCAATACTTTGATCTATTGTTATTACTCTTATTTATAGAGAACAGCATTGTTTGTGTATAATTAATTTAATTAAGTTAATTATGGAGGTCCTTTTGTTTAAGAACGCCTTTTATTATTTGCGAGGAAAATTATTTCTGATATTACTGGTACATTCGATAATCTTGCTAAATTCGAATGCAATATGCAGAACAAGTCTTCTATTGTGAATCCCGTGAGATCCTTATATTCCTACGGCCAAGTAAGCTTATGTTTTTTTCCCACAGCTAAAGCAACATCGAAATTTTTCCATGGTGAAAGAAAACATTTAGTATTCATTAAAATACCTATGAAAGTTTTAAATAAGAAACGTGCATCCATCACTTTGCGTTCAGGTTAGTAAAATAACTTTGCAATATGCCCGCACCAATATTTGCATTAACTCATTTTCCTCCACAAACTAAGAGAATGAGGTACCTCACTTTAATAATTTATCTACCAACATTTTTATTCAATTATGCGCCGCTTTGCATTTTGTTGACTGTAACTTAATATTTCATAGTTTTTGACAGTCCACTTTAAGAGGGAATCTTTTAAGAAAATCTCCTTGCAAAATTTAAACAAATATAAACTGTATATTCTTCGTCGGATGGTCTGAAACTGTTCGTAGACAGCTTGTTCAAAAGTTGAACAGATGTCCAAGTTTCTTTCTTGATTTCAAACATTCCGTTTAGTTTGCGTCGTAAATCAAAGTAGCATTTCATTAATTAAGGCAAAGTTTTTAATATTTTTTATTCGCTAATGTTACTTTAGCGAAATACGAAATTGTTTTTCAGCAACTAAAGTCATAAATTATTACTTGAATAGTCTTTTTGATGTACCATGTTGCTGTGAGTTTAAATTCGGAAACTTAATTACTTCCATCCTACTATATTAGACTACAACAGATTAGTCAATTGTTTGGTTAATTAATAGTTTACCTGCGTAGGTTTCCTTCTTATGTTACCTGAATCAGTGAGCTAGTGTTACACATTCGTTAGATGTGCTCAGACTCAGAAAGCTTTGGCATTATTTTGAGTGACGTGATGTACGTTTGTTACTAAGTTTACTACGCGACGAAGCAACAGTCGCTTCACTATAAAGGGTCTGTGTCAGAGCGGGTCCAAAAATGACGAGGGCATAATCTAACGAACTAGCGGCCCCCTCGCGACTCTGTCCGCGTGGAATTTGGTTGCCGCACAGATCGTTTTAAACTAATATTGATGCCTTTATCGACAAATAGGCTATCCAACACAGTCATATTTTTTCAATCCGAACCTGCAGTTACTTAGATTAGTGCATTCAAACAAACAAACTTTTCAGTTTTATTTTATTAGTAGATATTAAATCTATATTGTTACATACATAGGCACACAGTAAACAATCAGGGTGTTCGGAAGGTATGATTACGAGCTGAACTGAACGTTCAGTAATCTTGAAAGTATGGCTATAAATTCCTTGGACTAACACACTTATTGCCTAGCTCCAAACTAAGCTCGAAGCTTGAACTATGGATGCTAGGAAACGGATAGACTCAAATACTTTTATAAACATCCATGTCTCGAGTACAAATCTACATTTGTAATTTAATCTACATGAACCTTGGTTTTGTAGGCAGGATCTCAGACCATAAGACCAAACGGGCCTGTCAAAATGGCACAGAAACTTCTAACAAAAGACCGTAGTTATAAGAAACTGTAATTAACAAAACAACAACTCGGTTTCCATAAGTAACTATGGTAAGTAGACGCCAAATAATGCTATCGAAAAAGCTTTTCACCGTAAAACTATTATTAGTTTAAACTAAACTTATTTATTTGTATCAAACCAAGCCTTAATTGAGTAATAACAATTGGTTCTAGAATTTTGATAAACAACGTTTGAAGTTTGAAATATTGCAAAAGTTACCAAACAGGTTGTTATAAAGTCGGACCATTTGTTTAGTCTAACTTTCAGACGCGGCCTCGTGACCGAACTAATAAGTTGAAATATCTAGAACGTATAAATTTAGTTACGCTTTTCTGCTACCTCACGGGGGTTTTCACACTAGGAACCTTCTTGTTTCTATTACGAAAATTAGGTCTGGTCGTAGAATATACAGCATGGGTGTCTATAAAAAAGTTTCAGGTCACAATCCATGTGAAAGATGGGATTAATACTGTTGCTGATGTGAGATGAGTACGAAATTTACATTAGTTAACATTGGTCCTTCGAGCCGGATATAACATTCTAAGCTTTCATTCTGCTTTTTAGTAACCGTAAAGTTGTAATGGATTTAGTTTAGAATAATAACAGGAAAATAGTTGTTTTTGGACAGTGAAAATTTCTTTTATATTTTCTTTTTAGTAATGTTTGCTCAATTCCGCAAGAAAACATTGTTGTAAAAACCACGGTATCATGATTAAAAGTATGTCTGTGAGAAGTCGCTGTATTCGAAACTTTACGAATTGTTAAGAAACTGGCTAGTAATTAATTTTCGCCCGAACTGTGTCCGTAATTGTGTTCACACAAACTTTACATCTAATCGGCGAAGAGTTTCAACGGGTACCCTCATTTTGTATTGGATTAAAACTTCCCAACGAAGTACGGGAACAATTCCACACTCGCATATAAATCACATCCTTCCTTCTTGATACTTTACTATCGTTGGAATGGCTTGAAAGGGAAAATATTCACGTGGCTAACTTTGGCAGCTTCGTAGGGTTATTAAGAAGTTACTTTAGCATGACATAATGTTTCCTGTTTGACATTGATTGCTTGGCTGTTGGCTAGACAAATATTTTGCGAACTAAGGTGTCACTTTTTAATGATACGAACAAAGAAAGGAAGGAAAAGAAAATAATATTACACAGACTACAATTACTCCTTAAGTGAGAAATTAAAGCATTTTCATCATCTCCTTAGCAAAAGAATAAAAAAAATCAATTTATTTCATGTTAATATTTGTTGTATGTAACAAATTCAAATTAAACAATGACCGTATAACAAAAATTTTCGAGGCACAACTTCGCGAGTAAACTGCCCATGGCACTTATAACAGGCAAAAATAAATTAATTAGTTGTTGGGCAACCTCAAGTATGGCTACGTTTAAAACTAATACAGAAAATGTTTTATGAAACTAGCGCTAAGGAAAATTAATAAAAGATAAAGTTACTTTAATTACACGTGCATTTAATATTCCCTGTTATGAAATTCCATAAACAGTGGTATAAATAACAGAATATCTCAAGAATATTCGCGCTAGCCGCGGTGCAATGTTGAGGACGCTGCCGTAATGCAACGAAATACAGTAAGTAAGTAGTTTTAACTGACTTCAATAAAAGGAGTGTCCTAAATTCGACTCGTATATTTTAATTTAATTTATGTGATAACAAGGTTCTCAAAATATTAATTTTTTTACGAAGACGGTAAGAATATAGTTTTTAATTTTTTTGCGCACCATACGTAATAAATAACAATGTAATGTAAGTAGGTATTAATGTAGTAGTAGAACAGTAGGGTTTTTTTTTCTTAACCTGTATTAATTGGTACGGATAATAATGGCTTTTCTAAAAATTATAGTTTGAAAGTGAAATTCTGAATCTTTTCTATTTTAGTATCATCAACACTACGAATAAGAACAAAAGTATATCGCACTACTTTGCTATCTCACCTCAGAATATTCCAAGAACATTACTTTCTATAAGCGGCGACCGTAATATATCAAACGGCAAGGATAAGCGTAGGTAAGATTTATTGTGCAGACTGTACATCTGGCTTCTGCTACTTGCGTGCATTTATTGTGCACTTATAGAGTGGTTCCACTTTGACCACCTAATTTTTGAGCACCCGCAACTGGAGCACCTAGCCAAGACCACTTTGGGCACCTATTAAGATTATTGCCGGCTTGCTGAAAATAACACATAGGCCTACCAATAATAATAATACCCTTTTAGCTTTTTTTTCGACCATGGCGGTCGCTCTTACGATAAGCCAGGTACGCAGGATGAGTTATAATAGTGCACAAGTAAATGCGCAAGCACATGTGCACTCCCTTCCATCGCTGTTATAGTTCGGTGGGACAGCGATCTGACTACGAGGTCAGGCGTAGGACCAACGGCTTAACGTGCCTTCCGAAACACAGGGGAAGTCGTAATTAATTAGTTCGGTCACCCATCTGATGACTAGGCACTGCGAAAATTGCTTACCTTTGCAATCGCAGGCCAAGAGCGGTAACAAATGCGCCAGCTCCTCATGACCTAAAATAGCACATTGGCCTATCAAAAATATCAATCGAAATAAAATTTTCAATGTGGTTTAAGCCAGGAGCTCAACTCGCGGGTGCCAAAAAAATGGTTGCTCAAAGTGGATTACCCTACAGACCGCAGGGACAATTTGCATAAATGCAAGATTGCTTCCGACTTGCAATTGTTCACGTATGCCGTGAGTTGCGTTGTATGAGACGAGGAAAGGTAATAAGAATTACAAAACAGATACGTTGGCTCATATTTTTGACATTTGAAATATTGTCATTTTGCATGACCCTGTCTATAAGCAGAACGAGTTTAGGCACTGCTGTATTATTTGGTTTCCAAATCTTGTGATATTTTTTTAGGAAATCTATTTCATTGCGTAACTTTTACAAGATTCAAAATATCTCTGTCGTATGTATAACACTTTTTCACGGAAAATCTTGACCAAGATTCAAAATAGCCGCAAAGATGAATATCTCTGAAATACCATTGTATAAACACAAAAATGTTTAAGGAAATTCTGGACTGTACTATGATTGTTGAAACTATCCACTTCAAGTGGAAAGCTCAAATATCAAAGGAAGCACCATGATAGTACGTTTTGGAATGCTGTTTAATAAAGGGTACTTGAATGAATTGTGCGGCTTCTTAGCATAAGTAGATTGCATATTGCATAGCACAAAATAGCTAACTTGGAGGTGAAATACGATCATAGCAAGAATTAGACAATAAAATTTCATAGATTTTCTTCTTTGAAGCCGTAAAAATTTTAAACTAGCGGCCGTCCACCTTTCCATCCCTCCAGTTCCAGTTTCCACACACATAGTGTTACACTTTAGCTGAAAGCCTTCCTCAACAAATGGAGTATCCAACACTAAAAATATTTTTTAAATTCGAACTAGAAGTTTCTGAAACCAGCGTTTTCAAACAAACAAACAATCTCTTCAGCTTTATCATATTAGTAATTAGTAAAGATAGATTAAGTATGAGGCTGTTATATACGAACTTTACAAAAATCACCGTTTTGGACTACTCCTACCGTCGTTACTAGTGCATTAATTTCTCGTTTCATCTTCGACGGTTACTCAAAAGAACTAACTAGAATAACTAAGTCCTGCATATCTGTTCAAAAGTTCTCTCAGATGAAATGAGTCCTGAAAATGATACAAGTATGCATGCAAAAACCAATCATGTAAATTAACGAACCAGACAACTTCGACAAAGGAATTGAAAGCATCAGTTCACTCGGTTCTTCCCAGAAGTCTAACAAAAGCGATACAAATGTCTGCGAGTTGGCAACTCCACGCGGCTTCATAATATGATCTTATGAGTCGGAAACTGTTCAATAACATAGAATTAGAACTTATATAGAAAAGGAAGGTCTATAAATAAAACTGTTATGACGTCCTGTTTGGTCTTTTTACACAACGCCATGAAGGTTACTGATGTGTTGCCTGCCTTTGAACGCTATATCGGTTTGAAGAACAAGCTTTTTTTTGATTTTTGATATTTTGTCCCCATCTGAAGACCCTTTCCAATTACTCAACAGCAGAAATATCGAACAACAGTTATGAAGTACAACTTCACTATGGTCTTGTGTAAGGTGAAGTTCTGCACTTACTCAGACGAGCGGCTAATTCAAATTGAAGTTCCTCCAATCTCCACTCCTCTAATGAGTCCTTTTACGAAAGTTCTTATTTTTATTATTTGGTTACTTGGACAGAGGAAAAATAATATGAATGCGATTGGTAATTTTTCTTTCCTTCTATGCAATTCTTATTCCATGTCAGCTACGCTGCAATGCGAGCCGTGTCGGTGACATCTGAATATTTGAGATTATTCCGTTAGCATTGCCAGTTCGATAAGTTTTCTCTTTGGTGAACCATTAATTAGGTTGATGAAACAACTGTACTTCTTTGTTCATGACAGTTCCTATTGGGTTCCAAGAAATGAGAGCTCAAAAATGTTTTGCCATTTTTCAATGAATTCCGTGGTTGTGTCAAATAAAAAACACCTCCTTTGCTTCAACTTTGTAATACGAATTGGTGGTAAAATGAATGGCAGTAATAAAGTTATTGGGTGTTAAACTTTAAGAACTTGAAGGGAGTTGTCGACACTTATTTTGCTAATATATTTTTTCTGACTATATATTTCAATTGCAGATTCTGAACTTTTGAAGTTAAATCTAAAATCAGTTAGCTAAGTCGCTCAGTCGGCAAAAAATTGGTGGCTTTGCTTTTTCAAAGGAAACTTTGGTGAAAGTGTCTCACTTGTTCATAAGCTTTTGTAAATCTTTAATTGCTTAATCTGACTAATGGTTCGGTAATTAGAAAGCATTCAAAGTAGAATTAATTAACAAAGTAGTCCTGAGTTTTTGAATTAGGTATAATTTTGTAAGTTGGTATTGCTCGTATATCCGTACAGAATGGCTTAATTAGATCTCGTGACAAAGAAAATTTTAAATCATGTAGCAAATTCTCATCCATACACAAACAATATAATAACAAGTTATTTTTTGATGAACAAGTTCTGATGTTTCTTTCACCTTTGGCTATGCTTGAATATTATGATGTAATGCATGTTTAAACATCAAATACATCACCTACGTTCCATACGTCTTGTATTGAAGAAGTTCAATTATTATACCTTATAAGATTTCACGTATATTCTTATAAGATTAACAGTCCGCTTGCGACCACGGCTGTTGTAACGCAGCCGAAACGTCAAGCAGTAAGTAGTATACATATACTACATAATTAATATCGCGTTTAGTCCCGTTAAATAATATTAGTAATATTATACCTTAGCTATCAAGTTAATAAACTCGATACAGTCGTTTTTTACAAATAGGCTAGTCTACAAAACGAAATCCAACACAATTCAAAATCAATAACATTGATATAGGTCTGTAATATCAATTTTTCCCGTGGGGGTGCGCAACGATCTGAATAAGAATCACTTCGTCCCACAGGGAAAAATCCGGCGGCAGAGCATGAGAGGGTCTCGGGTTCGGTGGCCTAGTCGTTCCTGGATCAATCCTCTTTAATAAAATGTTGGGCGCCTTGAAAGGGGACGGAGTAACAATAGGTGACTCCGTACCAAAAAAAAAAAATTAAATCCTGCTAGAGGGAAAAAGTTAAATTCGAAGTAAAAATAAATGAATGATCCATGAACCGTAGCAAGTGGAGAATAGTAATTCAAACAAAATTTCATTTAAAAGTAGACTGGTTTAATACTAAGTATTTCGATACACATTAGATTCAGTTGAAAAACAGGAGCAGTTACATACAGTAAAAAAAAATTACATGATACCGAGACAGTAATTAACATTCGTCCGGCGAACTACACCTTATCACACATGGTACTACACCTTACCAGTAAATCGGGATTAGCTTAAGCATGCCCGTTATGGTGGGGTGGCATCTGACCAACTATATTGGGCGGTCAGCTGTACATTCAGTACCGATGGGAGGACCGTGTTGGGAAAGTCTGATACCACCTACTCAAACCACCAGCACTGAAGGTCAGCCCACCGCTCAACATAGAAGGTCAGCCAAGTCAGTACGCATGCACACCCCACAAATCATGTCTAATAAACACTATTTGAAATTCACTACTAACTATTCACTAATAACAAACACAATTTGAAATTCTTGTTCATATTTTCAAAGTTAAGTTGAAGATAAAGTCACTGCGCTTCCTCCATCGGCCTCGACCGAGAAGTCAACACGGGGAAGTTGAACACTTGTTAAATTGAAATAAATACGGCCCTAAATGATTAAATCCATTGCCATCAGTACCTTGACTCCGAGCCAATGCAAAATCGGTTCTGGGATCAGCTCACCGTCGACATTTTGACAGGCGGGAGGTACCACGTGTCCACGCCACGTCTACGGCACACCGAGCTGCCGACATTCACACCCAAAAGGCTTTTTAGCCGGTCTATGGAGCCCTGCAATCACCACAATGATCAAATTAAGTCGACATTCTAAGCACTTCACAACGTGACATATTTGGCTATGCCGAACAATAAAATTTTCATTAATATTCTTACCAGAACACTGGGATTTGCAGCTCACAAAGAGACTCTTTGGCCGGAGCACAGGTAAATCAAATGATCTAAAACAATAAGACAAAAAATTACAAGCACGTGACTATGGCTGATACATCCTCGAGGAACATTTACACATCAACGGCTTGAAATACTCACCATTTTATTGGGCGTACGGTGCACAATGCATCTCGGAAGACGCGGAACGAAACTTCACCGCATTTGGTGGATATAAAAAGGCTCCTCAGGGAGACAGCCCAGGATTACTCCTCCTCTTTTCTGATCTCCATGAAAAAGACTTGTCAATCGCTCACCCACCCATAGACAAACGAGAGAAAAAAAAAACAAAAACCAAAGCACACTGACCAAGGATTCGTAACCATCGCGCTCAACCATAGACACAATCTACTAAAAATACTTTAGAATAATTAATTTGGAAGACTTCGGAAAATCAATTCATTCCGGCAAACCCTAGCTTAGCAAAATTAGATATTAAACATTATACATTTTAACAGACTAAAAACAATTAGCGCCTACGACTGTAAAAATAAAACGCAGCGCACGTAAATGTCAAATGTCAGGTGTCGCTGTCAAACTGACACCGTTCTTATTTGACAAGGTTTTGTTTATTTCGACAACAGAAAAGTGTTACAAAATTCACGAATTTACTAATATAAACCGCTAAAACAGTTTTAACAGCGTCAAAGGAATGAACCAATGGTTGTGGAATGATAAATTGTTAACCCTCTCGCCAACAAATCAGGTAAAAATTAGAATATTACTTCATTCAAGTGACGACCTCTCAATCCAGGAAAACAAACATAGCATAAAATTAGAGACAAACAATACTACATATAACGACCCCTCCATTCATGACTATCCCTCTCGACCTAAGATCACAGCCGGTCCTATACTGCACCAAGTGATAAAACAGTAAAACTGAAAAAATGGTGTTACAGGTCCACAGACTTGTTTACTAAGACTGCATTTCTTCAAAGTAAAAAGCATTTGCAATGATGAGCTATACAACTTTCTTGAAGCAAATTCTGAGCTTCAGTTGCTCATTCAATCGTGAGAGCTAAATAAACAAATTGACACGAATGTGTCGCGCGTCGCCTCTTGAGGAACTTTGTCGATATGTAGTGCGATTCCACTGGATTTCATATTTCCGTTTTATTGGAGACTAGCGGCCCGTCACGCGGTTTCACCCGCGTCCCGGGGGAACTACTTCCCGTACCGGGATAAAATATAGCCTATGTTACTCTGGGTGAATGTAGCTTTCCAACAGTGAAAGAATTTTTCAAATCTGCCAAGTAGTTTCGGAGCCTATTCAATTCATACAAACAAACAAAAAATCAAACCTTTCCTCTTTATAATATTAGTATAGATGACGGCATGTAATAATCTCTGATACTCGTGAATACTTATTTAGCGTGTAAGAATATATTCGTTATTTATTTATTTGGCATATCAAAAAGTAACAGTAATAATATAGGAGAGAGGGCACATTAACACGCTTCGTAGATTTGGACAAATAAAAAATCAACTGTTAAAATAAATTAGAAAGATAAATATTTTGTTCGTAGCTTACTTACTCCTTTGAAAATATTATAATGATGAAATGTTTGAGTTTCTCGTATTGCATTAAGGAACAATTGCGAGTATAGTGTAATTGCTAAATCCGCGGGCAAAAGTTACATATAATGGAGCTTAAAGCTTTCCTCGCCAAATAGACTATGCAAAACAAAAATATTTTTTCAATTCAAACCAGTTGTTCCTTCGATTAACTGGTTGAAACAAACCAAGTCAAGTTATTTTTGCCTACATAGTAAAGATTGTGCCAAAAATAGCGAAGAAATAGCGGATTTCTATACCTGAACAAAACAAGTTTTTTTAAGGTTTTTTTTTTCATGCTCTATTCTACTGAAACTAATTAACATGAAAGTTTTATTAAAGAAATGTTTAGACGCCGTGAAATCAGGATGCTATCAACCATTGACTTACTATTACAGTAATTAATTTCAAAGAAAATAATTTAAAGGGCTATTTAGTATTCTATTTTAAACCTTAACGTTTGTTAAATAGCTCTTATAATAGAATTTGATATTTCGGTGGCCTTGTTTTTGAGTGTTATCGTCTTTTAATTAATTTGAAATAATCAGGGTATGGTCGGATAAATAATTTGTCTTCAGTAAACTATGGTAAAGTACTTGGTGGTGAAGCATTTTCCTTTTTAAACAAGCCACAGTGACGTGTAACCTACCTCAAAGTAAGATTATCAAAATTCGTTCAGTATTTTCAGTGTGATTGACGGAAAAAGATCCAAACAAACCCTCACATTTATACTCGTCATATTTGTGTGATTAGTGCCTACTTCGAAACGCGAAAGTATTACATCGTTTAAGAGAGTACTAAATTTATACCAAGATCCGTCACTCCATTTGGCTCAAACCTTCTCAGATTTCCCACATTGAAGTTAAGGCCGATGCATTCTCCATACTCATATGCATGTTGCATCGATTCTAACATTTGGGAAAACGTCGCACCGGTCCAAATTGGCCGTTTTCCAAGGGGACGGCCGCCGCAGTCTCCGGCAGATTAATTGTTACTACTTTTGCCAAATGCACTTTAAAGCTTAGATTTATGACGGGTATTTACTGTTTGCCCAAATATTGTTTGTTGTGTGTCTTTTAGGCGTTTGTGTTTGGAAAAGTAAAAGTAGGGGCTTTTAGTGTTTGCATTTCTAGGCAATATCCCTCTACTGCATATGAGGCCATATGTGGTTTGGCAGGTTATTGTTGTTTTATTTCCAAAACAAATAATAACGAAGCCATTCTACATTCTTAAATCGAGTTTTATTTACATTCGCATTGCAGTGTGGGACGCCAGAGAGTCTAATTATTAGCAAAATGTTCATTGGGGTGACTTTTTTGAGTATTGAATACTTAGAATTACTTTCCATTTTAGTAAATTACTAGCGGCCGCCAGCGACTCCGTCCGCGTGGGTTACGATTTCCGCACGCAGTCTTACTAAAAATAGGTGTGAATAAAACAACGGTCTATATGCATGCAGTCAATTGCACACTTTTATGGGACTAATTACTCCAGGATAGAGATAATAGTCAAATTAAGTGACGGAAAACGCCTGTTATTATTAAATTAACAATAATCTGGAGAGCTTATACATTTGAGAAATCATCTGTTCACCGCGATTCAGATCCGCGGCCGCGCCTCTTGCGAGGTGCGCCGTCTATCGGCACATTTTAGAACTAAATAGTTCGCTAGCACAATTTTACAATGATAAAATAAAGGAATATACAATAGCTTAAAGCCTACCTCGACAAATGGTAAGTGGTAAGTGGACTATCCAACACAAAATGTTTTGTCAATTCGAACCAGTAGTTCCTGAGCTAAGCGTTTTCAAACCAATTTGGATCTTGAGTTGCACGTGTTATTGTGAGTCAACCAAAAAAGATAGACATATGCTGTTGGGGGATATTTTTTAGGCAATTTTATGTAAACTATTTCCGTCATACATGATCTCTATGTGACTTTAACCATTAAGGCTGCACACGCGACTGAAGCTTAAGAAATGGAGTAAATTCTCCCGTTTTCCCCACATTTCCCTTCACTACGTTACTCCTGTTGATTGTAGCGTGATGAAAAGTATCCTATAATATGCCCAGGAGTATGAAGAATAATTGTACCAAGTTTCGTCAAAATCCGTCCAGTAGTTTTTTTTTCTATAAGGAACATACAGACAGACAGACAGACAGACAGACAGACAGACAGACAAAAATTTTACTGATTGCATTTTTGGTATCAGTATCGATCACTAAACACCCCCTGATAGTTATTTTGGAAAAATATTTAATGTACAGAATTGACCATTTATTATAAGTATACATAGATTTACCGTGCTTTTGCCAATAAAGAGTATCGTTAGATGGGTTGTTCCTACCAACCGGACTACTGAAACTTTACAGTTGCAGTAGTTCGACCAACAGAACTACTGGCACTACAGGGATTTTTGTCTAAAAAGGCTATTTAAAAGAACATGCTTTTGATACCAACCGCAGGTCGTAAATGCTTGATGGAATATAAAATCGTTTTCTGTTTATTGCCACCATTGGTGTAAATGGTCTGTGCAGGGACATTCCAACGGCAGTTGATTCCAGTATCTACATCTAAACGTTTCATTTGATACCAAATTACCTCGTGCGTAGGGTATTGTGTATGCAATTATGTTTTTTAAGGGAGACGGGATTCGTGTACGGCCTTGTCAGCCTGATATTGTACCACAGTTTTTGGGATGTGGGAAATTCTGGGCAGCAACTTTGATGATGAAGATTTGTTGTTGTGAAATATTAATTTACTAGCGGCCGCCCGTAGTGGGAAAGACGGGTTTGCCAATTGTAATAATTATCGTTCGAAAAATTTAGTACTGACTTTAAAAAAGTGTGTAGGTAAAATTTGCTAGGTTATTGATAAGAAAACTACGAAAGACGATAAACAGAAGACCTCAAAAGCTCCACTACGCTCAAGCCTGTCCCATTACAAATATCAAATGAAATACGAATGCCTCCAGATCGTAAAAAACTACTTATCGGAATACCTGCGATAATACTCGTATTTTACCAGAGCCTTCACATTTGTCTTGGTATTATGAGAAAATAAAATTATTCATGAAATACACCTTGAGCCTATTTCATTTTTGTATTTTGTTTTCTGTATTTTATTTTGCGGTCTATGTTGTATAGTTCTTCTCAGTCGTACACTCTTGGCAGAGTGGTCGTGGTCATGCTTCAGTCGATTCTCTTGTAACAGCTGCTCTTGAAATTCGACGCCAAGCAATTCTATTTTTGGCTTGATGAGAGCAATCGCTGATGCTGGAGTGCGTTACCGATTTAATTGTATCTGTCCATCGGGTTGGAGAGCGGCCACGTATGCTGTATAGTAGATGAATGGTTTTGATATATTATTGTTATGTTTAAGGGAATGGTAAGCGGAGATGGGTCGTAAGCATCCAATGGAATTTCGTCCTTAACATGTTCCTAATCTCAGCATTGAAATCTTATTGGATTTCTACGGCACATCTCCGCTTCGCTTGCACATCCCCGCTTTGGTGGAGTCTCACCCTAAAACGAGTTCACAAGTACGGAAAAACAGTCGAAACGTAGGGTTTTAGTTGGTCCTTTGGTCTAGCAGTTTGAATCCAGGTAAGGTCAAATGTTTGAGTGATGAACATCGGCATTTGTATGGATGTTTATAAACAAAAAATCTATTTAGATAAGTATAGATTTGTAGTAAATGTAAGTTCACGCATGTAATAGTAAGAGTAATTTTACATATTCATGAACGCGCATGTTTTTGAGGTACGGAAGTTGGTATTTAACAATGGGTATAAACATCGAGTACATACCATAACTTCCCTATTCGTTGTGCGGTTAAAACTGGTAACACCTCGTAAAGTTAGTTGTTCCCGGCAGAAATTAGCTATAGAGAGTCGTAATCGGGGAAATTTATGGCGCGCAATTCAGTATGATTGCGTTTAGAACACCTATTTGATACCAGTCTAAATTTTTATTGCACCAACGTTCCGCTTTGGAATTAATTAACGCAGTAAATAGTGGGTTATTGTCTCACTAGATTCAATAATCTGGTGCACTAATGTACAAACAATGGATTCTGAGGTTTGGATTTTCGTTTTAGGACTCTGTTAAAACTGAAGTTCGATCTACAATGAACTGCGAGTTTAAGAAAAAACGAGTTGAGTTATTTATTAATTATAATGGAGCCGTGAAGTACTGGAATGGAGTAGCTGTCATGTGGTCAAGCGCAGTGTGGGACGACCTGCGGCACGATGGGAGGACGACCTCAGAAAGGTGGCGGGAACGGCGTGGATGCGGATCGCACAGGACCGGGATATCGGCACTAGGCAATAGGCTGATATATAGGCAATAGATTGATTGATTGATTGTGGATAACCAAAGTGGTCCTTCGAGCCGGATAACTTAATATTTTACAATAAGGGGATTTGTAAGAGTCATTAGAGTGAAGCTTAGAACCCTTTTGTCTATTCCGTCACTTTGAAACGTCGAGGATCGCTCAGTCACAACGTTGATAACCCGCAAACAAACGTACCTCATAACTAATTCAGTATGATAAACAGGGTTAATAATAAAACGATTCTCTTGATGTACGACCTACAATGTTGAAATCTAGCATTTTGCGGTTTGATTAAACCGGGTGAGAGTCGGACTAGCTGTTGCATTATTCATTCACCGCACTATCAATAATTCAAGGGAACAGTTTGTATGGCTCGTTTCCTGTGTTTTCTTCTTATAGTTTATTCATATTTGTTTAGGGAAATAACTTCCTTAGAAGTGGGAAGATACATTTGAGTATTTTTTATTTTGTTTTTTTATTGGATTGGCGGGTGTATTTACGGGATAAGGTGGATATCGCTTTACTATCCATACACAGCTAAGGCTAGGCATAAGGCTCGTTCAGTCACTTGATAAACAATGAAGATAGTCAAAACATTGTTATAATGTGTTAAGAAGGAAATCTGGTGACTTAGAGTCGTATTGATGAGGAAATACTGCCACAGAAAGTTTTTTAACCTCCTAAAATCATTACCAAGACTTGTTGAAACAATACTTCTGGAGATTACGTGAAACATTCTCCGCGGATTCATATCTCAGCGAAAAAAGGGGTATAAGTTACGTCGACAGCTGTTAGCGAGTGCGCGAGAGAGCAATGGCTCTGAATAATTCAGGCGATGCGGTAACGAGCACCGCTCACGCTGGGACGATTGAATACTTCGCGGTGATATGAAGCCCCACCACAATGTTACTCGATTGTCTCGGGGATGAATTGAGACCAGTGGAAATTCGACATGAATATAGGGATACTACTTTGGTGCCCCGATTGAGCTCAATTACTCTTACACTAATTGAAACAATTGGTCCTTCGAGCCGGATCGTATCAAGTAGTTTTAAATATTGAAAGCAATATATAATTACTATATTATTACTATGAATGAGCAGTGATAGCTACTTAAACTAAATCAGGTAAACTAAAAAAGGGGTATAAGTTACGTCGACAGCTGTTAGCGAGAGCGCGCGGGAGCAACGGCTCTGAATAATTCAGGCGATGCGGTAACGAGCACCGCTCACGCTGGGACGATTGAATACTTCGTGGTGATATCTAGCACCACCACAATATTACTCAATTGTCTTGTAGGTGAAACCAATAGAAATTAAACATGAACATAAGTAAATCAGTGTTGGTGCCGCGATTGTGCTCGATTACCCTATATACGAATTAAAAGTCATAGACGAAAAAATTAATACACAAAAAATGTCCGTGTTCCGGCCAGAGTATTTTCCTTTATAAATGTAGTAAATGATGTTCGTCCCAAATCCTTTATCTAACTAAACAAACTATTTAACTGGAAACCCATACAGTTCAGTGAATATCCGTTGTCGGATAATCTGGATAAAAACAATCAATTTCACCTACCAGCTCACTTTTAATTCATGTCAATTATGAGATTAATTGCTATCCACTGGGGACTCGCTCGAATTTGTTGTTTGAGAAATTGAATATTCAGCTTTTTGATCTATTTGGTCGAGCAAACCGTTTTATCAATGTTTGAACGTTTAGCTCGTGTTTTGAACGGGCTCATCATTTAAGTTTGTTGGTGTTTGAAAGTGGAACAACATTTTGTGAACTTGTTTTCGGGTTGTATTTAAGTGATACTTATTTGCATTGGTTATAATACATTTCGCATATAATATCTCACCTTGTTCGAAATAATAATAATATAAGAAGTTAATTTAAAGAAAATGATTAATATTTTTGATCTAATGAATGATTATTTAAACTAATGTACTTTATAATACTTTGAAGTATCCCCACTTTCAAAGTATCATAAAATACTTTCATTTTATTTCTACGAACAAATGGAATAGTCGTGGCTGAGCAAAAACTTTTAATTTCTAGAACTTAGCTGGTTTAACTTTTTGCAAACTTTGCATTCAAGCGGCAAATAGCAAAGCTACTTACTTAGCTATGTAGGTACTCACTTAGATAACTTAGAATTCAAAATTGTTCTGGTTCGATTTTTGAAGTTCACAAATTGTAAATATAATGGCAAATAACTTAGATACAAAATATAAAATAACAAACGACGAATATCTTAAGGAAATAAAGGGACATATTTTTGACGTAGCCGTTTTTCGAAATATGATACTAGCTACACTAGTATGACAAGATGTACCTCAATATTGATTTGACGACCCGCTTGGT
Source organism: Nomophila noctuella (assembly GCA_958496325.1). Lineage (NCBI taxonomy): Eukaryota > Metazoa > Arthropoda > Insecta > Lepidoptera > Crambidae > Nomophila > Nomophila noctuella. The sequence continues at coordinate 4,652,137 of OY292501.1, forward strand.
GTAATGGTCAAGATGTTGCCTATTACGCAAGAGGTCGCGGGTTCGATCCCCGCACAGGACAAACATTTGTGTGCATGAACATGTCTGTTTGTCCTGGTCTGGGTGTTATATGTATCTATTTAAGTATATTTGTAATACCACTGTTGATTCTGATGTCTGTAACACAAGTTCTTTAGCTACTTAACACGGGGTCAGATCAATGTATGTGATGTTGTGAAATATTTATTTATTTATTTATTCAATTGACTTTATTAACTATACATACTTTGCTATCGGTACGGCTGTCAGTTAACTTTTTGAAAAAGAGCAAAAAGTCCTCAAGTTGACGTTTAGTTGACAAAAACATCAGTCTGAACGTTGTGATACCGCCGTCAGACTTGCCTAGATTGTGACAGGATAAGACTGATAAGGGTTATATCGTCATAGTGGAACTTTGCGAGGTTATTCTACTAACATACGTGATTACATATACATCTTTTAAAAATGCTCTTCATCACTTTTTGGTTCAGAAGACTTATTACTCTATTGACGAATTCCTGCTGGACAATATTAAGTAGGAATATAAAGATGAAAACATTGTTTAATTTTGATTTGGTTTATTAATTACAATGATTATAATTTACATGTTTTTGATATAATTCATTATTAATGATATGCATAATGTTTTAAGTTTTTATGATAGATCTAACAATATTGCATTCCATCAAATTGGCAAATTGTAGCTGAACTGTGACCTAGTTTTAAGACCATAATGTACCTACAATCGCAATAAAGATATTTGATTTGATTTGATTTGATTTTACATGGAATTCTATCTAGATTTAGCATATTACATAACAAAAACGGTGTAACGCAACCCGATTCTAAACAACGCCATGAATAATTTATTAAGCCGGATAATATAAATTCAGTTAGATCTTATTTGTTTACCCTTGCCCTTTCTAAACACATTATATAAAATTGGCTCTTAATAATTTGCAACAACCGGGCCATAACAGGGCCTTGTTACAACTTTTGCCTTCGTCAGGCAACCTTGACGGATTATTATGACGATAGCCGATACAAAGAAGACTTTATCAAGTTTAGAAAGTGGGATTTTGAGGCAGTAGCTCCTTAAAGGTATAACATACATGTTTTTTTAACGTGTCAGAGTTTGGCGAATTATGGCAAGTTTCTGAGGTGCTTGATCTCTTTGTTAACGATACAAAATGAATAGATAAACTAACGGTTAATGTACCACAGAACCCTGTCCTTCGCGAGATGATACTGCGCTGATTTTTTTTACTATCTGCATTCGATCGGAATATAGATTTGACGGCAGCCCTTGTCCAATCACTGTATGACTATCATCTGGCTGTTTTGCATACTATATGCAATCGATCGGAATCGAGGTTTGACAGTGGTACCCGTATAGTACAATCACTATAATCTTTATCGTTTTTAAAAGTCCGGCGTAGTATTCTTATTCGTTACGTTCAATTTCTAAGAATTGGGTAAATCACAGATTCAAAGACAACCTATGCCAAAAATAGCATATCTGCGGTGGCCTTAATTGACGAAAACAAGTCGGTAATTCCGATGCGGAGTTAGCTTATAACTTTTCTTCGCGTGTGTGAAATGAAAATATTTACGACGAACTCCCTTTGGCGTTAATTGTTTTATCACTTGGTGGTTGATGGTGTTACATAACAAATAACAATGTATGTAGAAGATTCTTAAAAATACTTGTTAGTCAAATGGTTGAAGAGTATCAGCCATGTGAGAAATACAAGTTCCTAATTATCATAAATACAGTCTCACAGATAAATACATTGAATATAAGAAATATTGCTATTGCTTGTTACGAAAGCATTGAGTATGAAACAATTTCTAGGAAAAGGGAGGAGTTTAAAAAATATACTCGTATTTTACATGCAACATTCAAATTCGCTACCTCCTCTGTCTGTCACGCATAATAAGGTAATACTATTCACCAGGTGAAATCTGTTCAAACCATCCAATCATGAATGCAAAAGCTAATCTAGCACCGTGATTCTACGTTCAATTCCATTGTGTGTTCCATTGTGAAATATAATATCATTATTTTGACGGCCCCGTTGGTCTAGTGGTGGATCTAAAGACCCTGGCTACAAACCCGAGGGCCGCGGGTTCGAATCCCGCTTGGGGCAAATGTTTGTGTGATGAACATCGGCATTTGTACTTGAGTCATGGATGTTTATATTATAAGTATTTAAGTATGTCTATCCGTTCCCTAGCTTCCATAGAACAAGTTTTGAGCTTAGATTGGGACTAGGCAATTGGTGTGATAGTTCACGGCATTTATTTATTATACTTTTTGTATATTTTATAGGCCGTTTCCTTTTCCTACGCGCATTTTGTTATACTAGCTTTTATGTCTTACTATTACTCCGTTACCATGAAAAAGGTTCTCAAAATAATAAATATATACGGCTGCCAATATCGTATAGTATCAATAGCTATGATTCATAAGCGATAAAGCGTACCTTGTAAGATTTTATGGGCCGTTCCCATGTTATATAATCTGCCAAAGGTATGGGAACATTGTTACGAGCCATCTCCGATATTGACCACAAATCTATATTATATTGTTCGTTAAGGTCAAGTCGTAGAGAAGAAAGCTAAATGAATATTTTTAAGTCATTGAGTCGTATTCCTCATTACGTGGTCGTGAGCATAGCATAAATGAAACCCAAAACAACTCTCTTTTAATGGAGTGGTTTGTAATTTTCAGAATAACATCACAGTATTGAAAAGCTTAATTATTTGTTTGGATGCTTGTTTTTAAAAGCAAAATGTTGCGATTGTGATGGGAGATTCTCATAAGCATAGGCTGGGTTTATTCTAAACTTAGTAAACTTTATAATATTTTGGGCAAATATGTTATCGTTGTACTCTTCCCAAGATCAAAATGAAAATAATTAAGTTTTCGAAGGGTGTAGACCAAACCTACAAAACGAAAAAAAATAATGAATGAAAGAACCATTCATATTTTCATATGTTATGACCGTTAACCGTGCTGCGGTCACCGGCTCGTCTGACCAGAGAAGTGACATTAGCCATAACCCCCCTTTTCGAGGGGGCCTAAATCCACGAGACTGTGAAGGTGGTTAATGATGATGATGATGATGATAAGTCATGGATTAACTACCCCTGCACCTATATAGACTCACCAGCGGCCGCCCGCGACTCCGTCCGCGTGGATCACGGTTTCCATATCCATACATATATGTTTGTTTGTTTTATCCCGCTAATCTCAAGAACTACTGGGTCGAATTGAAAAAAACTTTTTGTGTTGGATAGTCTTTTTGTCGAGAAATGCTTAGATTTAGGCTATAGTATAACACTGTGTGCGAAAATCAAAATCCACGGGGACGAAGTCGCGAGCGGCCGCTAGGTTTAAAAATAAAAGTTATTGACTTCAAGAACGACGTCGCCTTTAGTAATTTTACGGCTTTGCCATAAAAGACCATAAGATCCTCGTAACATACGGAAGCCTTGATATGTTTCGAATCAGATAAGCGTTATGTGTACTAACATTTTTGATTTTAATTAAATAATTAATGTTTTGTTTTCTCGGAATTAACGATTTCACAAAACGAAAAGCAATTTTCTAATTGCCAAAAACATAAAAGTTATTAACAGTTATACTAATACTAGAAATGCGACAGTTTCTTTGTTTGGCTGTTTGTCCGTCAATCACGCTGAAACTACTAAACAGATTTTGAAGAAATTTTGGTACACAGGCAGGGTATGGGCTGACTTAGGTGATAGAATAAGTTTTATCCCGATTAAATGCTTCCATTAGATAAAACAGGAATCTTGAGGAAGCGAGCAAAGCCGTGGGTTAAAACTAGTCCGATATAAAACAATGTCAAAACATAAACCTTAATCTAATGGTCCGGTATGAAAGGTACATTATTTGTTTTACAACATGGTTGTTGAAATACAAGTCTGAGGCCTGAAAAGTTCGTAAAATTTCTGACACTGATTGAGGAAGGTATTGGGGTTAAGAGAGTACGCCGTAAATAACAAACGTTTCAGGTAAAGTGTATACAATGTTTTGAGGATTTCACGATTTCAGACTGGTACTTACTAAATACTTATTTTGAAAAAAAGATTTGGACATGCTTCTTTTCATCCGCTCTTAATTTTTATTTGAATTTATCATAGTTGTAACATTTATTTCAAAAATGCATAATTATTACTGTTGTATTTCTTGCGGCGCCTCATCTCAGCAGGCCATTAATGTCAAGACCCTGGTAGCCCGAAAAGGGTTACGAAGTGCATACAATTTTTCCAGGCTGTCCATTAATCAGTTAACTGAATTAAATTATTAAATTTTTTGATTTCACGCTTTGATGGTCTAGTGGCTTAGTGGAGTCGAATAAAATTTGTGTCGGTTTTTCCGAACATAGCCCGGATTTGTGGTCATCGATCTGCATTTGGCAAGCGTGGTAATAAAATATGATTCCAAAGATTCCAAATGATGGAGAGCTTTACCATGCAGTGTGACATTAATAAGCTGGCTATTTATGTAGGTGAGTGACTACGGTAAATAAATTAAATTATATATAATTATATAATTATACATAAATAGCTGAAGTACATAATTTCTTCACTATCACGTAACTCAAAATATACATTTTGACTTGAAATGTTCCACGTCTACAAAACTTGAAGTACCTACTCTAGAAGGGGTTCCCAGCAAATGTTTCCTGCCATAACAGAAATTATCATAATGGTCTGTTATGTTAGGACTTGTGAGTCGAATTCGAATAGCGAACCATTTTGTTTTTCGTAGAAATCTTTCAAAGGGTGAAACAAGCTAAATATACGCTTTTTGATGTGAAAGTTAATGTCATTTTGAATGTTCTGTTTTTATTAGAGTGCTTAAATAGAACTACACTTTCGATTGTAAACTTCAACGTTGCAAGCAACGCTAAAAATACAGTAAGCTGCAGCTTACAATCAGGAAGGTTGGTGCTTGTATCTTGGAAAGTATTATTTGTACATATCAATTTAATTATATTGAAAATGGACGTATTGTGCAAAGAAACACACTACTTGTTTTCTCGTTATTCGAGCATTAAAGTTACTAGTATTATTTATCTTAAACATGTATACACATACCTATACTAAATTAAACCAAAAAATGTATAATTGGTGTTTACCATTAATGTAGACCTCTCGTAATTTGGCCAATTTTTTTTTATTTTCTTTTGACGACGGTACGCAAGCAAAGTCGCGGCTAGTTCATATTAAAATATAATATTTATTCAAATTATTAATAAGTCTTTATTATATAAGCTACTGAAATATAATATAACTACATTTAAGTAGCTTATTGACCGCATCAGTAGCAACGAGGCTGTAAGTGCAGATTCTACTTCAGTTTTAAAGTGGCGCAATATCTTTCTTGGCGCGCTCCCAACAGCAGATCTTACTTGGGTGTGAATTTGTTTATTTGATTCTAAAATATTAATAAAAGTGGTAATCTTAAACTAAACTTAAACTGAGAAGTTAAGGTATGCTTGACATTTAAGACATAAATCGGTTCTTCGTCGATGTTTTTAGTTGATGTACCTACAGTGTAAAGGCGTAGTTTACTTGATTTTTAACATTCTCGAAAGGGAGACATCTCCCCAGCCCAATTTATTGCACAAATACATACATAATATGTATAACATCGTTGAAAAATCGATTATAATAATCTTAAGCATTTTTATTGCAAAAGTTCTAACCAAAGAAGACGAAAAACTACTCCGAAAGTAGTTTAAGTAACAATAATTTTTCAAGTGATTTCCATTGTATTAAATAAATAAATAAATAAATATTTCACAACATCACATACATTGATCTGACCCCGTGTTAAGTAGCATAAGCACTTGTGTTACAGACATCAGAATCAACAGTGGTATTACAAATATACTTAAATAGATACATACAACACCCAGACCAGGACAAACAGACATGTTCATGCACACAAATGTTTGTCCTGTGCGGGGATCGAACCCGCGACCTCTTGCGTAATAGGCAACTTCTTGACCATTACACCAAGCGGGTCGTATGTATGTATGTCGGTGTATTTTAAGTAAATTTTATCGTAGCTGCCAATGAACGCTCAAAACAGAAGCAACATCCTTGCAAAGTGAGTGGCTGAAGTGAATATGTACGCGGCGTACTAAAGCGCGGCCAATTCTGTCCGCCGGCGGACACGGCTGGTTAGCATTTGTACACCGCAGCTGCAAACGTGACCTGTTTAGGATCGGGAATTTTCAGTAAAAGGACTATGGATTTGCAGCACTGATAAACTGAGTTCGACAAAGAACATATTTTTTATATCAGTATGTGTGGAAATGAGTTTTAGAAAGAACTTTGAAATCATATCGTTTAGTCAAATCTCAAAAACCTAAGGAACCTAGCAATTAATCTGATCCCAAATAAATTATCTCAATTACATGAATATATTAGAAAAATTACGTGAGGATAGCATTACAAACATTATTTATCAACAACCTATGTCAAACGTAAATCTAGTAATCATATTTAAGGTTATTAAACATAACTAAAGTCCATCAAGCTTTGCAGAGCTCCTAAAGTGAATGTGTACGCGGTGTACTGAAGCGCGGCCAACTCTGTCCGCCGGCGGACGCGGCTGGTTAGCATTAGTACACCGCAGCTGCAAACGTGACCTGTTTAGGATCGGGAGTATTCAGTAAGACTATGGATTTGGAGCACTGGTATAAAAAAAAATGTGTGTAGACTTTTCTGCTAAAATCATATCGTACAGTCTCAAAACTCAGGAACCTAAGGAATCTAGACGGCATAGAACATTAATTATTTTCAGAGAATTTTCAGCCATTAATTTCATCTCAAACTAATAAGCATAGCATCACAAACATTTTTTAACAACAAATTATGTCAAACAGAAATCTAGTATTTATTAAAAAGTGGTTCTATTTTAACCAAAAATAGTTACTTATTTTTGACAAGTTTTGCAGTGCTACTAAAGTGAATATGTACGTGGCGTACTAGCGCGGCCAACAGCTGTCCGCTGGCGGACGCGGCTGGTTAGCATTTGAACGAACGCCGCGCAAACGTACGTGATGTGTTTAGATTCCGGAATATTGATTTCAGGCTAACATTGCAGAGTTTGGTGTAACAGACTTTATTCTCAGGGGTATAACTACAGTTTTGAGAGGTAAAAATATTAGAAATTAAGGAATTTAGAGTTATTTTTTCTTAAAAAATGTACCTTGCATCACACAACGGTACGTCAATCGATCTGATTATATCCAAAAAGAGTATCTAACGCTCATAATTACAAATGTTGCTGATACAATGATCACAAATTTCAAAAACACAATTATAATGCAATCATTTTCCATTATCCATAAAAATAGAAATACATGAAAGTTTATCTTCCTAGCTACCAAAACCCAGCACATAAAAAAGTCACTTCACATTCAAAGTAGTAAAATCAATAAGTAAACCGCCGAAACGAGCAAGTTACTCACAGGCAATAAGGTTCAAGTGAACATGTACGTCGTTACTGTTTGTACGTGGCGTACCATCGCGGCCAACAGCTGTCCGCCGGCGGACGCGGCTGGTGAGCATTTGAACGAACGCCGCGCAAACGTACGTGATCTGTTTGGAAGCCGGAATATTGATCTCAGGCTGACATTGCAGAGTTTGGTGCAACAGACTTCCTATCATGTATAATGTCAAAGATGGTGAAAATAAAAAAAAATGGAATTTTAAATACTTTTTTATGGAATACACAGACTGGCTTCTATCGGACAACGGCAAAAACATCGATCTGATCCCAACCTTAGTAAAGAGCTAATGCTCATAATAATGAATGCAGAGAAGAAGCTTGAAATATGTATGTACACTTGAAAAATACAATTCATTACGAGGATCAAAAAAAATAATCAAATTGACCCATAAAGTCTTTCGAGCTTTTATATAGAGCTTTTGTTTTTTAGTTTTTAGCTTAGTGAAACTTTCACTCGAGTGAGCCGCTCATCTTGGGAAATACCTTCACCTTACAGAAGACCACAGTATAGTAGCACTTCGTATCCGTTTTAGTGTTTCTGCTAAGGTCGACAGAGCTCAGTTGGCGGGGAATGGGGTTTAATAGGCAGGCAACTCATCTGCGACCATTGTACGGTTATTGATGTCCATGGGCAGCGGTGATCACTTCCCATCAGGTGACACTCATGTTCGTTTGCCTCCCTATAACCAGTCCCATCCTCAATTCAACCCTAAAAACAAGTCAATGCGTGGCGTACTAGCGTTGGCCAACAGCTGTCCGCCGGCGGACGGGGCTGGTTAGCATTTGTACGACGCCGCGCAAACGTACGTGATCTGTTTAGAATCCGGAATATTGATTTCAGGCTAACATTGCAGAGTTTGGTGTAACAGATTCCTATCATGTAGAATCTCAAAGATGGTGACAATTAAAAAATTTAGGAATTTTGAATACTTTTCATGGAATACATAGACTGGCTTCTATCGGACAGCGGCAAAAACATCGATCTGATCCCAACCTTAGTAAAAAGCTAATGCTCATAATAATGAATGCAGAGAAGAAGCTTGAAATATGTATGTATACATGTACACTTGAAAAATACAATTCATTACGAGGAACAAAAAAAACAAATTGACCTATAAAGTCCTTGTAACTTTTATATAGAGCTATTTTTTTTTTAGTTTTTAGAGACGTAGAGCTTAGTGGAACTTTCAATCGAGTGGGCCACTCATCTGAGGGAATACCTTCACCTTACAGAAGACCAGAGCACTTCGTAACTGTTGTGCTATGTTTCTGCTGGCGAGTAAGTTCGACATAGCTCAGTTGGCGGGAATGGGGTTTTTAGGGCCATAGCACACGGCCTTTTTTAAACACGCGTTTTCGGCGCCGTAGATGCTGATTGTTGCGTTTGCAATCATGATACAAAAGTTACAAAGTTGCGATAGAATCTCGTTTGAATCGCGTATACGCGTGTAATCTGCGCGTAAAAAAACGCCGTGTGCTATGGCCCTAATAGGCAGGCAACTCATCTGCGACGATTGTACGGTTATTGATGTCCATAGGCAGCGGTGATCACTTCCTACCAGGTGACCCTCTTGTTCGTTAACCAGTCCCATCCTCAATCCAACCATAAAAGCAAGTCAGGCGGCGAGGCTAGGCGTACTAGCGCGCGGCCAACAGCTGTCCCCCAGTGGACTCGGCTGGTTAGCATTTGTACGACGCCGCGCAACCGTACGTGATCTGTTTAGAATCCGGAATATTGAATAAGAGATCGCTATTGATTTTAGTGCTCAGTGCGAGGTTGGATGGAAAAATCCAGATGTTTTCGAATCAAGAACATGGTTTTAGATTTCCAGATCCAGATTTTGAAAGTACGAGTAGCTTGTTATTGCATGTTTAAAAAATAATGAAGAGTGGAATATGAAATCGTCTGATATTCAATATTGAAAACCCTTCAATGTTTATAGGGCAATGAGTCTTGATGTTTTTTAACGAACTGTGTGGAATGACGAAAAACAATAACATTCCGTGTAATTTTATTTTTTATTTTTTATAAAGTTGCAGGCGATGGGCCGCAGTGAAATACGCCTCGATCTATTGAGCACGCCAAGCTTCTTGGAGACTAATTTAGCCTTTCCCTCTAAGTGACCACGGAACTGCACTTCGCTAGATATGTCGACACCAAGTATCCCAATAGTGTAATTAATTCTATGCTTCATGTGTCACCACAGATTTATATGAGTATCATTCAAAATTAAACCCAAACAACATAAAACGCGCTTGATAATATACCTAGCTGTAATTTTATTATCTACTAGCGGCCGCCAGCAACTCCGTCCGCGTGAGTTTCGGTTTCCGCACACAGTGTTATGATAGCTTAAAGCCTTCCTCGCCAAATGGTAAGTGGACTATCCAACACAAAAGATTTTGTCAATTCGAACCTGGTAGGCTAGCCAAGATGCCAATAAGACGAATTCGCCATCCGCTTTCGTAGCGACTTATATCTCCATCCCGCTCACATAAAAATGTAAGTACATAGTTCGTGTGCGGGGTGGCAATACATATTATAAATCGCGACGAAAGCGTGTGGCGAATTCGTCAAAGTGGCATCTTGGCTAGCCTACCATTAGTCCCCAAGATTAGCGCGTTCAAACCTATCTGGATAAGGAGTTACACGGGTTATTGTGAGTAAGCCATAAAAGATAGATACATGCTGTCAAGGGATATTTTTTAGGAAATTTTATGTAGAATATTTCCGTCTTACATGATTTCTATGTAACTTTAACCATTAAGGCTGCACACTCGACAGAAGCTTTAAAAATGGAGCAATCTCTCCCGTTTTCCGAACATTTTCCTTCACTACTCTGCTCCTATTGATTGTAGCGTGATAAAAAGTATCCTATAATATGCCCAGGAGTATAAAGAATAATTGTACCAAGTTTCGTCAAAATGCGTCGAGTAGTTTTTGTTTCTATAAGGAACATACAGACAGACAGACAGACAGACAGACAGACAAAAATTTTACTGATTGCATTTTTGGCATCAGTATCGATCACTAATCACCCCCTGATAGTTATTTTGAAAATATATTTCATGTACAGAATTGACCTCTCTACAGATTTATTATAAGTATAGATTCTTATAAGGAAGTTCTTTTTAAGTTAATTCGGTTATACCTTGATAGTATAAAAATGTTGACAGTAAACCAAGTCTCCTTTGACTTACTTTATTTTATGATAATTTTGTTGATTTAATTTAAAAAAATAATAATTTAAAAATAAAATAAAAAATATGATTAAGTTTAGATCAATTAAAGTGATTGGATCAAAGTAGTGTCAGTTCGTAATTACTGTAGGTACACAATAAACGGGAAAAACGCGATCTTAGTACGGCCGATGTTATTTTTTTTTTACATTGCTGGGTACTACGTCGTACTGTCTTTCTATACTTGGTAGCTTCATTTTTACCAATCGCAACTTTTTAGTTTGTCTGTACAATCTTCATTTGGATTGAGTAGAACTTAAAGACGCTTCAGATATGTATTTTCTTGAAGACAACAATAGAATTTCTAATCAAGACGTACAATTCGGAACATCCTTACATTGTTGCCAATCTAAAACTGAATCTCACCGTTGTTCTCTTGACTGTGTGTAGACAGAACTTTTCCTATCGAAGCGACCTCTATCGAAGTTGGAAGTATTTACCTCCCATGTTGTAGTTTAGTATCGGTAAAACTGTAGTTTTATTAGACCGTTGCTAACTTATGTAGATGGTTTTCGCTTTGAACAATTTCCTCTGTTTCCAAGAAGTATAAGGCATACAAGTATTAACTGTTATCTTTTCAGGAAGGAAGATGAGATTGTTATAGGATCTATAAAATATCGGGATATCCTGTTCGCAATGAGTAAAGAGTGGATATCAGTGTGTTTAGAGTAGTAAAATAAAAAATAAAATAAAAAAATAAAATAATTTTATTCAGCAATTTGATTCACTAAGTAAATTCTTTTGCACGTCAAAACTTTTTTTTGCCCTACCAGCGCCTCGACGTGAATGGCCTGCTGAGAAGAGACGCCGCAAGAAACTCAGACAGTTTTGCCTTTTTTAAAAATAAATTTCAATTTTACAATAATGTCAAATATAACTTAAAAATAAATACAAAATAAGTGCGGCTGAGCAGATTAACATGTCCATGCATATTTGTCATTTAAATAATCATCTATTTTATAATAACCTTTCTTCATCAAAGCTGATTTAATAAACAACTTAAATTTTTGTTTCGAAAATTCAATAACATTTTCTGGTAACTTATTAAATATTTTGATGCTTAGTCCAATAAAAGACTTCCCAGTCTTATGAAGCCTATGACTTGGAACGGCAAGCTTATGTTTATTTCTTGTATTAAAGCTATGAAAGTCATTTTTTCTAGAAAAATTGTGTAGGTTCTTGCGTATATAAATTATGCAGTCAAAGATATATTGCGACGCTGTAGTTAAAATGTTAATCTCCTTGAATATCTCACGGAGTGAATCACGCGGCTTAAGGTCGTATATTGCACGGATCGCCCTTTTCTGTAATACAAAAATTGTTTGTATATCAGCAGACGATCCCCACAACAACAGACCGTAAGACATTACACTATGAAAATAGCTGAAATAAACCAATCTCGCCGTTTCAACATCAGTCAGGCGTCGTATTTTTCTTACAGCAAATGCTGCAGAACTTAGTCTCCCAGCCAAAGCAACAATATGGGGGCTCCATTGTAATTTTGAATCTATAGTTATTCCCAAAAAGACAGTTGAGTTGACTACATCAATATGTTCATTATTCATTAAAACATTAGTAATAACTTGTGGGACATTAGGCATTGTGAAGTAGTAGTTTAAGTCCTGTTTACTACAAGACAATGCCGATATTTTTAGGGGAAGTGGCGTCTCTCGCGTTAAGCGTCTATCGACTAAACATGGAAATGCAATAAACATATTTGACTTTGACTTTGACTTTGAAATAATCTTAAGGGCATTACAAACGATATTTGCTAAGGCAGCATAGTCCTAAAACTACTTTAGTTTTGCTGACAAGAATTTTTGTGCCTAGCTAAAATGAATCGAATTCAATTGAATAGCACAAAAAATTAAATGAAAATAATGATCTCGGATGCTTTGACCTTTTTTAATACAGCAAAGATTGCCACCCACAAAAATACTCGTTAAAATCTTCAATGATGCCAGCTTAAATTTTGGTGTGAAATTTTTATCGCTATCAAAAGAGACGATCATGCGTTCATTATGAAAACAGTTCGGACTTTCCCGGGGGAAATCAAGCGGTCTTAGCACCTGCGGTGTTTAATCAAAGGGAAATGCGATGTATAAATGTTGGTGCTCTTAACAGAAAATTTGACGTTACGAGTGTCTGAGGAAATGTGAACAATTTGACGTTAAGAGTTTCAAAGAATATGTAAAAAATTTGATGAGTTATCAAGTGATAAGTTTGCTCGTTTGGTAGCCTACAAAAAAAAACAATAATCTTATATTGGTTTCAATAACATTGTACGTCGTGAACATCGCAAGAGGGCGGATTACCAAAGAAGAGGTATCGATTACATTCAGCCACAAAAAAAAACAAATCAAAAATATAAAAACTTTCTACTGCACTGCTCTATAACTGAACGAAACCGAACCCATTCTGCTCAATTAAACCCACAAGATGCATTCTACCTCTTTTAAAGAAACATTCTCTGCACTAAGCAAAATTAACCGACTCCATTCAAGATTCTCACAAAAATCCAAATTTTCACTAAAATCCTTCCATCTTTAACCTCTTATAAATAAATAAACATTTTCTGTTGAAAGCTAAATGGGACAATTCCAGCAAAATCATCGCAAACGGCTGAATACATCTAAACAAAAGCCAACAATATCAAACGCAATTTGAAAGTATCGCTTGGACTGGCAGACTCCACATTGCGTATTGAATCGTTTCTGCCCGTTCAATGCTGAACAGTGGGCATTGTTTTAGATTTCAATTGGACTGCACTTTTATACTGGGAGTTCTAAGCTTCTGCCATTTAGGGAAAATGTAGGGTAGCGTTACATTTTCTATGGATATAGTCTTCTGATTTGTTAGGAGCGACTATGAGACATACCGTGTGATGGCCAACAGCGTAACCCGGTGTCTTTTCGCACAGCATTACCAACAAACTAGCGGCCGCCCGCAACTCCGTCCGCGTGGATTTCCAATAGCCTGAAGCCTTCCTCGTCAAATGGACTATCCAAAATAAAAATATTTTTTCAAATCTGACCAGTAGTTCTTGAGATTAACGCGTTCAAACAAACTCTTCAGCTTTATTATAATTACTATAGAAGAACTTTCCAATACAAACATATTTATTTACTATGAGATTAGCGCGTTCAAACAAAGCAACAAATTCTTCAGCTTTATTACATTAGGTAAGATATGCTGCGGGCCCCTACCCACCTGTCTAGCATAGTGATATGGGCATACCCTCACCAGGGGGAGTTCAACGTTCGACAGTTGACTGCTGTAACCTACAGGCTGTGACAGTCCGATGATGATGAATTAAACAATCCTAGACGACGTTTTGTTTTTTACGATCAAGTGGTTTGCTATTGTTCCAGACAATTCCACTAAAACACTCGTAGTTCCGGCAATCGATTATGCAGATAAATATGAAAAAATCCAAGGGTATCACTATTAATCTATTGTAAAAGTCATTCGTTGTAGTGAGACAAATGGTTATGGGACCTTTTAATGCCCTCTCTGGATTTATGTGGCGATAGGCCCTGCGCGACGGTGACTGGAATTTTATTTCGTACGAGTAAGAATTAAAATTACCACAATTTACGAGGGCGGAACGTGTGTGGGAATGGAAATTTGGAATGTGATATTTTAGATTACCGTACCAGAGAAAACCTGTTTTTTTCACAAAGTAATTAATAATGACAAAAAATTTATGAAAGTTTTGACACGAAATACAATGTGACAAAGTGGGAACACACTATTATTTGTTCGGGAAATTAAAAATGGAAGTGTAAATATCATTCCTCGTACGATCTCAGTTTTTAAACTTTAATAATTACCACATGATCACCCTGATAAGATCATTCAGTTCTAATTATAATTTTATTGGTATTGCATCTGTTTTCTCTATGATCATGTCAGATTGCTGTCCTACCGAACTACGAGAGTGAAGGAATCGGGAGTGCACCTGTGCTTGCGCACTCACTTGTTCACTATAATATATAATATAACTGCCTCCGTGGCGCAGTGGCTAGAGTGTCGCACTTTAAAGCGGCGGCCACGCCGGAGGTCCTGGGTTCGAATCCCGGGTCGGACCGATGAAATTGTGTCTATGTTTTCATGTTGTGATAACACACAGTCCGGAGTTTGGAAGTTGGCGGTGTATTTACACCCCCCGTGCCTCGGAAAGCACGTTAAGCCGTTGGTAATGCGCCTGATCTCTCTACGGTCGTGTCAGATTGCTGTCCCACCGAATTATGGGAGTGAGGGAATAGGGAGTGCACCTGTGCTTGCGCATGCGCTTGTGCACTATAATATATCCTGCGCAAGTGGCTAATCGTAAGATTGGCCGCCGTGGCCGAATTCGGCTAGGAGGGTATTATTATTATTATTATATATCCCGCGCACCTAGCTGATCTTTAGATAGGCCGCCATGGTCAACATCGGCCGGAGGGTAATAAGTATCAAAGCTTTTCAATTTCATCATGATAAGCTTCCGTTGTTGTCACTTTAAAATTATTGCAGTGTATTTGTAACCGTTTATAGAACCGAGGTACTTCATTACGTGTAAATCCAAACAGAATTGAATTTACTCCACATTGGAGAGCAAAATGGCTATCTAACCCCGGTCACCGTGTCGTTGAAAACGACCAGTTTACATCGCCGATTTGCCACTCGATTGAAACTGTTTACACACTGAAAACAACCTATTTACTAGGATGTTAGGGATTATTTTATTTTGAACTGAATAGTGTAGTTGTTAAGACATTATTTGTTTTGAGTTTAACAGTTTAAAAGAAAAGAAATGGGTAAAGTCAGGCCGAAGGATGTAGTATTTTGTTAAACATGTTTCCAGGCGTATTAGTAGTGCAATGAATAATGAAAAGTTTCTTATTTATCAAATTAACATTTATTACAAGAGACGAAGAGAAGAAGATTAACTACACGAGTAAGATGCAACACGTACACCCAGAATTTCAAGTTATTTAGGTTTAGTGACTTCCCCACTCAAAAGTGTAAGCTAAACAAAAAATAACTATTCCAGTTTTGTTTGACTTTAAGAAACTGTAGTATTTTTAATCATGGGCCACGATTTCCGATCTCTTATCAAGTAGCATTTTACAACTGCAGTGAAACATGACATAAATGTATCCGGGATAAAAATAAGAAAAGCTTAAACTACCGCTTAAAAAACTGTTATAGCCAAGAAGTTAGAACAGTAGTATAAAACGTAATTGGATTCAACTGAACAAAAATCTTAACCCTTTGTGTAAACAAAAGCAAATGAAACAATAACGCCTACAGAGTACAGAGCATTATAGGGTGACCAAATGTTCTCGCTTAGAAAATATTCCATTCCGCATTTTTCTCAGACAGTTGAAGTTGTAGATGTCTTTGTAGTGCTAGATGAAAGGTTATACCCACTGTTACTCTGGGTAGAAGACACATAAGAATGCTGCAGCGAATCCCCATTTATCCAGCATATCTGAGCTCCGTTGTGGAGGTTAAGGGGTTTTTCAGACAAGCTATGCATCTGCGACCCTTATCGGTGTCCATAAGCGGCGCGGTGATCACTCACCGTCCGGTGTAACTCTTTTTAAAGCTTTTTTAAGTTTACCTTACACAGAACCACAACAAACTAACACTTCATAACCATTGTGCAAGGTTTCCAAGAGCTCCGTTTAGGAAGATATAGTGTCTTGTATTTAAATCCCCCATAGTATATGGCTGTGCATCTGATACCCTTGTGAATATGTTGAAAATCATGGGTAGCTGTGATCACTCACCATCAGGGATACTCTTCCTTGTTTGCCTCCTTCTTGCAAAAATACTGGATACCCCTACTCGTTTCCGTCTCTCTTACAAAGCACTATTAATTTTCTCAACGTGTGGCCACCGTACTCGGGTCGGATGTAATGTCGGCCATGCTATCACGTGACGTCGTTACGTGTCCGAACTCTACGTGATAATGCGTCACGTTGGACATGAGACGTGACGCTTTTTTCAGTAAACCTTACACAGTTCTAAAGCGAACTAGCACTCCATTACAGTTGTACAAGGTTCCTGATGATTAATAAGACCTTCAAAGCTCAGTTTGGGAGGGTATGGTGTCTTGTTTTTAAAATGGCTGCGCATCTGCTACCTTTTCCTTGTGGGGATGTCGATGTCCATAGGCCGCGCGGTGATCACTTACTATTAGAGTGTCAAACTCTTCTTTGTTTACATCCTTCTTACAAAAATACTCGATTTCCTTAACGTGTTGTCACCGTACTCGGGTCGGATGTAATGTCGGCCATGCTATCACGTGACGTCGTTACGTGTCCGAACTCTACGTGATAATGCGTCACGTTGGACATGACGTGTGACGCTTTTTTCAGTTAAACTTACAACAGAACTACAGTGAACTAGCACTCCATAACAATCGTACAAGGTTCCTGTTTTTTAATAAGACCTTCAGAGCTCAGTTTGGGAGGGTATGGTGTCTTGTATTTAAGTCCCATTTGATAAATGGCTGCGCATCTGCTACCTTTACCTTGTGGGGATGTCGATGTCTATAGGTGATTACTTTTCATCAGGTGACAGTTTTCCTTATTTGCCTCCTTACAGAAATACTAGATTTCCTCGACGTGTGGCCACCGTACTCGGGTCGGATGTAATGTCGGCCATGCTATCACGTGACGTCGTTACGTGTCCGAACTCTACGTGATAATGCGTCACGTTGGTCATGAGACGTGACGCTTTTTTCATGTTTATTCCCTTGTTATTGAATGGGGTTACGTGAATATGTTTTTTGGGGTTGTTAATACTGTTTCATATCGTGGTCTAGGATTTCATAAATATGCAAACAGAGAAGAAGATAAAAGTATGGATTCTGTTTAAAGAATACTTTGTTTGCTTGTAACCCTAATAAATAAAATTGTATTTAAAATGCAGTCCCAAGCTTGAGCCTTCTTTCTGCACATAAAATTGGATTGAATAAAACTTAATATACAACAAATAGTGGCTGGCCGCAACTCCGTCCGTATAGATTTTGGTTTTCGCGCACAAAGTGAATTAGGTACTATAGCTTAAAATACTCCAACAAATGGACTATCCAACACAAAAAGTTTTCTTTTTAATTCGAACCAGTAGTTCCTGAGATTAGCACGTCCAAACAAACAACCAAAGAAACTCTTCAGCTTTATTATATAAGTAAGTATAGATAATTGAGTAAGCAAAACATACCTTGTTGCCTAAGCCATAACTTGCAGAAAAACGGTCTGCCCGTTTACATTTTCTCGAGTTTAAAATTGTAAGATTCAACAAAACTCCACAATTTAAAGTTAGAATAAAAACTTTTCTCACTATAGATCTTTATTAGTTTTGCAGCAACACGCTCTACCGCTTAAGTAATGAAAATTTATTTTGTAACCGCGAAACGTGAAGATTTAAGTTTTGAACCTGAGGTTGCGGGTTCAGGTCTCGAGGGGGTTGTTAGTTGAAAGAATATTTTGAAGCGAATATTGTGGTGCGTGCGAAAATATTTAAGACGAAAGAGTATAGAAACATGCGAATTGAATGTGGTTTCGATTGCAAAGAAGGCATGAACAAAGGAGTTTTGTTTGCAAGGTTCTTCGAATGGAGTTTTTTTCTAGGAAAGTTTTAACTAAAACGTGATAAGCGTTATAAGTAGCCTTCCATAGATGCTTCTACTTGCATGTACGGCAAAGCCCAATTTGTAACATTGTGCAGCATTGAGTACTGCAGAAAAAATATAATTTGTATTTCCTTTCCTAGACAGAAATCTGTTGGCAAGGTGATGATAAAAAAGAATATTTACAAAAACACTTTTCTCACTTAGGTTGGCTTTAGTCGTTATTTTTTAGTAAAACATTTTTTTATATATTTGGCTTAAGAAGAAAAGTTTGATTCAACTCTATCCCACTTTCGTAACCTCAAAACGATTGACGTCAATCTAAAACTTGACATATCGACATCACGTACTTAACTTGTACTTAAATATTTATGAAATACGATTCCAATATTAACTTTAAATTAAGTTGGTACTACTTTGTATTTAAATGGTCACTCAGCAATAAGACGTTAAGTTGGAAGTTGTCAAGCCGAGTTAGTTTAAGTCACCGAAGTATGGAGATGGCTATTTAGGATTCAGTATTTATCTAAGGACGCAAAATAAATTACTAAAGTTAGCGGATTCACGTAGCAACTGACTGGCTTTAGATGGACTTTGACAAAGTAAGTGAGTAAGTAGGCACTTTCATTCTGCCTTGTTGATAATTTAGAGGCTAGTTAGAAAAGTTAGGTCTTTAAGTTTTGTGGTTGGTAGTTAAAGCTAGTATCATGTATGGGGTTTCTTTTTAATGCTAGATATTTGGCTTAAAACTCCGATTTACTTTAAAGTTAGTGGTAACCCTTGGTAAGCGTTTTTTTTCTAAGTATTTTTATTTTATTCAGTTGCGATTTCTTATTGAACGTATACTCCATTCATATTGTCTCAATTTTTTTTGGTTTATTTTATTGATTACTCGCGTCATTTAAAACTAAGTTCAAACAAAGCTTAGTAAACTCAAGGCATTGTGTTTGGAATGCATTTGAGGCAGGGCAATGCCTGTAAAAACAAGCATGGCATTTAATACTCAGTTTATAAGGAAAATATACGTTGTCTCACTAAAACCCACAAACGGCGTTTTCGTTTAAAAATCCACAGCCATTTCTTGACCAAAGTATTCATTAGGGCCATAATTACTTCAACCCGAGTTATCAGATCGGGTTAGTAATTCATTTGCATTATCTTGAACACGCAGAGATTCTCGCATGCAATACATTAGCACCTGCGAACAGGAAGGTTTACGTTGTGTTTGGGACCTTATTAAGGTTAAAAGGCAAGATCGCTGAAAACCTTATTTGTTTTTTGTTAATTGTTATTAATAGTTGAATGTACCGGGTTTTTTTGTTACTTTATTACTTTTATTCGTTCTATATATTTGGTCAAAATAATATAAAATTTATAATTGTCGTAATATATGTATGTATAAGATACACACAGACCAAGCTACAATATGTCTTATCGTGTAATATATTATAATACTGAGACGAACTTCTTAGCTATCCATGGATTCTCCGTGCGGGTGCCGGGTCCATCGCGTGGAACAGAGAGGAATGTCAGTCGGCGCCTGGGACTTGCGACCCAGCGTGTAGGTTTAAGGGGCCCCTTTATAGTATACTAACGATCACCTTCACCTAATCTAATAACACATAATCTAATCTAATTAAAAATATATATCTGAAGTCATGGTTTAGTTAGCAAGCATAGAACCAACTAAAGATTATCACACAAATATCCGCCTTAACTGGAAATCAAATCCACTTCTCCTCTTATAGGGCTACTTACTGGCAAACGAGCCATGAAGCCAGCCATTCCTCGGTACTAAAGACAATATTATATGACAGAGGATGAGTTTGTGTAAGTTTGTTCACGCAATTATACGCAGGATAGTGATTACGACAGCCACAAGTGTTTCCATAGTCGTGAAGTATAATGAAACTGTTCTCACCAAGTCTTACTGCTGCGGTTATGCAAATGAGTATAAGAGGCAATTAAATTAATTAAGATTTTAGTGGTCGTACAAAGGTAAAAAGTGTGCGAGCAATATAAGTTATTTTCATTTATTTTTCGTATCGTTTTAAGGAGCGGTAGAGCTTTGTGGACCTTCCACTCGAATAAGCCGCTCGTCTGGGGAAGTTCCCCTATCTAACAGAAAACCATAGTGAATTAGCGCTTCGTAACTGTTTTGCTATGTGCCTGCTGGTGAGTAAGGTCGCCAGAGCTCAGTTGGGCTGGGAATTGGGTTTGTACTCTCTTGTTCATCAGGGGACTCTCGTTCGTCTGTCTCATACCAAAGAAAATAACCGTTTACTTCACAAAGTACAGGCAAGTCAACGGATGGGTGATCGAAAAACTTCATGTTGAGCTCCTCCGTGCTTCGGAAGACATGTTAAGCCGTTGGCCTTGCGCCTGATCCCTCTACGGCCGTATCAAATTGCTGTCCGACCGAACTATGGGAGTGAGGGAATAGGGAGTGCACCTGTGATTGCGCACTTACTTGTGTACTATAATTTATCCTGCCTAACTGGCTCATCGTAAGATAAGGCGGCATGGCCGAATACGGCCGGAGGGGTATTATGTATACTCACTTAATGTGTGTGCCATGATCAGCTGAGCGCAGGGTCCATGTTACGTTTTGTCAACATTGTAATTTTAATGATGTGTACTTAGGTACGTCTTGTTTGCAAAAACAACAAGGTTAAAATGTTCCTGGTAACAGAACCCATGTTTTGTTATTGAAATTCGTAATTAGTTTTATAACGCAATGTCTTAATCTAAAACTATGTAGCTAATTTGTGAGTATAGGTTCCAATAATTAGGTACTACGTTAAAGCAACAACTATTTCGACCTATTTGCTTGGGTTTGTAATGTAGTTAGTTTTCATTTGGGCTAATTAATTACATATCTAGGTCGAGTGTGTTTGATCATTTTGTTTCACCGTGAGATCTCATTTATGCACTCTCATAATAATATAAGCTACACATGCCTAAGACGAGTTAACGTAAACTAGTCAAACACCTGAACCGGCACTTAAAACTAGATGGAAAAAATACAAAACAGAAATAAAATCAAGATTTATTAAAACCCCACTAAGCAACTCAACAGAATTTTTCTCAATAAAATACAGTAATTATACAAGAAACTTAGCAAATAATAAGTTTGGTAGAAAGCCTAAGAAAAACACTAAAACGCTGTTGTTACGATTGAAAAGAGTACGACTTTTGACGGTAATTTATAGCGCCTTGGGATTCCAATTAAAGTCTTTAATTAGATCAAATATACAACTTTTTTAAGGCGGATCATCGTAGAAATAATTTATTGCGGCAATTATTAATTTTCGTCTTCCCCTTTCCGGATAACTCATTTCGTGTTTTGTAATACTTGCGTTATTATAACGAAAGATGTTTTGGGTTTCCGATGCTATGTTATATTATTGTAACATTAAGTAGATTTAATGGTTGATAATATTACATCTATTTGGAGATTGAGTTTTCCAATCAGAAGAATCTAGACACAATTTTAATGCTTGCATTCCGAGACTTAAGTAGTTACGACAACAGTTACGAAGTGCTACTTCACTGTGGTCTTCTGTAAGGTGGAGGCAATTTCCCAGACGAGCGGCTCATTCGACTGGAAGTTCCACCAAGCTATTCTCGTCCTTGATTCGTATTTCCCAGAATTGGATGAGGGTCGTTACCTCCCTTCTGATTTACTTTTTCGTGGACGGTCTTCCTCCATCTGTCTCCGGCTGAAGGTATCTGTGTTAAACCCCCACTAAGATACCTGTCTTAAAATAACTTAAATCATTAGGTTTTTAAGATATTCATTAAATAATTAATAATCTTAAAACTATTATTGGCCGGCACTACAGGAATCGAAATAGCCTAGTACTATCAATCTACCGGTACTTGATAATTTATTCACATCCCTCAGTATCGTTATTGCGCAAGTTTAATAGACGCTTGCTCCGAGCCGCTGCCTGGCGGACTGTGTAAATTGTTGATAGGTTTCGCTCTATTTACATAACAGGATTCAGTCGTGCCGCTGATCAGTACGGGAGTGGCCGAACTGTCCAAGTAGCAATTTAGAATTGATCATTGTCTCGTGATACAAACTGTCTTGGTCTATGAAATTTGAAAGTCTTTGATGACTTTATTTTTTTCTTGACGATACAGGAAGGAGGTAACCGATAAGAAAAGAAACATTTAGTATTGTTTCTTGCATAAAATAAGCGTTTACCACCATTCATCAGAAAGAAAGGACACTATGGTTATCTTTCCATGAACTGATTGATGTAGCTTATTATAAAGATGGGGCTAAAAAGTTGTGATGACTATGAGGACAATAATGGGTTTTTGGCTTAATCACCACGCTTGCTAAATGCGGGTTGATGATGATCACAAACCCGGGCTGTGTTCGGAAATATCGACACAAAACTGCCCGACCCCGGAATCAGAGCCAGGACCTCGAGACCACGACCCGATAAATCAACCAACCATCGAGGCGCCAAATCAATATTGTGATGTTGATTTGTAACGAGTACATTTTTATTAATATTTAGAATTGTTTGTTCTTCGTGAGTAATACATCGGTCAGCCACTATTTATGGTCGTGTCATGCATCGCACAACTCGCTTACACCCCTAGAGTGTCGGATCACCGCTCAAATCCCGAGTTTAATAGACGTTTGCATTGTGTTAAGACCCGACCGATTGTGTGGACTGTTGATGGGGTTCCGTGTTTACATAACAAGCGTCTTGACCTAACTCTCTGATGGAGAGCTCTCTTTTTGTTATAGGTTAAGGTTTAAAGATATTGTGATTCAGACAAATATCAAAGAAAGTCAAAATACAACAATTCTTGACTTTGTAGAATTGAAGCAAAACAATCATAAAGCTGTTTCGATGGATTAAACATGGTTCGATGCGCTTGCAGAGTTATGGTGATGATGGATAAGCTCTGAAGACCTTCAATTCTCTTTCACAGGTGCTCTCCCTATTGTCTCACTCTTATGTTCGATGGGACAGCAATCTGGCACGACCGTAGAGAGATCAGGCGCAGGACCAACGGCTTAACGTACCTTGTGAGTGAGCCTTACCAATCACGAGGGAGCTCGAGATGAAAATCACGGTCCCTCATCCGATGACTGGCCTCTGCGAAAGTTGCTTTAGTTAGCAATCGCAGACCACTGCGCCATCGAGCTCCACAATTACTGATTTTAAATCGATATCTGAAGCTGGTAAGTTGCAAGTGAGTTTGGAGTCTCGGCTGACTCTATTACATGATCGTTGACGCAAACCTGGGTTGAGTTAGCAGGAAGCAGACCGTGCAATCACTTAGACAGGTCTCGACGTGTTTCCATGGATAGAACATGGTTCAATGCGCTTGCAGAGTCATGGTGATGATGGTTAAGTTCTGACGACGTTAAATTTTAATAGAAACTGCAATAAAAATATTGAAGAGCATTTCTCTGCTATTTTATTCAACTTCTGTGCTTCCTTACAAGAGTGACACATTTAAGAGGAAGTTTTGCTACTGAATTTAAATTTAAATCGATATACGATGCTGGGAGTCTCGAAAGTTGCAAGTGAGTTTGGAGTCTCGGCAGACTCTGTTACATGATGATGGACGCAAGCTTGGTCCAGTTAGCACCAGCCAGACCGTGCAATCACATCGGCCGATCTCGCACGCGTTGGAACATGGATCGTCGCGTTTGCGGGATCATCGTTGATGATTATTCGGTTCAATTTTGTTTGCTACTGTTTAGGAAATGTCGAGTTGCGGTTGTGTTGTGCCAGTTTCAGGATCAGTTCTCAATCTTGGGTGTTCTAGGAATAACTCTTAGGCTGTTCTGAATTTGTGCAGTCTATCTTAGATTGGTTTGATAATAACAATTTCTTAGAGGAAAATGTAGTATTAAAAGCCACTTATCATTAAAAGGGCCTGTTGGTCTAGTGGTCAGAGACCCTTGCTACAAAACCAAGTTTTGCGGGTTCGAATCCCGTTAGCGGAAAATGTTTATTTGATGAACATCGGCATTGAACCTGAGCCATGAATGTTTATGAATATCTTCCATAACCATATTATTATCATATTTTTTTAATGACTTCAAGAAGTGACGTATGTCGCTAAAACTTATCCTATTTAAAGAAAAATATTTATTTTCACCTACAATGGAAAGTAGAGACAAAAAAATGAATTTATTTAAGCATTTGTAACAATTATACGTCTACAATTATATCGATAGGGTAGATAAAACATTCCCATCCCTCATCCCTCACTCGTCAGCACTTACGATATCTAAAACACACAGTCTTCACAAACTTAAATTAAATCGAACCGCCAGCTTAATTACGAGTAGAACCGCACATCGGGTGCTAAGCCTTGCCGGAGGCGATCCCGCCTCGAGTCCAGCCTAATCCCGGATTAAATGAAAACCCGACAATCTTAGCTCTTTGCCGGGATTAAACGAACTGTCGAACGTAACTAGTGGAGCTATAGGGAGCTCTAATTGGTATTAAAGACTCCGATCGGCGGACGTGGGCATTATTCGATTAACCGTTTTTGCATTGGCTTGATGGTAATCATAGTTCTTTTTTGCTTAGAGCGGTAAGTTGATAACTTATCTGCTGAACTTTTTTATGAACTACGAATATAGTGTTTTGTGGCTTTTAGACCAAGGAATCCCGGGTTCGATGCCCACGAAGAACCAACAAACGTATGTATCATGTGGCTGTACTACATAAATAAATAAAAAAAAAATTAATAAAACAAACAAACTTTGTGAGCATGATACGTAATTCGGTACTACATATATCATATAAAAAACTGATGTTTCATTAAATACCGTGTAACCACCGAGTAATGAAAGAAATGGGGCATTACTATTGTGTATTTTATGGATAGCTGCAAGCTGAAGCAATTTCAAGTCGCAGGCTGATGATGTTTCAATAGAATGAGATAAACTCCTACAAAATAACATGTTCCTAATTCTACAGGACTCAAAACAATTACCAAAATCAAAACTAACCCTAAATCGTCTCATCAAAAATTACAAAACAACTAAGTCAATTAGAACCGCGCAATACATAGCCGCGATACCGTATTCCGCACATAAATGATGAGGCTCCGAGACCAGGGTTTTAATTAAACCACAGCTTAACCGCAAATTTTGTGACCGAAAACCCTGTTTGCTTAGCCCCTACACAATTAACGCTCGGACAGAATCTGGCCAATTTAAGACCTTATAGACCGGGTTGGCGATGCTGGTAGTGGCTGGTAGGGTCGTGAGTTGTAATTCCGTTAAGGGCACGTAAATTATACTTTTATTGTTATCTTTACTATGTACACAAATATTATAAAGAGGAAAGATTTGTATTTTTGATTGTTAAAGACTCCATCGCCTCTAAAGACCCCCAGGTGGATGAATACGCTTTGTGATTGTGACACTAGGCAGGATTGGTGACATAATATAAACATACGACGGTACAGTAAAACTCAGTCGTTTTTTGCGGCACCAACGGAAAGAAATAGTGATTTCTTGGTGGGCACTAAACGACACAAACAACTCATAATATTAAAAAAAAATATATAAACAAAGAAAAAAATATCTGGTCTCAGGTGGGTGATTGAACACAGCACATCTTGCACGGCGGGCAATGAATTTGTCTGTTTAAAAAAAAAAGTGGTTTAGGCATAAAGGTAGCATGTAAAAATGCTTAAAAAGAAGTATACAAAAAGCAACTCACAATAGTTATTTATAACCATCGATGCAAATGATATCATTCCCATTTTCATCATTCGAAGATATACACCAGATAAAAAATAAAAACCTATCCAATTAATTACAACACCTATCATCATTACAAGCAAGATGGCGCCAGCTATTGCCAATTGGCACAGCGTTTGGATGGATGCCCACCCTCGGCCCAGTTGTGGACAGTCCTAAATGACAACGGAATGACAACGGATTGCCTATTGAGAAACCTTGAATGGAATCTGGCACGTGCTTCTTGATTTATTTTACGAGGAAGATATAGAGCCTGACGCGTCGAGTCCATTGCTCTCGCACGAGCCGCTTGGTGTAAGGGTCAAGAAGTTGCCTAATAAACCAAGAGGTCGCTGATTCAATCCCCGCACAGGACAAATAATAGTTGTGTGCATGAACATGTTTGTCTGTTTGTACTGGTCTGTTCCACCATATTTGTAATACCACTGTTGATGTCTATTAACAGAAGTGCTTAAGTTACTTAACACAGAGTCTGATCAATGTATGTATGTGTGTGATTTTGTGAAATATTTATTTATTTATTTATTATTCAAACATTGCTCCTGCCGACCAATTTATAAGACACAAAAGAAAAAAAATGATGCTTAGATTGTGTGCTGGAAACGTAAACCGTTTTAAAAGACGTATTATAATTAGGTACTAAGTAATATTAACTTTTTGTCATAATTTACTCTTTCAACTCGTTGTCATCTGTCCAACCAAATTTTACTTAATTGTAAGCAAATTCATTTCGCAAGCTTTTTTACAGTTTTTTACCCGAAGAAACGTGAATCATAACATTTCAGTAGCAACTGTCTCTAATATCAGCAAAAATGATATGATAAACATACTACTATTGAAAACATTCCAAGCAAACATGTGGATTACTCAAATATTAACACTGACCGGTTTCCTAGCCAGCCTTATCCCGAACTATTAATAATGCGAGCAACCAGGAAGGCTCGATCGTCATGTAAGTCAGGTTTCGTGCAAATCTGTGTGCGGATACGGCGGTTTGCTTGGGCGGTCTTTACACGATACGTGAGGTACTATTGCGATTAATACCAAGAAATAAAATAGTACTATTTTTGGTAAGAGTTTCTTTATATTGTTACGAATATAAATCATAGTTGTGTAATGGGAATGTGGACTAAAATTAATTCAATGTCTCTTCAGTGCTTTTTGGTCTATTCTCATTAATTTTAATATTGTGTTTTATCAGAGGATGCTGACAACTTACATTGCAGTAAATCACGTTAATTTAATCACCCAAATAACAAATATTGAAATAAGTGAGGAAATCTAGGGCGGAGTACAAACTTCCTCAGCCGTGTATAGACAGTTAAAATACAAATCATAAAAAGTTTGGAGACATTTGCAACGCCATTTATTTTTACTTCAAGGACAACAAAAAAGAAACATTCTTTACTTATAAATATCCTTATATTATAGTAAGTGATGTAAATTATTAGCCTGCTTATATCCATCTGCAGGGCAAAGATTCGATACAAAGATAGATTTGTGCTAAATCACTCCGGTTCCAGCCCAGCCCCGTAAACAGACATCTTAGAAATCGTTCCGTGTAAACCGGCCCACTAAAGAAACTGAATAATTCTGCGCGCACAAAGCACAGCATGTGATGCGAATATCCCGTCACTATCACGTATCGGACGATATAAATGATGCACAAAATGCCTTACGTGAGCGCGGAAATAGAAACAAGACTGATGGTTTTGTGTATTCCGTCAAGGGAATTGGGAATGTAAAGTCAAAAGTGGAACAAACCCTTCTGTGGGAATGTTAGACCCTCATAATATTTAAAATGCACGCGGATTTGTATCTTATTTGGTGGACTTATGACATGAATTGGCTCGAATAGTGTAACAATACCTCACGGTCAGATTTTTGATTTTAAAATGAATAAAAAGAGTCAGGACTGTGTTCTGGTATTTGAGATGATTCAAAAGCTGCTTGCAAAATGTCTTTTATAATTTGGGTGCCTTTGAATCGTTTGCATAAGATATGAAAATATTGTGATACATTTAATTGTTTTTTTACTCCCCCATAATAGGTATTAATAAATAATAAACATTTAATGAAAATAAAAAAATAAACAGTTTTTCCGCAATATTCGCACTTCACCAAATAATCATAATAAGTGGTGCTTTTTTGACAGCCGTGCTTGTACCAGAAACCACATTTAATTAAAACCGACTTTCTTTCTAGGTATCCGTTCGAAAAAGTTCGTTTCACCAAGGATTTATTCCTCTTAAAAAAGGTCGGAAAGCCATCAAGTCTTTGACTCGTTCAAATTGTCAACGACGTTAAAGTGATTAAACCGACCCAATATAAAGACAAAGTAATTGCTGAGGGTTAACTAAGCCAGTAACAGTTAAACTTAACTCACTGACGAGATGTTTACTGTTATTACACTGTTAATAAGGGCCGCCGTAATCGCTTATCACGATTATCTTTACAATTCATTAAGCTTAGACCCACATAAAATGTTCCGAAAAATGTCCTTTTCCATTAGAACGGTGAGTTAGGATGTGTAATCTATAAATGGAGGGGCTTGGGCTGGATATTCTTTCATTTAATAATAATATTTTATTATACTTTTAAGTTGTTTAGTTAGTTGAAAGCAAAATGTAGTGTTAACGTTACCCCCGTACCATAAGTTTATTTTTATTAAAATATAATGCAATAGAAATTCAGAGTTGAATTGGTCAGAAGTTTCAATGCAATATACTTTAGGTTTTTATGCTCAGTACTGTTTTACTTTAATGCCATTGTTTTATCATTATCAACATTTGACCCAAAAGGACTAAACTTCGGATATATACTCGTGCTATAAATATAAACAATCTAGTTATTTAAGTCCATGATCCGACGTATGATTAATATCTGCATGGGTGCTAAATTGTACTCTGTACTAAATTGTCATAAATAAAGTTAATTACATACCTCTTGTTCTTTATGATAAGGGGATTTCTAATTAGATTGAAAAATGCTGACAATGAGTTTAGATTGCCCATTTATCATCTTGGTGAGTGTTGAGACCGAACAGATTTAATGAGAAATGTGATACATCCTTAAAAAGGAAAGTCCCTGTCATAGCTATAATTAGGAGTTGGCGAGGAGCACGATGGCGCAGTGGTTAGCGCACTCGGCCTGGGTTTGCTAAAGTTAAGCAACGTTCGCAGATGCCAGTCAAAGGATGGGTGATCAAAAAATTTTCATCTCGAGCTCCTCCGTGCTTCGGAAGGCATGTTAAGCCGTTGGTCTTGCGCCGTCAATCCAATGTAATAACCAAGCTAATCGATTCAGGATCATAGTAGTAGCGTACCCTGGACTCAGAGGCAATAGCCGAGGATTTAACCGGGAGAGACACTAGGATGATAATGATTGATAGATGTCATACTTGTAACTCACCACGGAGTACACCTATTTAATTTTGAGGTACTCCACTTAGAGCACGAAACCGAACAGCACAATTTCTTGTCCGCGAACAGCACACATTAACATTTTTGGCATGTGCTATTCGTGGTTTCAAATTTATATTTTGCCCATCCGCGGCCACAAAAATAACCTGGACTACATAATACAGAACACGATATAACATTTTCCCAGTGAGAAATTGTACAAGTCTGGTTATTTTTTTTTCATTGTTTTTTCTATGAATGATTTAGTGATTACCTACTTCATGTTCAGACTCATAATTTGTCAAATATTTACATTCTTATTATGTTTCATGTTATTTAAGGGCACACTTTTTTATTTGATGTCGGCTCATAAATATTAATAACAATTACAGATGAGAGTCCGGAATTTATTTCGGCTATGTAATTTGTTAATCTTTATCAACATTATTACATAAGATCTAATAAGTATGCCTAATCATTATGATGTTATCAAACCTTTATTTATACGAGATCAAAATATAAAATGTTGAATAAACACCGTACATTATTATGATAATACTTTTAGCCCCGGCTTTTCTCGCGTGGAATTAGGACATCAAAATCTATTCAGTACTTTCGGCATAATTGACGATTATCAAGATTCTTATTTTAATTCATGGGAGTATTATATCGGGATAAAGAACAGTCCTATCACCTTAGTATACCCTCCCTGTTTATCAAATTAAAACAAAAAATTCCGTAGTTTCAGCGTGATCGACGGACAAACATTCAAGCAAAGAAACTTTCACATTTATAATATCAGTGTAATCAGTAAAACAAACACATACACAACCCCTTCTTCTAATTAAAACCACAACATCAATCCAATCAATATAGATACGAAACCGAAATCAGACAACGTACGAAGCCAGAGAAAGATGTATTTATCAGGGGAATGAACAAACTACCAACTAGTTACCTGGTCTATTAAACTCTGCACAACCAATTAAAGAGCTGCTAGAACTTTTTCTCGCTGCACCGTATCACGTATTGGCTTTTAATGTTACGTCCTTTTCACACACTAGGTGTGAGATAAGGTAAGAAATACTTCATCAATGATGAAATTAAAATAGATATGGACCAGGGTATGATCTTTTCTGCGGCATGCCATTTACTTTACTCGGTTAAACAATCTTGAGGTCGTAAGTGCGTTAGGAGCCTTGAGTCTGGTAGGTATTATAGTTAAACAAGCCACGAAAATCTGTAACCTTTTCTTACCTTCTAAATGGTTTTGTTACAAACATCTGCAATTGAACTCGAGTCATGGACAACATAAGAACGGGACCAAACGCAATATATCCCAACTAATATTATAAATGCGAAAGTAACTCTGTCTGTCTGTCTGTCTGTCTGTCTGTCTGTCTGTCTGTTACGCTTTCCCGCTTAAACCTCGCAACCGATTTTGATGAAATTTGGTACAGACAATCTTTAGACCCTAAGACAGAACATAGGCTACTTTTTGACCCATTCCAACCCCCCACTTCCCCGAAATGAGGGGGTGAAAGTTTGTATGGAAAATCTAAACTACTTGAGTTAGACGCTTGAAAGGACACAGTTTTTTTTGGGCCCACCAACAATCGGTAACGTTTAAGAGAAAGAGAACTACGTTAAAAATTTATACGTTTTTTTATGAATTTTGCAATTGAAGTGAATTTCAAACGAAACCGGAGTCATAAAACCAAAATAAAAAGCCTTATTTTGATTATATCCGTGAACTATCTGTCCAAAGACTAGTCAACAATGGTTGACATACAGATAACTGAAGGAAAAAAGGTTTTTCTCAAAAGAATTAAAATAAAACTCTTGAAATCGAACATAAAGGAGATGCAATTTACTTTTGGAACAGTTTTCATGCCTACTTTTATCTAAGGCGGTGATTGGTAGTGATTTTTAATCATTTAATTAATGAAAAAAAATAATTCAAATAAACAATACAAAAAAATCCGTATAACGGAACGCAAGTGCTAGTCTATTGCCGGATTTTGATTTTATTTAAAAACTGAATAAAAATGTCAGAAACCTCCCGTCTGTCAACTGTCATTAATGGTTATACTATATAATTTAAAAATCTGTAGTTTGTTTGTTTGTTTGAACACGCTACTATCAGGAACAGCTGGATCGAATTGAAAAAATATTTTTGCTTTGGATTATCCATTAGTCGAGCCAGGCTTTAACTAAAATATGTTAAGCTATAGTTTAAGACTATTAGTGAAAAACCTTATTCCACGCGGACAAAGCCACAGGCGACCACTAGTCATATTAAATTGATTTATTTCAGATACATAGGAAAAACATAATGGAAAATCGCCCTTATGTGTAAGTCTTTACGGTTCAGGCGTTGAAAGTCAGGAAAGCAAATAGACAGATTAGTTAATGAGGTTAATATATATTTTCACATCTTATTTCTAACGATTCCGGTTAAAATATGAAAAAGTAATGTTACCACTATAATCTGGAGATGATAAGGAATAAATTGATTCCCATTTCGTAAATAAACGCCAAAATTTTATGTGGGCCTAACTCTCCATACAAAAACGATTGACTCCTTTGGCATGCAGGTCCCTTAGTAAACTTGATGCTTAGTTGCAAAAGGATATTGCAAAATTCTCACGGGAACGGGAGTTAGCGGGAAAAAACATTCGTATAATGAAAACCGACATCCACGCGGACGAAGTCGCGGGCGGCCGCTAGTATATATATATTTCTAAACACGTGCGTACATACGTAGATCAGAGTGTGGGCTGTATATTAAGGATAAAAAGAAATAATAAAGAAATAAAAAAAGGGAAACACAAGGGCTAGAAAACAAATTGCCGTCACAACATAAAGCAAATACGACTCACCTTTCTTCTGCAACCGCCGGGATTCTGCAGCGAATACGATCCACCACGTCGACCACAAATGTTTAAACTTGAAACATCACGGATATTATAAGCAAGCGAATTTATCATTCATTTATTTAGTTTAAAAACTAGGCACGCACGGCGATGTCCATTTGTTTAGTTCTTGAGAGGAAATGTTACGTTACGATTTTCTTCTTTTTTTCTTAGTGGCCAGAAACGTTTGTGCGAGCGCGCGTATTCGGCCTCTTTGGTTGGGAATCGTGTAGGTGTAAACACATATCACACATTAGTCCAGTATACGCACTAGGCATTCCAATAATCAGGCAATTGTTCTATCTCGGATAGACACCAAATAATTACTGATTCACGTTTCGGCTGCGATGCTGCCGCCGTGGTCACAAGCGAACTGGCGGTGCGCGGCGTCGTGTACTAGAACGAGTTTGGGTTGATGTATCTGCACCTACCCTCGTTTTTGCAATAATATTGATATTCATAATTGTCAGTACTTCGGCACAAAACAAACATGTCTTTGGTTTGGTGCCGCTCTAATGTTGTCTAATTATAATGCAACGCGAAAAACATACATGAAAAAAAAAGTTTAAAGATATATCGAGTCATGGATGTTCATAATTTTTTTGAGTGTGTCTATTTATTCCCTAGCGGTCATAAAACGTATAAACTACCCGTGTAAGCTTAGTTTGTAGCTAGGAAATTCGTGTGTAAGTCAAGGAATTAATTTTTGCAAGGTTTTGATTTCAGTATAATACGTTTCTATATGTAGGTACTGGTTTCTAGGCGGTTAGACCCTAAAATTATATTCACCAAACAGACAAAAGGTGTCGATTAAACTATATATGAGTTTTTTTTTTAATGTTTTTACGGCTCTGGGTGCTTGCCCTTTTGAGCCCAACTATATATGAGCTCCATGTTTTGTTACCTGAGTGGCTTAAAGACTATACAGCAGAGGTGGTCAAATTTAAACCTACGTAAATTTAAACAGGGCTTGCGTAGACATTTTAACTCTAAAACAGCGGTTTACTTTAACAGTCAAATAACAGTGTGTACTAGGTTTTTCTGCTAACAACTTAGTTCCCGTTGTAGCTTTGTTTGTTCTTTCATTCACTATTTACCCAGTGGTTCGCAAATAAAACTGAAATTTAAACACTGCTCTAAATAAGTTTTGTATTCAAGGCCAAAGCTTTGAAGTGGGCATCATTGTGTATTTTTAGACTTGACGTGAAGTTTTGTCACGAAATAGAAAATTTAAATGAGTATTTTTGCTTGAAAAAAATATTTTGTACCTTAAAAATACCTTTATTATTAGCAGGCAGAGGGAACATATTGCAATAGGATAACGAATATATCTATACTAATATATAAAGCTGAAGAGTTTGTTTGTATGTTTGTTTGTTTGTTTGTTTGAACGCGCTAATCTCAGGAACAAATGGTCCGATTTGGAAAAAAATCTTTTTGTGTTGCATAGTCCATTTGACGAGGAAGGCTTTAGGCTATTGGAAATCGAAATCCACGCGGACGGAGTCGCGGGCGGCCGCTAGTAGCTGAATAAGTTACTTCATTTGATTTCGTTCCTTTGCCGAATGTTCCATAAAAACAAATTACGTTGAATTCAAAAATCGCGCCTTATTTAATTTAACTTAAAAAAAATTGGCAAAGTGCGAGTCGGACTCCCGCACTGAGGGTTCCGTACAAATTATATTTTTGACGTATTAAAAAAACTACTGAATGGATTTCGTTCGAACCAATTTTCGTTGGTAGTTTTTATGGTAATGTACATTATATAATTATTTCAGTTTTATCATCCTCTTATTTTAGAAGTTAGAGGGGGGGGACACACTTTTTTCCACTTTGGAAGGGTCTGTCACGCAAAGTATTCACTTTAGGAAAAAGTGATATTAGAAACCTTAATATAATTTTTAAAGACCTATCCATAGATACCCCACACGTATATGTTCAATGAAAAAAAATATTTCGAGTTTCAGTTCTGACTATGGGGACCCCCCGCTTTTTTTTATATTTTTTCTATTTTCGTGTAAAAACCTTGTTGCGGTTCACAGAATACATCTACTCACTAAGTTTCAGCAATATAGTACTTATAGTTTCGGAAAAAAGTGGCTGTGACAGACTGGCGGACAGACAGACAGACAGACAGACAGACATGACGAATCTATAAGGGTTCCGTTTTTTTGCCATTTTGGCTACGGAACCCTAAAAAACCCTTTCTTTCACTTTACATTCACAATTTATTACATTTATTAGAAGCTATTTCAAATGTGCACTTATCCCACCAGTAGTTGTTGCCGGTGGGTTTTCGAAAATAAATTTCGTTCCCATTGAATTTTGAACAGGATAGTAATGCACCGAGAAAGTTTTCCCGTCGTCAACTTAGTCACGTATCGCTGTGTTCGCTCGCTCAGTCGCTAATTAACTCGGGATTCGGGAACAAAACAAAACGCGTCGAACAATCAGCGATTCGGCACAAACTAATTTCGACGGTGGGCAGGGTGGCCATCTTTAAATATCAGATAATTGAGTCCTTGAGTCCTGGTTTTATATTGAGTCCTGATAATTGAGGTTTCATTAACCATTTTTTAGTCTACAATGAGCTCTTATTGCTTTTTCAATAGGTAAATTCAATTAACTATCTGGTGAAGAGCCTATCTGAAACTTTTTTGACGAATTTAAAGTAAGGCCTTGAGCGTTGAAGATATATTTCTGATTTAGTCAACTGCAGCTGTTGATAGTAAATGATTATCACAAGAAGTTCAATTAATTATCAAGGTTACATAAGTGAACCTGTTCTAAATATTATTTGGATCTACTGTTTAACTACAGTACATACAAACTTAAATATCAAATATCAGACTTAAAAACACAATTCAGCAATGTACTATTAATTTTCAAAAGTACTCTTCATGAAAATATTTTCAGAAGAAATAACTTCATTTGGGATGATTCCATTTGGTTCATTCACCTGGAATACTCGGTCAATTGGTCACCCCAATCTCGTGCGAAACTAACGACGTTACGGAATAACAAATTTGGTCCTTCTGACCCGGATATTCCGAACTTTGCGGATCGCAACTGACAGGTTGCGATAAATAATTTTTAAACAAAACAATATCTCGGGAATGATCCTAGACTAATAAGCTGACAGACTTACTACATTAGAATTTATTTAAATTAATTATATCGCCCCCAACTTTTCATAGTTTTGGCTTACCGTAATGATTGGAATAAATAAACGAGTAACTTAAGCACTTGTAACTAATAACCAACATTGAAAATAAGTTTTTTCAAGGTAATTATAAATAACCTTCAAACTTTGAATGACATGTACTTCATAGTTGTAAACACCTTGTACACATACATTATACATATTATGTTCATGCAGACGTACAAATCACATGTTTAGGGCATTTGTATTTCCTTTAGAAAACTTTGATAAATAATCCAATTTTTATTTTTAATTGTTATATAGACAAGACATACAAAGGCAGGCAAATATGCTAAATCAAAAGTTTGACTTTATACAAACGATTTTACCTTTCACGTGTAGGTAATAGACTCCAATAGTTGACAGAGGCCTTACCATCAAGTCTTAAAGCGATCTTTAAACGAGTGAGTAAGAGGGATGCCGCTTTACATGATGTAAGGCGGCATCTCCCTTACTCACTGGAATCCGTCCTGCTATAACGGCTGGCAGTTTGGTATCAGTTTACGCTCATGCAAAAGCGACGGTAGGATTGACACTTTTATTGCAACCATCGAGAGCAGCGGGCTCGGAATAAATCGAAGCTAGTATACCTAGCCTAGTAAAAGCGGTTTGTAAAATAGCAAGTTTACAAAAAAAAATATGATGTTGCATTTATAGACAATTACGTATGAGTATACCAAAAGCATGATCTGTTGTAAAATGTGATTAGAATCAATGGTTGTACCATTTGTGATATGTGTCATAATAAAATTATTATTTATGAAGAAGTTTGTTTGTCTTTGATGTTCAAACACGCTGCAACTCCTAAACAGATTTTGATGTTGTATGGTATACAGGCAGGGTATAGTATGGACTGACTTATGTGATAGGATACTTTTAATCCCGATTAAATGCTCTCATGGGATAAAATAGGAATCTTCATAATTCCGCACGGGCAAAGTGGGGCCTACAATTAATTAGCTATTGATAAAATATCTATCCTTGCTTTACATCAGAACACTTGGCGCAAAAGGCTACGCTACCAAATGCCAGAGCCAGTCAAATTCTCCGCATGAATAATGTCGGTATAAAGTTACCTGTATGCCACCCGATAGCTAACAGCTTAACTTTAAGCCGATGCAACTGACACTTTTTATTGAAACCGCCGGCGCTCGGTTTTTGCTGGCGCCCACAAACTTTGTCGCAGATTATAATTGGCTGTTAGTTGGAAAGTTGGGTGTTTTCATCCGATAGTGCACGGTGGGTAATTGATACTGATTTCGTCTTCTTGTATAAAATTTCGTATCAAAAGGGTGAAACTTGCAAAATGGATTAGCACGTCTATGAGCGACATCATTTCAGCAGCATTTGCTTCCGATAAATTACCTTCGATTATATATTTTTTATCAAACACATAACAATTTTTTTTCATTAAAATTGATTTTTAATCTTGTATCGTCTAATAATTGGAGAATTGCCGCAAGTAGGTAAGTAATGTCTTAGAAAAAACACTATAGTGTATAAAAAATCTCAGACTTGTCAAATTCAATTTACACATGGTTGTAGTGTTTTTACCCGTCAAGCAATTTATACACAGTAGTAATATGTTTATGAAATGTATTTAATCAGCACAAGGTTGTTCAATGCGTATTCTTCCTTCTACTTCAGCTAGAATGGGTGACTGCCTCTCAATGTATCGCATCAGTAGGTCGTAATCGACTCCAACAACTTGAACATTTCGCCTGTTGTTGGATATCATCTGGAAATAAGAAATAACTTAACTGAGGTACCTTTTATTCTTAGTAATTAATGATGCTGCTTTACTGTTATTAATTTTATACACTTAATTTTAATGATTCATAGCAGATTTGAATTAGATAAAAGAAAAATGAATTTTGGATCTTGATTCTTTATAGTAATTTAAGTAGCGGTATCTTGGAGCCCTTATTTAGGATTCAAGTTTAGACTAAGCGGTGTATTTTATTTCTAAAATATCTTTTGAGTATGCAAAAGAGCAATGTAAAACTCATCAATGACTTATTGGGACTAAACTCAATATTTAACAGAAAAGATATCATGATACTATTTACGATTGTTGCAAAACAGCAGCGGAACGTCAAGTTATAGTACATGTGTAATAGAACATATAATTAAAAGCAGTAAGGTAGGTAGTTAAGTACCAGCCTATTAATGCCCCGATGCTGGGCAAAGGTACATTTAAATCATGCTATCGTTACAAATAGCAGTAGTAGTTTTAAATTAATATCCCGTTTACTCCCGTTCAATCAACGTAACTGCTAATAAAACGAAAAAGTATAAATGTAACTTACAGTAAATCCGTCACCTCCTTCAGCAATAAAGTTCTGAGCGATGACTGTGTAATACTTCTCTCTATCAAGTGGTTCATACCGGGGTACGTCACAGTCAATGCATCGAACTGTCACATTGACAACTCTGTCATAACGTGGTCGCGTTCCATCGAAGATTGGACGCAGACCTGTTGAAGAAAGGTTGTTATTATACGTTGAGGAGCTCCATGGCGCAGTGGTTAGCGCACTCGGCCTGCGGTTGCTAAAGTTAAGCAACGTTCGCAGAGCTCCTCCGTGCTTCGGAGGGCACGTTAAGCCGTTGGTCCTGCGCCTGATATCTCGACGGTCGTGTCAGATTGCTGTCCCACCGAATTATGAGAGTGAAGGAATACGGAGTGCACCTGTGCTTGCGCACTCACTTGTGCACTATCATATATCCTGCGTACCTGGCTGATCGTCAAATCGGCCGCCATGGCCGGATATGGCCGAAGGGTATTATTATTATACGTCCGTTGCGCATAAAACATCTTTACAATATTGTTTTTCAGAGATGCAAAGATGGACGCCATTTTAAGTAAATCTGTCGTGAATCTTATAAAGTTTTTTTAATACCTGTTCTTGCAGTAGAAAACTTTTGTTGATGTATGCAACGTTACCTGAAACTTGCAGCATCCTAGCTCCGTTGAAGGGTTCATTGGCCACGGAGAACTCAAGCATTTCCATTATATGATCGCCTCTTAGCTCAAACACTTCCACGTTGTTTTCAAATGGCTGGGCTAGCAGAATTGATTCAAAGGTGACCACTGGAACGTAATAAAGAATAATGTGTTATAGTAAGAGTAGCGTCTTTTAGAGTATAATAATTATAAGGGGGTAAAAAACCACTAGGTGGCGGTTGGTAGGTAGGCGTATGGTGTAACTGGTGTGTGATTGATGAATTTTGACATGACATTGACAGATATGTCAAAATTCACCAATGAAATAGCAGTTAGACCTCACGCCTACGTATTTCCATCTAGCGGATTTTTCAATTGCAATCAACCTAATTTAGACTCATTTCAGTTTCATTTTATACACTAGCAAAGACTAAATGGGATTAAACGTGGTATGTATTACGTTGTAATGTAATGTAACTGCCTCCGTGGTGAAGTGGTTAGAGGACTGTGCTCAAAAACCTCGGAGGTCGTGGATTCGAATACCGCGGGCAACACTTTATAGTTCGTTACACACAACTCACGTTCTATCTAATTTAATTGTTAATATTCGTGTGAAGTACTGATTTCGATGATTTATTTGCCAAAATACGTTGGTTAAGTCCCGTCCAGTTTAGTCAAT
This sequence comes from Nomophila noctuella, assembly GCA_958496325.1. NCBI lineage: Eukaryota > Metazoa > Arthropoda > Insecta > Lepidoptera > Crambidae > Nomophila > Nomophila noctuella. The sequence goes on from OY292501.1 coordinate 4,691,486, forward strand.
TGGAGTAATTATTTGGACTTTGTCTTCCAAAAGTCACAAAAAATAACTTTCGAGGTCTCAACAATTGTAAATTAAACTTCCATAGTCTTAAAAAAAGCACCAGAGACATGACTTATTTTTAAATACAAATCCGAGATATTTCCACTCTAGTTGTTATACTGCATCGCTGTTTTCATCACTTCGCTTCAATGAGTATGGATCTGACAAAAACGCTCATTCGCTTTAAAATTGCCAGTATATAAACGCTTGAAAGCGCTGCGCCTGCCTATAACTTTCCATTAAATTTCAGTGGTTAGGGCTTCCACTGATGTAAAATCACACTGCGGCAAAATTGGGAACATAGGTACAGCAAGTATATTCGCTCTATTTTCTACTCTATACTTTCCCGTTTCTACTATTTAAACGTTATTTCTTAAGATAAACCAACGTGAATGATCACGATCACATATGTATTACTAATAAATTCATTGGACTAACACACCAATTGCCTAGCCCCAACTAAGCTCGAAGCTTGTACTATGGATGCTACGGAACGGATAGACATACTTAAATACATATATAAACATCCATGACTCGAGTACAAATGCCGATGTTCATCACACAAACATCTTCCCCTAGCGGGATTCGAACCCGCAACACCTTTGGTTTTGTAGCCAGGGTCACTCGACCAACGGGTCTGTCAACTTATATTATAAAGAGGATAGTTTTTTTTTTTGTATGTAACGAATAAACACAAAACCACTGGACTGATGACACATTCACACTGAGTAACATAATAGGCTATATTTTATCCCGGTACGTGATGTTGCTTGTAAATCAAAAATGTGTTTTTCGCTTGAGTGCACTAACTTGTAATAACTAACTCACCTCCTCGTTCAATATCGGTTCGAATGCCTCCTGTGTTGATGACGCAGAAATGAGCACGATGCCAATTATCCCCTATCGACATGTTCATCACCTGAAACATTATCATCGGAAACCTATTGCAGGTCATTGGTAGACGTATGTCCACAACTGGGGTTTAAGTCATGGTCAAAACGCTGGTGAGACGGGTTGCGACAGCAGTATGGTTAGCGACAAAAGGCAGGAATAGCTGCTGATTAAGACGCCAGAATTGGAAATCGAAATCCACGCGGACGGAGATAGTTTAATATTATCGAAGAAACATAAATCTTAATAATAACACAATTTATACATCGGAATTATTCAAATCACAAAATACAAAGGTACGCATTCCTACAATTGAAATAGACGAAAATATTCGTAGTTTCTCATAAAATAAGATAGAACAAGACAATTGTGATGAAATAGGTTTCTAGCGAAAACGCGAGATATCATTCATAACAAATGTGTGTCTGTGAGAAATAGAGCTTTAACAAATTGATACCTCTCTAGGGAAATTACCTTCCAAGAACTAGAATCTAGTATGTACAGTTTTCGGGCAGGTGCAATTTTTGATACTGTTTCCAATACAATGGGGTTTTAAAAATGTAATACATTAGTAAGGTCTGAATAGTCTACCTAATGGTATGCGTTTCCGATAGTAGGTAACACTAAAGGCATAACATTATCTTTATTGTCTTTATTAAACTTTAAAGAAAATTTTCTTTCCTTTGGTCTTTCTTAAGGCAGAGGAGATTTTCCCAGAAGAGTGGTAGTTTCACACCAGTATTAAAGAATAATCAGCGAGTAAGTCCCGAAAAACCAAGCCACTATTTCAAGTAGGCAACGTTATCATTATTTTCACATACAAAATTATCTACTTCATAAATTGGGTGAGTTTATTTTATTGTAATTATTCAGGTTCTCCTTCGAGATCACGGGTCCACAAATATGCTTCAAAGGGCCGGCCTTTGAAGCATGTGTGGGGCAAAGCCAACAGCACAGAGGCTGTTTTTGAACCAATTGATTAAGATGAGACGAGTACATCTGCCAGGGTCAGTCTCTGACTAAATATAGATCTAGTTACTATCATAATTATTCAATTTGAGAATAGGGGAAAAAAGGTAAAAATTTACAACTTACAAAGTTCATATAAGCGTCACAAATAAAGTTTCCCAGGTTGCATTCCCCGCAGGAGCAGCTGGATCGCATGAGAACCATGGACGAGCCCACTTCTCTTTTGGCTTCCTCTTCGATGAGAGGCAAGTATTCGTTAATCTTTTCAAGGACGTCAGGGGCTGGAAATTGAAAATGTAATCAAAATTACAAAAAATCATTTTAAGTAAAAAAATCTCTATTAAAATATGATTGGCTTTAACAAATGTTGGGTCTAAAACTTCAGTATCTTCTTTTAAGTCTGGTTAGACCACAGTCAGGGAAATACCATTTTGGAATAAAGTAGTGACTCTCATTATGTGCTGAGATATAACGATATTGTCTGTAAGTGGAGTCATCTATAACATGCTTTATTGATTTTGCTTTTAAAGAGCGAAAGCTAAATTTTGTACACATCTCACCTTGTTCTACCTCATTTCCCAAATAATGAGGATTATCACCTTCCCAATCCAAAAGATTACCAGCGTCATCAAAGAACAGTTTTATTTCTCCCAAGAACAATGTATGAGCAGCCGCTTGGACAATTAGAACCTGTAATTATATCAAAGAAGTTCACGTTATATTTACAAAAACAAGATGGAGCTAGCAAAGCCGCCAAAATGTACTCTCATTTGTATCCAGGCGTTTACTTGGACGTAGCTCTGCAGCCAATTTCAATGTATTGCGATAATTTAACTACCATTGATTTTCAAAAACGTCTCATCATCATGATCGGCCTGTTGCGGTCCATTGCTATAAGTAAGGCTTCCCTAACCCACTACGCTCCAGGAAGGCCACAATGATATTATACAGGGTGGAATTTTGTAATGCCATCTGAAGGGGAAGTACTCTTAATACTGTAGATTGCCCAAAGGAAACATTCCTTCATTTTCGAAAATAATGAAAACTACAATAATTTTTTTTTGAAAATTCGCTTGCCGGACTCGGTAATCGAACCGACTAAAATCTGTAAAAGTTGCACCCTGTACTTTTATTGCATCGATCGTTAGGGTCATTTATAAGAATAAAAATCTCTCTAACAAAATTCATAAATCAAATGACAAAAACTGTTTATCTAAGGAAAAAATACATTAGAATTACCTGTTACTAAGAAAAAATGATTTTAACTTACATTCCGTGTGTCCTGTTGCACTACTACAGGATACGGTCCCTGGTTAGTAAAGGGAACGTTTGCTGGTGGATTTCCGTTGTACAACAATGTGTGACTGTGACCTCCGACCACAATATCAATATATGGACCTCCGTAGTAAGCGATCTCCCTGAAAGAATAATCCCACTATTATTAATAGATTCCTTTTTGTTTGTAATTTTTTAGAAACAAAGTATGTAAAATTTTGCCAACAGGTCAATTTATTCTGAAGTCCAAGAGCCTAATACGTACAAAACTTAACTCCTTAAAGAATAGCGATAAGGGTTTTCGCTAATGAAAAATCCGTTAGATAGCAATATGTAGGCGTAGGGTCTAACTGGTATGTTATTGGTGAATGTCGTCATGACATTGACAGATATGACAAATTTACCAGTGACAAAGCGGTATGACTTCAAGCCTACGTATTGCAAGCTAGCGGATTTTTCAATCGCACATACCCTCATATAAAAAGATTATTTGTGCTGGTACGAAATGAGTATGTGCAGAAATGTAATGCGCAAAAGTACTCGTAATGTTTAAGGTTTTGGTGCATTATAACTAATTTACTTTAACTGAACTTAAATCAAGCCTTACCTATCAATGTCGAGTCCACAATGAGACAGAACTATTATTATGTTCACTCCTTGTTCATTCAATATTTCTGCTTCACGTCTGACCGCCTCGACTTCGTCGGTAAATTGAAGTGCACCTGTAGATGCCAACTCCTAAAAATAAAAGATAAAATATAGGATGACATCGTAACAATAACATTGATGAGATTCCAAAACCAATCGCCTCGATGGTCTAGTGGTTTTTAAGTACTGGGCTGATCTCGGGATCCCAGGGTCGATTCCCGAGTCGGGCAAAATATGTGTTGATTTTTCCGAACACAGCCCGGGTTTGTGATCGGCAACTCGCATTTTGCAAGCGTGGTGATTAAGCAAAAAACCATCTTAGTAAAAAAACGTGATTTTAAATGATGGATGCCTTTGCCCTGCAGTGGCAATTAACAGGCTGCTACTTACTACAAAGCTAACAAAATAACCCAAAACCAGATTAAATAAACAAAACCAGATAAAGTAAACAATTTTAACAAAATAAAACAAAATAGCAATGAAACATTTTTGAATTTTCATTTTAGGTGTCAAGTTTAAAAAATCGTCGGTAATTATGAAAAAACCCAAAGATAATTTATGGATAGTTCTACGAATCGAAGAAATCTTAGGTGATTGGATCTTGATTATGTCGCCATGTTTAGCAAATAAAACTCCTGATACGATGATAAAAACGTTATCTCCAAATAAAGTAAACTATCATGTTTAGTAAACAGAATTTATAACCGTAATAAGATAATAAATAAATAAATTCATTAGACTAACACACCAATTGCCTAGCCCCAAACTAAGCTCGAAGCTTGTACTATGGATGCTAGGAAACGGATAGACATACTTAAATACTATTATAAACATCCATGACTCGAGTACAAATGCCGATGTTCATCACACAAAAATTTGCCCCTAGCGGGATTCGAACCGGCGACCTTTGGTTTTGTAGCCAGCGTCTCTAGCCACTCGAGCAACAGGCCCGTCGGATTACATCTCCAAATAAAATAAAAGTCAAACATACATGAGTCGACGCAATTAAAACTCCAATAATACCAATTTTCCGTCCATCTCTTTCTATGATAGTACTTGGTTTATACAGCCCCTGTATCGTCGGCTCGTCGTCATCAATAATGTTTGCTGTCACCACAGTAGAGTTCAGATGTATCAAGTATGGAACAGCTCCTTCTATGCCATTGTCAAATTCGTGGTTACCTAAAACCTGAAGAAGTAGTATCATTAATATAACAATTTATGCTTATAAAATATTATTTGCTGGTACAGTCACATATGTATATGTGACTGTACAATTATCATAAGCGATATCTGATTTTGATTTTGTATTTTTTTCTTTTATATGTGACTATCCACATTACCGTTTTCTTTCGCTTTCTTTCCTGTTAATAAACATCATTGGATACTAAAAACACAGCGCCACCTTGAAAGGCAGGAAATGGTTAAACAACATAAAATGCTTTTTACGGGGACTTAACCGATGTTCTTTTGCTTAAAGCATTCTCAACTACATAATTATTAACTCAATCGTAATCAACAGTAAGAAAATATATTTTTTAGTTAAACTCCAATAACAATACACGTCAATTTAAATACATATAACGAGCCTTATTCAAAGCGATAAAAAAGTCGTGCGGTTAGTTAGCATATTAAAGACAGATATAGCTTAAGAAGATTTTGCTACTTACATGAGCATCATGAGGCAACATATTCATGAACTCCTGAGTGACGTTCCACCTCAGCAGGTTATACCAGATGGTGCCTTGGAAGCTGTCCCCTCCATTGAGGAGTATTGACGAAGGTTCTCTCTCTATTGCATTCCGTACCGCAGTTGCAAGCCGAGCGAAACCGCCTACGCATGGTGCGACTGTTGGATTGCATACTCCGCCAGATGGATTCGTTTCTGTAAACCTGCATACGATAAAAACTAAAAATGTATAGATATAGCTGAAGAGTTTGTTTGTTTGAATGCGCTTATCTCAGGAAGTCATCATCATCATCATCATCCTAGCATGTCTGTATATGTATAGTTTTTTTATCAACTTTACTTTCCGATTTGCCCTAAGGTTGACTGGTAGAGAAGGCCACGAGGCATTAAGCCCGCCTTTTGTGCAATATTTTGTGAAGTACACTAAATATTACTTGAGTCATTGCCATGACTTTGCCTTTCAATCCAGGATATAAAACGTTAGTATTGCAAAGACTTATTTATTAGAAAGTAATGCCTATTTATATCTCACTACAGGGTAACGGCAATTGAAGATCAAACAGCCGGTATGCTGATGCCAAAGGATAAGATACCCTTTTGGTATTACATCCTTTATCATGGCAGTTTGGTCTCTTCTTTTGCCTACTAAAAAGCAGAGAGAAGACAATGTCATGTGCTAATATATGTATTATAAAAGAGAGAAAATATAATAATTAAATACTTTTGAAGGTAGTAATAACAAAAATCATTTCACATTGCGAACTTTATTCGACGAGAAAAATTTTAGTCACTTTGCGACTTTTTTCGACAAGGGAATAATATTCCTAAAAATAGATCAGTGTTCGGCCTATTTTACCACTAACGTTGTCCAATATCAGATACCGCTAAAGGTAGGCGGGGTGTCTATCTTTCAATTGAAATAAAAAAAACAATACATAAAGAGCTCTGATGTCTGACGACATTAAAAGACATTTACGATAACGTTTGATCAAACAAGCATAATATCAATAATAATATGTACTTACTAAAAGAACAACAGTACCTTGTTACTCACATAGATTTAAATAATTACATACTTAGACTTAAATCATTAGGTTTGCCCTCGCCTACTTCGAAATTGGCACTAAAATAAATAGCCGCCGAGGATAGGGCTAATTGGAGAGCCCTAGGAGAGACCTATGTATGACCAGCAGTGGACTGCGATAGGCTGATGATGATGATGAGTAAAATAAAAGCGAGACAGCACGTAGACCATAGTTTTAATCGTCAACGTGCTGTCGCGCTCTTTGAAGCGACTGTCGCTCTTATTTTAGTGCCAAATTCAAAGTATGGAGAGGGCAAATCTAACGTTTTAAATCTATGATTAGATACGCCCAACACCTGAAAACTGTGGCACTATTTTGATTGACTTGACGTACGTTTGTTTATAAAATTACTTTGCAATATGAAGCGACTGATGCTTCACATAACAGAGCTTGAGTCAGAGTGGTTGAATTATGGCCAGGGCATTTCTAACGATTCAATTTACATATATGCAAACTCGTACCAATATCTACACGACAGTCGGATCATTCGATACACAGATTAAAACAATGTTTAACTTACCTTGCATGAAAATCATTGTAATGCAGTATGTTTACTGGAAATCTGTTTTCTTGTGCTGACACAACCAAGATTGTAAATAAAAAGTACAAATAAAAAATAAACATATTCCCCGCCATTGCACTAAAACAAACTACCGTTTCACACAAAAGTGCGTTTGAGAATAATCATACATGATTAGATAAGAGTAATAGGATGATAAAGGTAATAAATTCAAATGATCTAATCTTTAATCGATTTGACATACTTGGAACAATTATTAGGGATAAGAATATAGTACATAGTTGAAATATTATGTAGATAAATCATAACTAAGTCATTGCCGACGACTTTCACGGTCAAAATTCGTGTTGAAAATTAGGAAAAAAACAATTGGATAAAAATACCCAATTGAAGTACCTAGGTAAAATAAAATCATACTTCATCATACTAATATTACAAATGAGAAAGTTTGTTTGTTTAGTTGTTTGTCCGTTAATCACTCTGAAACTACTTAACGGGTTTTGATGATATTTGGTATCCAGAGAGGATAGACTTTTTATCCCGATTAAATGCTCCCATGGGATAAACCAAAATTCACGCAAACCTTTTATGTAATTTGTGACGCGAACGAAGTCGAGTTTATAAAATTAACTATCAATATTAAACGTATGTAATATCTGACAACTGTTTTGTTGTACTACGAGTAACTAATGGTTAAGAAGGTGACTATTACTCTTAAGTGTTCCTTTTGAAAAGTAAATTCATTTTAGTCATTATGTTGACTTAGATCGTAAGAAAGAAACTCAGTCTCTTTAAACTTTTTTTTAATTAAAACATTAACTACATCACTAGGAACATTTTAATACCCTTGTAACGTAATGGATAGTTAACTACGAGTATTCTCCATTACCTGTTACTGGGGCCTTAGTGTAAGGACACATTAGGCCGAAAATACGCGACGGAAATTCTGTGTGACTACGCGTGAGACGAACTTCTTAGCTATCCATGGATTCTCCGTGCGGGTGCCGGGTCCATCGCGTGGAACAGAGAGGAATGTCAGTCGGCGCCTGGGACTTTCGACCCAGCGTGTAGGTTTAAGGGGCCCCTTTATAGTATACTAACGATCACCTTCACCGATGACGTTCCCTCCCTTCCCAACCATATTTGGTACGAGCCGAGTAAAGCGGCTTTAGTTGCTCATTGCATTTTACGATACTACGCGACATTATTTCGGCATGGTGTGTTCACCATTGATATACAAAAACCCAATACACAATCAGCGTCTCAAAAACGACCCCTAAAAATAAGTGCAGAATGCTCTTATTTCAAACAGTCTTGCGTCACCCGCGTCATCGCAATTTTGAACACTTCCTTGTGAAAACAATCTTAACTAATCCGCATAAGGTTTAATTTGCAAATAATAATATTCATAGTTTGACATATAGATTTGCCGAGTCTATGGTGACAGAATTGATTGTTACTTTTGTTCGAGACTGTGCATTTTGGGTTTTTGTATATCAATGGTCGTCACTCATTTAAATACATTCACGCAGAACCTAGGCTGCGTTTTTTCAGCCTAATGTGTTTCTATACTTACTCAGCCACTGCACTTTGCATTTACCCATTACTTTAAGTATACTACAATGGCTTTTACACTTTTAAAAGCTATAATGTTGCCAAGTAAGTCCATCAGCTGATGTTTTATAGGGTTTTAAAGGCTCCATTACTAAGTACCTTTATTTATGTAATAGGGAAACGACTATCTTTCCCTTTAACTGGTAGTGATTGACATTAAATTAAAGCTCATTTAATAATGGAAGTCACAATGTACATAAATGCTACACATGGCACAGTTTCAAAACATTTTTCCAAAAAGAAAAAGAAAATGACTTTTCATAGTATCTAAAGTGAAGATTTGTTGTCGTTTATTTATTTATTTGATTAGAATTTTTAATTAAATACAAATAGTAAATTACTTAGGTGATTCCAAAAAATTTCGTCATAACGTGCTGTTCCCATTTGATCGTCAAAGGTCGGAATCGTTTTGACAGTTAAAAAAAGAAATTTTTAAAAATGAGTGTGCTGTGTCATTTGTCCCCCAACTTTTATCGACGAGAGAGATTCTCATGCTTATCATGCTTTATGATAAGAATCATAACATTAAAAAAATATCCGAAGAGTTCCAGAAACAATATTCCATAATTTTGGATACCATTTTCAAACACTCGTTTCGTTTTCAAATTCATTGGTCATTATTGACAGATCGGTACGGGATGTTATTAAAGTTTTCTTCGAGAGAATTCATAGCGAATTTATAAGCGACTCGACTTCGGTATTGCTCAATGATCCCATGATCTAAGTATAAGGCGCCCCGGCAATGGATATTACCATAATATTGTATCCATAATGGATACTCATCGATCAGAACATCAATATGATGTCTGATAAGGCAGGGGCTGTCTTTATGAAGTAGTGGCAGACTTTCAAATTGCTGCGGAATAATAATATTTTTCCGGGAAAGATTTTTACAAGTCTATTGTGTTGAGATTCGCAGTTAGAATAACCTAGAGTAAAAATCGTGTGTTTACCACATTATTTTTATTTTATTTACTTATTTCATTTTATTTAAACAACATAATCAGCATCGTCTGAGCGTTTGCAATCTGGGCCATTGCTCGCTTGTACGCTTCTACTATGATCCAGAATCGACTGGTCTGGTTTTTACAAGGGAACTACTGTCGTCTGACCTCCGTAACCCATACAAGGGAAACCGGATCATTAGGATCATAGTCGGGACCATGCAACGGCTTAACTTGCCTTCCGACGCACGGAATCATCATTCTTATAAGATAATCAGGTGATTCAAGCATGCAATGTCCTAAACAAACTGGGAAAACCAAAACTAAGTGAAAATGTTCCCTGCGGGATTCGAACCCACCACCTCTGAGGCTTTTGAGCGCAGCGCTCTAAACTACACGATGATTTTAAACTAAATAGTGAATGAAATGAATAATTTCTAAAAAGTATACTTACCTAATGATCGCAAAAAGAATAAAGACTTACATAAGATGCTCAATCCCATTCGCAAATAAAAATGAAAGAGTGGATAAAGCCCACAGAAAATTCTTACTATTTACTTAACTAAAATGTTCTTTAAAATGCAAGTAAGCAAACATTTCAAAAAACTTAAGATAACCTTAAAAATAACACAAAATTAAAAAGGAACATTAAGTGCAAAATCTTACTTAAGGTTTGGTAAAACCCAGACTAGCAAGAAAGCATTTTCTTTGCCACACTAAAGGTAAACGAGAAACCACTTCTACGTTAACAAATGCTGGGAATGGGCGTAATTCTCCCGTATTCTTGCGAGTGCACGGCTAAACATAGATTCAAATCGTTCGAAAGGCCCTCACTATACTTCGAACCACTCTAAAACTGGCACTGAATTTGAAGCAACGGTCACCTCTTATCGCAGTCACAGCATGTCAAAACGTACGTGAAGTCAAACAAAATAATGCCACAGTTTTCTGCTGTCGGGGCATTTCTAAAGAAAATCAATGCGGCTAAATCTATAGGGAGAAAAACCTGTTTCGAGTAAAAATCCAAATGTTTTCTTTAGGCAAGACTTTTTGCTGCCGTTAAACTTTTAAAAAGAAATCAAGGACGTTTTCGCAGCGACGCTGTTCCATTTTCAAACATTCAAATTGGCTTTCCGCTGAGATAATGATTGCTTATCTTATTATCTTTAACGCATTCGAAATACAAAAAGGGAATTTGAGATTTTTTCCGAACTAATGATTTCTTTTTGTTGACGGATTAATTCTTAAGATGATGAGATTGAGGGATTTTTTCCAATTTTTTTGAATTTTAATTGATTTTTCGTATTTGAATTCGGCTCCAAAGCAATAACAATTCGAAAATCAATTCAGTCTGAATTCGCTAACTACTCTTTTGAACATGAATTAACTATTAATTGCATAAATCTTTAGATTATATTGTGCTATTAAGAAGCAAATCTGAACATAATCGATTTTTGAAAAAAATATTTAAAAAAGGATTCAAGATGTGTGATGGATATCCCGACTATTCCCGACACAACTCAGCCGAACCGTCTCGTCTAGATCCGTCGCTTTACCGCTCGTAAGTCCCTGCTTAGCTACAAGTGACGCTGAAGTGATATCCGAACATTTCAATGTAAAATGGTGAAAAGATGGAAGAAAATCTTTATTTTGCATTTCACGACCGATTTCGAGTGATACTCGAGTTTGATGCTATACCAGATGGCAAACAAATACAAAGTTGGGTGTAATACTAGTATGTATTTGTGATGTTTGCGGAATAATGGTTATAAGTATTGGCTCCCCCTGTGGCGTAGTGGTTAGAGATCTAGGCTCAAATCCGAAAAACGTGGGTTTAAATCTTTCGGAATACCACTTCTTGTTGGTTTTCCCAGTTTGGTTACGACATTGCAGGATTGAATTACCTGATTGTCCGATAAGAATGATGATTCCGTGCTTCGGAAGGCACGTTAAGCCGTTGATCCTGTGTATGATCCGAATTCGACTGCTTTCTCTTGTAAGAGTTAAGGAGGTCAATGTTATAACAGGCCTTGTCAATTCAGGATCATAGTCGTAGCGTACCCTGGGCTCCGAGGCAATAGCAGAGGATGCAATCGGGATAGGCGTAAGAATGTTGATGAATGGTTATGAGTTTTGTCTAATTTGATCTAACACGAGCATGCAGCAATTGTGCAATTTAAGACCTTTGTTTGTTGTTAGTAATAAGTTAGACAAATAACTTCAGAAAAAAAACTATGGCGCACATGTACAATTCAGTACTGTTAAAATAATAAATAAATAAATAAATATTTCACAACATCACATACATTGATCTGACTCTGTAGCTTAAGCACTTGTGTTACAGTCATCTGAATCAACAGTGGTATTACAAATATACTTAAATATATACATACATATAACACCCAGACCAGGACAAACAGATAAGGTTCATGCACACAAATGTTTGTCCTGTGCGGGAATCGAACCCGCGACCTCTTGCGTAATAGGCAACATCTTGACCATTACGCCAAGCGGGCTGCCAAATAATGCCACACATTTTAAGTACACAAGTCACAATGATAGGTAGACTTTCAAACAAATTCTTCCTAGCTATGTTTCCGAGAACGCCTTTAAAAACAGAATCGCTGCAAACAAATCAGGAAGACTGTTATCCGATGAATATTAAAGCCATTGCCAACTCAAGTTATATGAAATGCAAACATTCAAGAAAAACGTTTGAATGTTTTTAATTCCGCTGTTAGTATTTCCTCGGACGACTAAAGCGTAATATTGGTAAACAAACTTTTGCACTCTCTCATTCCCCCGTGAATAGCCCCAGAGGTGATGTTTGCATGTAATCCTATTTTACGATGGAGCAACCTCCGTAGGATGAAATCACAGTTGCGAATTTGTTGAGATACGGGTAACTACTCGAAAGAAATCGCGCATATGCCGACACTATTTTAGACTTTTCTTATATTATGACATGCCTGTTGACGGTTAGAGATACAAGGGTTGCGGGGTTTGAATCAAGCTAGAAAAAAGGTTTGTGTAAAAAAAAATCATCATTTTGTACTTGAGGGATCAATCTTGCGTAGTAGTAATAGATTTGAAGTTTGGGAAAAACATTTGACTTGAAATGATAAAGATAGGCTGAAATAGTTTTCTTTGCGACACTCGAAACGAGCTTTGCTAGTTGCTAGTTAAATATATTTCATTCATTTAAATCTTTTTTTCACTTGATGGTCGTAGACTTCAGTAAGTTGCTAAGAATTCTTAAAGACTTTTAATACACTGTTGCTCTGATTTTTGAGTAAAAAGATAGCAGTGGACTCATAGTTTCACTGTAGAAAAAGACTTTGTAGTTACTTGATTTTAAAACCAAGTTGTACGTAAATGAAACAATTTTCATAATAATGCCGCAATTTTTCTTGAACTTTGACTTTTACAATGTTATGCCTTTGGTTTACTAGGGCTCTAGGACAATCTTGAAAACCTTAATAGAAAAATATCTAGTTACTAAAATATCTATTCAGAGTTCTATGTAAAAAAATCAAGTCGTACATAAAAATGTTTCCTCGCCTTCAATATATTCGATAAGAACGTGTACCCAAAGGAATGCATTCTAACTTTGGAAAGAGGTAAAAAGGCCAAATCGGGTAATAAATGGCCTCTTTTTATTACCAGTGGAAAGCACGTCAGGCCATTTGGTTAGTTCGTGTCAGATTACTGTCCCACCGGGCTATGTGATAAAGGAATACGGCCAAACTGTGCTTGCGAAATGAATACCATTTTATTTAATATGCCCTTTGGAACTATAATAATATATGTAGGTGATAGCTGAATTTATACCTTATCATTATAAAGGCGAAAGTAGCTCTGTCTGCCTGTCTGTCTGTTATGCTCTCCCGCATAAACCTCTCAACCGGTTTTGATGAAATAACACAGACAATCTTCAGACCCTAAGAAATAATATAAGCTATCTTTTATTGCGAAAAAAAGATTCTGAAACCAACGCGGACTAAGTCGCGTGTGGTCGCTAATTACCTATAATGCAATAATACTAAAAATTATATGGAAAGGGTAACAGATAATGTCTTAGTAATTTTATTGGGAAATAGCTACTAAAACTGAACTGAACAATAATCAAATTAAGAAATATCAAATAATACAAAAGCACCAATAAGTATTGATTTAATAAATTTTGATGTGCAATAATCTTTGTTATGGAATTTCGTATAGACGAAATAACTGTGTATTTAATTTCAATTATTCATCATGTTTCATAACAGTAAAGTTAACCTAACATAGAACTTGAACCAACGTCTCGTGGCATTTAAAGTTCAAACAAACATGCCATTGTTATAGTCAAACAGAGTTAACAGGAGCTCAATATATCAATACGGCCAAAACACCGTAATTACATTAACTTAAACTTTTCTCATCAATAAAGTTGGTCGGAAAATACGTGCCCGTTTAACTCAACCGGTTCAACGTTATGGCTTTCTAAAACCGTACTGATCGTAATCTGTATGGCAAAAGTTCCCTTTATAAACAACATTAAATTTAACACCGAACGGGAAAGGCTGAGTGGTGAAGGGTTTAACTGATGTTGTATCACTATTTGTGTTGGAGCACACTATGCGGAAAATACGCGTCCAAAACGAGGCTAAGATTACGATCTGTCGTGTTCATGACATACTTTTAAATGGGAGATAAATAAATAAATAATAAATAAATATTTCACAACATCACATACATTGATCTGACCCCGTGTTAAGTAGCTTAAGCACTTGTGTTACGAACATCAGAATCATCAGTGGTATTGTTACCGGCAATCTGTACAATCCGGCATTATACACAATACCTAGGCAATGAATAGAATCCCAAAAACGTATAGGTGATGTATGAAATATTGTGTACTTTATACTTTGACTAGGTATTCTATACAATACCAAATACGCAGCCGGTAATGTACGCAATGAAGAGTGGAACGAGGATAGTAATGTTGGGTATCGTTCGAGAAGTGTCGAAACGATTAAATATTAGTCTACCTTTAGTAAGATAGAGGTAGTTTTTATTAATTCGATTTCTATAGTATCAAAATGATTTTAAATTTAAAATATTTTAAAGGGTTTACAAAAAAAAATAACCCTAACCTACTTTTTTTTTATCAATCAGGTTAGTCTTCCGTCCCAAAGATTGTAGGTTAGTTAGGTTTTTTTTGCAAAACATTTAAAAATAAAGACCAAGATCTATTCATTTCCACATTGCCTGTGCCACAATAGGTACTTTAAACAATCCCTAGGCATTGCATAGATTACCTCGTTAAAGTATGCAATGGAAAATATAATTCATAGTATTTCATACATTGCCATAACGCCCCAGGTATTCAATGCATTACCTAGGGAATGTATAGAATACCTCGATTACATGCTTTGCCGGTAACAGTATTACAAATATACTTAAATAGATTTGTTACCGGCAATTTGTACAATCCGGCATTATACACAATGCCTAGGCAATGAATAGAATGCCAAAAACGTATAGGTGATGTATGAAATATTATGTATTTCATACTTTGTCTAGGTATTCTATACAATACCAAATACGCAGCCGGTAATGTACGCAAAACGAGGGCAAAGAATGAGTGGAATGTGGATAGTTATGTTGGGTATCATTCAAGAAGTGGCGAAACGATTAAATATTAGTCAACATTTAGTAGAATAGAGTTAATTTCCATTAAATCGATAAAAATGATTTTAAATTTCAAACATTTTAAAGGGTTTACAAAAAAAATATAACCCTAACTTACTTTTTATTATTAATCAAGTTAGTCTTCCGTCCCAAAGTTTGTAGGAAAGTTAGGTGTTTTTGGCAAAACATTTGAAAATGAAGATTACGATCTATTCACTTACACATTGCCTTTGCCACAACAGGTACTCTAAACAATCCCTAGGCATTACATAGATTACCTTGGTAAAGTATGCAATGGAAAATATAATTCATAGTATTTCATACATTGCCAGAACGCCCCAGGTATTCAATACATTACCTAGGTATTGAATAGAATACCTCGATTATATGCTTTGCCGGTAACAGATACATATAACACCCAGACCAGGACAAACAGACATGTTCATGCACACAAATGTTTGTCCTGTGCGGGGATCGAACCCGCGACCTCTTGCGTAATAGGCAACATCTTGACCATTACACCAAGCAGGTCGTCAAAAGATGACAAACTATGTCTAAATTACGTTGGTAGTTTTGAAAAGAAATTCCACTGCCGCCGAACTTCGAAAGCGTAATTTTAGCCTATTGTTATCCAACTTTAAAATTTAAAAAAGTCAGTAATTACCTGGAAAATTTAAAATGTCTCCTCTATCTACTTCACACTTGGGCTTGTTTGCTAATACGGACCGCTATATCTGAAAGTAATCTAAATAGTCCATACCAATATTTTACTTGCCCATTTTAACCCTTTTCTTGGCAGTGTAACACGGGTGATACATTTAAATAAAAAAAATCCTGAGCCCTGACCAAGCGATTTAAGATATTGATTTTACGCTTATTTCATAAGTGATCTATCATAGAATTGAAAATTAAATGGTTTATCGGTCGAAAAGAGTGCTGCTATCATTGGTGGACAAAATGACGTCACGGATGCACGTTGGCTTTGAGCGCGTGATAAGTTTATTTGTGTATTGACTGTATTTATGAATATTTGTGTGTTTTTTCATTAGTACTTTATAGAAAAAATACTACTTTTTGATTTTCCATTCATTTCTTTAGTGTTTGTAGCTATTTGGCAATTTTGTTACTATTAAACTAACTATGTATCATATATGTTACACTGCCAAACTCCCCGTGTTCTAGTTTGTATCATATATGATACATTTGCCAAGTCCTGAGTGATTTAGAAATTATACAAAATTTGATAATACCGGTTAATTTACAAATATTTGAAACATTTTTACAATTCTGGATGCAATGAATGTCATGTACTAACATTGTTTTTGGTTTTGTTTGTTTTTGTTCGCGGGTTTTTGAACAAAGCTATCCCAATTCTTACTCCTGCTGTCTCGCTTCTTCCTGCATGAAATTACCAAATACAGTTGATCAAACAGGTTATAATATAAAAATCTCTTTTGCCTTGTTTGTCCTGTTCGTCCGTCTTATTCAACACCAATTAACATACCGAATAGTACAAGATTCAGACTAAGAAAAATAGCTGGTACTCATAAGACGTACTAGGGAAAAGAAACTGTTTTTGCGACTTCCATCAATTTGGCTTATTCAATTACAAGTTTGCTTATGTTTACATAAACTATTCACTTATTTAACTTCATCTCATTTAAATTAACCTCGTTCTTTGATAATTTGTTTAATATCATCCTGTACCCTATAATTGGCAGTGTAACATATATGATACATATTGTTTCTCAAAAACTAAAACTAAAAATATTTTTTTTGTATTTTTATTGGCTTATTTGAGTCATATCTAAGCAGGAAATATTACAATTAAAACACTTTTAACAAATTTATATTCTTGCCAAGATAAGGGTTAAACTTAACTGCTTTCACAACTCATCTACGCTGTCATAGTAACACAGAAAACAAATATAACTTGTTTATGGCAAATAACGGGTGGTATAACTGTATTATATCTGTCGACGCAAGAAGAATTAAATTAATAATTTAATTAGTATTAATTAGTTCACGTAATTTATAGTAAGATTATTCAATTCAATTACCTTAAATTCGAAATTGTTTAATTATTTGAAGTAATGAGTTTAGTTTATGAATTTCCGTTTTGTAAAACAAAATTAAACATGCTGTTTACCAGTCGCAACATCCGGCGCCACTATTTAGTGCATTACCGGATGTTTCGAATGGAAACTTGTTAAAAATGTAAGAATGGCTAAAAATCACTTCTAAAAATAATTAATGAATTTACAGTGTGATTTGGTTATTGTAGAAAATCGTATTTCTCATTTACAAATCTAAATTAAAAATGGTGTTTACCAGTCGCAACATCCGGCGCCATTATTGAGAACGTTACCGGATGTTTCGAATGGGAACGTTATAAAAATAAAATGAAGGCTAAAAATAACTTCTAAAAATGTTTGATGAATTTAGAATAATATTTGGTTATTGTCAAAAATCTATTACAAAAGCATTTCCAATTAAAATTAATGTTTGTAACCAGCGACAGTGCTGCCGCTAGCTTCCTTGTGGAATTGTGTTTTTGAGTTAGTGATTTTGGCGGGGCGCGGAGGCATTATTGCTGGAGCTGTGCTAGAGGCAAGTCTTAAAAAAGTGTGCAAGCGTGGAATATAAGCCCTGTGAGTAATTATTTTGTTATTTTTGATTTAGATTTAGATTTTGATTGTTAATAATAATTATTTAATTATTAAGTAATTAAAAAACGTGTGTTCCAATAGTTGTTATCATTATTTACCATGAGCGAGCCTAGTGAGAGAAGTAGTGTCGTCAGCGACGCTGGCGTCACTCTTTCTAAAAACCCTGCTGGGCCAGACCTCCCGTTATCAGAAGTGGGATCACCACCCACTTCAGCTCATGTGCCAGATTCAAACAATGAAAGGAGTAATACTTCTGTTAGCGGGGTTCCAGCGGAGTTTTTCTCGCAAATGTTAGTAATGATGCAGCACGTATCCGATCGTTTAATAACTTCATCCGAATCGAAAGTGAAAATAAATGATGTGTTTTTGCCTTCATACGATCCGGATGCGAATGTTGGAGTACGCGAGTGGTGTCAGCATGTTACCACTGCCATGGAAACCTATAACCTGTGCGACTACGATGTGAGAATGAAAGTAGGTAGTTTACTTAAGGGTCGCGCAAGGTTGTGGGTTGACAACTGGCTTGTTTCAACCAGCTCGTGGGAGGAATTGCGCGACGTTTTAATCACGACATTTGAACCAGAAAATCGGTACTCTCGCGATGTAGCCCGTTTTAGAGAACATAACTACGACACTTCAAAGGACATTGCGCAGTTCTTGTCACAAGCTTGGGTATTATGGCGGCGTATCACTAAAGATAAATTATCTAATGATGACGCAGTTGAGGCTGTTATTGGTTGTATTAGTGATGAACGACTAAGAATCGAGTTATTAAATGTCAGGGCCACTTCCGTACCTGAATTAATTTCAGTAGCTTCATCTATACGACGCATTAAGCGTTCTTGTCCGAGTACATCAAACACACAACATGGCCCTGTCAAACGGCAGCGATTCTTGGACAAATCATCTTTGTTTTGTCATCATTGTAAAAAGCCCGGTCATGATATGCAACAATGTCGCTATCGCAACAAAAGCGAAAATCCTCAATTGCGTCATTCGGATGATAAAACTGGACAACAAAAGGGTAACCCACCAACATGCACGTTCTGTTCACGGGTAGGTCATACCTATGAGACTTGTTACAAACGTGAACGCGCGGTAGTTTCAAACGTTAATTGTGTGGGTAAACCGAAATTAAATTCTATGCCAATAATTATTGGGGATTTAAAATTGTTCGCGGTTTTCGATAGCGGGGCGGAATGTTCTCTAATCCGCGAATCATTAGCATCAAAATTGCCAGGGAAAAGAATTGATGTCGTTAATTATTTAAAAGGAATCGGTCAATTTACAGTAGTATCGCTTTCCACGTTGATAACTGTGTGCATTATTGATGATTTACGAATAGAGCTTCAGTTTCACGTAGTCCCGGACTATGAAGTGTGTTCGGATATTTTGATAGGGATGAATCTTATTGAAAATACGAACCTAAGTGTGGTGGTGAATTCTCATGGTGCAAAGTTGGTTCACCAACCTGTGGTATACCACATGCGATCTCATAGCGAGAAGTTTGACAGTTTAGATTGTGACTTGGTAAATAATGATCAAATTAGCGAACTCAAAATATTGCTGAACAAGTTTGAACATATTTTTATTCGCGGCTACCCTCGCACACGGGTCAATACAGGTAAACTAGAAATACGACTGAAAGATCCAAATAAGTTTGTAGAGCGCAGACCGTATAGGCTGAGTCCTGTTGAAAGAGAAAAAGTGCGTGATATCATTAATGAGTTGCTTGAGCACAATATCATTCGTGAGAGCAAGTCACCTTTCTCAAGTCCCATCATACTCGTTAAAAAGAAAAATGGCAAGGATCGCAAGTGTGTAGACTACCGAGAACTCAACAAAAACACTTTGAGGGATCATTACCCACTCCCGATAATTTCAGATCAAATAGACCAGTTAGCTGGAGGTTTTTACTTCTCCACTTTTGATATGGCAGCCGGTTTTCACCAAATTCCGATTTCGGAGAGCTCTGTTGAAAAGACTGCTTTTGTGACTCCAGATGGAATGTACGAATATTTAGCCATGCCGTTTGGGCTCAGTAATGCATGCTCCGTGTATCAAAGATGTATAAATAGAGCTCTAGCGACTCTACTTAGTTCACCAGAACAAGTTTGTCAAGTTTATGTTGATGACGTTCTTTCGAAATGTAAGGAATTCACTGAGGGTCTCGCCCATATTGAACGGATATTACTCGCTTTGCAAGAAACTGGTTTCTCAATTAATATAGAAAAAACTGCTTTCTTTAAACGCTCTATTGAGTACTTGGGCAATATAGTTACAAATGGGCAAGTCAGCCCAAGCCCAAGGAAAGTGGAGGCTTTAACGAAGGCACCGCTACCGCAGACGGCAAAGCAAGTTAGACAATTTAACGGCCTCGCCGGGTACTTCAGGCGATTCATTCCCAATTTCTCGCGTGTCATGGTACCACTTTACGAACTAACAAAGAAAGACGCGAAGTGGGAATGGAACGACAGACACGATGAGGCTCGTAATAAAATTATACAATACCTGTCTACTGCGCCTACCCTTGCACTATTTCAGGAAAATGCACCAATCGAACTCTTCACGGACGCAAGCAGCCTCGGCTATGGAGCTGTGCTGGTCCAGAAGATTGGGGACCGTCAGCATCCAGTCGCGTACATGAGCCAGCGCACCACTGACGCCGAGAGCCGCTACCACTCCTACGAGCTTGAAACATTGGCGGTAGTGCGAGCCATTAAGCATTTTCGACACTACTTATATGGGCGAAAGTTCAAGGTAATAACAGACTGTAACGCTTTAAAGGCATCCAAGCACAAAAAGGATTTGCTCCCACGAATACATCGTTGGTGGGCCTTTCTGCAGAACTACGATTTTGAGGTGGAGTATAGAAAAGGTGAGCGATTGCAGCACGCAGATTTCTTTAGCAGAAACCCCAATGCTGAAAGATCGGTGAACATTACGACCAGAGATACTGAATGGCTTCAAATTGAGCAACGACGTGATGCTACCCTTCGTCCTCTTATTGACAGTATGTCAACTGACACCCCAGCTGAAGGATTCGTCCTAGAAGAGGGCGTGCTCAAGAAAAAGCTGACAGACCCTATACTTGGTACGTACAAACGTATAGTAGCACCGAAGGCATTCCAATGGAGTTTGATAAACTCTTTTCACACATCACTACAACATCCAGGATGGGATAAAACTTTGCAAACGTTGAGAGAAACGTACTGGTTTGCTAACATGAGCAGTGTGGTCAGAAGATTTGTTGACAATTGCGTAATATGCAGAACTTCAAAAGGTCCTTCAGGTGCAATTCAAGCGCAACTTCACCCGATTCAAAAACCCACCGCAGCTTTTCAAGTAGTCCATATGGACATCACCGGTAAGCTTGGCACGAGGAATGCTGAAGGTCAGGACGAATATGTAATAGTCGCCATTGATGCATTCACTAAGTACATATTTCTGAGTTACTCCAACGACAAAAGCCCAAGCAGCAGCCTCGCAGCGCTGAAAAGAATCGTCCATTTGTTTGGTACACCAGTACAAGTCGTAGTTGATGGTGGTCGGGAATTCCTCGGTGAGTTCAAAGTCTATTGTACTAATTTTGGTATCAATCTACATGCTATCGCGCCAGGAATAAGCCGAGCAAACGGACAAATCGAAAGGGTAATGAGTACTTTGAAAAATGCGCTTACAATGATTAAAAACTACGATACTGAAAACTGGCAAACTGCTTTAGAAGCCCTTCAACTTGCCTTCAACTGTACCCCACACAGAGTAACAGGGGTGGCACCACTTACTCTCTTGACTCGCCGTCAACATTGTGTACCACCGGAGCTGCTAAGACTTGTAAACTTGGAAGGCGAAATGATCGACTTTGATACGCTCGACCAGCACGTTCAACAGAAAATGGCGGATGCGGCTCAATATGAGAAACAGCGTTTTGATAGAAACAAAGCAAGATTGCGCCCATTTCAAATTGGTGACTATGTACTGATCAAGAACAACCCCCGAAATCAAACGTCTCTAGATTTAAAATACAGCGACCCATACGAGATCTACAGAATATTGGACAATGACCGCTATATGGTAAAACGAGTGACTGGTAGGGGACGGCCGCGTAAAGTTGCTCACGATCAACTACGCCGAGCTCCTCAACCGGGTGAGCAGGTAACCGTGTCGACGGAAGTCAATGATAGCACTCAACAACAAACTACATCTCAGCTCGACGATGAACAGATTGAACCACTGCCGTCCACATCCGAAACTGCCCAGACGTCGGATGCCTAAACAATCAAGTATGTACTATTCTTATTATCTAGTTCCTTAATTTGACAGATAATCATATTTCAGCGAGATCATTAACAAATAAATTCTTTATGCATTTACGAAATGCTAGCAAATATCTGACAATGAAAGTGAATTACAATTTTAATCATTATCTCCAGATTTCCCTTCCTTTTTCTAAGTCGTTTTCAGAACCCCTGGGGACCACGGTCATAATAGTAAGGCCCAGGCCCCAGCATCGTCCTTCCCATATCCTTTAGGACCCCTGTGGACCACGGCGTACTAGACCGCTCAGCGCCACAGCATCATTTTTCCGTGAGCTACAAACTAAGTACGTACATATTTACAGAGCCCCTGGGGACCACGGTCATAAGATAAGACCTAGGCCCCAGCATCGACCTTCCCATATCCATTAGAGCCCCTGTGGACCACGGCGTACATGACCGCTCAGCGCCACAGCAACATCCTTGTCTTCGAGTAAATCATGCAAGTAGGCGTGGAGCCTTTGCATTGACATATCAACAAAACAGTTATGTTAATCGGTATGGAATGAGTATTCCTGCCATGAAAATAAAACTTCGCTCACTATCCTATCAACTATCGATTATAACTATGATCTAATTTTATAATAACTAACTCTTTACGGATCCTTAATATAACACTAAGTTGACAACTTGGTTTTTATAATAGGCATCAAGTATTTTCATGCCACATTAATACAAAGCGACACTACCAAACCATAACCAAGTTATCAGCTAGTGTATCTGTCTACGGATACCTAGCTCAGAGGAAAAATTCTAATTTTCAGAATCGCGACTGGTGCAGAGCACGCACCGTCCCGCAGAATGGCCGTGTCGACGCAAGAAGAATTAAATTAATAATTTAATTAGTATTAATTAGTTCACGTAATTTATAGTAAGATTATTCAATTCAATTACCTTAAATTCGAAATTGTTTAATTATTTGAAGTAATGAGTTTAGTTTATGAATTTCCGTTTTGTAAAACAAAATTAAACATGCTGTTTACCAGTCGCAACATCCGGCGCCACTATTTAGTGCATTACCGGATGTTTCGAATGGAAACTTGTTAAAAATGTAAGAATGGCTAAAAATCACTTCTAAAAATAATTAATGAATTTACAGTGTGATTTGGTTATTGTAGAAAATCGTATTTCTCATTTACAAATCTAAATTAAAAATGGTGTTTACCAGTCGCAACATCCGGCGCCATTATTGAGAACGTTACCGGATGTTTCGAATGGGAACGTTATAAAAATAAAATGAAGGCTAAAAATAACTTCTAAAAATGTTTGATGAATTTAGAATAATATTTGGTTATTGTCAAAAATCTATTACAAAAGCATTTCCAATTAAAATTAATGTTTGTAACCAGCGACAGTGCTGCCGCTAGCTTCCTTGTGGAATTGTGTTTTTGAGTTAGTGATTTTGGCGGGGCGCGGAGGCATTATTGCTGGAGCTGTGCTAGAGGCAAGTCTTAAAAAAGTGTGCAAGTGTGGAATATAAGCCCTGTGAGTAATTATTTTGTTATTTTTGATTTAGATTTAGATTTTGATTGTTAATAATAATTATTTAATTATTAAGTAATTAAATAACGTGTGTTCCAATAGTTGTTATCATTATTTACCATGAGCGAGCCTAGTGAGAGAAGTAGTGTCGTCAGCGACGCTGGCGTCACTCTTTCTAAAAACCCTGCTGGGCCAGACCTCCCGTTATATCGAATACTTTTTATTTTCAAGTTTTTAACTTAACCTCTTTCACAACCCAACCCTGTCACAGTAGCAACACAAGTAAAATAACGGATACTGACAGTTATGACACAACGTTATAACTTGTTAATGGCAAATAGCGGGTAGTCAATAAATGCGTTGGTATGACTTGCATATATTAATAAATAATTTAGATGTTCCGCTTATTAAATTCAAGGATGTTTCACTACTTCAATTTAACAAGTTTCTTTTCTGCCAGAATCCTATTTTAATAGTGAATATAAAATTATCTAAATGGTCTATGCCACTTACATTTGTTTGTTTAAAATTTAAAACTTATCCGCTTTTGCCACTCATCCCTGTCACAGTAGCAACACACGTAAATAGGCACCGAGCAGAAACTATAGAGGGCGCTAAAGTCCCGTTTTTTTTCTGTGGTTTGACAGTAAAATTTGAAATTTAGCGTAAAAGTTTCGAATACGAGTCACTAGATGGCAGAACAAGTTACCGTGTTTTTCCGTCGTTTGACAGTAGAATTACCGACATTGAGAGTAAAAGTTTTGAATATAAGTCACGAGATGGCAGAGTCATCGCTACGCACGGTGCCTATAACAGATACCGCCAGTTATAACACAACGTTATAACTTGTTAATGGCAAATAGCGGGTGGTCAATAAATGTTTTAATGAGACGGGCGTCACGTTCACGTACTCTCGTAAAAGGTAATGAAAACCGTTATTAGACCGGTCTTTATTAGGCGGTTTATATGTGTTGCCGGTTTTCCCGTCAGAATGAGATATTACGACTGTTTATATTTAATAATATTAATTATAGGTGTGGTTGAACTTATTTTACATTCGTGTACTAGGAGCTGGAATCTGTTTTTTATGTTAGAATTTTTTATGCTTTTTTCATAGTGATGAAAGTGATCGTTGTTAATTTGCACGATCAGGTTGAAACTTTTCTGTTACAACTTATTTTTTTATCATATGCAGCGTTCTGACGGTAGTCATCCTCTATAATCTAGATTTTATAGTAGAATCTGGATTTTACAGAAAATAAATAAAATTAAAAATAAACAACATATTTCGCCTTGCATCGCTTTGACATGAAGAACTGTTACGCTTTACACAAAACATTAGACTCTTAGAAAATGCATAGAAAATATTTTCTGTTATTTATTATTTTTACTAAAATCCATTCTGCCGATTGCAGAACGTGACAACATTAACAAACTTAAATAAAAGTCCAACTTGCTATCCGTAAGCCAATAAGCTCAGCTCGTTAGAAATAAATTCTGACAACTTGAGTCATTTAGGAATCGTCTTCAAGTTTTGCAACCCCGAGAGGCTTGGCTTGAATAAAGAATTTACAACATTCCGCTTACTCCTGCATACTTAAGTCGAAACGTTTCACAAGATTTATACTGAGATAAGTTTTTTACTTTTGGAATTGGTACGTTTACTATTTTTTTTGCGTAATCCGAATCCAATATATCTTAGCGCCTATGTTTTACCAATGTCCAATATTGTATTTTTTTTTTTAAAAAATCGATAACATACTTATATGCAGAAGGACATTTACTAAACGAATATGAGAAAAGCTTACATAAACACCTAAATTAGGACTAGAGTACGGTCGAAATAAGTTTTCATTACCTAGCAACGTAACAGCAATAACTACTTTTACATTATATTCTAGTATCTACTTGTAACATTAGTTACCGTAATCGGTAGAATCACATGTTTAACGCCTGCATCTTATAAAATGGTTCCATACTTAAATATTCAATTCACGAAATTCGTCACAACTTCCCAGCCCAACTTAATGCTGGCCGCAAAATGCGCCACAGTTTAAAAAGTTATAATTTCCATCTCAAAAAACAAAAGCCACACCTCATTCCCATTATCCTGTTCCCGCTCATTTCCACAAAGAATCCGCCGGCGGCCCCGGACTGGGATTCCTTTGTCCCGAAATTTAAAAAGTTCGACGATCACTTCCGAGGAGACGCTATACTAAACGAGCAACACGAAGGAGGACGATTTACATAACAAACGTGGTGACAAGTGAATCTGTCAAATATAAAGACGCGATTTAGGCTCTAGCATGCAGTTTTTGTGAAGAAAATGTTAGCAAAGACAAGAACATTCGTAAAAAAATATTCAAAACCATGCTCGTAACTTTTCACTCTCATCAAAAGAACATGTCCTAAACTAAACCATCAGATCAACAGATGCTGAATAACCTGGCTAACTCTTCTAAAACCTATCGGCTTACAGATGAACTTGAACAAAACCAAAATCATGTTCAATGAACATGTTCTACCAAAACCAATTGCGATCCACGGCGCAGTTCTTGAAGTTGTTCCTAAATACGTGTACTCGGGCAGAAACTGCAGTTAGGTAGAAACAATTTTGAGAACAGAATGAATAGAAGCATTCAGTTGGCTGGGCAGCATTTGAAAAATTACGTCGAGTATTTTTTCGTCAATCCAACAGTGCCCAAAGGCAAAAATCTTCAATCAGTGCGTCCAACCTGTATTCCAGTCCAAAAATATTTTATTAATGAAAAACAGACCTGAGTTGTGTAATAGCCGAAACACTACTAAAAACTTCGGCGTTGCCTACAGCTGACAATCAACTAATCCCTAAAAATAAACGCATAACTAACCAAAACATCGATATTAAAGCCACTCAAAACTACAAATACTCGTACACAAGTTTTGGTTATGGTTTTCAACGCAACCAAAATACAGTCGGCATTTCAGGTATGTGTTCCGGTTGAATTGTGGCTTTTGTTAATAATAATAAATAACTTCATTTATTCATGATATTGTAAACAAAACATGAGTATTTGAGGCAGAAAACTAAGTACCGATTGTATTTCCAAAGATATTAACTTGAACGAGCGACGGTCTTTAGGCTACATAAAGGGATATGAGCAATTGAGCATATTTGCATATCAAACAGTCGTAACGACTGATGCAGAGGAAGCAGATAAGATGAGATGTTAGTTTTGATTTCTATTTCGGCAGCGAGTCTTTGATTCGATACAATTGAGAAACAGGGTTGTGGGATTGTCATCTTTTTGTTTACCTTTCAAGTTGTTTCCTTTCAATTCGTTTTTTTGCAGATGTGGCTTGACTTTATGCTGTACTGTTGTTGTTACAAGAAGCTTGTTACAAGAAAAGCTAAGCGACGCAGACAGCAAAACGTGAGTGATTAAATTTAGAGAATTTTTATGTAGCGTGTGGAAGACAGCAATTATTATTGTTAAAGTTTTTTTAAGAAGTCGTTATTGGTTGTAACAGCATATTTTTACGCGAATAAACTAAGAGTAGCCAAAGTGTTTTGTTCAAATTCAAAGGTTTGTCTGCAACAAAAGGAGTGTAGGACTGTAGGTATATTACTGAAGCAGTTTCTACTATCAGTACATTTTAAGATTAACAAAATGAATTATATTGGTCCAATGTATTGGTCACATAACATTTGTCCCTTGGTCACATAAAAATCATACGTTTATTAGCCTTTACAAGAGAATATACAGTTATAACAGGAAAAGATTATATCAAAATAAAAAATAAAACGCAACCAAAGCCAAAGACTTCATACTATTTGAGCAGGGATCGCCTACGTACTACCCAAGGAATCCCAAGAAATAATCCCCAAATGATAAACAACTGCTAAGTGGTTTCGAAAGAAATTCCACAAGTTTTTATAAGAAACAGTTACCGAAGAAATAAAAGGTTGGTACTCGCGCAGCCTTCTGCGCCAAATTCGAATTTGAAAGTAATTTTAAATTCGTTTAGGGACGTATTAATCGACTTATTATAAAGTACGAATATCTTTTCTTGAACACTTTGTTATTGTGAAATATGGTTTTGAAGGTACTTTCTGTGAACCAATTTCGATCTAACTAGACTGGGCGCTGTTGATTCACGACTTACTATAGTCAATTTAAACTAAGATTATCACTGTTTCAGATGTACCTACTTCTTTTACGAATAAAAACTTTATTTCAAAGCAATAAATTCAACGAGGTGTTTTTATGATTTTCCGTAGGGTCTTAAAACTTAAGAATAGTGTCGAATTTCCTTTGAAGGCAAACTGTCATCGGGATCATCTTAGCTGAAATGGAATATACCAACGTTTTTAAAAGTGGTATTGGGTTAAGGAGTGAATTGACAGTGGACGAATACAAAAAATATTTTGCGCCGACCCTGCTTGGTAGGTTAGGTTAGGAATGATGATGATTGGGCAAATGATTATGAATTTTCATCATGGTGAATATGGAACAGACATTTGGATACTCTATGCATTTTTATTGTTTGTATTTTAGCTTGTTTACAACCATTATAGAAAGCGTCACCAGTCTTGGAATCCGACTTTAAAAAGAATGAATTTGTCGCTTGGACTGAACTTTTTAAAGATAACTACAACGCTTTGTACAGTAATTCTGAAGTAGAACATCCAAATAATTACGCTGACATGTACTTTCCTTTGAAATCAATGTTTTCTGTTCAATATTCCTACTCAGTCGACTACACATTTCCATTGTCAGCCGTTTCCATGTATTGTTCCTTTACACAATTTAAACCCTTTAAATTATACCGCCCTTTGAGCTTAGACATTGAGTTCGATGTTATCAGCGCCCATCTCTATTGTTTTATTGTTCTATTTGATTCACAATAATGACGACCTTGTTTATTTGGGGTTAATTCGTATTTGGATTTGCCCGGCCTGAACATGATGTTTAGGAAGTGATAAAGTCATTATTATAGGTATGATGTTATAATAATAATCTTTATCAGGAAAACTTAACCAGTACTCAGAATTAAAGGAAGAAATTAAAATAATTTGGAATTAAAAGAAAGTGTTGAGAGTACCACTGGTGCTCTCAAATACTGGGATAATACCCCAATTTATACACAAATCTTAGACATACTAGATCTTTCAGTAAACTCCTATATTATCACAATGCAGAAAAAGGCAATAAAAACACCTTACACAGCCATAAAAATCGGACCAGCCATTTTTGAGTCATGAATGTGACTATTACAACTTACTTTTCCGTTATGTTTCTTTATAAGTTTACTAGCGGCCCGCCCCGGCTTCGCCCGTGGTACTTGTCCACTATTTAATGGATGATATTATACATAAAAACCTTCCTCATGAGTTACTCTATCTATTAAAAAAAACCGCATCAAAATCCGTTGCGTAGTTTTAAAGATTTAAGCGTTCATAGGGACATACAACATACAACATGACAGAAAAAGCGACTTTGTTTTATACTATGTAGTGATATTACTTTATAAGTATTTGAATTTTCGATCTTGAGGGTATCACTCTATGAAAAGATGAAAGATGATGCTCCAATAATGAGAATTTCTTGTAATTTTTTTGTTTTGCGGGTCATTCTGGGTGACCGGACGATGGCGAAATTTCGGAATGGTCGTCTCACCTATATCGGCTAAAGTTTTAGTTGAAATTACCACTAACATTTTTAAATGGTGAAAACTCAGCCATTGGCTCAGTTTTAAGCGGGCGAGTTGCCGCCCAAGCCAATGCCATTACACGTAACATAGAAAATTGAACACAGATCGAGCATTATGATCATCGCCATGATAATCTCGAGATTCCCTCGCTGAAATAAAAGTCTTATACCTTTTTCTCTTTATTCGTTTAAAATACAATTTTCAATCTCTCTGAGTTCAAGCAAATATTAATCTCAGACTTAGATTCACTCGAGAAATATGCAAATTTCTATTATCTTAAACATATTTTCTTGATATTAAAATTGTTTTTGAGTATGTTCTGTTTATTCTTAATATTCCTTCAAATGTTTGTTTTAAACATGTCGAAATAGCTTTCTTTGTTCAGAATATTCACATGCAAATATGGTTTTTGTGGAGTGTTTACTTAATCCTTTGTTTAAAGTAAAATTCAAAAATTCTTTATGAAAAATAAATAAGTGAGTAACTTCAACATTGGTGACCTACAATATGGTTTTAATTATAATATCTAGTTCAAAATGTAAATTTCAAAATGATTTTTAATATTCTTTCTTTATTACTAAGTGGTAATTATAACCCACGGTCGTGCCAACGCGATTTTTCTTGCGTCGCTGGCCCCGTTTTCTTTATATATACGATAACTCAAAGGTGGCTGACTGACTGACTAACTGACTGACATAGTGATATCTTTCAACTCACGGCCTAACCACTGGATGGATCAGGCTGTTTGGCATGCAGGTAGATGATATAACGTAGGCATCCGCTAAGGAAGGTTATTGATAAATTCTACCCTCAAATGAAATCCACGCGGATGAAGTCGCGGGCGGCCGCTAGTAATACCATGCAATACAAGTCACCAATTGATAATGTACATTTATTTTTGAATAAAGAAATTAAATAAGTAATGAGATAAATACCAAGTCTAGGGTAAAGTTCAAGCCCGGTAAAATACATCGAATCAAATCGATATGCCCTGCCATCCTACTACTATGTATGGATGTATGGATGATTGTTACTCTTTCACGTAAAAACTACTGAATGGATTTGAATGAAACTTTACCACAACACAATATAGCTTATACTTCAGAATAACGCATAAGATATTGGAAATCGAAATCAACGCGGACGGAGTCGCGGGCGGCCGCTAGTAGGTACATACGATAGATATGCCCTGGCAAATCTATGCGGTATTCAAGAATATCTTAACCAGTTTGCAACATACAGTTCCTTCCGACCTTCACGGCCTTTCCCAGGTAGATTTTACAGCAAAAACGATTCATTTAATATACGCTTTTCCGTAAGAATGTACCGCAGTCGTTACTTACTGCAAACATATGACTTTAATAACGCATGCGTTCCTGGATTGGATAAAACGTACGGCTTATTTTCAGCCACGATTTAAGAACAATGCCGAAAACGAATATGCTGTTGTTTTCTTTGCAATATCTTGTAGAGGATGGATGGTTCATGTTGGTAATAGCCGGATAGTAATATCATAAACCAACAAGTTGTAAGGGTAACCATACAACAGTATACTATAATACTAAAACTACTATATTAACACTAAACTTTTAGTTTATGTAGCTGATCATAGATTTTTATATCCCTGGCTACAAAACCAAGAGTCGCGGCTTCGAGTCCTGCTAGGGGCAAATTAGTGTGTGATAAACATCCAGCGTTTGTACTCGAGTCATGGATGTTTATAAAAGTATTTAAGTATGTCTATCCGTTCCATAACATCCATAAGCTTTGAGCTTAGTTTGGGGTTCCGCAATCTATGTGTAAGTCTATGGAAGTTATATATTTCTTTCTCTCTATATTAAAATCAGGGGACGTACCTTTTGCGGTGGCTTTAATGACGTTTCTAAGAGGTAAATACATTTTCCAAGATTTGTTTATAGCAATTTCTTTTCTGAAATGAATGTGTTGAGGCTCTGATGTTGATCAGTTCAAAGAGTTTAATTTTACCCGAAAAAAAAAGGAAAAATATTAAGAAAAATAAAAAATAAAATCACACAAAACTTTTATTAACAGAATACAAATGCCGACGGTCATCACTCAAATTTTTGCCCCTAGCGGGATTAGCACTCGCGACTTGGTTTTGTGGACAGAGTGTCTAACCACTAAACCAATGGTAAAGACCATTGGATTTATGACCGGTCATCTAACTAAAAACAAATCTAGAAACATAATTTACACGTACAAATAGAATGCTTTTAGAGCTTAGTCCGCATTTTGTAACTTACTTTCTTGTATGGTCTATAAAGTTTTCATAAATAAATAAAAATAAACTATGTAAGGTGCAAATATTTTAACGGTGAATTCTTCAGTGGAAATAAATTCAGAAAGAAAACCGGCCAAGAGCGTGTCGGACACGCCCATGGAAGGGTTCCGTAGCTAAAAGATGGCCCGACCGCTAAGACACCATTTAATAAGGGCAACTGCACCTCATAAGTTGGTCGAGTTGTATAAAAATAACTATGTATGATACAGAGTTTGCTATAGTTTTCGTTGAAAGAACTTACTTGGATGTATACAGGACATTTTTTTCAGAATTATTGTAATATATCTCGAGACTGGGGTGTTTGATCCACATGGTTTCAAGGCAAGTTTTATTGTATTTAAAAATACCTGTTTAACGATACCCCACACGATGGGGAAAGTCGATATTTTTTTTTCGAATTTACTTTTCGCTGTATGGGAGGGGGGGTAAAAATAATTATTTTTCGATTATTTTAAAAACCAATTCTTGAATTATCACTATGCATCTCTCCACCAATTTTCGTGGCAATCGGTTCAGAAACGGCGGAGAACGAGCCAGGACAGACAGACAGACAGACAGACAGACATGACGAAACTATAAGGGTTCCGTTTTTTGCCATTTGGCTACGGAACCCTAAAAAAGACAATGTTATTAATTCGCTAGTTTTCGAGAAAACCAACAAAATCGATGGACAATACTAATTGAAAAAAGTACAAATTGTGTCTTATGCGAGAAAACTGGTCGTGTCTTATCAGTGTAAAACAGTTTCTATGTTCGTCCTGCCCCATAAGCAACGTGGTGGAGGGGGTTCAAAGCTAACAGGACGAACATAGCAAGTTGGCCAATGCGGAATATGCCGAGTTTGGTAGGCATTATTTTAATTGACGTTTTTCTATCTGATATTTATTACATTGCATGTAAACAATTCACCCTTAAAATATTTACAGTAAACTTTGTTACACCTTATATATACTCAGGTGTTAACAACTTCAGTTCCCCACCAGTCAATAAATAAGCCTTGCTGACAAGATCAGGCCGATATTTAACCGTAAACATATGGGACTTATCTTCCCTTCGGAAGCGGTAACATGACTTATCAGCCTTCGGGGAACAAGATAAAAGCTCTTCCGAATAAGGGAGGACAGATATTGTGTCTTATGAAAGTTGCAGATTGATATATCGCCTTAATTATGGGGAGAGGAACGTACTTGCATATTGTATGAGTTTTTTTGGTTTATGGGGTATGTGGAAGTAGTATCTTTGCACTTTTTTCCATGAAATAATGCCATCCAGTGATCCACTCATCATCATTGTCCATAGTGTATTCCTGTTAGAATAAGGTATCTTTTATTTGTGTTAGCCATGACTTCAGGATGGGTTTAGAAATTATTACGAAAAAAAAAACTGAATTGTTGATCTTTGGCTTCTGACACTTGTAATTATTTATTTCTGATGTTTTTGATAAAAGTCTAAATAAAATCAATCATAAAATATGTTAGGTCTGATTTTTTTATTAATTATCTGGATTTTATACTTTAAAACTTTTCATTAGGAATATTTTTGAGAAAAGGTAACCAAGTAAATTCAACCTAAAATATGTTGACTCGAATCGCTTGCTCGATCGCGAATTATTTCGATTTTAACACATGGCAAAGGAAAAAGGTCTACCTACGAATCATTTTAACTACTTTTCTTATAAGCAAACTAAAGAAAATTTCAAAACGCATGTGCTAACTATGATATATTCCAACTTTAATTGAAAAGTGGTGGGTTATTATGCAAATTGTGAGCAAATGTTTTCTTTCATTTTCGCCTAAAGGTTGTCTGGAGGACAAAAATTGGATTAAGCACGTGTGATAGATGTCTACACTTTGTTTTACTCATCCACTTAATAAATCTAATAGTAAACATTTTTAGCCGTCTGACAACTGATTTTAGAAAGGGACATGCAGGATCATTGTGACCAACATTCATTATTCTCCTCTAGTAAGTGTATGTCATTATGTATTACAAAAAATATTCGTATACTAGCGGTCAGGTACGTGATTCGCTAAGAATAAAGAGATGTGGTAAATGAAGCACTTCCGAAAAAAGTGTGTAGCTAGTCAAATACCGAAATTGGATCCAAGACCTTTTGATTCTATTCGAGGATTCTGCCGGAAGTCCGGATTATAGATAAAATCGCCACTCCCGGAAAAAAAATGATAATTTCAAAAATGCATCTTTACAGAAAAAATATAAAAGCACGATTTTGTCTTATACTCCGTTACTTCGAGACGGAGATTATAATTAATAGCTTCAATAAAAAGTCATATTTTGTTTGTTCGGAATGTTTAAAGTAATAATAAAGAAAATAGAATAATAGTGAAAATCATTAATCGTTTTAGTTACATAATAAATCAATAGGGTAATAAGATAACAAAAACCTTTACTGTGAAACTAAAAACTGTATAAAGTAGCAAAAATAAATTGTCAAAACAGTATTTTTGTCAGCTATAAAAAATAATAAATTTTTAATTCATACTGGCATAAAGATTCGCGATGTTTTTTTTTAACTTTTGTACTTCGTAATTTGGAAACAGCCAACATCGCAATTCTTACCCACAACGTTACAAACACGTAACGCACTTCGCAAAAACGTTCCTAAAATGGAACAGAATTTCTTCGTCGATGTGTAATCGATGGGGCAGATACGGTGTAGGCGAGATTAAGTGGGCCGCGGCGTAAAAGCACCTGTTTATGTGGGCCGCGGAAATGTTCCCTGAAGTAATGCTATAGCATGACTTGCGCTTGAAAGAATTCTTTACGGTCTGTTAGACCTTCGCAAAGCAAATGTGTGATTGATGATTTGATAATTATGTTGCTTTTTAATTATTCATACACATGTAACAGATCTCCAGTTTTCCACCCACCCCAAAGTGAGTACATACCAAGAGTACATACCATCTAAATCACATACGTGCCTAATATGTTAAAATGTCATAATTATGGTTCTAGCGTTCATCCCGCTTCTGTGCGGGGTCCGCTTTGACCATGATCTAGAATTTGGCGAGTCTGTATCACAGTGAAGTGACTGCCAGCAGACCTTCGTAACACTAAATGGGGAATCAGACAGATTGGATCATGGTTACACATTCAGATCTAACTAATCTAAAGTCAGATACAATCTGAATGTGCAGGTTTCTTCGCGGTGCTTTCCCTCAACGCCAAGCTAATGGCACAAATCCACAAAAAGTCACGTGAAGTACTCGTACCTCCACCTTACAGAAGACCACACTGAAGTAACACTACGTAAATGTAGTGCTATGTTTCTGTTGGTGAGTATGGTCTTCTGAACTCAGTTGTAGAGGGTATGAGTGTTTAGAGGCAGGCAACGACGTCCATGGCGGTGGTGATCACTAACTTTTTTTTTTATGTCAGTGGCGGCAAACGAGCTAGCGGGTCGCCTGATGGTAAGCAATCACCGCCGCCCATGGACATCCGCGACACCAGAGGTATCGTTGATGTTTTGCCGGCATTGTGCCTTGAGCTCTCAGGTGATTACATAAAAAATAAAACTGTATAGAAATATTTATAGTAAAAATCACCTGGCGAATTGCGCATAACCATTCACATGCCTAAGGCAGATACATAATATAAGAAATACAACTTACAAGGGACAGAAAGGAAAGTTTCGTATTTACATAATGTGCTTTAGGGTGGGGCCTCGCTGAAACGTTTCATACTAATGTAACTGGGACCGAAATTGTAAGTTGTTTGTGAAAGGCTAAAGTAAGATGAGATTTTGTA
The DNA here is from genome assembly GCA_958496325.1 of Nomophila noctuella. Taxonomy (NCBI): domain Eukaryota; kingdom Metazoa; phylum Arthropoda; class Insecta; order Lepidoptera; family Crambidae; genus Nomophila; species Nomophila noctuella. The sequence goes on from OY292501.1 coordinate 4,727,068, forward strand.
GTTTTTATTTCTTATCATACTTGGGTGTCGTCGTGTTTTTTGTCTAAATAAGAATAAGAAATAAAAAGCAATCTTCCTTGAGCGTTATTTCTCTTGTATGAACAAATCACACATTGCCACTGTCTTCTCCATGTCACACACTCACACTTGTAGTGCAGGTTTCCTCACGATGATTTTCCTTCACCGTTGTTGGTATGGATTCCGCATTAAGATATTTGATAATCCATAGATAAAACTGCGTTCTTACCACTAGGCTAACAAGCTCTAAAACTAATAAATTAGTTAGTAAGGGGTTCAACGAAGTTAAGAATCTGCGTGAGCAAGAATATAAAATGATGATGATGAAGAAAGTTTCTAAATAAGAGTAGATTAAAAGATATTTAGTCAACGCTGCAAATAATGCGGTGCTTTGAAAAAATACCTTTATCCATTAAAAAAGACGGTTTGTACGTATGAAAAATGTGAACTAAAACTAGGACGCATAGTGCACCGCCTATTAGGCGAGAAATTCACCGGCCATGGCCGAAAAATGCAGGCGTAGGGTTGAGCAATTAAAAGCACATTCTTTTGTACTGAAAAAAAAGTAAGGGGTATTTATTTTTCATAAAAAAATTACCAGGCTGAATATTGTTTGGTTTTATAATTCTACTTGATATTATTACATTATGTGCATGAGTTTGGACCAAATAAATGATACTCCAAACTGCGCCAGAAGTTTTTACTTGTAGATTGGCAAATTAATTTATGGTTTATAACAACCTGGCAAGAATACTACAAAAAAAAAACAGATTGACAACTTCTAGTACCATCACGCATACCGAAACTAGTTGGTTGTATGTATCAGAAAAATATACAAAACTTTACTGCTTTGCCTGTGAACCTTTTATTCACATTTTTTAGATTAGAGAGATAAGATATAAGCAGTCACTTATTTTCTCGCATCGTCAACCCTGACAAAAAAAACCCTTTGTAAAACAAAACCCCTCCATAAAAGTTCTACAAAGCAAAGGTGTGGCGGCCCTGCGAGGCGAGTGGACAGTGATTTACAACCATTTGATAGGCGAAAAAGTATAAATATCTATGCACTCTGTCACTAGTGACACAACTCTTTGTAACGTTTAGAACCGGTATTTAACATGGTTGTGCCTTTAAAATGTGGTGTTGAAGGAGAATGCTGGGCACACCTTGGACGGTACACCGTACCAGTCAGTGTGTCGATTTTACACAAGGTTAACGTCTAAACCAGTCTCAAATACCTTCCTACGCAGAATCCTCGAGAACTTCGCATTGCACGAAAGGATCCTGATAACCTGGAGAAATTAAGTATCACCGGGAAAGTCGAGTTAAAAACCGACTTCAAAAAAATCGTGAACCCAAAAATAAACTAAAAATTAAAAAATAATTCCTAATATCTATTACCTAATACTATAATTTTCCTAAACTATGTCAAAGTAATCTTAAACAAACTACCTGAAGTCGGTGCTTTTTCTCTTCTGCTTTTTTGGGCAGGCACCGACTTCAGTTAGTTTGTTTAAGATTACTTTGACATAGTTTAGGAAAATTATAGTATTAGGTAATTTTTTGAAGTCGGTTTAATTTTTTTTTTAAAAAGTCAGTTTATTTCATGATTTTTAGTTGTGTTAAAATGTTGTGAACTTAATTATTAATAGGAAGTTAGTTGTTGTTGAAAGTAAATGAAAGTGTGGATAAATTACTTGTTCTCGCGAGAAGGCCCAGCGAGACTTCTCAGCGAGATTTCTCGCCGTGGGTCTGGATGTAATATACACAAGTATCACGTTAGCCCTACATACATTCGATCGACCAATTGCAGTTCTGCCTTCCAACTCCTAACCGTTAAGGAGTACTGTAGCTTCATCATCAGCACAGTAGCATTAGATGTTGATTCAAGCATACCTCACAAGCAACTTTTAAGCCCTACATACTACTAAATAGTTTCCATCGACCAATTGCAGTTCTGCCTTCCAACTCCTAACCGTTAAGGAGTACTGTAGCATCATCATCAGGACAGCAGCATCAAATGTAGACACCCTGAAGCATATACCTGAGTAAGACATGATTACGTAACAAAAACACCATCCGAGCATACATTTTTCGGTGGTTGCCCTCGATTTCTCCTGGATTCCATCATCAGATCCTGGACTGGTGAAAATGGGACCACCCCAGAACTGAACTCTATCCAACAAAAAAAAAATTTTTGAAATCCGTCCATAATTGACGAAATTATCGATGAACATACATAAAAAAAAAAAAAAAAAAAAATATTATACATACAGACGAATTGAGAACCTCCTCCTTTTTTGAAGTCGGTTAAAAAGACCAAGAGGAAGGAGCCCAATGCGATGGAGTGACCAAGTGACCAAGTTCGCACTAGCCTCGGAACTACCGTTCACGATGCTCTGCTTCGGACAGAGGCAGATGGTGACAAATAATTTGCAAATAAGTGCTCCGTCAGCAGGGTGATCACTACCCTCAGCATTGTGGAGACCGACGCGAGGAGGAGGAGGATTTAACACGGTATTTAGCGATTTGAAGGACATTATAAACCTGGGCTTTGGAAAAAGCGACACAAATTTTGCCGTACCTGGAATTCAAAACCAGGACCTCCAGATCACGGCCCATTACTTACACCACTATCGCATCATGTTTTATCGAGTATACTTTCTTTAAATCATTTAAGTCTAGTTCACTATGCGAACTACCAATAGCTAGTAATATCGAAACCTACAGTTTACATTAACCGACACAGTACATTTCTGTCAACACTCTTGGGAATTCTTCGGAACACAAGTCACTTGTACTAATCGGTCATCATTAGGATTTCTTGTAAATACGGCGGGCGGACAGACCAAGAAAAACTAATGTTGGGTGTGTGACAATGATCAATGATGAACAAATTATTATGGTCCTCTAGCTTTGAGTGCCTGCGATTACATAAATAAGTATTGGCTTAGAACATTTCTAATTAAATGCAGAAAATTAAAAAAATCTCCTCATAATGACATAAAATAAGAGATTCGCTGAGACTTGGGAAAAGTGAATTAAGTTTCTAGAGTGACAGATGACAATTATGTTGATGAGAGATATCATGAGAGTCATAGGAGTCAGTGTGCTTCGGTCTCTCCGATATTGTTAGGCTCAGCCATCAGTTCTTCTAGCTCGGCATATTCAGGGTTCTCCGGTTTCCATTCTTTGTTCTCTTAGGTCTAAAAATGTGTTCTCTTTTCGGAGTATTTTCCTCTTGGCAACCAGTAACTTACTTTCGGACTTATAACTGGTTTAAATATATAAAAAAATATTTACTATGAAAAAGGAAATAGGGTAAAAAAAGTATTCCTGATTTCAAAGACCTTCAAAATCATACCTTTATTACAATTCAGTGCACGCAGCAAACTTAATCTTGCTAAAAGCGTTCTCACCGCCGGGACAGTTTAATCTGCTCGCGGATAACGCTCGCACGTCGGCAATCACAGTGGGGAATATTTTTCACTCGCCTACCAACTTTACAGCCAGAACTGAACGATAGCGAATAGGAAAGTGGATGCGTGTCACACCGGAGTGCCCTTGATCGTTTGAAGCATTTGTTAGGTGTAGCTTTGACGTTTGTTAGAGGGTCAATATGGAGTTTGGCTTGCGTACATGTACATAATTATAATAAATGAAAATAGGTATTTTGTATACGTAGATGTTTAGGCGGAAGACTAGTTAGGTAGAAGAATCAATAATGTATCATACAATAGACGAAAAATCAATAATGTATACTATAAAAACTTTCATAAACAATTGATTACTTACAGTAACAAAATTATACAAAGACGCCTTATCTGTAAGAAGACTGTTCGACTAAGAAACTACCAGGAGATTAGTTAAGTAATTTCGCTTTACCTACAATGTCAAATTGTAAACCCTAACAAAAATGGTCTGGAAGAACCAAAACCTTTTTAATTTAATTATACTTATATTTTACTCCATCCATTCCATTGAATGATACTCTACCAAAAGATCGTTTAATGATATAACCAAATTGAAATAAAAAACTGAAACAGTAGTTTGAACCTTGAAAGTTTTTATAAATTAATTGATATGCGTATTCGGTGTAACAGCGGTAGGCCTTGTATAAAATGTTTAATCATAATAAAAGTCTTGAAAGGCCGTGGGATGGATGAATGAAAAAGTTTTCGTTATGATGATGCATTATCATATGTTTCTTTGAATTCGTTACCCGGGCTATGTTCACATTATTTAAATACGGACAATGGGTTCCTTACGGCGGCTAACTTAATTTTCCGAATAATAAATCGCCTGAGGTAGATTGAGTGGTAAGGTCTTCAGAGTTCATACACTTTGAAACCTTTTTTATCTGGAAAATGAGGTGCTTTTTGTTTCTTCCTAACATTCATCAAAAGAAAGTAATAGGCGGTTGAGTAAGTCTTTTCTTGTGATGATAATTGTATATGTACTTATGATTTGTAAATACATAGTATCTTAACTAGGTAAGGTAAGTAAATTCCGACTTATCCTAAGAATAACATTGTGGCAAGAAAGTGTATTCATTGCAAATTCATTATAATAGGAATAATATCAGTGATTTAATGCGCATGAAGAAATTGCATAACCTGAAGATTCTATCGGAAACCTACCTACGAAAAAAAGGATTATATAGAATCAAAAATTCAATTAATAATGATATCCTTAGAAATGTTAATCCAAAGCTCTGTTCTACGAGTAAGCCCAACCCACGACCAACTAAAGTTAAATTTAAAACCAATATCGAGCGAATTAATGGCGCAAACATTAGCAAACTATTCCGAGTGTTCCGTCTAGAAGTAGATCGGCGTAATTTGGCGCAAAGTGATAATGGACCAATTAACGACGCCTGTTGGCCATTCTGAGGAATTATCGGTATAATTAACGCAAATAGCCCTTGACGCGATAAGCGTAAAATATGCTGTGTTAAATCTTGTCGCTGCGTCTTTATGGAGTATCATACATTATGGTATAATAAAGAAAGATAAGGAACTGATTCGATCGAATCATAAAACGAGCATCAATATCATTTTTATTGTATTTTCAGGAGTAAGTTTGCGGGTTAAAAGTTATGAAAGAAAACCGTAACTCGAATGGAGAACCTAAGCTGCTTTTATAATAAGCTGAAATTAATGGGTAGATAGCAGAAATTCCAAAAGCTTAAAAGAAAATTCAAAAACATTTCGTCAATTTCAATGAAAATTTCAATTACTATCCCGGCTTTGACACAACGACAGAGCAGCCCTCGACTAGAATTCAATTGCTCTCGACTTCTGGTCTGAATATTTCAACACAGTGATTGCAATTTTTCAGTTCGGGCATAGATATGACAGAAATGTTCGATCGCAAACAATGCAAGTCGCTGCACGCTGCACATTGAACATTGCACGGTGTCCAATCTTTCGTCCATAGGGAACTGGAAATGGGTCACCACCAAAACCAATAATGCTCGACGAAGTCGGAACGGAATAGAAAAACATTCGACGTCCCGCTGAAGACTGGATGTTGGAATAAAACATCTGGATTGGATATGTTGGTAAAAATTGTGAATTCGGATTACTTTTTGTTTAACGTTGCTGAAATTAATTTTGTGTGATAAATATACACCTCAACGATTGTTAATCAAGTAATTTACCCATTGGGTCGACCTTGTATTTCTTAAAATCCAGCGATTCTTTTGCAGTCTTACATTTATGTCGTTGATTATGAAATTCGGAAAGCATCCTACATCCTTCAATATGTTCTTTTTTTTCACAATTATAACCCTATCAATAAGCTGAAATCACTACATAGTATAAAACTAAGTCGCTTTTTCTGTCCCTATGTGTGTTGTATGTCCCTATGAACGCTTAAATCTTTAAAACTACGCAACGGATTTTGATGCGGTTTTTTTTAATAGATAGAGTAACTCATGAGGAAGGTTTTTATGTATTATATCATCCATTAAATAGTAGACAAGTACCACGGGCGAAACCGGGGCGGGCCGCTAGTTGGTAATAAAAAGAAGAAACTTCAAAAAGCTTTCGTCAACTTCAATGAAAATTTCAATTACTATCCCGGCTTTGACACAGCGACAGAGCAGCCCTCGACTAGAATTCAATTGCTCTCGACTTCTGGTCTGAATATTTCAACACAGTGATTGCAATTTTTCAGCTCGGGCATAGATATGACAGAAATGTTCGATCGCAAACAATGCAAGTCGCTGCACGCTGCACATTGAACATTGCACGGTGTCCAATCTTCTGTCCATAGGGAACTGGAAATGGGTCACCACCAAAACCAATAATACTCGAGGAAAGTCGGTATGGAATAGAAAAACGTTCCGATGTGGACTGGTTGCTGGAAAAAAACTTCTGGATTGGATATATTGGTAAGAAGAGTCGGATTGATGTTGCTTAAAATGGTTTTGTGAGATAAACTCCTCATTATGAATCAAGTGATACTAAAATTGGATCGTATTTGTATTTCTGAAACTCCAACAATTCTTTTAACTTCATAGTATTTTGATCCATAAATATACTTGTTTAACAACTATGACCTTATCAATATGCTAAAATAGTAGGTAAAAAAGAAGAAACTTCAAAAACCTTTCGTAAACGTCAATGAAAATTTCAATTACTATGCCGGCTTTGACACAGCGACAGAGCAGCCCTCGACTAGAATTCAATTGCTCTCGACTTCTGGTCTGAATATTTCAACACAGTGATTGCAATTTTTCAGCTCGGGCATAGATATGACAGAAATGTTCGATCGCAAACAATGCAAGTCGCTGCACGCTGCACATTGAACATTGCACAGTGTCCAATCTTCTGTCCATAGGGAACTGGAAATGGGTCACCACCAAAACCAATAATCCTCGAGGAAAGTTGGCATGGAATAGGAAAACGTTCCGATGTACACTGGAATAAACTTCTGGATTGAATATACCTATTGGTAAGAAGTTTGAATTGGGATTGCTTTTTGTTTAACGTTGCTTCAATTAATTTTGTCAGATGAACTCCGCATTATGAATCAAGTGATACTATAATTAGATCGTATTTGTATTTCTGAAACTCCAACAATTCTTTTAACTTTATAGTATTTGGATCTATAAATATACCTTGTTTCACAAATGACCTTATCCATAAGCCAAAATTAGTAGATAAAAACCAACAAATTCAAATAGCTTAAAAGAAATTTCGAAAAGCTTTCGTCAACTTCAATGAAAATTTCAATTACTATCCCGGCTTTGACACAACGACAGAGCAGCCCTCGACTAGAATCCAATTGCTCTCGACTTCTGGTCTGAATATTTCAACACAGTGATTGCAATTTTTCAGCTCGGACATAGATATGACAGAAATGTTCGATCGCAAACAATGCAAGTCGCTGCACGCTGCACATTGAACATTGCACGGTGTCCAATCTTCTGTCCATAGGGAACAGGAAATGGGTCACCACCAAAACCAATAATCCTCGAGGAAAGTCGGTATGGAATAGAAAAACGTTCCGATCTAGACTGGAAGTTGGAATAAAACATCTGGATTGGATATGTTGGTAAAAATTGTGAATACGGATTGCTTTTTGTTTAACGTTGCTGAAATTAATTTTGTGTGATAAAATACACATAACGATTGTTAATCAAGTAATTTACCCATTGGGTCGTCCTTGTATTTCTTAAAATCCAGCGATTCTTTTGCAGTCTTACATTTTTGTCATTGATTATGAAATTTGGAAAGCATCCTACATCCTTCAATATGTTCTTTTTTTTCACAATTATAACCCTATCAATAAGCTGAAATTGGTAATAAAAAGAAGAAACTTCAAAAATCTTTCGTCAACGTCAACGTCAATTTCAATTACTATCCCGGCTTTGACACAGCGACAGAGCAGCCCTCGACTAGAATTCAATTGCTCTCGACTTCTGGTCTGAATATTTCAACACAGTGATTGCAATTTTTCAGCTCGGGCATAGATATGACAGAAATGTTCGATCGCAAACAATGCAAGTCGCTGCACGCTGCACATTGAACATTGCACGGTGTCCAATCTTCCGTCCATAGGGAACTGGAAATGGGTCACCACCAAAACCAATAATGCTCGGCGAAGTCGAAATGGAATAGAAAAACGTTCCGATGTAGACTGGTTGTTGGAATAAAATTTCTGGATATCTATAATATATAAAGCTCGATTACCACTCACTTGTTTGACGTTGCTGAAATTAATTTTGTGTGATTAACTCCATACTATAGAGAATATGCCGCTCTCGCATCGGTCTTTTCAGCCACCAAAAATGGTGTCTTCATAGACCATAAATCGTCTGACATAGACGTAGAGGCCTGATGATCATTGGATCTTATTTGTATTTCTGCAACTCTAACAATTATTTATACTTCATAGTAATTTGATCCATAAACATACTTGTTTCACAACTATGACTATAACCTTATGTATAAACTACAATTAGTAGATAAAATCAACCAATTTCAAATAGCTTAAAAGAAATTTCAATAAATTTTCGTCAACTTCCATGAAAATTGCAATCACTATCCCGGCTCCTGTCGACAAACGACAGAGAACTAGAATTCAATTGCTTGAATATTTCAGCACAGTGATTGCAATTTTTCAGCTCGAGCATAGACATATGACAGAAATGTTCTATCACAAACAAAAGCTGCACATTGAACATTGCACGGTGTCCAATCTTCTGTCCATAGGGAACTGGAAATGGGTCACCACCAAAACCAATAATGCTCGGCGAAGTCGGAACGGAATAGAAAAACATTCAACGTCCCGCTGAAGACTGGATGTTGGAATAAAACTTGCGGATTGGTTGAATAGGTTTTGTTAAATGGTGAAATATCGGTTTGTTTTTTCTTTTACTATATTTAATTGAGTTGTGCATTTAACTAAAATTTTCTTATTTCATTACTAGCGGCCGCCCGCGACTCCGTCCGCGTGGTTTTCGGTTTCCACATACATAGGTATGTGCTATAGCCTAAAGCCTTATAAGCTATAGCCTATGTGTTATTCTGATGTATAAGCTATATTGTGGTAAAGTTTCATTCAAATCCATTCAGTAGTTTTTACGTGAAAGAGTAACAAACATCCATACATCCATACTTACAAACTTTCGCCTTTATAATAGTAGTAGGATGAAATTTCGGAAGCACATTGCAACGTGCATTGGGTAAAATTCTGTTTTGTATGCTAGTTTGATCTACGAAAATGACTGATTCTACAGTAAGGGACATATTAAATTAGGTACCAGTAAATAATTGGAAGTCAACCTGAAAGCCTATGCCATATTTAGAGTACTGATCTTAAAGTATGTTGAACGGTTTCGTTTTACAATAAACATTTAAATCACAACAACTCCATCGTCTAGAGATTGCTCAATCTAACTTTGCACCGAAGTAAAAAAAAAGGAAAACAAATCAACATCAACTGGAGTCGTTTGCATTAAAATATCTCGTCCCATCTTTTGTAGCGGCAATAAACTGTATTTTACATTCGGTAACTCCAACGAGGAGACTGGCTGAGTGGAATGCAAAATCTGTTTTAAAACTATTGCAGTTTTTTTTTATCTAGATGACGTCATTTAGTTGTTGCCGATGCAAGTGGTTTTGACAGTTACGTTTTTTTATTTGAATTCATTCCTTTTGTTTTTATATCCTGATGTAGATATTGTTTAAGGTTCACCTATCGTATAGGTTTGGTCGATTATTCCCACTTGCCACCAAAATTATTGCCATCGGTGGCAAATGTAAGAGATTTCTGGATTTTTTTCGCATAATGACGACATTGACTACATATGTACGTAGGAAAACTCACATACTCGTGCTCTAATAATTTAAAAATTTAAGTGTAATTTCATAATAATTTAAATGGTTGTAAAGGATTACTATTGATGAAGGAACTCAATAATCAACAGGACAATTAAATCAAGCATTATTTTGATAATGCTTGATTTAATTGTCCTGTTGATTATTGAGTTCCTTCATATGATATAAAATTGTATCTAAAAAAATTCAAAATAAAGTAGTAAAAATACTTTTCAAATATTGCTTAAAATTCAAAAAGAAGAATTAAGTCGGCATACAAAAACTCTTTCCATAAATTGTTCAAAGTCAAAAAGGAAAAATTGAAAAGCTGCTATACAAGATTGGGTGAGATATTTATAAAAACTTTGCATTCATAACCACTTTGTTAAGAAATCTCAACTTCAGTTTCCATTGCATGAATACATTTGCGTTTATAGCATACTGAATTAGCTTTGTAGTTCTGTTTTCGATGTAACTTTTGATTGATAACTAATAGACGAGTATGAATGGAATCTGTGACACAAATTTATTTTTGTAAAATATGTTTTTCAGGAAGTAGCAAGCCAAGTTTACCTGAATAAAATATTTCGATATGAACTTTATTTTTTACTGAATGTAGAAACGCCACTTTTATGAGGTTAAAATATATAGCTGTAGTTGCAGTTTCGAAGAACATGAAATTAATTATTGGTGGTAGACTTATGATAAAAAATATTCGTAATACAAGTACAGGGAAGAGCAAAATTTTATTTATTATTTCCAGTTTTTTTTTATTAATGGCACTCTCGTTAATATTTAATTACTTGACGAGTACTTATAATTAATTAAGTTGTTTTGCTACTTAAAACAATATTTTTCCGTGAAATCTTAAGTACGTATATAACTACAAATAGAAAAGAGGAAATAAATACTCTTCACAGAACTGTAGGATACTTCAACATTATTACCGGGAGATAATATTATTATAAATATTTAATCCTTAATACTAATATAATAACAGTCTCAGTCTTTAAACTTTTTTATATTTTTTGTTGTGCTTAATAAGACTGCTTTTCTTAGAAAGTTGGATAAAAACGGTTATCCATTCAAATGTCAGTCAATCAAAAGGTAGGTCAATTTACAAAAGTTAAGCAAATCATGTTCTATAGTTTTTTTTTTGATAAACACATTTGTATTCATCATTTTAACAAGGAAACAGGAAACTTAATAATAGCCCCCTCTAAATATATTTGAGGGTAGTAATCAATGTCTTTATGAAAGACAAGAACGCTGCATAGTAAATTCTATTAAAATTTATCTTTCCTTAATCATATAGGCTGCTCGTTTAGTTGTTAAGGTTGTTATTGTACTGAGACACTTGAAGCTGTTAATAATGATTCATAATCGATGCAGACCTTTGGACCATCGATTGATACTGCCTCCATGGTGTAGTGGTAAGAGCGCTGGGCTCGAACCTCGGAGGTCATGGGTTCGAATCCCGCGGGAAACACCACCACTTTGTTTATGGTTTTCTCAGTTTGAACCACCTGATTGTCCGATAGATTGATGATTCCGTGCTTTGGAAGGCACGTTAATTTGGTCTAGACTTTGATCAAAATTGTCTGGTTTCCCTTGAGTGGGTTGCGGAGGTCACACAACAGACGCTTCAATGTAATAGGCTTGTCAATTCAGGATCATAGTTGACGTGTATCCTGACCTGTGAGGCAATGGCCGCGCTTGCAACTGGGAGAAGCTCTAACGTGATGATAATGATCGATATTGACTTAGTGATTAAAGCTACTTGGAGTATTGTAGTAAAACTTAATCTGAACTCACTTTACTACACCATTTATTGAATATCAACATTAAAAAAGTAATTACTTAACTAACTAAACCACCGTTATTGTTTCTATGAAAACTAAAGCTACCTCTTTTTGTAGGCTGGCGCGGCTGTGATTTTTTCAAATTTAAGTTTTATTTTTTAGCACTAGTTTAGAGCTAATTCCCCATTTCCACTTAGGCGTTGAAATCCTGCGAGTAATTTCGCCGACTTTATTATTTTTATGAAAATCTTGATTTATGATTTTATACCACTCATTAGCGTTCCAGTGAAATAACAACCGACGCAGGTCAGACACGCGATCCTGACAAACTAATTGGTTCGTTTAGCTTGATTTTGTATGAATTAAATACTTAGTTCTCCCGAAGATTAATTGGTGGAAGTCATGAAATTACTGTTTACAGTTTCATTATTTATTACTTATTAAAAGCTTGGAAACTCTGATCACGTGGAGCGATTTAATTAAAGTTTATTTAGTGGAATTAGATTTGAAGTTTGCTTAACATATCCTATTTCCTATGATACAATAGCGTTTTCCTAATCTACATTTATTTAATAAAGCTGAAGAGTTTGTTTGATTGTATGTCGAACGCGCATATCCCAGAAAGTACTGGATCGAATAGGAATTTTTTTCGGGTTGGATAGTCCATTTGTCGAGAAAGGCTAAATTTGTGTGGAAACCGAAATCCACGCGGACGCAGACGCGAGCGGTCGCTAGTTTGTAAATATTGAACAACATGACAATAATTGAAATGGATCATTTGATTTTATAATGAGCAAACCTAGATCCTTTGTAACGATTGTCCATTTTTGTCTCACTGGTGCTTTTGTAATGTTAAAAAACAGAATACATGCTACAAAGTTAAATAATTTATCTGCATAGTCATTTGCCCAAAAATTACAGTCCATTAAATGAATAATGAAAATATCACTTGCTCGTTTATAATTGTGTCAGAAAATATAGTTTGTTTTATTAATTTATGCCCTCATATTCACGAGTACTCTTATCGTAAAAACACACCTAACCAAAAAACGCGACCGACGTTCTGCAATGCATTTTAAATGGATGATGACACACTATGCTGGAATTACGTCGCGTAATTTCTATACAATATGCATTGCCGTTGAACTTCGGCCGCGTAATTTCGGCCTGGTGTCCCTACTTTTACATACTACGAGTTTATTATAACGCTCCAATGAACCAAATGACAGCCGATTTGAAAGTCCATTCAATAAATTAAAAGCATAAAATTTTATCATTGCAGCTTTACTACCGATTGGAAACTTAATCAGGGAGATATTAACGTTCTGATGACATTTAATATCAGTATCCAACATTATTACTGCTTTGATATGAAAAATTATTTATTTAATATTGTTTGTACAAAAGAGGTACAAAAAACGGGCTTGATGGCTCATGGCATCCTCTACCACTCAACATTTGGGATAATTTGTGTTCTTTGTGTTGGTCTAAACAGTAAGAGTAAGTTGGTTGTTCTTAAAACACACGATAAAGTATATTATTTTCAATTTGTCAAACTTTAAAGTTTAACATTTTTTTTTATGAATATTACTACTGAAGTAGTAATTAGTGAAATCAGGTCTTTAGGATGTAAAGAGTTCTTTTCATCATTGAAAGTCTGATTGTGACATGATTGATGGCAAGAATAATTATTTAGTCTACTTGAGATAAGAACTCACCTAATTATAGAGTTTTTCAGCCCAAGTTTCTGTGTGCTAAGGCCACTAGATTAATGTAAGAGAGCTGAAGTTATTACAATGGTCGACTTTGCTAGATGTAGAAAAAGTTTTAGCACCAATTTCTTTATAGCTCTTATTCGGTATAAGAATTTCAACCCGCATTACATAAATATTATCAACAATACAATTTTTTAGTGACTTTCATGACATGAATACATTTAAGGGGAATATATTTTCTACTAAAATAATTATATTGGAATAATCTAACAAAATTATCCATAAAAAATTTATAACTTCTTAAAGAATAATCTGACTAAATCTTTTACAAAAAACGTTTGTTTCCTCTTCGTTAATTTCCTTGACAAATCCTATTGTTTCAAACGAACTAACACAGTACGCATAAATCTGAGATACGGCAACGATAAATTCTTCAAAAATTCCCTCGGCGTCGTTATAAATCAACGGAGGCCTGATTAATTCAACGATACATCACGAGGCTCGTGAACTTTAAAATTTAACGATTTGATTTATCTCCTAGTTCGGGTACGATGCGAATTGGATTTTTAGTAAGGTACGTATAGAGCAAATCATTCTTGCTGTCATAGTGCAATTTTAAAGAGAAATAGAAATTTAGAAACTGTCCTTGTTGGCGATAAATACATAAAATATTGTTTTCACATAACATGATTACAAATCTATACTAATAACACAAAGCTGATGAACTTGTTTGTTCTTTTGAACACCCTTTTCTCAAGAAGAACCGTTACGAATTGAAAAAATATTTTTATGTTGGATAGTCCCTTTGTCGAGGAAGGCATAGATTAGCGTGTTCTCACAAACAAACAAACTCTTCAGTTTTATTATATTAGTTTAGATCCACAGGACCTTAATTAAAGGAGTGGTTCATCAAACAAACATTAAGAAGGTAACTAGTTTTTCGAACGTTCATTCTAAAATGTAAAGAGTAAAGTAAATTAGTAATTCCCAAGTCGTGATCCAAAGTTCATTACTGACAAAGCAAAAAAAAGAAAGAGGCAAAGGAATTAATTCTTTAATTTTAAATCTCACGTAATGGCCATATTTAATTCCTGACCCTTCGAAATTTTAAGGTCCATAAAGTAAGGAAGTAATATTAATCTAATTTACGCTTCCCTAAGTACTTTTAGTTTAAAAGCTTAATTTTTTTTTTCTCAAGAGTCTCATAAGATGTTTTCATTTTTGGCGAAGTATTTTGAACTCAGGAAGGAAGGTAATTAATTCGAAAAGGGTAAATAAGAGTCGGAGATGCTTCTTGTGTTTGATTATTACTGGCTTTAATGGTTTATTGTCTTATGTGTAACACAATGGCTATTTTTTATGGGAAATGGTGTCTTTTTTTTCGTGGCCATTAATCAAACATGGCAATAATACATGTATGATATTTTCAGAGATAGCACAGATAAGAACACAGTCCGTACTGAGTTCTCAAGCTAAAACTACTAGATTAAGATTAAGAATAATCACTAGGCTGAAATTAGGCGACCGAAGTTCAGCGGCAATATATTATGAAAACAAAATTACCTGATTGCTAAAAACATTTTTAGCAAGTACGTTTTAAAATACTTATGAGCAAATTATCTGCTGTGTTCTGTTATCGGATCGGGCTCATTATTTTTATATAAATTTTTGCTACTAGCAAATACATAAATAAATAGGCGTCGTCTCGTCTTAAACTTAAATGTAGCTCAAGGGGACAGCGCCCTATATCACTTAGCCCTATGTCTATTCAAGCTATTCAAGTTTTCGTGCAGGTATACAAAGAACATGTCAAAAGCAGAATTTAAAACTACTTTCTCAGATAAGGGTAAGCCTACGTGTCAATAACAGGCTTAGGACTTAGACGATCTAATTGTTATCTCCCAAATTGTGTATACTACATACGTTTTTTTTGCATTTTTTTTCATGAAGCAATTACTATTGAATCTAATGGAAAATCAATTTGTGTTAAAATAGGCATCTTGTAGTCGATGACTATACAAAATATATTCAGTAGTTACAGCGTGAGTGATGGACAAACATCAAATCAAACAAACTTTCACATAGGCAGAGCTTTCCAAAATGGGGTTTCCACGATAGGTAAGCGGGTTGATGACTACAGTTTCTTGTTCGATAGAACAAAAAAAGAAAAAACGCTGCTGTTCGTCCTTCCGAAAAATCCTTTAGAAAATACCTACCGGAAAAAATGGAGAGGCCACCACAAGGCTCTAGGACCCTCTCAATTGGTACCTACGTTTTTTTTTATGACTAGCGGCCGCCCGCGACTCCGTCCGCGTGGCTTTCGATTTCCAATATCCTATGTGTTATTCTGATGTATAAGCTATATTGTGGTAAAGTTTCATTCAAATCCATTCAGTAGTTTTTACGTGAAAGAGTAACAAACATCCATACATCCATACATACAAACTTTCGCCTTTATAATAGTAGTAGGATATGAATATTGCAATGACAAAATGAATAAAATTATTTCCACCAGTTTTTACAAAAAGGTGTTTAATCGATTATTTAAACAGATATTTGGAAGTACGAGTAAGTTAGAAACTCTCGAAACTTTAAGTTGGTTACCTGCCCCATAATTTCGAAATAAGATCCATTAAGAAATTAGATTTTGAGTTAATAGCGTGTGAAAACTCATTAACGAATGCAATAAAATCAGTGGACAAAGACTTGAAGTGTACTTAAAGTTACTTGTTTGTTTATTGTTTGATTGAAGATGTTTGGAAACTTCGAGAAGTTAATGATTGATGTGCGATTCAAGAAGGCCGTAAAAATAAAGTAATGATAAGAATGTTATTTGGTAACACGAAAAAAAGAAATACATGCAACTTCTTTTTAATTAATTTGACGACCCGCTTCTTGTAATGGTCATGATGTCGCCTTTTATACAAGAGGTCGTGGGTTCGATTACCGCACAGGATAAACATTTGTGTGCATGAACATGTCTGTGTGCCCTGGTCTGGGTGTTATCTATTTAAGTATATTTGTAATACCACTGTTGATTATGATGTCTGTAACACAAGTGCTTAAGAGTCAGATCAATGTATGTGATGTTGTGAAATATTTATTATTCATTATTATAATTTATTTAAAAAGGAATTGTATACGTATGATTTACTAGTATACTAATCTGCAAGAACTATGTAGGTAGGTGCGTGCCGTAGAAATGTTACATTCACATAATGTGTTGATGGTTTTTATGATTTATCAAAATCCATTTCTATTAGTTTATAAAAAAAAATCTAGGAAATATAATTTGATGTGCCCAAAATACTTTGGGAAATTAAATTTTGTGCACATTCATTAAAATATGAACCTGAGTATTTTCCTTGCACTAGGTAAGAGAAGGTAGGTAAGAGAGGTAGAGCTTTGTGAAAATTCCACTCGAATGAGCCGCTCGTCTGGGGAAGTACCTCCACCTTACAGAAAACCGCAGTGAAGTAGCACTTCGTAACTGTTGTGCTATGTTTCTGCTGGTGAGTAAGGTTGCCAGAGCTCAGTTGGGGAGGGTATGGGGTTAAGGCCGGCAACACATCAACGATACCTCTGGTGTCGCGGATGTCCATGGGCGGCGGTGATTGCTTACCATCAGGCGACCCGCTAGCTCGTTTTCCGCCTCTGACATAAAAAAAAGGTACAAATCTTGTTGCTACAGCCCTCCCCTTTCAAATGCCTGCTAAAGTATTCTAAACATTTGAATCACAGTCCGAAACGAACCTAAACTAATCCACCGCCATTGTTCATTTGCACGGCATCATCAGTTTTATACCACCTACTTTGTGTATGATAATGCACTGTTTTGCTATGCATGGGCCGGGCCGGTGGGAGCCACACTTTGTTCAGAAGGTTTAATAGTGGACTGCTAAACGTGTTTATTACTAAGCCTATTGTTTTTGAATGTACGTAGTTTGGAGTAGGAGTTTAAATATTTTTGCAACTATCTTTAGTAACTTAACTTGCGTCCGCCCGCGACTCTTCCGCACACATAGTGTTATATTATTATAGCTTAAAACCTTCCTCGAGAAATGGACTATCCAACACATATTTTTTTTATCAAATCAGACCGCTTCTTAGATTAGCGCTTTGAACGCGCTTATCACAGAAGCAAACAAACAAACCCTATGATATAACAATAGATAAAAATATTCCCAAAGCTAATCATAATATTAAAATGCGAAAATTTCACGAAATTTACACATGTCCTACATTTTTTATGTTTTTGTATGCATAAAACAAATAAAAGAAGCACCTTTCACATACTGTTATTTGTTATTCTCATATGCACTCACATAGGCGCTAATCCTTACTAGTTAAATAAAATATAAACATATCACTCTATCGGAAAAACACGTTTATATTTTCCACGCTGTAATTTGTCCCTATTTTATGTGAACGAACGAAATATATGACTATTACTTTATCTGTATATTTTATGAAACTGCAAAACGGGGCTAAAGTGGAATTCTTTGAACCAGGGCAACGTTTTGTTGTAATAAACAACAGTGTGCATTTTGTGTGATTTAAATTAATCGCTAGAGTTGAAATTTAAATTTAAATATTTCGCTGGTTTTCTTTTGATATATTAAAATATTTAAGTTAGGTGAAGTATTTCGCAGCTGGTTTGTTTTCTTTCCTGTTTAATATGGTTTAGTAAAGTTAGATTTGGTTGGAAGAATATCGGGTACATAACATTCTTAAACCATTGTTTATAAAGATATCGTTATTACATAAACATTAAGAATAAAGTATTAAATTAAACTATATATATTTTTATATAAAGTTATTTGTGTATTTTTTTATGTAGTATGTTGTATGTTAACTATTTAATAAGTGTAATTTTTATTTTTATTTTATTTTAATACCACTACCTACCTACTATTCACTCTCTGTTTTGCCCTAAGGTTGACTGGTAAAGAATGTCATGAGGCATTAAGTCCGCTATGTGTACAATTTTTATTTCGTGCAAGAAAGTTAAAATAAGTAAATAAGAATAATGTAAATATTAGTTTACGTACGAAAGAAAATTGTTGCTGAAAAATAAATACTCGCATATTTTAATAGAGTAAGGTAAGATATTATATTTACGGTTATGGATTTATATTCCCTTGAGATTTTACTCCTTCCTTTCGATGATGTTATGTCCGATATCCGTGTATATAATAATGTTTGTAAAACGTTCTAAGCTTTCCCTCACCTTCGTAGCTTTAACAAATATTCCAAAACGGGTCCCATCGGTAAACTGATACGTATCGCTGTCAAAGTAAAGTTATGTAACAGCTTACAAATGTTCCACGGTAGAGCAAAGGTCTCAATCAGATGAAATCATGTTCTTGTTACAAAGATGGGTTTTGGCTTTATCACCACGCTTGCCAAATGCGGGTTGGTGACCACAAAGTCAGGTTGTGTTCGGAAAATCGAGACACATTTTTCCCGAACTGGGAAGCGAACCCAGGACCTCGAGATCACGCCCTCATACTAAAACCACAAGACCATCGAGGCGTATCTCGATAAGGAAGATTAAAATTATAATAATATTCTTCTATTGTTTCCCGAAGATATAAAACCGAAGTTGCTATCTGCTTTTCGAATATTCGATGAAAAAAATAACGAGATCTTTCACGACGTGCTGGGCTATCAACGCCGTGCCTATCTTTTTTATGTTTGAACAGGGACGGGTCAAGGGTATCGTGTGGCTCATCATATCAAAAAACCCAGATTGGTGACCGAAAACACATGATCAGAAAACGTGTCACCCAATGTCACGTCCAGCATGTTTTTCAAACTAATGTTAGATAGAGTTGACCAACGATTTTGAAATTAGCGAGTTGTTTGTGTGGTTGTGTTTAAAAATATTATCTTCACTTATTTTAAGTGTCGACTGCTAACATAATGATACATTGCTTACGCACTGAGTACTGAGTAGCCCTAGACTACAATTGATCTTGCGTGGAAATAGATATTACGCCTTAAAAACAACCACCCAATCCACATAATAAAACGCCATTAATATATTTTTTTGTGCACACATTTATTTGTAAACATTTACTACATAATATTATTTGGAAGATTTACGCATGGGTCAAACTGTTTACGAATTCTGGACTACAACTTCATACCGAAAGCTAATTTGAGCATCCACTGAAAGAAGATAAAGATAAAATACACGCGGAAATGCCTGCCAACCCAGTTCAGACGTTAGAAAGCACTTAAGCCCAGTACTGAAAGCTTCCGTGTCAATCAACAAACAGCAGTGACCTCAATTCGGCCCTGCATTTTAGTACCTCAAAGGGCGGGCGTTCAAAACAACGTTTGTGATAGGAAGGCGATTTTTAAGGCAGTGCTATCAAACGCTTTTGTTTTGAGATAACCAGGTTGTTCCTGCACTATTGTGGTCGTATCTTGATTTCCTTTCTCTATTAAGATGGAATTTAAGATTTTGTTTTGTTCGCGAAGCTAAGAATTCCAATTTGAAATCCGAGGAGGGTTTAATCTTTTTTTTGTTCGGTTGGAGAGCATTTGAATTTTTCATTTGATCTACAACTACGTACCTATTTAATTTTGTTTGCTTGAGATACAGTCAACAAAAAGGCAATTTACGAGAATAATCTATTCAAGTATCCGATTCCATATTTATGAAGAGATTCCGTTTGATGAGATATTCAACTTTATACCTACATTCTGATATAATTTTTCAATAGTTATACTGCACTAAGATTTAATATCAGTTTAACTAATACTTTCTTTTCTTAAGAAATGAAGTTAAATGAAATAGGCAGTTTTAATAGTTAGAGGTCCAGTTCCATTCTTTAATTGTACAAAACAAAAAGCGATTGAATCCAAGCGTATACAACCCCGTCACGATCTCTATTACATACTTTTCCACACATCAATGGAAAATAGACCCAATAAATAGTATAATTAAATCCAGTTTGCCGTGCAGTGAGTATTATCAGGTGAGTCCACCGCATTGCAGCTCTGCCGGGAATACACCAGTGTTAAATCAACGAGAGTCAACATTCAGTGTCCGCAAATGTACAAGTCAACGCTTTTGTGCGACTGTTACTTCCACTTATACAACTTCAATCTCTATACTAATATAATAAAGCCGAAGAATTAGTTAGTTTGTTTGTTTGTTTGTTTGAACGCGCTAATCTCAGGAACTACTGGTTGGACCTGAAAAAATATTTTTGTTATGGACAGTCCACGTCACGAGGAAGGCTTTAGGCTATAGTAGGTATCACCGAAATCCACGCAGAGTCGCGAGCAGTCGCTTGTCAATAAATATAATGAGGGTTCATATGATATTTATGGTCTATTTATGTATATTATTGCAGTATCCACCGCATTGCAGCTCTGCCGGGAATACACCAGTGTTAAATCAACGAGAGTCAACATTCAGTGTCCGCAAATGTACAGGTCAACGCTTTTGTGCGACTGTTACTTCCACTAGTGTTCAGCCTTGATATAAATAGATATAATGAGGGTTCATACAATATGTGTGGGATTGATAGAGGGTTGTGTTGTCTATGATGTGATGATTGTCTGTGGAGAAATAGTTAATGAACAATGAATGACCAGTGTGGATGACCAATGAGAGCGCAGTATGATGACCGTACAATGAACGAACGAATGGAAGCATATAAGGCGAGTAGCGATGTGAGATTGGGGGAGACGACGAATGGCTGCGACGTAGTGAATACGAAATGGAATAAACCAAGGAAACCTCCCCAGCTCTTACGTTTCTGCCCCTCGATCCTACATAATTGTATGGTCTATTTATGTATATTATTGCAGTATTAAGTATGGTAGTTAGAATGCGGAGTCTGGAATTAAAAATATATGTACCTACAGCACTGTTGTACAGCCTGTATACAAGGAGGACTAATATTCTATAAGAAGTTATTTTGGATAACTATGTACCAGCGGCCGCCCGCGACTCCGTCTGGGTGGAATTTACTCTCCGCACAAATAGTTATAACTGAGAACCAGTAGTTCCTGAGATAAGTGCGTTCAAACAAACAAACATACAAACACACAAACAAACTCTTCAGCTTTGTTATATAAGTATAAATAAGGGATAATTATCAGTCAATAGGACTTAATCCTTAGTAATTGTGTCAGCTATACTAGGATTTTGTCATATTTCTTTTCTATTGAGCTAACCGTGAGTTTAGAACTATTAAAATCGAAAGGAAAAAATTGAAATTAATCTCAAAACATTTAATTATGTTTTCTATCTTGCACACTTTTATTTTATAATTTTGGCAATAGGCTTACAAGAAACATAACAAAGTTGATTTATATTTGTCTAGGTGACACATTTATAAAGAAAATGTTTCGATCGCAATTATTGATCCAGTACGATCACATATTATACAAAAGAATTGTCCTTGTTTTTGCGTTGAAGCTTATTAGGATTGATTGATGGGAAACTTGCCTCATAACACAGTCTTGACGAAAACGTAAATAACATTATTTCAATTTCTTCTTTATTGTTTAAGAATTCCATTTGGAAGAGTGACTGCTTATATTGAGTTCGAAGTGTCAGACGACTTCAACGTTACGACTGTATTTAAAATCAGGTATCGCATTTTCACAATGATGTGAAATATACTTTTAATAAATTACATATAGTCCAAGAATTTGTCATTAATGTCATATTTATATATTATACTAGGGACCCGCCCCGACTCCGCACAGAAAAAATGTTTTTTATTTTCAACTTTATTTAATTTTACATATGGCAACACAAGTCAAAACGCTTACAAACATTATTTTTCAACTGGCAACCCATAGAAAACCTCGATCCACGCACGTTTTGCGAGACGCGGGCGGCCGGCGCGCGTGTAATGAATTTATTATTTCCTTGCTACCCTGAACGCCTGAACTATTATTACAGCTCGTCATGTGCCTTTACGATGTACTAATGGGTTTTGGCACGGTCATACTTTAGGTTTAAGACATTTATTTATCTGAAAAGATTACAATAATCACTTGAAGAGAAAATAACAATTTGATCTTTAAAAAACATTAATTTAGCATGAGCCACGCACGCGCGAAACAAAGTAGGGTATTTTTTTTATTAAAACAAGCATGAACCAACGTAAGTAATCACTGATGCCCTTCAAGACCCCATACCCAACTCTGGCGACTTTACTCACCAGCAGAAATATAGCACAACAGTTAATAAGTGGTTGTATTTCTATATAAATAAAAAATCTATACCACAATATCCTGCATTTATTTCTGCACTATAAAATAATAGTCTAATTATTTTGTACTGCAAATACATAGTATCGGTGTTGAGATTACCCAGTGCAGCCAAAGTTTGGACGACCGTTTCCGTATTGAAATTGCGGTTGAAATTTGAACAGCATATCGTTTGCTTGAAATTTATACAAGCTTATTCGGAGTTTTAGTTGTTATTGATTTTCAAATTGGTTATTTGATACGCCATTTTGCTGCTTATTCCAATTAAACTTCGTGATTTTATGTGACCATTAAAATTGTTAATTTACTAAAGAGAATAAAATTTTATACGTTCAATAGATAAAAGAGAAATAAAATTAATAAAACTATTTTAAGTCTCATCGACTTCATAATATTATTAACTATCCGTTAAGGTCATACTTGAATAACATGAATATGGATTTTAATCTGCCGTGATAGATCAAAAGTCGATACATTATGCATTATATTATGCATTTCACCAGAAAGCATTATAAATCCACATTAAGTCGATATTCAATGCAGATCGAATTACCGAATTCAAAAAATGATTAGATTGTCGATTCGTCAAGATGTCTTAAATATTTTTTACAAATAACCCCTCAGCTCAATAAAATGCGCTTTAAATAAAATAATCGTTCAAAAATCATTTCTCAAATCCTGAGTAACGAAGTATCAGTGCCGATGTAACCTGACGCGTGACACAATCACGTGACCCGAGAAATGGATTTATCGTCCCCCGCGTATGCTTTTAAACCCCGGTTAATCCTGTTTACTGGCTTTGAACAATTGATGAGGAAGTTCCGAAATTTACTACAGAAATCGTTTCAAAAAAATATCACACCGAAAATGCTTGCAATAAACCAAACTCTCAAGGTATCAAAAGTGTCACGCAGATTGGAGATCGTGTAATTACTTAATTATTTTCATTATTATACCATAACGATTTTAAATACCTCAGGCAAGGGGGAGTGAAGATATGCGCGAGATGGCCGGCAGCTGGATGCGAGTCACCGAGGATCGGGCTGAGTGGAGAGCTCCAAAAGAGGCCTATGTCCAGCACTGGACTGCGAAAGGCTGATGATGATGATTGTTAACATTCGTTTCTCATGCATGCAGTTTATTGAACCCTAGATCTTATGCAAGAAGGCTGTGTATCAATCAATAAAAATTGCTGCCCAAGTTCCCAACAATTTCGATCTAAAAACCATTTTTCTTATCCATTGCTACGAAGTTTCAGTGCCGATATACCTAACCTTAGAATGGTTTTATTTTCTCATGTGCATGCTTTTAAACCCCGGTTAATCCCGTAAACTGACTATTAACACAAGTTGATGAGGAAGTTCCGAAAATTTACTACATAAATTGTCACAGGCTCGGTTGACAGTGTTAACCGTATTCTACGGAGCCAGTAATCGATGTTGACTTTATAGAATATCCGTGATATTTGGTTCAACTACAAGGGTTTCATATGGTTGATTTAATATGTCATATTGTTAGCAGCTTCGAAGCATCCTTACTAATTTCCAATATCCAACGTAAATTAGAGGTAATATTTGATCTGATTTCAGCGCATTGATAGCGGTATATTGGAAGTATTCATATTAAATTTCCAAGATAAATGTAAGTACTACCTTACCATTGCCAATATACCTACCATTCAAATGAAGACCTGTGATACATGAATTACTTTTATGTAAGACAAAATATTTTCTGAGGTACACGCAAAAATATAACTGATTTTTTAGTTTTAGTAGTTTTGTTGAATGAGACAATTTACATAGCTTCTTACTGATTTTCTAATGTAAGTTGAAATTAAAACATGTTATATTCATTAAAGAAATCTGATTATCACATTTTGGTCACCGCCCCAAAGCAGTCACCAATATTGTCATCTACAAAACAGGCCATCTAACCACAAAAAATATGAGGCCGAAAACACGTGCAACCTTAGTCCTATCGGTATCAACAGTCACGTAGATAGATGAAAGATGACCCGCATATAGGTGACCTGTGAAATTAATTTATTATCATCCTATGGCGGTTGTAACACGCCACCAATCACTACCAAAACAATGTTATAATAGGTAATAATCAGGCCGAAAATATAACCGCTGTAATTTAAACCACAAAATACGTATTGTGCCTAAACCCTTTCGGTTATCAAACTTATCACGCAAATAGGTGACCCGTGAAATGAATTTATTATTATCATCCTACAGCGGTTGTAATACGTCACCAAGTTCACTTATCTACTGCGACAGGGCTTGGTCGGGATTGCAGCATAATTTGATTAGCTAAACAGAGCGTTGGTTGGCGATTAGAAGCTAATTATAAAGGACGTTCTAAGCCACGGATAAATAGGAAGTTATACGCTACTGCGGCGCACGTCTGTGTCACTTGCATGAGTGAACTAAAGGAAAAATGGGATCAGTCTTTATAAGGGAAGGGGTTTATTGGGCCATGATTTTACCTTCAATGATGTTGAATGAGCTTTTGAATAAAATATTGTTCTTTTCTCTGGAGTACATACGGCAGCCAATATTTTGCACTTACAGCAAGCAAGAATTTTTTTTAGTGTAGAAGTGAGTGCGCACTTATTTTTTCATCTCTTTCTCATAGTGGGACAGTAATCTGATCCGCTAAGAAAACTCAGATCTGACCCGGGAGTCGAACCTCTTTCTTGGCTTTCGTTTTAAAAGTGTGATCTACAGGGGTCATCATAATCTCTAAGGCCCCTGTAGATCGATATTTAATAAACTCCAGCCGAAGATTTACCGATAACTGGCCGCGGTTGTCAACAGTGTGCCCTTCTGGCCACTTCACCAAGGCAAGAAAAAGTGGCTACTCAGATAGTAATTTATAAACCGTTTTCAAATATAAATCTGAATATTTTCGCATATTTCACGAAACATTTCAACCATTAAACTACTTCACTAACGGTTAACTGCAAACGTGACACGGAATAACGAAGCGTGACGTGAATACTCTATCAGAGTGAATAGTGTCTAAATTATCCTATAAAGACATCGTGCATATTGATGCATCAAATGAGTAACTGAATAGAATTTGGTGCACTGAATCCAAATGTTTCATCATAGTTTGAGAAGCACGCTCGTTTATAAACCACTTATTTGCATCGCGTCTCTATTAAATTTATATTATTTCTGTATTTAATACGACTTTCAAAGAAAAGAGGCTAGCTGCATTAGTATCAAGTATAATTAGTTCTACATGGAGCCGAGTTTCAAATAGCTAATCTCTACAGGTGGCAAACTACAAGTTGTGTTTTGGTACACAAACTTTTGTTGGAATATTATTCGGATTAAATATGCATTACCCACACCGCAAAAGCCTTATAAAGTTTAAAAAGATTAAAAGAAAAAATACATATTTGTTATTTATTTATTTAAACTTTATTGGACAAAATAAAATTGGTACAAAAGGCGGACTTAATGCCTCATGGCATTCTCTACCAGTCAACCTGTATAGTATAACAGACTTACATAGAAAATGTACTCAATCAAATATGCTGAAGACCAAGCATGTTGTGCCAACGTCGAAACGTCTTACGGTAAATTACCCAGATTACTAGTAGGTGCTAAATAAATTAAACGTATTTAGTCCGTTTTACATTTACCGACAAACGTATGTGCGGCAAAAGACGATCATGACGGTCAAAGATACAATGCGACAAAACTTTAAAACGTATCGCAAACGCCCTGCAGGACAGTAATTCCTCGCCGCCGTATATCACCGACCGTCGTTTATCGTCGACGGCACGTGTTGACGGTCCGTATAATTGACGGTCAATGCTGCAGTATAACATATCTAGATCCAGGTGATCTATAGTGGTGGTAATTGAAGCCTTGAAGGAATAGTGAACTGGGAGTTAGTACAATAAGGGACTAGTATAGTAGGTTCGAGCTTTGATTGGTCCTCTGAATACGAATCTGGTACAATAAAAGTGTACAATAAGGAAATACATATCTCACAACATCACATACATTTATCTGAATGAAATTAGCCATAGATGGCCACTGATGCAATGCGACAAAACTGTAAAACGTATCCCAAACGCCCTGCAGGACAGTAATTCCTCGCCATCGTAAATCACCCTCCGTCGTTTATCGTCGACGGCACGTGTTGACGGTCCGTATAATTGACGGTCAATGCTGCAGTATAACATATCTAGATCTAGGTGATCTATAGGGGTGGTAATTGAAGGTTTGAAGCCTTGAAGGGATAGTGAAATGGGAGTTAGTACAATTGGGGACTAGTATAGTAGGTTTGAGCTTTGATTGGTGCTTTGAATACGAGTAGGTGTTAATAAATGCACATCCCTACTTATATTATAAATCTGTCTCTCAGACTGTTACGCTTTTCCGCTTTAACCTCTCAACCAATTTTGATGAAATTTGGCACAAATAATCTTTAGACCCTGAGAAAAGCTCGATGGTCTATGTACCGGGCCGTGGTCCTGAGGTCTTGGGTTCGATTCCCAGGTCGGGAAATATTTATGTAGATTTTTCTGAACACAGCCGTAGCCGGGGTTAGTGAGCACCAACCCGCATTTGGTAAGCGAGGTCAATAAGCCAAAACCCATCTTTATAACGAAAACATGATTTCAAATGATGGAGGCCTTTGCCCTGTAGTGGGACATCAAGAGGCTGATACTGTGAAACAGTGTATTCCAGTACTGTGTCCCTTAAGACTAGGAGCAGGATTGACGTCTTTTACGAGACACAGGAGAGTAATAATCAAACCACTAACTTCCAAACTAGGTGTGTGAATTTCCCTAACGGAAAAGCCGATCACAAATTTTCGGGTCCAGCAATCAGAAATTCAAATCTGGGGTTAGGTTAAAATATTCACAACTTACATCATACGTAAGGTATATTATTTAACGGGACTGAACGCGATATTAATTGTGTTGTACATGTATACTGCTTGACGTTTCGGCTGCGTTAGAACGATTAATCCTTACTAACATTATAGATCGTATTTATTGCAGACGCAAAGTTAGTAGTCTGGATTAAATAATAGGGCACTTTTTATCCCGGAAAAATATCATATTATCATATAATCGAATTCCAATAAATCGAAGCAGCGGGTAATAGCTAGTAAATAATAAAATACAATTTGGGTGTAGAGGATCAAGAGCAGACGAGGTACACACCTCCAGTCCGCTTGCGACCACGGTTGTTGTAATGCAGCCGAAACGTCAAGCAGTAAGTATTCAGTATAAATGTCTTCTTCTTCTTCTTCCTAGCGTTTGAAGCGACTGCCATCAGACCTGCGTAACCCATAGAGGGAAACCAGACAGATTGGATCATGGTTACACATTCAGATCTAACTGAACTAAAGTCAGAAATCACTGAATGTGCAGGTTTCCTCACGGTGTTTTCCCTCACCGCCGAGCTAATGGCACAAATCCACACATAGTATAAATGTACTACATAATTAATATCAAGTTTAGTCCCGTTAAATTATAATAATTTCATTGTTAAAATGTAATGCGAATGTCTAAGATCTATTATAAGTAAGGTAAGGTATGTACTAAGGAACCCCACTTTTCCGTGCACTTCTACTGAAACAGTATGAAGCAGAAACAAACTATTTTCCATTTCAATGAGACCTTAAAGTCTTTCTAAGTTTCAAACGCTTTATTGCACAATTCACTTCACTTTACATTCGACGATTAACTAAAGTGCAGATTTCACTGTGACACCAGTCAACAATCAACTTGAGTGCATGTTTTCTTACGATGTTTCCACTGTAACGTATAGTGAGTAATTTATCTAAAAGACTGCGCTTGTTTGATCAGAAAACAACCGATGTTTTGTGTTAATATTTAAACATGCAGTGTGCAGGATGTTGGTATTATTGTATAGTCAATATGAGTAATTATTACTTGAGATGTTTTTCTGCATCTAAGTTGATTAAGATGAAGTTAATGAGAAAGAATTCCATATTTTATTGTAAAAGAATGCTTCACGTTAGCTTTCGTCTTGATTAACTCGATGCACCATATTACTACAGGTATACTTAACAGTCCTAATAATAACTATTAACTCTATACAGAAAGGAATGTTTCCTGTGAGTAAAATGTTCTATCCACAGTATTAAGAGACTTTCCCTTTCAGGTGGTATTTCAAATTCCACTCTGTATATACTCCATACGAAACAGTGCAAATCTATTAACTCCATTGTTATTTACGTCTTCCTTTCCATTAATTTTGTCACCAATTATCAAGAGCACTCAGATCTATCTTGAAATTGATTCAAGGAGTCTCTTTACAAATGACTAGAAACCAGGCGAACCTTATGAGAGCTAGGCATGAAGTTGACTTCGATAAAAACCCATTCTTGTACTCCAAAAATATCTTTAAACAACCGCCCGGAAGACTGCAACTGACAGATGAACAAATATATGACCATTTTAGGGGCACATATGAAGTACCGAAGCAACAGAAGATTTACAAGGATCCGAGCTCTAAGAGACCTTGCAATCCTGTGTCGGAGTTTCAGGGTACGGCTCCTACCTTAGAAGAACTAGACCGACAGATAAAAAGGAAAGCATCAAGTTCATCTCCGGGGCCCGATGGTATTCCTTACATTGTATATAAAAAGTGCCCATCAGTGTGTAGTCACCTTTTAAATATATTTGGTAAGATTTGGTCGAAAAAGCAGATTCCGGAAGTATTTGGTAAAGCTGTTTTCGTGCTCATTCCTAAAAAGGAGACAGTCACTGATCCAAAAGACGCTAGACCGATAGCTCTTACAAACACGATATCAAAAATATTTTTCTCGATCTTGCAAGATAGAATGTCAAAATTTATGTTAAGCAACGAATACTTTACGCCAAAGCACCAGAAGGGGTTTTTACCAGGAGTTTCTGGTTGCTTAGAACATAACACATTGTTGGCGGAAAGTTTGAAGGATGCCAGGAAACACGAAAGACAAATAGCGGTGTGCTGGATTGACCTAGAGAATGCATTTGGCTCAGTTCAGCACGAGCTGATGTTTTTCGCGTTAGAATGGTATAACTTCCCCCCTTTGGTTTTAGATTTAATTAAGTCATATTATTCTAATTTATCTTTTGTAATTAGCTGTAAAGATGGATACACAAAACCTCTTAATTATAATATTGGTCTTTTTCAGGGATGCTGTTTATCCCCTATAGTATTTAATGTAGTTATAAATATTTTAATTGACACTTTGATTTTTCAGGAGAAGAAATGGGGTTATCGGTTTAAAATCAATAATCAGTACACAGAATCAATCCTAGCCTTTGCTGACGATCTCGCAATCTTGACACGAAACCCGAAACAGTGCCAAGTGTTATTGAAAAAGGTGGATGAGTTCTGTGCTTGGACTGACGGCATGAAGGTGAAACCAAGTAAATGCTATTGCTTATGTCTGGGTAGACGAGATACGAAATTTACATCTTATGACCCTGGACTCACGATTGGCGGTCAGAATGTTGCCACAATTTCTGAAGCGCTCCCGTTCAAATTTCTAGGCAGAAAGATAGACTATAGAGGCCGCACACCATCTTTGGATGGTATTGTTGAGGATTTCATTGATTCCATTAGTAGGGTTGAGAACCAGCCCATAGGGAACATTAAGAAGCTATGGATCTACAACAAAAATAGTTTTGGGATGAACCTAAACAAGCCATCGGAGCTTTACAAACATCTTAGAGTTACCAAGATGCACATTCTGGGTAAATCGAAAGACAACGCAGTGGCAACACTCCCAAAAGATAAGAATATGAGTGAGTTAGAGTCAAGGTTACGGTTCCATAAGCAGTTTATGGTGGGAGCGCAAACAAACAGGGTAGGATTGGGATGTCGAGAAAGAGAGGATGACCGGAACATCATTAAGTCTTTTCTGCGAATGGATGAAGATAACGAGTATAGAGTACATGCGCTTAATCTCGAAATGCAAAACGAGTGGGTGTCCCTTGGTGAGTTTTGTATCCCTTTAGCATTGAAGTGGCGGTCGATACTGTACGATTGGTCTCCGGCGTTGCTTAAATTCTATCTGAACGCTTTTCAGTTGTCCCTACCTGATCAGAGCAACCTTGTAAGGTGGGGAATGGCAGTAGACAAAACATGTTTACTCTGTGGCGAGGCCGTAGGTACCGCGAGGCATTTGTTGGTGGGATGCAGAGTACTCCTAGACAGAGGTCACTACTCTCGCCGCCATGATGGAGTGTTGCAGATCACACGTGAAGCGGTGAGCCTTTCAATAGCAAGAGCAGCAAAAGGTTTGACGACGAATACAAAGAACATCAACTTCGTCAAGGAAGGATCTACCAAGAAGTCCAAAGTCAAACCTTACTCCATTGTTAGTGTAGCTCCAGATTGGAAGATCATGATGGACACGTATGAAAAGCACTACACTATTCCAGAAGACATTGTGTTATCGTCGTCTAGACCAGACCTTTTCGTTTATTCTAGAAAACTTAAGCGCGTACTGTTGGTGGAACTTACTGTTCCATGGGAGACAAACATTCCCAAAGATCACGCGTTTAAAACAAATAAGTATTATGACCTAACCAACGAGATGACTAAAAATGGTTATATAGCACGGTTGTATGCTGTGGAAGTGGGTGCGAGAGGTATACCAGCGAAATCTTTCTACAACCTACTGAAGGACTTAGGATAACCAAGATCTAATATTAGCTCGTTACTGGAAAGAGCAACTAAAGCCGCTTTACTCGGCTCATACCAAATATGGTTGGGAAGGGAGAGGAATGTCATCGGTGAAGGTGATCGTTAGTATACTATAAAGGGGCCCCTTAAACCTACACGCTGGGTCGCAAGTCCCAGGCGCCGACTGACATTCCTCTCTGTTCCACGCGATGGACCCGGCACCCGCACGGAGAATCCATGGATAGCTAAGAAGTTCGTCTCTATAATAAATATGTAATTTGAACATTTTATTAACTGCCATGGTTTGGCCGCTATGCAATAATGAAATATCTTTATTTATATATGTATAAAGGTATATACCATCATCATCATTATCATCTCATAGGACTTTCAAAAGAAAACTTTATCATCTCATAGGACTTTCAAAAGAAAACTTCGCCAAACCAATTTTTCCTACTTTTGACAAACGACATTCACTGAATAATCGCCACACTTAACGATCACATCACGTATAGTGAAAGTTTGGAAATCAAATTATTCAAGCGTTAGCTCTGACGGTCGTTAGGGCTCCTACAATTTCGGATGTGCAAGCCTGCAGCGATATTTTTAAAGTGACGTTACTCTAAAGTGGGGCAGAATTTGTGTGCTCTTTCCCTAGCTGTAATCATGGAGCATCTTGCAAACAACGCTGATTATAGCGGCAAATATGTTGTACAGTATAAATAAATTTTAAAGAAATAATCGTTCTTAGACCCCAATTGCCTAGCCCCAAACTAAGCTCGAAGCTCGTTTTATGAATGCTAGGGAACGAATAGACATACTTATTATTTTCCAAATAAATAAATAAATATGTGCTTTTGTAAGCATCTGAAAAAGGTTTGCAGGCTTGCAGCTGAAAAATACGTTGGCTCCTTTTTACATTAAAAGAAGGATCACACCTTTTAAGAGCGTGCATTCTGCACACTTGCGCCGCTAATCACTTGTATTAAATTGTAATGAATTAAAGATTTTTAGATAAAATAACTCTCTGTCGTGCACTACAAAGAATAACATCGATTATTACCGGATATTATTTGTTTTAGACTCATATAAGCATCACAATAAACTAATTGCTGACAGTAATGTCAAGCCAGCCCTAATCTAGAATACGCTGACACTGAACAGATCCCTGAATAAGGTCAGATACTGTTCGGCCTACGCGTGTCTGGGTTCCATAATTGGACTTATACACAGTTAGCGCTCATTTACACGACGCTACCGCCGCAACTCTACGCTGTTTAGACTAGCTGCCACTGTTCCGCAACCGCGCTGTTGCCGCTTGACTTCAAAATGTCATTACACGTTGTGAGCTTTTAGCTCAGAGCTTAGTTGGGGAGGGTTTTAAAGGCAGGCAGCGCATCGGCTACCCTTGTAGCGTTTTTGATGTCCATGGGCGGCGGCGATTACTTACATCAGATGACCCCCCTTAAAGTCTGCCTGCCTCTGCTGGCGGATGGTTAAAATAAAACGCACCACGACGTCACAGCTGCTTGATTTTAAATGTCACTATACGTTGTTAGTAATACGTTGCAAGTCACGCATATTCGCAGGCGAGCCACTAAAATAGAAGATATCTAATGGAAAAGCTACAATAAAACAATGTAATGGCCTGGCTGGCAGTGGCAACTCAGCTAAAAAGGACAAAGTGTGGAGAACCAGTCCCTTCCTCCACATCTTCATCGATTCGCAGGGTTTTAATGGGTAGTGGGACAAAGTACCGAGCATCACTTGGCTGCAAACCTAGCTAACATGCAATTATGGTGCGTAAATGCATCCACATGCGTGAAAAAAAGAAGGATAGACTTGCGGAGCGCGGTAGCAGCGTTGTGTAAATGATTGCTTATTTACTATAAGACAATAGACGCTGCGCAAATACCAATATCTTGGAAGGATGTTGTGGGCAAACATTATTTTATTAATATTGAGAACTTCATCACGATTCCTCTATTGTACCTACTGAAATCACAAAGTGGATAAAAATAGAATACCCACAATAATGTATGAGCGTGATTTGGAGAAAAAATTGTACACGGAGATACTATTTCGTTTTTAATAACATTCATTTATAAGTTTTTACGAGTCAGCAATCCAAAAAAAAGTTGGTATTACTGTCCATAATTTGCGCTAAATACTAAAATAAATACCTTACATTTATATTTATTTAATTTTATTACTATTATTTATATTACTTTAATTTATGGATGGTTCTGGAAACTTAAAGTAATTTTCCTTACAATTGCCAAAGGAATTCACATTTTCTTATATTCACCACTATAAAATTACAACATCAAAACTTTACAACACGACCTACTCTGAAAAACTCTCATTTTCCTTTCATTCATGGTCCAAATAGAATATTTATACCTCGTAAAGAAAGTTTAGGCGAGAAATACTCATCTTTGCGACTCATTTGGGAATAAACTTTAGGAGATTATGTTGATGTATGTGAAAGTTTTTGAATAATACCTTACGGGATGAGTCGCAAGAGACTGATGGTATTTTAGGTCAAACTTGGACGTTTACTCGTAAATGTATTATAGCAATAAGCAGTACTAGCACTATAAAATAATTATATAGGTTTTATATAAAATTCTACATATACTATGCAACTTAATTGTGGATATAGAAGATTGTAGATTTTCGTATACTTACAGCCTTTTCGGCCCAGTGAATTTCTACACTAAACGCGACTGAATTTCGGCGTTACTTCGACTGCAATGTGTTTAAAACTACGCGACGGATTTTGACGCGGATTTTTTTAATAGATAGAGTGATTCTTAAGGAAGGTTTGTATGTATAATACATGTAAGTAAGTACCGCGGGCGAAGCCGGGGCGGGCAGCTAGTATTGTATAAAATAAAACTCGTTTTACTCTTGAAGGCAATTTAAAAATGTAAGCATCTTAAAATTGAAGAAGTAACCTTTTTCCACTCAAGTAGAAAATATCTTTGAAGTGCACGGCTCAATTTTACGCGTTGAGACTCTTAAAGGAGCAACTAACAATTGTTACTTACTACACTATATTAAAATACATGTACATACAAACATTGTATGTAAACCTGAAATAATATGTCTGCCCTATGAGACTTTGAAGCGAATAAAATATTTGTAATGAGAATGTGTAGGGTACATAGTTCAAAACTCACAATTCAACTGCAACATTACGATGTTAACCAATTTACCTCGAACTTAAATAGTAAAATGATATAAAGTTGTTTGATATATTTTAAGAGGTTAGTAGAACTTCCACTCAAATAAGCAGCTCGTCTGGGTAAGTACCAGACCACAGTGAAGTAGCACTTCGTAACTGTTGTGCTATGTTTCTGCTGGGGAGCAAGGTCGCCTGAGCTCGGTTGGGTAGGATGTGGGGTTTTGGCAGGCAACGCATTTGCGAGCCTTGTTCGGTTGTTAATGTTCATGGGCAGCGGTGATTACTTACTATCAGGTATCAGGAGACTTAGTCTCCGTGGATTTTGGTTTCCTAACACATAGTGTTATATTTGAGCTTTAAACCTTCCTTGACGAATAAATAACACAAAAAGATTTGTTTAATTCCAACCAGTAGTTTCTGAGGATAGCGCCTTCAAATAAACAAACTCTTTTACATTAGTATTATGGATCCTAATAAACCAAAGTGAATCCAATAAACTTTCGGCGAAAGAATTTTTGATAATAAATAACTAACAAGCCCGAAAGAATTGAAATACAATCAGATATCAAACGGGAAAAGATTTATCAATCTAAAGGAAGTGGGCCGATCCTGTTCATTGATACTTCTGAATGCTCCCTTTGTGCTCTCGCGTGAAATTGAGCCTCGAAGGCTGTTTTACGAGTATTTGAATGGCACTTTAAGATTCCGCTACAACATTCGATGAGGATTAAGACTTTTTTGTTCGGGTTTAATGGAGTGTTATGAGTTTATGAGTGATTAAGCGATTCATTGTTGTGGTTTATTTATAAAGTTTTACTTCTGGAATAGTTACTCTTTATCGGAGGAATTCGTTAATTGAAAATACCTACAGAATCACGCAATTTCACCACCCGGTTATTGTAACCATACCATTTGGCTACTAGATAGAACCTCATTATCGGTATACACGGTAGATTTGGTACCACATCCGTTGTCATGGCAATTAAGGTTTCTCTTTGGCTTACCATCAGGTAGAGAGGAGCCAATGAACCGAGCCATTATATAAAAAAAGATTTTAGAGTTTCGCGTTGCATTATCACTAATATTATTTAACGGAACTAAACGCGATATTAAATAGATAGTATATGTATGTATACTACTTACTGCTTGACGTTTCGGCTGCGTTACAACAACCGTGGTCGCAAGCGGACTGATGATGCGGGGCGTCGTCTGCTCGAGCGCTGTTGTGAATTTTCTTCTGATACCCCTAACTCGTCACTTATTACGCGTTTAGTCTCGTTATATAATATTAGTGACATAAAAAAAGATTCGAGCTAATGTTATGGGTCAGTTGAACATGAAAATGCAGCGCTCCATTTTACAACTGTACGTACGAGTACTTGAAGTTTGCTTCTTGAGATCTCTCTTTTAACAAACGTGGGAAATCAATCAAACACAACATTCAATACTCATTACTTCTACAAACCTTGATATCCAGTGGCACATACCGCAATTTTCGGAATGCCCTTTTTTTACGAAACCCTCGCTTCTTATAAGAACCACGTACAAACTTAATTCCAGCGAAGTGCTGACTGACAGAATTGGTTAACTAGTGTTTTCTCACGAAACATCTCAGAATTGGGGTAATTTCTTCTTGAAACAATATTTGCTTTGAAGGACAGAATTAATCACTGAGAATGTAGGACCTTGAGGATCTAATAGAAATAAATGTAAGCTTACTGCTAGAAGTACATGCTGTGTATCGATTAAAGTTGATTAATTGTATAACAGTGATATGACAAATATACTTTAACAGTTTTCTTGACCATTATACCAAGCGGGTCGTCAAAACACTAACTCTCGTAAAATCTTGTTAGCACAAATAATGAAATACTAACTGTTAAAAGATGATACGGTAGTATTCAAGTACGGTAGTTATTACTTCGTACTAACTACATGAAACCTAACTTGTTCATAAATTGACTGAGAGTTGGAACTGCAATCCCTCCTAATTTGAGTTACGTCTACCAAGAAATTCAATTTGAAAGGGAAAATTATGAGGGAATACTTTGATATGTCGCCTGCCTAAATTCTGAAGTTCCTAAATGAAATTATCATCTCATCGTGAATGTGAAGCTTAATCCTTTTTGATTACGTTACGCCGTCTTTCATACGTCGTATTATTATCCTCACCCCCTTTTTAAGAGAAACGGGTATGGTATTAAGTATTATGAAGACTCGCGTGATCTCTAATAAATCCTTGACATTTACGTTATAAGAAGACATATTTGGAAAGTAAATCTGACGATTTCTTCCGTATACAAAAATATATAAACATGTAATTTTAAGGACAATAAGATTGCAAAGAAATGTAGTTGTTGATGACCATGGGTAGCAGCCATCATTTCACCTACAGCTTCCTCCATACGCCGTTTCCTCTCCAATACATGAAGAGAAGACGTAAGAAAATATCCAACGGAGCCCCTAAACTTATGGCATTGTTGGAAAATTTATCATGTTCCCATTCATGTCAGAGTATGCAAAAACCAATTGTCATGAAATGGTATAATTTGGGGTCAAAAAGGGTAGCGTAAACTAAGTTCAAAGATGTCTCTCATATCATTACTGAACTCAAATCTTAAAAAAACAGTTGGGTCAAAAATCTTAAAAAACCATTGGAATTATCTCCAAAAAAAACTGTGATGTCAATTTATTCCATGGAACGCACAGAAAATTATTCACAAGTGAAATTATACCTTAGAAAAGTTCTCGAAACGCGTATTGAATGCCAAGCGGCCAGGAGATAGTAAGGGCTTTGGCACATTAACGATTTGAAAGCCCTCCTACAAATTCTGTTTAATTTATCAAAAACAAAATAGCATCTGATTATTCAAACTCAATAAAACAGTTAAATAAAAAAATACTTATTGAAGCAAACTGGGCTCTTTTTATATGACGTATTTGTTAATTCGAACTCGACTTTGTAAGTGGCAACAAAAAGGGAATGCCTGACATATTAATTCTGTCATGTTCACACTTTTCAGTTATATTCAGTGTAACATATCAAACGTATTTTAATGTACTTTAAAATTATTTGAAGCGCTGCATTTCCTTTCATAGATTATAAATAATCACCTCATTCGCTATTCCAATCGATTCGTGAAAAAAGGTGTTGAATATTAAGTTCAACATGTGTTAGGGTCTAGCCACAGCTACAGCGGCGAGCGGCGCGGCGAGCGGCGCGGCGAGCGGCGCGGCGTGTGGTGCGGTGAGGCCGGCGGTGATTCGCGGCGGTATGCCACAGCCCGTTTAGTTGCGACTGCGGCGGCGTCAGCGGTGGACGTATTCAGTATTTTTTAAAATGGCCCTATCAAAAGTGGTACTGTATTCACCGTTTGACAATCGAACATTTTAGAGGCCAAGGCAAGCAATATAAATAACAGCTCGCCCGCCGAAAAAATCATTCCGACTTCTTGATTCGTTCAAACAAACAAACAACACACAAAAAACAAATTCTTCAGTTTTAGATTTCGACATCCACAATGATGCCGGCCTGCTCAATATTCAATAGTATTTACAAAGATAACATTTATTTATTTTAAATTTATTAAGTAGGTTTGAGTAATGTAATGTGTGTTGTGTTGTGAGTGGAGTGTTGTGTGTAGCAATTATTTAATTCATGCCGTCCCACACATCTAATCAACTACCAACTACTATTATATCGAACGAAATTTTCAAAATGATTTGTTCCGACCGCGCGAACTCAAATACGTCCCTTCGCCGCCGCTGCGACCGCCGCTCTGGCTGTGGCCGCCTCGATATTCCCGAGTGCATTTGTTTCATTCGCTCGTCACGCCGCCCTAGTCGTGGGTATGGCCGCCGCGCCGCCGTTCGCACCGCGCATCTCGCCGCCGTAGCTGTGGCATGCTTCATACAATTTCCTTTATTTTATTTTTTCGCTCGCCACTTTCGCTGGCGCAAGACGCATCGCAAGTCGCACCGCTGTGGGCTGTGGCCAAGGTGTTAAAGCTTTTATAGTAAGGAAACTGTTTTTGAAAGGGACTAAACAGTTTGAGATTTTAGACTTTCGCGTTGCATTACTATAATGATATTTATTAACGGGACTAAACGCGATTTGATTTATGTAGTACATATATACTACTTACTGCTTGACGTTTCGGCTGCGTTACAGCAACCGTGGTCGCAAGCGGACTGGTGATGCGGGGCGTCGTCTGCTCGGGCGCGGTGAAGAATGTTCTTCCTCTACCCCCAAATTGTCATTTATTATATTGTCACCCACACTTTCACGGCACACAACACTGACAGTATCAGGGTTCATTTTAGACGATGAAAAACGCGGTTGACATCTGCTAATCACTGGATTCCACGCTGAAGCTAATTTAAACCCATCATCCCTGTTGAAATTCTTGTACTTCTTTATTTCAATCGCCTCCCGTACCATCCTAGAATGGTAATGGCGTTCAGTGGAGAGGATTTTCGGCTCATGTAACTCCATCCAGTGATTCGGTCCCATGTCAATTAAATGTTCAGCCACCGCGGATTTATTCGTTTGTCGATTTTTCACTGCGGTAATATGTTCCTTGACCCGTTCAGCTATTGCCCGCTTAGCAACTTGGCAAAGCATGTTGCTGGAGTGTTGCAGCCTTTAGTTGGGAAAACACCGTCTTTTGTGAAAGATTCCTATCACTTCAGGGACATTGTAAAAGACATCAGGTTAGAACCGGGGGAGATTATGGTTAGCTTTGATGTGGAATCTCTTTTTACAAATGTCCCGCTAAAGGATTGTCTAGACGTGATCAAGGATAAACTTTGCGATAGTGAGATGCCTAAGGAATACATATTGCTTATAGAACAATGCTTAGACGGGAACTACCTACTATTCAGGGACCAATACTACCTCCAGATCGACGGAGTTGCAATGGGTAGTCCACTAGCACCGGTGATTGCAAATATCTGGATGGAACATTTTGAAAGTATTGCCTTGACAACTGGTCCAAGAATTGTACGGCTGTGGAAGAGGTACGTTGATGATGTGTTCTGCATTATTAGCGGAGGTCAGCAGGAAGTCGAGCAATATGTCAAACACTTGAATTCCATACACACAAAAGTGAAGTTTACCTACGAATTGGAAAATAATAGATCAATATCTTTCCTAGACTTGAAGATAGAAGTGAGAAGTGATGGCACGCTGGCACACTCTGTATACCG
Organism: Nomophila noctuella; assembly: GCA_958496325.1. Taxonomy (NCBI): domain Eukaryota; kingdom Metazoa; phylum Arthropoda; class Insecta; order Lepidoptera; family Crambidae; genus Nomophila; species Nomophila noctuella. The sequence goes on from OY292501.1 coordinate 4,766,758, forward strand.
GAAACCCACCCATACTGACAGGTATCTACATGCGACTTCTCATCATCACCCGCGGCACCTTCAGTCCGTTATTGCGTCATTGACAAACAGAGCCCATATGCTCTGTGACCCTGAACATCTTCACGCGGAATTAGCGCATGTTCAGGAGGTACTACAACGTAACGGATATGGGGTGTCAAGAAAAATGAGGAAGTGTAAAGAGAAGGCAAGATGTCCTGAGGTGAAACGGCAGGCTATGTTTTTACCGTATTTAAAAGGTATAACGGATAAGATTGGAACAGTATTAAAGAAATTCTCCATCAAGACTGTATACACTCCGTTATGCAAAATGTCTAAACTATTGCGCTCACCTAAGGATAGGATACCGTACCAAACATCAGGTGTTTATAAAATCGATTGCAGCTGTGGTAGTTCTTATATAGGCCAAACTAAGCGGGCAATAGCTGAACGGGTCAAGGAACATATTACCGCAGTGAAAAATCGACAAACGAATAAATCCGCGGTGGCTGAACATTTAATTGACATGGGACCGAATCACTGGATGGAGTTACATGAGCCAAAAATCCTCTCCACTGAACGCCATTACCATTCTAGGATGGTACGGGAGGCGATTGAAATAAAGAAGTACAAGAATTTCAACAGGGATGATGGGTTTAAATTAGCTTCAGCGTGGAATCCAGTGATTAGCAGATGTCAACCGCGTTTTTCATCGTCTAAAATGAACCCTGATACTGTCAGTGTTGTGTGCCGTGAAAGTGTGGGTGACAATATAATAAATGACAATTTGGGGGTAGAGGAAGAACATTCTTCACCGCGCCCGAGCAGACGACGACGCCCCGCATCACCAGTCCGCTTGCGACCACGGTTGCTGTAACGCAGCCGAAACGTCAAGCAGTAAGTACATAGTATATATGTACTACATAAATCAAATCGCGTTTAGTCCCGTTAATAAATATCATTACTAAACAGTTTGTTTCCTTGACTCATTTATTCTTAATAAAATATATTTTATTAGTTGACTGTTTTGAATGTTTAAAAACATCGAATTTTAATGATGAGACGATTTTATTTATATACTGAAATAATAAAAAATCTGAATCCAATTCAGTGCTCTGCAAACCTGTTCGAATGCAGAATCAGTACAAATACTATCAAATTAGCAAACCATAATATAAAGAGGAAATATCTCATTAATCTGATGTGCCAGCATCTCACTCAGTCGCTTGCCAATACTTCAATGTTAAAACCATTTATTCTCTTTAGATTTATTCTTTACAGATACTTTAATTCAATTCAATTCATTTATTTCCATGACAATTCCCGTATGAACACCGCCTAAAAGTCAAGCCACATCTTTGGTATTCACTCACCGCCACCACCAAACACTCGAAATATTATATTTCACCGGGATATTCCTTTCGATTCCCCCACGTTTTATTCACGCGGTGAAAATATCATTTCTAATGTTTATCCTTGACCCTGATAAATATTATTTTGTTTTGTTTTGTATACGAATGGGATGTTATAAGGCGGTGTCTGCGGTTTTCTATTTTTATGAATGTATTTTTCATGTATGACTTTAAGGCTAATGACGTATTTTATATGAGCTAAAAATATTACCACTGATAATTGGATTTGTGAAGTTAAATCATCTCAAAAAAATGTTCAGTACACAGTTGCAAAAATATAAGCAAATTAAAAAATCTAACACATGATGTGTAGATGTATTCATATAACTGTACGTATAGTTCACAAATAACTCCTATCCTTCTATCAAAAGGCTAGTACTTTGACTAAATACTTTACAAAAGGAGGCCTAGTAACCTACTTCACTTCATACAAAAATCTTAATAGCAGCATCTGCACCTTATAAAATTCCACCCCTCAATGAGATACTTAAGGGTGCCAGAAGAATAGGAATTTTACAGCACTGCCTTTGTAGTGACATCATTGTCAAGTCATAAAAATTTAAGAAACCATGCGGTACTAAGTTATGAATTTATTATTTTAAAAAACACTTTTTCGCTGGAGAAGTTAGGGACTCACATTTATTGAGTATCATTATATCAATATTTTTGCTTTGGAAGGCACGTTATGCCGTTGGTCCCGACGATGGTCTAAGTTCTGGTTGGCAATATAATAACCAGGCTTGTCAGGATCATAGTCGAAGCGTTTCCTGATCTCCAAGGCAATGGCCGAGGATGCAGCCGGGAGAAGCGCTAAGATGATGATGACTAGTATTATTATTACGTTCGACTGGTGTTATAGTGATCTTTTGGCGAAAAGTACATAGGAAGACACCTTAGTCGCTTCTTACGACACCCACGGAAAGAAATGGGTTAGTATTATTCTAGGCCGGTACTTCAATTTATATTACACAAGTTGGAAATAAAATGTTGGATCGGAAAGGAAAACTTACAATGCCGTCTTAAGCCATAATATGAAATTTATACGAAAATATAACACGTAATAAATTTTATTCCACTTAGTATGTCGAAATGTATATTTTTATTACTTCAATTTCTTTTCTCAATTTGTTTTGTTATGTTTCATGTTACTCAAAAGCACACCCCAGGCGACAATGAAATTAAAATACGAGGAGTCTATCTAATTATCCTGATGCTATTATAATCCTACATAAAAGGACTTTGTTTTCAAGTAATTCGACACTAAGGATGAATATAATTATTAAAGGTCTATTAATAAAATTAATTAGATTACATTTCGAAACATAGATTGGCGGTAGCATGTCTTTTCCAGGATTCCGCTTTTTAGTTTCAAATATTACCGCTGTGTTTATTTTGGTATTATTTTAGAATGTGAACCCCTCGATGGTCTAGTGGTTTAAGTAACGGGCCGTGGGTCGAGGTCCTAGATTCGAGTCCTGGTTCGGGCAAAAATTTGTGTCGATTTTTGCAAGCGTGCTGATTATGATGAAGGCTTTGCCCCGCAGAGGGACACTAAAAGGCTAATACTTTCTAGATAATGTAGTAAAATCTGATGAACTGAAAACACTAATCAATTCAAGTAAGAAAAGTTTAGCCATAAAAATATGAAACTTTATAGTCATCTTTACGTGAAGGCGATCTGAATTGCCAGGCTTCACCAACCATTTCTGTTATTAAAATTCAATTAATTTCTCTCTTACATCCAATAACCGTTCAATTTCAAAGAGTAAAAACAACCTTCACTAGGTTCCCGGGTTCGGTAGTACAGTCACCGTCGTAAAAGCAATTACCTCTTCGCTAATTCAGTTGGCCGACTTCCGCAACGCTCACAAAGGCTTGGCTTGTTTTGTTTGCAAAATTTTTGGCTCCAAGTTACCGCGAGATAAAGAGGTTTTCAGTTCTTGTAGAATAATATTGGCATTTTTTTTGCTAATTTTTGTTAATAAGTTAATATGGTTTCAAAATATTTGTGTGAAATACATTTTACGCGTTTCATTATACATGCTTTGAATACGATATTATCAATTGAAGGTGATAATGATGTAAATGACTTCAAATTAAATGTATTACGATGATTGATGATGGTCTGTAAGTGAAATAGATTAAATAAATCATTTCTAAAATATTATAAATATGTACTATCGAACTTAATAAAACTTATCATTCCCTAGCGTACCTCGTGAAAAAGTAAATTCAAATTTAAATCATTTATATCAGGCCAGGTAGCCCATATTTAGCTTGTTACAATTTTTCTTAAAAAACTAGTGTTAGTTAAATACAATAGAAGTTTAATTAATTAAATATATTAATTTAATATGGGTTCTCATCCATCTAGCAAGGAACGGTGAGTCCCAACGGTCAACAACTTGCCATGTGTACTTCCGAAAAAAAAATAGCTTTTACGAAAAAAAATCTTGTGATATCATAATGAATTTTATTAATAATTACAAAATGCTAATAAATCCATCCTCCAGCGAACGTGATTGCAAATCAAAAAGTTCTCCTTTTTTAAAGTATAAAATCCATTAGCAAAATGCAAAACTGTGTAACTACTTCCAAGTCGTGCTTCCCGCGGTCAAGCCTCATTCGTATGCGGCACGCGTCAGTGTGATAATATTGTTACTGCTAAGCCGCTGCTTTGCAGTGTACACTCGTAATAATGATTTGCCTTGCGTTCGGAAGGGTAAATAATTAGTTTCCACAGGCACATATATGGGCTCGCAACCAGGATTTGTAGATCTTTTTAAATTGGTTACACTCGTTTAACATATTTTCGTCTTATCTAAAAATAGGCTAAAGATAGGACCCGGGTTACTTTACACTCTAGCGAACGTTTTTCGCTTACACTCATCTAAATTAATCGTCATTGATGACCATGCCTAGGAAGGGGAAGTAGGATAATCATTTAATGTTTCGGTAAGGTAAGTTACTGACGTTCTTATTTTAAGGTAATAAAAAATAAGAACCTCAGTAAGGTGACTTTTAAAATCAAAAAGTGACTAAACTAACTAACTCGCGGTCAAGTCTTGCTCACTCGTATGCGGCATGCGGCAGTGTGATAATATTGTTACTGCTAAGCCGTTGCTGTGCAGTGCGCTAAAATGATTTGCCTTACATTACGACGGGTAAATAATAAGTAACAATTACAGGATATTTAGTCCGGCACCGAGGGTTTTTAGGTTTTGTAAATTGATTTCTCTCGTTTGAAAATTATAAGACTAATCTAAAAAAAAAGACCAGAATACAGGTACTTAAACTCACGCGAACGTTTTTCACTTTCACTCATCTAGAATAATCGTCATTGATCACCATGCCTAGGTACGTTAAGTAGGATAACCATATTATATTTCAATAAGGTAGGTACTTAAACCAAAAGAAGAACTTTAGTGTGGTTACTTATAAAATCATAAAGTGGCTAAATCTAACTAGTTCGCGGTCAAGTCCTGCTCATTCGTATGCAGCGGGTACGCGGCAGTGTGATAATGTTGTTACTGCTAAGCCGCTGCTGTGCAGTATATACTAGATAATATAATGATTTGGCTTACGTTCGGAAGGGTAAATAATTAGTTTCCACAGCCACATATATGGGCTCGCAACTAGGATTTGTAGACCTTTTTAAATTGGTAACACTCGTTTAACATATTTTTCGTCTTATCAAAAACTAGACTAAAGTTAGAACCCAGGTAACTTTAAACTCACGCGATCGTTTTTCGCTTTCACTCATCTAGATCAATCGTCATTGATTACCATGCCTAGGTAGGTTAAGTAGGATAACCATATTATATTTCAGTAAGGTAGGTACTTAAACCAAAAGAAGAACTTTAGTGTGGTTACTTATCCTACAACTATTATAAAGGCGAAAGTTTGTATGTGTGGATGTGTGGATGTATGGATGTATGGATGTTTGTTACTCTTTCACGTAAAAACTACTGAATGGATTTGAATGAAACTTTACCACAATATAGCTTATACATCAGAATAACACATAGGATATTGGAAATCGAAATCCACGCGGACGGAGTCGCGAGCGGCCGCTAGTAAAATCATAAAGTGGCTAAATCTAACTAGTTCGCGGTCAAGTATTGCTCATTCGTATGCGGCGGGCACGCGGCAGTGTGATAATGTTGTTACTGCTAAGCCGCTGCTGTGCAGTGTACACTCGTAATAATGATTTGCCTTGCGTTCGGAAGGGTAAATAATTAGTTTCCACAGGCACATATATGGGCTCGCAACCAGGATTTGTGGATCTTTTTAAATAGGGATGTTAACACATATCATAATTAATTTCACAACACTTTTCTTAAAAAAGAAGACGCTTTTTAGCACGTTATGGTTTGGTTTGATTTCGTTTATACGTAAGATTAAGATTTTTAATAAATTAAAATTATACAATAAGTTACTCAGTTGACTTTAAAACTAGTGACGTCATAGTGTGCTATTCCCATACAAACTTCATAGTTTGGAATCGTTTTGACAGTTAATAAAAGAAGGTCAAATGACTGGTGGTGGCAACATCCCTATTGGTTACTCTTAACATTATTTTTCGTCTTTTCTAAAAATAGGCAAAAGATAGGACCCAAGTTACTTTAAACTCACGCGAACGTTTTTCGCTTTCACTCATCTAGATTAATCGTCATTGATCACCATGCCTAGGTAGGTTAAGTAGGATAACCATATTATATTTCAGTAAGGTAGGTACTTAACCCAAATCTTAATTATGGGTCTTCAGTCAGGTTACAAAATAAAAAGTGGCTAAATCTAACTAGTCCGCGGTCAAGTCTTGCTCATTCGTATGCAGCGGGCACGCGGCAGTGTGATAATGTTGTTACTGCTAAGCCGCTGCGCAGTGTACACTCGAAATAATGATTTGGCTTACATTTGGCGGGAAAATAATTAGGTTCTACTGGTATTTAGGCCAGCATCCAAGGTTTTATAGCTGTTTGTGAGTTAATGAAGCCCGTACAAAATTTTCTATAAAAAACAGAAAATACCTGCATAGACCAAGACTTATCTTGTCATTTTCAAATTCGGAGCTGCTCCTATGCTTTTTAAACTGACGCAAACGTTATTCGCATTCAATAATCTACATTAATAAACATAGATGCCACGCGTTTTACATTTTGTTTATCATTATTTTTAAACATTAATTATTAATCTATTTCTTAATGCATCGTTAATGTAAATGCAAACTAGTCTTAAATTCCGCGGTCAACTCTTGCTCATTCGTATGCGGCGGGCACGCGGCAGTGTGATAATGTTGTTACTGCTAAGCCGCTGCTCTGCAGTGTACACTCAAAATAATGATTTGGCGTACGCTCCGCCCGGTCGCGCAAATGCTGTGTTTTGGACGAGTGAATTTTGTTCGTTTTAGTTCACGTTTTGGACATCAGTGAGCTTCTGAAACCATATAAACTGAGTAATAATTAAATGTTATTATGGGATTATTCCTGGATGGTCTATTGGGTAAAGTGCTATGCCGTGATCTAGAGGTCCTGGGTTCGATTCCCGGGTCGGGCAATTTGCGTCGGTTTTTGCGAACACAGCCTGGGTTTGTTCCGAAACAAATCTTTGTCACGAAAGCGTGATATCAAATAATGGCGGCCCTTGCTCTGCAGTGCGACATTATTAGTCTGATACTTTACTTTTATCGGATTATTAGAATTTACGTTCACAAATGCCAACATTGTATCCATAGTAACCATAGTATTTTCACCACTTTCTTCTTTCAGAAATATGATGAATAAAATAAATAGCAAACGCAGTAACAATGTAGTCATCATCAACTTATTAATGGTACCATTTTGGATTTAGGTCTTCTATATACTGAGGATTTTTGAGGTAATAGTATGATACTATCAAATGCAATAATACAGTTAAGAAAAAAAAATACTAAAGATAAAAATTATAATCAACTTTCAGCAAAACAAAGTACATAATCAGTCTTATTTAATAACTACGAAGAACATAAGATAAAAGAAAAACAAATGACCTTTGCCATTAGTGCTGGTTTCACGATAGCAAAACAGGTCATGCAACCCAGAGAAAAACTCTTAAATCTCCTATTTTAATGTATCCTTTTTAATGCATTTAAAAAGCTTGCAATCGATTAGGGAAATGCACTCAGTAACTAATTGGGCGATTTCTGAGGTCAAGAGTAACTTTTTCGAATGCATTTAGTTAGATGCATACCAATGAGATAATTTTATTACATCATAGCTTCTGTGAACGAAACATCTATTTTGTTAACTTTTTAACTGGACATGAATTAATGAAGCTTACTAATGACTGTTCATAAATCGAGCTATTAATAAAGATGTGCATTTTAATTGAAGGGTTAACATAACCTGAACTATAAGATAAAGGGTAGGCTGATATTTTATCGAGATAATAATAAAAGAAAACAAAAATAACGTGGACCGTCCACTCACGTTCATTTCATATAAAAACATTTACAAACATGGTTCAAAATAAAAACCTCTGCTTTTTTATAAGTGCGAGGAATCAGAGACATTAGATATTATGTTGCTTCAGTAAATATTAAAAAAAGAACACACTTTCTTCTGTCCCCTAACTCCTACGCTATTCTTGAAATTTTTAAAACTACACAAACGATTTTCATTCTGTGTTTTTATCCAATAGAGTGATTCAACGGAGGGTTTATGTGTACCTATAATACATGCATAATACAGTAGAGATGCTGTTAATTTTAGTTGCAGTAGTCAAACAAAATCAAAAGTATTTTGAATTAAAAAAAAATATTTTTTTAAGCGCCGATATCATGAGACGAACTTCTTAACTATCCATGCGGGTTTGGATTCTCCGTGCGGGTGCCGGGTCCATCGCGTGGAACGGAGAGGAATGTCAGTCGGCGCCTGGGACTTGCGACCCAGCGTGTAGGTTTAAGGGGCCCCTTTATAGTATACTAACGATCACCTCCACCGATGACATTCCTCTCCCTTCCCAACCATATTTGGTACGAGCCGAGTAAAGCGGCTTAAGTTGCTCTTTCCAGTAAGGATCTAATATTAGATCTTGGTAATCCTAAGTCCTTCAGTAGGTTGTAGAGAGATTTCGCTGGTATACCTCTCGCACCCACTTCCACAGCATACAACCGTGCCATATAACCATTCTTATTATATAAATAAAAACGTACTTATGTAGCTTAAAAATGACATAAGCCTTTAAATGTAATGTAAGAAAGGCAAGCCAAATGAAAACGATCGTAGTCCCTAACCTTGTTCTCGTATATTTCCATACTGGATTAATTAAACTGAATCCTGGCAGTTTTATGGGGCAAGGATATATGTGTCCGCCCAGTCATGTGATAGCACAAGAGGGACTTGGGAAATATCTATTTCCTCAATCACATAAGTCACTGAGTGAGTCATCGAGTTCAGTACATTACTTAAGACTATTGTATTTCTTATATAACAACTTCCTTGACATTTTAAATCTTATTTTTAATTGAGTATACTATTTTGATGTACTATATACTGTTATGAACTGTATATCATGTTATTGATTTTTAACGTCTCTTTTCTCTAGTGCATTGAGGAACGTTCTGTGTTCTCAAAGCCTATTGAGGATCAGTAGTTAAAAGTGACAGCTAATGCAGCCGGGTTTAACGACTTAACTTGTATTCTAAAGCACGGAGGAGCTCGAGATGACAATTTCCGTTCATCCATCCCATGACCGGCATTTGCAAAAGTTGCTTAATCTCTGCAATTTCAAACCGAATGCGCTAACCAAACCATGCTCTTTATCAACCCATCTCTAGTGATTTTTTACTTATAATGTTTAGGTTATTATAAAATTCTTTCGCAATAAAAGTAGTACGTATAGTAAAACTGTTGTACATCTGTAAAAGCGCAAGTGAGTAATGGTTCGCCCTCCACGATGTACAAAGGGCGAGCTCGGATGCAGATGGCAGACGCTATACGTTTCCGCTCGCGCAATTACGATGCAACATGCACTTCTGAAGAATATTCTTCTTAATAAAAATAAGTTATCATTTTGTCCTTGTATACTGTGCAAATTGCTTGCGTGGAAATATTGTGAGATTTTAGTGGGAAGCACTTAATGACCTCCAATTAGTAGGCTAGAGTATTGCAATCTATTCCATTTCGTGGGTATCGTAAGAAACTAAGCTTGAACTTAGCTTGAAGCTTGAACTAAGGGACATTCCCGGACTCCTGTGTTTTATTGTTTGCCATAATGTTGTCACCAACTCTGTATCTCTGGTGTAACCTAGCCTCTTAGAGTGGTCTATGTCCAGAAATGGACTGCAACAGTCTGATAATGACAAATTTATTCAGTTTTGAAATGATCATGATTTTTTAAAACATTTTTTTAGACCTTACATACTTTAATGCCCTATGGCCCCCAAGTGGGAGGGGGGGGGGGGTGCAGAGGCTTCAACAGTGCTTCGTCATCGAGTTCTGTCTAGGGCTATTCGCTTCGAACCACGTCAGTCCGATCGCCTTTAGCTCGCTGCCACTGAATGCCTGTTTTGTTGTGTGTGTGTTTAGGTTTGTAAGATCGATTAAAATAAAATTATGGCGTAAGCCAACATACATTACTTCAAATGTAGTTATCATTGCTCGGATAGACCTATACTACTCAGCTAGAACTGTGTGTTTATTATTTAGCTAGCAAAGACTATTACTTTACTAGCGTTAATCAGGGCTGCATATTTGATTGAGTAATTCTGTAAAATAATGCGTGCGTGACAGAATTTGAGCCCAACGGTTGTGTATTCATCAATTCATACTGGTTTATAAATCATGTGATTGTTCGTAGTTAATTTCATTAATTAAAATTGATTCCACAAAAACAGTGGGAGTTTTGACATGCGTAAAAACGTTAGTGCAGCGAATAATCTAAAACGTTTAGGTTAGCTGAATATTCAGAAAGACCCTTTATGTTATAATATTTTAGTTTGATCTGTTTTACTTGTGAGATAGACAAAAAGTTTGTGGATATAATATAAAAAGTAAACGTTCTGCATATTTACAAAACTGACCTGAATTATTTAGCTTTTACCGGCCATTATTATTAACGGGCTAGTCATTGGCCAGGATTGAGACTTTAATAGCCTGTTACTTTGCTTTTTATTAAAAAACCAAGTGTCTTTCCTAAAATGGTCTTGAAATATGGCATTTCAGAGCCATTTATATCACAAAGAGAGCCGTAACTCAGGGCTATTACGGCACTTAAGTCCAAGTGCTTAATAAAATACAATGGAAAGTTATAATAAGTGACACTTAGGATTAAGGTTTAATTAAAAACTCAATATCCTAGTAACAGGCGAACTTGAAGTGTCTTATTCATTAATATAAAGTCTGTGTTCCGGAAATGCTGTGTAGAACATTGAATGGATTTAAAAATTGAAAAAAATAAAAGAATCCCTAATTATTCTTTGTAGGTAATCTAATACCAAAATTGTTCATAAACACAAAATGTTAATCTTGATGATTTAAGAGTTAGCCGACAAAACAGCTGTTATACTATGTATACTATGTATGTATTAATTAGGCACAGTTCAATTTGGCATTAGATTTGACTCCAAAATTAAAACTTTTCACAACATCTCTCTAGTATAATGAAAATCTTATTTTAAAATTGTTATGGATGTTATACAAATACAAACATAATCTTTACCAATAAAATAAAGCTTAAGAGTTTGTTTTGTCTGTTAACGATATTTTGAACCCACTAATATTGGGAACTATGTCCTGGTACGATTTGAAAAAAAATGCGTTGGATAGCACAATTGCCGAGGAAGTGTTTAGGCTATTGTAAAACCCTATGTATGCGGAAACCGAAATCCACGCTGACGGAGTCGCGGGCGGCCGCTAGAAATTCATAATCTTAGACCACGAATGAAAAGCAATAAAAAACCTGGTAGCAAGTAAAAGCACTAAGACCTCGAAGGCAGAGACACTTCCATGGCTAATTAGCTCATTAGTATGACAGAGTTGTCACTGTCGCCGCGAGCGCAGTTGGCGAGTTCTCAGTCGTGCCAATTTCTAACTGGGTGAACTTTCCATTAGTTTCCGTATGTATTTGATGATATATTTCTTTCGGGCGGAGCTTGGCAGACGTAAAAGGACGAATGAAAGTCCTGTATCTAGGCGGCAGTACATCACATCGTTAGTAATGTAACGGTGAGAGATATTTTATTTCACAGTTAGTGTTTTGACGACCCCGAAATTAAACTTTACTTTAATACAATTAGTTCCACGAGATGTTTTTGAGATTTTTCGTATGATCTTATTCCTTTGGAATAGTGTCGATATTCCCTTGAAGGTAACTGTCATACACATGTCTCTTTAGCTAAAATGTACTATTAGATAAGGTGACTTGCATAGATACCAATGTTATCATTTTCAACTTACTCACTACACAGCAATGAAAAGCGAAAAGCAAGTCATTCCAACAAACAGAAAATAACGTTCTTTCACGTATGCTCACGTTTATAAATTGATACACATTTTCACGTAAAAAACCCAAATCAAAGTTCCCCAAAGTTGAAAATGCGTCCACATCGCTTTCGTAATTGGTTTACTAAAACAAAAACTACGCAGCGTCAATTAATTAGGCTAGACCGAGGCCGTGTAAGTTTCGAACTAAGTTAACTCCTGCCACTAATGAATGCAGGATCGCTTTAAAATGTAGATAGAGAGATGTGTGTTATACAACGCTGAATTAGCGAGCAAACTGAGGTTAAAATGTCTAAGTGACGCCGTAATGTGCAAGTTTTGAATGCAAAAGAACGCAGCTATGAAATTCGTTGTTTATAATGATTCTGTTTCTGTAGACAAAAATCCGGGACAGCTGTAATTAATAGTAATTTAATACGCCGGTTCCGAGATCTCCAAGACTACCAAAATAATAAAAATCTTAACATAAATATTTTTAAAATAATTTTGCATACTATTATTCTTTAAGCCTTATTTTAAGTGCTGACATCAAGTCAGCTTAATAATATTTTATACAATTACAGAGCGGATGAAAGTTGTTAACAATAAATTAACAATGCAGAATAGTCGTAGATAAAATAAAACAATTTAATTTGCAATTTCACTACACATCTTATATTATCATGCACGTGGGTGTATTTCTACTACTCGTAAAACTAGATCTCAATGGCACGAAATAAATTGATGTTTGACATTTAAATGCTTATCAAAAGGATGAAATAAGCCAAACTGTCTAAAACCTAAGCTTGTCCAAAATAAACATTTCCTTAAATGTTCATGACGCCAAAAGAAAACATGAAGAAAACTCCATGATCCTTCGTTTTATTTTTTATGAAACCTACGATAGAATGGACCTTATTTTTTAATATAACTTAAGGTCATGTTATTTTAGGTCAAAGCAAGTTTTGTGGTTATTTCCTGGGTTTTATTTAGTTTCATGGGCGATCTGAGCCTTAGGCGCGAAATTAAAATGTTAATGTATTTTTTCGTTCTTTTGGCAGAATAATATTTAAATTTCGTCTTATTATATTGGTAGTATTACCAATACAGAGATAATTAAAAAATAATATTCTATCCTAGGCATTGCTTTGGTCACGGTTGTGAAAAAAACAATTCGCGGGTAAGCAATACTTGTTTTTATTTTTTTCTGAACACGGGTCGAATTGGTTGTGTGTTAAGTAAGTGGTTGGTTTTTGAATTGGTGATCCGCATTTAGCAAGCGTAATTACCAGGTGTCTCAATTTAGGATCATAGTCAAAGCATATCCTGGGCTCCAAGGCAATGGTCAAGGTAGCAACCATGAGAAGCGATAAGCTGATGATGATCTGCATTTAGCGAGCATGATATTAAAGCCAAAACACATCTTTGTAATGTTATGATTTCAATGAACGAGTTTTTACCATATGCAGTGGGACATTAAAAGGATAATTATTTCCTAAGGCACGTTAAGCCGTTAGTCCTGCGCCTGATCTCTCTAAAGTCGTGTTAGATTTCTGTCCCATCGAACTATGCGAGGGAGGGAATAGGGAGTACACCTGTGCTTGCGCACTCTCTTGTACACTATATCCTGCGTACCTGGCTGATCGTAAGATTAGCCGCCATGGTCGAAAAACGGCCTGAGGGTATTTATTTCCTTTACTTTCAAACCTATTTAACACTTATCTGAGTTCACTGTAATAACCTAGCCGGTAGAAATTAGAATTATAGCCGCAGCAACAAGAACGAATAAACGGTTTACAAACAAACCGGAATAAACAAACTGTACGTATAAAAAACGAAAAAGTACAATAAAGATTCCAAAAGAACTAATAAACACGTACAGATAACATCACTTCAGACGAAACCCATTCAGACTTAGCATCGCTCTTATTCCGCGAGCATAAGAGCTACTATTGAAGTGTGACTGCTTATCTTGACGTCCAGCTGACCGTCAAATCATAGCAAGTGAGGCGTTTGAGACGTCGCGCTGACGAGGGTCTGGACACCCTCATGTGTTACTGTCAGAGGTCAGGGGGTTATTTTTATCACCTCATTGCCACGAAGAGTTACGTGGAAGCTTCTTATGGAAATATTTTATAGGTTATAAGTCGTATAAAAAGTTGCAACTACTTTAGATGAAAGGTACCGGTCTCAGAAAAGTAAAAAGATACAACAAATTTAGATGTAAAGTAGGCAGCTCAATCATAATCAAACTATGGGCATAATTTCTAGGCGATGCCTATATTCAGCCCAAAACTGATTTGTTACTAGGTCGATGATGAATATTATATCAAAAAATAATTTTCAACGTGAAGTTTCTTGCTGCAATTTCCCATTTTTAACCAACGATACCCAAAAGTTCTTAGTAAAGGTTTTGCATCAATAAAACGATGTTATAGTAAAAGTAAAACGCGTAAAACTAGAGCAAAAAACTACAAAGTGCCGGTCAAAGATATCTTTAAGTTCAGATATCGGGGCGTATTCAAAACGTAATAGAGTTACGAAGTAGCCTCTTTCGAACGCAACTCTTCCCGAATATATCTAAGTAAAATACGAGTGCCTTTTTAAATTCACCGACAAGCGATTAAGTATTCTCGACACGGAGGCCGTGTAGGCTTGTAACTTCGGCATACATTTTAACTTTGCTGAAAAGGTTGGTTGATTCGAGGTATTATACTTGTAGAAGATGTGTGAAGAAAGCTGTGGCCATGGTAGTTGTGAAAACTATATCAGTATGATGCATTTTTAAGTTTACATAATATGGTGAATTTTCTTTTGTCTTAAAATAAGCTTTTGACATAGAGCTTTGTGGAACTTCCACTCGAATGAGCTGCTCGTTTTGGGAAGTTCCTTCACTATACAGAAGGCCACAGTGAAGCAGCACTTTATAACTGTTGTGCTTGTTTCTGCTGGTGAATAAGGTCGCCAGAGACTAGATTTTGGAGTTTTAAAGGCAGGCAACGCATTTGCGACCCTTGTACGGTTGTTGATGTTCATGGGCAGCGGTGATCACTTACCATAAGGTAACCCACTTGCTACTTACGTACAGCAACACAGATTTGTGACTAGGCCGAATATAAACATAAAAAATACACAGTATAAAAGTAAATTTTCAACATAATTTTTTTAACAAGCGATTCCCTAAAGTTTTACGTCAATAAATCGAAGTTTAAGTAAAAGTAAAACGTGTGAAACTAGAGCAAAACTACCAATACCGGTCGAAGATATCTTTAAGTTCAGATATCGGGGCGTATTCAAAACGTAATAGAGTTACGAAGTAGCCTCTTTCGAACCCAACTCTTCCCGAATATCTATACAATATTATAAAGAGGAAAGGTTTGATTTTTTGTTTGTTTGTTTGTTTGTATGAATTGAATAGGCTCCGAAACTACTTGGCAGATTTGAAAAATTCTTTCACTGTTGGAAAGCTACATTCACCCAGAGTAACATAGGCTATATTTTATCCCGGTACGGGAAGTAGTTCCCCCGGGATGCGGGTGAAACCGCGTGACGGGCCGCTATATATAAGTAAAATACGAGTGCCTTTTTAAATTCACCGACAAGCGATTAAGTATTCCCGACACGGAGGTGTAGGCTTGTAACTTCGGCATACATTTTAACTTTGCTGGAAAGGTTGGTTGATTCGAGGTATTATACTTGTAGAAGATATGTGAAAGAAGTTTCGAATCTATCTATGGTAGTTTTAAAAAAATCGTCAATATGATAATTATATATTTTAAGAAGCTCGATGGCGCAGTGGTTAGCTCAATCGCCCTGCGGTTGGTAAAGTTAAGCAACATTCGCAGATGCCAGTCATCGGATGGGTGACCGAAAAATTTTGTCTCGAGCTCCTCCGTGCTTCGGAAGGCACGTTAAGCCGTTGGTCCTGCGCCTGATCTCTCTACAGTCGTGTCAGATTGGTGTCCCACCGAATTATGAGAATGAAGGAATAGGGAGTGCACCTGTGCTTGTGCACTCACTTGTGCACTATAATATTATTATATCCTGCGTACCTGGCCGATCGTAAAGATCGGCCGCCATAGCCGTATACGGCCGGAGAATATTATATTTTAAGTTTTCAATTAAGTGATGGTATCTAAACTATTGTATGACTTTTGAACACCTCAATTTCGGTTCAATCATACTGGTTTTGGGAAATAATTCACACATGCCAAACATAAAGTAGGCTGCATTCTTTGTCAGCAAGCACTAAAAAAACCAACTAGCTTAAAATATCAAATTAAAACATTTTAACATCTCGATCAAATGTGTTTTTGTGATTTAATGTTAGTTAGTTTTGAAACAATGTTCAATGTTTATTGTGATTGAATTGTAGACTCGTTTAATATTCAACGAGTTTGGTACGCACTATGAACTACGGTTATACTACTAATTATAATATAACATGATATGTGAAGGTTAGCACTTAAACAATGATATCATGTTACACACTCAACGTTAAACGTGTAAGTATTCATATTTCATAGTAAGCAATCCAATAGTTTATCTAGTTAACCTGTTAATGGATGTAGAAGTCCGACGATAGTCACTGCAATACATTACAATACTTATATAATAATACTGAAGAGCATGTTTGTTTGTTTGAACGCACTTATCTCAGAAAATTCTAGTTTGAATTGAGATATTCTTTTTGTGTTGGATAATCCATTTGTCGAGGAAGGGTTTAAGATATAATATAACTCTGTTTTTTTATGGCAGTGGTGGCAAACGAGCTAGCGGGTCGCCTGATGGTAAGCAATCACCGCCGCCCATGGACATCCGCGACACCAGAGGTATCGTTGATGTGTTTCCGGCCTTTTGAAAGAGGTGTGGGTCTCCGGCACACTCACAAACCAGACGAAACACAATAGCAGATACAATTATTTCACGCTGATGTTATGTTCGTGAATTGAAACAGCAGGGCTCTACCACTAGCGAAAGTGCGGAAACCAATATCCGCGCCGGAGCCCCAAGTCTTTTATAATTTTACTTGCATTATACCAATACAAATCTCAATGTTATCTTATAAGTATAAATGTTATAAATCATCTCCTAATGTTCCACTTATAAAATTAATAACACACCGAAAGCCGACACCAACAAACATTCCTCCCAAGTCGATCGGCCAATCACAGCACGCTGCAAGGCTTGCAACAAAAGCAAAACCAAAGTTCCACGAGGGGACACTTAACTCCTTTTAAACTTGTAATAGAGGAAAGTTATAATTAGTCCGGGAGTCACGGCCGCAACGGCGGACTATAGACCGGGAGCCGCAGCAAACTTGGTATGCGATCGTATTGTCGCCGCGAATGGACACATCGCACCCTGATAGCGGATAGAAGGTAGGGTACGGTGTACAAATAATTTGGAAGAGTTAATCTACAATAATGTTATAAATAGGAAAGATTTGTATGTAACAAATAAACCCAAAAACTACTGGACCGATTTGGCTAACTACCCGGCTATATCCCCGGTGAACATAGGGTACTTTTGATCCCGGAAATGTGGAGGGAAGGAAGGGGGGGTCAAAAAAGAAATTACGCGCGAGTGAAACCGCAGGCGGAAAGCTAGTTAAATAAATAATTAATTTTAAGAGAGGTAGAGCTTAGTGGACCTTCCGCTCAAATAAGCCGCTGGTCTGGGGAAGTACCTCTTCCTTACAGAAGACTACAGTGATTTAGCCCTTCGTAACTGTTCCCCTTCGTAAAAAGCTGGCAAAGCATCGGTAATACTTCTGATGTCGCGGATGTCGGAGCTAGCTAGTCCGGGAGTCATGGCAGTAACGGCGGACTCTATAGACCGGGAGCCGCAGCAAACTTGGTATGCGATCGTATTGTCGCCGCGGAATGGACACATCGCACCCTGATAGCGGATGGAAGGTAAGGTACGGTGTGCAAATAATTTTGAAGAGTTATTTTCATAAATAAATATTTTTTAAGACAGGCAGAGCTTAGTGGACCTTCCACATATGGACAGCTCGTCTGGGATACCTTACGCTTAGCTTATTTAAAAAGAGATATAGCTAAGTGGTTCATACATACATAAATTCGAGTGAGTAACCCGTCTGGGGAGGTACCTCTTCCTTACAGAATATCACAGTTATATTTTGTCACTTCGTAACTGTTGTGCTATGTTTCTACTGGTGGGTAAGGTCGCCAGAGCTCAGAGGAGATAGTATGGGGCCTTGAAAGCTGGCAAAGCATCGGCAATACCTCTGATGTCGGAGCTAGTTAGTCCGGGAGTCACGGCAGTAACGGCGGACTCTACAGACTCTATAGACCGGGAGCCGCAGCAAACTTGGTATGCGATCGTATTGTCGCCGCGGAATGGACACAACGCACCCTGATAGCGGATGGAAGAAAGGGTACAGTGTGCAGATAATTATGAAGAGTTAATTAAATAAAGAAATAAATAAATATCACAAAACATCGCATACATTGATCTGACTGGCGACCTCTTGGTCTAATAGTCGACTTCTTGACCATTACACCAAGCGGGTCGTCATTGAATAAATTTAGGATTTGTTTACCAACTGCAGAAACAAAAAATAAAATGTTTTTGAAGAGTGATATGAAATCAACTCTATATTTCTTAAAAAAATAGTATTTATTTTGTTTTAGTTTTGAGATAGTTGTTATCATAATGTCAAGCTTATGAATGATCAAACAGGACCTGTACCTACTTTTGCACGGATTTAGTCAAAGATGAGATAAAATTCGCTCAGAAGGAATTAATAGCGGCCTAAACTCTTAAAAACTCTACCACGAATTCAGCACAGACCAAGAAAAAACTTGATTATTGGAAAATAAATATATTTCTTTATCTTTTTTCCGACTGTACAACCCCATTCGATTCTTCATTACACACTCTGAAAACTCATTTTATCGTACGTTTAGATTAAATTGCTTCGGTGACGATTCTCTCCAAGTTGTTTCGATTAGACATTAAGGTAAAATGTCTTTGAATACATAATTTAAATGCTTTTGATAAAGTCGGGAAACTCGCATTAATTTATCAAACAAGGGAGTCGTTTCTGAATGTAATGATTACGAAATAAATTATTCTATTTTAATAAATCATAGCGCTCAATTAATTTATTATGTAGCAGATTATATTTTGTTCAATCTTTGACACGTATTGCCTAGCTCTAAATTAAGATTTAAGCTTGTACTATTTATATTCTACAGAACAGAGAGGCTCCTACATAGGTTAAAATACACATTATAAATAATACATTGAATAAAATCAAAACTCGAGAAGAAATGACGATGTTAAAATCACACAAATATTTACAAATAGCGGGATTTGAACTCGCGACCCACGTGTAAGGGTCTGTTTGCTAACCCCAAGACCAGCGGGATAATAAGTGTATAGCTGCATAGCTGAGTTAGCATTATTTTAAGGCATTTTATGAGTTTGCTTGTGGAAGTACGAATATATCTAGGTATATCGGCTCGATCGATCAGATGATTCGGTCTAAGTAAAATAATTATAGAATATGTAGATGTAAGGATTTAATGTAGATGATAATCATAATTGGGTGTTTTGCTAAATTAAAAATAAATTATGAAACTCTTACTTATAAAAAATTCAAAAACAAACACATACATATAATGCTACGCTACTACTACAGTAACAGTTGCGTAACAACCAAATTATTTCAATTAATCTAAAAAAATATTGACCTGTCAGTAAAATACCGGATTGTTTTCCTCAGTTTTCCGTAAATGGCAGCGTTGATCTAAACTACAATTTACTCGGATACACATTTTGGCTTGGCTTAAAAGCTCACTTTAATGCTAGCATACGCAACGGGCTGAAACAGCTCATAAGCCCGAACGGAAATTGAATGTAAGCCCGAAGCACAGACGTGAAGCCTTTATTCAGTTTAAATGCTAAAGTAGTGGTATTCCAATGTGCTTCAACTTTAATACAATCAATCAACTGTAATATTAAAAAGGCGTTTCTAAGTTTGTTTTTTTATGAATATGCTCGGTAACTCATCGACCAATTAAATAAGAACGAAGAAACGAAAAAGACAACTTTTGTCATAGAAATAAGCAACTCTGTCAAGGCAAAATTTTACAACAGAATTTCTCGCCCTTTGCTGCATAATTATTGCGCCATAGGTCTATTAGGTCTTCTAGCAGCTGGAAGACCTAATAGACTAGAGTCTAGAATCTAGCTGATTTCTATTGTATATGCTACAAAAGTATACTTTTCTAGCGGCCGCCCGCGATCCGTCCGCGTGAATTTCGGTTTCCGCAATCATAGTGTTATACATACTATAGCGTAAAGCCTTCCCCAAAAAATGGACTATCCAATAAAAAAAATGATTTTATCAATTCGAGCCAGTAACTCCTGGGATAAGCGCGTTCAAACAAACGAACTCTTCAGCTGTATTATATTAGTAAGTGTAGATTTTGGATATTATTCCATAGAGGAAATACCATAAAGAAATCTAAACTTTTCTTACTCACACGTTACCCAAGAGTAGCATTGCCAACAAATTGAAGATTTCCCAAGTAGCATCCTACTTTTTGCCTCTAAGTGATATTATCTATGTTAAATACATACAATATATTCACACAACCAAGCTCTTAAGCGGGCTTAATCTCTGGGACGGGACGCTTAACATATTTAACGGGAAACATAGTCGCTATCTTAATAAGCTGCTGCATATTTGCTAAATAATAATGTTTGTATATTATTTTAATGCGCTTTTTGGCAAAGGGCTTAAGTGTTGGGTTTCGGGTTTGTTTTCCACTAAAAGTATTTTTCTTTAGTTGATTTGTGAGATTGCATTTATCATAATAAAAAGGTGGTTTTTTTATTTCTTTTAAGATTGCTGTAAACGACTGATTGTGCGATTTCAAAAATAAGTACAATACAAATCGCTTAAAACGAACCACATTATTTTAATAAAGAACTTTTAAATATTACGTAGTTAGCAATGAGCAGCATGAACATTTAACTTTTCAGAAATAATATCCGAATATGTATATTTCAATTTAAATTTCAAGCACCAACTTACAGACTCATGATAAGAACGAAGTAGTTTTAATATTATGCAATTTTTTAAGTGATAATTCATGTTTTATATATTCTTATCATCTCATGAAGCAAGTCAGTATTTGTTATTAGCTTCATTCATGCACAAATTTTGTAGTATTCATAAACATGGTTTATTTGACAACTCATTAAATTAGGTTCGCGTGGGTTACGCACCATTTGCCCTCGTGATGGAATTTGTTTTGTTATAATCTCAAGGACATTTATTATATTACATATTTACATATTTTCGTCAACCGTACGGTCAGATTGCAAAGTCTAACCCATTATAAAAAACTATATTGCATACCATGCTATGATTCAATAAACTTATAAAACATCTTCCATAGCTATTCACTATAGAGGTTGTATTGAGAATTTCGTCATCACAGCACAAAGCATTAACCTCACCTTCCTCTGTAACTAAGATCTTCAAGTCTACTCTGTATAGAGACCACAAAGAAGCCGCTTACAAAAAGGAATTACCTACATCCTTGGAATCCTTAGAATTTCAATATGACTCTGCCATTTACATGCGAATAACGGTGGCTGGTACTCACACCGATTGGTTCGGGTGAACATGTTTTATTCTAAACTCAATTGCAAATGTTCAAGATTGATTGATTGCTGTGTTATTTTTCCTCTTTTCAGCAAGAGATACATTTTGATAAATTGGGTTAAAAATATATTTCTGTGCGAAATAGAACACTTTGAAATCAAATTCTTTTGAGTTAAAATGCTTCACAACTATGTTTAAAAGCTGCTATCTTGCCTGCTATGAAGTTTGTTTTAAGATGTTTTGTTTAACTGGCGAAAAAAGTGATTTAATATTATGAACAAAAATAATGGTTTATAATTTCTCGTGGTTAGATTAAAAACAATCTTTACGTGCGTACTCAATATTAAACAAATTAAAACTTCAGAGTTACAGTATGGCAACATTTAAGCGGATCCAATTTCTGTTTCGTGGTCTTACACATCCGTGTAAAAGAAGTCCATAATAAAAACCGAGCGGAAAGAAATCCCAAAAGACCAGTGGGTTATGTGCAATCCGTCCCAACGTATATCCCGCTTTTTATTTTCAAACTAAACGCTGGATACGACTTGTATACAAAGTATACGGAGCCGAGATTGAATTACGTCATTCTTTGAAATTCATAGTCTCTCCGAGGTTTCCTCGAGTATTCATAACAGAAGTTTCTTCGTGGATTTCTAAATTCTATTTAGAATTGCACGATCTATGCTGGACAGTGGTTTAAATTATTGTTGTCTCTAAGCTGCTTATTTTTGTGAGGGTCACGTTTTGTTTTCTTTTGAGTTAGAGAAATAACTGTAGGATTTGAATTTAGAGAGGTCATTTCGTATTTTGCGTATTTATTTTGGATTGCAGGAGCAAGCCCCACATATTTTTTCCCTCTTGTCATTTTTTTATGACTGAAGATCTTAAAATTACACTTATGGTGTTCGGACAAGGTGCGGAAGTTATTTTTTTCCAGGAACTTTGTCCCATAAAATGTATTTAAAACAATATTTGAATCCTATTTAATACTAAACATGCAAATTTTATATTGTAATTTTTTTAGCTTTCCTCAATAACTTCAATAGTAAGAATTTTATTAAAACATCGTTAATACTCATTAATTGTCATTATTCATAAGGTTACAATTTCTAAGAACGGAAGACAACAACAAAAGGCGTTTTAATTAATGCGAGACTAATATGCTTTCAAAAATTTAAGATGACAATACAAATTTTGGAACATTAATGGAAAAGTTGTTGGTTGGAGAATAAATTGTTTATGGATATTTTGAAAGCGATGGTATATTGAATTGCCAGCTTCTAAGAACTTCTCGTAATGCGATGATAATTTTGAAAGAGAATCTAATTTATTTGTTTTCGTCAACACTTCTGTGACAAACGGTAATGGTTGAGTTGAGTCTTCATAAAGCCGGTATACATAAATCTGCCGTTCTAACCGACTTTAAGAATAACGCGCTTAAGTAAGAAGCATAAATAGCTTGCATCGAAATTCACTTAAATCCTGACTAGTTATTGTGCATTGTCAAATTGCTTTTCAAAATGACAAAACGTTAAACTTTGGTTCAATAAGTGGACATGATTGGATATACCTTTGTTCAGGGTGGGGTTTCACTTGTTATCATTGGGCAATATTATCAACGAGTACGCATAATATCTTTCTCGAAAAATGGTCAATTAAGTCATTAAAAAACAAAGTCTACCTTTATGTTAAACTAGTTTATAACTTTTCCCGCTTTATCAAGATTCCTGTTTTATGCCATTAGAGCATTAAATCGGGATAAAGTATCCTATCAGATAATTCAGCCTACACTCAGCCTGTATAAATACCAGATGACATCTAAATCGGCTCAGTAGTTTCAAATTGATAATATTAGTATGATGTATGATAATGTAATGAGAAATGCACGATTGCAAACAAATAAACTCATTTACAAGCCATTGATCAAAACGAGATTTTTTTTGTCGATGACAAAAAAAATCTGCAGAAAAAAGCAATAACTTCAATTCCCACTCGTAACTTCGACGGAAAAAGACCTAGAATATTCAAGCATCATTGAAAGCCCTAGATGTCGTAAAAACCGACGGCGAGATATTTTCCGGAGCAAGCCTAAAGCGTTTTAGCACGGGTTTTAGTATGGTGGATCAACTATCGGTGGCACTTCAAAGGAGGCTATGTGAGCTTACACTTTGAATCTAGGCCATCCACACGAAACAAGGAGGCTACTGACTTAATTGGAATAGGTATGTGTGGAAGTAATTACTAGTAAGTATAAACCAATGTGGCTAGTTTCTGTATTGCCTTATGTATGCTTTAATGTTGAAAACTTGTCAACACTGATTTCCATGCGGTTTATCAGATAAGAGTATACAGGATGTCATAACATAAGCGAATAATATTATTAAATAAATTCCTTGGACTAACCCACCAATAACCTAGCCCGAAACTAAGCCCGAAACTAAGCCCGAAGCTTGTTCTTTGGATGCTAAGGAACGAATACTTAAATACTTTTATATACATACATCCATGTCTCGAGTACAAATGCCCATGCATTTGCCCCAAGCGGGGTTCGAGCCCGCGACCCTTGGTTTTGTAGCCAGGGTCTCTGACCACTACACCAACAGGTCCGTCATTGATAATTTTAGTTGCACCCTTAAATATTTAACCCATTTCAGCTTCAACTATTCGGAATCTTGGTTAAATAGTGAATGTGATTATTTCTATCTTACAGTTTAAATATATTATTTATGTATCAAATCTTAGTTATAATGCTTTTTAAATCAAAGGACAATCAACTTAATTCAGTGCAGATAAAGTATAATTTTGTCTACCCAGACAAGAATAGTCCTAAACGCAGTTTAATCCCGCAAGCACAGCACGTTTCTTCGTATTGTCTGCTTTGAAACGAACCAGGAGACACGTGACTTATGTTCATTTGCATACGGCTTTGTACGAAATAGATAGTAATTTTGTAGGTTACTAATGTAATGTACTAGCGGTGTTAAGTATTTTGTCTCTTAACTTTTTGAGTTTGAGTCGACAATTTTTTTAAATTATAAGCAAAGAAAAAATGTATCACTTAGCGATTCCGTGAGACTAAGGAGGTCAGCCAGTGGACCTTTTGGTTTTAGTTCTTATTCATTGGTTGGTTGGTTACAAATTAATTTGCAGTGAAGATTAGGTGATATTTATTTATGTTTTGTCACAGCATTACAACGTTGATCGAAGGACGTTTATGGAAGAGACGACTAATTTCTTATTATTCAAATTTATACTAGCATTCATAGCTGGGCATTAACTCGTTAATCCGTTAATCGTTAATTAACGAAGTTAACATTTTGATTAACGGATTAACTTTTAAGTTAACTTCAAAAAATGTTAACGGACATGTTAACTTCCGTTAATTATGCAGAAGTCTGTTAATCGTTAATCCAATGCCTACTATTTACCGCACGGCTGACGGGACGAAACGCGAAAAACAGGTTTAGGCAGTGCCGGGCGCGGCAAACGCGGCGCGGGGCAGTTTGAATGGCGAAGGGAGTCAAGGGAGCAATACGAGTAACTACGATGATGACGTGGAAGACTTTTTTAATTCTGTCACTCAGTCTATAGAAAAACCAAAGAGCTCCAACTCTTTTAAGAGTAAAGCGCACAGTCTCGTTAAAATGTGGCTGGACATGAAATCCTCATTCAACCATGCTGCATTCCTCGGGGAACAGATATTTTTAAAACTTATTTTTATTTATTAAATACAATACTGCTATACCCTCAAGCGCTGCTGTAGAACGTCTGTTTTCCACGGGTAAAGACATTTTAACACCAAAACGAGCCTCGCTTTCAGACGAGAACTTCAACATGTTAATGTTTATGAATGGGAATATGCACCTTATGTCCGACGATTCAATTACACATTTATTTGAATTATACAAGTACTAGCGGCCGCCCGCGACTCCGTCCGCGTGGATTTCTTTTTTTCGAAATAAAAAGTAGCCTATGTTCTGTCTCAGGGTCTAAAGATTGTCTGTACCAAATTTCATCAAAATCGGTTGCGAGGTTTAAGCGGGAAAGCGTAACAGACAGACAGACAGACAGACAGACAGACAGACAGAGTTACTTTCGCATTTATAATATTAGTTGGGATTTTGTTTTGTTCCTAACCTGTTAACTTCCAGAACTTAAACCAACCAACAGGTTTTATAAGTTCACTAACGCAACGATATAAAAATGCAATTTTACACATAGTTAACGGATTAACGATTAACTTTAACTTGCGTTAATTCTTCCGAAATGTAACGCTTTAACGTTTAACGAAGCTAACTTTTTTTGTAGCGGATTAACGATTAACGAAGTTAACCATTTCATTAACGGTGCCCAGCTATGCTAGCATTTAGCTACATGTACATGTTTGGTAGCATGAACGTGCCAAGCCAAATGAAGGTATGATTTTTTCACATTAAATATCGGCAATTGGGCCGAACCATGAAATAAACACAGATTCTTAAACAAAATTAAGAAACTGAGAAGAAGCTATTAAAATATTTACAAATCCAGTTCTTTTAGAAACTAGAAGTAGAACATAAATCAAGTAGCGCATATTTTGCGATTTCCCTGTTGCATGTATTCTAATCGCGGCGCTGCTGGTTCACCTTCGGAACAACCATCTTTTCGTCTGTCCTACCCCATAATAAAGATAAAGCAATAACGTAACAATGATGACAATATCACTCTCCCCTCATTGTCTGCTGGGCGACCGGAGACACGACTAAGGTTCATTTGCATACCGCTTTGTTCGCGAACAGATAGTAATTTGGAAGGTCGCTAATGTAACGTCTCTAGTTCCGTCTTGTCCGTGGTTTAGAATTTTTAGTATTTTCATTTGCTGTCTTGTGTGTCTTTTTCCTGGCAGGGGTATTTTCATTGTAGACAATGCATAATTTTACAAAACAAGTGGTAAACTGATCTTAATTTTGGGCCCTAACAGAGTTTTCGGAATTTTAGTTATGAGATTTAAGAAAAAAGCAAGCATTTAAATTCCTTTGACCTTTACAATTTTAACGTTGGATTTTTTCTTGATGAAGAGGTTCGCATGAGGTGGGTCTTCATGTTTGACAACCGCTACGTGTACCACCACAGCGACGAAACGAACAAGTTGCGAATTTTAGCAATTTCCCTGTTGCAGATATTCTGTACGTGGCCTTGGTCATTTATTTTCAGACCAACAATCTTCTCGTCTAACCTTCCTGCTAATAATGATAAAGCAATAACGTAACAATGATGACAATATCACCCTCCCCACATTGTCTGCTGGGCGACCGGAGACACGACTTGGGTTCATTTGCATACCGCTTTGTTCGCGAACAGATAGTAATTTGGAAGGTCGCTAATGTAACGTCTCTAGTTCCGTCTTGTCCGTGGTTTAGAATTTTTCGTATTTCTTCCTTTTGTAGCCGCTTTTGGCTGGGGTAGGTACCTTTATTGTGTAGAATTAGTGGTAACACTGGCCGATATTTTTTTCTTGTCCTTTGAATTTTAGAATTTATTAATTTTTAATATAATGTTTGATCGCCACCTTTTTAATATTGGTAATTGGAATATTTCTGTAGGGTCTAATTAAGACAATTTAACTTAAGAGGCAGGTGAGTTCATTTAAGATATTATAGTCAACTAGCGGCCGCCCGCGACTCCGTCCGCGTGGATTTCTTTTTTTCAAAATAAAAGTAGCCTATGTTCTGTCTCAGGGTCTAAAGATTGTCTGTACCAAATTTCATCAAAATCGGTTGCGAGGTTTAAGCGGGAAAGCGTAAAAGACAGACAGACAGACAGAGTTACTTTCGAATTTATAATATTAGTTGGGATGGTAAGTAAGTTGTCAAGATATCTCTATGTTCATAGAAAATGTTTCCAAAGTTTTTTTAAGAATCGTGCTGCCTTTACTATTTACTTTTTTTTCTTATTTAATTTTTCCAACAATAGTACATTCTATTTATTAGTCTCCGTCTAATAAATTTCACAAAAAGTATTAGTCTATTATTTACCAAAATTCAGACATATTTTATGCTTATCTTCAAAGTAAGTACACACGCCTTTGACATCTGCAATAAGTATTACCTACATCTTCAATAAATAGAGCTGTTATTAAAACATTTCCATCCTAAACAAATATGGAATTTTCCTAAACAAACTCCGCTCCTATTTTTTCGATCTCGCCCCGGCTTTTCTTTAGACTTCACAAATTGCTATGAAAATATTTTGTTTGCATACTACAAACGTTTTTTTATTCGTTGAAAAATGTTCAAAGATTCAATCAAGTGTGTACACAGTCGTTTTTATGTTATAATTTCTTTTATAGTCGTCAATCATGCAAATATATTACGATATAATTAAATTAAGATATTTGAAGGAAACTTCTTGATTGTTAAATACTTGTTTAAATAATTTAGTGCTTCATTTATAATAATCAAAAAAAGCAAAAAAAAATTCAAAATCATTTTATGATCCGCATAGTATCGAAATGTACAATATTTTTACAAAAAAAAAAAAATTGTGAATTCCTGGACATCTATTAATAAATTTAGATTACAAAAATAATTCCATTGCATAACGTTTTTTTTCATTCCATTTCCAACAATAACTGCA
This sequence comes from Nomophila noctuella, assembly GCA_958496325.1. Taxonomy (NCBI): domain Eukaryota; kingdom Metazoa; phylum Arthropoda; class Insecta; order Lepidoptera; family Crambidae; genus Nomophila; species Nomophila noctuella. The sequence continues at coordinate 4,794,891 of OY292501.1, forward strand.
GATTAATTGTACAATTACTTACCTGCAAATGTGAAATACTACTATAAAAAGTCGTAAATTATGTGACCACGCACTAATTTATTTAATTACAACCCCGGAATGTAATTTTCATTTAATTGACTAACTTACAATGGGCTATTCCAATGTTGCTGGCTTTAGTAAATTTGCTTGTCATCTAAAAGGGTTCAACGTTAACGAGTTTCACTGAACTGTGATGCCTTTGGTTTTTCATTTGTTATTTTTGCTGACAGAACTGAATTTGTAACCTGAACACTGGATTAGTGACACAATTTTTAATTTTGTCATAGTTTGCATGTCATTATGCAGACCACAAACATTAAGAATTGTTTAAGTTAAATAAATAAATAAATAAATGCCTTGGACTAACACACCAATTGCCTAGCCCCAAACTAAGCTTGAAGCTGGTACTATGGAAGCTAGGGAACGGATAGACATACTTAAATACTTTTTTATAAACATCCATGACTCGAGTACAAATGCCGATGTTCATCACACAAACATTTGCCCCTAGCGGGATTCGAACCCGCGACCCTTGGTTTTGTAGCCAGGGTCTCTATCCACTCGACCAACGGGCCTGTTAAAGTTATTTGTTTAAGAAAATAGAAACCAGCGAAGGAGGAACCTATTCTTTAGTCACTATCACGGTAAAAAAGAAAAATATGCTGGGGATTTCAAAAATGCTCTGTCTTTATTAATTAATTAGTAAAACAATGCAACGCCACAAAAAGGACGAATGCACATCGAGTCTTTCTAATTTTTCAATAGAAGTCCTTTATTTTTTTTTTCCATTTTTGTTGAATGGACCTATCTGTTTTAGTACTACACATTTCCATTTAACCTAATTAGGTTTTCTAAGTAATGAATACATGGCAACAGAATGTTCTTATTTCGTAAAAATCATATTTCCTATTTATCTATGAGTGGTCCCAAGTATGTAGAAGAAAAATATGTTTTTTTAAAGATCCAGCGAATGGCGACCATGGTCACCATTAATTGCTTAAATAAACTTATAGATAAGTCTTCTTCGTCAATGGTCTATCCAACACAAAAATATTATTTTCAATATGTTATAATTTTCCAGTACTTCCTGAGACTTCGGCTTTATTCTATTACATAGTATAGTATAGTATAATTTTGTGACAAAGTTAATCTTTACTAATATATTAAATATGAAGAGTATGTTTGTTTGTTTGAATGCGCTAGAATCAGGAGCTTTAGGCTATATATACACATAGGTATATATACATACCTATGTGTGCGGAAACCGAAAACCACGCGGATGAAGTCGCCGGCAGCCGCTAGTTTGTCACATACAATTCATGTTTCGTAGGTGGCCTGATTCTTATTTGATATATTTATACTACGGTCTTCTTTAGTAACAAAAGCTCTTTATTTATGTAGCTTAAGATGGTGTATTGTATTACTAAATCGTAACTTAATAAATGCAACATTTAATTTAATTGGTGTATTACTTTCAATTGTTAAGATTAAGCTGTGTTAATCGAGTTTGTCACTGTAATTAAACAAAGCTCTCACACAATTTAGAACTTCGGTTAAACTAAACAAAACTCGTGATGTTTGCCTTTCATCTTGTATCAAAGTAACAAATTGATTTGAAAAGATAAAGTCAAAGGAGCGGTAAGGTGGCTTATTGAAATCGAATTACTTGAGATGATATTGAAATTTTACCACAATAAAATGTGCTGTGAGGGAATTAAATATAGTATATATAATTAAATATAATCAATTAGTCATACTATGATGTGGCTTTTACCTATATAATTATTTTAGATATGTTTGTCATCATCATCATCCTGATCGCATCCTCGGCCATTGCCTTGGAGTCCAGGGTCCGAATTTTTTCGACAGTATTAGGATATGTAACTAATTCCTGTAATTCATCGATATCCATTTTAAATTAAACTCATGTTGGAAACTATTTGAATGACGGCTTTTCTGGGGAAATCACTCCGCCTCGTGTGAGTAAGGATTCCAGAGCTCAGATGGAGTTTTAAAAACAGGCAACGCAACTGAGCCTCTTTTCACATAAAAAGACCTATGAAAAACAATTCTAAAACCTAGGCGTTAACAAACACTAACAGTTGAATAGTGTGCCAAACAAAAGGCTGTAAAAACTGCTCTCCTATCTCGTATGATGGCCGCAGGCAGACGTCTGACAATTGTCTGCCGCTCAATAACGGAGGGACATTCACTGTTGACAGAATAAAGGAACGGGGCCGGCCGCTTTGACGGAATTGAATGTACTGTGATTCTGCCCTCATTCGATTCTTTTGATTTGAATACATCTAAAACGTTTAATAAATGTCTTTATATGTAACGCTACTAAAGTTGTGAAAATTTTGAGCAGGCAAAGTCTTATTTTGTAATATTATCTTATTTAAATTAAAGTCTCTTTATATTTTATACTTAATAGCACGGCATTAATGTTCGTGAACATTAATGCCGTGCTATTAAGTATAAAATATAAAGAGACTTTATCGTACAGTCTCACCACAAACCTCATTGGTTTTTGGATACAGTACGAATAAAGTAATTATGTTATTGATTTTAAAACAACACATAATTATTATGTACGTTGTATTATTTTTCTCTTTAGCGTTGTTATAATATTTTCCTTACGATGCATGAATGTCATAAGGACATTGAAATTAATAGTTTGGAGTCCCGAAATTAAACCCATTTACAACTTACATTTCATTTTTCGTTTTTACCAACTCTTTCAAACACTAAGCGGATTAAAACCTTACACTTTAGAATAAACAAAAACACGCTCAACCTTTCATTTTGATTAAAACACAAAACACGATATAACCGTGGTTATGATCCGGTAGATGGGTGGGCCTGTTTAATTATCCGTCCGAAGTTCCGTTGCAGTCTAAACTTTCGGTCTCTGACTGGTCTCTTTTGATGTTTCTATTTAACTTTGCTGAATTTACCCTTTTGACTTCGAAAGGAGGTTAGCAGCTGTAAAGTGTTAGTAAAGTAGTAGTATTAATGTCCTACAATAGGGTAAAGTCTTCTTATGAAATCATATCGGTATAAATATGTAACTGTAGGCTAAAAAATTATCGTGCATAAGTACTTTGTTGAAAAACAAATAATAAAGGAAGTACAAAATTACAAAGGAAGTAGGTTAGTAGGCACTTTTTACTGTTGCAGTTTTGAAGGTTACAAAGATGGTAAGGTGTATGATCGAACCCTAAATAATTTATTTATTTATTTATTTATTTAGGACAAATCATCTCACATACAGACATAACAACAAAAGAAATCAAAAGACGAATAGCTAACGGATGGAAGAGATATTGGTCACTTAAAGAGATCATGAAATCCACAGATCTTAGTATGGGTATCAAAAGAAAGGTCTTCAATACCTGTGTTCTCCCTTGTATAACATACGGATGTGAAACCTGGGCTCTTACAAAACACCACAGAAACATGCTGGAACACTGCCAAAGAGCTATGGAACGAAGTATGATAGGTATCAAGAAACAAGATATGATACGAAACACCGTGATAAGAAGTAAGACAAAAGTCGTAGACGTACTTACCAGAATAGATAGTCTGAAGTGGAGATGGACTGGTCACATGCTGCGCGGTACACAAGAGAAGTGGAGCAGCATTATAACAGACTGGTACCCTAGAGATGGGAGAAGGAACAGAGGAAGACAAAGCAAGAGATGGGAAGATGAATTAAAACTGACGGCAGGCCCAAAATGGAGAAGGGTTGCTAGAGACAGAGTACAATGGAAATTGTTAGAGGAGGCCTTTGCCAGAAGGCACACTGAACTCAGAGATATCTTATAACATAATAGACAATCAAATCAAAATACAAAGAAAAAGAGAGTAGTTCAGGATAAGAGGCTTATTATTATTATTATTATTATTATTATGATCGAACCCAGTGTTGCGCAGACGCATCATCAGCCTAAGACGACACTTATTACGTTATTAACAGATGATAAATAGTATTAATTATCTTGTAGACCGGCACTAAAAGGCACTTAACTTTAATATGTATTTATTCATCATAGACCAAGGACATAGAAAAAATCTAGTGACAGCACCAGTAATCATAATCCTATTGACGCAAAAGTCAAAAGTATGTTGCATAGATGAAGTATCCACTACAGTAAAAATGTCGTTGACCTAGATTGACTGATTCCTACAACGTTAAAAGTATTTGCTGTCGTAAGTAGATCAACAAAACAAATTATTTTTTAATCGTTATAAATTACGGCCACATTAACTTAACTTTGTACTTCTTGTAGCTGATCTGTCAGACGTTGGCCTGCCCGTAAAAATGACGTCAAATATCATTGTAACATTAAAAAGTTTTTAGTAAACTTTCCAAAGAACTAAAGGTGGTTTTAAATTAATTATCACCACACACATCATGTATACCAAAAGTAGAAATTTCAGTTAAACTATTAACTTTAAAAAGGTATTTGTGCGGCCAGTTTGCCACTCGTAACCAATCTATTTCCCGCCAATAATGACACGTACTGTTGACTGAAACTTTTTACTTTTTTTTTCGAGCATCATAATTACTGACAGGACAACGTCTGACGTATCAGCTACAAGTAGAAAGTACTGAGTATTCATTAAATTTATAAGGCCGTTTTGTAACAATAGAAAAATAATTTGTTTTGTTGGGATAGTCTTATAAATGCAAACATTATGCACATTGAAGGAATCGGTCGGGTTCTGAGGGCTAAAACATTTTACCTCCAGTGGATACATCAACGATGGTCTTAAGGCACTCAGCCGTGCCGTATTTAGAGGGCACTTCGTTAAGAAAGCTTATTTCTCATTCAACACAGTCCTGGAACTTTTGCCACTTTCTGAATTCCAAGCAGCAGAGGGCGAGGTCGAAAATTATAATATACATTGGAGCCTGTTTTATTTTCTTTTCTTGTCCCGATTTGGGAATAACAATCTGGAAGTGGGTCAAAGATTTATTTTTTTGACAAACTTATTATTGTGTATTCAATATCAAAGTAATGTCAGGGTATGCGTTTATTTACTGCAAAATACATCAGTTGTCTCCGTTTGCGGAGCCTGGACACGAGGGAATGGTTGAAGAAGCGACCCGGAAGAACGGACGAACCTACTTAACTTGCGACCTCTTTCAAACAAAACTATCAATCATATTAATATTGTGAATGTTTGTATGTTTGGATGTATGTCCATCAATCATGCTGAAACTACTGATCAGATTTCGATGAAGTTTGGTGTACTCCAGGCAGGGTATAGGTTGACTGCACCTATGGAATAGAACAGTAATCTTGATAACGCGAGCAAAGCCATAATCGCAAGTTGAATAATCTTAAAATCAGCTTTCAATACATTTTTTATGTACAGAAGTTTGCATAAAGGATTCGATACTTTGCAACTAAATAACTAAGAAGAATAACTTAGATCCATCGATTTTGTTTTATCCATAAAATATTTGATTTTTAACAAAATAAGGGCTATATAATAATAAATATTGCTGCAGAATATATAAAAAAAAGTTACAAAATAATCATTATAAACGCAAATAAAAAACACAAAAGGAGTATTTAAATACAATGACACTTTACGATCGGCTGACTATACACTAGTACACTAGGTTATAATGACACTGTGTAAAATGAAAAAGAGAATAACAGTCTTGGTATGATTAATAGCAGAGCGTGGTTTCGATCCACGGACCTCTGGGTTATGGGCCCAGCACGCTTCCACTGCGCCACTCTGCTGTGACATATGGCCATGAAATAATGAGTTTACTGAATCAAAAATATATTTTCTATTATTGGGAACTAAAGCACTAATTTCTTAAATCTTAACTATATAGTGTATTTACTGTATAAGTTTAGGTTCACAATGCGGAAAAAGGGGCCAAAGGAGTCAATCGTTTTTGTATGGAGAGTTAGGCCCACATAAAATTTTAGCGTTTATTTACGAAATGGGTATCAATTTATTCCTTATAATCTCCAGATTATAGTGGTAATATTACTTTTTCATATTTTTACCGGAATCGTTAGAAATAAGATGGGAAAATATATATTAACCTCATAAACTAATCTGTCTATTTGCTTTCCTGACTTTCAACGCCTGAACCGTAAATACTTACACATAAGGGCGATTTTCCATTATGTTTTTCCTACGTATCTGAAGTAAAAGCAATTTATTATGACTAGTGTCCGCCTGTGACTCTGTCCGCGTAGAATAAGGTTTTTGCAAAAATATGTAGTCTTAAACTATAGCTTAACATTTTTTAGTTTAAGCCTGGCTCGACTAATAGATAATCCAACGCAAAAATATTTTTTCAATTCGAACCAGCTGTTTCTGATAGTAGCGTGTTCAAACAAACAAACTACAGCTTTTTTAAATTATGTAGTAAAACCATTAATGACAGTTGACAGACTAAAGGTTTCTGACATTTGTATTCAGTTTTTAAATAAAATCAAAATCCGGCAATAGACTAGCACTTGCGTTCCGTTATACGGATTTTTTTGTATTGTTTATTCGTATTATTTTATTTCATTAATTAAATGATTAAAAGTCACTATCAATCACCGCCTTAGATAAAAATAGGCATGAAAACCGTTCCAAAACTAAATTGCGTCTCCTTTATGTTCGATTTCAAGTGTTTCATTTTAATTCTATTGATAAAAACCTTTTTTCCTTCAGTTATCTGGATGTCAGCCATTGTTTACTAATCTTTGGACAGATATTTCACGGATATAATCAAAATAAGGCTTTTTATTTTGGTTTTATGACTCCGGTTTCGTTTGAAATTCACTTCAATAGCAAAATTCATAAAAAAATATTTACATTTTTTACATAGTTCTCTTTGTCTTAAACGTTACCGATTGTTGGTGGGCCCAAAAAAAACTGTCTCCTTTACGCGTCTGAATTTTAGTTCCGTCGGTTCATGACTTGACGTACTTTTAAATGGGAAATGACACACTATGCCGAAATTACGTCGCGTAATTTTGTATAATTTTGTATTGCCGCCGAACTTCGGTCGTGTTATTTCAGACAATTGTGTTCCTACGCTAACTATGTATTTTGTAACAATCACAACTAGTGATAAAATGACTCATTGAAGCGACATCGTTATTTTACTATTGCGTACTCATTTTTAACCCAAATTATGCCTGTTTAAATGCAAGACCCGAAATAATGCCTTGATAAACGAAACCAAACCAACGAGACGTAAACAACAAAACGCATACACAACATCAAAATTCCAGATTTATTTACTCTTCAAAAACCGCCGACTTTCTCAAAGCTAAGTCAAAGAGACAAACCAACTGAGACATGAAATGTATCGGTAGGAATACCGTCAGCAATTTATTCATGAAATTCAACACAAACGCATCGGAACAAACCTGTGTTGGAACATTTTATTCGTCTTGTTCCAAATAGAGCCACTCATATGATATACGGCAGATTTTAGATTCCCTTTTATTTTTCTGGAACGACAGGGAAGGTTTAGTTTGCAAATTTTGTTTGTATTTTCGGAAAAAAGAAATACGAGTATGTAGGAAAAAATGTGGTTTTCCCTATTTTCCCCATTCGCAGTCATATACTACGTCTACAATGTAACTAGGCTTAGAAATCAGCTGAATTCAGATTATTATTGTTTGGTTGAAATTTTATTCAAGAAGCGGAGGTCGCAACCACAAGCCACGACTATAAGTAACATGAAATGAAAACTTAAACATTTAACTTTCTAAATATACATTCAAATTTAATTATCAGTGGAAGAAAATTGTTCTGAAGTATTTCTACATATTAAAGACAGAAAATTTTTGAAGTAAAATGTCCGCCATTATTGTGGCTGTGTAACGGAAATTTTAATTAAGAAATCAGTAGGCTTGTCATCTGAAACTCGAAAACCAAAAATGATATTTAGCACAGTGACGATTTGTTTCCGACGTCTATGAAATAGAGCACAAACTTTTCTAGTTACCTTCATATGGTCGCGTTTGTACAAACCGCAGTCGAATAAAAAATATTTATCTAGCCCAGTTGACTATTTGACAACCCTTTGTAAGGCATGACTTGTGTACTCGATGTACAAAAATATTTGGCTTTGTGTTCCTAAACTGAAGCTTTTTATTTTTGTACCTGTCAAAGATATTTTTATGCATCATTGTTAGTGGGTGTATATACTCGTATATCTACATAATTTTATACAAATGTTTTTATATCATATCGTTTTCCAAATAAAATTAATATTGACCGTGTTAAAATTATTCGACGATACAAATTAATAAATATTTTATTGAAATGCAAATTCATGCTACTCTTCGTTTTGTGCGTTTCAAATTTGTGCGCTTCGAGGAATACCTCTCAAGTAATTTCTGGGTTTAAAAAGGGAAATAAGATAGCTAATATGTGTCATCGTAATTAAAATGCAAATTCTTACGTCGTTTACCCGTATCTTATTTTCTTAGACGCTTAAAAAAGGTTCGTGCCAAAAAACTTTAACCGCGGATGACATTGACTTAAAACGTTTAGCCCTCGCCATACTTCAAACCACTCTAAAATTGGTACTAAAATTTGAAACGACAGTCGCTTCTTATCGCAGTGACAGCATGTTGAAACGTACGTCACGCAAAACAAAAATAATGCCACAGTTTCCTGGTATCGAGGGCATGTCTAACGGTTTAAATCTACGGGTTCGGTTGTATTTTAGGCGGCTAATTTGCTACAGCAAAAACTATAACCGCGGAGGTTAATTAAGTCCATCTGTAGCTGTTACTGGGAGCACGCCCTCGGGGCTCTGGGGGCTGGTAAGCATTTTATACCGAGAGACTTAGCATAGGTCAATAAATGAAACGAATAAAATAAGATAAAAAATCTTTAGCTGGTTTGCGTGATCACGGCTGCTGAAAAATAGTCGAAACATCGGGTTTTTATTGTTTAAACATAGTTTTAACTAATCCACGATCTTTATGTTAATAAGTACCTATGTTTAAATTTAAGAGTTAAAACAGACCCTTCCTTAGAAAACAAGAAATGTCGTGTAATCCATTAATGTCCACACGTGTCATGTAATGCCAACATAGTGTAGTAAGTAATACCCCATTTCTTTGCGTGGGTGACGCAAGAATAGACTAAGGTACATTCCGGGGACTGGGCGACAGGCTTTTGTTTATTTTATCCACAGAAATATGTATTTCTATGATTTTATCGGTGACTATACAACGATCGACACACGACTCAGCCTGGGGACAATAGCTAACTCGCTATCTGGAGGCTAATGTTATGACTTATATTCAATGATTTAGATCATATCAGTGGAAATTAATCAGCTCAGACATTCAGACCTTATTTTGACTTGTGTCACTGGACCCTCGGTACAATAATATCCCTAAAGACACACAAGAGACCACAGGGTAGCACAGGCGGCTACAGAGAAAAACAACTCCTTATCCGATGTGAAATATCGCCCATTTGCCGACTTTAAAATGGCGAATTGCAGCTAGATCCTTTACTTTTTGCTCGGCCAAAGCGGTACTTTGTTTTGTTCAAGCCTGGCTAAATCTAAGACAATGTCGATTTGTGCTCTTAAAAACAAATCATTGGTACAAATGTTGGAAAGGCTTCGGAAGTAATTTACGTTGGAGTTGGTAAAATTAAAGGAACGTCGATGTAAAGACATGGTCCATTCTAATATAATAAGGCTGGAGAGTTTGTTTGTTTTTGATTTGAACGCGCTAATCTCAGAAACAATGGTTCAAATTGAAAAAAATAGTAAGGGTGTGAAATGGAGAAGGCAATGGAAAACCACACTATTAAAATTACCTTGACTGTTGTTGTGTGTTTCATTTCATACAATCCTCAGATAATGAGGAATACGACTCAAGGAGAAGGTACATTTTTCAGTTTTCTAATTACTCGTAATTGACATTGAAATTTCTGCGTTTATGAACCGAAGTAATAGAATAACGAGTGTTTATAAAATAAATATATGTATGTAGATACTATTTTACTGAACGAAAAAAATAAGGAAAGTCTAACTATTTTAATTTAAATTTCACTTCTTTCCAGCGGCAACCTTTTGATACAAATTTTAAAGAAGCAAAAACTTATAACTTAATATTAGGATTCTCTCAAGAAAATGTAAATTGAACGATATGGCAAAAAATCTTAGCTCGCTTTCTTTGTAGCCGACGAAAATTCTTTGCTTGGACGAAATTTGCTCTAGTTAACTATATTGATAAAAGGATGTTATGAATTTTTAGTCGGTGTGTAAAATTTTACATTAACTGCTGTTAGAAGGTCTGTTTGCTATTTAAAATCTGCAGTAACCTTTATTTTTCGAAATCTGATATAATAGCGTCAATCTACCTCGTCCCTTTGGCTTTAAGTCCTAACTGGCATGAACTCCCTTCGGATGTAACAACATATAAAAAAAAATAAAAAAACTAGTGTCAAAATATTCCATACTTAATAACGAACGTCAAAGTCTATTAAAGTTTTTCTGCAAAAGTGACTTTTTATTAATAATATCCACTTTAAAAAGAGTGCTCGGATTGGGAGAACTAATTGGATGATTTCAGAAAACATCTGTTTGTTTGAACACCAAATACAGCTATGATTTCTATTTTTCAACTTGGGAATTCTGTTGCAAAATTCCTAATATCTAGTAACATCAGTACAAGTAGTGGGTAATCTTCGATATCTTCTTCTTCCTAGCGTTTATCCCGTTTCTATGCGGGGTCAAACAAACAAACTTTCACATTTAAAATATTAGTATCATAATGAAAGTTAAATATGTATTCTAACCTAAAATCAAACACGTCAACTTTTCCCCGCTGTCGTAACCCCAGCTCTACCCAGACTGCATCGCATTTGCATCGCGTTGGGATTTCACTGCACGCGGAATTGTTTTTGGGAGAAATGGAAATGTTCTTTCTGCTTTACTGTTATGCACAAGGATTCTGTTATTGAACAATCAGGTTAAAGTTGGGAAACCAAGATTTGTTCTTGTGAATCCTTATTGTTCTTTTTGGAGTGAATCTTTATTAGATTTAGAAGAAGATGCCTTAATTTTCCGGTAGTCAAGTAGATTTCTTAGGTATTTATTGATTTACATTTTAAAAATATTGCGAGTAATTTTCACCTTGAGAATTTTTTTCGGAAAACAAATTCTTAGTTTTGCCAAATTATCAACGACGCTTTAGTCCATTTCGGAAAAGATGATCCCTGTGATACTTTTTATACGAAATCAAACTTTATTTCAAGGCAATAAAGTGTTTCAATGATTTTCCGTAGGTTCTTATTACTTTAGAATAGTGTAAAATTCCCTTTGAACGCAAACTGTTACCGGGATCATCTTAGCTGAAATGGACTATAATTGTTAACGTGGCAAAATTTAAAAATAATTACGTAGTACAAGTCAAAAACTAGTACAAGTAAAAAAAATGCAACGCCAAAGTCTAAAATATTTTTATTATCACGTGCAAGTAGCTAAAATTAAATAAAACAAAAGATAAGCAAGGACCGATGCACTTCCCATTTATTTTATTTAAAACTTTGTCTGCACACTGCAAGGCTAAAATTAGCAGGCCAAAATTATGTTTATTCAGTATTCACACTTATTATTATATGAAATAGATACCAATTCTGTATAACACGTTATGTTATTCCGAATAAGTCATTTGTTGTACCTATAATAACATAATAGGAAAAGTAATTAAAATGCACGAGATAACATGCCTGTTTCTCCGCTAAATTAACCATTCAATGGATTCTTTTATTTCAAATTCAAATTTAGTTTAAACTCATTATTTAGTTGTTAATAGTCCAAGTGGAATGCCGTTTTTGTTTTAACGTTCGTATTGTAGTAAATTAAGTAAAAACATACTCCTAGTCATGATATATTTTGAGTGTTTAATTTTATTTAATAAAGTAGCATTCGGTGATCAGTTAAAAAATCAAAACGTGAAAACTCTGTAGTTCGAACATTAAACAATTGGTGATTTTAACATTTCAAATGGGATACGAAGGTTTGTGTAATTTTTTTATTTGACTTTAATGATAGTTATTTATATATGAATTCCTTTTCTTACTCTTAAACTTCTATATTTAGATAGATCTGCATCTGTAAAAGGTGATTATTTGGGTTATTCAATATCTGTATCGACTGTGTAAAAGTGAATATTTCTGGATGCAGAAAGCTTAGTAGTAAATAGTATTATGACCATTATTGTAACAAAGCACTTGGGTGTGTGATAAAAAAAGCCTTTATGTGTTTGGCGACAAAAGCCTTACCATGAAAAAATAATTTCGAAGGGAATAGTAAAAAATATAGTTGTATAATGGATTGACGATCAAAAACCAGGGTTATGTTCGGAAAAAGAGAAAAAAAAATCCCGGAAATCAATCTCAGTTCTAAAGCCACAAGATCAATGATCTGTTACATAATCATGATGTTGTTACATAAATTGAACATATTTTTGATCCAGAAAATGCCGCTTCGAAGGAAGATGACAAACAAAACATGCAATTATTGGAAGATGCTCTTGTCCATTGCAAAGTTGGGAAGTTCCACGTCCTACTTATGTTTGGGGTGACTTTAGTAGCCTTTTCCAATATCATGGTGCCCACAACTTTGTCTTTTGTCTTACCTATTGCTGAATGCGACTTGGATATGTCGTTGATGGAGAAGGGAGTTGTAAGTGCCATGCCCTTTGTAGGTAAGTTACTTAATCTTTTAAACTTGTTTGTTATGTACAAGGTGTATCAAGTCTAATCCAATTGTTGTTTCCAACAAAAATACCCATACAACATAAAGATTTGGATGTACTCTGGGTCTTTTTTATTCCATTCATACAGGTACTTTGCCACCAAAGAGTTTTTGCTGTCAAATTGCAGTGAAACGCCAGGGATAGCGTATCAAAGGAACTAAAATACATATCGATGCCTAACGGCCAAAATGGCCTAAGCGACATTTTTTACGAAATCGACTTATATACATCATTGGAATCGCCTTTTTTTTCTGCGTCGTTCTATCTAGGTTTCGTCTCTCTAGGGCGTTATTTTTGTCGCTTAAGCGGTTGGTAAATTAAGGCTCGAAGCCTTAATTTTACGTCCTAAGCGCCCAATATTTAGTGTTTTTTTTCATTCTGGTGGTTAGGAAATATAATATTTTGAAAAAGTTACTCAGACAATTTTGCTTGAAAACAATAAATAACAAAAATGTCGCTTAATACTTTCGGGCTGCAATTTTCAAATGTAACATATGGCGCTTAGGATTATTTGCCCTATCACATATTACTATGCATTGTGGCGCTTATCCCATTTTTTTCTCAAAATAAATGATTCAATCTATGGGTATTGGTGTCCCTGGTCGCAGACTTTCGCTGGTACAGGTTATTTGCGACACCCTGTATATTTAGTATTTCGCTAACACTAATACTTTTTCGTCAATCACTTCTTATGTTGGCTTAATGTCGGTTAAGCAATTTTAATAAAGATACAGATGCAATTAAGTCGCTTAGGCTAACATGAATTTTTTTGGTAAATGCAGTTATGACATTTTTGCTGTAAAAAAATAAATCCATTTGAGCATAAGCGACTAAAAACACCCTTAGATGAATGATTTGTAATACTTTAATAAATACATTTTGAAGAGAAGTATCTTTTATATATACACCTAAAATTTGGAATCTTAGGAAGCAAAACCCAACGACTTATGATTTTTTTTCGTAATTTTTCGTCTTTAAACCTCTCTCCTGTAAAGTTTGTGAAGTGGCGGTTAGGCCTTTTTGGCCGTTAGGCATCGATATTATGTTTTAAGACCAATAGTGTGATTCGCAATGAATATAATTTGTATTTTTTAGCTCCACTACTTCTTCAAAGTACCCCAGTTAAAACTGCGCTTTATTTTTGTACTCGATTTTATATGAGAGAATTCGTGTGACATTTTAGTTTTTAAATATTCTACATTCTATATTCAACTACAATTAGTCGCTTTTTAATTATTGAAATCCTTTCAGGCCAACTCCTAGCATCTATTATTATTGGATTCCTATCAGATGCTTTTGGAAGAAAATATTTCATAGCATATGGATTACTTGCGATATTTGTCTGCCAAGTTGTTGGTGCATTGAGTCAAAATACGTGGACTTTAGGAAGTACTAAATTCTTAGACGGAATTTTGTAAGTATGTTTCTCTTTATTGGAATGTTTTCATCATTTTGTTTCGTTTCCAGTTTAATTTCCTTATCTTATAAAATTAGCATCTTGCATTCAAGAGTTTTGTAGAATAGGTAAGTTATTTAGAATACAAATGCTTGAGGGAAAACTATTGTCTAATCATATAAATACTACCTTCACGACCGCCGCGCCGTCCGCGACAGTCCGCTTGGATATTGGTTTCCGCATACGTAGTGGTATAATATAGCTTAAAACCTTTCTCGTCACATGGACGAAATTCAAACCAGTAATTAATTAAAGATATGTATAAAGAACAACATTTATCATCATCACCGTATACGCTTCATAAAGTTATATAAAATATCAGCCTATTAATGTCCCACAGCAGAGCAAAGGCCTCCATCGTTTGAATCTTGTTTTCATTGCAAAGATGAGATTTGGCTTAATTACCACGCTTGCCAAATGCAGGTAAGCGATTTATGAACCCGGGCTGGTTCAGAAAAATCGACACTTTGGCCCGATCCGGGGATCGAATCCCGGACACCGAAATAACGTCCCGGTACTTAAACCACTAAACCATCGACGCTATCATCGCATCGATAATATCGTTAAGTGAATTGTTAATACTAAAAAACGTAAATTGAAACTGCTTATTTTGTTTTCAGTACAACATTTCATTACCCCTCTGCCATAGTTATGATGGCAGAAATGATCCATAAAAACGCCAGAGATAAGTTCATGTCAATTAAAACCGTTTTGACATCACTGCCTCTTATCGTAACACCACTCTTGTCTTGGGCTATTTTACCACAGAAATGGGACATTGTTGTTATAGAAGGCTATTTAGGTAAAAATGTTTTAATTAATTTTTTTTTTTTTTGTTAACTTCTCGTTCAGTTAAGCCTATACATACTGTAAGATTCCCGCTAAGATTTAACTTAACTTTAAGATTATTGTGCATTTATTTAACATTTATTAATATATAAGTTTTTTTTTGTTATAATGAAAAAGCATGAAAAGATTTTGAATAAACTTAATTTCAATAAGTTAAACTTAACATCATAACTGGTGGAGAAATTGTAAATTAAAATCCATTTCAACGCATTTTTAGACTACTGTGATACAATAAAACATTACTTCTTTATTCTTTCAGAACTTCATTCCTGGAACTTTTACCTGCTTCTCTGTTCTCTTTCGAGTTTGGTTGGAGGACTGGTATTTCTTTACTTACCAGAGAGCCCTAAGTACCTACTCACGCATGGAAAGGAAGACGAAGCTTTGGTCGTTTTGAAGAAAATATACTCTATGAATACTGGAAACCATATGGATACTTTTCCGGTACCTATACACGATCTTGTTCATTATAAAAAACTTCACTCATAGAGCTTTATGCCTTTAGCAATTTAAACGATATATAGAGTTTTAGTATAGAAACACACAAGGCGGAAAACACGCGATCGAAATTCGGCGTGACTACTCCTGCAATGAATTTTAGACGAAAGATGACACACCATGCTAAAATAACGTCGCGTAATTTTGTATTGATAATTGGCGGAGTTATCGCGTAACAAACATAGAAAAAAATTGGGCAAGTGCGAGTCGGACTCCCGCACTGAGGGTTCCGTACAAATTCTATTTTTGACGTATTAAAAAAAACTACTGAATAGATTTCGTTCGAACCAATTTTCGTTGGTAGTTTTTATGGTAATGTACATTATATATTTATTTCAGATTTATCATCCCCTTACTTTAGAAGTTAGAGGGGGGGGGACACACTTTGTTCCACTTTGGAAGAGTCTGTCACGCAAAGTATTCACTTAAAAAAAAAATGAGCTTAGAAACCTCAATATAATTTTTAAAGACCTATCCATAGATAGCCCACACGTATATGTCCAATGAAAATTTATTTTTTCAGTTTCAGTTCTTACTATGGGGACCCCCCATTTTTTAATTTTTTTTTTCTATTTTCGTGTGAAAACCTTGTTGCGGTTCACAGAATACATCTACTCACCAAGTTTCAATAGTATAGTACTTATAGTTTCGGAAAAAAGTGGCTGTGACAGACTGGCGGACAGACAGACAGACAGACAGACAGACATGACGAATCTATAAGGGTTCCGTTTTTTTGCCATTTTGGCTACGGAACCCTAAAAAGAACAAAACATACGGGTCGAATTGAGAACCTCCTCCTTTTTTTGAAGTCGGTTGAAAATGCATTGCCGCCAAACTTTGGTCATGTTTTTTTGGCTAGATGTTTTCTAAGCTAAGATTTATGCGGACTTGAGAAACACAATTACTATTTTGTGTTTTAAGGGGCATGGGCGTGTTCCATTGGAATTGTCAGGCATGATAATTTTATTAAGTCCATGAAATATTGTGACAGAATATCAATGCAATACCTATGTATTGTTTTAAGTGGTGTATTTTTTCAGGTTACTACTCTGAAAACGGGGAACATAGAAAACCCTCATAAAGAAAAATCAAGAATATTCACCTTTAAGAACCAAGTTGTTAAAGCTATGTTTGACGTCAAAAGCCTTTTCAGAAGACCTCTGTTGGGTCGACTTCTGTTATTTTGCGCAATCGCGTTTAATGCTATGATAACGTAAGTTGTACAAGGTATTATTAGTAGTTAGTATCATCCTATTTATGTCTCAAATAAATAAATATTTTACAATAACACATACCTACATTGATCTGACTCCGTAGCTGAAGCACTTGTGTTGCAGATATCAAAATCAAAAGTGGTATGACAAATATACTTAAATAGATACTAATAGTACCCAGGCCAGAACAAACATATTCAATGTTCATGCACACAAATATTTTTACCCTGTGTGATCGAACCCGCGACCTCTTGGTCTATAAGTCAATTTCTCAATCATTACACCAAGCGGGTCGACACAAGGAAACATTATTGATCACCAGACCACGCTGTCCAAATGCGGATTGGTGATCACAAACCCTGGCTCTGTTCAGCGTGAAATAATAGTATCTACTATTGTGATTCGTCTGGTTTGTGAGTGTGCCAGAGGCCCCACACCTCTTTTAAAAGGCCGGCAACGCATCAACGTTACCTCTGGTGTCGCGGATGTCCATGGGCGGCGGTGATTGCTTACCAACAGGCGACCCGCTAGCTCGTTTGCCGCCTCTGCCATAAAAAAAAACTGTTATGTTGCTTCTTACGAATTTTCTTCTCTTTCCAGATTCAACGGGTTGAGGCCTTGGTTTCCCCAAATAACCACAATTGCGGAAAAATACACAAGGGAGCATAACCAAACAGACAAATTTTGTACTATGATAAATGAGTACACAGATTCTTTGACGAAGAATAAACATTTTGAAGCTGACTTTACTGCAGTGAATAGTAGTAGTATTTGCATTCCGGTGAGTTTTTTTATTTTTATTAGGGATACAAACAATAATTATAACATAAAATAAAACTTGGATTACAAAATAATACATTAATTAGTAAAGTTCCCATAAAAATTTTGTTTTAGTGTATATTTCATGCATATAACTCAAATTGGTAGTTCATTGTTAGTCAGTTCTAAAAAACTTGGTTTTTTTTATGTAAAAAATACTATTATATTGATATAGCTTGTTGTTTCTTAGTGGGTACATATTAGTGTACACACTACACGGAGAACACGTGACAAAAGTTTAGCTGAAGTTCATTTACTTTATAATATTACGCGTCGTTATTTCGGCAGAGGGTGTAATCCCCCATTTAAAATACATCGCGGGCGTAATCCCGCCGAACTTCGGTAGCGTTTTTTCTGCCTAGTGTGTTCTACTAAACTTTCTGTTTTCAGGATATAAGCGGCTCTGACACCTACATAAGCGGTGTGATCCTTGGCGTCACAAGTTTATTCCTTATGGGTATAACGTCATACGTCATAGAATGGATTGGCATGAAACCAGTCATGTTCTTCCTGTTAGTGCTACCGGCTGCATGCTTAGTGGCAATATATTGGGTCAGTTCTCTGATAGGTATAGCGGTGATACTGGCACTCATAAGTGGGTTTATGCAGACGATGTTCAGTTTTATGATAAATATTTCATGCCAAGTGTTTCCGACGACTTTGAGGTACGTAAATAATAACTCCTATAGTCCATTACAGCTAAGATAATCCTGGTGACTGTTTGTAATTAAAGGGAAATTTACACTTTTCATAAGTAATACGACCCTACGGAAAATCATATAAACACCTCGTGCAACTGGTTGCGTTGTAATAAAGTTTAATTTCGTTAAAGAGGTAGACGAAGCATCGGTCACAGAGATCATCTTAGCTAAAATAGACTAATATCTACTCATCCTCATAGGATCTTGATCAGTGTCTTATAATAAAACATACAATAATTATCTTCGCAACTACAACGGAAAAAAATGCAAATGCCTTCTCCAATCTCCATTAACCCATTAGCTAAGAATTTGCTGCATTTAAAGCTTGTTAAAACCATTTCTCCTTAACCGGTTTGAAAGTTTACCAAGAACGCTATTGTAATTTTTTTTGATGCAATGACCTCCACTGTAAATCTTTGCCATAAAAAATACGGCATCGTGACTTAGTCTTAATTTAAAATCTTCACATGTCACAAAGTTTTACGTACACCCAAGTACTTGAGCCTTCACAATAAATTAAAGTCTTCAACTTCGGTAAAGTGAAAATCTTTAACACAACAATGCGGCCCAGCTACTGGGGTGGAAAATAACACGCTCCGGCCGTATTCGGCCATGGCGGCCGATCTTACGATCAGCCAGGTACGCAGGATATATTATAGTGCACAAGTGAGTGCGCAAGCACAGGTGCACTCCCTATTCCTTCACACTCATAATTCGGTGCGACAGCAATCTGACACGACCGTAGAGAGATCAGGCGCAGGACCAACGAGCCTTCCGAAGCACGGAGGAGCTCGAGATGATTTTTTTCGGTCACCCATCAGATGTCTGGTATCTGCGAACGTTGCTTTACTTTAACAAACGCAGGCCGAGTACGCTAACCACTGCGCCA
Source organism: Nomophila noctuella (assembly GCA_958496325.1). Lineage (NCBI taxonomy): Eukaryota > Metazoa > Arthropoda > Insecta > Lepidoptera > Crambidae > Nomophila > Nomophila noctuella. Next base: position 4,814,114 of record OY292501.1, read on the forward strand.
TCGAGCTTTAGCTTGCTTTAGCTTTGGGGTGGAAAATACATAATATACTAGCGGGCGCCCGCGACTTCGTCCGCGTGGATTTTGGTTTCTATATCAACTTTTTTTCCCGTTAGGAGTGGATTTTTGAAATAATCTTTGAAAGGGGATGCCCACGTCATATTATCTTTATGAATGCAAAGTCTCAGCCCGATCGGTTAAAAATGACAAAGTTTTATACTAAAGTTCATCCCCTATTTTACCCCCTTGGGGGTTGGAATTTATTTATCTCATTAATTAGGTGATGCCTACGTCATAGTAGCTTTATGAATGCAAAATATCAGCCCGATAGGTTTAAAATTGACAAAGTTTCATACTACCGTTCATCCCCTATTTTACCCCCTTGGGGGTTAGAATTTATCAATCTCATTAATTAGGCGATGGCTACGTCATAGTAGCTTTATGTATGCAAAATATCAGCCCGATAGGTTTAAAATTGACAAAGTTTCATACTACCGTTCATCCCCTATTTTAACCCCTTGGGGGTTGGAATTTATCAATCTCATTAATTAGGCGATGCCTACGTCATAGTAGCTTTATAAACGCAAAGTCTCAAGCCGATCGGTTAAAAAATGACAAAGTTTCATACTAACGTTCATCCCCTATTTTACCCCCTTGGGGGTTAGAATTTATCAATATGTTTGCATAGACGATGCAATACGTCATAGTAGCTTTATGTATGCAAAATATCAGCCCGATAGGTTTAAAATTGACAAAGTTTCATACTACCGTTCATCCCCTATTTTACCCCCTTGGGGGTTGAATTAATCAAAATCCTTTCTTAGCGGATGCCTACGTCATAACATCTACCTGCATGCAAAATTTCAGCCCAATCCGTCCAGTGGTTTGGGCTGTGCGTTGATAGATCACTATGTAATCAGTCAGTCAGTCAATCAGTCAGTCACCTTTGAGTTTTATAGATATAGATTATTATTAATCAGTTCACTCAGGCACGCGAAAGAGGCTAAAACTTCGAGCTTAGTTAAATTGATTTCAAAAGGATCAAATGAGGGTTATTCCACCTTTCGTTCATTTAAAAATTAACCTAGCCTGGTGTTCATTTTATTAAGAAGTTAAATTGAACTGCCTAATATAATTTTCGCTTAATTGGTTCCGTTGAATACGGGCGAGAGAATAACGGTGTTCTAATTTGAATTATAGCAACTTGGAACAATCAGAATAACTGCCATTTTTTATAAAGTATTTGAGCCTAGTCGAGGTTTAAAAACAAGAGCCTTAAGTATAAGATTTTAGACTTTCGCGTTGCATTATGACACTAGTATTATTTAACGGGACTTAACGCTATATTAATTATGAAGTATATGTATACTACTTACTACTTGACGTTTCGGCTGCGTTACAACAGCCGTGGTCGCAAGCGGACTGGTGATGCGGGGCGTCGTCTGCTCGGGCGCGGTTGAGAATGTTATTCAACATTCAGCGACCACGGGCTGTTGTAACGCAGCCGAAACGTCAAGCAGTAAGTAGTATACATATACTACATAATTAATATCGCGTTAAGTCCCGTTAAATAATACTAGTGTCAAGAGCCTTAAGTATTACAAGTAGCAATTGCGTTCAAAATGCGATTGTGAATACCTCCTTATTGTGATGGCTAGGCTAGTAAAACGAAAGACATAATTCTTAGTAAGTATTACCAAGGTAGAAAATTGAGATAAATTTCCAATAAGTAGCACGTTTGTTAATTGAAAGTTGACATTTTGTAAACACAGGAGAGGAGTTTTGTGTACTCCATATTCCTGTTAAGATACTGTTTTAACGTTTGTCTTCTTGTAAATCTATTGAATGAATTGGTCTCAGATTAATGAATTTATCAAAAGATGTAATGAGTAATTTAATCTATACGAATCACGTGGGATGATAGAACAAGATAGCAGACACACGTACTCTCACGGCCTAAATGCCAAAAGGCATTCGAAAAGTGATTTTGTCGGTCAAATTTTCCTAACGTTCTTCTCGCAATCTGCACTGCATTTTAACCAACTTAAAAGTTATTTAACACATATTAACTTATACAACAGAACTTCCACGCAATCTTCGAATTCCTAACCTTAAATTCTTGACCGTGTCGTATTCTTTTGAGGGATACAGACTTAGGTAAAAAAAATAGATGAATTTTCTGACGCTTTGGGTTGTACACTCAAACGTGTCATAGGAAGCATTTATGGTATTTATTAATCTAAAGGGGTAGATACTACGAAATCTTCTTGTGCACTTTGGAAAGCACGTGCCGGTTCCTCCCAGCTACATTTGCAGTCGTCAATATCCATCAATGTACACTGAGCGTGTGGTTGTTTGAGATCCTGTCTCCCATCCATAGGGAAAACCCATTCCCTTTACCTAGGATGTTAGTGACCGAATGATGGTAAATAAATATAAAATTAAATATGTCTGGACATTAATCACACTGCGCCATCTAGCCCCAAACTAAGCATAAGCTTGTGCTATGGGTACCAGACAACGAATAAACATTACCTATTCATTATACTACTACATTATACTTTTACATATTATATGTACAAAGAAACACCCAGACCGATTCAAACAGATATTTTCATGCGCACAAATGTTTGTACCGTGCGGGGATCAAACCCGCGACTTTTGGTGTAGTAGCCGACCTCTCGACAATTACACCAAACGGCTCGTCGATGATGATGATGATGATGATGATGATGTTTTCCTTCTTTCAGAGCACTGTCAAATACACTAATAGTGATGGCTGGAAGAATTGGCTCCGTAGTAGGGAGTCTAATGTTCCCAGTCTTACTACGAATGGGTTGTATGATACCGTTTGGAGTAATGGCATTGTTGATGCTTTGTAAGTATACAATAAAAATAAACTCACTATCTAAAAGCCAAGATTACAATAATCTAACGACCCGTATGACGGACCGTTAGTCTAGTGGCCAGAGACCCTGGCTACAAAACCAAGGGTCACGGGTTCGAATCCCGCTAGGGGCAAATGTTTGTGTGATGAACATCGACATTTGTACTCGAGTCATGGATGTTTATGAAGTATTTATGTATGTCTATCCGTTTCCTTGCGGAAGCAAGGAATTGCCTAGCCCAAACTAACCTCGAAGCTTGTACTATGGAAATAGTACAAGCTTCGAGGTTAGTTTGGGCTAGGCAATTGGTGTGTCAGTCCAAAAAAAAAATTTATTTATTTATTACCTTCAAGTAACACAGATTAAATAAATACCTAATAACATAGATTTATATCGTTTTTGCCCTCGCCTACTTCGAAATTGGCACCAAAATAAGAGCGAGACAGCACGTTGGCCATTGATTGAAACGGGTGACTGTCAACGTGCTTGCTCTAAGAAGCGACTGTCGCTCTTATTTAAGTGCCAATTTCGAAATATGGTGAGGGCAAATCTAAAAATTTAAATGTATGTCTAATACGAGATAATGTCTTATTTTCACAGGTATTGTCGGCTTGGTATTTTTTATACCGAACACAAAAGATGAAAGTGGTGAAAATTAAACTACAAATAAATTCAACGGGACCTTCAAAACCTACCTCATATTTTTCTTACTTCCAAAGATAAAATTTAATGTTGCGTTTTTACTTTAGTTATAAATATTTATTAAAAATTTATTATTATATTTTTTTACTTTAGTACATTTTTATGACAGTAAGATTTAAGGTTGTCTCTTCTATCAAATCGGTTCTACTGTAATAGATGTAAGATTATGATTAAAAATTCAATTTATGAATAAGTATCAGGTATGACTATTTCAAGGGCTTTTATTTTCATCTTTTTCTTCAGTCTGTTATGTTAAAAATTGTTTCTATATTCCATAATACTCGAAGGTTGAATAACGAATTTCAATAATTAAGTTTGTAATTTAAATGTTCTGTAGGTATAATTTATTAATTAAAAAAATTAAATATAATAGTTAATTGAGCTACACGCACACGTTTTATAAGTACGTGTTTTTATAAATTGACGCATATATTTTGTTCTCGATGTCCACTCTATTCTAGACGAAGTAACTAGCGGCCGCCCGCGACTTCGTCCGCGTAGATATCGGATTTCATGATACAAATGGTTTTTCCCGCTAATTCCCGTTCCCGTGGGAATTTTGCAATATCCTTTTCCAACAAAGCATCAAGTTTACTAAGAAACCTGCATGCCAAATTTCAAGCGTCTAACTTAAGTAGTTTAGATTTTCCATACAAACTTCCACCCCCCATTTTAGGGAAGTGGGGGGATGGAATGGGTCAAAAAGTAGCCTATGTTACTCTCCCTTCCTTCAACTATCTCCACTTAAAAAATCACGTCAAATTGTCAAAATCAAAAAATCAAAATCAAAATATTCTTTATTAATGTAGGCTTCATAGAAGCACTTATTAATCGTCAAAAGTGCAACAAAAAATGACTCGACCACCGTCGCTCCGTTTTGCCGTGAAAGAAAGACAAACATACAGACAGACAGACACTTTCCAATTTATAATTTTAGTATGGACTAATATGGATATCTCGGTGTTAGTATCGCTTAATGAGTATGTAATGTTAACAATTTAAGAGCGTGTAGACCGCACACTAGCGCTGCCAATCGTTTTTATTGACAATTAGTTACGAATAAGATATTAAGATAAAATAACTCTCTGTAATGCACTAAAGAATAAAATTTAATAAAATTTATGTTTTTATAAAAGTAACTTTTTTAACAAAGTTCATAATTAGATAGTCTAAATCGAAAATATTGCTAAAAGTGGCCACTTTAGATTATGGCTATCTTTACGCTACAAAAGTATTCAAATAAGATTTTAAAAAATCATAAATGTTTTTTAGTGCACTACAGAGCGGTTTTGTACCTAAATATCTTTTTTTTTACAAGTAAAGAAAAACGACTGGCGGCGCTAGTGTGCGGTCTCCACGCTCTTCTATATTTTTCTATATCCCAACTAATATTATAAATGCGAAAGTAACTCTGTCTGTCTGTCTGTCTGTCACGCTTTCCTGCTTAAACCTCGCAACCGATTTTGATGAAAGGAGAACGGCAAACTGAGTACCACTCGTAAAACTAAGCGTTCCCAGAACTAACTATATAGGATTTAAAGGTAATCATGAGACGAACATTTTTCAATTTGAAGTAGATTTTTAGAAGCTGGGAATAGCCGGAAATCCTTGATTGTATTATCTTATAAAATCCCTGAAACAAAACGCCGGTCATCGAACATGGAAAAACAAAACGCATTTGACGTTATCTGAACAGCGACTCTTTAGTTTATGTTTGATAATGTGTCAAAATTGATCGGAAAGACATCGGTCAATTAATATTCATTTTCATAATCTTTATTGCATTCTTGTTCACAATATTTGCCGTGTTATGATTTGTTAAATGATTTGCCTTCATTTGATCACGCAGATACATACAATAATAAATATGTTGTATACAATAATAAAAATGTAATATAATAATATTACAATAGATGTGTGTTGGTTGAGCACCTTTGCTCCTGCGCTGTCAGCTATTCTGCGAAAAGGGACTCTTCGAGTGTGATTATTTGTGAGGACTTTCTAATATATACCAGAATGTTTTAGTATTTAGTGTGGGAACTTGCTAATGCGGTGATTATTGAAGTATGCGCGCCTATCACGCATACATCGTCATGTCCAATAAGACTCGAAAGCAATGAAAATCTTATTTATTTATTTAAACTTTATTGCACCATATAAAAATTGTACAAAAGGCGGACTTAATGCCTCATGGCATTCTCTACCAGTCAACCTTCAAAATCTTCTCAATATTGTTCAGCGCTGGATTTATCTTATCTTACAAAGAAGAGAAGCATAATATTATTTTAGAGAAATAAATAATAATTATTACATAATGATGTTGGTCTTTATTTTCCTCCTTGTTTTATTTGTTTTGAAAAAGCAGTGACTGTACGTTGATCTATCATAAAAATGCTTAACCACCAGTAAGGTGTTCCTCCACCCTACAGGTTTATATTAGTTTGCGCAATGTTATACAAAATAATAAGCAATAACAATGGAGGGTCATCAATAATATTTAAAAAAATATCATTGGGGCTCATATTTAGTACACTTCAATTTGACAGGTTTAAAAACTGTTTATAACGCCATCTGGAGAACGAATTTGACGTTGGCATTATTTGGGACAGAACTATTGACATTTTAGACCAATAGATGTCGGTGCTCGTATATTTAATATACTCCATGGCAATAAGGTCAATTTTTGCTTACATTTCAAAGTGACAGTCAGATGGTCAAAGCCTTAGTAACATTTGGGGAAATGGCAATTCTGTGGATAATGTAAAAGTTGCATTGGAGGTTATGTTTGAAATCATCTTTTTATCCCCAGCTTTAAAAATATGTTACCATTACATTTTTTGATAAGCATCATTAGAGGATTGATTTTCTAGTATTCACTTCTTGGAACGCTAAGTCTTTATGTGGTACTGGAAATACATGGGATTCTGCCGTTGTCCTTTGGTACAGACAATCTTTAGACCCTGAGACAGAACATAGGCTACTTTTTATTAGGGTTCCGTAGCCAAAATGGCAAAAAAACGGAACCCTTATAGATTCGTCATGTCTGTCTGTCTGTCTGTCTGTCTGTCTGTCTGTCTGTCTGTCCGCCAGTCTGTCACAGCCACTTTTTTCCGAAACTATAAGTACTATACTATTGAAACTTGGTGAGTAGATGTATTCTGTGAACCGCAACAAGGTTTTCACACGAAAATAGAAAAAAAAATAAAAAAATGGGGGGTCCCCATAGTTAGAACTGAAACTGAAAATATTTTTTTTCATTGAACATATACGTGTGGGGTATCTATGGATAGGTCTTTAAAAAATATATTGAGGTTTCTAAGCTCATTTTTTTCTTAAGTGAATACTTTGCGTGACAGACTCTTCCAAAGTGGAAAAAAGTGTGTCCCCCCCCCTCTAACTTCTAAAGTAAGAGGATGATAAATCTGAAATAAATAATAATGTACATTACCATAAAAACTACCAACGAAAATTGGTTCGAACGAAATCTATTCAGTAGTTTTTTTAATACGTCAAAAATAGAATTTGTACGGAACCCTCAGTGCGAGAGTCCGACTCGCACTTGGCCAATTTTTTCGAAAAAAAGGGATGAAGGGATTGAAATAGAGGAAACCGAAAACCACGCGGACAGAGTCGCGGGCGGCCGCATAAAGCTGAAGAGTTTGTTTGTTTGTTTGTTTGAACGCGCTAACCTCAGGAACTGCTGGTCCGATTTGAATTCTTTTTGTGTTGGATAGTCCATTTGACGAGGAAGGTTTTAGGCTATTGGAAATTGAAATCCACGCGGACGGAGTCGCGAACGGCCGCTAGTAATTAGATAAATATACACACAGGCATTTTTGTAACCAATTGTTCAGCTAAAACCAAATACCAAACCTTTATATTACCTATATCTAACTCGCAAACGTATTGTTTGCTCCAAACAGTTAATATGATAAGACAAGTTTAATTACAGTGTTTGTCTATAGATTCACACTATCTCGCAATTATAATATGTCTAATAGTCACATTAAATATTTTATCATACTGTGTAACGTTGCATTTAGATTTTTATAATGTCACTTCACTCGTGAGCAAAGTTAGCATTTGAGAATTGCATCAAAATAGACTGCGTTGCGAAATATGGTGGGTAGGATATAAAGTTAAGTTTTAGTAATTTCATTAAAAAATGTGAAGATATAAAATTAGTGATCGTTGTGGGTATAACAGTGTTTTTATAAATAGTGAATTTTACATCGTCAGCGATATGAATAAAGAGAATTATCAAAATGAAAGTAAGTACAGTTTTCATTTCTTACGTCGGTTCAGGTAGATGGTTAAATTTATTTATTTATTTAGAACAACCAACAAGAATAACACTGAACTAAAAATAACGTTATGCTAGATACAGGACTTAAGGCTAAGTGTTTTCTTAATTATAGGTTAAATATAAAGTAACAATTTATATTTAACCTATAATTTGTATGTGCTTTAGCGAAATTATATACAACTAATTTGACGGGCCCTTTGGTCTAGTGGTCAGAGACCCTGGCTGCAAAACCGAGAGCCGCGGGTTCGAATCCCGCTGAGGGCAAGTATTTGTGTGATGAACATCGGCATTTGTACTCAAGGCATGGATGTTTATAAACGTACATATTTATGTACTATGTCTATCCGTTCCCTAGCTTCCGTAGAACACAAGCTTCGATCTTAGTTTGGGGCTAGGAAATTGGTGTGTTAGTCCAATGATTTTCTTTATTAATATTTATAATTACATAACTTAGATAACCTAGCAAGTAAAATTGACTTTTCCATAAAAACTTTCGGATTAGTGATTAACTAATTCTAGCATAAAAATCGTCGGTAGGTTCATTGTTTTGGTTGGAACTACAGTGTTTTAATAAAATAAATACTCTAATCTAAGAGAAAAAAAACACAAAACATTCAATTTTTGTACGAGATTTGATCATCTGGCACACACATTTACAAACACTTGCATAAAGTTTGTGCCATCATGCAAAAGTATGATCCAGAAACCTACCCAAAGGTTTTTGAATCATACTCGCACTTTTGCGGACGCTGGACAAAAGTTGTTACGGTTTCTGATTGAAGCATTCACAAACATTGGCCAAACGTTTGAGTCTTCATTGGTACACATTATGGCACTGGCCAAAATTCGGTGTAGCTCACTGCCATTTACAGACACTGGCCAAAAGTTAGTATATGACCCGTTGGTCTAGTGGTCAGAGACCCTGGCTACGAAACCAAGGGTCGCGGGTTCGAATGCCGCTAGGGGCAAATGTTCGAGTGATGAACATCGGCATTTGTACTTGAGTCATGGATGTTTAGAAAAGTATTTAAGTATCCGTTTCCTAGCATCCATAGTACAATCTTCGAGCTAAGTTTGGGGCTAAGCAATTGGTATGTCAGTCCAAGGAATTTATTTATTATTATTTATTTATTTTGTGCGCTACAGTATTGATTGATACTGGCCGACAATAATCACTCGATATTGATAAAATTATGCTCTAAATTAAATATTACGAAACCTCGGTGATGCTTTCCAAGCCGCTGTTTGAACGAGATTGTTCACGAGAACCCTTCGATAACTCACAAGAACAGTTAACACAATAGATTATTCGTTTCTATTAATATTTACTTTGGATGGGTCCAGCATAGTAAAATCCTGATATAAAAGGCAAACCACTCACCTTTGACGCCGACTGCAATGCTAAATTGGGATGGAAAGCCGTGATCGCCACGTGTCCCGTGAAGTCCTCTGATCAATCACTGGCACTGTCCCAAAACTGAAGAAACCACACTGTTAAACGACGTATAATCCAAGATGAAACACGTAAAGTCCAAACATCTTGATTATCACCGACATTCCGCGGAAATTATATAAATCTCAACGCCGAGTAAAACACCGCGCGCGATCAACCGATGAACTGGTGCCGGCGCTTACTGCGCCCGTCACAGCCGGAGCGCGGGTTTTTGTAGTTTACCCTCATATAAGAAAATTACTATGCCTGAACAGAGACTACGAACGAGTATCTTGTCAAAAGCATAAACAGATAAAGATAACTTAGCCCCAAATATTTTTATTTTAAATGTCAAAACGATTTTTACTACATAACATTTTTAGTGATTAAAAAAATTATTAACGTCTTAATAACAAAAAACAAACCAACCGTTGAATACTTAAAAGCAATTTTTTTTGTACAATAGTGTTGTAAAAGTAACTAAGAGTAACATGAATCATAATACTAATCCCCATTATAATATTAACAAAATATATATTTTAATTTAGAAATAACATAGGTATTTGGACACGGAAAAAGAAATATTTTAAAATGGATTATTGATCTGAACTTTATTAATTTAGAAATTATTTTCAACTCGTTAGGTACATTTAAAATTAATTTAATTGGAATACATTTCGCACTGTCATTTGATTAAGTAAATATCCACTGGTAAAACAAACAAGGGGTTACAACGTAAAATACACAGTCGTGTATCCTACCGTTTTGTTTGGGAATGATTTAATGAGACAAACACATGAGTCTCTTATCATAAGGAAGAGTCTGAAATTAATTTATTGCATGCTTTTGGATTTTATTATGAATGAGTTTAAAAATGTGATGACTCATTCAGTTCCAAAAGTACTTTTTATTTTTCTTGTATTCTTCTTTAAATTCTGTTGTCATTATTTGCTTCATCCAGTTCAGTCAGATGCAGTAATTATTGTCTTTATAAAAATTGATACTGCTTACGAGTATGTTAAATTTTTTGAGAACAAGCTAGAAGTAAAAGTACAAAGGTATAACGTTTTCTGAGATTTGATTAATATTCAAGTCACCGCCATCAGTTCCTTTTGCGTGTAACAGAACCTGTTGGAACAACAACCGTGCAGATTTAGAACAGTGGGTAGAATTGTAAATTGGAAATGTTATAATACCGCATACCATCTTAGTTATTCCATGATCAATATAATTAATAAAAGCAATCTAATTGTTAAGTTTCAATCATCATGATATGAATAGCTTTGTAAATAACGCCTCGATGGTCTAGTGATCTAAGTACCGGGCCGTGGTCTCGAGTCCTGGGTTCAATTCTTGAATCAGGCAATATTTGTGTTGATTTTCGGAACACAGCCCGGGATTGTGATCACCAACCCGCATTTGGCAAGCGTGGTGATTAAGCCAAAACCCATATTTGTAACAAAAACATAATTTCAAAAGATGGAGGCCGTTGCCCTGAAATGAGGCATTTATAGTCTGATACTTTTGTTTGTAAAGAAACCGCGACTTTATCCGTCTTATGTAGCGTTATGTTTTAGATCAGGTGTATTTTAAAAATAAGTTGGATAGATAACCAAACCTTGAATTTGATCTTCCCCACTTGCCGTCTTTTCCAGAGAGCCAACAAGTTCAAGAAGATGGGAAAGACTCAATGGACATACTTGAAGATGCACTTCTCCTTTGCAAGTTTGGGAAGTTCCATATCAGACTATTGTTCACAACTTTAGCTGCGATATGCGCGTCGACAATGGTTACTACGACAACCGCGTATATTCTACCGAATGCTGAGTGTGACTTGAACATGACTATCATGCAGAAAGGGTTGTTAAACTCAATGCCATTTTTTGGTAAGCCGCAGTACTTATATTTATTAGAATGGATGCTATAAACCTTGGATGTCAAATACAAAAACAAAATTGAGCTACATTTTCTGCTACTTATCTCGTGGCATGTTTCTTTTGCATAAAAGAAAAACTTAATTAATTCAATCTCATTTTATAGATAAACAATATAAAATAAGACAACATAAAAACAGGACCAAACGCGATTTTATTTGAAAAAAATATATGCGTGAATTTTTTGTCTATGAAATTAACGCCACTTGCTTAATTTTTTATCATGGATTGATTTGTTAATATTTTTAAAACACTATTTTTTTCGACTTTAAGAATAATGAACGGCAACTGTTGTCCAAAGACGACAGTGTGTTTAAGAAGATATTTCTTCGAGGTGTCTTTTCTATACGGAGAAGTAACTAGTAATACCTCAATGTTTATTTTATCCATTTATAAATTTCAGGTCAAATAAGTGTGGCGTTATTTACTGGGTTTCTCACAGACGCCTTCGGGAGAAAGTTATTCTTAGTGTCCGGACTGGCGGGCATATTCGTATGCTCCATCATTGATGGATCTAGTCAGAACTTCAACACTCTTGTGTTTGGAAAACTCATGGATGGAATATTGTAAGTTTTCTTTTATACTCATTTAAGTCAACTTGTTCTATGTTTCAACCGTTGTATCCTTACTTTTGTATTACAGTCGCTACAAAATAACGCCTCGATGGTCTAGTGGTTCAAATACCCGGCCATTGTCTCGAGGTTCTAGGTCCGTTCCGCGAAGTCAATATCTGTATCGATTTTTCCGAAAAAAGCCCGGGATCGGTGATTAAGCCAAGATCAATTTTGATTACTACATGATTTCAAATTTTCTAAGGATTTTACCCTGCCATTTAAAACTGGCTTTTGAAGAGCCTGACATTTTTAAATTAAATAAACTGACTGCGTAATAGATATAGGTGAAGAATTGATATTAGCATAGGCATTTTCATATATCTTTAGCATTGTACCTATATGCTGGTAGTCTTCCCATAAATAAAATAAAATAAAAAATAATTCTTTCAGCTCCAGTTTATGCTTCACCACGCCACAAGTCATGGTCTCAGAAATGGTCCACAAAGATGTGAGAGACAAAGTTCTACTACTAGTAGCTGCTTTCATGTCACTGTCCCTTATAATAGCAGCGCTCATGTCTTGGGCAGTTTTGCCGCAAAGTTGGGACTTTGTTATTTTTGAGGGGTATTTTGGTAAGTTGATATTATCAATTTTTTCTGCTACTTGCAGTCTATTGATAGATGTTAAAATTCAACAGGTTTCAACGGACACACATCCATACAAACAAACTTTGTTAAGTTTGATATGTTTAGCTACAAAAAGCGACTTAAAAGAAAGGATAAAATTATATAAAAGAAATAATCTAATAACTGGAAAGAGGACTGCACTGGGGTAGATGTTCTCTCTGGAGGACACACTCGGCCCTAGCTTTTACATTCACAAAGAATCTGCTTATAGTCCATTCTGATCGCAGATACAACAAAGAAACAAAAAAATAATATTAGCAACACCCAAGAAACTGAATTCACACTACGAACAAGATATAATATTTGATTTTGCTGTTTGGCTTGTACAATAAATTCAAAATCTTATTATTTTCTAACGTAACTTATCCCGATATTACAAACCTTATATCTACTTCATCATTTCAGTTCTTCACTCATGGAACATCTATTTATACGTGTGTTCTATTTGGAGTCTTATCGCTGGGATTTCGTATTACTTTTTACCTGAAAGTCCCAAGTTCTTGCTTTCTCATGGAAAGGAAAACGAGGCCTTGGAAGTATTGAAGGAGATATACAGAATTAACACTGGAAATCATAAAGATACATTTCCTGTAAGTATAGCGAATATTTCATAAATGATGTATCAACCAGGCTTTACAATTCCAGCATGAAACCGGGAGAAGTGCTAAGTTGATGATGCTGATGATCATAGTTGATGCCCGCTAAAATCATGGTGCAAGAATGTTATAAAAAACCTATTATTTATTATCGAAGGTTTTTTTTCATTTTTTTTTATAAATAAATATATCACAAAATCACATACATTGATCTGACCCCATGTTAAGTAGCTTAAGCACTTGTGTTACAGACATCAGAATCAACAGTGGTATTACAAATATACTTAAATAGATACATATAACACCCAGACCAGGACAAACAGACATGTTCATGCACACAAATGTTTGTCCTGTGCGGGTATCGAACCCGCGACCTCTTGCGTAATAGGCAACATTTTGACCATTACACCAAGCGGGTCGTCGACCATTACACCAAGCGGGTCGTCTTTGACGTACTCGTTTGGAGATGCACTTAACATCGATAATAAGATTGTATTATTAAATAAAATACTGATTGTTTCTTCCACCGACTACGGAATGTAATAATCGGGTAAAGGCGACAAAAATACGATAATTCCGTTTTAATTTATACACATCCATTATAGTCCTCAGATACTATTGATCAATAGACGTGCGAGAAGATGAAAAAATGTAGAAATACTCGAAGAGAATGTACTCGTAAAATATAAAATTTCCATCAAAAATCAAATCAAAAAACGAATCGAAAATTACAACTCCGTTTGACAAATAAGGAGTAAACGATACAAAATTTAAATTAAATTAACCAATTCAGGGCTCCATGGTAACAGAGTATCGCATTTACAACTCGAACAATTCATGTCTTTTCAATTGTCTTCCAAATCTCCTTCGGTCAATTAAAAGATTATACCCAACTCATTCTTTAACAATAGCAATAAATCCACCCCATTGTAAATACCGCCATTCATTTTAAAAAGCATTATTATTCCATTATTATGTAATCCCCAACTGTTTGAACTTATCCCATTACGTAGGAAAATAATACGATTTGGAAGACCATTCTGGGAGATTTTAATCTTCTTTCGTGGATCATAAATTTATTTTAGTATCATAGTTGAAAAAATAACAATTGTTTGAGACGGTTGTGTCATTATTTACTCTTAGGAGTTATGACAAATTTAAAAAAAGGAACGAATGACTGTCCCTAAAATTATTACATCTTTTACAGATACAGATAGGGAAAGAGTAAATTGTTTGTATGTAAAATGTATGTCGAGGAGTAAAACCTCCGCGGACTGGCCGCATACAATCTTATTTAAAAGAAGAAGTTTAAGAGCAAGGGGCGCATTCCATTTTTGAAAAGCGCGCGTCTGTTGTTTTTTCCGTACAATTTTTCTCGGTTTATCGCCTACTAACTTCTATTTACCAAACCGACGTGATAACATTGTATTTTTTAGGGTTCCGTAGCCAAATGGCAAAAAACGGAACCCTTATAGTTTCGTCATGTCTGTCTGTCTGTCTGTCTGTCTGTCTGTCCTGGCTCGTTCTCCGCCGTTTCTTAACCGATTGCCACGAAAATTGGTGGAGAGATGTATAGTGATAATTCAAGAATTGGTTTTTAAAATAATCAAAAAATAATTATTTTTACCCCCCCTCCCATATAGCGAAAAGTAAATTCGAAAAAAAAAATCGACTTACCCCATCGTGTGGGGTATCGTTAAAAAGGTATTTTTAAATACAATAAAACTTGCCTTGAAACCATGTGGATCAAACACCCCAGTCTCGAGATATATTAATACAAAGTTAAAATTAGAGCGTCCCCCCCCCCCCTTAACTTAATACTATTACAATAATTCTGAAAAAAAATGTCCTTTATACCTCTAAGTAAGTTCTTTCAAGGAAAACTATAGCGAACTCTGTATCATACATAGTTATTATTTTTATACAACTCGACCAACTTATGACGTGCAGTTGCCCTTACTAAATGGTGTCTTAAGCGGTCGGGCCATCTTTTAGCTACGGAACCCTTTCATGGGCGTGTCCGACACGCTCTTGGCGGGTTTTTTATTATTTAATTATTTCTTTTAATTTTAACTTGTATTAAGATTGTCTTTGATGAATACGCAAAATCTATACAGCTACAGTGTAGCTGTACAGTGGGGTTTTACCGGTACAACATGTGTAAGATATTCTTAATGAGAACTGCATTTCAGATAACGACATTGCATGCAAAAGGAACATTCGTTCCCTCTGGCAAGGAATCATTCAAGAAACAGTTAACGAATGCGATGTTTGAAGTCAAGAATCTATTTAGAAAACCACTATTTGGACGACTGGTATTATTTTCCACGACGACATTCTTCTGTTTGTTAGCGTAAGTTCTTAAACATTTTTTGTTAGTTTCAAGTTCTTGTAGGTTTTATGAATTCAGCTTTTCTTTATGTGGAAGGCAGTGAAAACATTTATTATTATCGAAGCCTTGTTATGCATTTCTTCTCAAATTCTGAGTTGATTTGAATTGAAGAACGTCAATAAAAGTTGTTATGAATCTTATTGCTACTCGTATAAAATAATGCGTCAGTCTACTCATGTTCCGCTGCAAGGCAAATCCCTACAACATTTTTTTTCATAATTTGGAATCATGTTATCGTTACAAAGATGGGTTTCAGTTTTACCACCTCACTTGTCAAATGCGGATTGATGATCAAAAACCCGTGCTGTGTTCGAAAAACCAACACAATTTTTCTGGACCCGGGCATCGCCCCTCGGACTTCAAGACTGCGGCTCGGTACATAAACCACTAGATTAGAAGGCATCTGTCGCCATCGTCATTCGATATCATCAATATAAATAAATTTGCTTTACAGATTTAGCGCATTAAGATTATGGTATCCCCAAATATCAACAATAGTTGAAACCTACGAATCAAAACACGGTGGTCCTGATTGGTTCTGTGACATGATAACGGAGTACACAGATTCATTACCACAATTCAGAAATGCATCGTATTTAGAAACTAATCTGACTGCCAATAAGACTGCAATTTGTATACCGGTAAGTAATTATATTATTTATTTCATTGCTAATGCAAAAAAAATTGGAATCTCACTTATTTATTTTATTGTGCGAGTAGTTTGGGAGTCAGGTTATATTGGCAGAAGACTTTATGTATGAAGGTAGTACCTAGCTAGCAAGTAAGGCCTTGGAAACATACCAGTCCTAAAACCAAACTTTGTCGTTTATTTCAAAGTTAGATTCGAAGTTTTAACTACAATGCCAATCTTACGTAAGTGGTTGAGTAGAAAGCATATTAGCTAACTTGTTGGATGAATAAACTCGTTTTTTAGATATAGAAAAGTGACTTACATTGTTGTTCTATATACAGGGTGAAATTTTGTAATTTTTTACTTATTCGTAATTTTTGTAACTCTCACTATCAGTTATTTTAATGTCGTATTCCCATTTCAAGCCTTATTTCATCAACGTTCCAACGCTTTGTTCGATATGATCGGAGCAGTTTCGAACCATAATCTGAAATTTGGCAAGTTCAGTAATTACAATATTGTAGTTGTAGCGGCTGACGTCAGAACTCGGTAACCTTTGACAGGGTAACTAAAACAATTATTCGTTGTGGTTACATCAGAGGTGCCTTTAAATGAATAGATATTTTAACTTTTGTTTTCCTGATAATGATATAAATAAGAACTGTCAACTCTGGATTGTACAACTATTTTCATTTTTTTACATTCGTTCTTTGGTTCGATATTCAAACAATCATCAAATTAAAAGCTGTTTAATATCATTTCCCAAAATTAAAAATCATGATTAGTAAAATGAAAATAAAACCGTTTAATAATGCAACACTCTTCATTAACAAGTTGTAGTATGTTTCCCAAAGTCGATGGTCGATGAAATTATTGAATAGCTTTTGACAGGCTTCAGAAAAGGGAGGTGGTCTTCAATTAGGCCGTATTTTAAATGATAACAATAAAATTAATGCCTTGGACTAACACACCAATCGCCTGCCCTAAACTTAGCTCGAAGCTTGTACTATGGATGCTAGGGAACGGTGAGACATACTCTTATTAACGTGACTTGAGTACAAATGTCAACGTTCATCACTCAAACATTTCCTCCAAGCGGGATTCTAACCCACGACCGTTAGTTGTGTATCCAGGGTCTCTGACTAACGGGCCCGACATAATAGATATAGGAAATGTTCTAATTACTACCAAATTCCTTACAGAATATCAGCGGTCCAATGACCTACATCAATGGCATGATTCTTGGCTGTATGTCTCTAGTCGGGATCCTAATAAGCACATACATTGTTGGATTCTTCGGCCACAAGCTATTAATCTTCATCCTCCTTCTTTTCTGCGCAAGTTGTTCAGCCGCATTATACTGGACCAACTCTCTCATTGCAATAGCAATGCTAATATCAGCGACTGTGGGTCTCATGCAAACTGCTTTGAGTCTGCAACAGAATTTGTTGATGCGAGTTTTTCCAACAACTTTGAGGTAAGAAGCGAAGTTGTTTACTAAAACTTTAAAGGATGAATTATTGAATATCGTTATTTGAAGTTGAAGTAGGTTTTGCTGAACGCAAAGAACAGTATTACAAAGTTCTTAACTTGCTGATGTTACGTATAAAAATGCAAATGTTTCATTGGAAACGGAAAGCTCTATAACATGGTGGATAGTTTTTGTTATTTTTCGCAAACGACTACTATTTCACCTGGGTTTCCAAGGAACACGTCATAATAAAGCCTATTTTTTTTAATGTATTCGTCTTTTTTCAGATCACTCTCAATACAAATTATAGTAATGATTGGTCGAATAGGCTCTTTATTAGGAAGCATACTCTTTCCAGTTATGCTGACTTATGGCTGCATGGTGCCGTTTATGGTTCTTTCCGTCTTAACATTATGTAAGTCAAGATTCATTATTTTTCTGTAGTTGTTTACAGACATGCTCAAATGTTTTTTTCTGTGCGGGGATCGAACCCGCAACCTCTTGGTCTAATAGGCAACTTCTTAACAGATACACCAGCAGGTCGTCAAAGGCGTCAAGTCGTCAATTTTTCAAATTCTAAATAAAACTTAGAGATACAAAAGCTATCTTTTTCTACAATGTAAGGAATATAGTAAGTTTGTAAGCCAAATTCAGATAATAGCAGTTCCGTCACAATATTGAATTCTCCAAGTTTTCTTCACAAAGGTTGCCGATTGTCCAAAAAAGTAGATTTACTGAATCCTGGAGCATGACCTAATCTTACCTTAGATCAAGACAAACCGCTCGGAAAATGATGGATCTTCCACGCCATTATCCACTTTTATCATTCTTTTGACAGCCGTAAGCTTTCTTAATAGTCCAGGAATTTTAGATTTTATCTGCGGAATAATTCCTAGTGAGCTGAATTTTTGTATACACCTTTATTATGATATTGTGATGATGATGTGAAAAATCGACATTGATATCGTGCCGGCTAAAAAAGTTATAAGGGTCCAAACGTCACGAAAATCAGATTTTCGCAAATATCTCGCGATCTATTGCTCAGCGGTCAATAATAGTTTCATAAAAGTTGTTCGTCGTAAAATTGTCTACAAAAAAGGTCTCTCGCATTTTTCTGTACAATTAACCGTTTTTGAAATAGAGACTAGAACGCACTCACATATGGTATTGTATACCGTACGGCGCATACCAAGGCATAAACCCTATTGTTTGTTTTTTTCCCTTTTTCGTTTGTGTGTTTTTTGTTAGTATGATGATCTACATGCAGAAATATAAAGGACTTGTAATACTAGTACAGTCAGGAAAATAGGAATATCAACTATAAAAAACTAAGTGGCAATTTTTTTTGTCACTTTATAACTCAAGAACGGGCTCATTGATCCAAACCAAATTTTCAGGGTTTGCACAGACTATTTAGTAGATGTTTTATGTGAAGTTTGAACAAAATCGGTCGTTCTTTTATACGTAGCGAAGCACTTACCGGGCCGCTAGTAATGATATAGATATGCTATGTCCAGTGACGTTTGGACCCCTATAACTTTTTTAGCCGGCACGATATCAATGTCGATTTTTCACATCTTCATCACAATATCATAATAAAGGCTTACACAAAAATTCAGCCCACTAGGATTTTTTGCGCAGATCGTGGATCAAAATTTCTAAAATTCACATTGCATATCTATATCATTACTAGCGGCCCAGTACGTGCTTCGCTACGTATAAAAAGAACGACCGATTTTGTTCAAACTTCACAAAAAACATCTACTAAATAGTCTGTACAAACCCTGAAAATTTGGTTTGGATCGGTGAGCCCGTTCTTGAGTTATAAAGTAACAAAAAAAATTGCCACTTAGTTTTTTATAGCTGATATTCCTATTTTCCTTACTGTACTACTATTACAAGTCCTTGATATTCCTATATGTAGAACATCATACTAACAAAAAACACACAAACAAAAAAGGGAAAAAAACAAACAATAGGGTTTATGCCTTGGTATGCGGCGTACGGTATACAATACCATATGTGAGTACATTCTAGTCTCTATTTCAAAAACGGTTAATTCTACAGAAAATTGCAAGAGACCTTTTTTGTAGACAATTTTACGACAAACAACTTTTATGAAACACTTATTGACCTCTGAGCAATAGATCGCGAGATATTTGCGAAAAACTGATTTTCGTGACGTTTGGACCCCTATAACTTTTTTAGCCGGCAAGATATCAATGTCGATTTTTCACATCATCATTACAATATCATAATAAAGGTGTATACAAAAATTCAGCTCACTAGGAATTATTCCGCAGATCGTGGATAAAAATTGCTAAAATTACTGGACTATAAACGCTATTTACCGCAATCTTGGAAGAGCAAGTCTGATTTAGTTCAAACTTGTGATTGTTTTTGTATGTACCTACATACTCAATATAATTCAATTTTTTAAGAAGGTAAAAAGAAACATTACCTAAGGATTTAAAAATTTAATGATTAGGGGAGAGTGGTCACCCTTCGTACACTTTTTACTCAAGGATTTTTAAAAAAATAACTTATTGCTATTTCCCAAAAATACTTCTGCTTTTGCATTACCTAGTTATTTGGCTTCAATAATAATGTAGCTTAGTATTGATTTAATGAGAAGTGGAAAAGATACGGCCTATTTTCCAAAAAATGGAAATAGTACGAAAGCTCCCCACACGTGGGGTAGCTTCGTACAGAGGGGCAGAGCTTCGTTAACAATTATTTATATCCAAACCACTAATTAAATCACCTCAAATGTCATTTTAACTAAAAATACAATGTAAAACAAACAACTTTTACAAATGCACATTATAAAATCAACATTTGAATTTGACCATTTGGGTGCGTGTTTAAAACACACATAACGAGTCTATTTTTGCACATTCATCATAGTTTGATCAATTTTAAAAACATAAATAATTGTTTTTCTTGCTGTAGCTTAAAACGTATCTTTATTTTTGTTAGTAGAACACATAGCATTTTTTTTCTCATACTTTATTATGTACGAATCTACCCCATTAGAAAGTGTACGAAAGTACCCCAACCAAAATTTTTCATAAAAATATTTCAAAATAGAAAAAACTATTAAAATAACAACCTAATTCAAATTAACATAGTAATATATGGCTCATATCCAATAGATTTTATCAATTACTTTAGCAATACGAGCAAAACTTATTAGGAATAAACGTTTTCAAAGATGGATCGAAAAATTTCTTATGCAGGCCATAAACTCATATCGACTTGTCCAGGCGAACCTTATTGAAGCAGTGCTATTTCGTTTAGTTGTGAGTCTATGGGCATGAGGGGCCTTACTTACACACAAATACAAAAGCATCAACATTTATAATTGTGGAGATACGACTACTGTACGAATGCTCCCACTGTACGAAGCCTGACCACTTTCCCCTAAATAAACTTAAAACAAAATAGCAAAACTAAACAAGTCAACAAATGTACTTAATATTCAAGACCTTTAAAAATTTGCTTTCAAAAACATTCGCTAAAATGTTTTTGTATCCATTCATACAGAAAAGAAAACTTGTTCTACTCCAATAACTATTTTTATATTTAAATATCTCATCAACGATTCTAGGAATAATCCGTGAGCTCAAAAGAAGTTGTTGTTGTGAAAAAGCAATTAAAATTATAAAAAAAATAACATCGTGAAGTCCGCTGCTAGACGCAAAAAACT
Organism: Nomophila noctuella; assembly: GCA_958496325.1. Lineage (NCBI taxonomy): Eukaryota > Metazoa > Arthropoda > Insecta > Lepidoptera > Crambidae > Nomophila > Nomophila noctuella. The sequence continues at coordinate 4,835,412 of OY292501.1, forward strand.
ACCCCAAAAAGGGAAATAGGCAAATGGCATGAAATTTAAATAGTTAGCTATTAACATCATTTTTACGTGACGTACGTTTGCTGTCATTTCAGGTACATATAAGCAACAGTCGCTTCAAATTGGTTGCTAATTTCAGAGTGGTTCGTTTTATGGCTAGGGCATATCTAACGATTCAAATATGTGTTGGGGGTTTTTGGTAACATCAGTCCGGAACTGTATAACAAATGGGAACGCTGCTGCCCTTCCCCTGGAATGTCTTCGTCACTCCTTACTACATTCACAGGAAGAAATAGCATATTACTTATCTAGGCGGTCATTAAATGTACGACACAAATTAATGTATTTTTTCAACTAAAATACCTGGAGGTCTACTGGCCAAGTTGCCACTTTGATTATTGTCTTAATGGCTAACGTCACGACTTATGTCTCCATCTCGCTCACACAGATACTTTGTGTACGGGAAGGCAATATTAGTCGAAGAGGTGGCCATGTGGCTACCCTGTCTATTAACTTTGCTCATTGTTTTTCAGGTGTCGCTGGTCTCGTCTACTTTCTGCCCAATCCGAACGACAGCATTGGTGGAGATCAATAAACTTTATTACAATGAACGTTGTATAATTTCTATCCTCCTATTACCTCGGAGCCCAGGGTACAACTATTACTATAATCCTGAATTGACCGGCCTGGTTGTGCCACAGAGGCAATAAAATACAAATCCCAATTACCGCCACCGAAAACGCCTCTAAAATATTACAGTTACATTTTTCTACTAAACACCAGCTAACTGAAACACAAGACCGATATTTCCCATGTACATAATCCCCAAAGTTCCCGCAAGGCAAACTCCCGAGGCAGATTCGTGATATGAATCCTTATATTTCGTGTAAGGAAAAACTATTTTCTCGGTTAATTGCTTCCTCAACTTGAGCAACGCTGTTCGAAGAATATAAAATGTTTTTCGAGTAAACATATTGCTGTTCGAGCGAGAAATTTATTGAATTTCATACGAGTAAAGGGTTGTGGTTTTGAATAGCAATTGTTAATGCCATTTGTGAATGTAAGCTTATGAAAATAAAATAATAAATCCAGCGCAGTTGAACTCGCGTTTGAAAATAAAAGCGAGACCAAGCTGAAGTGCTTGAAAGACGAATAAATAATGTTTATTTTATAAAAAAGTGGGAGAAAACAATTTTCCAAATACGTATATTTGAAGCCACACAAATATTATACAGCATGTTTTGGCGTAATGCACTAATTTCACTACTATCTTTAGCATTAAGCACGTGAAAATGAGTCTCGAATTCCAAAAAGTTTTCTTTCAAAAATTCCCCTTTACAAGTCTGAAATGAGCAACCTGTATATCAGAATTCCACTGGGAACAATATTTTTCAGTCCACTTTTTCCCAGTTTTACAGCAAAATGCATAGCGCCCGATAAACTTTATCTACCTACCAGACTTTTGTAGGAAAGAATTTAAAATCAAAAGTTCATATTTTGACCACTGAGAGCGCTGTCGGAGACTTCATACTTTCTTGTCTAATATATTATACTTCAACAATTTTAGAGAGTGACACTAAATTACTTCTAGTAATTTAAAATTTTCTTATTGCATTTAAAAATTTAATGAGGTTTATTCAATAGTTATGAAAAAATAATTGAGGGTATAGGTAATAAAACATTCAACATTGTGACAGCCAGTTTTTATTATTGGACCAGTGTGCAGTGTCAGTCTTGATCGCGTCATCTCGTGTATTGTTGATTTTTTACGCGAAATAATCGTGAGTGCTGTGTGTTTATCGTAATCTTGTAACATTATCGTATAGAAAACGTTTAAAAACATTTGGCAAATGTATGTAAACGTAAATGTGGACCAGTGCCGTATAATGACTTACAATAGTATTCCAAACGTTTGGCCAGTGTTTGTGAATGTTTCAACCAGGGGCCTTCTTACCAGTCTCACTAATCGAGGGGTTTCTAGCTGCGTCTCAAAGATCCACATCGTGAAGATGTCAAGTAAGTGAGCATGCTTATTAACGTCTTATAAATATTGTTTATTCGTTAAAAATTTGTTCGAAATTACTTTGAAGTTGACTTAAAATTGTTATTTGTAAGAAGACCGTTGTTTCCGTACAAAATAAACCAGTCACTTAATTGTCGGATGTAGGATTACTATAATTCGGTATTTTCTTAACGTGTTTAAGTTTAGGTTATTAGGAAAGTTTTACACACTAAGCCTCTGTGCCCACCTTTGTGCGTGATGAATGAAAAAGAAATCTGTTATCTTATATGTTATTTCTTAACGTGTTCCTCGGACGAGTATAACTATACTGGCGATCCGATTTGACTTGGCCTGGAAATAATCATTTAAATCTTTCCCTTGACTCAATCAAACCAATCAGCCTGTTTCCGTCCACTGCTGAACGTAGGCCTCCCCCAAAGTGGGCCAGACATCCCGGTACTGTGCGATACGCATCCACGCCATACACGCCACCTTTCTTAGGTCCTCCTCCCATCATGCCGCAGGTCGTCCCACACTGTGCTTGTCCACATGACGGCAAAACCTCTTGATGATATTTATTGTAAAGTTCACATTTAAGAGCGATGGTGGACGGCGCCTCACATACGTGAGGTCCATGGTTCGAATCCAGGCCCACACCTCAGGATTTTCGGAATCTATGTGTGGATTTTTGCCATTAGCTCGGCGGTGAGGGAAACCACCGTGAGGAAACCTGCACATTCAGATAGTTTTTGACTTTATTCAGCTAGATCTGAATGTGTATCCATGATCCAGTCTGTCTGGTTCCCCTCTATGAGTTACAAAGGTCTGATGGCAGTCGCTTCAATGTAATAACCAGACTCGCCAAATCCTGGATCATGGACAAAGCGGACCCCGCATAGAAAAGATAAACGCTTTGAAGAATAAGTAAAGTTCACATTTAAATATGTTCCATTACGAAATAAATCTAAAAAACGCGAGTTTCCCGTTTCTGTTTTGCAGTTGTATAAAACTTAAATTACACATCGATTGCGTCAGTAAATTGAGTAAAACAAAGAGTAATTACAAGTCTATCTTTTTGTCTGCAATGATGAGCTTCAGAATTAATATTTAACGCTTCATTACTCGTTCGACAGAATAAACAGCGGACTTCGTTTCAAAAAGAACCTTAACAGGTGTATGGGGATTGGATGGAATTTTTCATTACACAATTACGTAGGTAAACTGCGAGTAAGTGGAATTTGCTGCTGATTTTATTAACGCCTTTTGTTGTATTGAAGTCAATTGGCAGGAGCAATTGAAATAAAACAATGTGCAGTGTAATTATTTACTGTAATATTGTGGAATTAAAAGCGTAACTTTAAGAATGGTAGTATAGTGTTAAAACGCTACCACAATACAGGGTTGAATTTGGAAATAGGGTTTGAAGGGGACTTCCCGTTTAAAGTTTTATTTTTAAGAGAAAACATTGTTAGGCAACCATACAAAAAGGATTTGAAAACAAACAATGTTTATATAACAAGAAAAATGTTAAAATAGAAAAAAATACTTCATGCCATTAGATCCTTTTTAATTTATGAATCAAAAGTAACTAGTTTAAGTACTATAAATAATATCAACAAAATTTCCTCTGAAAATACACAAACGACTTTTGCTCTTGTCTGCGTATTGTAAAAAAAAAACCGCATATATAAAAAAATACATTGTAAAGCTAACAATGTGCTCTTTTGTGAGTTTCACAATTGGTACAAATTTACCAAAAAAATATAACACAAAAATATAAATATAATCCAAACCAAATATATTTTTACCGATATATTAAGTATTAAACGGAGGGGGAGGCCTTTGCCCTGCAGTGGGACGATATGGGCTAATAATAATAATAATAATAATAAAAACCAGCCAATGTGCTGAGAAACAGAAATGTTTACACAAAAATAATAATATTAAGTATTTATAGAAATAATAATTGAACGTAAAGTCAATGCCATAAATACAGACTCGGTGAACCCAGCATAATTGTTAACTACGGGCCCATTAAAACTAGTAATAGCTTGGTGGTTTGGGAGGAACAGTAACATCGGTCTAAAGTTATAATTCTACGCAGGAAACTGACGACTATGAAATGATGAATCAGTTGTAGATATTAGTTTGTGTTCAACAGAAGAAGTTTGATGGTTGTATGCATGACTATCAAACTTCTACTATGCAGTTTTGATGAACATTTAAAATGGAACAGTGCTGAAGTTACTTTCTTAAGCTTTATTTGAATGAGTAGTTGTCTTTTGAATCTAAGAAAAATAAAGTAGCTCGCTATAGTATTATTATTAGCAGTTAGTGGAACTTGCTGTCTATTTTGACTGAAAAACCTTAAAGTTTCAAGTTAAGGGATGCCTATTTTGATAATTGACTATGACATTCTTAATAAATACCCCTAAATAAGGTAGAAAAACGGTCATTTCTGAACGTTATAATATCTTATCTAGTTTTTCGATCGTAGTCATTGGTCGCTGTAGGAAGTTTGTATTTATTTCCATTCTAGGAATTAAACCAAGCTTAACTTAAGCCAAGAGCCTAGCAGATAAGCAATGGCTCCTATTATTTACAAGTCTAGGAAATACGACTATTTCGTTTAAAAAGCCGCATCCAGTTAACAGTTTGTGCACCCGTAATTGTTTTCCGATTTCATTCACTCGCACCCGTGGGAGAGAACTTTAAAATCGGGTTTGTTCAGGTCTGGTTAGTTTTAATTATTATTAAAATTGGATAAATCCCGATTTCTAGATCCATCCAGATTTGCACGACCCTATTGGTCTTTCTATGGGTGGGTATGTTATGTGGTGGTCTATGGATCCAAAATGGAAAAACCAAGGGTCACGGGTTCTAATCCCGCTAGAGGCAAATGTTTTTGTGATGAACATTGACATCTGTACTCATACATATCATGTATGTCCATCCATTCGCATCCGTTCCTTCGTTATTTCAGGTTTATTAAAACGATAACCTTTAATAACTCAAATACAATTTGTACGTATGTAGCATTCTTTCACCTTAATAAGGAAACGTCACCAAAATAAGAGAAATATATCTCGTGAAATGCAACCCACATAATTGAGGAAAACAACCGATAAAGAATCGTCTTACAAGTTAATATGTCATAGATATCTTATTATTTGTCTTGCTTGTTGATAAGGATCCGACTATACACGTAGGAGCATCAATTTATTGCGTAATTTGACAGACCCGTTGGTTGAGTGGCTGGAGACCCTGGCTACAAAACCAAAGGTCGCGGGTTCGAATCCCGCTAAGGGCAAATGTTTGTCTGATGAACATCGGCATTTGTACTCGAGTCATGGATGTTTATAAACGTATTTAAGTATGTCTATCCGTTCCCTAGCATCCATAGTACAAGCTTCAAGCTTAGTTTGGGGCTAGGCAATTGGTGTGTTAGTCCCATGTATTGATTTATTTATTGATTGATTTGAATTTATAAAGTGAGATACTACAGTTACTACAGATATGTTGTAGCAAAAATACAAGACACCTGTGCTTGCGAACTCACTTATGAACTTACTATAATGATATTATGCGTACCTGGCTTATCGCAAGATTGACCGCCATGGTCGAATACGGCTGTTAGGATATTATTATTATAACATAATTTCCACACTACTTATTACCATACACTATAGCAAAAACGACAGGAACATGACAAAAAATATTGCAATATTGCTTTATGTGTGTACATGATAACGAGATTGCACCCAAAAAATTTCAAACATCATATTTCCCTCTAACCGAATGCAGCACCAAAGCAATCGAATTAAAACTTAATTCAGTTCTATGCTAGCGGAATATTGATTAGTATTTACCGTGGAAAAAATGCATCGACATTCGGACGGGAATGGAAAAATACGTTCACAGGCTGGCGAATCGTAACTGCGGTATCCGGGGAATAAAACGAAAGTCCTAACTGTTAGAGTGAAAAAACAATGGGATTGCTAGAGGGCTTCGGAGCGGATTGCGCGCTGATACTTACTCCGGAAACTTTATCAGCATGTGGAAAAAGAGTCGAAAATAAAGGATTTACCAGAAATCACTGTTTAAAATCTAATAATAATTTTATCATGTCCAATTAATAGGACACTACCACAAAAAAGATAATCTCAAATCACTTCACCTAAAACCTAAATATAATGTTAAATAGTTTGAATAGCGTTCATTTTGTAATAGCAGTGTGCTATTCTACTAATTGCACTATAGCAGTGATTCCCAAAGTGGTCCAGGTGGACCCCCAGGGGTCCACGGGAGACTTGCTGGGGGTCCACGTAGGCGCGAACAAAAAAATAGGGGTCCATAAGATGTTAATGGGGGTCCACGAATTTTTTTCTGCTTTTGATAGTAAAGAGCAAAAATGTAAGCTTTGTTTTTATAAGGGCCTACCCACATTGTTAGGCTATTTAGTCTACACTACAATGTCTGAGGAATGTCAAAACGTGTGACAATGTCGTAGTAAATATTCCAAAGTATATTTCTTAAATATATAATTAAAACAAACAAGCAAAACCCTCCCTTTGCATTCGCGTAAAAATAAGTCAAAAACGCAAGGAACCATAAACGCACATTACTAATAATAAAAGCAGGGTTATTCAACTGATTGCATTATGTAAAAAACACTAAAAACGTCCATCAGTGGGAGAAGTTATGAAGTGGACGTTGGGAATAATCCCTAAGCCACAAATTTTTATAGTTCAACTAAAAGAGTCCTCAGAATCGAACATAGATCATGGGTATTTGTGTAGAAAAAAAAATAATTTCGAAATCCCAAAGTTGACCATAAAAACATTGTAACATTTCATCAAATCAAATCTTTGATGATTTGATGTTTAAAATGTCCTACCATTTTTCATTTTAATTTGACTTATCGGAATACTGGGTGTAGTTATCTGTGAACATTTATCCCATCCCATTAACCACATGTTTTACCAACCATTGTGAAAAACATTTTTGTTTTACGAGGTTTGGATAATCGCTAAAAAAATGTTGACTACCCATACAAAAATACCAAGTTACGCGCCGGTCTTTGTATGCAGGTTGATTTTTTAATGCGACTTTCGAACAGCCATGGAACAAATATGTTGTTCAAAATAGTTGGTAGTTCGTATTCGGCCATGGCGGCCGACCTTTCGATCAGCCAGGTACGCAGAAAATATTACAGTACACAAGTGAGGGCGCAAACACAGGTGCACTCCCTATTCCTTCATTCTCGTAATTTGGTGGGACAGCAATCTGACACTACCGTGGAGAGATCAGGCGCCTTAACGTGCCTTCCGAAGCACGGAAGAGCTCGAGATGAAATCCATCCGATGACTGGTATCTGCAAACGTTGCTTAACTGTAGCAACCGCAGGCCGAGTGCGCTAACCACTGCGTCATCGAGCACGTGGTTGAAAGGATGTTCACAGATACACCCTGTTTAGGGACAGAACTCAGAAGCAACACAATTTTCATTTTTGGAGGCTTTATATGAATGTAGTAGAAATGTAGCAGCGGGGGGGGGGGGGGGGGTCCACCGAAACCAGTAAAATTTTGAAAGTGGTCCACGAGAAAAATAAGTTTGGGAACCACTGCACTATAGCAAAAACATCGGCAACATGATAAAAATGTTAATGTTATTATTTATGTACACACATTCCGAACATTGTTTCAACAAAGTAATAGTAACGAGATTGCTCCCAAAAATTTCAAACTTCATATTTCCCTCTAACCGAATGCTGCACCAAAAGCAATCGAATTAAAACTTAATTCAGTTCTATGCTAGCGGAATATTGATTAGTATTTACCGTGGGAAAAATGCATCGACATTTGGACGGGAATGGAAAAATACGTTCACAGGCTGGCGAATCGTAACTGCGGTATCCGGGGAATAAAACGAAAGTCCTAACTGTTAGAGTGAAAAAACAATGGGATTGCTAGAGGGCTTCGGAGCGGATTGCGGGCTGATACTTACTCCGGAAACTTTATTAGCATGTGGAAATAGAGTTGAAAATAAAGGATTAATACCAGAAATCACTGTCAAATAAAAATAATAATATTATCATGTCCAATTAATAAAACACTACCACAAACACGACAATATCAAATTACTTCACCTAAAACCGAATTATATGATGAATAGTTTGAACAGCGTTTATTTCGTAATAATTGACGACCCACTTGGTGTAATGGTCAAGATGTTGCCTATTACGCAAGAGGTCGCGGGTTCGATCCCCGCACAGGACAAACATTTGTGTGCATGAACATGTCTGTTTGTCCTGGTCTGGGTGTTATATGTATCTATTTACGTATATTTCTATATTTGTAATACCACTGTTGATTCTGATGTCTGTAACACAAGTGCTTAAGCTACTTAACACGGGGTCAGATCAATGTATGTGATGTTGTGAAATATTTATTTATTTATTTATTTATTTAATAGCAGTGTGTATACTACTAACTTCACTATAGCAAAAACACCGGAAACCTGATAAAAATGTTAATGTTATTATTTATGTACAAACATTCCAAACATTGTTTCAACAAACTTATCGTAACAAGATTGTTCCTAAAATTTCAAACATCATATTTCCCTCTAACCGAATGCTGCACCAAAACAATCGAATTAAAACTTAATTCAGTTCTATGCCGGCGGAATATTGATTAGTATTTACCGTGGAAAAAACGCATCGACATTCGGATGGGAATGGAAAAATACGTTCACAGGCTGGCGAATCGTAACTGCGGTATCCGGGGAATAAAACGAAAGTCCTAACTGTTAGAGTGAAAAAAAAAAATTGGCCAAGTGCGAGTCGGACTCCCGCACTGAGGGTTCCGTACAAATTCTATTTTTGACGTATTAAAAAAACTACTGAATAGATTTCGCTCGAACCAATTTTCGTTGGTAGTTTTTATGGTAATGTACATTATATATTTATTTCAGATTTATCATCCTCTTACTTTAGAAGTTAGAGGGGGGGGGACACACTTTTTTCCACTTTGGAAGAGTCTGTCACGCAAAGTATTCATTTAAGAAAAAAATGAGCTTAGAAACCTCAATATAATTTTTAAAGACCTATCCATAGATACCCCACACGTATATGTTCAATGAAAAAAAATATTTTCAGTTTCAGTTCTAACTATGGGGACCCCCCATTTTTTTATTCTTTTTTCTATTTTCGTATGAAAACCTTGTTGCGGTTCACAGAATACATCTACTCACCAAGTTTCAATAGTATAGTACTTATAGTTTCGGAAAAAAGTGGCTGTGACAGACTGGCGGACAGACAGACAGACAGACAGACAGACAGACAGACATGACGAATCTATAAGGGTTCCGTTTTTTTGCCATTTTGGCTACGGAACCCTAACAATGGGATTGCTAGAGGGCTTCGGAGCGGATTGCGCGTTGATACTTACTTCGGAAACTTTATTAGCATGTGGAAATAGAGTCGAAAATAAAGGATTTACCAGAAAACACTGTCCAATAATAATAAGACCAATTAATAATACAATACTACAAAAACTATAACCTCAAAAAGTTCACCTAAAAATAAAATATATGTACAAATATGTAGTTTGAACAGGGTTCATTTTGTAATAGCAGTGTGATGTTCACTACTTATTGCACAGAAGCAACAATGTTGGAAGCATCATTTTATTAAATTCTTAATGTATGTACGCATACACATACCAAAAATGGTTTCTTCAAACAAATCGTAACAAGGTTGCTCCCAAAAATTTCAAACTTCATATTTCCCTCTAACCGAATTCAGAACCAAAAGCAATCGAATTAAAACTTAATTCAGTTCTATGCTAGCGGAATATTGATTAGTATTTACCGTGGAAAAAATGCATCGACATTCGGACGGGAATGGAAAAATACGTTCACAGGCTGGCGAATCGCAACTGCGGTATCCGGGGAATAAAACGAAAGTCCTAACTGTTAGAGTGAAAAAACAATGGGATTGCTAGAGGGCTTCGGAGCGGATTGCGGGCTGATACTTACTCCGGAAACTTTATTAGCATGTGGAAATAGAATCGAAAATAAAGGATTTACCAGAGAACACTGTCCAATAATAATAATACCAATTAATAACACAATACTACGAAAATAATAACCTCAAACATTCACCTAAAAAAATGTACAAAAATGTAGTTTGAACAGCGTTCAATGCGTAATAGAGAAGCCATACATACAACTAACATTGGAACCATGATAAAATTGTTATTATCTATTTATGAACAAACATACCAAAAATTTTTTCGTCCAACAAATCGTAACAAGATTGCACCTAAAAAATTGTGACCATCATATTTCCCTCAAACCGAAACTCTATTGCCATGTGAAAATACAGTCAAAAACTATTTTATTTGATCAAATATTGTGAAGAGAGGCAGAGCCTAGTGGAACTTCCACTCGAATGAGTCATCTGGGGAAGTACCTCCACCCTCCAGAAGACCACAGTGAAGTAGCACTTCGTAACTGCTGTGCTTTGTTCTGCTGATGAGTACGGGCACCAGAGCTCAGTTGGGGAGGGTATGGTGTTGTAAAGGGAGGCAATGCATCTGCGACCCTTGTGCGGTTGTTGATGTCCATGGGCAGCGGTGATCACGTACCGTCAGGTGATCTTCTTATTCATTAGCCCATTAGAATGTTATAAAAAAGTTGGTAAAAATCATCCCATATCAGGTGTTTCGGACGATAAGTTCTAATTAATTCTTCATCACGGTATATAACCCGCACGTTGCACTTTTCCAAGAACGGAAACTCAAAATACCCAATCCAAAAATAGAGGAAGCTGTAGTTAGTGGAGCGTTAGTTTCATAATAGCAGCGGGCGATATTTGATATTATACATAAACCAACACAAGCCTGAAACTAAGCAAAGATGAACCATTAACTTAGTGTTATTTTACTCAAATACAGAAAATATATTTTGATATATTTATTTTACAGAAATAATAAAATAAAGCTGAAGAGTTTGTTTGTTTGAACGCGAAGGAACTACTGGACTGATTTGAAAAATTGTTCCTTTTGTGTTGGATAGTCCATTTGATGACGAAGGCTGTAGGCTATACTATGCCATACCTATGTGTGCGTAAACCGAAAACCATACGAAATGAGTCGCGGGCGGCCTATGCAAAAAGAAATAGTTTTTTTTATAATTTTATTGTTATTTCTAAAACATAAACGGGATGAAGAGCTTCTTGACGTTAATTAAGGAAGTTCTATAAAAAACACTTCTTCATTTACCTTCGTAGAAAGACAAAGATAAATCTAGTACTAAAAATATATAGGAAACAGGATATCACACAATATCAGTGTCAGCTTTTGCTACGTCACTGAGGCAAATCTGTCCTGCAGGTATAAAACTAGCATGAAACTCGTAGTAAAATCGCAAACTTTTCAATATTTCTATATTGCCGCAACCAACGTGGGGCCACGGCTTCTGTGTTTGCATAAATATGAAATTTTCAACTGATATCCGATTCAATTTCTATTGGAGCCTTTTGAGACGGTCCCCGACTCTGATTTTGATATTTCTTTTATCTTTTATGCGTCTGCACCGAATGCTTTAATGTATGGAGTGATGCAGGTTTTATCTTTCCAATTTAAAGAGCGCAAGTTTTGCGGTGGGACGTAGTGTTTTCTGCTAATGCTTCTTTTTCTTTGATTCGATTTAAGAAGTCAGCTTATTTTGTTAGCATTGTGTTGTTAGAGCACTAGCACATATAGCTAATCAATCATGACTAAGTTTGTGGATTAAGATACTACCATCAGAAGACTGCAACAGCTATCAGACTGTAATTATCATCATCATCATCATCATCAGCCTATTACCGTCCACTGCTTGACAGGCTTCTTATAGGGCTCTCCACTCAGCCCGATCCTAGTGTATTGATCTTCATCATCAAATGGTGATGATTTATTACTGTCCAACATTCCTTCATCAGAGTGTTTATAGTGAGAAGAGACTTCGTTTGCTGATCTAATCTACATAATTATCTCTAATACTCAATATCCAAGTTGAAATTGGCCAATCACTCCACCAATTCACGATTCAAAACCAGACAATTTGTCATCAAAAAGCCGATGCGGTGTCACTGATTCAACAATACAGATACAAATGAATTGCTGTAATCGATCACAACCATCGGTTTGATAAGTACTACGTGTTGATGGTCAGCAATTGGCTTGATATCGGTATAATTATCGGAAACACTGATGCGAAATTACTATGTATTGCCGCAATAAAATAATCGCTTTTCTACTTGAAACGTTTTCATGTGGGACAAATATAGTATGAAAAATGAATAGGAAACAGGATATCACACAATATCAGTGTCAGCTTTTGCTACGTCACCGAGGCAAATCTGTCCTTCAGGTATAAAACTAGCATGAAACTCGTAGTAAAAATGCAAACTTTTCAATATTTCTATATTGCCGCAACCAACGTGGGGCCACGGCTTCTGTGTTTGCATAAATATGAAATTTTCAACTGATATCCGATTCAATTTCTATTGGAGCTTTTGAGACCGTCCCCGACTCTGATTTTTGATATTTCTTTTATCTTTTATGCGTCTGCAACGAATGTTTTAATATATGGAGTGATGCAGGTTTTATCTTTCCAATTTAAAGAGTGCAAGTTTTGCGGTAGGACGTAATGTTTTCTGCTAATGCCTTTTGTTTTTTTTTTTATCGCAGGAGAACGCTTTGACGCGCCATAGCGTACAGGTTAGCAAAACCTGCAGCCGTGTGTGGGGCTCAGGACTTTCTGTCCCACTACCCACTAAACTCCTGCGGTTTCCTTCATACCCGAGCAGGGAGAGACCGGTACCCGCCTTGTGAGGCGATTGACCGGTCCATCCCCGGGTTCTGCTAATGCCTCTTATTTCTTTGATTCGATTTAAGAATTCAGCTTATTTTATGTCCATAGTATTGTGTAGTTACATACAGCTAATCAATCATGCACCCTAGCACATATAGCTAATCAATCATGACTAAACTTGTGGAGTAAGATACTACCAGTAGTGGACTGCAACAGCTATCAGACTGTTATTATCATCATCATCATCATCAGCCTATCACCGTCTACTGCTTGACAGGCTTTTTATAGGGCTTTCCACTCAGCCTGATCTAGTGTATTGATCTTCATCATCAAATGGTGATGATTGATGATTTATTACTCTCAAACATTTCTTCATCAGAGTGTTTATAGTGAGAAGAGACTTCGTTTGCTGATCAAATCTAATAATCTCTAATACTCAATATCCAAGTTATATATATATATATATATATATATATATATATATATATATATATATATATATATTTCACAATATCACATACATTGATCTGACCCCGTGTTAAGTAGCTTAAGCACTTGTGTTACAGACATCAAAATCAACAGTGGTATTACAAATATTCTTAAATAGATACATATAACACCCAGACCAGGAGAAACATACATTGTCTTGCACACGCTAGTCTTGTGCGGGGATCAAACGCGCGACCTCTTGGCCCAATGTGCAAGTTCTTCACCATTACACCAAGCGGGTCGTTAAGTTGAAATTGGCCAATCACTCCACCAATTCACGATTCAAAACCAGACAATTTGTCATCAAAAAGCCGATGCGGTGTCACTGATTCAACAATACAGATACCGATGAATTGCTGTAATCGATCACAACCATCGGTTTGATAAGTACTACGTGTTGATGGTCAGCAATTGGTATGATATCGGTATAATTATCGGAATCATTGATGCAAAATTACTATGTGATGGCTCAGATTGCCGCAATAAAATAAACGCTTTAATACTTAACAGTTTTTCATGCGTTGTAGCGGTTTGAAGCAATTTGGACGCTGATTTGATTTTTGAATAATGAGTTTTTCATTTCGCAAAAAAGGTTCATTATTTGAAATTGGAATCTGTTCCTGCAATTATTTGGTATTGCAATATTATTGATTTATAATGAATGAGAGGCACAGCATTACAATATCGACAGGGATTAGAAATAACTCCTTAATACTGTTATGGTACATATTTTGCTTTGGGAATCACGCGGACAAAAATATCAAAGCAACTTATTATAAGCACGTTGTTTGACCGATAAAATGAAAATTCAAGTAGTCTAAGTCTACAAGTTGATTTTCACAATTTCACACTAACTACAACAACCATCATGTGATTTTATCATTATCATCATCTCTTCATCACTAGGCAAAATGCAGCGGTACGGGCTGGTCATGCCATGTCTGGGAATGACGTCATTTGCTAGACGTAGCAAACACACGTCATCCACCTTAGGCGCTCCCCTGGCCTGACCACTTAGGTCAGTGTGTACTCGGAAATTGACTAGGCAATCCCCAAGCATAGGGATGCTTGGGGAGGGAGGGCCCTCCACATGGGTGAGAAGGAAACCGCAGGGTTTAAGTAGGTAGTGGGATCGAAGTACCCAGCCCTACACACGGCTGCAGGTCTAACTAGCCTGCAGATTACCAGAAAAAAAGGTTAAATGCAGCGGTACGCAACAGCCAACACTAAACCAACACAACAGCCAATAACAGAATATTTATGATTTTTATTTTCACAAAACTACCTCATCAATTACCCGATAAAATCATAATTGGTTGTGGATTCGCGAGCATCTATCATCTCTCTGGAAATCGAAATGAAAAAGTTGCAAATTGGTTCACAGTGACATATCATACGGGTGGCAATAATTGGTTATTCCGGATTTCGGACGTTATAGCCATAGATTTAAAGCGTTTGATATCATCACTATACTTCGACCCGCTCTTGCACAGGCCTAATATTGTGAAGCGACAGTCGCACATTTCGTAGTAACCTGAGTAACGAACGTACGTCACATAAAAATAATGCCACATTTGAGGCTTAGTGTTCTATAGTGATGATGGAATTCGGGCTTTAGCAAACAGGATTTACGTCAATGTCCCTAAAAAAAATTTACAAAAGTCTTTACTGCAATGAACGTGTAAAGTTGTCACAATTATTTTTATATTTAGAAACCTTATTGCAGAAATTGAAAAAAAATTAAATACCGACAAACGTAAAAAAAGTAACTCTAAAAATGACTTATATAGTCCTTTCTATTTTTTTTACCAAACATTTTTTAAGTTTATTTCTGTCATTTAAAACATGACTATTTTTCAAAGTCTAACAAGATGATCGCAAGACCTGTTCATTTTGAAATGAGCCGAAAAATTGGGCTTATCTAAAATGTCGCCACCAAAAGCCCTTTGTCCAGCCAGGTTTATTTACAAGAAAATAGGACAAAATCATTTATACCGGTTGGGTCCAAGTCCAAGCCGAGGGTACTGCCAATAATGAGAGGCTCAATTTCACGGCTCGTCGCGACGCGACCACAATGTAAAACGGTTGACAGCGAGAATTGATGCTGATTTACTTTAACTCCTTCTGTGACCTCTTCTATTTATTTGTTTATATTATTTTATTTATTGATTTTTACAAAAATCTGTGTACAAAACAATGTTCTGCAAAACTGTTTTAAGTGTTTGTCTATCAATATATGTAATTATAAAAACATACAATCAAATCAACAAAAAAATAACTATTATGTTTTTATAAGGAAGGCACAAGCTGTAATCTAAATCATTGATGCCAGCAGGTACCTTTTAAGCTTATTTTAAAAGCTTTTTTTTGTTTCTTGTCGTATGTCGTATGTCTATGTCTTTCAAAAGTAGTATCTACAAGTATTTTTTTTTCTTATCACAATGAAAGGTATGATACATTCCAACATTGTTTATCATTTAGTTTTATATTATTTCCAAAATGTATCAACACCTAGTGTACTGGCAACTGTACCTATATGCAATCATGATCACATGGTAAAAAGAAAAAAAAATACACAAAAACAATTAACGCGCGAAATTCAAATAAAGAACAGTCTCCGCGCGCTTCTTTGTTTTATTTTAAAAGCGGCCAGTCTGCAGAGGTTTTAATCCTCTACATACAATTTATATTTGGTCCAAGTCAACCAAACCATGAGTTCTGTCAATAATGAGAGGCTCAATTTCATGGCTCATCGCGACCTGGCCACAATGTAAAGCGAGAATTGATGCGAGCTGTCGACGCTCAGACCGGACTAAGTTGACCCCTTCTAGATATAACTTTAAGTTGTGAAACATACCCATGACCTAAACATAATTGCTTATTATTATTGTATTCAGATCTAATCTGAGAGTGAATGTATCTTTTTGAGAACTAACCTTACCCATCGTATGTAACTGGCAATAACTATAGATGGAACAATCACAATTGTATAAAAAGAAGAAAAAACAAATGGATGCGCGTAATTCAAATATGGAACAGTGTCCACGCGTTTCCTTATTTTATTTTTAAAACCAGTCAGTCTGCGTAGGTTTTACTCCTCGACCCCTACCTAAATTAAAAAGAGTATGATACAAAAACACAGTGGATATAATTATAATAATTTCTAACACGCTTTTATGTTAGATCTAGATTAACAGGGAGCGCTATTGTTGCCATCACAGGCGGTATAACAAAGTCGTAGGCTAATTAATTACGAAAGGGATTGACGTTATTTCTTCTTCCTTTGAATTAAACATAAGAAATACAGCAGCATACAGCACATTTTATATTTTATGTCATATTTTGTTTATATAAAAAGTCGTATGTTTTATAATGGGCCATGTCCTAATTTTTCATTTCAATACTTACTTATTCTAAGTTACTTTTAACAAGGTAACACAGCCAGGATAAAATTTTTGTTCCTCGTAGTAAAACTACATATAACAGTCAATCCGTCAGTCCTACAATCTTGTCTGTAGGGCTTAGTTCATTTAAATGACTTTTACTTGCAAGATTCAGTCCAAAATGTTTTGCTGACCTTTATAACTTCCCATAGTCGTCGTTAATGTAGGTACCATTCGTTTGTTAAGTCAGCGGTGCGCAAAACATTGATCCATGCAACTGATAATAACAGGAAGGCTTAGGCGGTTTCTTTTCTAATAAAACTAGTAGCTGCCAGTGACTTCGTCTGCGTAGATTTCGGTTTCTACAATTGTAATGTTTATACTATGTTTATACATATTTGGAATCGTGAATCTAATCCAAGAAATTTCGAATTCAAGAAGAGAATGCTCTTTGAATAATTCTTTCACTGTTGGCTGGCTACGCTATACTGAACATAGGGTATTTTGATCCCGAAAATGTGTGGGAAGGGGGGGGGGGGGATATTAGAAAAAATAAATTACGCGCGGGTGAAACCGCGACTGAAGGCTAGTAAACAAATAAAAATAGACACATATGTATCATCATTGTTACTCTCTGATTAGATGAGAATTTAATCAACCGATTCTAATTAACTCGTAATCTTACCAGGGAAGTTAATTTGAATTTGGAAATCAGTTAACCTATTAAATCGACATTGAAATACGAAACCAGTTTATAACAAGTTTCTAACAAATATTCAATTTCAGTAATTACTTTCATGACCTGTCGGGAAACGTTATGTTGCTTGGAAAATGGCTTCTATCGAATTAAACGCAAACTTTGCTTTTATGATAAACTAGCGGCTGCCCGCGACTTCGTCCCTGTGTATTTCGGTTTCCCCACACATAGCCCTTTATTATAGTTTTAAGCTTTCCTTGCCATATATGCACTTTTCAACACCAAAACATATTTTCAATTTGAACGCGAATTAGTGCATCGGTATTGCAAGGATATTCCACATAAAACTAAGAATAAAATCACATAATTTAATCTAAAATATTTTATATTATTGAAACAGAATCTCTTCTATAGTATATTTTGAACAAACCTTAACCAACTGCGTTCTACCTATTGTTTCCTTGCTTACGTCTATATTGGTCTGCATTCAATGCAAGCGTAAACAAGATGCAAGCGCCATACCTTGTCGAAAGCTCATGCGATCCGACAAGACGCGAAATTGCATTCAGCCTGCAACGATGTAACTCGAGAAAATGTTTTGATATTATGATTTTGTTGGGAATGTGAAAATATCAACCAATTTTTATACAATGCAATAACATCCCTATGGTTCCAAATTTAAAGAGAGTTAGCGCAAAGTGGAACTTCCACTCGAATGAGCCGCTCGTCTAGGGAAGTACCTCAACCTTACAGAAGACCACAGTAAAGTACCTAGTATTTCGTAACTGTTGTGCCATGTTCCTGCTGGTGAGTAAGGTTGGGGCGGGTATGGAGTCTTAAAGACAGGCAACGCATCTACGACCTTTGTGGGGTTGTTGATGTCCATGGGCAGCGGTGATAACTCACCATCAGATGACCCTCTGGTCATCTGATTGTGAGTGATTTTTTATGTTATAGTTCCCATAACATAAAAAAAAATACTTAAAAAGTAACGTTTTTGGGGCCAAGACTGAAGAAAAAGTGGACTTTGTCCGCGTGGATTTAGGTTTCCGCATACATAATCTTTAATTTTCCTATTTTGTCCCCTTGGGGGTAGAATTGCTCAAAATCCTTTCTTAGCCGATCACTACGTCTTCAAATCTACTTGCATGCCTTTCAGCTCGATCCGTCCAGTGCTTTGATTTGTGCGTTGATTGATCTCCAAGTCATTCAGTCACCTTTGAGTTACATATAAATTATTACTGTCTACATATCTGAGGTCTATTGGTAGTGTTCTGATGGAATTTCTATCTTGTATAGAACCTTAATGGCGGCAAACTTAAGACAATATTAAAATACACGAAAGCAACGTTTCAGACTTATACAAATATTTAGAGGGTCCCATTTTATGAAATCTTTTTGAAAACCTATTGAAAAGTCTAGTTAAAAATCTATATCTACTACCTGTAATATCCTTAACTGTGTCTCAACTGTCGTTGCTTAATAATAACTAACTTTCCACCCGTTACTTCGCCCGCGTAGAATTCGGTTATATTGCAAACAATAGTTTCGTTTTCCCTCGGGAATATCAATTATTACATGATTAAAAGCTCGGCTACCCTATAAATAAATCGGGATGATTTACTGTACGTCTGCCAATTTCAAAGGAATCGGTTCAGTTGTTACGGCGTGAAAGAAGAACAAACAAACTCACTTTCCGATTTATAATATTAGTAACGATAAACATACGATCTCCACTTAATAACCACAAAGTATACTGTTACTTCCACCGTAAAGTTTCTCAACTATTAAACTAAACTAAACAATCTTGCATTTCATTACCTTCATTACCATCTTCAACTACCAACACTTCAATAAATAGCTGGCTTAACTTGCATCTTTTACGACTCGGGAACATTCCACTTACCTACTTCAGGACTTTCTATAGTAGAACAAGTAGAAGCAACGACACCCTCTTAAAATTCCTTTTAACTCCCCCCCGACTAACTTGTTCAGTAGAGGCGAGGAAAACAGCCTGTTTAGACTTAGATTTGCTAGATGTGTTAATATGTTCCATTTGTACTGAAAACGAGATATTTGCTTTAACACACATCAGTGTTATTAATAGGGAAGGTGATGCCAACGGATACCATAACGGTACAGCATCCGCTGTTATGCCAATCAGGGCATTGTGGAGACAATGTTAAAAAAACGTTTTGTAGTCATAACTACAAAAAACGATGCTTCATAATTTATGTTTGTGATAGTAAAAGAAGTCGCCCTTTATTTTATTTTTTTGTGTTGTGTTTAAAAACCAAAGAAAACATTTACTCATACGAGTTTTATTTCAAAAGATTTAAGATTGCTTGGTGTTAATTTCGTAATATTTGAAACATAAAATAAATTAGGCTTTTACTTATGTTTCAAATATCATTTTATTCCACCAAACCTCCTTCGGACTTCCAATTGCAAAATAGATTGCTTACCTAGAAACTTGGCATTCAGCCATATTGGACTGACCTCTTCGACATACAGGTAACTTTAATATACACGTTTATACTGCGACAAACTACCGAAAGAAAGAAGTTTATTTCTTTGAATTGCAAATTATTTCCGAGAACCCGGTTCTTTTGTAGATAAGTTACAAGTATTATCGTATTCCTGAATGTTGTATCTAGTTTGGCATGAAAGATTCTGGAAACTGATAAGCGTTAAACACTCATAAAAGCTTCAAAATGTTTGTGTCCTAGAATAAAGGTCCCTTAGTTTTATTATCGTCGATATCGAACTGAATGTACAATTAGATTGAATATTATACCTTTGCTTCTGTGGAACTGCTCAGATTTATTTCAGTCTCAATGTATGCCATGGGAAACCAAGCGTGGCTGTTACCGGATTGCAGGGTAGGCCCACAGCCCCACAGCCCCCTATAATACTCACTAAGCAACAATAATTCAACCTTAAAAAGATACGGTACCATTAGGAATTGATTTATCATTCGATTTTGTATTTAAAGTGATTCTTATTCGCTTAAGTTTAAAACGAATTTTGTCATCCCTACTAATATTATAAATGCGAAAGTAACTCTGTTGGTCTTATAAGCTTTAAACCCTGAGAAAGTAAATTTAATGTGAAATAAAGGGATCTGAAACCCACGCGGACGAAATCGCGGGCGGTCGCTAGTAACTTGATAAAAAAAACTGTCCTTAAAACTATCCCCGATAAATCGAATAACAATAACAAAACATGACTATTACAACCAACCAGAAAACGTCGCAGTGCTTGCTTCTCTATGCATTTCATTTACGTGAGGCAATACCGTTGTCATGGTTACAAAGCGATTCACTTCGTCATTTTCGATTGGTCTGCCATAGAATTCTTTTTCTACATTGCTTTCTCGTATAGTTCTATCTCGTGGGTACATAGCACTTTATAAGAGCACTTGTAACATAATATTATTCTATCTTAGATGTACTTTGTATTTCCATATTTTTTCCGTTTCGATTCCGTGAGCGGTATGTGTTAAGTCGTGTTCCTACGTTATCTGTGGGGGTTTAAATGTCAGTGTTAAAAAAGTGGCTGTGACAGACTGGCGGACAGACAGACAGACAGTCAGACAGACAGACATGACGAATCTATAAGGGTTCCGTTTTTTTGCCATTTGGCTACGGAACCCTAAAAACAATTAATAATATATTTTTACGATTACCCTTTGATCCTCTAGGGTACAATATTTTGAACAATGCACATTGCACAAAGACATGCAAATGAGATGTCCCATCCCAGGCCCACACCATGTACGTGGTACCAAAAATCGCTATTTCCATTAAAAATACAATAAAACATTTTTGGTCCATAGTTTAGTGGCTTAAAAATAAAAACAAATTCATAATTGTTCACTTTACTTCGTAAAGATGGCAACTGAATTTTTTTTCTTTACTGGGATTTACAGCTTTGGGCCCCAGCCTTTTTAGGTCGTTTGTAACCTAAAAATATAAATACTTTGTGAAATACTAAATAGTAACTGCATACTGTCAAAACAAAAATAAAAAGACGCATAAACGACATAAACGTCATTCAAGTTTCGAAGATGCGTCTTGGTATATTTACTTTACTCTATGGATGCGTCCTCGGCCATATTGTAGGTACTGAGTTGCAATGTTGTGGTACAATTTATTGTTTCAGCCAAAAAACTAAGGTTTTTCATAAGAATTGGAGTGATTAAAACTGTAGTACACTTATTCGCCTATATTTAGGTATAGCGTACATGTATAGCGACCAGGCCGAGGCTTCATACATTTCTGGGACATCTCTTTTACTGCTCAAAGTAATTATTTAGCTACGTATTAATATCGGATTTCCTTGAAATACAATTCCTTAATTTTAATTTGTCAATTTAATTTATGAACGACTAACGTAACAATGAAAATATGGGAATAATGCGTTTTTATACAAAACCTTAATAATGACATCCTGTCCTGTTCACATACCTATTATATATCATTTGCTAATTTACTTACATTAGAAACTCAAATTGCTATCCTCTTCCATTATCACAATATCCACGGCAAGGTCTCAGTCTTGATTAAAATAAGTTTCGTTAATAAACAAGCTGTGGACAACCGGGATGATTAAAACGTTAAATCAAATATTTACAACAAACACCGCGTGTTTTGTGAGCGGTTTACTTAAGAACACTCTCACTTACAATTTGATTACTTGATAGTTGGAAACTTGAATGATTTGGGAAAGAAAAATAGAGGCTTTAGTTTGGTTGTTTACGTTCATATCTTCGTCTTCTTAGTTAGATTATAGTGTGTTGGCTTTTAAGTTAAGCTTCTTGTTGTTGAAGTGTTTCGTTATATATAGGCGAGATCGATATTTTGGATTTGATTCTCAGTGTATGATAATGTAGGTTAATTTTTAGTGTTAAAGTAGTCAAAGTACCGAGTTTGATTCCTGTGTCGGCAAATTAAAGGTTTTAAAATAGCCCGCTACAATCCACCGACAGGGCTGTGATCTTCTATGATGAACATTGTAGGTATATAAAGCTGAGCAAGATAGCTGGCAGGAGCTTAATGCAAGACGCTAAGGATCAGGCTTGAGAGCTCTAGGAGAGGCCTATGTGAATGTCCAGCAGTGGACTGCGATAGGCTGATGATGATTATGTATGTAAAGCTACTCGTTTTTATAACTAGCTCCTTTTTAATATAATGAAGATAAAGAGTTTGTCTGTTTGTTTGCACGCGCTAATCTGAGGAACTGTTGGTTCGAATTGAATAATAATTTTGCGTTCGATAGTCCATTAATCGAGGAAGGCTTTAAGCTAAAGTCCATATAACACTATGTATGTGGAAACCGAAATCCACGTGGACGAAGTCGCGGGCGACCGCAAGTAAAATGAATACAACTCTTCTTTCCGTTCATAGATATTTATATTTCAAACGACAAACCTAATTGACTCACCTCCAAAAATATGAAATAAATTAAAGTGAAAAAGATACAACGAAAAAGTTTCCTTTAATTTTAATTAAGTTATAAACTTATCCCCTAAAAAGAGTTGCCAACTTCACGAACCCGAAGTCGTTTTATTTTACCACCTCCTAACTTTTCCTTTATCAGGCATCTGTTTTCGATAGCCCAATCGAGTTGAATGATCGCAAAGCAATTTCGACGATGAGTAATAAGCCCATCACTTCATCTTAGAACACTGAAAAAGTTTGAATTTTCCACGTCAACGAAAATATTGAAGAGAAAATCACAAGATAGAAAATTCATTTTGACAAGAATTCGTTATTTTTAATTACCGTTTTTTTTGTTATGGTTTTATTAAGAGAGAAGCACGTGAAGATGTTTAGATCTTTTCAATTTTAAATAGAAAATAATATGTTTCATAGAAACGTAAGCCAGGTTTTTTTATCTAGAACATTGCCAGTATTTTTATTACAAACATTAATAATAGTTTTTGATTGAATAACCAGGCTAGTCAATTAAGGATCATAGTCGTAGCGTGCCCTGGGCTCCGATGCAATGGCCAAAGATGCAACCGGGCTTGGACAAGGATGATGATAGTTATTAGTCTTTGAGTTATGAGAAGAACATTTATATTTAGGTACTTATTTACAACATATTATTTAAAACTAGCGGCCGCCCGCGACTCCGTCCGCGTGGATTCGGGTAAACCTCAAAAATTGTAGCCTATGGGTTATTCTGATGTATAAGCTATATTGTGGTAAAGTTTCATTCAAATCCATTCAGTAGTTTTTACGTAAAAGAGTAACAAACATCCATACATCCATACATCCATACTTACAAACTTTCGCCTTTATAATAGTAGTAGGATTGGACTTAACCTTAAACATACAATATGGCTTCTGATAGAATATGGCAAGTAAATAAATGAATAAAAAGTAACAGCAGAAACAATACCAATTCTGACGCCATTATAAAAAATAAATCAAATAAGAAACCATAACACGTACCAGTTACCATTATTTCTTCACAAAGGAGGCTTACTCCGTGACATGGCCTCTCCTTGAGGACCGATGCTGTCACTCCTAAAATAGGACAGTTTTCTGGCAACTAATAGAACTTTCACCCCTTGTTGGTTAGTTTAATTCCCATCGGAATATTCTGGAATATGTTTTTCCAAGGTGAGTGTACAGGCACAGGTCCACTCGTTACTTTCTCACTTTCATAGCTCGATGAAAACCTACGTGCACGATGCAGGACGAACGGGTTTCTGGGCATTTCAACATTTCAACTTTAATTGGGGATGTATGGGGGTGGTTACTTTTGAACCCCCATTCATCCCTAATTAAAGTACTTACTTAAACACTGCGGCCTTTAACTATGTTATCCCAACAGAGAGACACAATTTTTTCGCATTCAGTAAAGCTTCTTACTCTTATACGGCTTATTCAAAAATGGCTTAAAATCGCTGTCTAAAGGTATTTTTTAATGGACTAAAGTCTGTAAAAAAGGAGATAAAAAAAAGATTAGAAGACAGGCCTTCCGGTACATTTGTCACTTAAAAATATACCAATAAGTAAAACTACTACTAGCCAATAAGGAAAATTAATAAAAGTAGTATGTAAACTATGACTTTTCACCCTTACTAACAAGTTACACGGACCGAATCGCAGTAAGCTCAAATTGGCCCGGAATTTCGTCCGTCTATTATGAGTGGGCGGAATAAAGGGCGAATTTGGTTAAATTTAGTACGTTTAAATTGCACACACCCACTGACTGCACCGGAATATTGCATAGAGAGATTCGACGCAATTATGCACTGAATGGCTGCAGCGATTGTGTGCAGCCGCTTAGAAAGAGAGTGTTTAGTTTATATAGTCAAGTGGCTTAAATATCTACATCTACATCTACACTAACTACACAAATATTATAAAGAGGAAATATTTGTATTTTTGTAATTTTGTATGTATGTTATTAACTCAAATTACGGGAACGATTTCTAAAAATTTTTTTCCATTGGAAAGCTACATTCACCCTGAGTAACATATTTAATATTTTGTCTGCCGATAGGCAAAGTGTGGCTGTACTATATTTTAACTTGAACATCTTGTGACCTACCCACAATTACAAGAATAAATGAATTTGAATTTAAATTTAAATTTGAATTAACATAGGCTATATTTTATCTACGGGAAGTACCACTAGTAGTTAATATAGTCAAGTGGCTTAAATATAACTTATAAGTCTGGAAGTAAAACTGACTGTATGCAACAAGGTTACATTATACCAAATTAGATTCGATTCAAACCATTTTTTACTAAAATATGATGTTGGACTTAAGTTGTTAGTCTTTTCTATATACAATCAAGTATCTATACCATTCATCAGCATGTCTGGACCTAGCCACAAATTGAACTTAGCACAATTCCACAGGTGTCCTACCAAGCTGGATTATCAGAAGCTTGATATTATCCTCCTAGTATTTATGCAGTGTTGGTGGGAAACTTGAATTATGCCACAGATTTGCATTTAAATCCGACGTCCGAAATAAATTTGAGTGTTGAATTTGGAGTTCTTGCCGTGTGAAAATAGTCTGGTTTTGAGCAACTATTTTATGTAAAATTATTTAATCTTTAATGTAAAATTATTTAAGGCATTTAGCTTACAAAGCCATCAAATTGGTATGCCGATAACTTGACAACGATTTTTTAAATATAATAAGTAAATTCCTTGGACTAACTTACCAATTGCCCAGCCCCAAAATAAGCTTGAAGCTAATATGGATGCTGGGGAACGGACAAATAAACTTGACTAAATTTGTTTTTTTATATTTGCTGAATTTAATACCTAAGAAATACAGCAGTAAAGCCTTTGACAGAATCGTTTAAATTAAAGCATGTATTGGTAATACTGCTGAGTTTCCATAAAACTAAAACACTACCTCCCACCTCAGAGATAATTATGAAATGCGTAAGTAAGTAAAACATCAAAAATTCATTCCCTTTAGAAGTTCACACCGCAATGTCCTCATTAAATTATTACCAACAATAGCTTAAGCGGGAAGGTGCTAAATGAAATGCCACAGGTGTCTTGGCTCCGAGAATTACTCTCAAGCTTTTGCTGTGAAACTACCGAAATTTGCAAATAATATTTTGGTTAAATCTATAATGGCAGGATATAATGTTTTGGTGAGAATAACAATTTTATAACGATAGTAAGCTTGGGCGCAAACTTTGTGCTTAATTTTGTCCAATTAATATAAGAGCGTAAAACGTATTAAATTGCTTAAGGTTCGACGTCACGCAAAACACGGGATATTTAAATTCGATTGACTTTTGACTTTTGTCCTCTCATGACTTTTTGCAATAATGCGACACAACATTTAAAAACTGAAGGAGTGTTTTTATATTAACATGTTTAACTATCTTTCCGACCTTCTTAAATCATCCTCTTATTTGGTATAAAACCATTATAACATTAAGACTTAAATTTAACAGCTGTAAAAAGAATACAAGCAACTGACTTAATTTTAACACTCATAAAAAAAACGTGACGTAAACTAGTGACACAAAACTGAAATAGAAATACTACTTCTAAATTATGTATCAACGTTACGTTTTCCCTCAATAATAAACACTGGGACTCATGAATAACCAATTGCCCTCGAGTCAAGTGTTCTCTAGTATTCTCATATCGGAGATTACCCGGGAATTTGCGGTTTACCTTTTGTGTAAATGTAATAATGTCACTGTGTTGATACGTTACGTCTTCGATATGCACGGATTTTAGGGGATAAATCTTGGGAAGGGGTGACACGTAATTTTAAATCATTTTAACAGTAAACTACAGACTTATGTAACTAAATTAAGTGGATTTTCGCGTCAAATGGACTATCCAACACAAAAATATTATTTCTAATCGAACAAGTAGTTCCTGAGTTAAGCGCGTTCAAACAAACAAACTCTTCAGCTTTGTTATATGTATTTAGTATAAATATATAATGTTTGTATTTTTGGGTAGATTTTTGTTAAGCTAAACGTTACATCGACTATTTAGGCACCTTCTGAAGTCCTTATTATAAATTCTTGATCAATTATAATTACATAGGTATGTAGTTCTAACATTGAATGACAAATGTGGTTACAGAATATAGTTACTTACATTTTTATCGGCATATAGTTCCTATAAAGTTCCTAATTCATCTCCAAGGGCGAACGAAATCGAACATTATCTTCACAGCGAGACTATTGTACCAATACAAACATAATATTGGTTCAATTTTCCAATATATCTCAATATCTCTTTCGCGTGAAGGCAGTTTCAACGAAAAATTCTGAAAATATATTTGAGACAAACATCTTTCGGGCTTGCGTCTTGCGATGAGAAACGCAATGTGACAAAATGGTTCGTAATAAAATGACGAACATTGGTTAAATCACCTACACTTATCTACACTATCCAAAATCTACACTAAGCTACATCAACACTAATCTACACTAATATTATAAAGAGGAAAGATTTGTACTTTTTTATGTAACGAATACACTCAAAAACTACAAGACCGATTTGAATAATTCTTTCACTGTTGGTTAGCTACACTATCCCCGGTGAACATAGAGTACTTTTGATCCCGAAAATGCTAGACATTAAGTATGAAGAGAGTAGGTTATGAGACTAATTCTTTGACACACACACACTTTAGTGACGGCGAAGTATAAGTAACCTTAACTTATAGCCGTTAACAACAACCAATATGCACTGGGTCCGCGTTATAGTTTGAAGCAGATAATTCTTTCCAATAATTCTGGAGGGAGCCTCAGCAATGGGAAGTAATGTTATGATGATGATGTTCAAGTAAATGATTTTACGGATATTAAAAATTATAAAAGGGTATATGTTTGCGTCTGCACATAGAATATTAAGAGGGCAATGAACGCTCCCAATACGTCAAACGTCACGGTTTCTCATAAGATGACAGAGCACTTTGCGGGAATCGACAAATACCTACAAAAATGTGGATAGCACTCAAAGGTTTACTAAAATGTCTACTTCATCTAACTTGGTCGTGTAGTTTTGCGAAGTTTTGTCAGTTCATATGTTTGATTTAGGCCTTTACGGAGAAGTCTTTGATATCAATGGTGTCACTTTTTAGGTAAGATTTTTTCTGTTACACAAAGTATATTTTTTTTGGTTTGACGATCGTATTTTGCAACTATTGTACCGGCCAAAACGAAAACAAATCGGTAAATATTTTTGCATTCACTGAAATTAATCGGACGGTAAAATAGCCTAACCTTTCTTTGTCATTATCGTAACCAGTTTGTTGAGATCACATAGGTCAACTATATCCAAAATGTGTTTACAAAAACTGTTCTGAACAAATTAATCATTTTGTTTCTCTTCATTTACCCATGTTATTTTTAGCAGCTCCTTTATACGAAAGGAAAGACTGGATAAGCATAAATAATTTCCTGCGAAATGAAATTTCAGCTTCAATGTTATTCTTTGGGTTCGAGTTAATAATGTTTGTCACATAGAATTAAATTGTTAGAAATTCCCTCGCTATCTAAGCTGCTCAGAAATCGGCACTGAAATTTGAAGCGACCGTCGCTTTTTCTGGCACTGACAGCTTGTTAAAACGTATTTTATGTAAAACAAAATAATGCCATAATTTTCTGTTGTCCGGGCATATCTAAATATTTATATCTATGAATCAACGTTCTCAGCTTCATATCCGAAGGAGCTTAGTAAACATGCCTATAAATCGAATTACAAAATGAACAAGTTGATTTTGAATGGAAGTTCATTACGTTATAAAAGGTGCGTCGGCTACTTGATGGAAACACATTCTTTATTCCTCTTTGAAAAAGTTAGAGATTTTTTGAACGAGTCTGATATTTTTGTCGTTACAAGTATGTGCAAAGAGAAAGGCAAGTCTAGAATACTAGCCTTTAAACTGTTTGTAAGTACATACATATGCTAAAGGACTGATTTTGTCATACAGTAGTAAATAGGTCGCAATTAATGCCTATGATCAGATAACAAAATACATAGGTTTCCGGATATGACCAATAATATTTAGAAACATTTTGTCCGGTCTGCTGGCAGAACAAAACACTCTCGTTGTTAATTGTATGTTGTCAAAACTATACCAATATAAACAAAACACAACGACGGGCCCGTTGGTCTAGTAGCTAGGGACGCTGGCTTCAAAAGGAAAGGTCGCGGGTTCGAATCCCGCTAGGGGCAAATGTTTGTATGATGAACATCGGCATAATTTGTACTTGTTACATATTTAAGTATGTTTATCCCTTTCCTAGTATAAACTTCGAGCTTAGTTTGGGACTAGGCAATTGGTGTGTTAGTCCAAAGAATTTATTTATTTATTACTTTAATTAACTTAATTTGCAAAATGGGCTCCAACTTTGCTGCGTGCCAACAGAATTAGCTTTAAATATCCTTATAATTAAACCTCACTTCCTTGTTAATGTTACAAAACTACTCGATAAATGACGCCACGCAATGTTTAAATCCGCCTACTCATGACAACTTAATTTACCGATAACGCCATCAAAAGATTTCAGGAAATAACCTTTATAATATGAAACGATGAAATAAAATCTAACTTATAAACATGTTGGATTTTAATGAGGAAATGCGGTTGAAATACAGGGGTGGGTCTGAATAAACACTTGAGTGCATTTACTTTTTTTGCCAATTTTACTAAACAAGCTAAAAGTAAAGTAAAGTATCAGCCTATAAATGTCCCACTGCAGGGCAAAGGCTCCATAATTTGAAACCATGTTTTCGCTACAAATATGGGTTTTTTGGCTGCGTTCAGAAAAATCAACACAAAGTTTGCCCGACCGGAGAATTGAACCCAGGAGCTCGAGACCAAGGCCCGGTGCTAAAACCACAAGACCATCGAGGCGTTTACACAACAAGCTAAACTTTATTTTAAACATCGTCATCCCTGTCTGCCTTCAAAGTAGTATTAGCAATGCACCATTTTATTACACTTATTTCAAAGCATAGGGGAACACAATATTATTTGTTTAACCCGACCACAAGCTGTTATTATATTGAAGATTTCATATAAAAGTTTCCAAATACTACTAGGTGACCTTTAAACCTATTCACCAACTCAGGTATCCATCCAAAACCTTTTAAAATACTGAAGTGATATCCCAGCCTTCCTTTTACGACGACATCCTCTCGGATTTAAGGAAATTTCAACGAGCTTCGGATAAAAATGAATCTGTTATAAAGCAAATTTCACGGGTAGGTCGTCGTCGGGAACTAGTCTATGGAAACGATAAAGTTAATAGGTGTAACGCGAGCCTTGTGAAGATTCAACAATGTAGTGAGGTTTCAGTGAAGAAGCAGTATTTTGTTGAAAGAACCTCTTTGTGGCGTTTCTTGTGGACCTCCAAAGACTGGCAGCTTAATACGAAAAGAAAATGAGTAAAATAAAAATATATTTGTGAGAAAATTTTGATAGGTATATTTATGGCAAGCTTAGCTTTGTGTTTGAGTTTTTATGTAGTTAGAAAGGGCATTGTGATGCCACAGAAAAAAAATGACATGGTTTATGGTTTTTAACCCACTTTTTTTAAATAAAAATACTAAGTATAAAAATTAACTGCAGTCAAACGTTTTACGGTTTCGATGTAAAATAAAAAATAACAAACTTTTAATAAGATCGCAAACGCGGACACAGTTCCATTTTCGAATATCGTGCGCCAATTGTTTTTAACCGACTTCAAAAAAGGAGGAGGTTCTCAATTCGTCTGTATGTATAATATTTTTTTTTTTATGTATGTTCACCGATAATTTCGTCAATTATGGACGGATTTCAAAAATTTTTTTTTTGTTGGATAGAGTTCAGTTCTGAGGTGGTCCCATTTTCACCAGTCCAGGATCTGATGATGGAATCCAGGAGAAATCGAGGGCAACCACCGAAAATTGTATGCTCGTATGGTGTTTTTGTTACGTAATCATGTCTTACTCAGGTATATGCTTCAGGGTGTCAACATCTGAAGCTGCTGTCCTGATGATGATGCTACAGTACTCCTTAACGGTTAGGAGTTGGAAGGCAGAACTGCAATTTGGTCGATGGAAACTATTTAGTAGTATGTAGGGCTTACATGTTGCTTGTGAGGTATGCTTGAATCAACATCTGATGCTACTGTGCTGATGATGAAGCTACAGTACTCCTCAACGGTTAGGAGTTGGAAGGCAGAACTGCAATTGGTCGATCGAATGTATGTAGGACTAACGTGATACTTGTGTATATTACATCCAGACCCACGGCGAGAAATCTCGCCGAGAAGTCTCGCTGGGTCCTCTCGCGAGAACAAGTAATTTATCCACACTCTCATTTACTTTTAACAACAACTAAGTTCCTATTAATAATTAAATTCACAACGCTTTAACACAACTAAAAATCATGAAATAAACTGAATTTTTAAAAAAAAATTAAACCGACTTCAAAAAAACCGTGAACTCAAAAATAAACTAAAAATTAAAAAATAATTCCTAATATCTATTACCTTATACTATAATTTTCCTAAACTATGTCAAAGTAATCTTAAACAAACTAACTGAAGTCGGTGCCTGCCCAAAAAAACAGAAGAGAAAAAAAGCACCGACTTCAGTTAGTTTGTTTAAGATTACTTTGACATAGTTTAGGAAAATTATAGTATAAGGTAATAGATATTAGGAATTATTTTTTAATTTTTAGTTTATTTTTGAGTTCACGGTTTTTAGGGTTCCGTAGCCAAATGGCAAAAAACGGAACCCTTATAGTTTCGTCATGTCTGTCTGTCTGTCTGTCTGTCTGTCTGTCCTGGTTCGTTCTCCGCCGTTTCTGAACCGATTGCCACGAAAATTGGTGGAGAGATGTATAGTGATAATTCAAGAATTGGTTTTTAAAATTATCGAAAAATAATCATTTTTTACCCCCCCTCCCATACAGCGAAAAGTTAATTCTAAAAAAAAAATTCGACTTAACCCATCGTGTAGGGTATCGTTAAACAGGTATTTTTAAATACAATAAAACTCGCCTTGAAACCATGTGGATCAAACACCCCAGTCTCGAGATATATTAATACAAAGTTAAAATTAGAGCGTCCCCCCCCTTAACTTTTGAAATACTATTACAATAATTCTGAAAAAAATGTCCTGTACACCTCCAAGTAAGTACTTTCAACGAAAACTATAGCGAACTCTGTATCATACATAGTTATTTTTATTCAACTCGACCAACTTATGACGTGCAGTTGCTCTTACTAAATGGTGTCTTAAGCGGTCGGGCCATCTTTTAGCTACGGAACCCTTTCATGGGCGTGTCCGACACGCTCTTGGCCGGTTTTTTTAACATGCAACATTATCTTCCTTCGCCACAGTGTCAATGTCCTAATCTTCCAATTTGTTCATTATAAGAATGATTTTAAGTCCCAATTTTATTTAGTTGACTAAATCTCTAGCCAGTTATAAACCTGTCTTCTCAGCGTAACTATTGGGAAAACTCTAATTTAGGGGAGACCTACGTCCAGCAGTGGAATGCGATAAGCTAATGATGATGATGACTTATTTAAAGCCGAGATACCCTACTCTTACAAATTCCGATGTGTCTTCCACATAATAAGAACAACTTAGTAATTTGGTTATTAAGAAAACATCCTAAAGGCATGTTAGAACCTAAGTAAACTTAGCGTACGAAAATTTCATGAGAAAATAACGGGCGATATAATTTTCTAGACAAGTAGACAGCTTATGAAAGAAACCGCCTTGTAATTTCAAGGGACATTGTTCTTATGAGCCACGTCGTATTATGGGTATTTTCCTCATTGTCATTAAAGTAATGCCTGTATTTTACAGTTAAACATCTCTGAAATTCCGAAAAGAGTAGAATTTGACGTTTATTTGTTATTATGGTTGGTAAGTTCAAATCGCATGAAACATGTGTGCATCAACAAATAAGTTTCGGGACTGTCTATAATCTGTCAACATCAAAAAAAACGAGGATATTTTTTATCAAAAATAGAACTTTATTGTTATAAGAACATTCATTTAATCCGCGCTGTACTTATTATTTTATTCAATTTTGGCAAATAAAGTGAATGGTATTCATATTCAAAATAATTATGATTATGAAAATATCAAGGCCACTTTAAGCACGTTGTTTTTCGACAGTTACGCTTATAATAAACAAGGAACTAAAATTGCACTTAACATTACTCATATTACTAACACGTGTGTTAATAAAGGTAATTTAATAACCAGACGCGAGGCACTTAGACGCACTCCGCCGTCTCGAGTGTTTGCGTATTACACCCGACTGCATGACTGCATAATGCACGTACTTCATTAATGTACATTTATACCTCGCATGAATAATAGTATGCTTTAAAAAAACTTGTAACTAATAGAAATAAAAAAGGTTCAACTAATTTATAAAAATCGATCACAAAATGTGTTAGTAGGCGCATAACGCCTGGACCAATTCATATTCATATTCATATTCATTTATTCACTATATTGCAACATAGTACAGTACACATACAAAATAATATATAGTACAGTTTATGCTACAAAACCTCTTCGAGGTATTGTGAATTGGTATTTTTAAATCTAACAATATTATTAATCTAAATAAATAATTTATCTCTAAAATTTGGTCAATTCTTTTTTTAAATTGTTCTTATATGTCCAGGGATGGTCTTTAGGCAAGAAAAAAATCTAAACTAAGGGATGGGACGACGGGACGGGACGGGACGCAGACGAAGTCGCGGGCGGAAGGCTAGTAAATAAATAAAAATGTTTTTTGAATAATCTATTCAAAAAGTATTTCGGATGGTATTTTATAACATGTTGACCTACCCATAAATGCATTGCAGTATATTTCCTGGACTGCATAATGAAATTGTTGTATTCGTTAAATATTTAAAATGTTTTCTAAAGATTCGTTTCATTGTGGCTCTTATGCAAAAACAACTATTCGTGGTGTGCCGAACTTTAAGACTAAATTGAACGTATCGATTTAATCTTAAATTAGTATCTTTCTCTGTAAGTCCAATGTAATTTCAGTGTAATTTAATCAAATAAACCAAACAATTTTGTACCATGAATTAAAATGATTCAAAGTGTAATAGGTATTTTGTCTTACTTCATATATCTATTATCACATTACTCACACATAGTTTACACAAACATGGTTTGTGTTTATAACGGTAATTGAATAAAGCAGACGCGAGGCAGCCGAGTGTTTGCAGAGTACACCCGACTGCATAATGCGCGTACTTCATTTACTTAACATGATAACTGTTCACGCTGTTCAAAGTTTGTTTTGATGACCCTATGGTACAGAAGCTAATATTTATCTACTAGCGGCCGCCAGCGACTCCGTCCGCGTGGGTTACGATTTTCGCACACAGTCTTACTAAAAATAGCTGAATAACACCATGCATATAGACCGTTGAACGGTCTATATGCATGCAGTCAACTTGCACACTTTTATGGGATTCATTACTCAGGATAGAAATAATAGTCAAATTAAGTGGCAGAAAACGCTCATCGTTATTAACAATAATCTGGAGACCTTATAGATTTGAGAAATCATCTGTTCACCGCGATTCAGTCCGCGGCCGCGCCTCTAGCGAGGTGCGCCATCTATCGGCACATTTTAGTACTAAATAATTTGCTAGCACAATAATTTATAATGATAAAATAAAGGAATATACAATAGCTTAAAGCCTACCTCGACAAATGGTAAGTGGTAAGTAGACTATCCAACACAAAATGTTTTGTCAATTCGAACCAGTAGTTCCTGAGCTTAGCGCGTACAAACCAATTTGGATCTTGAGTTGCACGTGTTATTGTGAGTCAACCATAAAAGATAGACATATGCTGTTGGGAGCTATTTTTAACCGACTTCAAAAAAGGAGGAGGTTCTCAATTCGTCTGTATGTATAATATTTTTTTTTTTTTTTTATGTATGTTCACCGATAATTTCGTCAATTATGGACGGATTTCAAAAATTTTTTTTTTGTTGGATAGAGTTCAGTTCTGAGGTGGTCCCATTTTCACCAGTCCAGGATCTGATGATGGAATCCAGGAGAAATCGAGGGCAACCACCGAAAATTGTATGCTCGTATGGTGTTTTTGTTACGTAATCATGTCTTACTCAGGTATATGCTTCAGGGTGTCAACATCTGAAGCTGCTGTCCTGATGATGATGCTACAGTACTCCTTAACGGTTAGGAGTTGGAAGGCAGAACTGCAATTTGGTCGATGGAAACTATTTAGTAGTATGTAGGGCTTACATGTTGCTTGTGAGGTATGCTTGAATCAACATCTGATGCTACTGTGCTGATGATGAAGCTACAGTACTCCTCAACGGTTAGGAGTTGGAAGGCAGAACTGCAATTGGTCGATCGAATGTATGTAGGACTAACGTGATACTTGTGTATATTACATCCAGACCCACGGCGAGAAATCTCGCCGAGAAGTCTCGCTGGGTCCTCTCGCGAGAACAAGTAATTTATCCACACTCTCATTTACTTTTAACAACAACTAAGTTCCTATTAATAATTAAATTCACAACGCTTTAACACAACTAAAAATCATGAAATAAACTGAATTTTTAAAAAAAAATTAAACCGACTTCAAAAAAACCGTGAACTCAAAAATAAACTAAAAATTAAAAAATAATTCCTAATATCTATTACCTTATACTATAATTTTCCTAAACTATGTCAAAGTAATCTTAAACAAACTAACTGAAGTCGGTGCCTGCCCAAAAAAACAGAAGAGAAAAAAAGCACCGACTTCAGTTAGTTTGTTTAAGATTACTTTGACATAGTTTAGGAAAATTATAGTATAAGGTAATAGATATTAGGAATTATTTTTTAATTTTTAGTTTATTTTTGAGTTCACGGTTTTTTTGAAGTCGGTTTAATTTTTTTTTAAAAATTCAGTTTATTTAGGCAATTTTATTTAGAATATTTCCGTCATACATGATTTCTATGTGACTTTAACCATTAAGGCTGCACACGCGACTGAAGCTTAAGAAATGGAGTAAATTCTCCCGTTTTCCCCACATTTCCCTTCACTACGCTACTCCTGTTGATTGTAGCGTGATGAAAAGTATCCTATAATATGCCCAGGAGTATGAAGAATAATGGTACCAAGTTTCGTCAAAATCCGTCCAGTATTTTTTGTTTCTATAAGGAATATACAGACAGACAGACAGACAAAAATTTTACTGATTGCATTTTTGGTATCAGTATCGATCACTAAACACTCCCTGATAGTTATTTTGGCAAAATATTTAATGTACAGAATTGACCTCTCTACAGATTTATTATAAGTATAGATAAAATTTACTGAACTTCGAATGAACCGTATCTGGATAATGGTGAGTATCCTATTTTAGCACTATATATTCAAATATAAAACACACAATATGTTTTATAAATTATTATATACCTTACAATAACCACCATGGCTCGATGGTATACTGGGTTATATACCTATGTATAAATAATAATAGTAATTTAATATCATACACTTCTCACACATAGTTTACACAAACGTGGCTTGTGTTTATAACGGTAATTAAATAAACACGAGGCAGCCGAGTGTTTGCAGAGTACACCCGACTGCATAATGCGCGTACTTCATTTACTTAACATGATAACTGTTCACGCTGTTCAAAGTTTGTTTTGATGGCCTCTATGGTATAATGTTATAATTTATTATCTGTGAAATAGCCTCAACTTAAAATTGAATACCAGTTTGAATAATATTGAGTATCAATACAAAATTAGGTGACTCTAAACCTCATTGGATCATTGGATGAATGACTGTGACGATTTTGTAGAAAATCATATTAAAATTGTTTTCCATTGCATCTTCTATTACACATATTAATTCTTAGTGTGCGTGCAGGTTACCTTGTGATGTGTCTTTGACAATCCAGATTTATTTGCCTGATCAGGCTTACTTAAACCATCGAACTCATATGAAACCGCGTTCTTACCACGAAGCTACCTCTAAACTAACTAAACATAAACTGCTACTTATCACCAAGTAACAAGACATCAACTCGAACTTTTTCTCGTAAATCACAACTTTATTGCATCGGGTATTTAAATGAAGACAATTTCCCGGTGTTTCGTTACATAAATTAAGTGATTTGGAAGCACGACCGGCAGTATTGGACGATGGCCAAAATTTACTTCGGTACTGATTATAACATCGGTCGATAATTTTAAAGTTTCTTCAGTGAGAAGAAAGTAATTATTGACTAAAGCGGTTTACAGTTAGAGAATAGAATTTTTGAAAATATTTTGCAGAGTAAGTTCCATTAAATAGATGTTTAATGAAATAAAAATCTCGTTACATTAAGGTTTAATAAAATAACAAAATGATAATAAATAGTATGTTATTTCATTATACTAAGTGTATCTTATTAATGTTTCGGACGAAACTAATCAATTTTGACTAGTTCCGAAGGAAATATCAAAAGTATAAATCTTTTTTATTTCCGGTAACGAAACATTTTTATAAATTGATTTCAGAATGAACTTATCCTTTAGAAAATATTAAGACGCCGAGGCATTGATCAAATTACGACAGCCAATAACGATTTTGCGCTCCACCGAACCGGGTAAGCAGAGATGAAAAATTTACGATCGATTCAAAAATTGCAGCCTTACCCTAAAACTCATTTACGGTCGAGTGTCCCCGGTATTAAAAGCAATTTTTAACCCCCACAAAAACCGGGACGACAAGCTTTGCATCTGACTAGCAATTACTGTCCCACGGCCCATTTACTGCCAGATGGAGGGACTAACTCAGCAGTTACTTAGTGCAGCTTCGTAAACTTGTTTCGTTTTAAAAGCTAACAAGAACGATGATAGTGTATATTCTTGCGGTCTGAAAGTTACCATTGTAGGGTTAATGGACTTGAATACGGTTTATAATGGTTTTCTAAGTGTTCTCCTCTGGTAGGTCATATTTTTGTGTTGGTTTGGAAGCTAGGTTGTGTAAAGTTACAACGATATGTGAAGGGACCGTCGCTTCACATTGCAGGGTCTGTGTCAGAGCGATTCGAAGTATGGTCAGGACATTTCTTACCAAGCAAATCGATGGAATGCGTTTGCCACCCCTTATTCCTACAACCTGGATTCCTTAAAGAGGAGCGTGGTAAAGTATCTTGCGGGCCGGTATGGCGATGCCAACGGATAGGATATCATTTTGGTATCACATCCGTCCGTAGTCATTTTAATTAGGTCTACTATTTTGCTGACCATCAGGCAAAGATATATCGTGCTTATAAAAAATGCTATTTTGACCAAATGAAGTCGATTCTTTCTGTTAACTTGATTTAAATTCCGACGTTACTATTGTTTTTCTTTTAGAACAATGCAAAACTCAAAACAATTTGTTTTCTTTTTGCCCTTGAACTTGTCACTTTTTCACATCACAAACCATGGCAATTCGCCAAAGCATCGTTTTGTACTTTAGGCAATTCCTACATCTGCTCACGCACGCAGGACAAGACATAAAATAGGTCATAAAAGTGTGCGAACTGCCTACACTCACTGAGTAAATAAAATGAGGATCATGTATCCTGTTAGTTTGTTGCTTCTATTTACAAACACGGGTGTCTACAAATATCGGGTGTAACTCTCAGTGTTTTTCTCTCTTTTAAGATTCAAGCATACCTACATAGGGACAGACAGAAGGAAGCGACTTTGTTTTATACTATGTAGTGACAGACATAAGTATCCTTGACTTCGTCGCTTCTAGTTATATCCGAAACTATCTCAATGGTGGTATTGAAGGAAGCTCTGCCCTATACGGAAGACTTAGTTTTGATTTAATAAGCCAAACAAGCGGTCTCCCACAATTTCGGTCGGATTTTGTTTTCCGCATACATACGTTATAGTATGGTTTAAAGCCCTCTTTTACAAATGGACTATCTATCATAAAATATTTTTTCGACTTCATCCAGTAGTTCCTGAGATTAGCGCGTTCAAACAAACAAACTATTCAGCTAGGCTAAGCTAGTTGGTTACAGAACTTGATCACAAAACCGAGGGCCGTGGGTACAAATTCTGCAATAGGGCGGTTGCAAAGAAAACGACTGGACTTTCAAAACCCACATAAACAAATGAATTCTCCTGGGAGAAGAAGAAAGAGCTTGAATGAATGGATAAATGCAATTTTACCTCTATTAATGCAGATCATAATTCACATTTACGAGCAATTCAATAAATTGTAAAATTCAAATAAAATCACACAGTAAAACAAATCTCACATAAATTGATACACATACAATAATAATTAAATGAATTCTTTGGACTTACACACCAATTGCCTAGCCCTAAACTAAGCTCGAAGCTTGTACCATGGAAGCTAGGGAACGGAAGACATACCTACAAAAATACTTTTATAAACATCCATGACTCGAGTACAAATGCCGATGTTCATCACATAAACATTTGCTCCTAGCCGGATTCGAACCCGCTACCCTTGGTTTTGTAGCCAGGATATCTGACCACTAGACCAACGGGCCCGTCGAATAACACGCAATATCTAATTAACATTCCAATGCATATTTTGTAACCATTTGGCTTTTGCACTCTAGTTAAAGCTGTTTATTAAGACGTGTTTTAGTATGTCTTTCCGTTCCTTAGCATCCATAGCACAAGATCCAAGCACATGTAACTGAGAAACTAGTGATATAATGTCTCAAGCACGTACAGACTTTTAGGTATTCAGAAGCTGTCGAAGCGATAACGTAGAGTAGGTATTAATAGGAAAATTACTTTTTAACGTCGCGATTCCTGGTAAGTACTAAGTACGCCAACTTTACTTTATCTTGAAGAAGTCTGAAGTTCCACTTTTAGCCCTATTTGCGGTAGATATTATCTTTAATTTATTTTGTAAGGGTAAATTGAACTTTTTAATGAATAATTTAGAAGAGAGTTTTGAAAAGCTACTTCAAATGCGTGTGGATTTTGCTTATAAATAGTTTTTTGTGGGTTTATAGGTAATCGCTGGTATTTACTTCATTGCCGTAGCTCATTTAAACCACTAACAACAAATCCAGTCTTACACAAATAGTACCTTATATTTTCATGTCGGCCGACTTGAAGAATACTAAATCCCAAAAATACCTACTAAATAAAAATACCTCCGCAACTCGGCCGCGTGGTTCGGCCGAGATGCTGAACATAAAAATAGGTAAAATTAAATTTTCGCAACTCACAGAATAAAATTTTGTGCTTAAAAATAATGAGAAAAAAAATTGTACAGATAACTTATTTCCAAATCAACTGTGTGACGAAAGGCTTTCCCAAGGAACGTTAACCAATGTAACGACACCAGTACAAAGTTCAATACAAAGTCCCTTTCTTCTGACTGGCCCTATGTCCGCCTAAATATTTTTTAATACGGAACCGATTTTATTGCATTTTTTTATAAGATACAGTTATTCAGGGCGAAGAAATTTTATATGCATAATTAATGCTTAATTTAGTAGAAAAACATGAAAAAACACTGATCATTTTAGTTACAACCAACGAACGGACCAGTAGTTTAAATTTTTTGTTTTATTTATTTTTTATTAGCTATTAATATCCCACTGCTGGGCAAAAGCCTCCCCTATTTCCCGACAAGTTTACAATAATTAGTTAAAA
The DNA here is from genome assembly GCA_958496325.1 of Nomophila noctuella. Taxonomy (NCBI): domain Eukaryota; kingdom Metazoa; phylum Arthropoda; class Insecta; order Lepidoptera; family Crambidae; genus Nomophila; species Nomophila noctuella. Next base: position 4,876,008 of record OY292501.1, read on the forward strand.
TTTCAACTCAAACAATTTTCGCTACGCTACTTCCAAGATACGAAACGTTCCTTGTTAATTCCGGATTGTTTCACCCTAAGCCTTCTACATTTATACCGCGGAATACTATCCCCTTGCGGATTAGGGAGAACATGAGAAAAATAAATCAAAAGGGGTGTTTAAATAGCTGCTTTTTGTATATTTACGATGACAATGGGATGAGAAAGGCTTGGAATATTTTTCTCGCGGCAAATTATTTTATTTTTTTGGTAACGGTATTAAGATGTAGATTGAGTCGTAGATTGGATTTTCTCGTTCAATTCTTTGTAATATTATATTTTTCAATATGTTATAATTAGTGAACCATGATCCAATCTATCTTTACCCTCTAAGGGTTAGCAGTCGCTTCACTGTAAAAACCAGAACCGCCAAATCCTGGATCATGGTCAAAGCGGACCCCGCACAGAAATGGGATAAACGCTAGGAAGAAGAATATGGTTTAATTTGTATAGGAGAAAATAAGTAAGTATGCTTCTAACTAAAAATATTTTATAAGCTAATTACCGAAATCGTGATTACCTCGCCAATACCAAATCTACCGTCTTCTTATCACATAGACGTAATAAAATAAAAAATACCTTTTCAAGATTCAACTGGTGCAATCTGCAGTTTTCCCAGAGAATAAAATGAAAAATTCAAGAATTTAAATAAAGCACTCAATTTTCATACTAATGAACAAAAATTTAATTACGAATGTGCTACCGCCCTCACCCGCGATACTTGAGAACACATAAATTAAACAACCAGAGTGGAAAGACGTGGGAATACGCAAACAATTCCAATTCGCCATCTTGTGTTCCGTTGAAGAATTCCGCGGTTTTATAAATTATCTGACGGAATTTATATGTGTGCTCGCCCTTATTTGTTTTTGCGAGTGCACGTTTCGTTTTGTTAGGCGAGGTTTGCTTTTACTGTTAGGATTTTAGTGCTTTACCTTTTTGTGCCTAATATTAAAATGTTGGTTTAAGTAATGCATTATTTAAACTATTAAATGAAAGCACCTATCGAATGTTATAGACAGCGGGAACTTTAGTGCAAAGTTTTATTAACTTAGGACAAAAAGGCTTTTAACTATGATATAACACTATGAGCGTGGAAACCGAAATTCACAGGGACAAAGTCGTGGGTGGCCGCTAGTAGGTAACTATTTAGTCATCTGTGCCAAATATTGTTCAAAATACATTACTCTAAACCAAAACATCTGGTCCTCGCATATCTAAACTAGTCGGAATGAACCGACACAGCAAGACAATGGCTGTGATTCCTGTCCCCAAACGAGGCAAGTTTGTTTTGCACTTCATGCGCTACAACAGCAATGTGGAAAATTGAAACGCCTCGCACGATCGCAAATGTTATGTTTTATACAATACGTCAAAGGCGCCAGCGCTGGTTTGACGAGTGGGGGAAGGTATGAGCAAAGGCGTTTGATATATTATTGTAATAACTTTATAAATAACTAGCGACCCGCCCCGACTTCGCACGGGCGCAACTAAGTTTATTAGTGTTTCTCTACTATATTATGCATGTATTATACATAAAAACCTTCCTCTTGAATCACTCTATCTTTTAAAAAAAACATCATCAAAATCCGTAGCGTAGTTTCAAAGATTTGAGCATACAAAGGGACATAGGGACAGAGAAAGCGACTTTGTTTTATACTATGTAGTGATACAATTATTGATGGCGATTAGTTGTAATCATTAAAGATTTTAGGTCTGTATTGTTTTTTATACTAGCGGCCACCCGCGACTCCGTCCACGTTGGTTTTGATCTCCGCACACAGATATATACTACAGCCTAAACCCTTAATCCTCAAATGGACTATCCAACACAAAAATATTTTTTCAGATCTAACCAGTATTTTCTAAGATTAGCGCGTTTAATCAAACAAACAAACAAACTCTTCAAACTTTAATACATTAGTTTAGATTTACTAGCGGCCCGTCCGTAGACATAAACAGGAGAATTAAAATTTTCCTTCCATATACATTATTGTGATGCCCATGTTACTCAGTGATAATGTACATAGCTTGCTAATGGAAAAATCTTTATTTATTTATTTATTTATTTAAACTTTATTGCACGAAATAAAATTTGTACAAAAGGCGGACTTAATGCCTCATGGCATTCTCTACCAGTCAACCTTAGAAATATTGATTAAAGCCGGTTCAGCAGTTTTCGATTTTAATCTTTCTATTAAAAAAATTAAATCTGTCCTCTTTGTAATATTGATTAGAACAGAATAAGAGAGAATTCTAAAATATTTTTGTGACTAAACAAAAACTGAGTCACTTGGCCATCATTCTTAGGTTTCGCACCATTTTCTTCTCCATTACACACACTCACGTTTTTTATTGACTTGATTATATTTAATTGTAGCGTTAAGGCTTCCGCCGATGCTTTCTTTCACCGTAGAGTTGGTATGAGCTTTGCCAACTGCCTTATATTCAACTCCGAAGAATCTTCATTATCGTCACTAATGAACGAGTTTTGTATGAAAACGACCGCTATTCTCTTGTTACTTGCGAACTAACTCCAACTTAGTTGCTTTTTTGCTTATTCTAACGTCGTCTTATTGTCATTCAGGACTTCAACTGCTATTGTGTTTATCCCTATTATTTTGTGCAATTTAGATAAAATCCTGTTGAGCAAACATTGTCGTTTATGAATTGTTATATTGTCACGTTTCTGTGCTGTTACGTTTTGAATGGTTCCTAGATGTAAATCAATTGTATTAGAGTTAAACTCAAGATGTTTGAGGTTACGTTCGTCGACCGACCTTTTGTTTTAAGGTCAAGAAGTAAACTGTAAGTGAAGAAAGACACCATGCTGAATATAGGTGACTGAAGTTCACGCAACGAATTTTGTATACAAAATTACGCGACGTAATTTTGGCATGATGTGTCATCATCATCATCATCAGCCTATCGCAGACCACTGCTGGACATGGGCCTCTCCAGGGCTATCCATTTAGCCCGATCCTCGGCGACTCGACTCCATTTAAAATACATGGCAGGCGTATAGTAGTTCGATTTTGTCTAGATAAATAATGATTTCACTGATCTGAGTGAAGGTATGTTACTATTTCGTGTAAATCCACTGTTGATTTTGATATTATTCTGTAACACAATAGACGTAAGGATGTTGGGATTAACTTAATCATTATGTATCGTTTCTATAATTATTATATTAGTATAATAATGGGTTGGTAACAGTTCTGTAAAGCACGTTAAACTCCTAACCACTGCTAAATTTTGTCATATGTCAAATCATAGAGAAAACAAAAAATTGCTCAAATACTTTGCGGCTCTGCTATTTAGACATTTGAAACAACTAAATTATAGCCTAAGCGTTTATTAATCAACCGGACACCCGCATGGAATTGATTGGCACCGATAATTGGATATGTTGTGTACAAATTTGCAAACGATTAATGATTAGTTTGTTCTAGCTGACCACTAATCATATCTATTTTACACGAGTAATTATATAAAGTTAGCGCTTCGATGGTCTAGTGGTCCCAGGGCGGGTTAAAATTTGTGTCGGTTTTTCCGAATATAGTCCGGGTTTGTGGTTACCAACCCGCATTCGGAAAGCGTGGTGATAAAGCCAAAACTTATCTTTGAAACGAGAACATGATCTTAAATGATGGAGGCCCTGCAGATACAGACAGCGATAATGCTTAATAGGTAGGTGTAGAACTCAGCAGTCAATGGCTTCACCGATCAAATCCGGGCCCATTGCAGGAACGGAAGAGGGATTATTGAGAACGAGACTGACGGTGGCCACCGTTGCTCACTTAAGAGCCAGACGCTTCGCCTCGCAGGCTCGTCATCTAACCAACTACTCAGCTACTCTAGTGGTCAGCTGACAACCAGTCGAATAACCCTGTATTATTTTTCCTATCTGATCTCAGAACAAAACCGCACGATATTTCTGTTATTTAAGTAATCGGCATCGAAATCTGAGGGGATAAATGAAATGATTGGATAGGAGGGTTTGATGGCTTGAACTTTGATTGTGTTCGATAATACTACAAGTTTGTGTTGTCGTTGCGGAGCGTTTACTGTATAGGAAAGGGAATAAGAGAGGTAACTAGATGATTTTGGTATTTCCACTTGTATTCTCTGCTTAACGGCATAAAATCAAGGAATTATAAACTTTTTTTTTAGTTTTTAAGCGGAATTTTACAGTGTTTGTAAATAACGCTCTTACGTAATGAGATCTCCCAGTTTCTCATCATTTGGACGATAAAATTTAAATACAAATGTTTCAAGACATAAATAAAACAAATGACTTTCCTAAGACAATAACTTAATAATTGCAAAATGGTGCTTGTCAAAGTGAAAGCGTTTATTTTGCAACTTGATTTACACTGAAATTCTTTTGCACGTCAAATACTTTTTTTACCCTACTTGTTATCCAAATGCGCCATCGAGTCAATCAAATTAAATGTTAAAAACAATTTCTAGAAAAAGCATATTTGTATTTAATCACAAAAACTAATTTCAAAATATAATTACCACGAACGAGCAGTCAGCAGTAATTAAACGTTAGGTATATTCAACCATTCAACCCGATCGCTTCGCTTCTAATACCACGACAAGGCGATTGCCCATCAAAGGGTCTATTCTAAGAAACAGGAGTATAAAGGTAATTACTAAACGCTTCAAGGTAATCCAATATGCGCACCCGCTACTTGACTACTTGACGTAGTTAATTTTGCGCACCATTTCAAGTTATATCGTGTGAAGGATGATATGAGTGAAACCATAATTTCTTTATTCTACCTTTTCTTTGCACACTGTTCGCCTTCAAATTTTTTGCTCTCTTTCTAACATGGGTTTCCTCCCTCCTCATCACATGCCCATACCAGGAAAGCCAGTTCCCTTAACTTTTTCTACTCGGTTGTGAAAGATATGCCTGTATAAAAGAAGTCAACGTATTGCGCCGACCCCAGATAAACTAGGAACAGGGTAGGCGAATGATGATTCATGTTATATAAGCTTGACAAATTTCAAATGCCTCTGTGGAAATATCTATCTGTGCTCAAAGTGAACCAGGCCAGGATATCAAGGTGCGGGTGCTTTAAAATGTAGTTGGCCTGGCTTTGAACACTTTGGGTAATTATACATAGTATTGGACAGGCCCTTTGGTCTAGTGGTTATAGGCTTTTGCTACAAAACCAATAGGGAAAATTGACATTTGTACTCGTCATGGATGGATGTTTATTAAAGTATTTTAGTATGCCCATCCGTTCCCTAACATCCATAGTATAAGCTTCAAGTTTTGTTTCAAGCTAGCCAATTGGTGTGTTAGTCTTATGCATTTCATTTTCGTACCAAAAACAATAGGCCTGCCAAAAAAAAAACAGCGCCCAAAGATTACTAGGCCAGGAGCTCAAAAATTGGGTACTCAAAGTGGAATAACTCAACGCCTCTATATCGCAATCACTTTAATAGTCCGGCAATACGGTGCGAATTTGTAATTTAAATGAGCCGTTTAATAAAACTCTTGTTATCGCCTTTGGACTAGCGAATAATTTAAATGTAAAGATCGCTTCCCTATTCCCTGATTGAGAAAGGTTCTTGTGGAAAATTAATTAACGCTATTCTACGAGTATTGGCTCAGCGTCCATCCTTGTAATTTTCTTGCTTCCGGGTTTATTATTGAATTATTAGAGTAAGCTGAGATGGTGTATAAATAACTCATATATTCAGTTTGAAAGTGTTTCTAATTGGCTTTGTTGTCAGAATCATGTTCAGAATCATACTTAAAAGAGATGTCCCAGAAATGTATGAAGCCTCGGCCTGGACCATGTACGCTATTACTAAATATAGGCGAATAAGTGTACTACAGTTTTAATTACTCCAATTCTTATGGAAAACCTTAGTTTTTTGACTGAAACAATAAATTAAACCACAATATTGCAACTCAGTACAATATGGCGGAGGACACATCCATAGAGTAAAGTAAATATACCAAGACGCATCTTTGAAACTTGAATGACGTTCATGTCGTTTATCCGTCAGTTTATTTTTGTTTTGACAGTATGCAGTTTATTTCACAAAGTATTTATATTTTTAGGTTACAAACGACCTAAAAAGGCTGGGGTCAAAGCTGTAAATCCCAGTAAAGAAAAAAATTACAGTTGCCATCTTTACGAAGTAAAGTGAACAATTATGAATTTGATTTTATTTTTAAGCCACTAAACTACGGACCAAAAATGTTTTATTGTATTTTTAATGGAAATAGCAATATTTTACCGATTTTTTGGTACCACGTATATGGTGCGGGCCTGGGATGGGACATCTCTTTTATATTAAATGTTAAAGTTTGTTTGTTTGGATGTTTGGCCGTCAATCACACTGAAACTACTAAACGGATTTTGATGAAAGGACATTGCCTAAAATTGGCTTCTTTTTTTTTCTCGCGTCCACGAACCAAACTTGCTTAAATACATTCTTTAGAACATTGCAAACGATATATCCAAAAGGCAGTTGGTATAGCTATAAACTCAGTCCGTACTGAGTGAGACAGGCTGTACTTTTACACTCCGGTATAAAATTGTATGATGCATGATCTCTCTAGTGTCAGATTGCTGTCCCACCGCACTATGAGAGTGAATAGGGAGTGCACCTGTGTTTGCGCATTCACTTGTGCACTATTTTATATCCTGCGTGCCTAGCTGATCGTAAGATCAGGTGCTATAGTCTTAAACGTGGCAGAAGGGTATTATTATTATAGACGATAAAGGCCAGATCGATTTTCAGTTCATTGAGCCTTTATTTTAGTAAACCGCCCACACAGCGATGTTGGTAGGAATATTTATTGGAGTCTAATGTCGTTCTACTATCGGAATTGTAATCAACGTTCTCCCGCCATTGTTCTGAAGGCTAACAAAAAGACAGCATAATTACATAATTAGTTTCTAAGAAAGGACAAAAAATTATTCTCGGCATGACAAATTAAAAACAATACATCTCAGAACAAAACTCAAGATGAGATAAGTAGAGTCGGGAGAAAAAGCGATGACGAAATTATATAAATTAATATCTGCGAGTAAACCCTGAAGACTAAATGCTTGTTTACATTAACTGAAGGCAGCGGGCGCGAAATATCAAACATAATAAACAACTATACTTTTACGGCCTGTTTATTGTAATGGTCAAGAAGTTGACTTTTAGACTAAGAGGTCGGTCGGGGTTCGATCCCCGCACCGGACAAAAATTTGTGTTCATGAACATGTCTGTTTGGTTGTTGTATGTATCTATTAAAGTTTATTTGTAATGCCACTGTTGATTCTGATATCTGTAACATAAGTGCTAAAGCTAATCAATTCTGAATCAGATCAATGTTGATGATGTAGGGGATGTTTAGTTATTTATATTTATTTATTTATAATAAGTGGACTATCCAATACAAAAGAATTTGTCAATTCGAACCAGTTCTTACTGAGATTAGCGCGTTTAAACCAATCTGGATCAGGATGTTACACGTGTTATTGTGAGTCAACCATAAAAGATAGACATATGCTGTTAAGGGATATTTTTTAGGCAATTTTATGAAAAATATTTCCGTCGTACATGATTTTTATGTAACTTTAACCATTAAAGCTGCACACGCGACAGAAGCTTAAAAAATGGAGTAAATTCTCCCGTTTTCCCAATATTTCCCTTCACTACTCTGCTCCTATTTATTGTAGCGTGATGAAAAGTATCCTATAATATGCCCAGGAGTATAAAGAATAATTGTAGAAAGTTTCGTCAAAATCCGTCCAGTAGTTCTTGTTTCTATAAGGAACATACAGACAGACAGACAGACAGACAGACAGACAAAAATTTTACTGATTGCATTTTTGGCATCAGTATCGATCACTAATCACCCCCTGATAGTTATTTTGAAAATATATTTAATGTACAGAATTGACCTTTCTACAGATTTATTATAAGTATAGATGAAAGTGTTCTTATCTTACTTAACAGTTTTTAAAAGAGGTAGAGATTAGTGTTACTTTCACTCGAATGAACCGCTCGTCCAGGTTGTACTTCTTAACTGTTAAGCTATCTTTCTGCTGGTGAGTAAGGTCGCCAGAGCTCAGTTGAGGAAGTACGGGGTTTTAAAAGCAGACAACGCATCTGCGAACCTTGTGCGTTATTGATGTCAATGTGCAGCGGTGATTACTTACCATCAGGCCTCTGTGACACTTGAGCGGTCGTTGATGGCAATGGGCGGCGGTGATCACTTACCATCAGGTGACCCTCTTGTTCGTTCCCTATAACATAAGAAAAGTCTCCGGATCCGCGCCCGCTTGCTCCAACGTGAAAACACAGAGGCTCTTAATGAAACAGTTGAAATATTCCTTCATAAATTTATTTCGCCAAGTGGACTCGAGGGAGGCGTTAACACTTTTTGTCAAGTTTATATTCATCCCTGCTGACTTAGTAAGTTATATCTGTAGGTTTTGAAGGATTTAATTCACTAAGATAACTTAGATCTCTGCTTTGAGAAGTTGAGAAGACATTTAGTCTTTTTAATCCAGTCTTAGTATTAACTCTAATATTTTAAGTTTCTCAATTTATGACTTAAATAAATTGAGAACTTTGGTTACTTTGTTAAACTAAAGGACATGTCCATAAATGTATGGACAAAAAACCCAGAATCGACAGGAATGAAATGTATACCAGTGGATTGGCATTGAAATGTAATATAATGTTACCAAGGGGGCAACCCTGAAATCGTTATAGTATAGGAGCTAGAAGCAAAATAAAATAAGGAAAAAATTCGTTCAAAACAATAATAAAATAAGTTTACGTCATGTTGTGGCTTAATATGACGCTGTTTTAATGTTGTATCACTCGAGATAATTATCATCATCATCTTTCACAAGCAACAGCAACATAATATCAACATCATATTAAATCATCACAACATAAGAAAAACTGTTTTTTGAAAAGAAAAAACTTCTGGCCCATAGATACTTCAATTGTTACAGTACTGTGTGTATTATAGGTAATTCAGTGGCTAAAGATTGCAAATATGAAAAATATTGGTATAGTACCTAGGTATAGGAGCAAAGAGCCATTTCGTGGGTGAGAATATCGTTGTTATTACGTTGCTGTTGCTTGTGAAATGTGTTGCTGATAATTATCACAAGTCAAACAACATTAAAACAACGTCATATTAAGCCACAACATGACATAAACTTTGTTTTGATCGATTTTTTTCCTCATTTTATTTTGCTCCTAGCTCCTAAACTATAACGATTTCAGGGTTGTCCCCTTGGTAACATTATATTACATTTCAATGCCAATCCACTGTTATACATTTCATTCCTGTCGATTCTGGGTAATTTTTTGGACATCACCTTTAATTTTCGTAATCTTATCTTTAAATTGTTTATATATTTTTTTTAATGTTAAGAAAATGTTATATTTTCTTTGCAAATGCAGTGCGTTGTGGAGCACCTATTAAAAATAAATAGAAAATAAAAATACCTTGCTCTAACACATCTATTGCCTAGCCCCAAACTAAGATTGAAGCTTGTACTATGGATGCTAGGAAAGGGAACGGATAGACATACTTAAATACTTCTATAAACATCCATGACACAAATTGGGTGTGGGAAAAAGTGGGACCATTGGACCGTAGGGCATGTCGAAATTTTAGTTTTATATTACTAGTAGGGGTAAAAAAATATTTGACGTGCAAAAGACTTTCAGTGTAAATTAAGTTTCAGAATAAACCATGTACCTAATTTACTTTTTTTTTATTTCCTTTTGACATTTCCCTAGTTAGCCTGACATTCTTGGTGTTAGAAATATGGTTACGTACCTACTTCCAAATAATAGAATTTGTGAGTATCTCGTAAAATATGTACTAGATCGATTCAATCGATTCAACAAGACTCAGAAAAGGTTCAAAACTTTATAGAGGTTTCCTAATATGATTTTCTTTATATTAGTAAGAAAAGAAGAACTTAATGGGCAATAAATAATAATAACCTAAGAAAGAAAGGAAAACACTGAAATAGACGTACATTTTTATTTAAAAAATCTTATCATTATCGCAATAATGTACATTTAATAATCTTATTACTTCACATTATTTACGCTAAATTAACAGTCAACAAAAGCACCGATATGTTTATATTATATCGTGTAATAAAATACTTACATGGACTCTTTTTTGAACACATAACAGTATTAATTGGTTTATTCTACCTACAAAACAGAAGTGAACTTGAAAATGGAATTAGGTAAAAACAAATTTTATATGAAGAAAATAAAGTTTCCAAAGAAAACTACCAAATAATGATACTGATGTTCAACACATATTTCCTTTGAAGTAGTTAAAATTATCTTTTAAATTTATTTCGCCTTGACCTTTAACCTACTAAGGAACAAAAGCTAGAATATTAATTTCATTAAAACAGAGCGTTGCCTAAACTCTCAAATAACAACATAATGGAAAGATAATTGTATTTTATCACACGATAATATTGACTTAAATAATTTTCTTAAATTATTATCTACGAACACGTATAAATAAAAGTGCTAATTTCTTGATATGGTTATTTTATTACATTATGAAACTTAAAATATTTGAACATGGTTAGACCTTTAGAATCTTTCACTGTTTAATAGGTGCACAATTTTGCACGTAATATTATTATTGTGTTAACATTTTTATCATCGTTAATCCAATGAATGCCAGACACAGAATACAATTAAAAAGTTTGTAGTTAAAATAATCAACATTCAGTAAAACATTATAAAAAGCATGAACATAAAGCCCATACTACGCTAATTATACAGTTTTTGTCGGTCAATTTCAATTTTCTCATTTCAATCCCAGATCTTTTTTACTATTTAAGATATTCAAGTTATTTATCTTAGTTGACATTGTATTTAAAATGCGATTATTACGTTGTGTGCACTGTACATGTATCAAACAGCGAAAATCCAATTATTTTATATGTTATAAACTACTTTATATAAGAACTGAATAATATAATATATAATAATGTCTGGAAGACTCCCATGGCTTATGCCTCCAGATGATTAACAAATCTTAAAGATGTGCCTGATATTTAATTATTACACTCGTATTTTATTAAATACATTCACCTGGCATTATACTCTTAATATAAATATAAAACACATTCTCTTATTAATTCGTTATACTATATTATAATCTTTATATAATTGTAAATATTCTATCTTAGTGATATTTTATACACATTTCTAGACCGAGATTATTTTATCTATTTCGTGAATTAGTAAAAAACAGAGGTGAAATTTCACATTTTTATTTTAATGTTTTTTTAGGTTTACGCGACTGTTACTCATGAAATAAAACTACTTTTAAACGGATATAATCGCGGTATATTCTTAAACTACATATTTACAGGAAAAACCCCGACGTTTCGGTTCCTTTTCAGGAGCCGTGATCGCGATTTTATCCGTTTAAAAGTAGTTTTATTTCATTTTCATTTTATACGAACATTAAATTATGTAGTAAAACCTTGTTTCTTTTTCGGTAGAATAAATTGTTTAAGGTCGGTCAGCTCACTTTTGATAAGCCTTGAAATAAAGATTTGAAAGTAAGGCAGTTTTTTTTTTAAATAAATAAGTAGAATATTTGTTAGTATGTTGTCGTAACAATACAATTGAATTCTATTAATAACATACAATACAAGGAAAAAATATAATAAAATTCTCTCCTCCGCATTTTCTTATCTGCTTAATAAGTTTGTTGTAAATGAAGAGTCCTCTGTATTTTACTAATCACATCATACTATTATTGTGATGAAGTATAGAGAAACTAAACTAGTTAACGGTGCACATAGAAAAATGGTCAAGTGATAATATAGTATTAGAGGTTATTTACACAATATGTCTTTAACAAATAAACATAGATCTCATCATATTGAACATAGCACAGATATTTTTACAGGGTGAACTATATGTTTTTTTGGTGGGTCAATAATTAAATAAACAATAAACTAATATTGTCATAATATATTTCATGACAGAAATAAAAACGTATTCTGTGTCCACGATAAAAATATTAAATTAAATAATTCGACAACAAGCGTTTTGGTTCCATTTGAAATTGTTCATGATTTTAGTAAATTGATTTTCATGAAGAATTTCATCGTCACCATAATTCAGCCATATTCAATTAATCAGCGGAAATTAATGATGGTTTACTTCAATACGAACTCAAGTTAAATTAATAAAGTCGAAGTTAAGTTAGTAAGAATAAAATATATAGTTCTGATATGTTAACTTCTTTAAGATGTTGAAGATATGCTTTAAGTTCTAGTTAACTTATTATGTACATTGCAGTTAATTAAGAAATGTACATATTATACACTGGTCCTTTCAACGATCCTTGGACGGTACAGGCTTTTTGCTAGTGATGTGTTGCTTACGGAGCATCGTAAACGATAAAATACGTACTTGGTGGTCATACAAAGTTGCAACTGCGACCTGCTTATAAGAGGGATGAAATGAAATCACAACAAATTAGGCGATTAAAATCTGCTACTAGCTATTCTTTAATTAAATAGGATGAAGCCTATTAGAGGATTTTAATAACTATTGTCATAACTAAGAATTTTATTGTTATTATCGTTTTAAATTAAGTTGATTTTTATGCTAAAGCCTGATTAAGATAACTTAGCAGAAGATATACCAAGTCACTGAAAAGTATAATAAAAAGAGGCAAATTAACTGTCGCAAACTTTATGCTGAAGTCTGCGTGTACTACAGTGATCCTTTTGTGCTTTCCATCAGGAACAATGGAGCCGATATACCTACCACGCTAAAAATAAATACGAACATAGAAATTCTTAAAGATCTAAATCTTATTTGCTCCTCCTCTATTATCACGAATGTTTTTTGATCAGGATATTGATACATATTTGCCTGCTAACTTGGCTAGTAAGATATGTTTGTAAAAGAACATGAATTAAATTAACTTTTAAAATTTAATTCCAAAAAATCCACATACACTTAAACGTAATAACTTTAATCTCACAAAACTTCACATCTTCGCATATTGCTTTGTTCCCAAACGGTCCAATTCACGTACCAGCCTTTTGACTTTCAATAACTTGACCCCTACCTCCCAACTTCTGTGGTAGGTCACCTTATGTCTCCGTGTCGTATGCTGAATAGAAGAACCATTGATGTAAGGAGAAGGCTTCTGTAGCTTGTTGTAGTTTTGACACCGCTTTGGAGCTCGGCTAAGCTTGAACCTGAGAAAGAACACAAAAATATGTAATGTTTTTTTTTTCTTTAAATTTGGGCTTAGAAGTGGTGACACAAAAATGACCAATAATTCAAAGACGGCAATTAAATTAAATCACAACCGATGTTTTCCCATTGACCGAAAAAATCATAATTTCTAATAATACAATGAAAATAATAACGAAAGATTGTGCGCTCCCATTCATTAAAGCCTATATGATACATAAAATGTAGTTTTATTCAAAAGCTACGCCATTAACACAAACATTTTGTCACAAAATTTCAACAGCAGCACATTTTTTATTAACTTTTAAATGTTGCCCTGTAAAAACGTACCAATTTCCAATAAAACGGTAACAAAAATATAACGTGCCAAAATGTATCAAAAGCGTAGTATTTCGAAACTTCACATGAACCCATATTCGTCGAACAGTCAAAAAATGAAAAGGAAACCTGATATTTTAACAATGACAACTTGATACTGGTATGAGTTAAAAGGCACAATGCTATCGCACTCGAGTGTTATAGCTGTCAAGTTGAAATAGCATCCATTTTGATAGGTCTCTGTTTTATTTTCAAGATGGCGGAGAAATCCATTTTTAGTTCAGCACTAGGTTTCGCAAGTTGTGCCACTAAGGTAAAATGATGTGTTCTAAGAAATTGTACAAGATTTTAGATTTTATTTCTGAAAAGATTTAAGTCAAAGGTTTTCTAGATCTTTTACTTCACTACAGAAGCCACACAAATATACTATACAAGTCATTCATTTTGTGTAAGGATTGTATCAGTTTTATTTCTTTACTACTAGGATTTATGATTTTCTTCTTATATAACCCGACGGACTATACTGAAGAATGGTTATATTATATATTTTCATTTTCTACTAAGGCTTCTTAAAACACGTTAACTATTATGCAATACTATATAAATAAATATTTTCTACCAGATACATATTTTTTCTCGATAGTAATTCAGAAAGAGAACATTTAAAACTTGATGATTCAACCTTAAATAAATAAGTGAAATTCGGTTCCAAATTAAAAACAAAACAAATGAAAACACAACCATACCGTGCCAAAGTGGCGGCAGCGAGAGTGAAAATATTCGAAACTTCTCGATCAACTGTCACTCAGAAAAGTCAAAAGCGAGGGAATAATATTTTTCACGGTGACAGATTGACTTTTGCTAAGGTTCAAGGTGAATTTTATTGCTGTTATTACCAAAACAAGATTTATGGTGGTGTTCAACTTTGTATCGAAGGGTGTTCAGTATTTGGATAAACCTTTATGCGGTTAGTGAATTATTTGACATTCTTCTAAAGCACATAATTTGGCCTGAATTCGTGATCGTAAATTTTAAACTTTATGTGCTATCAGTTTAACAAAATTGTGCAAAATCATAGCTATTATGAAACAACTGACATATCCTCAGAATTTGAGGGAGGGAAACGCGGAAGAAGTTCGTCATGTGTCATTGGTCATGGACACCAATGCCCATTGACTTTAAGAACTTCACAGCGTTGCTTACCTTTCAAACCGCTCATTTCATTACTAATCGATAGATTTCTAACTAACACAAACAATAAACATAGCACAACAGAAAGACCTATTTCACTTCACCTACATATGTGTGCAAAGAACACTTGCATAACCCGTTAAAATACAGCTTTATATAATAACAGTTTCAACACTGTTCCTTGGGGGAACATCAAAGAAATTGCTCTTTTCAAGCATATTCCCGTTACACCGAACTCCCTTTAGGCGATTGATCAAAGACAAGTATTTTACAATATATCTTGCGTGCTCTGGGTGCGCAGTTTTATTGTGGAATGGGAAATGTACGTGTCAAATCTCTTCGACTTTTCTTTAATGACGATATGTAACAAAAGGTGCGTAGCGGATATCTTCTATTCACAAGTTGATGGGTTAAATCTCAACCTCGTTTTTGGTTGATGATAGGTTGTTACTTAATAATCAACTTTCTGACTCTAAACCTATTACTTTTTGAGTCTTTTCAATCTATAATATTTTTATACAAAATCTAATAAAATTAAACGTAATTGCCGTTAAGATCTGCCATCGTTATAATTTTGATTTACTGACTACTGTGTCATAAAATTCATAGTTAGCAAATAACAACTATAAAGTTAATAATTTATAACAATAACAAAAACAAAACTAAAGAATTACATTAAAAATAACAAAGGTTTACAATAACATTAACAAAATAATTAACAGAGGTAGGCTCAAGAAGTGCTGGCTTGACGTCGTTTAAGATGACATGCGTGCGAATGGCCTGATACAGGATACCGAAGACCGTGCGATGAACAAGTATAAAGTCCCTAATTTATAACAATAACGAAAAGAAACCAAACAGTGACATTTAAAATAACAAAAATTTTCGTATATTTCATTTTAGCATTTTGAAATGCTAGGTATTATTTTATTATACCTTTTAACTATAATGTTAAAATTAGAAACAAAGAAAAATTCATCTGATCTCGTGACTCAGGCGGGAATCGAACCCAGCGCCTCTTGCGATCCGGGCAAGCACAAATAACAAAAATTTACAACGACATTGAAAATAACAAAAAATTACAACAACATTGAAAATAACAAAAATTTACAACAACATTAAAAATAACAAAAACTTACAACAACACTAACAAAACATTATTAACAACAACAAACCTTGCAGCACATGGACTCGAGCGACCGCTCTCATCTGCAACGGCGCTTGCAATGCACAAGTGTAATTGCCCGCATCCTCCACTTTCAAGCGCGCCACCTGCGTACAGAGATAACTTAGTGCACTCGCGAGATTAGAAAATAAGAAGATAAGGTTTAAGTCGGGAGGGCGATTTACAATGCCGAGTATGCACGGACGGGAAACTCGAAAATGTGGGGAAACATCTGTGCAGTAGAGTAATTGTTCGCAATATTCTTCTCTTACGAATAAACCTTTGACCGCCATTTCAACGCCCGTATCTTATTTGCGATAGCCAAACACGTGTTTTTTTTGGTTTAATGCACGTGGTTAAATTTTAATTTCATTCAACAACAATATGTGTTACCCTTAAGGACGTTTCAGCCACGTCGGCAAATCTTAACATTTATTCTTTAACCAACAAAAACAATAAATTGAAGACCCTATTTTATTGAAGATTTTGTAAGCTGACGTTATGTCATGAGTTTGAAAGTGTCGATTAAAATAACAATGAAAAGACTTTAACCCTTCAACACTGAGTAACAATCTCGAAAACTCCCATTTCCAGAACTTCACGCGCCGTCCTTTGGATGAAAGGTAAATGAATATCGCAAAATAAACCTAGTTAAGTCCAGAAGCTGCGCAATTATGTCTGGGCCTTCATAAACGGCGCAGATAACAGAGCGTATGATATTTACCGTGTGATAGCCACGGGTTAACTGCCGTGGAAGGGCGGGGCGCTGGTTTAAGCGGTTTGATATT
The DNA here is from genome assembly GCA_958496325.1 of Nomophila noctuella. Lineage (NCBI taxonomy): Eukaryota > Metazoa > Arthropoda > Insecta > Lepidoptera > Crambidae > Nomophila > Nomophila noctuella. The sequence goes on from OY292501.1 coordinate 4,892,774, forward strand.
TACAACCTCAAAATATTAGGGTGTCTACGTATGAATAAAATACTTTAGATTGCAAGTAAGGTAAGCCGCCCATAGATTCCTCCTTGGTATTTTTTGGTTTATGAGGGGATTTGGGCCTACTTCCACCAAGTTGGCCCAGTGTAGGTTAGTCTTATTTTACGACCGATCATTGTTGGAGGCCTATGTATTACAGTGGATGTGCCTTGTTGATGATGATGAGGCTGAAGTAATTGTTATTTTCATGTTTTGCCTCTAAAAGAGATCAGCTGGCGGTTGAAAAAAAACTTGCTTCGGTTAAAAAATTAATCCATGATAAATTTTGAATGATTCAATTATAGTAAAAATGTAAACATTTGTGCACAAACCCGAGCTGCGAGATACTTTCATGTTATGAGCTGTAAATAAATCAAGGGCTCCATCATCATAAAATCATGATTTAGATGTAATGATGGGTTTTGGCGTAAGCAATGTAGAAATTGCCATTAGTAGAAATTGACTGTGCCAACTACATAATTGTAAAAACATTAATTGCATTTTTGCCGCGTTGTTGACATTAACAGTATACTAAAACCATATACTTAACAACACAACAGAACGAACATTCCTAGCAATAACAACTAACAATTACACAGCAATCAAAACGAATTTGACGTCAAAAAAACAGTCAACATTCAAATCAAAAAACGACAACAACTCGTCATAACACATAGTTACACTGTTTCCTATTATGCCATCAAAATTTCCTGTAACTATTACCCTAGCTATTATCAAGCTCTCATAGATTTCAATCGCTATAAATGCCCCGAAACCATGAAACTGTGTCATTATTTTGATCTACGTGACGTACGTTGGTTAATAAAATTACTATGCGATGTGAAGCGACCGTCGCGTCACAGTACAAGACCTGTGTTAGAGCCAGTCGTAGTATGGTGAGGGCATTCATAATAAATTCAATCTATGGCCCTCCCAATAACCTATAATTCGCTCATACTACAACCACACCCGAAAAAACACCCCTAAGGCCTTGTAATTTTACCTCCGTTCGTCTAAATTGCCGCAATATATTTGCGGAAAGTGTAAGTGGCGACTTAAATATTCCCCCCACTTACTGGAGTGGTAATGTGTGCGATGCAAACAATATTACTCTTTTTAATGGTGTTCTCGATAAGATAATAAAAACTAGTAAAGTTGTTTAAAACTGTGTTAAAATATGAATTAATTTATTTACTATTACAAGTAGACATTGATTAGCATAAAAAACCGTTTGGCGAGTGGACTTGAACCAAGGCTCACTGTCGTATGAGTTTAAAACTGGTATAATATAAAATGTTTGCCAAATTAGACCTTAAATGGCAAGTCACAAAATAAGCAAAGCTAACATAATATTATTGACATGCGTAACTGCATAAAATAGAATCCAGACAGGCCTTGTATACTTTTTGACGACTGTTGGTAGGTATGTAACGTCTTTAATACCACCATCATCTGATTCAAAAGATGATTATTATTATTTATTTATTATTTATTATATTCCACTTGTTATATTTTTCGAAATCTATGTGTGAATTTGTGCCATTAGCTCGGCAGTTAGGGAAAACAAAGTGATGAAACCTGCACATTCAGTGATTTCTGACTTTAGTAAGATGACTGAATGTGAAACCATGATCCAATCTGTCTGGTTCCCCTCTATGGGTTACGAAGGTCTGATGGCAGTCGCTTCACTGCAATAACCAGACTTGCCAAATCCTGGATCATGGCCAAAGCGGACCCCGCATAGAAACGGGATAAACGCTAGGAAGAAGAAGATATTCCCCTTGTACCATTGCATCTCGGACTCTGTTTCTCCCGGGTAAAGGTTTAGTACGGCACATTTCATTATGAACCAGTGTCGTTTTATTCGTTTATTTACGAGTATGTTTTTGTTATAAAAGTATCTATATTTACCTGTAACTGAATAGTGAGCGTTAGCAGATCAGTCTCCACCAACACGCCTCCCCTGACTTCGTCCAGGGGAGTGCTAGTATTCCCCCTTGTACCATCGCATCTCAGGTTCAGTTTCTCCCGGGTGTAGGTTCGGTTCGGCTTATTTCATTATGAACCATTCATGTTTTATTTGTTTATTTTAATGTTTGATTAAGGAATCTTTTATCTATATTTACCTGTAACTGACTAGTCAACGTCAGCAGATCCGTCTCGACCAACACGCCTCCTCTGACTTCGTCCAGGGGAGTGCTAGTATTCCCCTTGTACCATCGCATCTCGGGCTCAGTTTCTCCCGGGTGTAGGTTTAGTACGGCGCATTTCATCATGTACGATTGCTGTTTTATTTGTATATGTTTATTATTTTCTAAAAATATCTACATATCGACGGTGGAAAGCGGAAGTGGCGTATCTCAAAAATTGGCAAAAATTTTTTTTGATGCCATTATGTTAAGAAAAAAATCCCGCGTCGATTGGTGTATGAATCGTCTTTCTACGATGAAAAAAAATTGAGATACGTCAACAATTTTTTTCTAGTTTTTTTTACAATTTACTTGACCAATTGCTGTAAATAGACAAAAAAACGCAACTTTTGAAAAAAAAACAGATACGACAATACTTGATACGGTACGGTAGTACGGTAAACAGTTACAGCACTCTTTTCCTGAGTTCAACATTGATATTGATTGAGATACATCATTTCTGCCGCCGCAAAATCTTACGTTGTCGAACATACAGCAAATAGACCGAACTGACGTGAATACTAATCAAATATTTACTGCATTTTAAACGTCATAAGAGTAGAGTCTTGTTTCTCACCCGCTGCGTCGCGTGTCCTGCTTACGCCATTTTGATCGCTCGGCATTTGTGCGTTATAGCCGATAGTGAGAAAGCGGAATTGTTAATTTATTTTATGAACTAACCAAAGTAACAAAGAAGAAAAAGTTACATGATAATTTTTTTATTACTTTGAAAAAAATACTGATTTGAACATATTTAATGTAGACTCTGATGAAGCAAAAAAAACTATGACAGACTGATTGTTATTAATAGAAGAGAAAATGTCATCATCATCACCCTAGGGTATGTCTCGGTCACTTTTTCCACGAGCTTCCATAGCCTTGGAGTCCAGGGTCCGCTTTCGTTTACTTCCTCCTCCACTTCGCACGATCTTCAGCACGACGTCAAGCCAGCATTTCTTGGTCTTCCGGGACCTGGCGGGAGTTGCATGGCGATGCATTTAGTTCACACGTAGTTTGCCGGTTTCCGTAAAACATGGCTGTAACAACTTAGGCGACACTCCTGTAGTTTTAGAAGAAGAAGAAGACTACTCGCATCCAGTGCAAAATTTTCATCTCCGTGAATCTCAGCCTTCTTTGACCTCAGCGTCCACCAGATGATCACGCGAGGAACACAGTCGTAGGCGTTCTGCATGTCCAGGAACAGGAAATGTAGAGGTACGCCTCTGAACGAAGAATACGTTCTTCGTTCTGTACTTCTCCATGTCATCATCATCATTATCCTTAGGGCAAAAACAGGGTCTATGGTACAGGTCGGTTAAAATGCCCACACCACGAGGACCCATTGCTTTTCAGGCTTCGATGTAGACAGCATCGGTGGAACCAACTGCTTACCGATTCTTCATGTGGCGAAGAGCTCTCAGAACTTCATCAGGCGTTATGGGTGGTATATACTAGTCCTTGATTTGGATGAAGATCCGGTGGCTGCACCTCCTTATGCTGCCTCACAGTCACATAAGGCAGCTCGTGGAAATACAAGCGCCATATCTCCTTTACCACGAGGTCCTCGCATAACAGATTGCCACTTGGATCTTTTACACAGCGGCACTTGGAAATATTATTGCCTGCTATCCGAAACCACCGTGAGTACGTCCAAACTCCTCACACCTGTCACACATATGGCCGTTCAGATCGCCTCCCAAAACGATCCCCTGTGAAATCGGGAAGCCACTCAGCACATCTCCAAGTTGGTTCCAGCACCTCACCCTGTCAACATCGCTACAGCCGGCCTGCGGCGCATAAGCTCTCATCGATTGGGGCGTGACTTCATCAATTAGCAACTTAAACACCATCAGCCGATCGCTGCAACGATTAACTTCCAGAATGCTGTCCTGAAACCGCTCAGAGAGCACTACAGCAACCGTAAGTACGTCGGCTAGCTCCCTTACTCGACCAGTTATTGTGGCAATGTTCTAGGTTGCATAACTGAGCTATTTTCTACGGTGCGGGTCTCGATAGTTCAGCTGTGCACGCCCAGTGCATGGTAGCCCTCGCCCATTTGTCGTAGAAGTTGGGCGAGGCTCCTGCGCGCCGTTTTCCGTCGGCGCCCTAAGCACAACCGTATTTCTTGAAATTCGTACTATATGATTTGGCAAGTTTTGGCTTTTATGGGGGCGACTGCCGTTTGACCACTCCCCCGTCCCCGGGAGGAAAGCCATTCCCGAGCCTCGTCCATCTTTCAGCAGGGTGCACCACGGGCAGGTGTGGTTGACTTGGTCTTACAAGATGTAAACGGAGCCCCAAAGCCCAAAAAAGTAATAGAAATTGTAAACGTATTGATGCTCTCTTTTGTATTAGCAGAAGAGAAATAAGAACAACATTCAATATTTATGCTAGTAGCATAAAGAAGAAAACATTTGTCGGACTGATTAAAATAAAAATGTTACAGATTGATCTTTGGGTGTCCTCACATTCTTTAAATTTGAACAAAACATTTCAGAGAAAGATGCAGTATTTTATTATTAGTACATCTCCGACTCTTATTGTACTTTAAACATTTCAAATGTAAAAAGTTTTTTATTAAAAGTTCATACAGCTAAAAATCCCTATAAAGTTTATCTTTTCTTTGAGATACAGCAGATCCGCTGCATGGAAACTGAAGTCTACTTAAACAAGCCATATATTTTACCTAACAGATACGACATTTCTGCTGCTCGATATTTAAACATCAATTGCTGTAACTAGTCGAAAATCAATGAAGCGGTAACTCTAGAATATTCTAATCAACTTCATGTAATAAACTTTTATCAGTAGAAAAAACATGTAAAATAGCAGCTTTGTAACTTTCTTCATTTAAGAGATATGAATTTTTGAAATAGTTTTTTGGCTCTGGTGTAAAGTTGGACTTTTTGAGATACGCTACTTCCGCTTTCCACCGTCGATATTTACCTGTAACTGACTAGTCAGCGTTAGCAGATCAGTCTCGACCAACACGCCTCCTCTGACTTCATCCAGGGGAGTGCTAGTATTCCCCTTGTACCATCGCATCTCGGGCTCAGTTTCTCCCGGGTGTAAATTTAGTACGGCACATTCCATTATGGACCAGTGTCGTTTTGTTTATTTACGAGTATATTTTTTGATAAAAGTATCTAAATTTTTACCTGTAACTGACTAGTCAGCGTTAGTAGATCAGTCTCCACCAACACGCCTCCCCTGACTTCGTCCAGGGGAGTGCTAGTATTCCCCTTGTACCATCGCATCTCGGGCTCAATTTCTCCCGGGTGTAAGTTCAAAACGGCGCATTTGAGCGACAATGTCTCTCCACTCTCGAGGAAAGCCTCTTTGCTCATTCTTATTTCTGGGGCTGCGAACAAATAAACTCGTTTTAGGAAATGCAGTTTTGAAATTCGAATGCAAGTAGGGGTCTTTTGAATTTTCGAGTTGAGAATTCGCGGAGGTTGAAGTTGTTACAAATGGCGAGTTTGAATGAGTACTCGTTATATGTTTTGTTTGATGTAAACTTCTTAGTTTCAATTTTGGACACTTAATTAAAACTTTTTTTATTAAGGTAAACTACAAAATCTGAATGTAGTTCAAAAGTCTAATATTATTGCTATTTTTTTCTGAAAATGTGACTTCGTAAGTTCAAACAAATCGTTACTTAGATAATTCTTTTCTTTTGGTTCCCACTATCTTGCTGAATTTTATTGCTCTGAATTCACTTGGCATATTTTTATTAAATCGAATATTTTCAACGCCTACAACCTTTTTCGCTGAATTCCCAAAGGCATACTTATGATGATATAGAAAGTTAGACCCATTTTATTTTAAAGTCTAGTAAATCTTCAAACGGCTTTATTCAAACGTTCAAATACGTTCTTTAAGTTTAATATGTCATTAATACTGCACTAATTAAGCTTATTCTGACTCATTCAATGCATATACAGAAACACAAGACAAATATACGCTGTAAATTGATTTTATATCATGCTGCGAACCCTGCGAATTTAAATTATTATTTTATTGGAAATTATATCGCCCTGGAAAATGGAACCATTATTCATCCCTGAATGAGACTGCGAAAAGATATTGTAATTATTGCCAATTAAAACGAAAATTAAAAATGCCAAAGAGTATCGTATTATGTTAATTTTAATGATAATTATCTATTTAATTATCTCACTTCAAGAGCAGACTTTTAATATCAATTTGGAATTTTTATTCTTTATTTAAATAAAAAAAATCCTCAGTAAGTGCTCAGTTTTATATCATTAATTTGACCATGGCATGAGCGAATAGCGAAAGCGATAAAAAATAAGTTTGAATGATTTCACATTGGAATTTAATTTCTGTGTATTTATTATAGCATGTGAGTTTTATTATATAAAAATGCAACTAACTTTGAGCTGAATTCCCTAGGATGAGTGCCTTAATTCCATGTGACTATGATAGTGATATTTAAAAAAAAAAAGCAAAAAAAATATTTGTCATACTTGCTGGCAATGCGCTTATATTTTATTAATAAACTTGTTCACATCAAATCATTTAGCTTCTTTTGGTGATTAAATAATAACTTTATGTATTCGAGACTTTTTATACTCACGATGGACGATTAATTTGAACCGTTTCAGCATAGGCGGATGGGTGGACACGTGGCAGCAGTATATCCCAGAGTCGTGTACCTTCGCATCTGATAGCGCTAGCTTCCAGTTCTCCCCGGCTATGTCCACTTTGTACCTTTTGAATGGAAAAAAAAAGAAAAAGATTAATAATCATAAATGAGATGTCCCAGAAATGTATGAAGCCTCGGCCTGGTCCATGTACGCTATACCTAAATATAGGCGAATAAGTGTACTACAGTTTTAATCACTCCAATTTTTATGGAAAACCTTAGTTTTTTGGCTGAAACAATAAATTATACCACAATATTGCAACTCAGTACAATATGGCGGAGGACGCATCCATAGAGTAAAGTAAATATACCAAGACGCATCTTTGAAACTTGAATGACGTTTATGTCGTTTATCCGTCAGTTTATTTTTGTTTTGACAGTATGCAGTTTATTTCACGACGACCCGCTTGGTGTTATGGTCAAGAAGTTGCCTGTTACGCAAGAGGTCGCGGGTTCGATCCCCGCACAGGACAAACATGTCTGTTTGTCCTGGTCTGGGTGTTTTATGTATCTATTTAAGTATATTTGTAATACCACTGTTGATTCTGATGTCTGTAACACAAGTGCTTAAGCTACTTATCACGGGGTCAGATCAATGTATGTGATGTTGTGAAATATTTAAAACAAAAAAAAAAAAAGTATTTATATTTTTAGGATACAAACTACCTAAAAAGGCTGGGGCAAAAGCTGTAAATCCCAGTAAAGAAAAAAAATACAGTTGCCATCTTTACGAAGTAAAGTGAACAAATAAGTATTTGATTTTATTTTTAAGCCACTAAACTACGGGCCAAAAATGTTTTATTGTATTTTTAATGGAAGTAGCAATAATTTACCGATTTTTGGGTACCACGTACATGGTGCGGGCCTGGGATGGGACATCTCTTTTACAAATATAAAATTTAATAATTTCGTTAACTTTTTAATGGGTGTTTCTGAGTTATATTTTCATAAGATAACGAAATGTAAACATTAAATCGATATTCTGAAATTAATCTTTTTCTTTGAAAGGCGTCAAAGCACTATGAAATGTAATCAATGACAGCCAAGACACACTTTGAGTCGCTGCACCATTGCAGTAGGTAATTCCAAGCATGTTTAGACCTTACTTGTAAATACAAGGTCTAGTTATCCCGTCTTGCATCTTGAAATATAATCAGAAACACTCCGATTAATTTTTAATTATTAGTTTATTACTAACAGACACGTTCGTTCGTTCCAACAATAACTGTTACGTATTTTTGTAACTAGAAAGCTACGAATGAGATCGAGTGCTACGAGCAACGGATGCTTTTTTCAGTACTACGAAATACAGTGTAATTTATCAGGGCTACGAAACGACTACGAACATTTCAATGTTTATAATGAAGGATTGCTCCTTCACTTAACAAAGTGTGTATTTTGTGCAAATAAATATTTTAAAATGTGACTATAACATACTTTACTCATCATGTTTAAACGGTAGATGTGATAAAAATCGTCATTCGACAAGTCTATAAATATATTTTTTCAGAACATCGTAGTGATTATACTGAATGAAAACCACTCCTGACAGAATAAATGGACCGTGAAGAAATTATCGCCCCTACATGGTCATAAATATAACCAACGTTCACGTTGAAACTGTAATACAAAAACCTCTTCATCGTAGTACACTTCCCTTCCTCTTGGCAATGAGTAGGGTTGCCACATAACAGTAGTTTTGTTGATAGGTTTAATTGATGTTACTTACATGTCTTTTATACTAGTTTAAAATTTTGATATTAATTTGGCACCTCTTAATATTTTAATAAATACCTCAATTTATTTATCCTAAACTAAAACAAAAGTGCTGTGCGGTCAATTTATTAGGAATAAAATAATACAATTAAAGAAAACTGTAACTGTAAGTTTTTTTATAAAATTTCTCACATAAATTCTGCTAAAAGGGTAGTGTTATCTCGAGCAGCCATGCAATGGCAAAGGTAAATACATAGTTCAACCCTAACGGCTGAGTAAAAAAATAGCGACCGCTGTAAGCCTCTTAAAGTGAATAGTTATGACGTGTCACCTCGCTGCCGCGTGATTTCACCTTTGCAATATACGTTGATAGTAACACGTTGCTTGTTACACGTATCACTAACATACAGTACATTTATACATTTACATATAAATTACATATTTTATATACATTACATATACATATACATACATCTTATATACATTATATATACATTACATATAAATTTTTTTTTTCGCGCCTCGGCGCTCGACTAGAGCAGACCTTACTCCCCGTTCCGTGTATAAATAAATACAGCATCACTACGTAGTATAAAACAAAGTTGCTTTCCCTGTCCCTATGTCCCTTTGTATGATTTTGATGCGGTTTTAATAGGTGGAGTGATTCAAGAGGAAGGTTTATATGTATAAAGTATCAGCATTGCACCCGTGCGAAGCCGGGGCAGGTCGCTAGTTTGTCATAATCTCATAGGCAGCCTGTAATGGAATCGAAGATCACAGTGAAATAGCACTTCCAAACTATTGTGCTATGTTTCTGCTGGATACTTAGGTCGCCAGAGCTCAGTTGGGTAGGGTACGGGGTATTAAAGGCAGGCAACGCATCTGCGGCCTCTCTGCGGTTGTTGATGTCCATGGGCAGCGGTGATCACTTACCATCAGTCGACCCTCTTGTTTGATTGCCTCCCTATAACATTAAAAAAATATTTAGACGTCTCACCTCGCATCGGCGGTATGTGTGTCCAGATCTACTGTAAGGAGCTCCAGATTCTCATCTTCTGACACCCTGATCCATGAGACCTAGGGGAAAAAGAATACTTTTAATAAATTAAACTGGTACTGAGTCTATGTTGGGGTAAAATATTCTAATAAGTAACCAAAATTAACAAATAAAAAGAAGACTAGAATTTTACTGCCTAAAATTTATTTGTGACTTGTGAATGAAATAAAAATCAAAAGTTTTGATGTAGGCAAACAGCTTGTCGTATTATTTAGAGCTTTGATGACTTAACACTTTTTGTTTTTAATTACTTACTCTGTCGATTGACATGACTTTCATGACTGGCCCCCGAAACTCTATCTTTTCAAAATGGCGGATTTTATAGGTGTACCAATTCGGTTCCATGCTCTTACCGTCTTATCCCTTAGCGAGGTGACTTTACAATCAAAGATGACGGTTGCACCAGTATCAGCATTGATCACCGTCTCGTCTGCATCCTTGCTGTCTTCAAAAGATGGCGGCTTGAACCTAAAACAAAATCATACAAAAAGAATTGCATTATAGGTAAATTAATATTCGTTAAAATTACTTTAATTACTGCTGTTATGACAATAACGAGTGCAAAACTCGTATATTCATTAAAATTCAGAAGTATTTCAGGACTTCTCTCAACCCACTAATTATTATCCTCGTTGTATAATTTTGACGACGTAGGTAGTCTTTATTTCTGATGAATAAAAAGCCTTTGTTCAGTTTTTCTTATATTATATAAGCAGGAGGCAAAAGAGCAAGATGATCACCTGACGGTAAGTAATAATTGCTGCACACGGATATAAAAAACTTCACAAGATTCGCTGATGCGTTGCCTGCCTCTAAACCACGGGGTTAAGGTTACGGAACCTTCCCAACTGAGCACTAAAACCATATGCACCAGCAGTAACATAGTAAAACAATTTCGAATTTCTGGCCGATATTTTTAATAATTGTATTAAGGAAGGTGTTTTCCCTGATATGATGAAGTATAGTAAAGTCATACCTTTGTTCAAAGCCGGTAATAGTCATGACCCTAGTAATTTCCGACCGATTTCCATCTTGCCAGCTCTTAGCAAAATTTTCGAGAAAGTCATGCATGAGCAGTTATTGGCACATTTTGCGTCTAGTAAGCTTTTTCATCCGGAGCAATATGGCTTTACCAAAGGCCGCTCTACAACTGACGCAGGCGTCGCCCTTCTAAAACACATCTATGACGCATGGGAGAACTCACGTAACGCCCTTGGTGTGTTCTGTGATTTATCGAAGGCTTTTGACTGTGTTGATCATGAAACACTAATTCTCAAACTACATCACTATGGTATTAAGGGTACATCTTTAGAATTAATCAAATCATATTTGGACTCAAGAATACAGAAAGTTAATGTAAATGGTGCCTTTTCCTCTGGGTCTCTTGTAAGGATCGGAGTGCCTCAAGGGTCTATTCTAGGACCTTTATTGTTTTTAATTTACATAAATGACTTACCTTTTATTGTCGAGAACCTATGTAAGATTGTGTTATTTGCAGATGACACTTCCTTAATATTTAACATGGATAAGACTAAAAACTGTGTTGATGATGTAAATATTGCACTCGATAAGGTTTCAAACTGGTTTAATATTAATAATCTGCAACTGAATGCTAAAAAAACTAAATGTGTAAGTTTCAATTTGCCAAACGTAAAAAGGGTATTATCATCTACAATAAAATTAAATGATACTCATTTAGAAGTTGTAAACTCGACAGTTTTTCTCGGTTTAACGTTAGATTCAAAATTACAATGGTATCCACATATAAGCAATTTATCAAATAGGCTTAGTTCAGCTGCTTTTGCTATTAGAAGGGTTAGGCGGCTAACCGATGTTGAAACGGCGCGTTTAGTATATTTCAGCTACTTTCACAGCATAATGTCTTACGGTATCTTACTCTGGGGAAAGGCAGCTGATATCCAAACTATATTCGTCTTACAGAAACGAGCGATTAGATATATTTATGAACTCAGTGCTAGAACATCGTTAAGGGAAAAATTCAAAGAAATAAACATTCTCACGGTAGCTTCGCAGTATATTTATAATTGTATAATTTATGTGCATCAAAATATACATCTTTTTTCAAAAAAATCTGACATGCACAGCAGGAACACTAGAAATAAACATAAAATTTCATTTCCACGTTTTAGGCTACAGAAAGTGTCTCGTTCGTTCGTGGGGCAAAGTATTCACTATTATAACAAGATTCCTAATGAACTTTTAAATTTACCTTATATTAAATTTAAGAATCACATTAAAAAGGAATTAATGGAAAAAGGATATTATTCTACTGCTGATTATGTGAACGATAAGTTAATATGGAAGTGTTAATTTCTATTTCAATTATGTTATGTGAATTGTATGTTTTTATTATTGTAACAATCCATTTTTAATTTTGTGCACTTTGTCCTACAGTTCAGCTACATTTTCTATTTGGTTTTATTTTTTAAAATGACAATTTGATGGACTGTGTCTTAGTAGTCATGCTCTCTAAAATGTTGCTGTGGTGGTGGCGCTATGTGGCAGGAGTGTTCTCTCTGAATTGGTTGAGTGAGATGATGGCTGACACATACGTCATACCTTACCATACGTGATTGATCAGGTGTCATTAGTAGCGACTGGTCAGCTGGGACTCAGTCTATCTATACATTTTTTTTATTTTTTTTTAATATTGAATGTGAGGAACTGTATGGCTTAGTTAGAGAACGTTACGAAATCAATGTATTTAAAAAAGATTGTAATTATTGGCGATTTAAAAGAGCAACTGTCGAGTTTCTTGCCGCTTCTTCTCGGCAGATGACTGCGTTCCGAAGTCGGTGGTAGATTCATTATATTGTACATGTATCTTTGACGATTTATAAGTGCCTCACTGAGGCCTACATAAATAAAGTATATTTGAATTTTGAATTTTGAATTGCTATTACACTGTGATCTTGTGATCAACAAATAACTATATATAGTATTATAAGAGCACCTTTTGCACAGGTATAAAAATCTTCAACCATTTACCATTGGATATAAAAGCTACGGTCTTACCAAAATTCAAAATACGCCTTAAAAAGTGGTTAATTGAAAATGTATTTTATAATCTTAATGAATATTTCGATTCGAAACATTAATGTTATAAGTTCCCATTATATAAGTATTGCATACCCGGTATGGGTAAACTGTTGTACTTAGTGTTAAGCTGCAATGTCATCTGCAAATGTAAACCTACAGTTACAAGCAATAAAGATTCTGATTCTGATTCTGATTCTTCTGTAAGTTATGTAGTTGTTGTGTTTTTTCGTATTCGTTAAGTTAAAAACAAGGTATCGCACCCAGCACCGTTTTGCAATCGATATAGATAATTATAGATAAAGCAATAAAAACACTAAGGTATAAATGTTAAAAATAATAACAAAGAAAAATTATTAGATTGCTCAAAATATGTACAAACAAGGAATACGTCTGTATGTTATTGTATAACACCCTTGCCTACAAAATGTATCATTGCAGGTCTTCATTAAAATTCCGAAGTGCCTCGGGACATCTCTCAACCCGCTAATTATTCTCGTTCCATAACTGCGACGTCTGGCTTTAGCTCCACTTCTGAGGCAGCAAATAATCAGCCTAAGTAAAGTATCGCGAAAGTTGCCGGATGAATGTTGTCGACAACAATTACTTTAATTGGTAAAGTTGGTTTTACCATTTACATGAGCAAGGCCTTACTAGGACGGGGTAATGGTAGACATGTTTCTGTGTTTGTGCAAGATAAGAGTATTTTTTTAAAGAAAATACTTGGTTAGTTCCTTGGGCTAGGAGACAAACATTTTAGTCTATATAAGATGTCCTACTTAGCAGCAATCACATTAAAAAAAAGGCAAACTGCTGAGTTCCTTGCGGCACTTTTCTCAGCAGGCCAATAACAGCTTCGAAGTGCTAATAGGCTAAAAAAATTACGTGCATAAGAATTTCCTTGTAAATCCAATTGCTGAATAAATAGCTTTATCTATATCTTTTAAACGATTTAAAATTTCAATAATGTACCAATCTTAGTTCCTTGGCATATTGGTTGATTATGGCTGTGATCATTGGTTTAATCCCTGCGTAGCCAAAAATGTCGAGCTAGCAGTCATATTTTCCGTAGGAAACATTTTTTCACTACCTTCAAAATAGTATCACCCTATCAAGAAAGACGTGAAAAAAATGAATAAATCAAAACCTGACCTAAAAATCTTTAAAAGAAATGTAAAATCACGCCCAAACGCCCCGTCACCTCTCCCTTCTCCCCAAAATCATAAAATCATAATTTTAGTCAGAGGTTTGATCAAAACTTCCTACAAGTGCATTACCAGCGGAATTATCAAATCAGTCAACGTACTCCTGTGTAGCATCCAGCTGTGTTAGCAGCCAAGTCACGTTCAAACAAACGGCCCGCTTTGAATAAAGGGCTTTTCGTATAGTCACACTTTTCTTTTGTGAAAAAGCGACCTTTCAAATACAGGGTGGATTGTCAAAAATTGTTTTGACACGGGAGGATTATTTTTACTTTTCTGGTTGTTAAGAGTTTGGAGAACCTTAAAATAAGAAGACAATCGTTACAAGCTAGCTTGCAAAGTCTCGGTAATATGTAAATAAGCAAATGCTATGATCTAATACAGGTTTATAACAGGGTTACTGTTAAAAGTACAGTAACTTAAATAAAGCTGTCTCTTAAAATATCTCTGCAAGTCCTTACAGTTTTTTTTTAAAAACAACGATATCCTTTGTATTTGAATATGCTGAAAAACAAATATCTTTTTGTAAATGCACTTATACATTAATACAAAACCACTATGCAAGAGATTATTTTTGAACTTTTTTTATTATTTGCGGATTTCATGCTAAAAAAGAAACATAAAAAAAAATGTTTTTTGAACGTAAAATGAAAAATGGTTATAAGTAATTAAAAACTAGTCTTTGTTACACTGAATCAATGCAAATAGGTATTCCGATAACACCGAAAAGTTTCAACGGCCCTACCCTGTATAAATGTGAAATATTCTGAACAAGGTTTTAAAGGGTCGCGATATCATAACTCTATATCAGTTTAAGTATAACATTTTTTATGAAAAAACGTGACCTTTTGAAGCGTGAAATGAGTACAAATTTCGTTTACTCACTCTCTCTAGATTCAAATAAAAAAGGTTCAAATTCAATCCGTGATTTTGTAACGTGGCGAGTTTTGAATAATTTTCCCTTTTTTAGATAATTCGGATGGTCGTTTTGTAAAAACGTAATATAACCCGATGGAATTTGGAGAATGTTATGTTGCGCTACCTGTGAAATGATGTGCAGAATAATAATGACCATTTGATAAATAGAACTCAAAATTCTGTTTCCCATTCCCATCTGTATTTTTATAAAAGTGTGTAATATGAATAGTAAATGGTTAATACATGCATACTTTTGCATTATATGCTCGTTCAGAAATTAATGAAAATTTTTGAGAAAAATGTCTCTCTTACCTATACAAACAAATAAATAAGGAAAAATATATATTTCCTAATCCTCTATTTTTGTGTGTAAATCTTTTGAAGTTACAAATATTCTAACGGAACAGAGCCAGTGTCACCTGAATTTAACTAGCGTTCACAAAAATATGTAAATTTATTCTTTCTACGCAGAAGTTTTCTTAAGCACAGTGTGTTGTTAGAACTTCGTGATTCTTAAGTGACTCTACCAACTTATTTCACAAGACGATTTTTATATTTCAACTGAAATGCAAGAGAATTCTGTTCTATTCAAATTTCTCGTTTTTTGTCTACTTTGTCTGACAGTTTGACAATTAGCTTACTAAATGGTGAGCCTTTAAGTCAGTATTATTCCTTTGAGAGACGTACTGAGAGGAAAAATCCGTGAGCGCTAACGCTATTTAATTAGATATGCTTACGGCGAAACAGATTCATTTTACAATATTTTTTAAATTGTAAACATTTTATGTAATGCAGTCTACTTATGAATCAGTGATTTGGCATTAATAAGATAACACAGTATCTATATACAAACATCAAATACTTTGATGGTAAGTAGCTTCAACACTTTACTTGTATCAAGAATATCAGAGACAATAGTGGAATATAATACATTAATATGTATAATACACTTGAATTGAATACATATTAACACCCAGACTAATGAAAAGCAGACATGTTCTTTCGTACAGGAGAAACGAACTTCTTAGCTATCCATGGATTCTCCGTGCGGGTGCTGGGTCCATCGCGTGGAACAGAGAGGAATGTCAGTCGGCGCCTGGGACTTTCGACCCAGCGTGTCGGTTTAAGGGGCCCTTTATAGTATACTAACGATCACCTTCACCGATGACATTCCTCTCCCTTCCCAACCATATTTGGTATGAGCCGAGTAAAGCGGCTTTAGTTGCTCTTTCCAGTAAGGAGCTTATATTAGATCTTGGTAATCCTAAGTCCTTCAGTAGGTTGTAGAGAGATTTCGCTGAACACGCAACCTATTGCTGTAATTGTTAACCAAACCATTGTCAAAAGTATGATATTTTAATCAAGAGAACCTCCCACACAATTCCAATTTCGGAACAATTGACTGCTCGAATTTATTACAACTATCGAAGTTCATCATAACATTCAATAATAATATTTTTGACAGCAGAGTAAACCTTATTTCTATCAGTTTGTTTTTTATGTCCACTATTTGTTTTATATTAGGCGTTGTCGGAAGGGCCGTCCCTTTTTCCATTCTTTACGGTCGGCCGCGGCCAAGGGCCAATCTTTTAGATACAAGCCAAGATCATACCGACGTCAGAATTTTTTTGGGCTAGCATTTCTCACTTTTGGTTTTTGACATTGTTTTCTTTCTTATTTTTATAGTAGCTCGGTATTTCTATTGGCTCCGCTCTGCCTGATGGTACGAAAAAGAGGAGCCCCGATTGTCATCAAAACGGATGCGGTACAGAAATTACGTCGTTTAATAGTTCAGAAAATAGCATGATGGCGCAGTTACCGGCGCTCAGCCTGCGAATGTTAAGTTAAGCAACTTTCACAGAGGCCAGTCTTCGGATGGGTGATCGATGAGTGCATCTCTGAAGCCTACACGAATAATGAATGTTCCATTTGGGGTGTGTTTGTTTGTTCGAGTGAAAGTTCCACTATATTCTACCTCTATTATCAACATGTTAGAGGTATGTACATAGTTAATAATACTATTAGAACATAATGACACCAATTAATCCTGGGTCGACCTTTGATTAGAACATATACCATTAGAGCCATCTCGTCTTGTGTCGTTGCTTTATCAATCTTCATTATCACAAATGGGTTGTCGTAATGAATTCGGTCTATAACACTGCCAAATTATCATGATAAGCATCAATTTGATGCAACCATCAACTTTATGGTCTCTAAAAGCATGAAAGGTACCTTTGTAAATTTTTACGGTTAATTTTGCGTAGGTAGCTTCTTAGACTAAGGGCAAAACCGTTAACCTTCCAATATCGCTGTCTTTACTCTTTATTACGATCGTAGGGTAATGCGGGTGAAACAAACATTAGATTCCCGAGCAGACGCACGTCTGAAGTTTCCATCATGTGGCATAATGGTAATAATACTTTACCGTGATTTGGGCTTCGATACGTGTCATGTTTATGCCGATCTAGAATGGAACTATCTTTTTTATTACGTGGGTGTCGCATGAAGCAACTAAGGAAAGGAATATTCCGAGAGGAAAGACAGCAGCGTTCCCCTGTGTTTAATCATTCGTCATACTTATAATTCATACGTAAGTTATAGCATAATTCTTATATTTTTATGCACGGAATAATGTTTTTTTACTAATGTGTAATAATAATATTACAAGACGTGCGTTTATTTATGTTATCTGGATGGGGCGAGAAAGGGATATAAAATATATCTCCTGTGGTATGTTAAAATAGTGAGTGTAGTCTTTAGGAACATGTAGAGTTTTGGTGTCAATTGGCAATACTAAAAGAGTAATTTGCCATAACCTATTTCTATTCAATTCCCTGTTCACAAGTTTAAAGTTGCTCAGGGGGCTATGGAAAGATCTATGCTCGGCGTTTCTCTGCGGGATCGCATTCGAAATGATGTGATCCGGCAGAGAACTAAGGTCATCGACATAGCTCACCGGATTAGCAAGCTGAAGTGGCAGTGGGCTGGCCAAGCCGCAGAACCGACAACCGTTGGGGTATACGAGTTCTTGAGTGGATACCGCGTTTCAGCAAGAGTCCCAAAAAACGTAGTGTAGGACGCCCTCAGGCCAGGTGGAGTAACGATTTGCGCAAGATGGCTGGCAGGAGCTGGATGCGAGTCGCCGAGGATCGGGCTAATTGGAGAGCCCTAGGAGAGGCCTATGTCCAGCAGTGGACTGCGATAGGCTGATGATGATTAAATTCCCATAAAGATATTCTAAACCAAAATGCATTGTGCATAAGAAAAACACGTATACGTATTCAAAGAAGCTTTCCCACAAATAAAATACTGTGGTCTTAAAACCAGACGGCAGCATTCACGGAGTAACCCATTGTAGTTATAACAGCAATGTTAGAATGTAATGGAACGGCTAAGAATAAAGAACAAAGGCCGATAAAACGGGTAATCTGAAAGAGGTCGCTTTTTTCCCTTATCATGATCGCGGTGGAATTAAATAAAATAAAGCCGGTAATATGATGTTATCATCGTTTAATTTCATCGGAGATAGGATCTGATGAAAGGGTGTATTGCTTTATTTTAAAGAAATTAATTGGAGGATGAAATTGGTAGGCCCTTTATTTTGTTTAAGATTTTCGGGGGAGTTAGTTCGTTGTTATTGTTGAAATTTAAATGAATGTAGTTAAAATTGATTAATTTGATTGCATGAGTGGCCACAATGTATGAACTTCTGTATTGCCTTATACTAGTACCAATGTCGACCATCGCAAGGCCTTTGAATGAGCTATTTGTTTAAATTAACTTTTATATTGTAGTTTTTAATCAGGTTATTTTAAATGCTTAATACCTAAGTATTCACCTCACAATAGATCAGCCAAAGACACATAAATGTTCAATTGTGCATTGATCTGAAAAAAGTATTTTAAACACGTCTGAAAGAGAATCAACAAAGCCAGACGGTGTTGACCGTGGACGATCTTTTTACGAAGCCTGCATCGCGCAAGCAAAATAAAAAAAAAACTATTAAACATTAACTTTAAAATAGTATTCCGTTATAAAAATACGACAAATCAAAGGTTGGACTATGGTTCCGTAAAACAGTCGATCTAGTTCTATGTAAGATCTTCTTCCGAACTACTGGTGTGTACAATTTCAACGCTAAATGCTCACTGACTCGAATAACAAGAAAACATTGGAAGAACAGAAAAATTCTTTTCATAAAATTACGCAAGCACGATACATATCAAAACGTACTTTTATTTCATAAGAAATCTCGACGCAATGGAGAGCGAAAAAAGTCCTAGTTCTTTTGAAAATTAAATGAAATATTTCGTCTGATGAAACCTATTCTTCTGAAATAAAGACAAAACAAGTAAATGAAGACTTATTTTTTACTTGATCTAGAATTTTTTTTGTACACATTTCTTAAATAACATTTAGGGCTACAAAGAGAAAGATACGATTCCAAAAATATTTCTGTCAAAGATTCGATTCGATAGTGTAAAAAGATGGCAACACTGTTTGTCCTCATTTTTCAGGCGGCCGTATCACCTTTCAATTCTTTATAGTTTTATTTTCATCTATCAACATCTTCATGATTATTATCAACTTATTAGGCCATAGGCCATAGGCTTCGCTCGAATGGGAGATCTGAGCTACCACACAGGTAAATTGGTGACTGCAGTATGGTGGAAGTAAAATTCTGGGGAACGATGCTGGCTATCCCCTTGGAATATTCGACGCCCACCGAATGATCCATTTCAGGACCTTCACTACGCTGTTCTATACATATAAACCTACCACAAAAACAGAATTATACTTTTATACTTATTATGTATAACATACTAACATACTGTACAAGAAAAGAAAAACTTATCATGTCAGTGGTCTCGTTATACCAAGCTTTATCGAACTGTCTCGATTCAGATAATTACAGACATCGCATGTGTTGCGGTAACACCGCCTATGGGTGGGTAAATCATAATTAACTCAACATATTTCCAAAGGTGACGTAACACTTCGTTCATGAAATGAGGGTATCCGGAATTATTCCACTAGATGGCATAACGAAACAAAGGGTCCATGTTATGTTGTGATTGGTCAATTCATTAGTGCTTTGCATCTCTTATAAAAACTGGTTTCTCTTGTTGAGGTTACGGAAGTCAGATGTCAGTAGCTTCAATGTAATAAACAGGCTGATCAAGTCAGGACCATAGTCCCAGCGTACCTTCGGGTCCACAAAGATGCAACCGGGATAAATGCTAAAATGATGTACCTTTGGACCATATTAATATTATTTTTGGTGTTTTAACCGTGGTCCCACTTACGCTATCTTCCGGAAATATAATTCAACCACATTCTCATTCAGGTGATTGCTAATTTCATACCGTTTCATATACCTTCTACTTGATATGGAAGGCAGAACTCCAACATTTTACTCACAGTTCTAGTTAAGATTCTATTGAACGACATTTTGTCGAGATTGTGAGCACGAAATAAATCTGCAGTAAAATCGAACGTAAAGCAAAAGGTACTAGGTCATTCCATTTATTTGTTGTTGGTTATAGGGCTGATTTAGGGCATTTTCTTTCGCATCTCGCAATCTAGAATAAAGCTTTTATAGGCAAGTTACAAATTGTATCCTAAATCAGTTGTTGGGAAATGTTTCAGTAAATTGAATATTCTACTGTCTAGATTTAAATCTCTCGTCGAGTAATCCTGTAAAGTGGAGGTACTTCCAGACAATCTACTTATATCGGTGAAAATTCTAATGTCCACCCGTTTTATAGTCTGTCTCTAGCCTCTCGTTTTACAGTTATCTTCATATTATTATTCTTATAATATTTAACACACGGGGACGCTGCTGCCTTTTCCTGAATGAGTCTGAATCACTTCTTATAACGCTTCTATGCTATTACAACTATATGTATAACTAGCGGCCGCCCGCGACTCCGTCCGCGTCGATTTCGATTTCAAATAGCCTAAAGCCTTCCCCGTTAAATGGACTATCCAACACAAAAAGAATTTTTGTGTTGGATAGACCATTTAACGGGATTCCATTTTTGGATCAGCAGTTCCTGAGTTTAGCGCGTTCAAACAAACAAACATACAAACAAACTCTTCAGCTTTATATATTAGTACGAGCTTTATATATATATATTAGTATAGATAATCACTAGTTTACAAAATTGAACTTTTTGTCTGTTGCCGCGAATTGTGTGGTTGATAATGTTCACTTATGACTTGTTTTCACCAAATCTACCCTCAACATTTTTTGAGCATCTCGAGTTTCTTTGTTTTTGATTTTTGTCGTTTAAGCGTATATATTAAGCTATAACAGGCATATTTTACTGTGTTAAGATTAGTATCCAAAGTTTTTGCGTCATGAGTAGTTTAAGAAGACGCTGTTTAAACAATCCAGATCATTTTTGTTATATATGCGGGGAATATTTGTTTAACGATTGTAGAAAAGTTATATCAGAGTTGGAGAAAAATACCTATTTTGAGTAGGTACTTTGGAATGCTCTTGGGTAAAAATGAGAAGTCTTGGGCTCCCAATTGTGTTTTTAAATCGTGTATGGAATATTTAAGATTGTGGAAAAATGGTTAAAAAAGTGCCTTTAAATTTGGAACACCGACTATTTGGAGAGAACCACGAAATCATCAAACAAGAGCATTGGATAAGAAGAAACTGGCCTTTGAGAGAAAGTATGAAGCCTGGAAAGCAAAATATAGTCCAGAATTCACTAGTAGCTCGTGACAAAATTATTACCTATACCTACCATTACATATCAAACTGGGCATCATGAAACAGTTTTTTTTAAATCACCACATAAAGACAGAAACTGCTTTTCTTACATTTGGCAAAAATTTCCTCAGCTCACTATGGAAAAAATAAAAGCCGGTATTTTTGACGATCCCCAAATTAGACAACTTACGAAAGATACTCAATTTAGAAATTCTTTGACTGAGTTACAACTTAAGGCTTGGACAGCTTTCGTCTCTGTGATGCAGAATTTTCTCGGAAATAAAAAATCAGAAAATTAAATTGAACTTGTAGAAGACCTTCTGCTACAGTTAAAAAATATGGGGTGCAATATGAGCATAAAACTCCATTTCCTCCATAGTCAACCGGATAGGTTTCCGGAAAATTTAGGAGATATGAGCGAAGAGCAGAGAGAGCGTATGCATCAGGACTTACGTGTCATGTAAGAGTGCTATCAGGGTTTCTGGGATACAAATATGATGTCTGACTATTGTTGGTCGCTAATACGTCATTTTCCAAAGTCCACATCAGAGAAGAGCTTTAAAACGAAGTTTTTTAGAACTCAATGTTTAATTATTTTTTTTAATAAAGTTTTTCTTAGTAAATACATGTTTTTTTCTGTTTTATACCTACATAGCTGAAACTCAGAAACTAGAGCTGACAAAAATATTTGACTTATATTTTTGAAAATAGCATAATATCATAATTATGTAGTCAGCAACAGCTAAAATTTCTTTGGCAACAGATGTACTGTAAACATAATCAATGAAGTCCTTGTTGCTTGTTGAAGATGTAGGTCAGCATGAACTAATCCGCCTTTCCTTGCCTCATCCCGCCTCGGCGAGGCTTGCTGGTATCTCTAATATTATAAGTAGAACTTGCTTATCATGGAAGTGCTTGTTGCAGCGGGAGATTCTTAGATTTAGTTCAGCATGAGCGAATCCGCCTTGCCTGGCCTCATGACGTCGCCTCGGCCAGGCTTGCCGGTGACCGGACGAAAGTTGTGAAAGACTGTTCGCGGGGGTGGCATGATGTAACTAACACTTAGCACTTACATATCATGGAAGTGTTTGTTGCTCGTAGCGTAAGAATCGAAGATGTAGTTCAGCATGGGGGAATCCGCCTTGCCTGGCCTCATTTCGCCTCGGCGAGGCTTGCCGGTGACAGGGTGGGGGTTACGGAAGTCTGAACGCAGGGGCAATATGGTGCAATTTACACTTAGCACTTACATGTCATGGAAGTGTTTGTTGCTCGTAGCGTAAGAATCGAAGATGTAGTTCAGCATGGGGGAATCCGCCTTGCCTGGCCTCATGCCGCCTCGGCGAGGCTTGCCGGTGACTGGGTGAGGTTTACGGAAGACTGTAATCGGGTGCAGTATGATATCACTTACACTTAGCACTTACATGTCATGGAAGTGTTTGTTGCTCGTAGCGTAAGAATCGAAGATGTAGTTCAGCATGGGCGAATCCGCCTTGCCTGGTCTCATGCCGCCTTGGCGAGGCTTGCCGGTAACTGGGCGAGGTTTGCGGAAGACTGTAATCGGGTGCAGTATGATATCACTTACACTTAGTACTCACATGTCATGGAAGTGTTTGTTGCTCGTAGCGTAAGAATCGAAGATGTAGTTCAGCATGGGGGAATCCGCCTTGCCCGGCCTCATTCCGCCTCGGTGAGGCTTGCCGGTGACCGGGTGAGGGTTGCGGAAGACTATATGCGGTGGCAGCATGATGTCACTTACACTAAGCACTTACATGTCATGGAAGTGTTTGTTGCTCGTAGCGTAAGAATCGAAGATGTAGTTCAGCATGGGCGAATCCGCCTTGCCTGGCCTCATGCCGCCTTGGCGAGGCTTGCTGGTGACTGTGCGACGGTTATGGAAGACTGAACGCGGGGGAAACATGGTGCAATTTACACTTAGCACTTACATGTCATGGAAGTGTTTGTTGCTCGTAGCGTAAGAATCGAAGATGTAGTTCAGCATGGGGGAATCCGCCTTGCCTGGCCTCATGCCGCCTCGGCGAGCCTTGCTGGTGACTGTGCGACGGTTATGGAAGACTGAACGCGGGGGAAACATGGTGCAATTTACACTTAGCACTTACATGTCATGGAAGTGTTTGTTGCTCGTAGCGTAAGAATCGAAGATGTAGTTCAACATGGGGGAATCCGCCTTGCCTGGCCTCGTGCCGCCTCGGCGAGGCTTGCCGGTGACGGTGTGAGGGTTTCGGAAGACTGTGGGTGGTGGCGGCATTGTGGTAGACTCTGCTGCTTCAGTGGTGGATGGAACTGGAGAAGAAATGTTTAGTTAATAAACTAAATAATGTAAATAAATAAATAAAAACACCTATGTTCATCACACAAACATTTGCCCCTAGCGGGATTCGAACCCGCGACCCTTGGTTTTGTAGCCAGGGTCTCTGACCACTAGTCAGACGGGCCCAACAAAAATGTTTCTTTTATTTTGTAACTTAAGTTTTATTTTGTAAGCACTGTAAAGAAACTTAGCCTTTTTTCGAATGCGAGTAAAACTCGACTTCTAATAAACAATAAAATTAAAAATGAAACCTCATTTTATACTAGTCTGCCGGTATTTTTTAAACTGGTCGCCATAGTTTTGTAAAAAGTGTTGCATTATTTTTTTATTTCGAATTCCATATTGTATTTATATCTGGCAGTTGGCAGTTGGCAGTTCATTCCATGGGTCAAATTGCAAAATGCTGTAGCAGTTATTAAGCCAACTAATTAGGCCTCTGCTGCAGAAAACTGTGAAAACAATTTCATATTTTCTCTATAAATATACCGTTTTATTTTTGTCGTTGAAACTTCATTTGATCAGAAAATAATCCTGGAATTTAATGAAATTTCCGTAACAAGCCTTTTAATCTGAGTGTATAAATAGCAAATAACATATTATATATTACAGTCTATACATATTCCTTTTTTATTTATTACAATATCAATACAATTCTTTCATTTTCATATACCCACTGAAGAATTCGACTTCAAAGACCTTGCCTAGAATATTACCTAGAAATCCACGGGGACGGAGTCGCGGGCAGACTTTTCAAACTTTCTTATCTAAACATACATTGGGGGCGTTTGGCCGAAAAAAGCGTTTGCAAGCGTTTGTAAACAAAATGGCGATTGTTAGCGCAAAATGGCGATTGTTAAGCGGTAACACAGTAAACTGACAGTTAGCAAACACGTCCTGGCCGAAAACTGTACAGTTTGCGCTAACAATCGCCATTTTGTTTACAAACGCTCGCAAACGCTTTTTTCGGCCAAACGCCCCCATTATGTTACAGCTTATTACCTACAGATGTGGAGTGAAATGGCCATAGTGAGTTACATTATATAGATCTGTTTCGGATATCATATAATGCTTAAATACAGTGACACTCTAATTAACAAAGACAGAGATGTTCGTCCATGCACACAATTCGTTTTCAATTTGTCCCTTACGTAGATTAAACCTGCGAACTCTTGGTTTAAAAGCTGTAAACTCTCATCATCAGAAGTGGATTTTAGTACGGTGGCCAGCAACACCATATTACTCTGTTTAGACCTAGGCCTAGACCATAAAGAGATGCCTGTGCATGCACACAATTCTTTTGAAACCTTGACCCCTGCGTTCAAAACCGATGTCTGTAAGCTACTCACATCCAGAGGTGGAGTGTGGTGCGGTGGCCCTGGTGAGCAACACCATATTGATCGGTTACGGATATCACATCATGCTACAAACAGAGATGTTCCTTCATGCATACACTTTGTTTTCAACTTTTTCTGCACACACTATTCTTATTTAATTTGACCTGAACGGGGATCGAACCCGCGACCTCTGCTACTCACCTACAGAGGCGGAGTGTGCGGTGGCCCTGGTGTTCAACACCATATTGATCTGTTACGGATATCATATAAAGCAGAGATGTTCCTTTATGCATACAATTCTTTCCTATACGGGACTCGAACCCGCGACCTCTGTGTTCAACACCGTTGTCTGTAAGCTACTCACCTACAGGGGTGGAGTGTGCGGTGGCCCTGGTGTTCAACACCATATTGATCTGTAGGCTCTGTAGCGGATATCATATAAAGCAGAGATATTCCTTCATGCACCCAATTATTATTGGAATCGAACACGCGACCTCTGCAACTCACCTACAGAGGCGGAGTGTGCGGTGGCCCTGGTGAGCAACACCATCAGCACTACGATGCGGCGCATGCCGCCGCATCCTACCCGCTGAGCAGGCTATCTGGAACAAGGGTAGGGGAAGGTGAGTCTTATTGCTTGGGAAATAAGGCTTATAATAAATAGGGAGTAAACATTCGTACAAAAGCAGACCGCGCTATAGACGCACTACGTCTCGTGGCACATGGTGAGCACTGGCCTTTTGGGTGAAAAAAAAAACTTTAAGTTATTTTTCATTTTAATTTGTAATTTTTAAGTTTTATTTCATGTATGTGCCTTTGTCTTGATTTTTTACAATCCATTAAATATTTTCTTTCCTTCAAGCCTAATAAAAAAAAATGTAGAAAAGTATTTATTACGTAGTATTCTACAGGACTAACTTCTCACTCTCCAACTGTAACTGAAGCTTTCGAGTGTAACTCCGTTACAAAGTTACTCCAACCTGGAACCAACGTTGGTTTACAGCGCAAAATACGTTTATACGCTAATACTTCTCTTAGTTTTCGTGGAGGACTTACCTACATAATACTAACAGAGAACCTATACTTAATGTACAGAGAACGTTCAGAAACACAGAGTACAGACATCAATGAGATAAAATCAATATCTTCCAAGTTTAGGCCTAACTGAAGTGAAATGATATTTTAGTGGAAACATATCGTATATTCCATATTTCCTTAATCACACGTAATAATATTCTCATATTGTAAATATGAAAGTTTGTTTGTTTGTATGTTTGTCCGTCAATCAGACTGAAACTACTGAACGGACTTCGATGAAATGTGGTATACACGCAGGGTAAGGTGGGGCTAACTAATGTGAGAGAATATTTTTATTCCGATTAAATGATCCCATGGGATAAAACAGGAGCCTTCATAACGCGGGCAAAGCCGCGGGCAGAAACTAGTAAAATAATAAATACAAGCCAAATCAAAAAACATAACAATCAATTTATCAGCCGACAGATATCAAGACGTGTATTCTTCACTTCCAGAATTATACACATATTTTGCTTGACGTGAAAAAGAAGAGTATTCAACAACTCAATAAACATTATTACATACCTACGTCCATCTGCCAGAACCCAACAATAATTGGAAAAAGCCTACACGTAATAAAAACAATACACATTTATTACGGAAAGATGAAATGACAGGTCTCCCCGAGAGGAAGACGCTCATTTTTAGGGTCCCGTAGCTGGATTGCAAAAATTGCAACCCTTATACATCATGTCTATCTATCTGTCTGCCCGGCCGACCGTTTCTTCCAGACATGTTTATTTCCGAAACTATAAGAACTATACTTTTGAAAATTAGCAAGTAGATGAATTGTGTGAACCGCGTTAAGATTTTCACACGACATTCGTATAAACTGAAATCGCATTTCATTCCAAATTGGTAATATTTGAGCCCATCCCCTGCAACTTTAAGAATAAGAAAATGATTAAAGTATAAAATAATTTATGTACATATACTATATATAAGCTTTCACTGAATTCAACGAGATCTAGTAAATGTTTTTTATACATCCTAAATCCTTAAAATTTATGCTACGGAACAGTTCATAGACGAGTCAGACTCGCACTTGGCCGATTTTTATCGACCATACGTTCGTAAAGACGTCACTTAGAGTTTTGCACGAGAACACGGGTTGATCTGAAATACGAAACGTATGTGGGTCAAGTTGCAGAATGAAAATAGTCCGAGAAAATGTAATGAACACTTAGTACAATTTCGTGCCGGTAGATGGCGCTGTAAGTCGATTACGTCGCGATTCCTCTTTGATTACATGAGGTTTTATTACATTAATAGCTACTTACTATATATTTCGTAACGTTTTAATATTTATGATATAATTATATCGTCTTCATAAAAATATCAGTATCTTATTATACATAATTTAATATAATAATAATATTAACCTTTGCCTAATTCCGAATTAATGAACTTCCAGTCGCCATGGGTTTTATATCTCTCATCCGAATCCTTGGGCATTATTTCATTATAACGAGTGTAATAATCCTATTTTGTGTTCAAACGTAAAAACTACCACGTTAGCTAAAAGACCCATCTGTAAGTTACTTACTAATATAACATAAGCAACGGGCGTGCTTAAAATTATAGCGGCCGCCCGCGACTCCGTCCGCGTGGATTTTGGTTTTCACACATTAAAGTGTTATACTTTAGTTTAAGCCTTCCTCGATAAATGGACTATCCGACACAAAAAATATTTTTGAATTCGAACCAGTCGTTCAAGAGAAAGCGTGTTCAAATAAAATAAAATAAAAACTGATAAAACAAACAAACTCTTCAACTTTATAAGTATAGATGTATATAATATACCTGAAATGTTATATTTTCCCTCAAGAAGCACATAACCGTAAATGCAATTAGAATAGGTACTCCATTC
The DNA here is from genome assembly GCA_958496325.1 of Nomophila noctuella. Classification (NCBI taxonomy): domain Eukaryota; kingdom Metazoa; phylum Arthropoda; class Insecta; order Lepidoptera; family Crambidae; genus Nomophila; species Nomophila noctuella. The sequence continues at coordinate 4,920,955 of OY292501.1, forward strand.
GCCTTAACTCACTTAAGCAAGGTTAGTTGAACTACATAGTTACCTATTTCACATTTTCTAGAAAGCTAACCTTGGCTTAGAACATAAGACATGCCCGTTCTAGGAATGTTGCGGCTAGTAATTACTATTATATTGAGGCAACTATATTTTTTCTCTGCATCATAATTACTTCGCAGAAAATATGCCCCGTTGCCATACAATATAACGGTGTTATGCGGCTGTTATGCTTAAAACATAAAACTTTATGTTATTACATTTTCATACAACTTCATTTTTCGCTTCGAGTTAACTTAAGGCGACAGGCTATAAAATGACTGAGCGATTGCCAATAGCTGAGGACACTTTAACGCATGCAAGTTTGTATTATTAAAATTTGAAATATTCAGAGAAGTAGCACTTCGTAACTGTTGTGCTATGTTTCTGCTGGTGAGTAAGGTTGCCAGAGCTCAGTTGGGGAGGGTATGGGGTTAAGGCCGGCAACACATCAACGATACCTCTGGTGTCGCGGATGTCCATGGGCGGCGGTGATTGCTTACCATCAGGCGACCCGCCAGCTCGTTTGCCGCCTCTGACATTAAAAAAAACACACCAGGCCAGAAATATGCGACCAAAGTTTGGCGAATCTACGCCTGCACTGAATTTTAAATTATTGATGACACACCATGCCGTAGTTACGTTGCGTTTTATCATATAGAAAATGCATTGCAGGCGTAGTTACGCCGAGTTTTCAGCCTGGTGTGTTTCTACAATAATCGATGTACGAGTATTTCTTGGCTTAAAAGCAGTAGTTTTGATTTCGAATGCAATTTTGATAATATGCTGGATTGATGACGATGACTGAGAAAAGTGTAAATTTTTGAGATTTTTTAATTAAACAAATTATACAACTATCGCTAGCGCCAAAAATGTACAAAAAAAAACGAAAACCTGTTAGCATATGCATGAAATATAACGTTAAATATTTAATGCACGAGCAGAGTATATAAGCAGATCCAATAGAAACGTAATGGTAATAGGTTGGAAGTTTTTGTGTGTTTTCTCTTTGGCACACATTGGAACAAAACAATAAATAGAATATCAGTGAGTTAAGTTAGTAAATAGCTTTCTTTTCTTCAATCTGGGAGATCCTTGTGAAGGACAGGCATTCAAATCAAAAACAAACACGATGTTTCCAAAGAAGTTTGCGTAGGTGACATTTATATTAGGTACCACACCCCAAAAACTAATTGTGTGAAAAGACTCAGTAATAAGCTTCTGTTCACATTCAGAAAACATTTTAATCTTAGGACCAAATCTCATTTAAATTGCCTTACATCGCCGCAGCAAAAATCGAACCTCATTTCACATTCCACACACTACTTGTAATCAATGTTTGGTCTAGACCCGAATAGGGCTGACAGAAACTTTGTGATTAGATCTATATAGCTTGTATAGTAAGTTTTATGGGCAGGATGGGCAGAATGCGCCTTACAGCCGAAAACAACTGGTAAATCTGTGTTTACCTTATCAATTGATGACTTAATTGTAATACGAGTTGTATGGTTGTAAGTCCAATCAGTATTTTTACGTATATCGCTCAGTCAGCCTTTCTATATGGGTAATACATTACATATAACACAATTATGATATTGTGAAATAAAAATAATAACATAATTTATTCAATATTTGTATTCGATTAGCAATCGACTCTGGGAACGGGAACGAGAATGAAATCGTCAAAAAAACCATTAACCACTGTCACTTCTGATAAAGGAACAATAAGGTAAAAACACACATAATACAGATTAAATTGATTAAGAAACCCACTTTTCAGTTGACCAAAAATAACCAGTTCCCTCAAAAGGTCGTAAACATTATTCTTAGATCCAGTACAACCCTTAAAGCGTACAATTTCGTTGAAATTGTGAATTTCGCTCGCACCCAAAGGAACCTTTACCAAACCTGTAATGAAAAGGTTACGTGCTACAGAACTCCTTGTTAGTTTCAAAGCATTTTACTTGACGAAAGCCATTTTAGGGTTAAACTAACCTCCCAAGAGTAACGCGTTAAAGACTTTGATCGAGGGTACTTAAAGTTCCTTGTTGTAATTTAAAGGGCGGTGCTTTTATGTCTTAAGATGATTGCGTTTGAGGTGGGAATATACTTGTTAATTAGATGCTGTAAGGTAACGTAACGTGGTGGTTTTTAATTATATTTATTGGTATTTCGACATGGTTAATTGCAAGCACACTTTTTTGATACACACGAAAAAATAAAAATAAGTATTTCTTATCAGTTTGTTTTTTTATCAGAATATTGTTCGTCTGAATTTGTACTTTTCTTCCCCTTATTTATAACAATCGGGTGAGATCACAAACTCTCGTAACATTTTCTTTCCGACTTCTGTACAAAAAATACTATCAAGATACGTTGACAACGTTGATAGGGTAACCACACCCCATATCAAATTAATCTGGATAAATTGATAGTAAAACAAGACATGCATAGATTCAGAAAATGAGTAACATGGCTATTCGTGGCTAGAAATAGCTTAGCTAATCGTAAAGGCTGTCGTGGAATTGAGATAATCTCGGCTAAGTTTGAGATGCAGTTAATTTTCTCACTTGAACAATGCTCCAACTCAAACATATTTTCTACTCGTACATACATTGATCAAATCTTTGATATTTCTTTAGATTCAATGACCTTAAAGTACTACATATCGATGCCTAACGGCCAAAATGGCCTAAGCGACATTTTTTGCGAAATCGACTTATATACATCATTGGAATCGCCTTTTTTTTCTGCGTCGTTCTATCTAGGTTTCGTCTCTCTAGGGCGTTATTTTTGTCGCTTAAGCGGTTGGTAAATTAAGGCTCGAAGCCTTAACTTTACGTCCTAAGCGCCCAATATTTAGTGTTTTTTTTTCATTCTGGTGGTTAGGAAATATAATATTTTGAAAAAGTTACATAGACAATTTTGCTTGAAAACAATAAATAACAAAAATGTCGCTTAATACTTTCGGGCTGCAATTTTCAAATATAAGATATGGCGCTTAGGATTATTTGCCCTATCACATATTACTATGCATTGTGGCGCGTATCCAATTTTTTTCTCAAAATAAATGATTCAATCTATGTGTATTGGTGTCCCTAGTCGCAGACTTTCGCTGGTACAGGTTATCTGCGACACCCTGTATATTTAGTATTTCGCTAACACTAAGACTTTTTCGTCAATCACTTCTTATGTTGGCTTAATGTCGGTTAAGCAATTTTAATAAAAATACAGATGCAATTACACATACAGGGCCCGTTGGTCGAGTGGTCAGAGACCCTGGCTACGAAACCAAGGGTCGCGGGTTCGAATCCCGCTAGGGGCAAATGTTTGTGTGATGAACATCGGCATTGAACATCGGCATTTGTACTCGAGTCATGGATGTTTATAAAAGTATTTAAGTATGTCTATCCGTTCCCTAGCATCCATAGTACAAGCTTCGAGCTTAGTTTGGGGCTAGGCAATTGGTGTGTCAGTCCAAGGCATTTATTTATTTTATTTTATTATTTATTTAATTAAGTCGCTTAGGCTAACATGAATTTTTTTGGTAAATGCAGTTACGACATTTTTGCTGTAAAAAAATAAATCCATTTGAGCATAAGCGACTAAAAACACCCTTAGATGAATGATTTGTAATACTTTAATAAATACATTTTGAAGAGAAGTATCTTTTATATTTACACCTAAAATTTGGAATCTTAGGAAGCAAAACCCAACGACTTATGATTTTTTTTCGTAATTTTTCGTCTTTAATCTTCTCTCCTGTAAAGTTTGTGAAGTGGCGGTTAGGCCTTTTTGGCCGTTAGGCATCGATATACATACATACGTTGGTACAAAGTCTGTATGTAGAAAATGCAATTCCTCCCTGCTTCAAATCGGTCATGTAAGATTGCTTACCTAGTGATTAGATTTACAAAATGGGCAACATGAGAACATGCGAACTCAACGGTGAATGTTTCTGCCTAAGTATTATTTTGGTAGCTAACCGTAAAGATAGGTAAAAAGAAAAGTTGGCCGTCGAAGAATCTGAGATAATTACGGCAAAGTGTGAAACTCAGCTAATTTCCTCACTTAAACAATGTTGCAACTCATTCAGCTCGCGGCTACCGCAAGTAAATAATGGTTGGACTTAATTCACCCTATTTTTTACTTTCTAACTCGCGACAAAGTACAGGTGTCGCTATCAGAGTAGTTTGTTGAGAGCGAAGCAAAGTTTCCAGTCGGGATAAATCCTTTTCACGTGGAAAAAGAACGTTAAAGTGTACTGCAGTTTGTTAAGTTTTACTATTTGGAACTAGAAAACTGTATCTCTCTATCTTTAGAAAAGTATCTCCAAATTCAACGCCTAGAAAATAAAACAAGTCAGGTGGTTCTAAGATAGCAAAACTACATATAATTTCAATTGTTATCAATTGTAGCGCAGAAATAATATATCTTTATTTTGGTTCAGGTGTCTCGAAGATTTATAACAAATGTAATTTCAACTTTTTATCAATTGTTGGATATAAATCAAATATTTTATTTCTAGTCAACTTTCTATTGTATTCGTAATCTCGTGAATAAACGGCTTCTGAGCCTTTGAAGATAGCATTGTGTTACAAATATGATTGAAAACAAATCGTATTACATTTTTGATTCAAAATATTTTATTGGATGATTGATAAGATATTTTTTCTATGTAGGTAATCAAAAACGTATTTGAAAAATTGAGGTTAATTTTGGCCTGATGGTAAGCGTCACCTTTGACCATGATAATGATAATATTCATTTAGCAACCAGTTACAAAAGTGTTTTTTTTTTCGCTAATTAGTTACTACATAGTTGTCCCAGAAGAATTATTTTTCCATTTTCGTATTAAAATCATTTCCATTTTGGAAACCATTGGTAATAAGTTTACCTTTTAAAATACGGAAGTTTCTTGATGGTAATCAAATGATTTAAATTGAATAACTCTCCTGTAACGGTAATGAAATATAGATGAGGTTCGAAACAAGACGAGCCTGTCACACGGAATCAAACTCTCTGTAACATTGTTTGCGAAATCAGATTCCTAATGATGGACGTAGGGGAAGATAACATATCGAGACTCCGTATACCCATGAGCATTTAATGTACAAATCTAGACTCTCATCTCACAGTACTAGAGTTCATTATTGAATGAGATTGTATGATAAGCTACTGCTCGTGAGTACAACCCATATGGGATGAGGAAAACGTGACTTTGATTGAAAAGATAGATTGTTAACCACGACTAACGGGACTAAATACGATATGTATTCTAAAAATCAAAATCAAATAGACCTCGAAAAAGGACTAATGAATCATCAATAATAATAGCCACCTTAGGAATGCAGTCATCTACCGAAAAAAAGCGGCAACAAAACTTAATAGCCGCTCTTTTTGATCGCCATTTTTTTTATAATATTTTGTCCATACATTAACTTTACATATTTGTAATAGGTAATATAGTAACCTTTTCGACAAATTGATTTACACACCTTAGTTTTCGTACGCACGTGGTCTTAAGCAAACTTATAGTGATGATGGTTTTAGTCCCGTTTAGTCATTGTTAGTGCTTATGATGAATCTCGAAAGCCGAAAAACTATCGAAAAAGGTGTTCCATTTTACCAATTAATTACAAAATTTGTAAAGGTTGGCGATTATTTGACTAAGGAAAACGCGTTTTTTACTTAATTATATAATAAAGCCACAATTCAAAACCGTTTGTACAAAGCATTTTGTACACAGAATTCCGTCTAAGGATACGTCTGGAATTTCACCTAATATTTCTTTTAGACTCCAATAAATTCTCATGAGAATATTACAAAAATAACTTCAAAGAGAAATTAAATTATTATTAATATCCAATTCATGAAGCAGATCAATCAACCGCTTATTTGATAAACGCTCAACGGAAGCATGAGTAAATTGTGATTGATCAATTTATTAATGGAAAAGTAGGTAAATGCCTCGCCTATATTTAGTAGATTTTATATTAATAAATACGTTGTTGTGGCCTGGATTAGTAAGTATTAGCTCATTTATATCCCACTGCACAACAAAAACGTCCGTCATTTGAATACATGTTTTCAGTACAATGATGGGTTTAGGCTTTACCACCACGCTTGCCAAATGCGGTTTGCAATTGGTGATCACAAGCCCGGGCTGTGTTCGGTAAAAACGACAAATATTTTACCCGACACGGGAATCGAACCCAGGACCTTGTAACCACGGCCAGGCACCTTAACCATTAGACCATCGAAGCGTTCCTGATTGGTAAAAATAACATTATTTGAGGAACTAACTGTTTCAAAACTCGAAGATGTAAATAAGAGTGAAAATAAAACCATTTGATTACAAAAAAATTTGTACAACATTATACGATTCAGACATTCAGATAGAAATAAGTACACTTTCAAATTGGAATATTAGTAAGGATTATCCTTATATCCTATCCTTGACTAGAAACAATAATGGCTGTCTAACAAAATTTGCCTTTATTCTCGCAAACGCAAACACAAAGCAAAATCCGGATTATCAACAATGTACGATTGGAGTTGGTAATTGAAAATCCATCATAATACATTTTGTATGACTTAATTTCGATGTAGTCGTAATCAACGTTTATTAATCATGCACAAACTACCGGGCTTAATCACATCTCCAATGTTTAACAAGGATACGCACGCGGTTTTGTCTTGCTGATATATTTTTATTTATTCAAACTCTATTGGGTATCTTTGTTGTTAGGGTGGTTAGGTTGTGGAAGAGTCATTATTTTGTAGTTTTCTGATGATTAATAAGTGCTTCTATGAAGCCTAAAATACTATTTTGAATTTGAATTTTGTTGATCTACATTAAATGTTGTTAATGCCTAATGCCTTAATGGGCCTAATGCCCAATGGCATTCTTTTTGAGTCAACCTTGGGGCAAGACAGAAAGCGAAGTAGGTAGGTAGTGCTAATAAAATAAAATAAACAAATACAACAATACTTTCTTAATTTTAACTGAGTAGGCGGACTTTGGTGCTAGAATACTTTATATCTCGATTAAATGCTCCCATTAGACAGGACAGGTATCGATAACGTGAGCAAAGCCGCGGGTAAAAACAAGTGATAAAAACAAAAATATGAGGCTTTAACAAAGAAAAAATTAAATTTGTCCGTGACTATGTTGTGTGCCGGTTAAACAATTCCACAAACTATTTCGCAAAATGACACAAAAACGTATGGACTACGATGTTACGACCTCAAAGTTAGCTAACAAGAGTTGTTTATCATAGGATCAACTTCGGCCCGGAATGGTACAAACCGACTCGGTTTGAATTCATTCGAAACAATAATACTGAGAGAACTCTGTTTCCTTGATACGAGATGAGGAATATGTAATTATATTATTATCATTCGAAATTACTGATTGTTTAAATCTAATAATGATTTTCAATTCAAATCTATACTAATGTAATAAAGATGAAGAGTTTGTATGTTTTAACGCGCTTAACTCAGGAACTAGGGGTTCGTATTGAAAAAAAGTATTTTTGTGTTGGATAGTCCATTTTTTGAGGTAGGCTTTAAGCTAAAATATAGCAATGTAAGCGGTAACCGAATTCCACGCGGTTGGAGACACGCCGCGCCGCTAGTTAAGAAACAAATTACACAATTGTTAATTATATGCTTTCCCATCTGTTTTCCGCTACGAGTGCGAATATTTCACGATCAGTCAGGTATGAAGAATTTATAACAGTAGGTATGTACCTACAGAAGTCCGTAAAGTCACAACCTTGACATGGACATCCCTAGTGGCACCGAAACATTTGGCTTTTGATAGTAGACCTTTGTATTGTTTCAGTTAAACAATAGAAAAACTACATGTTTATTTTCCAAATGACGAGTGTGGTGTGCGATGTTTTTTTTTTTTTTTTTTTTTTTTTTTTATTAACCTATATTGTCCCACTGCTGGGCAAAGGTCTCCCCAAAATTTCTCCATCTGCATCTGTCTGCGGCCAGATTTTGCCAATCGCGGGAGAAGTGGACAAGATCGTCACACCATCTTTTCTTTGGCCTTCCCCTGGTCCGTTGCCCGTCGGTCGGTATCCATTGGGTGACGATTTTCGCCCATCTCCCTCCCTGCATTCTGCAAACATGGCCCGCCCAGTCCCATTTTAGTTTGGCAGATGTTTTGCCAACATCACTTAAAAGAGTTTTGGAACGAATGATCGAGTTTTGAACTCTGTCTGTAAGTTTTAAATTGAGTAAGCTTCGCTCCATAGCTCGTTGACAAACCTTGAGTCTGGACTTCTGGCTCTCGGTCAATGACCAAGTCTGTGCACCGTAAGTCAGGATAGGCAGAATACAAATGTCGACGAGTTTGCGTTTAAGTGTCATTGGAAGGTTTCCCTTCATATACGCTTTCATGGACCAGTAGCTTTTCCAAGCATTTTCGATACGACGATCGATTTCTCTGTCCTGCCTGTTTTCAAAAGAGACTATCTGGCCCAAGTATATATACTCGTCCACATATTGCATTTCCTGCCCATCTACTGTCATTTTACGCTTTGTGCTATTTGACATGACTTTGGTCTTTGACCAATTCATGGTCAGTCCAACCTCAAGGCTTGCCAGCCTTAACTCTTTGACCATCGTTTCAAGCATTTCGGACGATTTTGCAAATAAAACAATGTCATCAGCAAATCTAAGGTTTGTTAATCTGTGATCACCGATTTCAATGCCCTTTTCGGTCCATAGGGGTTCTAGCTGCCTAAACATTTCTTCTAGGGTACTAGTAAACAGTTTCGGAGATAGTGGATCGCCTTGCTTTACACCTTTCTGGATTTGAAAAGATGGCCCCGGTTTGTGTAGTTTGATGTTCGCCGTGCTCTTAGCATAAATTTTCTGGATTAGATGTATATAGGTGGTTTCTATATCTTGTTTCTGTAGCGATGAGAATATTGAAGCATGTTTCAAGTTGTCAAAGGCCTTTGAGTAATCGACGAAAGCTAGGTACAGGGGCTTGTGGTATTCATTATGTTTTTCTATAATTTGATTGATAGTATGCAGATGATCAGTGGTGGAAAAATGTGATCTAAAACCGGCTTGTTCTGGGGGTTGGTGCTTGTCCAGTGTGTAGGTAAGCCTGTTTTGTATGACTTTGATAAATATTTTGTAAATGTGTGATATTAGGCTTATCGGTCTGTAATTATTTACATCTGACTTGTCTCCTTTCTTGTACAGGAGAATGATGTCAGAGTGGCAAAAGTTATCAGGAAAATTACCTGATTTTAAAATCGAGTTAAAGAGTCGAACTAGGTGGGGTTTACTCCCCCAAAATATTTATAACAACAGCTATTTATCATCTGATTAATTTCGAACTGGATCATACTTGAAGAAACGTAAACTGCAATTAAATAGACGACACAGGACTTTCTTAGACTTTGGTACTTTTATCAAAACAAAGTTAAAACTAAAATCACTTAAAAACATAGTTATATTCTTTTTCATCGACAGTAAGCAACCGTTTTGTTACCGATTTTTTGTTTTCCATACATTATTTTATGGCAACATTATTTATGAACTTCATAACAGACTTGCCCAAAATATTCTTGCCTGAACGTTATTATTAATCAGAGGCAACACATTCATGTAAACGTTGCTACGAACTTAAACCTAAATGCTTTTCATCTAGAAATACATGGAGCATATTCCTGTAATATAATACTTTGAAAACTACAGGGTTGGATCTCAGATGATTAAAGTAGAGCTGACCTAATGACCTTTCTATTTTTGCTATACATGGATATCAATATCAATTATTAACATAGAAGCTTAACCTAATAAGCGATTTATAGTAGGCAATTGAATTGATACACATTTTACATAATAATTGCAATCAAATCATGACTACATAGATGGGATATCGCCTTTTGTGTTATATAAGTTGTAACAAAATATACTGCAAATAATTTAAGGGCAAATTTATATTTTGTTACAACCTATATACGAGTAGGTCTGAAAATTTGTGGGTAATTATATAAAATTACTGCAAAAACAATTTAGTTTTCAATATTTTTTTTTCTAATTAAGGGAGTTCTTGTGTTATATGTCATACAACTTACGCACCATAATGTAGCCTCAAATAACTTACGTGGTTCTATTTACTCATTACGAGTATTACCTCTACAATATTAAACCACGGTCGGATCAGCACTGATAAACATTAATTGAACCCAACACAAACACAATAATATTATTTTATAAAATAATGTCTTCAAAATAAACATGCGAATAGAAACATTTTGCCGTGTAAACCTTCAGTGTAGCAGCTTTATCTACTAATAAATCAAAACGATCGTCAATGTTGGCAGAACACATTATATTTACGGTCTGGTATACGTCGAAAATGGATCAAATGTTTTGACTTCGAACAAATTGGTTCTCATTACCGGAACCGTTGTTTTACATATTCATAAATGTTATGTATTCATGAAGCCTTTATAGGTATAATATCTTATACGACCTACTTCTACGAAGTAACCTTTGTGCGAGGTGAAGACGGGTGCTACTACGCCGTTATGGTTTCTTTGAGAGATTATTATAATCCACGAAAAAGGAAGATTTTTCTCATGTAAGAGGAGCTATGGAGTATTTTTATCGTCTGGTAGTTAGCGTCCATAGCCGCATTTTGAATATACACAACTCTACTGTGTAAGATTTGTCGCCTATTCGCCACAGGTTTAGCGTATTCTAATATCGTTTCAAACGAGTGTTGTAGTAGGGACTACAACATTGAAAGATAGTAACGCAGCATTGAGCGTTAAACAAATAACTAGGAAAAAATCATCAGATCCACTTACGGTTGGTGGCTTAATAGTCAGAGTGCTTGCCCGGATTTAGGCCGACAATTGAATTGACAAGTGGCGTTGGGTTCGATTCCAGCCCGAGCCACGTATTTTCATTCTATATTTCTAATTTTAAAAATTATACATAACTTTGAGCTAATTACAGGTTATTTGTTAGGAAGTAGCAACAATTAATAAGATATTTTATATTTATATAAAATATATTATTTATACATATTTGGCTTTACTCACTTTAATCATAAGAGCCTTGATTTACTGCTGCAAAGCTAGTTTTACATAAATAATATAATTATGAAGGAATTAATTGTATGCCAAAATTGTAACAAGGGCTTACTTGTTACAATTTCGGCATACAATTAAATGAAATCTGGTTTAAAGCCCCCACTTAACTTCAAACGAAAACGATTGGCGGAAAGTTACTATCATAAATTTGTCTGAACAGTAGTTACCACGGTTCCGAGAATTCATGATTAATTCTTATCGAACAACGCTACTTCGCGGAGAATATTTGTCTGTAAAACACTCCACGACTGTGTTTAGTGATGTGTTGAATACTCGTAACCGTATCCGTATTCGCGGATATCCACTCGGATAATTGTATACGCATCCGCTACTTTTCATGCGGATCTTTTACGTTTAACTTTTAACTTTTAGTTAAGTATGTAGGTCGATGAAACATTATAGAGGAGATGATATATTTCAAAAATTTTTATTGAGATTTCTTTGAGGTAAAAAATAAAACGTATTGCCCGCTTGACGGAAATCGAAAAATGTTCTACGTGACGTTGCAGCGAGCGAAGTGTCAACTATCGTTTCAACTCGCACCTACATATACCGGTTGCACAAAAAAATAAAGATCAGTATCAGTAACGATGGATCTTGAAACCGAAAACCCGTATTCGGATACGTATCCGCGGATCCACTTTTTTAGTGATCCCGCACATCATTACTATGTATACAAGAGGATTCAAATTCAGCAGTCTATTGCATGTGTAATCGAGAACAAACACGTTAAGTTTATACCAAAAGTTTACCAGATGAGCCGCGGGCGGTTAGTTTATCCTACTACTATTATAAAGGCGAAAGTTTGTATGTGTGGATCTGTGGATGTATGGATGTATGGATGTATGGATGTTTGTTACTCTTTCACGTAAAAACTACTGAATGGATTTGAATGAAACTTTACCACAATGTAGCTTATACATCAGAATAACACATATTATAAAGGCGAAAGTTTGTATGTGTGGATGTGTGGATGTATGGATGTATGGATGTATGGATGTATGGATGTATGGATGTATGGATGTATGGATGTATGGATGTATGGATGTTTGTTACTCTTTCACGTAAAAACTACTGAATAGATTTGAATGAAACTTTACCACAATGTAGCTTATACATCAGAATAACACATATGATATTGGAAATCGAAATCCACGCGGACGGAGTCGCGGGCGGCCGCTAGTATACTATAACTTGGCATGCGATATGTTTGAGTTATAGGCTCATTATGCGAGCTACATTGAGAGTTGATGGTAGGGAAAACATAACAAATGAAAATCAACATTCCAAAATAATGTGCTATTGCATCAGTCAATTTAATACAGCAGTTTAATGGTTCATTATGGAAGCACATTAAGCATTATTGGGTCTTGAAACATTAACAAATTATGCCAATGATCATGTATTACTGCATGACTTATAGATACCTGTCCTACATGACATAATGTGCTCATCTGCAAGTACATAATATGGGAAAAAAATACTCAAGTCCACGACCATTGCTGTATCAGTTTAAAGAGTATTTTAATTAGTCTAAACATTTTCAAGTATTTTATAACTAAATCTAAAACGGTCCCTTTTTGTACGAACCTACAAATCAAATGGAAGTCAAACAAATTCAACATTAACATGAAAAATAAAGTAATAATACACTTTTAGAGGCCTTTTTGTGTTTAAGGCAAATTTTGACAGATGCAAGCTATGTAGGAATTCCCGAATGAAGCATATGAAAATATTTCATTTGATACAACAGAGAAAACTAGAATGTAATACACGTTACCATACAATATTGTCGTGGAAATCCCTCGTCCACTCAACAACGTTGAGAATTATCATCTTCACCGCCTTGGGAGCAATTTGTTACTTACTTTATCTTCCCTTGTCAGCGAATGAAGTCATAAAGTGTACAAGTAAACATACTTAGTTACATTGTTTTTGTTCCAATTTAAATGAACCATCCTAATGTCACTGTAGGGAGAAGGCTTCCATTACAATATCCTCCGGCCGTATTCGGCCATGGCGGCCGATCTTACGATCAGCCAGGTACGCAGGATATATTATAGTGCACAAGTGAGTGCGACAGCAATCTGACACGACCGTAGAGGGATCAGGCGCAGGACCAACGGCTTAACGTGCCTTCCGAAGCACGGAGGAGCTCGAGATGAAATTTTTCGGTCACCCATCCGATAATTGGCATCTGCGAACGTTGCATAACTTTAGCAACCGCAGGCCGAGTGCGCTAACCACTGCTCCATCGAGCTTCTCATGGAAGAGGCTTCAATTATGGAAGGCAAGTCATTGTTCCTGATATTCATTATTAGGCTTGGTAATTTAAGGTAGGTTATCGGGTTAGCAATTGCAAGTATCTGAAATAAGTGTAATTAAAGGGACCACTATTCTAATGAATGCATCAATAGTCTAATGGTTTATGTATTCCGAGATTCCGAATTTTGAAGGAAGATTTTGTCGATATTTCCGAATGCAACCTGGGTTTGGGATCACCAAGCCGCATTTAGCAAGCATGGTAATTAAATCAAATTCGACTTTGTAAAAATAACTTCATTTCTAAACGTTGAAGGCATTTTCTCTGGCAGTGGATTATAATTAGACCGCAACTTAACTTTACTTATTATAATACAATGCTAATATTTGAAATAATATTTATATAATAATATAACTGTTCCAGATATAAAATTGAATTAACATAGCTAAGACTCAAGAGGTAAAAAATGTTTTTTTTCTGCAAAACTGAATTCTTTACCGAGACGAACCGAGCAAAGAGGCTGAAAAAGTGTTAGAGATAAGGTGTAATCGATCGTTTGACCTTAATGAGAGATTTAAAAGATCAACTTGACATCGTTAGGTGAGAATCTATCATTCCATCTGAAAGAGTTCGGTTTGATTGACGAGAATCGTTTTAAAGAGATGTTAAAACAAGCGATAAAGTCTGAAGATTATTAAAAAAATGTGTTACAATTCAAATCGATAGACTTTACCAAATCTTAGTTTTATCATATGAACGATCGATATTATTGACTTTTAAAGATAAATTAATCAAAAATCGATGATTTATTTAAATAGTAATTATTTTCATCGGATAAGAATTACGAATTATAATTAATTAATATAAGTTAATTAAATAATGATAGTGTGTGCATAAAAGGGGCTTAATCTTATGAATTCGCCGATTGAATTTGTCTTCACAGAAAATCTTTTTGCATTATTATTATTATTTAACATCGGTACATCTTATTACTTTTATCATCAGAGACGAACTTCCTAGCTATCCATGGCTTCTCCGTGCGGGTGCCGGGTCCATCGCGTGGAACAGACAGGAATGTCAGTTGGCGCCTGGGACTTTCGACCCAGCGTGTAGGTTTAAGGGGCCCCGTTATATATAGCTAATAATTGACAGGCCCGTTGGTAGAGACCCTGGCTACAAAACCAAGGGTCGCGGGTTCGAATCCCGCTAGGGGCAAATGTTTGTGTGATGAACATCGGCATTTGTACTCGAGTCATGGATGTTTATAAAAGTATTTAAGTATGTCTATCCGTTCCCTAGCTTCCACAGTACAAGCTTCGAGCTTAGTTTGGGGCTAGGCAATTGGTGTGTTAGTCCAAGGCATTTTTTTTATTTATTTAATTACTGAAATTGTGGAACTATACGTTTGCATCCAGTCACACCCTAATTTGCAATACCTACCCTACCTGGGAAATCAATAGAAAGTGTACGTACTTGAACATGCTATAACTAAAAATACTGTTTTAACACTGTAGATTTTATAGATGTATTAATTAATCGTTAACTTGGAAACCAAAAATACAGGAAGATTCTACCACCGGCTGCCATAACCAGAAAACTGTCGATAACAACCACCGGCTTCGATAATCGAGAAAACTGTCGAAAAATGACAAGAAACTCGATAGTTATCCGATAGAGGTCACTGCCTGTCACTTCGACGTTTGCTCCAAGTTCCGATCCCCGCGGGCTAACCCGACCCTTTTAAGTTTATTTATCATGGAACGTGCAACCTTGGGACGCCGCTTTGCATGACAGTTTTTACACACACCTGTATTAAGCGTTCACAGATATTTTACCTCGAACAGATCACTTTCTTTTTATTGATATCAGATTTTTTTAGCATATGTAATGCAAATAACATTGTCACTAAAAAACTAGTCAATTTTGCATGTAAATATAAATATAAATATAAATATTTTTGCGACAACATCACGTACATTGATCTGACTCCGTGTTAAGTAGCTTAAGCACTTGTATTACAGACATCAGATCAATACATACACATTTATTGATCTGTAGGTTAACGAGATCATTACGGTGAGTAAAGTCGTCAGAGCTCAGTTTGGTAGGGTATGGGGCCTTAAAGCTGGCAACGCAACGGCGATACCCCTTGTGTCGCGGATGTCCATTGTCCATGGGCGGCGATGTTTACTTACCATCAGCTGACCAGCTAGGTCGTTTGCCAGATCAATAGGAATTAAAACCGAAAAAAATATTTTATTTCCGATAATGTCAGAGTTGAAATATTTGTAAACGGATAGTGGACTGGTGTTTAGCCGGTTTTATGGGTCATTTTGTTTGTCGGTCGTAACATTATGCTTTCATTCCGATATTTTGTGGCCCTTTTATCTACATTTACTATAGCGGTGTTTGGAAGCATTTTGGTGTTATATATAATAAGTAATAGACGTGGCTTCATTGTTGATTTTGTTGAGGAAGTGACCTCACCTTAAACTGGCGTGAATTGACTGGGTAATGTCTTGTACCAAAGACCAAAGCTTTTCATTACAGCTAGAGCATTACAGAAGAGTTAATTTTATCTTCAGAATCCATTCTTTAGCTTGCAACAAATTATGTAAGGAAAATCGGGGAATCCGTACAAAATAAAGAGTCTGCACGATTTAATTTGGTTTAATTAATGATATTTTTTCAACTAGAACCAGTTGTTCCTGAGATAAGCGCGTTCAAGAAAACAAACAAAAAAACTTATTAACTCTTTAGATTTAGTGTATTTTTTAGTTTCGAATAGAAAACTTCTATTCCATTATAAGAACCATTTCCATCTCTTATAAATCTAGATACATTCTTCAGTCGTCCGTAACAACTCGTTGACTTAGACTTCCACGTTTCGAAGTTTCTATCTCCCAGGACCAACGCGACCCTTTCACGTTTATCAGAATTGAAACTTATCGTCACGGGACTAGGTTGCGTAACATCTCCTTTTACATACCTTGAAATGTAACTGAGAAATCGGAGTTTGTGTCGCGAATCTTTATGTAAAGTAGATATCTTTAAAGGTTTGACAAAATAGCTATATAAGAAATACACACTTTTAAACGTCAAGGATATTATAAATATGTTATATTCCTAACGATGTTTTCTTTCACCGTAGGACCAAAATGATTTCCGCACATAGATCTTTTATTTGATACCTAAGGCATGTGATGCAGCCCTCTTATTACTAAGCTTCCAAGCCCTTTTTTTTCTTTTCGAACCAGTAATTCCTGATATTAGCGTGTTTAAACAAACAATCAAACTTTTCCGCTTTATTATATAAGTATAGAAAAGTAAACTTCCATTCCATTATAAGAACCATTTCCATCTCTTATAAATCTAGATACATTCTTCAGTCGTCCGTAACAACTCGTTGACTTAGCCCCTTCGTACACTAGGCTACACAAATCTCCGATACTCGACGATTTTAGTCTCCAAGCGACTACCGCCATACAAATTCATTGAGGCTCGTACACTAGTCGCGTCGCCGACATTCGTCGCGCGACTCGCGTCGCGCCAATCGTACGCGACCTGCCTGCCGAAGTCGTCGCCACATAAGTCGCAGCGATTTTCAAGATGGCGGAGCATTTATTGAATATTAAATTTGTTTCTGAGGTGGAGAAACATCCTTGCTTATATAATTATTACTTAATGGAATATTCCAAAAAAGAGACAACGGAAAAAGCTTAGGTAGAACTAGGAAATGCCGTTAATTTAACAAGTTGGTATCTTTTTATAATATATGTAGTAAAGTAGTAGGTAGCACTTTTTGGTAGTACTTTTTTTCATTATTAAGCTTTTATTTTTAAGTTTCATCATCACTTGTGTCAGACATTTTGTAAACGTGTGATCTGTATAGCCGCTATGTCAGTAGTGGCTCAATAGGCAATTCACGTCTTGCGATTCAATGCCGTGTGTACGGACCGTGCGCTACTCGATACTCGCGACGCGATACTAAAGTAGTATACAACATTAGTATCGAAGATTTGCGTAGCCTAGTGTACGAAGGGCCTTAGACTTCAACGTTTCGAAGTTTCTATCTCCCAGGACGAACGCGACCCTTTCACGTTTATCAGAATTGAAACTTATCGTCACGGGACTAGGTTGCGTAACATCTCCTTTTACATACCTTGAAATGTAACTGAGAAATAGGATTTTATGTCGCGAATCTTTATATGAAGAAGATCTTTATATAAGAAAGACTTAATATTAACAAAATAAAGACTTGTATTATAAAGGTAGACACACTTTTTAATGTTTGAAATATTATTCACTAGCAACCCGATTAAGTTTTGCATATGCATGACCTATTCACAAAAACACTTCTCTTGAAACACACTACATGATAAAAAAACGCATGAAAATCAGCGTAGTTTCTAAGATTTATGCACACACAGGGACATACAGAAGAAAGCGACTTTGATTAATTCTATGTAGTTGCATTTATTTCTTCCTCTCACGAAGTTTTCATTCACCTTAGAACAAAAAATATATTCGCACAATAGCGACCTCAGGCGTGTGATACGGCGTTCTTACCAATAAGCTTTTTAGATATTTCCTTAGAAATTATAAAGAGTAAATTTATTTTTATTTTAATAGCAATACCTAACTACTATTCTTTTTATATCGTGCAATAAAATTATAATAAATAAATAAAGTAGCTACACATCACATTTTCTTTTAGCCCGACTTTAAAGACAAAGATATTATGAATGTTGATTTCTTTCTTTATTTTCTGCTCCTTTGAATAGAGTTGAAAGGTAATAAGCAAATGGATGTTTCCTACGTTTTCATTCCGCAAAACCGTAATGAAATAGTACATCGAACTTTGCTTTAACCACATTGTAGTGAACACAAAACACGACCCCGTTAGAACTATTTCTAATTTAGTTACGACGTTTCCAATCATAAATCCATTAGCAAACACAATTCAATTAGAACGTGCGTGCTGGGAACAAGCGAATTGCATTCTTATTCATTAGTTGTGACGACCTATTCGAATTCATGGTTAAGAAGTTGATTAGTAATAAATAAATAAATATTTCACAACATCACATACATTACTCTGACTCCGTGTTAAGTAGCTTGAGCACTTGTGTTACAGATATCAGAATCAACAGTGCTATTACAAATATACTTAAGATACATAATATTATAACACCCAGACCAGGACAAACAGACATGATCATGCACGAAAATGTCTGTCCTGTGCGGGAATCGAACCCTTGTATAATAGGCAACATCTTGACCATTACACCAAGCGGGTCGTTTGGTTTAGTAGACCAAGAGGTCATAGGTTCGACCCCTGATTTGTTTATATATTTGTACAATTTGTGGCGGTTCTGGTCTAAGTGTTAATATAATGTATTTATATGAGACTTGATTTGTCATAACACAGTTAATTCTGATATCTGTAACACAAATTCCTTAGATTTAAATCATGTAGTCAGATCAAGTATGTGATATTGTAAGAAATATTATGTTAATTTGTTGTTTTAATATTACTATTTCACAGGAAAATCTGTCTTAATTAACTACATAGTATTGGAAACTGTTGGTAAGTAAGGTCTCAATAACTTAACAGGGACGGGCATGGTGACTTAGGCGAAGCAAACAGTTTTCACAGTTTCAAATTCAAATTAAAATTAGTTTCGGTTAAAAAAATACAACAAGTAAACCGATTCTAATTTTACTTATCTAGTAGCATTTTCGTTTAATTAAGAATACACGATAATCAAAGCTTTTTAATCATATGGTGGATTTGCTCCTTTGCACACAACCAATTAAGAAATAACTGAAGTACCTTCATTAGTGCTTTTAAGCGTCTGTATTTATTCACAAAGAAAGCAATTAGTACACTTAGATCTCAATTCGTTTGAAATAATATTGTTGGAATAAAAACTAGTCTAGACTTAATGTACCTACTTTCTTTTGCTTTGTCTGTTGCATTCCGCCAGATAGAACCTAGATTTAAATTTATACTGACAGAGGGTCTTCCATTGCAGACGACTGTAATGTTGATAAGTTCATTCTTTAATTCTAGACAATTGTTGTTCGAAACTTGTTCGGAATTTGTATTTGGAGGGTCAATACTTGATTCGTTTGTTATTTTTGTTAACTAAGTTTGAGCTGAAGGAATACTACAATTCAGAATAAGACTTTTTAAGAAAGGTAAAGTTTCGTGTAACATCCACTCAAATTAACCGCTCGTCTGGGGAAATATTTCCACTTTACAAAAGACAGTGAAAAGGCATTTCGTCACTGTTTTGCTATGTTTCTGCTGGTGAGTAAGGTTGCTAGAGTTCAGTTAAGGAGGGTATAGGGTCTTAAAGATCAGCAACGCATCGGCGATACCTCTGGTGTCGCGGATGTCCAAGAGCGTCGGTGTTTGCTTACCTACCATCAGGAGAGCCGCAAGCTAGTATGCCGCCTCTGCCATAAAAAAACAAATAATTGCCCCGTATTGCGTAGTCATGCAATGCATTTTCTTCAACCTTTATCATAAGTAGCACATCTTTCAAGATTACCAACAATCTCAAAGTTTCACAACCAGCAAAATTGACATGACTCTGAGGACAGCTATGCATTAACCCGTACGGTAAATGTGCGCATTAAAACATGCCAAACTTAACGTGAGACTGGAGTAGAAAGTTTCCAAACGTTCCCATAGATTAATTTACGTCACACGCTCCAATGAAAGGAAAATGGGACACATAAGATTTTAGACTTTCGCGTTGCATTATGACACTAGTATTATTTTACGGCACTTGACTTGACGTTTCGGCTGCGTTACAACAGCCGTGGTCGCAAGCGGTAAGTAGTATACATACATATACTACATAATTAACATCGCGTTAAATAATACTAGTTTCAAATGGAACACAGTTTTCTAAACGTTCGAAGCGCAAATATTCTTTGATACTACTAGAATCGAATGAGTCTGTAACAATACAAATGGTATAAATTTTGCCTATTGCATAGTAAGTCATGGGTTGGAAATCATATGTTTACCAAATAAAACTCTGAGTCCATCTAATAATTAATAATTAACCACAATTTATTTATCATTAAATAGTAATAAGGAGTTTCTGTAGTCACTACTACATCTTTCAAGCTTTTCAGGCATCCCACAGTTTCAGTAGTAGCAAATTTTCATCCAACTCTTTGCATTAAAGGCACCGTGCGAAGCGATGACTGCCATCTCGTGACTCATATTCAAGACTTTCATTCTCAATGTCGGTAATTCTACTGTCAAACCTCGGAAAAACACGGTGCCTTATTCTGCTATCTAGTGACTCATATTCGAAATTTTTACGCTAAATGTCAAATTTTACTGTCAAACCACAAAAAAAAATTAGGGATTTTAGCGCCCTCTATAGTTTCTGCACGGTGTCTTTCCCCGTACGGTAAATGTGCGCATTAAAACATACCAAACTCCACGTGAGACTGAAGTAGAAAGTTTCCAATCGTTCCCATAGATTAATTTACGTCCCACGCTTCAATGAAAGGAAAATGGAACACAGTCTTCTAAGCGTGGAACGCAATTTGGAGGGAACATTTTGAGGCACAATTTCGCGAGGCAAGATTTCGAAAATTTGTTCCACCACCTTCGATTCAGTTTGGACTCCGTTTGGTGCTGACGTATGTCGATCGAGTTCTAGAATGTTCTGTCGAACACTTGTTATTGTACTTAAAATAAGAGTTTTTGCATACATGTCTTACTTGGAAAAATGAAAGTATGAAATACTCGTAGTTATGGGACAAATAAATTCAGTGTGAATCGCAAATGCCCAACGAGATACATACGTTTAGATTTTTAAGTCAACCCTATAACATGTGCACTACATTACTAGGATACATTTAACAATTTGTTTTAATAAAAATAAAAAATCAAATTTTTTACGTTAATTTTAAACCGCAGGCTATATTGAATGCATTAATAGAAACAAACAAATATGTATATGTACAAGTATTTAATAGACTAGCCTGTTGAATAACAGACTAGTCTGTAAATCAACCCTTAAGTTTCTGAGTAAATTAACAAGAGTATCTTCAATGTCTATGAATATTTACGCAAGGTTAAACCTATTATAAATTTCAAACACAAATGTCATGCCACAATTCCACGCAACACGTAGACAAAGTAATTAAAATTTCAGTAGTGAAAAAACAAACATACCACAAATTCGTACAACCAATCCAATTACGTAACAATACCTATTTGTCACTAGCGAAAGAATCATCACATACCCTTAAAACCCACATTTACTGTCAACACGATTCCCAAATGCCTCGTAACACCTACTATTCAATTCTTAGTGTAATACTGTTAATGGGCCCGGCATACCATATCCGTTTAA
The DNA here is from genome assembly GCA_958496325.1 of Nomophila noctuella. Classification (NCBI taxonomy): domain Eukaryota; kingdom Metazoa; phylum Arthropoda; class Insecta; order Lepidoptera; family Crambidae; genus Nomophila; species Nomophila noctuella. The sequence continues at coordinate 4,942,782 of OY292501.1, forward strand.
TACCCATTCCGAATTCATTAAAGTTCTAATTTGGGTATAATTGGAATTATACAGCAGTCACGAATTTCACAGAACGTGAGGTGTGTCTGTCCCTAAAGTCATTAGTATAATGTGCCTGTATCTTGGGTTCCGTATAGTGAGGACCATCGTAAATTCGTCTGAGTGACTCGGTGCCACGTGTGAAGCAACGGATGTAGTTTTAAGCACCTATTACTCAACATTTAAGATGGTTTTGTGATTTAGGAATAGTTTAGATTACCTTCTCTCGTTAAGCATCTTGGCACAGATTAGTGAAAATGTTGTACTATGTTGGCGATGTTCCTGACATAATTAAAAATTAGGTTTAGATATGTGTGAGAAGCTCGATGACGCAGTGGTTAACGCGTTTGCTCTAGCATTGCTAAGGTCAAGCAATATTCGCAAAGGTCGGTCATCGAATGGGTGCCCGAAAATTTTATTGTCGAGCTCTCCATGTTTCGTAAGGCATGTCAAGCCGTAAGTCCTGTGCCAGAGCTCTCTACGGTTCTCTAGTTGTATTAGATTAGCCGTCCCACAGAACTATGAGATTGAATATAGGGAGTGCACCTGTGGTTACGCGCGTACTCGTGTACTATAATTTTTACATGAAAAATATCATGCATTCCTGGCTGATCATTAGATCGGGCGCTGTCATTAGTATAATGTGCCTGTATCTTGGGTTCCGTATAGTGAGGACCATCGTAAATTCGTCTGAGTGACTCGGTGCCACGTGTGAAGCAACGGATGTAGTTTTAAGCACCTATTACTCAACGGATGAGATGGTTTTGTGATTTAGGAATAGTTTAGATTACATTCTCTCGTTAAGCGTCTTGGCACAGATTAGTGAAAATGTTGTACTATGTTGGCGGTATTCGTGACGTTAAATACGTATGTGAATAAGTTATTTGACGGGCCCGTTATTTAAGGTCAGAGAAACTAGCTACAAAACCAAGCCAGCCAACCAATTGCGCTAGGGCAAATGTTTGTATGATGATAATTGAGTACTGGAGTCATGGATGTTTGTAAAAAGTATTTAAGTATGTCTATACGTGACTAATGGAGAACCCTAGGAGAGGCCTATGTCCAGCAGTGGACTTCGATAGGCTGATGATGATGATGATGTCTATACGTTCCCAAGCAGCTATAGTACAAAATCCGAGTTTAGTTTTGGGTTAGGCAATTGGTATTTTAGTGAAAGGATTTTCATTTATTATTTTAAATAAATTAGGGTGTATTACATGTAGTTTGTAAAAATGCATCGGAAAAATATTTGACTTTCAGTTGGGTTCTCTATCTGAAAAACGCACAAATATACAAATATGTATGTGTGTTAAAAATGGAGTGTACCTAGAGTTGTTTCTTCTAAAACAATTATAATTTTGCACAATTTATGTGTCTGTTACTTTTTCAGGCTAAGTCATTTGGACAGTTACAAATTAATTTCGTAAGTAGCAGTGTAATCCCTTGAAATACTAATTTTATGGGCAACGAAATTAGAAATTGTTTTGTGTGACCTTCATAAACCTAATTTAAATAAGTGTCAGTATTCCGTAGCTAATTTTATACAACTGTCTAGTCGTATTTATCATCACTTGAGTAGATCATTTACTCATTAACTTTGAAGAGGGTTGGCATGGCATTATGAAAAAGATATTAAGATATGTTTTTTTCATTCAAAGTTATTTAGCTAAATTTTGTTTAAAAAGGTAAGCGTCTCTATATTATGATTTTAAAATTCACAACCAATGTCAAAAGAAAAATATAATTAATAAATTGCTGCTGCTGCAAATAAGAAATGACGTGTCTCGAAATATAACAAACAAATTTCATTTTTCTTTTTATTTCCCTTAATAATATAGTTCTGTATTTATTTACTTGGCTTTAAAGTTCACAAGTTAATCAATTATTTTATACATTAATCACGACCCTCAGTAATAAGGAATACTGTTGAAGGTCGTCATCAAAACTTATGGATAATAAATAATAAATATTTTCACAACATCACATACATTGATTTAACAGACATATTCTCATTTGATAGTACGTGTAATATTGAGCGTAATTTAATTAATCGTTCCGATTCAAAAATACATATCATTAAAACTTGTCCAGATGCCTGAATACGAACCACGAAAATATTTTCGAAAAGTCAATGCTTCTTTTAAAAACCAGAAATCCTTTTGTATTTAATCTAAAAATATCCTATTACGTACTCACAAAACGTACGCCCTCTATTACTACAGGGCTTAATGAACTTAAGACTTAAAAGGTTTTCACTACGAGTTTGATCGTTTTCTGGAACAGCGAATAAGACGCCCAAGGCAGAACCTAGGTATAGGCACTATAGGTATCTACGTAAATAGAAATTACTTCGACCGACTGACTTCATAAATAAATGTGTACAATAGACATAAAGTAAGGTAACGTGTAAGTTTGCTATAAATAGTCGTATTGACGCAGAAACCTATTCGAGAGATTTCCAGTGAAATGGAAGTGAGCACTTCTGTTTCGGGGAAAAGGCATTCGTAGCTGGGGTATTTTATATTTAGAGTTGTCTATGTACAGTCTGTGTCAGATAGTTAGTGATACTCAGTGCAAGATAGTTGAACTCAGGGAACTCAAATAAATTGACGCAACCAAAATCAATAATATCGGTAACAAGCGAAAATTCCATATTGTTGCTAATCGTTCAAAAAATCCATACAATCAAAATGTTTTAAAGATCGGTCCAGTCAAAACGCCATAAATATGGTTTTATACAAACGCCTATAACATTTTAGAATACTAAGAATACTATTGTTACCATTGGCGCAGTGACTGTTACCTATCATATTTATGGTGGTTTGACTAAACTGGGGGGCGATTCACTAAGCGCAAATGTCATAATCTCACGGTTGTGTCATCGGCGACAGTAGGAATTTAGTACTAATATTGTACTGTCGCCGTTGGTACAAAGATTATGACATTTGCGCTTAGTGAATTCCACCTTTGATCTTAAGTCGTTTTGAATGCGTCGACTTTTTGAACGATTAGAGATCTGTGAAAGTCGTCTAGTGAAATACTTCACTGAGTGAGGTCTTTTCTTTGAAGCGGCATTTTTTTTCTTACTACAGCTACGACCACCTTCATAATTATAAAACACCTTTTATCTGAATACCCTGAAATTTCTATAATTAACATGTTAATAATGAAAGTTATCAAGACTTACTCAAGTTTATACGAGTCTGTAATTGTTTTGCAAACGCTCGTCTTAATAAAAGTCTTTCAATTAAATGGTTCACGAAATAACTTCCGTAATGGCCATTTAAAATTTACATTTAACAATAAGCCACTTCATGATGTCGGTTTCTGATTAAAACAACCAATTAAGACTGCAGTAGTACTTGTTTCAGGCTTTATTTTGCAATTAAACGTAATAGTTAAAGTTTACGTCTATTTAAATGGCAGACGATAGGTAGAGCTGGAAGTACTTCATTGCGGTTAATTGAAATGTACCTACTACTATTTATGACATAGACATCCGATAAGAATGGATTTTGCTAGACTAATTCACAAAAGAAGTGAAGAGCACAAGAAAATTTAAAAAAGTAGCACAATCGTAGTAATCTTTATGCGTAGCCCATTACGTAGTGGGCAGTAACCGTCCATGAATTCTTTAAACTTCAAACTTCTTTTTTCAAATCGGACCAATAGTTCCTGAGACTAGCGCGTTCAAACAAACAATCTTTTCAGCTATATAGATTAGTATAGATCTAACTACATATGTGGTACACCTTTACTTCTTTCTTTACTCCTAGTATAAATCTTTAATCAATAAAAGTTGAAATGAACTTTTCCATTTATATTTAATTATGCATTGATAGTGTTTAATGGAAACTGAACTGTGTGATTTTTATATTGTTTAAACTATAGAACATTTTATTGCCATATTTTAATATTTATTGCGTAACATAAAATACAAAACGTAAATAATATACATTAATAACTTAATAAAATTAAGATTATATTTCTACTCAAATAGCTATCATCTAAAGAACCTAGTGAAAATTTTACAGCCTCCAAAAAATAATTACAATCACTACAACTACAACCCTCAATTATAGGAAAATGACTTTCCAATACAAGGATTTGACCCAGTTCGGGTTCAAGTATAAATTAATTAATTTCCCTCGGTGACTATCGCTTAACTATGTTTTAAAGTTGGTTTTTAATCAGATCTTCTGGGAAGGAAATGAAACTTTCAAACTGCAGAGCTAGGTAAAACGCTAGTTTTGTAAGATAGCACTTTGAAAGAAAGGAGTATGAAAAGAAAAATCTATTAAGAAAGTAGAACTGTATGTTAAGAAAATAGAAATAACATTAGATTTATCTATTTTACTCACAACATGTCAGTTTTTTAAGCAAAGCACTTATGTTTACTTGTACTTACTTGTGTTTGTTTGCTAACAAGTTCGACACATTTGATTTTTTGAACTTTTAAGTTGTGTTGAGTCTTATTACTTGAATAAATAGGTAAATCTATACTAATATAATAAAGCTGAAGTTTGTCTGTTTGTTTGTTTGAACGCGCTTTTCTTACTTAAGCTACTTAACACGGGGTCAGATCAATGTATGTGATGTTGTGAAATATTTATTTATTTATTATTTACTTCGGAAGAAAATCGCCAGGGGGTGAAATCTATGGAAGTTAGATTTAATAAACCTTTATCATTGCAACCAAACAACAACGTAAACCTGTACATTCCCCAGTCGAAATGCATTTAACTAAACATTCGCGCAACAAATAGGCTGCGTGGAATGGCCGCGATTAGTCGCGTCGCGTCGACAGCGCCCTCTGTCTTTGTCGCAAAGCGCATTATCATACAAATGGCTTGAAGCTGTTCGTATAAAACGCAGACTTTTTGCTGCAACAGTTTTATTCTTCATCCTTGCGTTTATCCCGGAATTTTATACTGTAGACACTAGGGTATGCTGCAAAAATTATACTGATTTGACCAGCTAGGTTGGTTATTGCATTGGAGCGACTGCCATCTGACCTTCCTAATGTTTGCATCACAATCAAATTCAGCGGCTTCACAAGCGTTTCGAAGCACGGTATCGTCATTCTTATCAGATAATCAGGTGATCCAAGCCAGACATGTCCTAATCAATTTAGGTAAAACCTACGCAAAGCGTGTTTCCCGCGGTATTTTTAACCCAAACCACCGAGGTTTTAAAGCCCTATGATCTACCACTACACCAAGGAGGAAGTTACCCGGAATTTTCTTCACTTGAAATGCATTTAACTTAACATTATTTGGTCGACAGTGTTTAGTTAAATGCATAGGTAACAAATAGGCTGCGTGGAATGGCCGCGATTAGTCGCGTCGACAGCGCCCTCTGTCTTTGTCGCAAAGCGCATTATCATACAAATGGCTTGATGCCGTTCGTATACATCAGTTCTATAGCGACTTTTTGCTGCAATTGTATTTATTCTTCATCCTTGCGTTTATCCCGGCAACATCCATTATGGACAACAGAGTACGCTGCGACTATGATACTGATTTGACTAGCCTGGTTGGTTACATTAGAGCGACTGTCACCTGTCCATAACTTAAGGGAGACCAAATTAATTTTGGAATATAAAAAGGACCAATGGCTTAACGTGCCTTGCAATGCACACCATGAAACAACTTGACATATTATTACCCTGGCTCAGAATCGATTGAATCTACCATTGAAATAAAAACGTAGTAAACTCACAAAGTGTGAGATTTTTTGATTAGTAGAATAAGGCAATGAAATTCCTCTTGCAAAAGTGTTATGTAGGGAATCAAATTTGCCAAAACCTATATATAAATGACGTCACAATTTCCTCTTTTTTTGAGGATTGTAACCTGAGCAACAGGGATTACGATCTTTATACGAGTGTTGGGCATTGAATAGGCTTAGTACAAAGTGGAAAGGAATTTATGACATCCTTCCCAAGATCTCGTATCGGATAGTTTCCGGATAAAAATCGGTGTAGCTCATCCTTTTATACGGATTCGCTTTTAGTTTTTCGTCTTTTTTATCTGGTAGTTACCAGCGACTATATTATGTACAATTGTACATATATAGTGGAAAAAAATATTGATATCTAAACATCAGTTTTGAAAAGAATATGAGTAAAAATCTAACATAAAAAAATATGTGTAGGTTCGGTATGTTTGCTGGGATTTTGAATCGGGCACTTGATCGAGGTAAAAAACTATTTAATTAAACAGAGAACGTGACTAGCAATACCTGAGTGAATTAAGTTTAGAAACACACAGGGCGGGATTACGCCTGCAATGTATTTTTAAAAGTATTTGACTGCATACAAAATAAATTATGATATTCCAACATTAAAGATGAAATAAAAAATTAAGCACATTTTTTTATCCCACAGTTACTTTTGAGCTTTTAACAAATTATTATACCTAATTGAAACTTAAAGAGTATTGATTTGACAATACGCAAATGTGACGTCACAATTCTCTATTCCATACAGATTTTCCTACAAGTTTACGTTTTTGACATTTAATAAAAAAAGGTGATTTGACCTGTCAGTCAAATACCGGATTACGCTGCGTCTTTTTTTAAACAATATTGGCGCCAAGGTTCCGTCGCGTTTTTTCACTCCTGATATGTGATAGATTTGATTCTGATCACTTCACTTAAATACTGTGCTCACGAAGCCGCCTCTATCCCCTATTTACGGAGTTGCCTATCTCAATATTTCCATAGGCTGTATTTAATACTAATATTTAAATAAGGTCATAAATTATCTAGATACTTTGTCAAAAAGAAAGTGAAACCCTTCACTAGCCGACAACGTCAGCAAGGCTGGTAAATTGGCTCGTAAAACTGAAACGGCTACGAAAAAACTGGTCGTAAAATGTATACGTAGTACGTATACCTATGAAAATCACCTAGATGGTCAAGTGGTTAAAGGGTCAGGAAGTGGACTTGAGGTCCTTGGTTCGATTCATGGATTTAAGGAACACCACCCAGGCTTGTGATTCAATCAGCATTTCGTTCTTTATCTTACCACACAGCATAGTCGCCTTAGCAACTTTACAGGAGACGAAAAAATATGTTTTTTAAGTCAAAAAAATGTAGTAAGCGAAAACCTCTTAAGTAACCGTTTAACCGCTTAAGCAAAAATCGCGTACGTACACGCTTAAGTGTAAGTAAAGCACACATTTGTAAATAAATGTTTTTGTGATCACCAATCACAATTTAGAATGTGTATTGTGTACTTGTAGGAAGCCGAAAACTCAGTAACGAACACATGATTATATATAATAATAAAGGCTTCTGCCCAGTAGGTTTATTACTCGTATTAGCCTCAACTTAATTACTGCGCATACCTATTCTAAAGGAGCAAATATCAATACTAGGTTCTAGATCTGAAAGCGTGCGAATAATTTAGATAGCTTCGAGAAATTCATGGAATGAATTGAATGTAACAATTCTAGAATTGTAATGAAGCCGTCTGGCTGAAAATTAAGGCAGACTTTTTCAACGTAAAATATGTATGTCAAATTTTTGTAACAAAAAAGTTTTGAAATTTTAATCTAAATTATCATAGAATTAATTACATTGAGGGGTCATAGTTATTCAGAAGAATTTATGAGTCTTTTTCCAAAGTCATATTATTATTTTTTAGAACGTCAAAAATTACAGAACTTGTACGGTATAAACACGACTTTACAAATAACCCACCACTATTCAATGCCGTATCATTTTTTCAATGCAAAGTTTTGTAACATCCATAAATTAGCTAGACACTCACCCCAGCAGTACCTAGGTACTTAAGGTGTTATTGAGATCACTGGGACACGTTCACAAAGAAATCGCAATTTAAATAATATTTTGTAATAAAGTAACTAAGTTGCAAAACAAATAAATTAGTTAAGTATCCTTCGAAGTCTAGACGGTCATTGCGGACAATGTTTCAAATCACTCATACACTTAATGAGTTTCTCTTCCGAGGTAAGAGGTAAAAGTTGGACTCAAACGACACCCGAGGCAATACTAACTATTACTTCGGTGTCCGTAAGTATTCCTGACATAACCACACTGTTGCTTTGATGGCAATGTGACTAAATTCGATGTTACGAACATTAAGATAAATAATAATAAATAATAAATATTTCACAACATCACATACATTGATCTGACCCCGGGTTAAGTAGCTTGAGCACGTGTGATACAGACATCAGAATCAACAGTGGTATCTATATCTATAAAACTCAAAGGTGACTGACTGATTGCTGACTGACTGACTGATTACATAGTGATCTATCAACGCACAGCCCAAACCACTGGACGGATCGGGCTGAAATTTGGTATGCAGGTAGATGTTATGACGTAGGCATCCGCTAAGAAAGGATTTTGATTAATTCAACCCCCAAGGGGGTAAAATAGGGGATGAACGGAAGTATGAAACTTTGTCAATTTTAAACCTATCGGGCTGATATTTTGCATACATAAAGCTACTATAGCGTAGGCATCGTCTATGCAAACATATTGATAAATTCGAACCTCCAAGGGGGTAAAATAGGGGATGAACTTTAGTATGAAACTTTGTCAATTTTAAACCAATCGGGCTGAGACTTTGCATACATAAAGCTATTATGACGTAGGCATCGCTTAAGCAATCGTATTGGTAAAATTCCAACCCCCAAGGGTGTAAAATAGGGGATGAACGTTAGTATGAAACTTTGTCATTTTTTAACCGATCGGTTTGTGACTTTGCATTCGTAAAGCTACTATGACGTAGGCATCGCCTAATTAATGAGAATAATAAATTCCAACCCCCAAGGGGGTAAAATAGGGGATGAACTTTAGTATGAAACTTTGTCATTTTTAACCGATCGGGCTGAGAGTTTGCATTCATAAAGATAATATGACGTAGGCATCCCCTTTCAAAGATTATTTCAAAAATCCACACCTAACGGGAAAAAAGTTGATATAGAAACCAAAATCCACGCGGACGAAGTCGCGGGCGCCCGCTAGTTACAAATATACTCCAGCTCCCTTCCGCCTTCGGACAACTAGACGCGGTGAGGGCTTTCACCCTTTCATTGTTAATATTCCCCCCTCTCGCACGAAGCGTTTTGCTTCATCTTTCATAATGCGAACTGCTAAGGAGTGGAACTCTCTGCCGTGTTCTGTGTATCCCGAACGTTATAATTTGGATGTCTGCAAGACTAGAGTGAACAGGTATCTATTAGGCAAGCGTGCTCCATCTTAGGCCTCATCTACACTTTCCATCAGGTGTGATCGAGGTCAAATGCAAGCCTATCTTAAATAAAAAAAAAAATACTTGAATAGATACATATAACACCCAGACCAGGACAAACAGACATGTTCATGCACACAAATGTTTGTCCTGTGCGGGATCGAACCCGCGACCTCTTGCGTAATAGGCAACATCTTGACATTGCACCAAGCGGGTCGTCAAAAGATATATAGTTATTAGTAAATATTACCCTGTATATTTTTGTACGAGATACTTATTTATATTTTCTCCTCTGTTTACGATGGTTAGCATAAGAGGAGCCCTTGAATGCGGCACCATCATGGTTTCCTATCCATTGCCATCGCTATACTAGTCCGAAAGATATTTCTTTACGCTTCATTTAAAAGAGTCCCTCTTTTTCTCAATATTGCTTGGTAATAAAATAAATAATCTTTTTAGCAACTCACACCAGAAATACTAGTGAACACATTCTGTCTTGGATGACTTAAAATATTTTTACATGTTCGTTTAGTAGTAGATAGCGGCGGCTGGCGTCAATCCATTCTCCGACTTCTAGATTATCTCGTTCAATCTCATAGCAAAGTAAATGGTTTTTAAGAAAAAAACAAACTCATATTCGTTATATCCACTCGGATGATAATAATCCGTACTTCAGTTACATTTAAACAAATTCTCTCTTCAAAGCAAAGAACTGGACTTACCAGTCTGTTCCTTTGCTTCCACTTACACAAATTAAAAGAAATAAAGCACAAGGCGTCCGTAATAGACAAATTATCCTTTACTTGCGCTTTTCGGCTTACATTTTGTTTTGGGAAGTCGGAGAGAGTTTTTTGTAGTGTTGTTCACAACAACAATTTATTTATCGATGATTTTGATGCGGGTTTTAGACAAAGCATTCCTTAAGGAATGTTTTATATGCATAATACATGCAAAATATAGAAGAGACACACTAATAAATTTAGTTGCACCCGTGCGAAGCCGGGGCGGGTCGCTAGTTAATTTATAGAACAAGGTGGATGCGAGTAGCCAAATATCGGGTCAAGTTACGAGTGATTGGAAGGGCCTTTGTCCAGCAGTGGACAACGACAGGCTTATGATGATTATGAAAGTGGTAAACTACAAGTCAAGGTTTTTTTATAGTTCGATCGAATAGACACTATTCCTTCAAAAAGAGCACACTCACTGGCTGACAAAAAAGTTTCTAAATTTTTATTTTGTAAAACATACCTGGGGCCTTACCATCAAGTCTTAAAGCGATCATTAAACGAGTGAGCAAAAGGGATGCCGCTTTACATGATGTAAAGCGGCATCTCACTGGAATCCGTCCTGCTATAACGGCTGGCAGTAAGCCCCCAGATGCTAGACCTAGATTCATATATGTACTACATACCTACCCCTCTGACCCTCTTAATTGACTGGCTTAACATTTGACATCAGTCCGTAATGAGATGTTCATTGCGTACTTGTTCTAATGACTTGACACTTAACTCGATACATTAAACGTCGACTTCGCAACAACACCATTTAGTAAACGAATAAAAAGGGGCATGTCTGTAATGTTGTCAGGGATAAAAAGGAGCTAATGATGATTACGTCCCTTCTGTCGGGGAATGCTTGTTTTTTGTATTTTGGCGTTATCTTAAGTGAGCCTGGGTGAGAGAAACAGTATATTTGTAAAAGCAAATGACTGGTTAAATAAAGGTTGCGTTAATGATGAAATAAAAGGCGCAGGATAATCGTATTTTTATTTAATGCCTTTTTGTCACTGAAGAATAAATGATTTATACTTCCGTCTTAAAAATTAAAAGGAATTTAAAAGTCATACTAAAGTGAAATTGTTTTTAAGTAAGAATGACACTTTACTTTGCCCCTTTAATCAGTTAAAAAGGAAAACAAGCTTAATTGAAAGACTAAAGATTTAAGTCACTCCTCTTACGAACAATTATTATAAAGAAATAAAGCACAAGGCTTTATTAAGGCTTTATTATTATAAATAAATTAATATTAACAATGTAATATTTAAAATTCTATTCATCTTAATATTTAAACTGTAGTTATTCATGTCATGAGATCGTAAATGAACGGAGTTATTTTAAGTATAATGAAATTTAACGAATAGTTTACACATGTAGTCTAGATTTGATGATCATCCGAAAATAAAAAATAATCCATATGCAAAGAAAATGCTTTGCTTGAAAGTTAAATAAAACATAAATGTCTCTGTTCAGGCATAGTAATTTTCTTACATGAGGGTAAACTACAAAAAACCGCGCCCGGCTGTGACGGGCGCAGCAAGCGCCGGCCCCAGTCCATCGGTTGATCGCGCGCGGTGTTTTACTCGGCGTTCAGATTTGTATCATTTCGGCGGAATATCGGTGATAATCAAGATTTTGGACTTTGTATGTTTCATCAAGGATTATACGTCAGTTATCGTGTGTTTCTTCAGTTTTGGGACAGTACCAGTGATTTATCAAAGGACTTTTCGGGACACGTGGCGATCACGGCTTTTCATCTCAACTTCAGAATAGCAGTCGGCGTCAAAGGTGAGTGGTTTGCCTTTAATATCGGGATTTTGCTATGCTTGACTGTCCATCCAAAGAAAATATTTAAAGAAACTATCTATCTAGCAAATTCCAACTGTTCTCGTGAGCTATCGAAGGGTTCTCGTAAACAGTCTCTATAATTACTAAACTTCCAGTCATCGAAAATGTGCTTATATATTTTTTCGAAAACGTAATTGCGGGGTAGGCTAACGAATACCCCGAAAATACGCGTGCCAAAATAAAATAAGACATGGATTCCGCCAATCCGGCGATAAAAAAGTGATTGTGTTAACACCTTTGTAAATTACTGGATGAGTTATACAACAAATGTTAAATACACATTATTAGTATACCTACAGCGGCTGAATAGTTTACCTAAAAATATGAGACAGATAGACCGATCCGTAGCTCAAAAAATTAACTTTTTTTTGTTGAAAGCAACGTACATTTACTGATTTTAAATTTCTGGTAGGATCAAGTGATTTAAGTGTGAGAAAATTTTGTGTCGACAGTCATTACCGTCCTACTGTACTGGTACTGTACTACCGGTTTTACATAATTATTATATTTTTTATCAATTGCATCACTACATAATTGTGTATATAATATCATCTATACTTAAAAAAATATTACAAATACAAAGTGTTCATCAAGACCGCTAATGCCCAGACAAAACATTGTTTGTTTGTACGAACTAGTCTTTTCCCAAATATTTGTACTACGAGGAAAAATCCTGACTTCTTAAATAACACCAAATCGGTCGTCTTAAACCCAAAAATGCTCCTTCCAGCGCAATCTCAATCTATGTAATGATTTAGCGGTTTCATTCGTCGTACGACTTAACTCCCCAATTTCGGGACAAGCCACGAATCGGTTAAATAAAACGTTTCAATCCGTACAGATTGTTAGCTCAATTACTTTTCGCGGACACAAATTAATTGGGTAGCTTAGAATGGGACTTTTTACGTCAAATTCTAAATTGGACCACGAGGCACGACGTTCCTTCGCTTCGGAGGTAATGGAACCGAATTATTGCGGTTAGATTGGACAAGGAAAAAGGTTCTTTTTTTCAAAGGCTCGACTAATTAAATTATTAAGATACGGTAAAGGTAAGGCTTGGGTATTTTCTTTTTATTGTTTGGTTATTGGTTTCGTGCAGTTAAGGTACTGGAATTGATTGGGTAGAAAACGTCGATATAAGGGAATTTAATAATATGTTATAATAAAAATACTAACAAAGAAATTTTGTTTTGTTATACGTTTGAAACTTTTTAAGAGCTAGTCACTGAAAATAGCTCTGAGGAAATGTAGGTGAAACCTAGATAAATCTGGACGGAAAATGTCACACTTCCAACCTGAGACACAGGTGAATTGAAGCCACGACTTTTAGGGTTTTAGATAAGACTAATAGCATTTTAATCATTTATTTATATCGTGAGACTAGCGGCCGCCCGCGACATCGTACGCATGGATTTCGGTTTCCGCACACCAAGTGTTATATGTAATACTAGCGGCCGCCAGCGACTCCGTCCGCGTGGGTGGGTTACGATTTCCGCACACAGTCTTACTAAAAATAGCTGAGTAAAACAACGGTCTATATGCAATATGCATGCAGTCAACTTGCACGCACACTTTTACGGGACTTAACTATTTACTCAGGATAGAAATACATAATTGTCTACTCAAGTGACGGAAAACGCGTGTCATTATCTATACAAATATAATAAAGAGGAAAGGTTTGATTTTTTGTTTGTTTGTTTGTTTGTATGAATTGAATAGGCTCCGAAACTACTTGGCAGATTTGAAAAATTCTTTCACTGTTGGAAAGCTACATTCACCCAGAGTAATATAGGCTATATTTTATCCCGGTACGGGAAGTAGTTCCCCCGGGACGCGGGTGAAACCGCGTGACGGGCCGCTATTAATAATAATCTGGAGACCTTATACATTTGAGAAATCATCTGTTCACCGCGATTCAGATCCGCGGCCGAGCCTCTAGCGAGATGCGCCATCTATCGGCACATTTTAGAACTAAATAGTTCGCTAGCACAATTTGCAATGATAAAATCAAGGAATATACAATAGCTTAAAGCCTACCTCGACAAATGGTAAGTGGTAAGTGGACTATCCAACACAAAATGTTTTGTCAATTCGAACCAGTAGTTCCTGAGCTTAGCGCGTTCAAACCAATTTGGATCTTGAGTTGCACGTGTTATTGTGAATCAACCATAAAAGATAGACATATGCTGTTGGGGGATATTTTTTAGGCAATTTTATGTAGAATATTTCCGTCATACATGATTTCTTTGTGACTTTAACCATTAAGGCTGCACACGCGACTGAAGCTTAAAAATGGAGAAAATTCTCCCGTTTTCCCCACATTTCCCTTCACTACGCTACTCCTGTTGATTGTAGCGTGATGAAAAGTATCCTATAATATGCTCAGGAGTATGAAGAATAATGGTACCAAGTTTCGTCAAAATCCGTCCAGTAGTTTTTGTTTCTATAAGGAACATACAGACAGACAGACAGACAGACAGACAGACAGACAGACAAAAATTTTACTGATTGCATTTTTGGTATCAGTATCGATCACTAAACACCCCCTGATAGTTATTTTGGAAAAATATTTAATGTACAGAATTGACCTCTCTACAGATTTATTATAAGTATAGAAGATAGCTTCAAACCTTCCTTGACAAATGGAATATGCAAGCAGTAGTTCCTGAGATAAGGACGTTCAAACATTCAAACTCTTCAGCTTATTATATTAGTATAGACTATTGTAAATATGAGGGCTAATTTAAAAACAACAGAGGTTACAAAAACTCTATTCCTGTTGAAAAATGCAGTTTTAAACACGGATTTCACAATTACCACTGGCGAAACATATTCGAACAAAAACAAGCGTTGTACAAAGTTAGGTGAATTACAAAAATACAATGCAAAAATGGAATTACATACTGAAAAAATACGGGAGCGCAGCCCACGAATAACATTGTCCATATATTCAAATTGTCAGATGCCCCGACAACGGAAAACTGTGGCATTATTTGGTTTGACATAACGTACGTTTCGACAAGCTGTCATTGCGACAAGAAGCGACGGTCACTTCAAATTTTAATACGAATTTCAGTGCGTGTTAGTGTATGGAGAGGGCATATCCTTTGACTCTATTTGCGTGAATTTCGGTTTCTCCACACATAGTGTTATACTATAGCTTAAAGCCTTCCTCGACATATGGTCTATCCAATTCATTTTTATTAATTCGATCCAGTATTTCCTGAGTGGCGTTCAAAAAAAAACAATCAAACAAACTCTTCAGAAATGTATGACCTTGTACTAATTTGTTAACTCGGTCACATCAAACCGTTAATAAAGTAAGGTTTTACTCGTACGTATCAAAAGCATTCTCTATTGTGTCAAATACATGCGTGACTACTGTCCACACACCCTTTATTCACCACACCTGTGTACTATACATACATAATTATAATGTAGAAACGACATTTTAGAGCCATTTGAAATAATCAGGCCGGACAATTCAGGATCCTAGTCGTAGCGTCCCCTGGGTAAATCATACTAATATTATAAATGTGATGAAAGTTTGTTTGTCCGTCAATCACGCTGAAACTACTGAACGGATTGTGACAAAATTTGGTAAACGGCCGGGTATGGGCTGACCTAGGTGATAGGATACTTTTTATCCCGATTAAATGCTCCCACAGAAATTTTGATAATGCGGGCGAAGTCGCGGGCAGCCCCTAGTTAAAAATAAGCGAAAATCATTATACCACACTTACTGTTAAATTTTAAAAATTATTATAGCTCATTTAAACTATGAACGTATTGATTTGACAATAATGACATGTGACAGTACATTTCATACAGCTTTCCCTACAGGCTAACGATTTTGACATTTCATATAAGAGGGTGATTTGACATGTCAGTCAACTACTATGTTGCACCTGTAAAATATGTATAATGGCAAACTCTTTTGACAGGCCCGTTGGTTTTGACAGGCCCGTTGGTCGAGTGGCTAGAGACCCTGGCTACAAAACCAAGGGTCGCGGGGTCGCGGGTTCGAATTCCGCTAGGGGCAAATGTTTGTGTGATGAACATCGGCATTTGTACTCGAGTTATGGATGTTTATAAAAGTATTTAAGAATGTCTATCCGTTCCCTACCTTCCATAGTACAAGCTTCGAGCTTAGTTTGGGGCTAGGCAATTGGTGTGTTAGTCCAAGGCATTTTTTTTTTAAGGCAATGTCTTCATTTCGATAACGTACATAAAGATAGGATATTGAATTCGTATTGGGTCAGTATAAATCTGATCGAAAATCATTTGAGCCACATCCAAACTGCTTGCTTTGGATTCCTTCCAAATTACATCTGAATCCAATTTCTACGTAAAATGGTTCTCATTCAGGAAAGGCTGTAAAGAGGAAACGATTTGGAAGAGAGGAGAATAATTTCTATAAATATTTAATATACGGAACTTGATTTGATGGTGGCCAAGTGGTACGTACGGCGCCTCACATACGTGAGGTCCGCGGTTCGAATCCGGGCCCACACCTCTGAGTGTGTCGGGACTCACCTTGAGTCGTATTCCTCATTACTGAGGGTCGTGATCGTTGTATGTATGAATGAAATCCTTAATTTCTCACACTATTTCATAGTGTACGCACAGGTTTCATGATGTTTTTCTTTACCGAAGAACTGCTATAAATTCCGTACCTTTAATATGCCAACGTGCACCGGGATTCAACCAACAACCTCACGTATTTGAAGATTTTTTTACCACTGACGTCCCAGCCGTTTTAAAATTATAAATATAAGTAAATAATAAATAAATCAAATATCTCTGGACATTATTGACACACCGCCATCTAGCCCCAAACTAAGCATTAGCTTGTGCTATGGGTGCCAGACAACGGGTAAATATTACTTATATACTTTTTTTTGTAAATATATACATAATATACATAGAAACACCCGAACCCGCGACCTTTGGTGTAAAAGCCGACTTCTTGACCAATACAGCAAACGGCTCGTCATAAGTATCTTGGTAAAGTGAGTGAGTGTAAAAACAAAACAACGTGTACGGAAACACTTCTAAATTTTGTAGAGAAAAGATTTACACTTAGTATTTTCCAACAAAACATTTCGGTAAACGTAAAACATGAGTGTTCTTTGTCTCAATTTTTGGTGTGTATTCTGCTGTTGTAGCCATTTGGTATTCTGTGAGTGTTCCCACTCTTGGCATGGAACTGAACAAAATCACAAATCACGATGGAACAACAAGAAACTCCTGTGTAATTTCGTAAAATTCAGTACATGGCACACGGTTGAAATACAAATAGTATTTTATAAGTCTACGGTTGAAGGATATCTGGTCCAGAAAGTTTAGTGACAAATTTTTCAACGTTAAAATACAAGCTGAAATACTTAAACACGAGTTGACCCCGAATATTTGTGTTCCTGAGATTCTGTCGCTGATTCGTTGGCAATATTAAATAGCTCACGTACTTTTTTCGTAAAGTTTTCAATTGTTTAATCTGAGCATTCGCCAGACGGTCTACGGGGAATAGAACCGTTTCCTCCGGTTGAGAAAAAAACTCATCATAATGGTGGTGCATGTAACTGGATCTGCAACTGTATGGTTTAAGTAGGTAGTGGGACGAAAATCCCGGAAAAATCCAAAAATATTATCTAAAAATAAATGTATTAAAAATTATTTGGCGGCCAGACATTTTATGCACATTGAACAAAGTTTGAAAATAATTTGTTAACTCACAACAATATTTACAAAAATATCGCCTAGTGAAAGCTGTGATAGCCACATCAAACAATCAGCGAAGATAAATTATTTTGATAACATCATTATGTCGAAAACTAAAATACCGTTAAGGAAAACCAACTTGCTATTTAACGAGTTTGCTTCCCTGAAAACGAGTCGGAAAAATTTCAGCTCCAAACATGTTTATTCAAGGTTCTTTTTTCACACGGCATGTATTCTTTACCGGAATTCTATTTTCCGTTGGCACATTTTTGCATTTCCCTCAAATTTCCATAAACGTGTACATTTATTTGTTGCAACATTATTTTAATGCGGTAAAAGTTCTAATGAAAATTTATGCTGGACTCACATTTTCGATTGTTGCATTCGTAATAAAATTACGAGGTTGGTTTTATTTGGGACAAAGTTGTGTAATTTCTAGATGTGTCTTTTTTGCTTTCTATTTGCCGTTAAAATATTAAATTAGGTACCTACAATGTTTTATGTGAAATTATAAAACCAGCTTCTTCAATAAGAATTAAATTCATGATAGAAGGTTGATTTTATTTTTATGTCCGGCCATTCTTTGATTTTTTTATAGATATTTTCGTAGGAAGAACGTTTACATTCAAACAGAGTCTTCAAGACTAAACCATATGATCGCAAATGCTCATTTATTATGCTCATCTCTTAGTATCCTCGCGTTTTAACGAATGTTCTTGTGTTTATACATATTTTAAAAAATCTGAACGTCTCACATATTTTTGGGACCAGTTGAAAATTATCATACTATAATACTTGAGTTATGTATCCTTAAAAATAAAAGTAAATAAAAGTTCTCAAGTATATTCGAATATCTTGTGTCAGCCGTCCACTAGACTCGCGAGCCTGTCGAATTTCTGTGCCCATTTTATTTCAACAGATTTTGTAAGCCTTAAATTCCAATTTCTTCGCTACAATAAACAAAGCACGCCAATTAGTTACTAAAAGGGTAACATCGCTAATTCTTATTTCAAATCCCTTTGTCCTCGCGCAAAAGTGAAATAAATGAATACAATTTCGCTTAAACCTTTAAAACTTAACTCTGCGTCTTATAAAGCAAAATGGAGGTTATTTTTCCGCAGTTTTTAGATTGCTAGAAGAAAACGGTGGAATAAAAATGGAAACGGCTTGCAACGACTATAAGATCTTAGCGGTCCGAATAAAAATATTAATAAAAATAGCCATGACACAGCATTTAATTGCGAAGTGGAGAGAATAAATCTAACGGAACGATTCTCGGAATGGTCGAGAGTCAAGACGTACTTGTTCGACGGCATTGTGGGTTTGAAATGTTTTGTTTGCTCTTGAGTGGATTACAAAATACCGGTTGAGTCGGCCATTTATTTTATTACCTGTACCGTGTATTTTTAAATTTACTTCTGACCGTTTCCTTGGTACTTCGAAGCCACTAAAATACGGTTTCTTGTGAAGTCAATTTATGAAATTGAAATGATTTTAATTAGGTATTGGGGGTCAATAGTCTGCTTCAAAATAAAGTACCTACAATGAAATGTACATCAGAAAATGGACTTCATTTCTCGTTCTCACCAATCAAATAATGAAGCCAATTATGATCCTAGCGTTATTCCCGGTTGCATCCTCGGCCATTGCTTCGGAGCCCAGGGTATAAAGTAATGAAACCAATAAAAAAAAAAAATATTTCGAGGAAATAAAAATAATATTGCAAATTATTTCTGTACTTAAAATACATTCGTGATGCATAAATATAAGGTGTAACAAAATATACTGCAAATATTTTAAGGGCGGATTGTTTAGTGGAAATGTAATAAATTTGTCTAGTAATTTTTTTTTGTTAATATGCTAGTTTCTGAGAAAATCAACAAAATAAATTGAGTGAATAATTGGGAAAAGTACAAAATTTGTCATATGCAAGACAGCTGGTCGTGTCTTATCAGTGTAATACAATTACTACACTTATCCTGCCCCGAAAGCAAAGTGGTGGAGAGGGGGCGAAGCTTACAGGACGAAAAGAGCAAATTGGCCAATGCAGAAAATGCAAAATTTTTAGGCATTAATTTTGACTTTTTAATATCTGATATTGATTACATTGCCACTAAAGAATTCGCCCTTAAAATATTTGCAGTATATTTTGTTACACCCTATATATCTATAATATGTAAAGCTTTTTATATTATAATGTTAAAAGGGGGACGCCGGCTGGCCATAGAAGTTTCGGCCCACAGTGCACACATATGAAAGTACTATGGAAATATAGAGTAAATATTCATTAGTTAACTGGCGAAAGAAAGGGTTTAAAAAAAGTCAGTGTTTTTGGGTAAATGCATATTCATTATTTTCCATCAGTAATACAATCTACGATTTCCACCATATTAGCTGTTGAAGGTTGTAAAAAGTATTTGTTTACCTGCTACGGCTGAACCCGGATCGTCGGAGTCAGTATTCATGATGAAGTTGTTTAGTTAAACGCACGAAATAAAACCGATCACTTTGTTGATGCAAGAAAAACACAATTACTTTTTGATATTTTGAACTTTGACAGTTGAATTGGCAGTTAATTTAGTGTTTCCATTGCGTAAAAAAATATCGATATTCGATTTTAGATCTATTCGATTCTGATATAATATAGTTTTATAAAATAATGCAGCCTAAAATATACGTTTGATTGATTCATGAAAATATTTTACTAAGATTATAAGATATTTAAAAGATAAATAGGATAATGACACTGAAATATATTTATTTTTTTATTTTAGGCATGCTACCCCTCATGTCACGATCGTACGGGATCGTACGGGTATCTTAAAAATTGCAACCAATTATTCACCTCATTTCTGTAGATAAATTGTAAGTGGTATTTTAATTTCTATTTTAGCTAAGATCCACCAACGTAATAATATTCGATATTCTCTTATAATCGATTATCTGAAATTATATTTCTGTAGTGGCAACTCTTAACACATACGAGCCCGCCGCGGGTCGGCTCGATACACACGAATTTGAGCTTTACTTCAATGCTGATAGGGCGTAGATAGATTTGTTTACACATAG
Organism: Nomophila noctuella; assembly: GCA_958496325.1. Taxonomy (NCBI): domain Eukaryota; kingdom Metazoa; phylum Arthropoda; class Insecta; order Lepidoptera; family Crambidae; genus Nomophila; species Nomophila noctuella. The sequence continues at coordinate 4,963,464 of OY292501.1, forward strand.
CTGTCAAAAGGACGCAATTCCGGTGGGGTTAATAAATAGTTGTATTTCTTTTAATTTTTGTTATATTAACCCCAACTTTTAGCGACATACGAATAGCGCGAAAAATTAAGAACGAATATTTTAGCTATTTTTATAAAATGGAACATCGTGTGCACTTCTGGGCCTCATTTCGGCATCCCTCTTTCCAAGAGAGTTGTTATGTGTTTCTTTTTATACAATGATCACGACCCTCAATAATGAGGATTATAAATGTGTGTTCATTTGTGAGCATTCACTACCTTAGACAAAATGAAGTCTAATTCTAGAAATGTTACAAAATTACGCCACGCAATTTTGGCATGCGCATTGCAGGCGCAGCGAACTTTTGTCGCGTTTTTTTGGCTCAGTGTGTTTCTGTACTTAAGCTTTTCTTTGAACTCATTTTTAGCGACTGGCCCAATCTTACTGAGTAACGTCTCGAATGATTACGAAATCAGTGCTCTCAAAATTCTAACACTGATGAAAAGTAAGTCTTCTCCTACCAGTATTAATTGTTATAAAGCCATAATAATTCCCTCCGACTTGATGAATCCTTAGAAAATAACTGCTGACGTTAATTATTTTAATTTGTCCGTCTCAATTGAGAGTGGTTTATTATCAACAAAAGTTTTTATCTTATTTTCGTAAAACGAAACGTTTCAGATCATAATTATTACTTTCTGCAATTGTGTGAGAATTATTGCTGAAGCTTTTGCCTGTTATGGGATTTCATCTAACTTCTACGTATTTCAAATAGCCTAAAATATTTTTATATATTTATTTCTTTACTAGCGGCCGCCCGCGACTTCGTCCGCGTGAATTTCGGTTTACTCCATGGGAGCACTTAATCAGGATACAAAGTATCCTATCACATAAGTCAGCCCATGCCTATTCTGTTTACCAAATCCGTTCAATAGTTTCAGCGTGATTGAAATCGACGCGGACGAAATCGCAAGCGGCCGCTAGTAACACTACAAATATGTAACTGTTGCACAAGTTTATTTCTAACTTCCCCAAATTGTAATAATAAATGAAAACACGCTGCCACTGCCATTGACCTTTGTTCTCCTAATACTGTATCTTCCTCCGACGTGTTTATTTTCCCCAACACCCCCTTTCTGCGAACCATAAATCATTTCCCGTAGCCCTGTCTCCTGTCGATCTTAATGAGAGATGTCTTCTTAGTTTTTAGTCAGTACATTTTTGTATCGATAAAATGTATCATAGCTTTTGAACTAACCAGGACAGCGAAGTATGGTTTTAATAAAAGTAAGTACACGTCAGCACCTTTAAATACATGTTACTTCCAAGAGCAGCCAATTTTGTTTTCTTGGTTTAAGATCGATACATTTTAGTCAATCTCTTTTATCACTCTACACTATTAATATGTAACTGTTGCACAAGTCTACTTCTTACTTCCCAAAAGTAGTAAAAATAAATGAAAACACGCTGCCACTGCCATTGACCTTTGTTCTCCTAATACTGTATCTTCCTCCGACGTGTTTATTTTCCTCAACACCCCCTTTCTGTGCGAACCATAAATCATTTCCCGTAGTCCTGTCTCCTGTCGATCTTAATGAGAGATGTCTCTAGCGAGATTCCGTATTTTTCTTATAAACATTTTCAACAAGACGTAACATTATTTACCTTTTGACAACGAGGGCAAAAGCCCTTTAAAATTGTAATCTGGGTGGAAGACATTACATTTATCAAGAAGCTTAATGGATTGTTGTGAATAAGTAAAGATTTCCGCTTAAAATGCGTTGGATGCTTTTATCTACGCATTTAGGTTGTGAATATCAAATAAAAAAATGAAATAAAATATTTCACAACGTCACTTACATTAATCAGACACCGTGTTAAGTAGCTTTAGCACTTATATTACTGATATCAGAATCAACAGTGGTGTTAAAAGTCGAATTTATCCTTGTTATTTTCTTGACGCTTTATGCTGCGTTATCTTACTTACTAACTAAATCATGGTTCTATACTTATATAAGTATACCAATATAGGTGCAGGAACAAAGGATATTATATCGTGCTTGTATATATATTTTTTTATAGTGGCTCGGTATATTGGCTTCGCTCTGCCTGATGGTAAACAAAAGAAGATCCCTAATTGCCATGACAGCGGACGCGTTACCAAAGTGGAATCATATCCACTGGTATCGCCATACCAGCCCGCGAGATACTTCTTCACGCTTCTCTTGAAGGAGCCAAGGTTATAGCTGGAAACAACCATGCTTGTAACGCATTCCATCGCTTAATAGTTATAATACTTTTTGTGTAACAGATAAAGCATGTCAAACACATCAGTCACACAACACACATCAGCAAACAACGTCACCACCTTAAAAACACAGGAGACACAATACATCTTAATGCATTTTTTTCAACATTTCCGACGTACAAAGTATCCGGCGAGTCAAGAGATCGGTAACAGAGTTTGCAACAAATTCCGGACCTGAATACAGGCGGGATTCAACTTTCCGGCACAAATGGGGCTGTCGGCGACCGTTCCGTTTCTCCGATTGGATTTCTCAGCCAAAAATCTAGTTTTATAGCGTTTTATTCAAAGCACGGACTTATCAGCCAGTTCGACTAAACGGCAAACACAATTTGGCTAGTTTGTGACTTTACGAAATCAATTATTAGCATAGGTAAATAAATAAAATTCATTGGACTAACACTCCAATTGTCTAGCCCCAAACTAAGCTCGAAGCTTGTACTATAGGTGCTAGTGAACGGAGAGACATACTTAAATACTTTTACTAATATCTATGACTCGAGTACTAATGCCGATGATTATCATAATATAAACATTTGCTCCTAGCGAGTTTGAATTCTATGTGAATTCTACTTACTTTTTATATTTTTCGTTGCTTCACTTAACCAGTCCCCTTCTCAAAGCGAAACATTTAAATACCTACCATAAAATAACACGTTTACCAGACCTGCACTTTGGATAAAATACACAAAAAATGGTCGTACATTTCAATACTATCGCGCCAAGGTTACGGCTTCCTTTATGGGTATCTTTAAAAGCCTCTAAAACCTCAAAAGGAGTTAAAATACGTAACAAATATTTTGTGAAAGGCGTCGGCCGACTTTTCATAGCGCTAGGGGAGAGTGAATTTCGATATTTTTAAGAATATTCGCATTTTTTCATCACTACATAGTATAAAACAAAGTCGCTTTTTCTGTCATGTTGTCCCTATGAACGCTTAAATCTTTAAAAGTACGCAACGGATTTTGATGCGGTTTTTTTTAATAGATAGAGTAACTCATGAGAAAGGTTTTTATGTATAAATAGTGGACAAATACCACGGGCGAAGCCGGGGCGGGCCGCTAGTATTGTTATATTCAACATTTTGAAAATGGAATTAACAAAACTTCTTTAAATTATTTAAAATTTAATTTACTTTGAATTTTTTTCAAAATAAATCAAAAAAAGATTTATTGACTATTGAAGATGTGGACAATTTTTACGCCGTATGGTAAGGGTGTATTTTAACAATATGTTTTTATTTTCCTTATTAAGAATTTGATCAATTATCAAAACTTAACATTTTGTCATGACGAATAAGAAAAAGAATGCATGTATTTACAAAATAATATTTTTGTAAACATAATCTAAGTCTAAATAATCATTACTTTTTACTGGACTGTGTCATGCAGTTCCCTTTTTATGAAATCACTAGCGGCCGCCCGCGACTTCGTCCGCGTGGATGTCGGTTTTCATTATACGAATGTTTTTTCCCGCTAACTCCCGTTCCCGTGGGAATTTTGCAATATCCTTTTGCAACTAAGCATCAAGTTTACTAAGGGACCTGCATGCCAAATTTCAAGAGTCTAACTCAAGTAGTTTAGATTTTCCATACAAACTTCCACCCCCTCATTTCGGGGAAGTGGGGGGTTAGAATGGGTCAAAAAGTAGCCTATGTTCTGTCTCAGGGTCTAAAGATTGTCTGTACCAAATTTCATCAAAATCGGTTGCGAGGTTTAAGCGGGAAAGCGTAACAGACAGACAGACAGACAGACAGACAGACAGACAGACAGACAGACAGAGTTACTTTCGCATTTATAATATTAGTTGGGATTTCTCTAAATTGTATTTCGAAAAGTGCTTCCATTTAATAAGGTAAAGTGCTGTCGAGAACTCGTTTATCGATAATGCTACAGCACTACATAACAATAACCTGAATAAATTTACTGCAGATTTTGGACGACCTTTTTTCCCCTTTTTTATGACCAAGTTAGCCTAAAATTAACACTAGCCGTCCGCTGCGGTTTCACCCTCGCGTAGTTTATTTTTTGAATTATCCCCCACTTTCCCCCACATTTCCGGGATTAAAAGTACCCTAGTTTACCAGAGATAGTTTAGCTAGCCAACAGTGAAAGAATTATTCAAATGGGTCCAGAACTTTCTGATTTTATTCGTTACATACAAAAAAAAACAAATCTTTCGTTTTTTATAATATTAGTGTAGATGTAGATTAGTGGCAACCAGTAGAACCATGGACCATGGACCATGGAGCAATGTCTCATGTAATGGAGTATTTGTGACTTTAACAACGAAATTAAGCTTTACCAATTCCTTTTTACGGTTGAAATTTTTATCTATACTTATAATAAATCTGTAGAGAGGTCAATTCTGTACATTAAATATTTTTCCAAAATAACTATCAGGGGGTGTTTAGTGATCGATACTGATACCAAAAATGCAATCAGTAAAATTTTTGTCTGTCTGTCTGTCTGTCTGTCTGTCTGTCTGTATGTTCCTTATAGAAACAAAAACTTTTTGACGGATTTTGACGAAACTTGGTACCATTATTCTTCATACTCCTGGGCATATTATAGGATACTTTTCATCACGCGACAATCAACAGGAGTAGCGTAGTGAAGGGAAATGTGGGAAAAACGGGAGAATTTACTCCATTTCTTAAGCTTCAGTCGCGTGTGCAGCCTTAATGGTTAAAGTCACACAGAAATCATGTATGACGGAAATATTCTACATAAAATTGCCTAAAAAATATCCCCGAACAGCATATGTCTATCTTTTATGGTTGACTCACAATAACACGTGCAACTCAAGATCCAAATTGGTTTGAACGCGCTAAGCTCAGGAACTACTGGTTCGAATTGACAAAACATTTTGTGTTGGATAGTCCACTTACCACATACCATTTGTCGAGGTAGGCTTTAAGCTATTGTATATTTCTTTATTTTATCATTGTAAATTTGTGCTAGCGAACTATTTAGTTCTAAAATGTGCCGATAGATGGCGCACCTCGCTAGAGGCGCGGCCGCGGATCTGAATCGCGGTGAACAGATGATTTCTCAAATGCATAAGGTCTCCAGATTATTGATGAATTTGATTTGACTATTATTTCTATGCTAAGTAAGTAGTCCAATTAAAGTGTGCAAGTTGACTGCATGCATATTATACCGTTGTTTTATTCAGCTATTATTAGTAAGACTGTGTGCGGAAATCGTAACCCACGCGGACGAAGTCGCTGGCGGCCGCTAGTTTCCAATAAAAAGTATAACCATTCTTTGTAAATTATCGTTCAGTTTGTTTATGTTCCAAAATTAAACAAACAATTTACTTCCCTTAATTTCTTCAATCACTTTTAATTTTCCGTCACCACTTTTCCTCCGCTTCCAAAATCGGCGTTGCGGCGAACGTAGGCCTAAATTGGCTTGTTATTTTGCCCCTGAATTCAATATTGGTCTTAGTCAGAGGCGAACTAAGGGCCAATTTAGAGCTTACGTCAAATAACATCTTCATTTTACACGGAATGAAAACGTTAGGAAACTTGATATATTTACGGCTTTGCTATGCGTTGTGGTTCCGTTTGGATTGAAATTGGATATTTTTTTGGAATTTTTAACATTTATCCTCACATAATAAAGCTGAAGAGATTGCTTGCTTGTATGTTTGTTAGTTAGTTTGTTTGTTTGGACGCTCTAATCTCAGGAACAACTGGTTGGAATTGAAAAAAAAAAGCTGGGTTAGATAGTCCACGTGACGAGAAAGGCTTTTTAGGCTATGCATTACCGATATCCACGCGGACAGAGTTGCGGGCGCCCGATATAGACTAAATGAAAATTTTTTGGGCAGTTACCCGCTAACCTACCATTCTAACCCACTGGTGGGTGGAGGGGTAACTCGAAAATTTTAGTAGTTCCCACCCACCCACCGCGTCAAGGCTGGAATTCTTTATCGATGTATTTTGTCGATAATGAAAAACAATATGTACGCTTAAATGAATTGTTTATTAAATTAAATTTTAATATTATAAACAGGAAACCAACGTGGCCGAACAAAAGTGGTTCTTAACATATAAACTTTTCACATAATATTAAAGCTGAGAGTTTGTTTGTTTGTTTGTTTGTCTTAAGGTGCTAATATTAAGAACTACTGGTTTTAATTGAAAAAATATTTTGTGTTGGATAGCTATCCGTCGAGGAAGCTATAGTATAACACTATGTGTGCGGCAATCGAAATACACGTGGACGATTTCTTAATAGTTCATTCTGATTTCGAATTCCCTGTAACCCTTTGCATTTGATTTTCTGTTTTCTTGTGCAGTTCCAAATTGACGACTTGTTAGCATATTTTTTTGTCTCACATACTGATGCCCTTTATATAATAAAATATTGCCGCGATTGCGGCGTATACATTTTATTTCCGTGCTCATGTTCAATGTGCAAAATACGAAATAATAATAAAATAATTATATTTGTTATCACATGCAGCGATATTTGAAGGATAGATGACATAGAATTTTATCGTAGGTACTTTTGTTTTATGAAAGTGGCAAATGAGATATTTTGTGAAAAGGTTATATACACATGTTAAGAAACTCCTTTTTTATAATATTAAAATTTAATTTAATAAACAATTCATTTAATCGTACATATTGTTTTTCATTATCGACAAAACACATCGATAAAGAATTCCAGCCTTGACGCGATGGGTGGGTGACAACTACTAAAATTTTCGAGTTACCCCTCCACCCACCAGTGGGTTAGAATGGCGGGTAACTGCCCATGTTTTTATGTCATAATAACATTGGTTTTCTGTAAAAGAATACTGCAACTATGTGATGATGATATAGATATTTATCATCATCATCATCATCACCAGCATCCTACATGCAGTCCACTGCAGCATGTAGGTCAACTTCCCTTCAATTAAAAGGAAAAGTTAAGTATCTGCCAATTAATGTCCCACTGCAGGGTATAGTCCTCCATAATTTGAAATCATGTTTTCATTGGCGCTTTATCACCATGCTTGTCAAATGCTGATTGGTGATAACAAACTCGGGCTGTGTTTAAATAAAACAACTATAATTTTGCCTGACCTGGGAATCGAACCCAGGACCTATACGCCCAGAACCTAAACCACTGGGCCATCAAGGCGTTCCAAATACAAGTGAATATATAAAATTTTATAATCATTTATTTATGATTTCACTTGTTAGCTTGTTATAACTATCACAAACGCCAATAATCGCATCTAAAAATTAATTAATTAGATTAGTGTTCATAAATGGCGATCAGCATAATGTTAAACACCTGTAATTAAGTATTAACGCATGTTAATTTTATCATGGACTTTCAATTAATTAAATGTAAGTTAATTACTGCATTTATACAATTGCCAACCAAATATGAAATGTGATAAAGTCAAATAATTGGAATGCACTATCCATCAAGTATGTTCGAATATGTTATGCTAAATGACCATTTTGAGTTTCATTTTCCACCTATGCAGTATATAAATTGAAGATGTTTGGCATTGTAATTACTACTAGAAGGCACGCCGTTAACATATGAGGATAATATGAAAAGTAAACCACTGCAGTTTATGTTTTTATTTAGGTATTGCTATTTAGTACCATCCAATGTGCCTACATTTCCTTGATTCATTCCTTCCAATGAAATATCTTGAAAAATCCATTTCCCACCGCCTTTAGCCAAAGAACGGCGTCCATTCCAACTTTGACGATCGAATAGAGTGCGTTCGTAGAAATATCCGGAACGAAAAATCCAAAATCCACTCCGGCGTCCTTAAAAACGAAAATATAAACAATGGAACCCGAACAATCACTCCCGAAAACCACAAAAGACAATTCATTATTCGGGACAAAGTCATTACCGCCTCCGAAACGAAAAACCCGTTGACTTTCGAATGTTGAATGGCGAAAACCATAGTCAAAAGACGGCCGGGAATAAAAACCTGCATTCTCTGCCGCCTTCATTCAGTTGCTAATTGGTGTTGCCATGAGTTAGTGGATTACTGGGAATTTTAAAGCAATTCCGATTGGGACTCTCGAGATTTATTCTCGGGGAGCCGTCTTTGATTTTTCGAAACGTTCAAAACGAGTGTCGAAATGGTTGCCAATTAAAGTTTTGACTGCATTCTGCTGAATGTAGTGCTCCCACTTTAACGGTTTGAGGATTAAATTACACCAAAGTAAATATGTGAAAGAAAATGTCGTATTCAGCAGATTGTTATTTTTTGAACTTATTTAATGTTAGACTATGATTGATTGACCTTCATTCAACTGCCAATTGGGTTTACTTTTTTTCTTTTAGAGCACTCCCGATTAGGACTGAGGTAAACTTTCAGTCATTCAAAACTCAAAGGTGGGTTTGATTTTTGGAAACGTGTGTCGGAATGGTTGCCAATTAAATTATGTCTGTACTCTAGCAGGATGTAGCTATTCCACTTTCACGGTTTTAGGATTTAACTGTAACAAAGTACCTAGTAGTATTGACGGTTTATGAAAAAGTTAAATGGCAAAAACCACAGTCAAAAACGCCAGAGATTAAAATCCTGTATACATTGACCCGCTTGGAGTAATATTCAAGACGTTGACTATTAGACCAAGAGGACGAGGGTTCAATCCCAGCACGGGACAAACATTTAATTTTGTGTGCATTAACATCTCTGCTTTTCCTGGTCTGGGTGTGATGTGTACCTATTTGGTTGAATTTGATAATAAAAGTATTTTAGTATGTCAATCCGTTTCCGATAAATCATAGCTTCGAGCTTAGTTTGAAACTAGGAAATTGGTGTGTTAGTCCAATGAGTTTATTCCCTAACAGCCTTAATTTAGTTGCTAATTGGTGTTGCTATGAGTAAGTAGATTACTGGGAATTTCGAGAGATCCCAATCGGGACTCTCTAGGTTTATTTTCGGAAGCTAAGCCGTCTTTGATTTTTCGAAACGTGTGTCGTAATGGTTGCCAATTAAAATCCGAATACTGCTAATTCTAGTCTATGCTAGATCAGTGAGCAAAAAGACATGGCCAACTTTCTACGGAACGTTTGCCTAGACACCAAATTCATTTCCCACAAACATGTCGTACTGCATTAGACTTGTTACTATCAGAACATTCAATATCATTAACAACTAAAGTCCAAGAACTTGAGGTTATAATTATACAGACACACAAAGATTGCAAAAAACATTTCAATCCCTTACTGTATCATTGTTTTGATTGATGACATGATACATTGGTTACTAAGGTTACGCAACGGTGTACCGTGAAAAAACTGTTTTCTCTTTTTCTCTTATCGTAATTTTGCTTACGCTTACTCTGTCACGCATTGTATATTATTTCCATGGCAACGGATTTAAATATTTGACAATAACTGTCGAAATAATGACAATAATATTCATTCCTTTCTGCTTAAAGTAATATTCATTTTGGGAAAAATAATAAAATACTATGTTTAAAATAAGTTGATTGTGATAATACGTTAAATGATACAATTTCAAATATTTTTTATAGTTAAAGCTATATTTTATTGTATGTCACTGTTTTTCATACAATATAATATTGTGTCTATGGAGGACAAGAACAGACTATCCGTATTTACGTTGAAAGGAACGCATTTTCTCAAAAGCAGTGTATAGCGGAAGTTAAATTACTAATTAATTTCTTTTAAATACTGACAAGTTCTACAAGATTGTAAAATATTTGAAAATTCCTATTTTAATTTAATATATTTTGTGCTTTTGTGCCATTCGTGGCCATCACTAGGCAGGAATTGACCATGTCCTTTTGAAGATTAAAATCCTCCTAAGCCGGAATTCGTTCGTTTGCTGGAAAATTACATTTGTTATAACAAGCTCAAATGTTTTTTTAGTTTTCAATTTCCTTCATCTATTATATTGTTATTATTGACCACAAACTATTACGAGTATACATGCCCATTATCGGTGGTGGTCGAGTAATTTTTTTGTAGCATGTTTGACGATTAATAACTGCTTCTATGAAGCCTATATTAAGAAATAATATTTTGAGTTTGAGTTTGATTTATTATGATTCACTTTTACTTTTCATTACTAGACTAGTAGGAACCAAATAAAAGTTTTGTCGCTAGAATATTTTCATGTCTCTCTGTCGGGCGTCAAACCCGAGACCCTAGCGTGTAATACAAGGTCATTCGAACGTGTAATTATGTAATAGCAGGGTAAACAACCATGTTTGCCTTTATTACAATGAACGTCTTGGAACTTCAATTTGAAACAAAGACAGTGCCTTTAGCTGTGTTATTTCAACTGTTACGAGGGCTAAGAAACATGCTTATGAGACACCTTTTATCATTCTTGTCTTGGGAATGTCAAAATTATTCTAAGGAACCCTCATTAGTCTGATGGCTGACTCCTTTCATGTTTAATTACGGGTAGTATGTGTACTAATACGCTTGCCCTCACACGCGTATTTCTACAAATAAAAATAACATTGCGAAAGAATAAAAAAAACAGTATTTTTACAGCGGTAATCAGTTTTCATGGCTATCTATATATTAAGAAATATACTCTTCTGACTTTCATAACAAAAAAGATAAAGATTTTTTCACGATTGATTTTCTCTAAGCCTATTCTGGAAAGGATACATTATGCATGTATCCATTCCAGAATTTTGACTTAGTACTACTATTGTTAATGATACTTCGTTAATCATCATACGATTAAGCTCAGTGTCACTATTAAAATAGGCAGCAGTCCAGTTAATAATAAAAGAAAAAACGTAATCATGTTCTTGTGATTGTGTCCATGTATAAGTAAAGCTAGAAACACGGGTATTTTAGACACAGATGAGATTCATTGTGGCCAAAGCTCAGTATGTAAACAGTAGTAAACAATTAATGTTCGTTTACAGGGCAAAAGCAACCATTATTAAAAAAAATAATCATGTTTTCGTTACAAAAATGGGTTTTGGCATAATCGAATTGGTGTTCAAAAACTAGGGCTAAGTTCGGGGAAAGCAACATAACTTTTGCTCAACCCGGGAATCGAGCACACGACCATGCCCCGCTTCAACCACCAGTCCATCGAGGCGTTCCATGAAGCCTCCTAGTCTATATCGAATTCAGAAAAATTAACAGAAAATTATTGACAAACAAAAAGCCGACACTAAACTAATAATAACCTCTTCTTGATTACCTCACCTACGCGTCAAGACCAATTCTCCATAGTTTAGTCAGATTCCCTGGCACTAAAGTAATTTCCGTAGCCTCAAACGTGTCAATAGGCCTATAATGAAGATGGGTACTATTATTGTACCGCTGTGTACATTTGTACTCGAGTCATGGATGTTTATAAAGTATTTAAGTATGTCTATCCGTTCCCTAGCATCCATAGTACAAGCTTCGAGCTTAGTTTGGGGCTAGGCAATTGGTGTGTTAGTCCTATGAAATTCCCTGGCACTAAAGTAATTTCCGTAGCCTCAAACGTGTGAATAGGCCTATAATGAAGATGGGTACTATTATTGTACCGCTGTGTGATCGTAGGACCCCAATACAGGGGCTAAGACGGGATTGGGTCCGTCTTAATTGAGTCTGTGGTCAAGTTGTGGTTGTACACGATACGGCTTGCTTTGAACTGCTGCATACTTTATGGAGTAAACGTGTATGTACATGGTATTTGTAGGGGCATGTTAGGTAAAGTAATATAACATTTTGTAAAGCTTTTTAAAATTTTGTATTTACTAGCTTAGTACGGCAGCTTAGTACGTATTTAGTAGCTTAGCCGGGAAGAGCGAGAAGGAATTCCAGCAAATAAAGGAAAGGCTGAATGTATGTGTGAAAAATATAGGGAAGTTAAGGACCTCGCCGAATCCAGAGAGGAGTGGAGATTGCTTCACCGACAAGAGCAACGCTCTTAAATTTTTGATTGATTAGCTCTGTACTGATAAGTTTCAGAAGTCAAAGCATTGATTTAGCAGTAGGTTTTTAATGAAATTCCGACGTCATTTTTATTTTTTTGGATCTTACCTGTTTTGTATTACTAACATACAAGTAATGGAGGCAAACGAGCTTAACGCTTGATGGTTATTAAATCCATCCTACGATATTTGCAACTCCTTGCCATCACACATGCGGTTCCTTTCTCTATAAAATATTTATTTTTCCTCAATATCACCTAAGCGTATCTCCGTGCATCCTTGGCCATTTGATTGCCTTGGAGTCCAGGTTACGCTACGACTACGATCCTGAATTTACAAGGCTAGTAACTACAGAGGAGCGTCTATCGTCTGACCTCCATAACCCTTACATTATATTCGGATCATAGCTGGGACCACCAAATAAACGTGCCTTCCGAAGCACGAAATCATCATTTTTATCAGACCATCAGGTGATTCAAGCCTACATTGAACTTACCAACAAAAAAAAACAACACAAAGTGAAACGTTCCCCGTGAGTTTCGAAATCACGACCTTTGTGGTTTTTGAGCGCAACGCTCTAAGTTTCTAAGTCACGGAGGCAGTAGATACATATAAGAAATGATTATATTTACTATTATTTTCAAATCGTAAGTAAACTTGTAACGGTAATACTACTAAAGGTATTTCATCCCAAAGCTTTTATCAACACGATAGTTTCTTGAAAGGATGGATAAAAGAGTGTCTTAACGTAAAGAAAACTATTTCACGCTAAGACCACAATGTTTTTGCGCACTTTCAGTTGATGGCACTCGATAATCGGTCACAATTGTCTATTCCAATGAAAGACATTTCCACTGGAAGAATTCTTGGATGTAGGCCATACAGTTAAAAGTTCCGTAGATCCATGAGCTGTCCGTTATATTAAACGCCTCCGGTCGTTTTTTCGGCCATGGCGGCTGATCTTACGATCAGCTAGGTAGGCGGAATAATAATATAATTTTATAGTGCACAATTGTGTGCGCAAGCATAGGTGCACTCCCTATTCCCTTACTCTCGTAGTTCGATGGGACAGCATTCTGACACGACCGTAGAGAGATCAGGCGCAGGACTAACCGCTTAACGTGCCTTCCAAAGCACGGAGGAGATCTCGATTTGAAAATTTTCTCATTAAATATTATTCTATAACCTCAATAAAAGGTCATCGTCTTTTTATTTAAGTATATTTACTAATTTATTCCTCAGATCAATTAAAGAGATGAAACAGTCATACGATTACTTCTTCTCAGCAGGCCAAATAAGTAATACTGCTGATAGGTTAATAAATGTATTATGTAAATCAATTTGCTTAATAAACTTTTCATTTCATCATTTTATTTACGATGCCGTAAAGTTTAATGGGACACTGTTTTGTACACTTTATGGTGCGATAAAATTTTGGCCTATTTATATGTTGCCGAATGCTTATAAACGTTAGAAGTACAGCTAATTATGTTTCCCTGCAAATATCTCTTAGTTAAATTTCCCTTGCGAGTAGTTGAAAGGTCTGGTACAAGGGCAATAGGTACCTACTACAGAGGCTTTCCTTTTTAGGGCTTAGATCTTTCCTTGTCCCATTTTGGGGAAGGTCTACTCCAACAGCTGTGGGCAGTGATAATGATGATGATGATGATGATTTCCTATCCAATATGAGAACACTCAAAACTCAGCTGGTATTTTTTCACAGAGTAAAGTTATTTTCAAACGCTAGAAAAATATTGCAGTTATGAAAAAGCTCTATGTATTTTTAGGATTTAATATGTTATGAAATAAAACCTATTTAATATTGTTTTTAATAATAACATATATTTGAATTCATGAACCATTCATAATATTACATTTTAATTATTTATTAATTGAAATAACTATTTAAATATTTACCTATACCAGGAAACGCCTTATTGGTGTCCCACTGGTTACATACGCTGATAACTGCGTTCCTTTCATCACTAAACAGTTAACAGATTACGTCATTAACAAAACATAGCCACAAGTCAAATTTTCACATCACAAGCTAAACTTAAACCCACTTACAAATCAACATTTGCGTTTTTACGCTTGAATATTCATCGCGTGTTTCCCGATGGAAAGTTTGAAAAGCGAAATCGCCGCCCCTTACGACACGACCGCCCAGCTCGGTGGCTGAAGCCATACTGGATTGCCTTTATAAATCCGCCGTATACCGTATCCTTGCAGGTTTTGCACCCTTCTTAATACATTGCCTGGTTTGTTGATGTTTGCGAATGGAAACCATAGGCGGGCAAGCAATGGATTGGTTGCTTAGGGCGAATAAGTTGTTTGCATTTCTTACTTTTTAATATTAGTTTATGAAATAGCCATGATCAATGGGTATTCATGTAATTTGTTGATGCGAATATATCAATTTTTTTTTACAATACAAGTAAAAAATTACAAGAAAAATCTATTGTTAGAACTACTCTTTATTATTAAAAATGTACAAAGGATAATTGTTATATTTTTCAAAAAGTTTATATTACATAATATTTATTTACATACAATATTTTTGCATTTCTACCTATGTAAATGTGGCATAGTATAGCAACTAAAATAGCGAATGGATTTCTAGCCGAACCTTTTAACCAGAGCGCGTAATGGTTTGGCAAATAAAAGTTATTTCATTCGGTATTTTATGCATAGGTGCGCTAAATCTTACGGGAAAATGTAAGGCTAAGTAAACATTCCTCTTTCGCCTTGTCAAATATATTAAACAAATGTTATTCGTTATTTTTACAAATAGAGAATCTCTTTTTTTGGGGCAAGGACGGGTTTTAAGGCTCTAGGGAAATGTGAGATAATATTATTATTGTCTTTGTTTGTCTACAATAGATTTGAAACTAATTAATGTATCGTATTTACTTTTTGTATATTAAGCGGGTAGACTAAATACTATATAATTTAAATAAGCCTACGTTACTCAGTTATAATGTAGCTTTTCAATACACAAAATATTTTTTTAAACCGGTCCATTACTTTTTGAGTATTCGTAAAGTTCGTTTTCCTCTTAATAATATATTAGTCATCATCATCATCATCATCCTAGCGCATCTCCCGGTTGCATCCTCGGCCATTGCCTTGGAGCCCAGGGTACGCTGCGACTATGATCCTGAATTGACAATCCTGGTTATTACAATGGAGCGACTGTCGTCTGACCTCCGTAACCACAAGGGAAACCAGACAATTATGGATCATAGTCGGGACCAACGGCTTAAGAGGGGGTGTAAAAAATATCGCGTATTTTCAAACACATTTTAAACCTTGAAAATGAACTTCAAATAACCCGAAAAAATAATCGTAGATATTCAAGCATCGTTCCTAAATAGTTATCACAGAAAATATTGAAAAAAATGCAATTTTCATTGATAAAAAAAATCTTGAAGTTGCGTCTGACTTGATTTTTGGTTACATTTATTTCCGAGACGATGCATTTTGGTGAACCAATATTTTGGCATGTAATATCAAATTATATTATCTAAATATTTATCACAGAACATTTTGAAAAAATATCATATTTTACGAGTAATTCAAAGAAAACTAGTTTGGCGCTTACTACGTTCATATTCCGCGCAGTAAGCTATCGTCTGTCGCACCTGGCGCGTGCTCATAGGCATGTTTTGTTTCATCGGTTAGTCGCAACCTCTCCGTTGAGACGAGAAGACTATGATTCAGTGCTCTCCCGGCTCGAAAAAATATTTCGTTAAATTATTACAAGGGCTGACGTGAATGACGCAGCGGCCGTGGGTAGTATATGCAAGAAATAATTATGCTTTTGCTTGTTAGTAGACTTGGTAGCAGTTTATAAATTTAATGAAAATACAATATACATAATTACAAGTCCAACCTGAACTTATATTCTATTGTCCTTGAATTCTTTTACTGAGTACCATAAATAGAGAAATAAATTAGGTGTTGCGGCAATAGACTAAGAAGTCCAAAGTAAAACCTTACTCCATCGTTAGTGTAGCTCCAGATTGGAAGATTATGATGGACACGTATGAGAAGCACTTCTCTATTCCAGAAGACATTGCGTTATCGTCGTCTAGACCAGACCTTTCATTTATTCTAGGAAACTTAAGCGCGTACTGTTGGTAGAACTTACTGTTCCATGGGAGACAAACATTCCCAAAGATCACGCGTTTAAAACAAATAAGTATTATGACCTAACCAACGAGATAACTAAAAATGGTTATACAGAACGGTTGTATGCTGTGGAAGTGGGTGCGAGATGTAAACCAGCGAAATCTCTCCACAACCTACTGAAGGACTTAGGATTACCAAGATCTAAATTAGCTCCTTACTGAAAAGAGCAACTAAAGCCGCTTTACTCGGCTCATACCAAATATGGTTGGGAAGGGAGAGGAATGTCATCGGTGAAGGATCACACGCTGGGTCGAAAGTCCCAGGCGCCGACTGACACGCGATGGACCCGTCACCTGCATGAAGAATCCATGGATAGATAAGAAGTTCGTCTCAGTGGCGCACCAAACGGTTGCAGTAACTGCACGCGCTTAGCTCGCATACCAGTCGCGAGCTGCACATTCTCGGCGCATTCGTCAGATACAGACGCACGATAAGGTCTGCTCATTCTTCTGGTATTAATGTAGATACAAGTGAGCATTTCTATTTATTTGGCGTTTGGTCTGTTGGGACTTTATCTTTCCATTTTTAGACTAATCAAAATAAATGTAGTAAGTGAAGATTTAAAAGAGCAGCTATCGAGTTTCCTGCCGTTTCTTCTCGATAGATTACTGCGTGGGAATCGTACACCGCCTAGTTAGTGATATTATAGGTAAGGAGAAGTTATTTTAACCGAATTGAGGTGCATGCTTATGACAAAATGAAACATGACACTGTATTTTGAAATCTAAATTGTGATTGCATTGCGTAAATATGATAACGTATTTGTTTAAGTACATACAATCAATTTATAGGAATTGATAATTTAGGGATATCGCCCGGAATGAAATCGCATCGGAACTATTCTTTGTGGCGTTGTAGATTGGGTCTTATTTAAAGATACGTTAAAATTATCTAGGCCGTAAGTCTCATGTATCATTACTAATTGTCGAGATAATTAAAAAAATCTTGTTTCTTATAAAATGTTTTTTTATTAAGCAATTCTTTATTTTAACGTTGAATAGATGTAGGTCAAATCACCAAGATTGTGTAGTACTCTGTGTGATGAGAAACATTTTATAGAATTAATAATTATATTACTTCCCTTATGTAATGGTACTTTTGCGTTACAACTCATTTAAAGCATTCATAAAATAATTTATTATAATTTTTGCTTTAATTATACCCTCACTTAGACTATTTTTATCTGATTTACTTTGCATACTGTGCGGAATCGCCCGAAACAAAATGAAGTGGCGACCTCTGTCTCATTGCGTTGGAGTCATAAGACGAGAGGGGGCCGAGGAAGCGCGCGGGTGCAATCCGATTGGTGTTATAATTGATGCGCCCTCTTAACGTGCCTTCCGAAGCACAGAATCATCATTCTTATCGGACAATCAGGTGATCATAATATATTAGTAAAGAAAGAAAAATTCATTTGGTCCAGGTCTAAGACCAAAACAAGTTTTTCTTTTTTTATTAATTAAAACGAAATCTAAGATAGTTTTAACTCTCGCTTTGGCTGAGCTTTGGGTTTATAACATTGTCAGGATTGCCTTAAAAAACCTTGATGGGAGATAATAGCCAATTGACAGGCCCGTTGGTCTAGCGGTCTGAGGCTACAAAGCCGAGGGTTGCAGGTTCGAATTCCTATAGGGGCAAATAATAGTGTGATGAATATCGGCATTTGTACTCGAGTCAAGGATGGTTTTAAAAGTACTAATATCTATCCGTTTCCTAGCATTCCTATGAATGTAACCTACTGTACATGCTTCAAGCTTAGTTTGGCTAGAAAATTGCTGTTTAGTCCAAAAAATTATTAACTACGAGTAGTACTTACTTACAGGGAGCAGAGTTTATTATTATCAGAGTTAACAATTCCTCCAATTTGGAAGAGACAGCTGACTAATATACTTCATTCATGATGAGAAGTCGACCCCGGGTCACAAAGCGTTAATCCATTCATTCATTCACCTCTCTACTCATTCCGGAAAATTTCCACCTTTACAAATGGAAGTAAATTCCAACAGACATCTCTATTGTGGCCGTGGGCGGTCGCACTATTGGCTTGTCAAATAAGGGGAATTGGGAATGGGTCCATTTATGCAGAGTAGGGTCAGGGTGCCTTTTACCCTGTCCGTACCTCGATTGTCTAACATTATTAAGGTCGGTGATTTACGTCTTAAATCTAGACCTAGACTGAATGAGATGGTTTATTCTTAGAACTGACTGTTTTTTTTTGTAATTTTGCGTATGTCACAAATCGATAACACATTTTAAGAAAAAATTAAATAATCCTTTATTGTTAAAAGTTAAAGTTATAAATACATATACCAAAATAACTAGAGTTCGTATTTATTTCCAACAAAAACAGACTTCCATGACCATTTAAACATGTACTTACAACTCATTATTAATAAACAAACCGTTCAAATGTAAAATTAAATGTTAATCCTAACATTATTCGTTCTTATCGGCGTTAACATTTCCTCCAATTTTGAAGAGACAGCTAACTAATGTACTTCATTCATGATGAGAAGTCGTTCCCGGGTCACAAAAGCGTTAATCCATTCATTCATTCACCTCTCTACTCATTCCGGAAAATTTCCACCTTTACAAATGGAAGTAAATTCCAACAGACATCTCTATTGTGGCCGTGGGCGGTCGCACTATTGGCTTGTCAAATAAGGGGAATTGGGAATGGGTCCATTTATGCAGAGTAGGGTCAGGGTGCCTTTTACCCTGTCCGTACCTCGATTGTCTAACATTATTAAGGTCGGTGATTTACGTCTTAAAGCTAGACCTAGACTGAATGAGATGGTTTAATCTTAGAACTGATAGTTTTTTTCTTGTGTTAAGTAATGTTGCGTATGTCACAAAACGATAAACCAATTTCAGAAAAAAAAAAAAATTACTTTATTGTTAAAAAGTTAAAGTTATAAATAGACCAAAATAACTAGAGTTGGCATTTATTTCCAACGAAAAAAGACGTCCATAATCATTAAATCATTTACTTACAACTCATTAATTAATTAAACAACCGTTCAAATGTAAAATTTAATGATAATCCTAACAGTATTCATTCGTATCAGCGTTAACATTTCCTCCAATTTGGAAGGCACACCTAACTAATATACTTCATTCATGATGAGAACTCGTCCCCGGGTCACAAAGCGTTAATCCATTCATTCATTCACCTCTCTACTCATTCCGGAAAATTTCCACCTTTACAAATGGAAGTAAATTCCAACAGACATCTCTATTGTGGCCGTGGGCGGTCGCACTATTGGCTTGTCAAATAAGGGGAATTGGGAATGGGTCCATTTATGCAGAGTAGGGTCAGGGTGCCTTTTACCCTGTCCGTACCTCGATTGTCTAACATTATTAAGGTCGGTGATTCACGTCTTAAAGCTAGTCTAGACTGAAAAAGATGGTTATTTTTAGTACCAATTGATAAGAATTTTGTAATTTAAATTAACTTCTTGCGCCAATAATGTTGCAGTTGTCACAAAATTATAACCCAATTTTTTAAGTAGCAAATTCATTACTAAGGCTGTTCCATAAAATTGAGGTCTTTTTTCTCGCGTCTAACATCCAAACATGGTAAGGAAATAAAAGTACGTTTATACGAATTTACTCGCGGTATATTCCTCAAACTACATATTTTCAGGAAAACCCGACGTTTCGGCTCCTTTTCAGGAGCCGTGATCACGGAATGGCTCAGGTGTTATGCGTCACTTGTCATATTTAAATTATTACAAAAACTACCCTCAGCTTAATATCTAATCGCCGCCATCTTCACTGCTACTATCATTCGTAACGTTCCGGTCCACGCAGTAAAAGCTAATGGTGTCTTGAAGCTGCACACTGTGATGTCGACTGGAACCCATCAGACGTAAAACTGGGTCCCATGTAGGTGGTACATTCCAACCATCTAAACTATTGAAATTTGGGTGTTTTTTTAATTTCAAAGGCCTCGCGAGGCCATTGAAATTAAAAAAAACTTATAAAAAATCCTGTAAATATGTAGTTTGAAGAATATTCCGCGATTATATCCGTTTAAAACAGTCGCGGAAACCTAAGAAAACATTACAAACATGGTAATATGTATTATATTCCCGAGCTACGCACTACTTCAAACGATATTAATAAAGGCAGTATATTTGTAAACTACGTCCGAACTAAGCGAGACAGCCTAGATCCTCTTGCTAAATACATTTCTCTATGGGAGTTTTTAGCAAGTATTGTTTGTAATGACCTCAAATATAATAATATTATATAATAACGATGATTGGCACCCATCACGCGATAAAAAAAGACGCAATCGCTCCTACACAAATCGGCTATTTTAAATATCAGAATTTTAGAACAAAGCTCAATATTATATTTTTATTTTTAGGCAACTGAAAAATAATAAAACGAAATATCTTGGTTTTATTTTATTATTAAGAATTCTTATTACAATTTTGGACATGACAAGTTTCTCTTTAATGAGACGTTGAACAGAAAATATTTTCTTACTTTGAACTTTTTGCTGTCACAAGCCTTAACTTCTTTTTATCTCAGATGAAGTTTGAAGTGTCAACAATTATTTAGAATCTGTCAAAACTCGCATAAAATTTTATATTTTTTCTTCGTTGCTTTAAGAATATTTTTATATTATTGAATAGAAGAAAATTCTAATTGAGATAATAATTATATCTTAGGGTTTGTTTCAGAGCACAACAAGGTTTGTTTTTTGAATTCTATGGAGTTAAATGGTTTCGTTCATTTATATCTTACTGGTATTGTGGCGCAATGATTCTATCGCTTAGTATGGTATCTAAAGGTTAGTTATGAAGGGAATTGTTTTATTGTGTGAAAATGAGTGAAAGCCCGTTTCTCAAATGATTATATGTATATTGCTATGAAGTGGTGATGTGGTTAGGAAACATTTGTTCTGTATTCTGAGGGAAACATAATCAAAATTAGTTTTTCAAGTTCAAAGTTATTATATTTATTTAGTTTTGGTAAGGATAATTCGTTATAATTCTTCTTTATTGACATTAGAATGGCATTTGTGAATCATTACAATTTCTTTCTGTTACATGCATGACTGAAGGTTTGGGTCCTTTCTCGTTTTCTCAATGTGCAAAAATATTTACATTATGATGAGTTATGTTTATTTGAACTTGTATTTGTTTGTTTTTCCTGTGCCTTTTGTGATTTACTTATGTTTTTTCTGCTGCACATTATATTGTTAGGTTCGTTGTATTTTTCAACAACATTCTCGTTATTTATATCGTTTAATTTTCACTTTGGCCCCCATATAGGCCTTACGGATTTAATAAGTACGGTGCAGTTATTATGGTCTTGTTCTGATTGTCGTTTTAGGAATATATTTTGTTTAATTTTCCTAGCACAACCGTAATCACGCATCTAGTTTTTTTTTTTTTGTAATAGGATAAAAATGGATATATAAATCGTTATACGTCCTGCAGAACCATGTCGCAAAGTTTGACTGCAGTATCCAGTCTACCGTAGCATTTGTAAAACCTTATTCAAAAGCAATCTATACATTAACCCCTGTGATTACAAAATTTATGAGTTGCACATCGCTATGTAAATTTTATAGCGGGGCCACGGCTAGTATCGTTTTCCGTATCAAGTTTTAAATCCTCTGAATGAAACAGTAATTGCGTACCGAACCGCAATCAGCTGGGTCAACGTTGAAGAATTGCCAATTACGCGCTCATGCAGGACATATCAACATTATAAGTAGGTAAATAAGATATATAATTTTCTAATTATATTTTTATTTAATAACATGTACATTTGGGGTCCACTTGAGAAACCATATTTTTAAAGCTCACTTGGAGCGCTTGGCTTCGAGCACCTACTGATGTTTAGTTTTTTAGGGTTCCGTAGCCAAATGGCAAAAAACGGAACCCTTATAGTTTCGTCATGTCTGTCTGTCTGTCTGTCTGTCTGTCTGTCTGTCCTGGTTCTTTCTCCGCCGTTTCTGAACCGATTGCCACGAAAATTGGTGGAGAGATGTATAGTGATAATTCAAGAATTGTTTTTTAAAATAATCGAAAAATAATCATTTTTTACCCCCCCTCCCATACAGCGAAAAGTTAATTCTAAAAAAAAATTCGACTTAACCCATCGTGTAGGGTATCGTTAAACAGGTATTTTTAAATACAATAAAACTCGCCTTGAAACCATGTGGATCAAACACCCCAGTCTCGAGATATATTAATACAAAGTTAAAATTAGAGCGTCCCCCCCCCCTTTACTTTTGAAATACTATTACAATAATTCTGAAAAAAATGTCCTGTATACCTCCAAGTCAGTACTTTCAACGAAAACTATAGCGAACTCTGTATCATACATAGTTATTATTATTCTTAAAATTGCTTCACCATGAGGAGAACAAATACGTTTTATTTTATAAGAACAAAAAACTAAACCACATTGCAATGAACTCATTCACTAATAAAAAATAATTTTATAAAAAAAATATGTCATTAGATGAGTGATCATTTATTTTTTCATTTTACTTAACGTTCCATCCAGTTTTCGAGTAAAAAGTGGCATTTACACTTATTTCCTTTTTATTAAAGCCGGCTTTTATTCAAAATCTGAAAAAGTCGTAATCAATTTTATCCAGAAATACCTACGTTTTAAAATCCTTTGTTCAATGGCGTTTAATTGCATTTCGAGCCGCAAACCGCGTACTTTATTCTGTGGAAAAGCCGATTATGTAATCGAATACAACTCTATACAACTGACAGGATTTACGAGCTAGTCTTTTTACACAGTATGAAACCAATGTCGACCCGCTTGTAGTAATGGTCAAGAAGTTGCCTATTAGATTAATGTGCATGAACACGTTTGTTTGTCCTGGTGTGGGTTTTGTATGTATCTATTATTTAAGTATATTATTTTGTAGTAACACTGTTGATTCTTGAACTTTCGCTTAATACATCATTCAATGGGAGTGTAAAAAGACACCAGTTTTTGGCAATGCCCTTTTAATTGATTCTCCTTTGAATCCTTGAATTTTGTTTTATTTTCCTTGTGATTAGTTCGTATTATTATTAGCCAAAATATTCTAATAAGTACGTATATGTTCTATTAGTTTATCATTTTATAAGCAAAATGCATCCTCTAAGAAAGGTTCCATTACAACGCTGTTGTTCTGTGATAGGATAGTTGTTCCACTCCCGAGAATAGCGAGTAGGTATTCGGGTTAGTCTGCCTTTACTAAGGCTTATCTCTGAGCTGAGGTAGTGGGTGTAAAGCTGTGAAAATTAAGTGTTTCTATGATGCGGGTACAAGTGGATCTGTAACGTAATTCTACACATAAGCTGTGTTTTACTGCGTAGTAATCTACATCCTTTACAGAGCGTATCATTGTATTAACGCGATCGATCTACGATTGCTAAGTTAAGCATGTTTCGTAGATGCCAGTCTTCAATACCAAAACCAATATAAATATACTTTATTTACGTAGGCCACAGTAAGGCACTTATAAATCGTCAAAAATATATTTGGAGGGGTGCCCGTAAAACAATCATCTCGAGCTTTCGTGCTACGGAAGGCACGTTAAGCAGTTTGTCCTGCGCCTGATCTCTCTAAGGTCGTGTCAGATTGCAGTCCCACCGATCATTCGTCTGAGAACAATGCTATTTCTGTGTTTGACATTAATACTTTTTTTAAGATTATTTTGTCCGGTTTTGCACGTCGCAAACGATTTTTACTTAATTGGTAATTTGTGAAATGTATACTAATGTAATATAGCTGAAAAGTTTGTTGTTTTGTTACTAGGAACTACTGGTTCAATTTTTTTTATGTTGTGTAGCCCATTTGACGGGATTAGGCTTTAAGCTATTGTGTAACA
Source organism: Nomophila noctuella (assembly GCA_958496325.1). Lineage (NCBI taxonomy): Eukaryota > Metazoa > Arthropoda > Insecta > Lepidoptera > Crambidae > Nomophila > Nomophila noctuella. Next base: position 4,987,728 of record OY292501.1, read on the forward strand.
CTATGTCTGCGAAAACCGAAATCCACGCAGACATAGTCGCGGGCGGCCGCAAGAAATGTAATCGCCAGTTATTTCTTAGCAATCCATAATTTCATTTCCGCCAGTCGAATAATAACTTATCTCAACAGACTATTTCTATCACGAACAGAATCCAGTGTTAATCTTTCGAATCCTCTAAATGGAGTTTTAATTGCTTTTCGGAATCAGCGCGGCGCGTGATGAAAAATAGTCGATTATGCAATCACACACAGTCCGTGCGATCGTGCTTATTGGTTGGATTTACCAGTGTTGCATTTTATTTTCTTAATATATGTATAACTAGTACAGTTGTAACAATTACTATTACAGTTAAAATGCGATAGGATCTTTTATATTGTTACTAGCGGCCGCCCGCGACTCCGTCCGCGTGGATTTCGATTTCCAATATCCTATGTGTTATTCTGATGTATAAGCTATATTGTGGTACAGTTTCATTCAAATCCATTCAGCAGTGTTTACGTGAAAGAGTAACAAACATCCATACATCCATACAATCCATACCAGAGCGGCGCGTGATGAAAAATAGTCGATTATGCAATCACACACAGTCCGTGCGATCGTGCTTATTGGTTGGATTTACTAGTGTTGCCTTTTATTTTCTTAACACATAACTAGTCCAATTACTATTACAGTTAAAATGCGATAGGATCTTTTATATTTCACTAGCGGCCACCCGCGACTCCGTCCGCGTGGTATTCGGTTTCCACATACATAGGTATGTACTATAGCCTATGTGTTATTCTGATGTTTAAGCTATATTGTGGTAAAGTTTCATTCAAATCCATACAGTAGTTTTTACGTGAAAGAGTAACAAACATCCATACATCCATACTTACAAACTTTCGCCTTTATAATAGTAGTAGGAAGTAAATGTTTACATGTTTAAAATTTTGCGTGGTCGAACATTATAAAAGCATAATATATACGCGTCGAATAGAGAACCAACTCTGTTTTTTTGTCGGTTACGACGCAGATATTATCGTTTTGATACTATACTTTTAAGAATTACACAACAACTTAAAAACAATCGACTTCAAATTTTTGAACTCGAGGAAAACAAAGTGTCTTCCGTTGTCGATGACTGCGCATCCGAGCGTACAGAATAATTGTCTTAGTTTTATTCATGCCCCAAGCATTTGTTGTGGTTTTCGTAGGGATAACTTTAACCCACTTAGAATATGCGTCTACAAGAATTATTATGTGCTGGCCATGTACTGGGTCTGCGAAGTCCAAATGTTTATTCAATTCTTATTCATTTATCAATTCTCAGATAATTATTTTTTTAATTTTTCCGGCACTTTCTTTCTATGGTCAGCAGTTCGACCTCTTTGCAGCCTTGGATAATCATGTCATCAAAGAAACGTTTCGTTCTTGCAGTAGCTTATCCATAAACTTTTGCCATAGACTTGGTGCTACTTTCGCACCAAACAATAGCCTCATCAATCATCATCAACAGCCTATCGCAGTCCACTGCTGGACATAGGCCTCTCCTAGGGCTCTCCACTCAGCCCAATCCTCAGCGACTCGCATCCAGCTCTTGCCAGCCATCTTGCGCAGATCGTCACTCCACTTTGCCTGAGGGCGTCCTACACTGCGCTTTTTGGGACTCTTGCTAAAACGCCGTATCGACTCCAGAACTCGTTACGCCAGAATATTAGCCTGTTCACCTTTAAATTGCCTTTATGCGTAATCAGGGTTTGCCCTAATGCGCTCTCTTCTTCCATGAACAATGACCATGTTTAATACTTAAGTAAGCTTAAGTAATGTCGAGTGTTCAAAAGTATTTACCTCCCGTTTTAAGTAGTTTACATTTATTGATAAATAAAACTAATAGTCCGGTCAATTTAGACATTCGAAGTTACATAAATTCCCACCTAGCTGAAAATCGGTAAGATTGTTTAAAATATCATTAAAAACAAAATTTGAAATTTCCCCATCTTTCCCCTGTAAGGAAAAAAAAATATTCGAGGTCAAAGGTCCACAAAAAGAGTTTTTCGCGATTTTCAGCAAAACGGTAAGTTTTATCATAAAAATACCTCAGACAAAATTGTAGATCATAAAATTATCTACAAAAAATGGGGCAGTTACCCACTAACCCACCATTCTAACCCACTGGTGGGTGGAGGGGTAACTCGAAAATTTTAGTAGTTCCCACCCACCCACCGCGTCAAGGCTGGAATTCTTTATCGATGTGTTTTGTCGATAATGAAAAACAATATGTACGATGAAATGAATTGTTTATTAAATTAAATTTTAATATTATAACAAAAGGAGTTTCTTAACATGTATATAACCTTTTCACAAAATATCTCAATCAATCAATCAATCAATCAATATCATTTATTGTCACTAGTTATAGGTTTAGTACAGTTTAGCAGATGGTAAGCATTATAACAATGTTCACTATAACCTACCCATAATCAGGGCATACAATATTATTTTTTCTAAATTTATAGCTATTACATTTATAATATATCATTACAATAAATTTATTTATATATTCTCATTTGCCACTTTCATAAAACAAAAGTACCTACGATGTTTTACTAAAAGAAATAAAGAGATAAAATATGAGATGCATTAAAATATACAAAATATATAAGGGACATTTTATTTTAGCTGTTCGCTACTGGATACGAATCAGTTTATAAAGTATGCTTTGAAAAATTAAGGTGGCAGGTAATAAAATTAAATGTAGGTTTTGAAAAATCAATTGGGATAGTGGAAATGGAGACAGCGAAATGGTGAGGTCTTATAAGCTAAGCGTTATAGCTTTTTAGGTTATTAACTATTTCTTTACAAAATACTTCAAAAGAATCAATGGTACTTTGTTTAGATATTAATTGGTCGATTTGGTATGGTGGGATATTAAAATATGAGCAAGTAAGTTCGTGATTAGTTCTCTGGCGGCAAAACTCTGGGCATTCCTTAAGGAGGTGTTCTATCGTTTGTACACTTGTGTTGTTGCAGTTACATCGGTCTGTGTTAGTATGCATGCATCGCTGCATGTATATATATATTTATTATTATTTCGTATTTTGCACATTGAACATGAGCACGGAAATTAAATTTATACGCCGCAATCGCGGCAATATTTTATTATATAAAGGGCATCAGTATGTGAGCCAAAAAAATATGCTAACAAATCGTCAATTTGGAACTGCACAAGAAAACAGAAAATCAAATGCAAAGGGTTACAGGGAATTCGAAATCAGAATGAACTATTAAGAAATCGTCCGCGTGTATTTCGATTGCCGCACACATAGTGGTATACTGTAGCTTAAAGCCTTCCTCGACGGATAGCTATCCAACACAAAATAATTTTTCAATTGAAACCAGTAGTTCTTGATATAAGCGCCTTAAGACAAACAAACAAACTCGAACAACAAACACAAACAAACAAACTCTTCAGCTTTAATATTATGTGAAAAGTTTATATGTTAAGAACCCCTTTTGTTCGTCCACGTTGGTTTCCTGTTTATAATATTAAAATTTAATTTAATAAACAATTTATTTAATCCTACATTTGTTTTTCATTATCGACAAAACACATCGATAAAGAATTCCAGCCTTGACGCGGTGGGTGGGTGGGAACTACTAAAATTTTCGAGTTACCCCTCCACCCACCAGTGGGTTAGAATGGTGGGTTAGCGGGTAACTGCCCAAAAAATGTATTAATACTTTTTTTTCTACGAGCCACCGTTTTTGAGATATAACGATTCTAAAAGTTGCAAAAGTTGTAATCGTCTTAATATGCACACGTTTCCTCGCCACCTATGAGGTAGTGTACTCAGCGCAAACAAAAACAAAATTTAATTGAATGTGCTGAAGTTTTTAAAAATAGTAAATCTACTTGACAAGAAATTATTACTAACGGCATTCGCTTTCTTCTTTCTATGTACGGAGCTCCTAAAAAAACTACCTGCTTAGATAAATATAGATATTATGCATGTTTCGTTAAAAACACCAAAAGTAAAAATCAAGTACAATTAGCTTGTCTTCCTCAAACCTCAGTTGCTGCTCATCAACATCTTTTTAGGGTATATTACCAAGTTCAAGTGTGGCTTGGTTATCAGCTAGACCCTACAGAGTGGGGTTGGAAGTTGGTCAACAATTTATTAGAACCAGTGCACACTTTACTTCCACCTGCGCCGGAAAAACTGCTGAACTCGATTTTTTGCAAATGCAAAAAGGGATGCAGTGCTAAATGTGGTTGCAAAAAAGTCGGACTGTTCTGTTCTCCGGCATGCACGCATTGTCAAGGCCAGTTGTGCTCTAATATTGAATCACCAACAGTAGAGGATCCGTTTGATTCCAACGAGGCAACATGCGATACATCGCTATTAACGCAGTTTTCATGCACTCAGGATGAAGATGAAGAAGAAGAACAAGAACAAGAAGAACAAGAACGAGAAGAACAAGAACAAGACGAACAAGAACAAGAAGATCAAGAAGAAGAATTTGAAAGTTACGACTCGGACGATTAAAGGAGTCAATCGTTTTTGTATGGAGAGTTAGGCCCACATAAAATTTTGGCGTTTATTTACGAAATGGGTATCAATTTATTCCTTATAATCTCCAGATTATAGTGGTAACATTATTTTTTCATATTTTAACCGGAATCGTTAGAAATAAGATGTGAAAATATATATTAACCTCATTAACTAATCTGTCTATTTGCTTTCCTGACTTTCAACGCCTGAACCGTAAAGACTTACACATAAGGGCGATTTTCCATTATGTTTTTCCTATGTATCTGAAATAAATCAATTTAATATGACTAGTGGTCGCCTGTGGCTCTGTCCGCGTGGGATAAGGTTTTTCACAAATAGTCTTAAACTATAGCTTAACATATTTTAGTTAAAGCCTGGCTCGACTAATGGATAATCCAAAGCAAAAATATTTTTTCAATTCGATCGAGCTGTTCCTGATAGTAGCGTGTTCAAACAAACAAACAAACTACAGCTTTTTAAATTATATAGTATAACCATTAATGACAGTTGACAGACGGAAGGTTTCTGACATTTGTATTCAGTTTTTAAATAAAATCAAAATCCGGCAATAGACTAGCACTTGCGTTCCGTTATACGGATTTTTTGTATTGTTTATTCTAATTATTTTATTTCATTATTTTAATTGATTAAAAGTCACTACCAATCACCGCCTTAGATAAAAATTGGCATGAAAACCGTTCCAAAAATAAATTGCGTCTCCTTTATGTTCGATTTCAAGTAGTTTATTTTAATTATATTTATGAAAACCTTTTTTCCGTCAGTTATCTGTATGTCAGCCATTGTTTACTAATCTTTGGACAGATAGTTCACGGATATAATCAAAATAAGGCTTTTTATTTTAGTTTTATGAACCCGGTTTCGTTTGAAATTCACTTCAATTGCAAAATTCATAAAAAATCATATAATTTTTTTACGTACTTCTCTTTCTCTTAAACGTTACCGATTGTTGGTGGGCCCAAAAAAAACTGTGTCCTTTCTCTACTTTATTTTTTAACTTAAATTGCTTTTATCTTTTCAATCTCTGCGAATATCCATTATTTTTCAATAGTTTCAAATTAAACGGGATCAAAACTAACCGGTGGAATAGGCCTACTGGGGAAACCACGTTAAAAAAACGCGCTGAGTACACTACCTCATAGGTGGCGAGGAAACGTGTGCATATTAAGACGATTACAACTTTTGCAACTTTTAGAATCGTTATATCTCAAAAACGGTGGCTCGTAGAAAAAAAAGTATTAATACATTTTTTGTAGATAATTTTATGATCTACAATTTTGTCTGAGGTATTTTTATGATAAAACTTACCGTTTTGCTGAAAATCGCGAAAAACTCTTTTTTGGACCTTTGACCTTGAATATTTTTTTTTCCTTACAGGGGAAATATGGGGAACTTTCAAATTTTGTTTTTAATGATATTTTAAACAATCTTACCGATTTTCAGCTAGGTGGGAATTTATGTAACTTTACTCTTATTTTTTGGTCTAATTTGACCGGATTATAAAATTAAAAACATTTCTCATCCTTTCTACTAAACTGTCAAAAATCAACATAGCACTGATTCCTCTTTCAATTATACCAAAAGACAATATTATTATAAAATGTAAAAAATATAAAATGTTAGCACAAAAAGGACTCCGTTCATTTCAGCGGATATAATCTATCATTGGTATCGGATATTGTTCATCTTTAATGAGTTTATGTAACTTGATTTTGTAGTTAGCGCACAATTCAATACTCCCATTTGGTTTTACGATTGGTACTATGGGTGTACACTATTTTGAGTTATTAACGTTTTTTATCACGCCTATCGTGCCGTTAATGCATAATACGGAATAAGTCGTAGTTTGATAAAAATGGGTGTTGTGCCTTCTTGTTTAAGCTGCCTTGAAGTTAGGGTAGTTTTCCGTTCTAGTGAGATTTCATTTAAGGGAGGAACGTTCCCCGCGTAATTTGAGCCCATGACCATGACCTCTGAGATTTTAGAGTCACACAGTCTGTGCCATCGTGCTTATTTGCTGAATTTCCTATAGTGTTGCCTTATTCTTTGCGAACGACTATAATAATGTATTGATTCAGCAAATGTTTGTTTCCGTTAGGACTTTTCTAGGGTCATTACAGTAACTGTTATCATCAGCATCATCAGCCTTGATTTTATCTATTGTGAAGCCTAGGGAACGCTGCACCTGATTTGCCCAGTTTGGCTGCGTAACTCTTACTATGTTTTGATCTTCGTCTGCGACGTGCTTTCTGAAGCATGGAATCATATTTGTTACCGCTAGAGTCAGGGTCTGCAGAAGCAACGGAGCAATAAAACCACCTCAAATCTTTGGAAAGTCACAAGTGACAATATCTTTTTCCAAACAAAAAACTATACAAAACATCATAATATAAAACATAGATTCCAAAGACAAATATAACTAAAAAATGTTTGTGTCGGTAACATGGTCCCGAATATTACCCTCCCCCCCCCCCCCCCCCTTTGAAGACAGGAAAAGAAAACAGGCAGACGATGCTGAGACGGTGCGGGGCCGCATATAAAAACAGCTTCCGAAGGGCGTCTTAGTGTGCCGGTGCTCGTGAGGATGTCGGCCTACCTAACGACCCCGTCCCTTGTCTGGGATGGTCTGGATAACCCGCCTTGGGCCACGCGCCCACGCGCGAAAAAAGAGGTTTGCGTTGGCAACAATATTTTTTATAAGACCATCAGGTTATTCAAGCCTCTAACATTCTACCAAACCCTTATAGAATGAAAATTTTCGCGGCGGGATATAAACCCACGAATTACGAGGTTTTTTGAGCGTAATGAAAAATAGTCGATAATGCAATCACACACAGACCGTGCGATCGTGCTCATTGGCAGGATTTACTAGTGTTGCCTTTTTCTTTGCGACCGACGGTAATGTATTGATTTAGCAATTTTCTGTTTCTGCGGTCAAGAATTTTCTAGGGTCACTGAAGTAAATGTATCGACAAATAAATCGTTACTCGCCAAAACCTTGTAGAGGTTTTTATAAGTTTTTGTACCTACTGGCTAAAACAGTTTTACTAATGGTGTAACACATTTATGAAAAAAAATCTTTGCCGAACGTAAAGAGATACCAACAGCTTGCAGATCGACTTTTTCAAATTGAGCATTTTATTGTTGGCAAAAGTAAGAAGGAAACAGGAGTTCGCATATTTTTAAGACTGACCCAATATCTTCCGGCCTTAGACTGCACTACAGTGCAGTCACACGCAATCTGTGCATTTCTGTTTTGCAATGATTTACTGTTATTGGTTTTGTTGACCCAGAGGCCGCTGTCTCCAGACGACTATTTCGCAATCTCTTCGATTAGAGATTTATGCTGATCTCTTTATCTGTATTCAAATGGTGTTGATTACCAACTATTCCTACTAATTTCTATATATACTAACTGTGCAGTTTATTTGTATGGTAGTAATAAATCACAAAAGTAGGAAAGAAAATACACTTCATCAATGGCTTCACGTATACATATATTATGTATTGTGGTACCTAACATCCACAAGACTGCATCGGTTGCAAAAGACTGTGCTTGCTGCAAGTTTTGCTGCTTACTGATTTATATCTCCTAACTTACATTTTAAATTAAACATTAATTTTGAATACTTTCCTTGCTTCGCACTGAAAATAATGTCACGTGTTCTCTTTGAATTGATTTGCCTTGTTCGCATTTGTACTGATAGTAAAAAAAGCAGCCGTTGGTGAGGCAGCATCGATAAACCCTGATCGAGATAATCAGATCCGTTCTTCTGCCTCTACCTCAGTTTTGACAAACCAAAGCAGTAAAGTAAAGGATGTACCTTATCCAGACGTCAGGTAATTATGATTATTTTGCTTGCAACGATATAAGCAAGTTTTTAAGTTAAATTGCTGAAAACAGTTTGATTATATGGAATGTTGATGATGAAGTAATTGTAAGATAAAACTAGACTATTCTTGATGAATATGCAGGCGGGACAAGTAAAACGCAAAACGTTTGTCAACGCCCTATTTTATTGACAGACAAGAGTCTTCGAATCTTTAGTTTTGTCCAAAGAGTATCCAATCCAACTATGTAGTTATATTTATAACTACATAATAACAATTCTTCTAGTTCTTGTTATTGCCAAATGCGATTTTTCTACTTCTTTTTTGTTGCCAAATCGAATATAGAACATACGATTTATAAAAAAGAATCAATAGAGCAAGGAAGCACCATAACATTTTATTAAGATAGGTGATGAATATAAACAAGTGCAGTGTCATTTAGAGAGCTATAATTCACATCGTAATCATGACACAACCATGATCGTGTTTCGCTGCAATTGGGTGGAATCTCGATTGATTTCTATTTGTTTTGTTGTACATAGTATCCGTGATGGATCGTGTTGAATCGCTTAGCGTAGATTGTTTATCAGAACGCTAGAGTTAAATTGAAAATGTTGAGCGGTAATGGGAATATTGTAGCGCTTGTATTGTTTATTTTACACACATTGGCAGGAGACATGCACACGGTAATTAACGGTATATAGTGCATGTGTTATCATAAATGTGAGAGTTTGTTTGAACTGATGCTTGGACGTTTCTGGCAAATCAGACAAAAGTGTTTGTAGAATAGTACAGAAAAGTAGAAACATTTAATTTGATGAAAACAACAGTGCTCTTACAAGTAATAAGTAAATGAATGTTGTTGATGATGGTGACCTTGCTAACAGATAAGTCTTTGACCTAACCATAGTGCACTAGCTTGATGCGTAGTGTCGCATGAAACGCTTTGTCGATTTCCAATTTTTGACTATGTACTATATTTTAACTAATATGTCTAACATTTATGCTAGAGATGGATTTTTACGCCCCACACTTTTATTCAACGTAGCATGCCATCCTTCCAGATCATTTAAAAATTGTACTCTGGTTGTCTACTAGAATAGATACAGGAAGAGCTGATACTTGCAACAGTGATGCAACGAAGCTTCGCAAATAAGAAGCCTCTTCGCATGCCTCTAACAGTGCAATATACTCGGTTTCTGTTGAAGAGAGTGCAACGCAGGTTTGCTTTTTGCACTCCCATGCCACCGGGTTTCCTCCAACTTGAAAGCAATGACTGGAAAAAGATTTCCTGTCTTTCACGTTACCTCTCCAATCGGCATCCACGTATCCATTGACCCTCATTGAACCACTCGCTTTATAGCTAGGAAGATTAGGCTATAGTCCAACGTCCCCTTCAGATATCTCAGCACTATTTTTGCTACATTTATGTGGACCTGGTGACAACAAGAATTAAATTGTGACAAGCCACTCACAGCTGCTGAAATGTCTGGCCGCGTATTACACGACAGATAGGAAAGTGCTCCTATCAGTGACTGGTATTTTATACGGTTTGGGTTATTTAGAACATCACTTCTGTCTCTCTTCTGGATTTCCGTGTTGAGTAATCTTAAATTCCGTTTAATTTTGATATGGGGAATTTTGTTTGGGAGCCGATAACCTCTTGAAATATGGTGGATGCAGTGGGATTAAAAAGGTGATGCAGTTTGTAGATGAACACTTTTTTATTATTTAACTTTTAGTGTTCACACGATCAACAACATTATTTAGCAACCTGTGTTGCTGTCTAAAAATGCCAACAGTATCTCCCACGAACTATGCAGTTCTGAAATACATTAAAATAACACATACTGTCATGAAAATCGTTTTCTGAAACAGCAGGGAATCTTTTCTTGTGACTGCTCCAAAATTTTTGGTCTGAAAATGAAAAACCATGACAATTTCATATAAAATTTCGAATTTAATTTATTTTGTTATGTTTCATTAGTGATCTCAATACTCTATTTGTTGTTGTTATAGTCATTATTTTTGCTATTAATCTTAATCATTTACCCGTTTAACGGAAGCATAACAAAAGTTATTAATTTAACATGCAAACTTTTTGTTTCTGTCACTTTTATTTTACTAACCTAACTTTATATTAATTGTCTGGACTGAATGAATTTTAATATTGAAGTTTATTCACACTGTTACACAAATTTACTAATTATTTCAGGAAATTATATCAAATATGGACATAAATTGTAATGTTCATACGGATTTGTCAACATCAGTAAGCAAATGAACCTAATTTCGAAATTAGCTTGTTTAGTGCTAGAATTCAGTGTCTCATATTATATCTAAATCTCTAATTTAGATATAATTAGCTTGTTAAATGCTAGAATTTAGTCGAATTTTAACCTAGCTCGTTATCGTATTATTCAGTATTTAAATTCTAATATTATAAATGTGATGTTCGTTTGGATGTTTGTCTTTAGATCACGCTGTAATTACACAACGGATTTTGATGAAAGGTATACGGTATACAGACAGGAAATGGGCTAACTCGGGTGATATATGATACTTTTTATCCCAATTAATCAAAAAACTCAAAAAATCATTTATTGTGCATACTTAAAATCATCAATCAATTAAATGCTCCCGTGGGATAAAACAGGAATCCAAATAACGCGGACAAAGCCGCGTATAAAAACTAGTACAGTATATATTTAAAATACAGAATGCGTTCACAAAGCCGCAGAGAGAGCGGTCGTTAATGAGATCCAGTAATCTCGTCAAAGCCAAATTGACATGGTTAAGCACTGATTTCCCTAATACCGCCGGCGTGTTTGAGTTGCATTTGTTATGCGGAGCCTTACTGTACAAGTTTACAATACGTGTGAAGGATTATAAAATATTAAGACAGAGTAACGACTGACTGGTAGCTAAGTGGTTTAAAGACTTAATGTTGGTCTAATTAGTGAGATTTTAAGTTGATTCAACGATTCTAGGAAAGCATTTTAATAGTTATGGCCTATTTGTGTGCAACAGTGCGATGTGCAAACTCAGGTATTTTTCTATTGTCTTCAAACTTTTTGCTACAAAATTGATGATTTAATTATGGTACCTTGGCGTAACACAGGCTTTGCTAGCACGGAATGTAAAGAGTTGAGTCTGCATACCATCAGTTTGTCTTTAAGAATATTTTTTGTTAAAAATGTACTGGTTCTTCATCAGCACCTTGAATTATATACCTATGTACTGCTATACATGTTTGGTTGTTCTTGTGGCACGCGTGTTGTTTGGTAAAAGATGCTCCTGACCGTTCTACTTTACAATGTTGGATATATTTAGGCTAAAGGGTAGTGTACTGACGGTACTGTGCACCCACTTTATGAAATTAAAGTAAAGTATTTGTATATGAAACATTTGATAAATATGCGGACGAGCAAGTTAAACGCAAGACGGTTGTCGACGCATTTCTTCAGTGAAAGAAAATATGGCCTGCCTTGTTGACTCTGATCGCGATATCTCAGCTCTTTCTTAGTGTCGCATCATTTCTAGGAAAGTTCCCACGGATTTTTCATTACGAATAAGTTCAAGTTGAGCATCTTGGATAAATTTATCATTTAGAATTAATTTTTTTGGCGTTTTTTTGATTTGTCAATTTTTGTTTCAATTTGCAGTTTCTTTACCATGAAATAGTTAGCGTCTTTTTAGAGCTTATGCACAGCGTTTAAGGAAATAGGGTTTTTTAATGCAATGGCTTTGTTCAGCCTAGGGTGCCAACCTTCAATTACATTTGTTGTCCTATGTTGTTCACCAAAGATATTCCAGACTGGGATATAGTTTTTCGTTGAGTTTATTGCTTTCATAGCGATTTTTTGGAGCTCATGCACAGCATTTAAGAAAATATGGTCTCTTAATGCAATGGCTTTGTTCAGCTTATGATGCCAACCTTCAATAAATTTTTTTGTCCTATGTTGTTCACCAAAGACATTCCAGACTGGGATATAGTTTTCCGTGATGTCATGTGCCTTCCATGTTTTTCCTGAATTTAGTGATATCTGGATCTGGATCAACAATTCGTTTTCGAGTCGAGTAATATAAAGCCACCCATTGTTCACTTTTGACTCTGGCAGCAGTGGTAGCGCTGCTGTTAACGCTATCTCTCGAATTTTGTTTGTATCTTGCTGATCAGTCAGCTTTAAATCACGGCCTTCATCCCATATAGCTCTTTTTAAAATGAGTGTTACATCCTTTCAGTTAAATAGAAGGGAAAACTTGTTTTATTGCTTTCATAGCAGCCTTCTCGAAAGTCGGTTCTATATTTTATTGGTTGTCAGTTTGGTATTTCTTTCTTTATTAACTCAAATAAAATTGCATATGATGCAGTATTTCGGTAAGTCATAAATGCATACACTAGCGGTATGATGTTTCCTGTAATAACCAGACTGCCAAATCCTGGATCAAGGTGGACGTTGGACAAACCCCTTCTTTTCCCTTCTTTTCAGCTGTAAATGTTTTTTTTATGGCATAGGCGGCAAAAGTGCCAACGGGCTGTTCCCAGTGACGTAGGTAGGCCTGGTGTTTGTATTACTGCAAAGTGTGACCCGCCTCTGTCCAAACTGATACTCTCATAATTTGCAATTGTGCATAAACTAACGTGTGTGGTGTAGTGGGCCATCTGCTTCCACAATAGTCCGGTTAAGCCGTCGATGTCGAGGGGGGTTGTGCCGTTTTCATCCTATGACATTTCATTCTATCATTCTACTTATGACGTGCAGTTGCCCTTACTACATGGTGTGTGAAGCGGTCAGCCCATCTTATGGCTACGGAACCCTTACATGTGCATGTCCGACATGCTCTTGGCCGGTTTTTTTTACTCCGTTGATCTTATTTCGAGTATTGTAAAGACCAGTCTTTATATTTTTGAATTCTGACAGGCTTGTTACTAGTTTTAGCCCTTGTAGTGACAATAAAGTTTCTTTAAACACTGTGGGTATTGGTGTTTTAGCCCTTGGTCATGTAGTGACAATAAAGTTTCTTTGAACACTGTGGGTATTGGTGTTTTAGCCCTGGGTCATGTAGTGACAATAAAGTTTCTTTAAACACTGTGGGTATTGGTGTTTTAGCCCTTGGTCATGTAGTGACAATAAAATTTCTTTGAACACTGTGGGTATGGGTGTTTTAGCCCTGGGTCATGTAGTGACAATAAAGTTTCTTTAAACACTGTGGGTATTGGTGTTTTAGCCCTTGGTCATGTAGTGACAATAAAGTTTCTTTGAACACTGTGGGTATTGGTGTTTTAGCCCTGGGTCATGTAGTGACAATAAAGTTTCTTTAAACACTGTGGGTATATTGGTGTTTTAGCCCTTGGTCATGTAGTGACAATAAAGTTTCTTTGAACACTGTGGGTATTGGTGTTTTAGCCCTTGGTCATGTAGTGACAATAAAGTTTCTTTAAACACTGTGGGTATTGGTGTTTTAGCCCTTGGTCATGTAGTGACAATAAAGTTTCTTTGAACACTGTGGGTATTGGTGTTTTAGCCCTTGGTCATGTAGTGACAATAAAGTTTCTTTGAACACTGTGGGTATTAGTGTTTTAGCCCTTGGTCATGTAGTGACAATAAAGTTTCTTTAAACACTGTGGGTATTGGTGTTTTAGCCCTTGGTCATGTAGTGACAATAAAGTTTCTTTGAACACTGTGGTATTGGTGTTTTAGCCCTTGGTCATGTAGTGACAATAAAGTTTCTTTGTACACTGTGGGTATTGGTTTATTTTCCACTGACCTCACTCTGTCCTTGAGATTCAAAATGCAAACTTACTTTCACCATATTTTTAATTTCACTGCATTCAAATCTGTGAGAGCTTTATTTTAAACGACTTTGTTGATAACTCTGGCACTTCCAAAGCAAGCAGGAGTTTTTATGCAACGCCACATTATGCTACCATCTTTGTTTTCCTGATTTTTATGAAACTGATAACCGTTATATAACAACAATTTACAGCCACGTTTTGAATCAACATAACCATGACAATTATTTTGGTTTTTAGATAATAGATTCGCTTCGCTGGTCTGACAGTTGCATGTCAGTTGTCACGATCTTCCCTTTTTACCCAAAGATGTTTTTCCAATATCTTTGCTTTTTATAGTGATTTCGAACTCGCGAGTCTTAGTTTTGTAGCCAGGGTCTGTGACTACTAGACCAAATGGGCCCGCCTAATTAACATATTACTAGCTTCGAACTTTAATACCGCCAATAGGATAGCTGATTTCCATTATAACATTGTTTTTATTTTTCACTAGCCTTCCATCTGCGGTTTCCCCCGCGCGTAATTAATTGATTAATTGTTGATTTGCTTGCTTGAAAACTGTTTTAGGGTGAATGAAGAATTAGGATGAAACGTCATAGGACGAATACGGCACAACCCGTCGAGGGTCTTCTGCCGTACACACTTTTTGAAAAAAAAAACGAATGACCTCATGGACGTTGCATACCTCGTATTCTTCTATCCATTAAAAAATCTACATCAAAATCTTTTGCGTAGATACAAATGGAAAAAGAGTGGAAACTGGTTTGTTTTATTTTACCAAAGTAACTTCCCGTCCGACAACGTCTGCCTATATCACACGTACCTAGGTATGTATATTATATTTTATACAAAGAAACTATTAAGTCGAAGGTACGTATTACACACGAACTGCGTTTCATTTTAATACAACATCAATAGAGGCACTTCACTTCCACGCTCTTTTAACTTACGAGTAGTTCTCGGGTCGTTAAGTATTACTTCAACGGTATCTTTACACGGATCTCTGGATTCTATTGGATACGGAAGCACACCCTTATCTAGTATCTACCGTTTCCTTGACAAGTGTGTTTATGCGAAAAACAATGGGCATGGGAAAACACAGATGTGGTACAGTCGTAGTCGTTGACTCGGGATATAAATGTTTCACCTTTTTATTAGAGTTGAAGTTAAGAATATATTTTTAACGCTTCTTTCGAAGTCTATTTTCTCTTGAGAATATTAGAATTGCCAAGGTTTGTTTAGTCATATTTTGTTTGTGTGTGCATCTGTTTTTCCTCTGTTATTTCAAGAGTTATGGCCTAAATATCCAAAATGAAATGGCTGTTGGGTTCCTCCAGCAAATGCTTAAATGATTCCTTAATGATTCTTTTTTTTGGAAGATATGAGGGATTTGAATCTGGACCTTTCCGTTAAAACAAACTTCTTCCAAAACACCTGAGCCCTAAGGCACCAGAACAATATAATATTCACTGTTGACTTAAAATCGAAGAATCCGACTGTAATTCATGTTTGCTGAGGAGTTGACGTTGATATTCTGTAATAGCACTGTGTGTACATAACTTAAAGCTTGTATTGTATCGGATAAACAAATATGGCGCGGAGTAAATTAGTTTTCCCGTTTCTTGTTTGGCATTTGTGCGAGCTAAATTGGTTGTGACGTTAATGGCCGCTGTGAGATATATAATGTGGAAGAAATTCGAGTGTCTGTACTGAGAATGAGTATTATGCTTAACTTGCATCTAAAGAATTGTGACGGCTTTATCAGGATCGGATTTTTTTTTGTCTTCGGAAGGCAAGTATTTTCCGGATTTCATTTGTTCCGGATGCATAACCAGTTGTTAATATATTTAATGGTCCCTATATACGTTGACAGATTCGTCTGCAGACGTAGGAAGACGCATCTGCAGATGAATCTCTGCGAGCCGTTCACACCTCTGTATGTCAATCAGTCTGTGTTGGTTCTTGTGAGACGCAACACGGACGGACGCGTCACACATCAAATACCTACCACAGACGAGCAAATCAACCCCTCCACGAGTAGTGGAGTGATATCAATTGCCCGCTTATAATATGCTGAATTGAACTGACTATCCCATTTTAAGTTGGCACGGCACCAAACTATCAAAGCGTTCACCGTTAATACTCCTAGCTTGCTAATTCCTCTGTTGGCTTGAATTTTGATAGTAGTAATAAAATAATAGGTGGTTATCATTTTAGCATGCTACTGTTTCTGACACTTTCTAAAAGTGGACCATGTTCAAATGTGTTTGGTAATTGTACTGCTATTATATCAGAGATACAGATAACGTAACGTGAGTCTGCTTATTTAAGCATTGTTTAATAATATTATCATAATGAGACATGTTGTAATTTGAGCAATACATTTAATTGTGTTGTGAAACATAAAATGACTTCTTTTTGATACAAATAATAAAATAGAAAAAACGGTAAACTTGACTTACTTGGACGATCTTTTATTTTCAATGTGACAATTAAAAAGGATCAGAAAAAGAAAGAAGTCTATGACAAATATAAATCGAGCCCAAAAGAAAATCCACTTACTTATTGTACCATCATGTATAACCCAGGGGGTTATCGCCGGCAATGTAAATCTAAAAACAGACTTGTTGTAAAATTAATATGATTCTTGGACAACTTTTACAATGTTTCACTTGCTTGTTATAATAATTATTTACAATTATTATTTTTGATTAATACATTTTTGTTATAATTCCAAACGGCAGTTCGAACTTAGGTGGACGAAGGTGTGAAGTGTACTTATTATTCACCTCGGATGCACACATACCTTCGTTGTTTCTTTTTCTCGTTGAGAAATCGACGTTCTTGCAAAATATTTGATTGATTGAAAACCATTTGTCTACGTACTCTGCAGAAGATTCTAAGTCAGCATCCTGTTCTTCCCCGTTACCCTTGGGGCCATTTAACCATAGTGACACTATCTTATCTTGAATGCTCACCAGGCTACCGTACCGTTCCGAGAGTTTGGCATATTCTGCCGCGATGGAGGATTGGTCGCAACTCTTCAAAAGTTCCGTCAACTACTTGTGGGACTTTGAAAATTATCTTCTTGCGATTGATCGTGCTTTTTGCACCTTTTTCATTTTTGCCACAATCACGGTCGCTACAATGTGAAAGATAAAATGACTTCTCCCGATAAATAATAATAAAAGGACAAGGCCAACTTTTGTTGGAACGTTTGCCTAGATACCAAATTCATTTCCCACAAATTGATTGAGGCGTTGATTGCTTACCATCAGGCAATACGTCTGCTCGTTTGCTGCCCTATAATACAAAAAAAAAAAAAAAAAAAAAAAACAAACATGCCTTATTGCATTAGACTCGTGACTATCAGAACATACAATAACATAAAAAACTAAAGTCCAAGAACTTGAGGTAATAATTATGCAGACACGCAAAGATTGAATGAAAAAAACATTTCAATCCCTTACTGTAGCATTGTTTTGACTGATGACATGACGTACGTTGAATGTAAGGTCACCGTCAAAAAAGTGTTGTCTCCTTTTCGCTAATGTTTACTCTGTCACGTATTGTACATTATTTCCATGGCAACGCATTTAAATATTTGACATTATCTGTTGAAATACTGACAATAGTATTCATTCCGTTCTGCTTAAAGTAGTATTCATTTTGGAAAAAGTAATGAAATACTATGTTTAAAATATGTTTTATAAATGTAGCTGTTTTTCATACAAGATTATATTGTGTCTATTGAATAAGATCAGACTATCCGTATTTACGTTGAAAGAAACGCATGTATTCAAACGCAGTGTATAGCGGAAGTTATATTACTAATTAATATGTTTTAATGATAAGTTCTAAAAAATTCTCAAATGTATGAAAATTATTATTTTGATTTAATTAACTTTGTGTTTAAAATCGGTAAACTTGACTTGCTTGAACGATCTTTTATTTTCAATGTGTCAATTAAGGAGGAACAGGAAAAGAAATAAGCCAATGGCGAATAAAAATATCTTTCTTTTCGTGTCGATGGCAAAACAAAACTAAGATAAAATAATTACACATATTTAATATCTTAAAATGGTCTTATTTTAATCCGGAACAGTACCAGTAGCTCCTTAGATAAACGTTTGAGCTCTATTATTAGTACAGTACAGATTGCGCTATTATGTTTAACATGACAATCAATTGAAATTGACATTGAAAATATCTAAAACGTTTTATTCCTGAAATATATTCTATATTTCAGGAATAAAACGTTTAGGGTATCCCAACAAAATCCAATGATTTATCTCTGGGCACGTTTACCAACTTTCAAATCCTTTACTGTAATGAATTCTAGTTATAGGTTTGTTGGATTGGGTTTCATCAATTGAAACTGTGTGATTGATTAGCATATTTGGGTCAATATGTTTTATAATATGTATGCTCAAATCTATAAAACACTGCAATTTATTTTCATGCGATTTTAATATCACATGGAGTCAGAGAGATCCAAGATAATTGTTTTTGTGTTACGTAGGTACGCAGGATATATAATAGTGCACAAGTGAGTGCGCAAGCATAGGTGCACTCCCTATTCCCTCACTCTCATAATTCGGTGGGACAGCAATCTGACACGACCGTAGAATGATCAGGCGCAGGACCAACGGCTTAACGTGCCTTCCGAAGCACGCAGGAGCTCGAGATGAAATTTTTTGGTCACCCATCCGGTGACTGGCATCTGCGAACGTTGCTTAACTTTAGCAACCGCAGGCCGAGTGCGCTAACCACTGCGCCATCGAGCTCCTCAACTTGGCAATACTTGGCAAGTATGTAGTAAGTTACTCATATATTTGTGCAAAGCTACTTGCAAGTACTTCGTCGACGCGATAGGTAGTAAATCGGACTTTAATGCGACTTCTGTGATCGAGTTTTATCCCAATTTAGCGTCCAAAAGTATATTCTAAGGATTTTTCTTTTGGAAAAATATAGGTGTTGTCCATAATTCACAAGTTTCAGTAGGTAGGTATGCCGTTTTATTTTTTTCTTAATAATAAAGAGGTTGAATCGAATGCCTACAAACCAATTTGGTTATGAGTTTTGTCATTGTTTTTTTAACAAAAGAAGCATCCGTACCTTTTGGTTATGACATTGTCGGTCATGTGTCTTTTTTAATAGCTATTACTATGAGTTAATGGTAGTTCTTTTATTTTATGGGGAGGCAAACGAACAATTGAGTAAATTGAATTGTTGATCCTGCGTCTGAATTTCATATCGTAGCAAATGACTGCCTCATTTAAAAAAAGCCAATTTTAGCCCGCATAGAATAAGATATTTCTATCTTTTCATAATATTAGTAGTAAAAACATTGTATTATAAACTGCGGAAGAGTCCTTATCTTAAAATTAAATTATTCAAACACAAAGTAACACGGATGCAGAAAACAGTCTGACGGTAGAGCGCTATAAATTTACCAACTCAAAATGAAGTTCTTACATTGCAAAGTATCTCACTTAGTTCAAAAGCTAAACTAGATCGCTCAACAGCTGATGCGAAAATCTGTTAATCAGCTGATCGGAGCTAAGATGTTATACAGGATTTAGTCAGGTGTAGCTAATCCCCCCTTTAATCAAGCTATGTTCCTGCAATCAGCTTCATTATTTCACTTTGGCATGCGCTTTTGTTTGCGGTTTAAGTTATGACATTTTGGAGATTTAACGTATAGGGGATATAAAAAAGAAAATAGATACAATAATTTTATTTCATATGCATAGTTTTTTCATTGCATAGTATGATTAAGTAATAAAGTCTACTTTTCATGTCTGATCTATCAAAAAACAGCGTTCCCATTACTCTGTTAAATACTTTGTGTTTCTTTGTTTTCAACAACTTATCAACAAATAACTGTTAGCTTGCTGCTATACTACATATTTATTTTATTTATTTATTTATTTATTACACGAAAAAACATGTTTACATTATATACTTATATCTAATGGCTCTGCACTAAGCAAAATTTGCTTGTATCGCAGTAGCCAATACACTCCGTATACAATAGGAGTTAGTTAACATAGTTAACTTGATGTAAACAATTTCCAATTTTTTTAAATATTATCCTTACAGTATACTCCATTATATACATTTTACACATCGGAAAATGAATTTATTTGTTCCGCGTTCACATCGTAACTACTGAACCGATTTCTTTGAAATTTTGCAGACGCAAACTTACAAGTCCGGATTGTACTTTTTATCCCGGAAAAATTGGTATTCCCCAGGTAAAACAAAAATATTGTTTGCAATATAACCGAATTCCAAGCAGGCGAAGCCGCTGGCGGAAAGCTAGTGACTATACATTTTTGGGCCCTTATCCACAGGATAATGAACGTATCTTATTTTATTTCTCGCTATCGCTTATGACTTGAGTCCTTATATTGATGTGAGTCGATAGACTTGAGCTGCAAAGTATCTGTCAGTTGCACCTTGACATGAAGTAATAGGTTAAGCTTGCAGGGAGCTACCGGGTAACATTTACCTGTGTGGAGGGGAGGCTAAACAACTTTCTTGATTACGTGTTCTTGTGGCATTTCTGATTATAGTCTTTGAATATTTACATGTTGGGTATTATGATTGAGATCATTTGTAATTCGATATTTTTAACTATTATTGTATTTGGTATCACTTATACGCCTATTTGATTTTGATGAGCGATATCTGTCTGTAAGTATCTAGGCTTTTATGAAATAGTTCTATAGGTATACATATAAATAGCTCCATCAATACTTTCAAGAAACACACAAAAAATCACACAGCTTGGGCGCCCTGCTGATCAAATTTCTCGTAGTTCTAAGTCAGCCCATGGTTTTATCAGATGAGCTATCGGTTATTTACAACATAAACAAGGTGCAAGTGTTATCGAGGGACTTATTAACACCAAATTCTAGCTTGTATTGAGAACGAACCATGCCCATACGCACGCAGCTAGCGAACCGATCGAAATTGCGAAACGATACGTTAGACACAGTCCAAGAGTGTTGTCAAATGCAATTTGACGTGGAAGTAATGCCGCTAGCAAGCTATTGGTCATTTAGACCAGGTACTGTATGTTCCTTCTCTCCCGCTATCGCCTATGCCTTGGGCCGGTTGATATTGATACGACACGTTAGACACAGTGCACGAGCCGCCGGCAGTAGTTTGACGTGGAAGTAATGCCGCTAGCGAGCTATCGGTTATTTACACCAGATTCTGGATTGTAAAGAGAACGAACCATACCTACACGTACGCACAGTTCATTCGTCAGATATGGAAGCATCCTAAAGCCTTTTATTCACGTTCACATCGTGTGGAGTGCCTCAATATTTACAAACTTAAAATTTGATATTGCAACGATATATGTACGTTAGTAAGAGACACAGTTTAAGGTTATGTCAGCTGCAATTTGACGTAAAGGTAATATCGCTAGCGAGCTATTGGTATTTTACACCAGAATCCGGGTGTATCTTCTCTCCCGATTTTGTCTATGCCTTGGACCATTTGATATTGATACGACACGTTAGACACAGCCCAAGAGTCTGTCAAATGCAATTTGACGTGGAAGTAATGCCGCTAACGAGCTATCGGTTATTTACACCAGGAACCGTGTGCCTTCTCTCCCGCTCTTGTCTATGCCTTGGGCCGGTTGATATTGATACGACACGTTAGACACAGTGCACGAGCTGCCGGCAGTAGTTTGACGTGGAAGTAATGCCGCTAGCGAGCTATCGGTTATTTACACAAGGAACCGTGTGTTCCTTTTCTCCCGCTATTGCCTATGCCTTGGGCCGGTTGATATTGATACGACACGTTAGACACAGTGCACGAGCTGCCGGCAGTAGTTTGACGTGGAAGTAATGCCACTAGCGAGCTATTGGTTATTTACACCAGGAACCATGTATTCCTTCTCTCCCGCTTTTGTCTATGCCTTGGACCGGTTGATATTGATACGACACGTTAGACACAGTGCACGAGCTGCCGGCAGTAGTTTGACGTGGAAGTAATGCCGCTAGCGAGCTATCGGTTATTTAAACAAGGAACCGTGTGTTCCTTCTCTACCGCTTTTGTCTATGCCTTGGGCCGGTTGATATCAATACGACACGTTAGACACAGTTCACAGTTCAGATACAGTTATTCCGCTGATAGTGACCTATTGGTTACTTACACCAGGAGCCGTATGTTCCTTCTATCCCGCTATTGCCTTTGCCTTAGGCCGGTTGATATTGATACGACATGTTAGACACAGTTCAGTTACAGTTATTCTGCTGATAGCGACCTATCGGGTACTTACGCCAGAAACTATGAGTACCTTTCTTCCGCTATTGCCTATGCCTTGGGCCGGTTGATATTGATACGACACGTTAGACACAGTCCAAGAGTCTGTCAAATGCAATTTGACGTGGAAGTAATGCCGCTAGCGAGCTATCGGTTATTTACACCAGGAACCATGTGTTCCTTCTCTCCCGCTCTTGTCTATGCCTTGGGCCGGTTGATATTGATACGACACGTTAGACACAGTGCACGTCTCTGCCGGCAGTAGTTTGACGTGGAAGTAATGCCGCTAGCGAGCTATCGGTTATTTACGCCAGGGATCGGAGATGAGGGTTAACACTAAATATGCTCTCAAAGAACATTTAAGCGTGGCTTAATGGAGAAATATTAAAGTGTGAAATTGGGTGTTTGACAGCATCTTAAATAAATTATGAAACTCTTACATTAAAGAATACATTCAAAAATAAGCACAAATAGTTATGCTATAGTTACTGTTGCGCTTTTAACAAATTACTATTATAGTTAATCGGATCTAAAGTATTGATTTCACAATACTGACCTATGACGTCATAGTTTATTATATCATACGGTTTCCCTACAAGCTTACGTTTTTGACTTTTGAGTGATTTGACCTGTAAATCCAACACCGTATTAATTTATATTGAATCTACAAATATTTATTATAAGAGATGCTTTACTTATCTTACTCTCTCTTAATACTTTTTAAATATTATCATAAGAGAAGTTGTTAGAGTTGTGACTTAATGAAAATGTATGATTAACTTACTACAGTGATAACAAGGAATTTTTTTCTTCTTTTCGAAATATAAAATAATGTACAATAATACAGAACTAACATTTTGCTTGAAAACTTTATTTTACCGCTTTGAATCAATATAATTATTCTTTGTAAACTTTCTTCGGTTATATTATCATAATAAGGTTATTATAATTAGAAATATTATTTTACTTTTCTTAAGTTTTTCGTAGGTTCGCGTTTTGCGGTTTCAAATGCAAATATCCTCTTCGCAAAAGTTTCTTTTTCCACTTGACGAGTGTTTAAATCTTAGCAAACATGTCGCCCTATTTCCCTATCTAATGCAACTTAAGCTTTATTACGTGAGAATAAGGACCAAAATCAACACTACCAGTTACTTTTGACCAGACATTTAATTTCCCTGATTTCATTAAGCGAACACGAAACGGTATGAATCGGTTTAAAATAGTGTTGTGCGATTTTGGAAACCTTAGTAATCTATCGATAAAGTCTAGATCTTTAAAATAATGAGGCGTGATTATTATGTTTTCTTAATTAGGTATTATTTATTTATTCATACTATAGATCTAAAAAATACTTGATGAAACGACGTCTCAAAAAAAATAGTTTTTCCATCACAATGTTTAAATTAATATAACCCAATAAAATACATTCCCTATTTTCATGGTTGAAATAGTCTTCTCCCACTATTCCCCCATTTTAGCACATTATTTTATTTTTGTCATCAACTCCAGAATATATTTAGTATATCCCGTACAAGCGACAGTAATGTCGTATCCCAGCGTTCTTATTAATGTTTGATAAATTGCGCCGGGTTTGCACATCAATCACCCGCTTTCAAACTAGGGCACTGTCTTTACTAGAAAAACAGGTGACGTGCGAATTTTAACTTCTTAAAAGGGGTGTTTGTGTCAAGCGCTATTTCATAGGATTTTTAAAGTAGTGAACCGGCTGTTTTCAACATTACTTTGTACTCGTTATATTAGCTGTTTACTCTTGGTCCAATTTAATAGGAATTTTAACATTTTTTTATGAAAAGGAATATAATGTTAACTGTTGATGATATTATATTAATGTTTTTTCTTTAAATATGGATCAAATTATTTACATTGTGGGTTTTACATTAGTGCTTAAGTTTGAATGTGCAACTTATTCATTGTTTTACATTTAAAAAAACATTATTGCTGGGTTAAGATATTACATCTATTTAATTTATTTAAGGAAAGAAAACCAATAGCATTCGTGTTTATTTTCTATTAAAGACATACTGGTATAGTAGAAAAGTTCACCAGTCACCCTATTAGCTTATCTCCTGTATAAAACTGTTTCTTTTTCTTTGCACAATTCTTTTCTTTTTTATAAATCATCTTTTTAATTTTATCGATATTATGTACTTATATCCACACATCACTAATTTTAACTGGTTTTGGTACGAAGCCGCCACACTCGTGGGCACTAACGAGACTCACATTCAGACGTATTCAAATTAAGCT
Organism: Nomophila noctuella; assembly: GCA_958496325.1. Taxonomy (NCBI): domain Eukaryota; kingdom Metazoa; phylum Arthropoda; class Insecta; order Lepidoptera; family Crambidae; genus Nomophila; species Nomophila noctuella. The sequence continues at coordinate 5,012,463 of OY292501.1, forward strand.
TTTTGCTGTAAATTTTTCGTCGCTTTTAGGCCTTTTATATTTATACGCCTTGGGGCGTGTTGAATGAAATTTCGGCTTCTTTCAAATCGAAAATGGTTTCAATGGTTCAACTTTGTGCCACAAGTGAGCATAGAGGGTGAGAAATTTGAGTATCATTGAGATGTCTTATTAATGTGTAAATGCGGTACCATTAAAAGTTAGGTCGTAAAGTTACTTAGGAATTCAATAGCAACTTTCATGAAAGTTATGATGTGTGTTGAGTATAAGCTGAGTAAAAAGCGGTTGTATTATAATTCAAAATATAACACAATAAATCCGTATTCAAGGGGAACTGCTCTTTTTCCATTTCTGTTTCTTCCTTTATAAATACACTTTTGCTTATTTGGCTATAGTTCACTGGAGATTTCAAAAGCCATTGTTGAAAGTTATTTAAGGCATTTGGATGCAAAGGATAACCACACTTTTACAATACTGCTTGTATTCTTTTTGATACTGATTTCAACTGCATTACTTATTGATCATTTTCAAAATTAGCTGGATCCTTTGAGCATGCCTTAATACCCTTTTTGTACTTTTCCAGAAGGATGAATAGCTTCGAAACTCTTTTGTATCCCTTCGTTAAAAGCACAGTGTGGATACTGCTGCAGTGAAAGGCTTTGATTTCACTTGTTCACTATGTACACTAATGTACAGTACACCATTTTGATTTTGAACGCCTTATGTGTTATAGTAGCTACTATCATTACTAGTTTTAAGGTCAGTACTAGTAGATACTAGTCTGACCTTAATAACCTGTGAGTTAGGAAAGTAAGCTTTGCTCTTGGGTTTTGGTAGTAGGGATTCACCAGTGTCCAACTTGTCAAAGTTGAATATTGAGGAGCATTATGTGCATATATTTTTTGTGTTAAATATAAATTAAGGTTGCCAAATTAGAGTTTCGAATTACTATAACAGAAAATGACCAACTTGTTGGTACTATAATCAATGTATTTGATGTTGGGTGCTATTTTTTTAGCTTCATTTGACATTTATAGCTTCATACGATCGTCAGTAGATATTTTCATGTACTCTCGAAGCGTCGCTTCAGTTATAACGTAAATCAAGATGGCCGCGGTGGTAGCTGTCAGTTTTGCGAATGGGTAACCGTCGTCCCGAGCCGTGTTTGCGATGAAATTGGCTGCGATCGGCCGAAATATTTATAATCTGGCAACTTGTTTCGTGTAGGTCATAATTTACCATATAAATAAGTAATAAATAATAATATTCCCAATATTCCCGGACATGGTTCTTACAGGGCTATTCAAAGTCAGTTTCTTACTGAGGAACGAACAAAAAAAAGTTGATTGTGGAAATGTATTTTTTTTTAGGGTTCCGTAGCCAAATGGCAAAAAACGGAACCCTTATAGTTTCGTCATGTCTGTCTGTCTGTCTGTCTGTCTGTCCTGGCTCGTTCTCCGCTGTTTCTGAACCGATTGCCACGAAAATTGGTGGAGAGATGTATAGTGATAATTCAAGAATCGGTTTTTAAAATAATCGAAAAATAATAATTTTTACCCCCCCTCCCATACATCGAAAAGTAAATCCGAAAAACAAAATTCGACTTACCCCATCGTGTGGGGTATCGTTAAAAAGGTATTTTTAAATACAATAAAACTTGCCTTGAAACTATGTGGATCAAACACCCCAGTCTCGAGATATATTAATACAAAGTTAAAATTAGAGCGTCCCCTCCCCCTTAACTTTTGAAATACTATTACAATAATTCTGAAAAAAATGTCCTGTATACCTCCAAGTAAGTACTTTCAACGAAAACTATAGCGACCTCTGTATCATACATAGTTATTTTTATACAACTCGACCAACTTATGACGTGCAGTTGCCCTTACTAAATGGTGTCTTAAGCAGTCGGGCCATCTTTTAGCTACGGAACCCTTTCATGGGCGTGTCCGACACGCTCTTGGCCGGTTTTTTTGCAAATTAATGTGTGGATGACAGTTCATTCGTAATATTTGGAATATATTAAAGTTTTATGTAATTTATTAATTCATTAATATTGTAATTAAAATAAGTAGAAAACAATCAGGTTAGCAAAAAGGCACAAAAAACTGCATAATCATTGCCAATAAAAGCATGCTTAATAATTTATCCTCCTATGTATAAATATTTTATTATGGACGAAGTGTCACAAAATATACATTAACAAAGAGCTGGTAGCAAAATAATGAAAAAGAACTCATTAAACTGACCGAAACGATAATAGCAAAGCCGGCCAATTTCATTAATGGCCGATTAATTATGAGACGAAATGCATTTAATGTGCGATGGTCTTAATAAACAATTTATAGTGCTTTGTCCTATGAACCTATAATGGACCATTAAAAGAAATTTAAATAATTAATCTCGTTTATAACCAAATATGGACGCCGTATTATCGAACTTGCATTTATATTTGTTTTTCCAAGTGAAATAAAGAATAACAAAAAAAACTAAGTGGTTTCACATAAGAACTTTTTATGTTATAGGGAGGCAAACGAATATGATGGTCACCTGATGGTAGGTGATCACCGCTGCCCATGGTCATCAATTACAATTCGCACAAGGGTCGCAGATGGGTTGCCTGCTTTTAAACCCCTTTCCCTCCTCAAATAAGCTCTGGCGACCGCACTCACCAGCAGAAACGTAGGACAAATCCTGATTTACAGTCAAGCTCACAACTCTTGAAAGCATATTAGAAATACGCTTTCGAGCCAATAAGTAGATAGGTATCACAAATGTAAATTTAAAATGAAGCCGCCAACTAACTCAGCATCGAATTGGTAGGTGCATCTTTGTTTATTTGAAATCTTCTGACTAAATTATTGAAAAACTTGATTTCCAAGTAGTGGAATTATGGCTTTAATAAAATATTACCCTTTCTTTTCGAGCTATTTCTGCAGAAGCAATTACTGCTGTTAATTCGCTCCTTGTTTTAACGGAACTGTGAAATCATTTTCCTCATTAGCGATGCAAGAGTCTCTTGCAGTTTCGATTACAATGTAGCTAATTTAGTTCATGTTACTTAGTAAGTAATAGTCACGTGGTCTCTATAATATGATAGTTAATATTTTGGATCATCATCATCATCATCATCATCATTTCCCAGTTTATATGGGGTCGGCGCAATACGTTGACTTCTTCCAGACCGGCCTATTCGTCATTGCGTCATTTACAATTCTTTCACTCATATCTTCCTTCACACAATCCATCCATCTTTTCTCATTTGGATCATATCTAGCATGATACCGCCATCGAACTCAGTTACGTCTAGCGAGTTGCCATTTTTGCCGCCAACCTTCGCAGCCAACCAGCCAGTGACGTATGCCTCCAAAGAGTTTGGTATTCCTAAATTCTAACCAAAGAGTTTGGTATTGATAAGTAAGATTATTGATGATGGTAAGATTATTAATATTCGCAATTACAACTGCGCCGGCATATACAGAGTGGAATTTCATAATGCCACCTGAAGGGGAACCTACCCTAATACTGAAGAACTAATTAATTTCACTCAAAGGAAACATTGCTTTATTTTTGAGAACTGCATTCAAAGATTTTTGTAAATTCACCTGCAGCACCAGTAATTGAACTGACTAAAATCCGTAAAAGTTGCACCATGCACTTTTAATGCATCGATCGAATAATATGGATGAATTCTCTCTAACAAACTAAATTAATTTAAACAATAAACAAATAAATACAGGTAAAATAATAAACATTCCCTTATAAAAAAACAACATTAACAAAACACAGGACAAATATCCAGATAATTGGAATAATTCAAGCTAATTAGTCCGGGGATTAGATAAGTCCTCAGTCGAAACAGTTGTTTTTAAGTGCAACTTATTTCCACGCCACGGAAGCTTAGTTAGAACAGTGGGCTAAAACAATCACAAACAACTAGCCTTTGTGACCGATTCATTAATATTAAACTTAGTCCTCCAGACTAATACTTTATTCATTCAAACGGAAATTACTTTATCGTGGATTTATTCGCCAGATACAAAGTGTTTCGGAATCTAATTTGTATGCAGTTTGTAATGTATTTTTGCTACTTATGGTTGTGGAAATGTTTATAAATGGCATATCTTGGAGCTGAAGGAATCGAATCTTCACATTACCTAAGATAATAACGAAAAAAAAAACATAATTATTAGTTGTTCACTAATCAATTTTGTTTAGTGTTGGTACACCGATTAGAAAAGACTGACAATAAAATCACCTTTTAAGGCCTCAAAATTATATTTGATGTTTTCCCCCGTGTAAATTATTAACATACTTGCCTAATGCGGATTGGTGATCACAATCCCGGGATGTGTTCGGCAAAACCGACACTAAATATGTATGTTCCCCGACTCGAGAATTGAACCGCGAACCTCGAGACCTAGACCAGGTGCTTAACCACTAAACCAGAGGTTACTCATTCTGGGGGTAATATAAAACGTAGATTCTAGGAGGTCATTTTCAACCTTCACACTAGTTGTACAAACTCTGAGATTTATATATAACTTTTAATAGATATCAAGACTTTTTTTTTTTTTTGTCGCAGGGGAAATGCTACCTGATGCATACCCGATGCCGGGGGGCAAACGGGTTAAGTGGGGCTCTCCAACTAGGCATACCCACTAAAACCCCTGCGGCGCTCCCTCATCGTCCATAATTGGGAGGAATCACGTTAAGTAGCACGAAGCCTTCTACGCGATCCTCCCTGGACGGAGCCCGCCTACACGGCGGGCAGTACGCTGCCCCCACCTGAAAAGATGGAGGGGGCGATAGGGACAGCCGTGAGCGCCGAGCTGTCCCTAACAGGCAGTGGAGATATCAAGACCTGCAAATTCTTATATAATAAACATATTTTCGATTGGATTTAAGTGATTTTAATTAATTTATATAAGCTAGGGGTAAACTCAATTCCCTTACTTGTTCACAGGGGTAGTGACATTGAAAAGGTTAGGAATACTGCACTAGACCATCAAAGACATTTGATATAGGTATTTTAATAATCAACAGTACATACAAGGTTAATCTTATGATACCAGAGGCTTAATAGCACAGGAGATCAGGCAAACTTCTCCATGCAATATCACGGTCGCTCGGTGCGGTAAGGATAAGTACTGTTAGCAGCAGAATTGGAAAGAATTTTATTGATATAACATTAAAATAATATAAAATTATTTTTTCTTCTATTTCCTCATATTCCTGTTCTGAATTATTATAAAATTAAAATAAATAAACAAATGAGAAAACTGTTGTCATACCAAAAAAAAACCACTTGAATAAGTAACTTATATTTCGAAACATGTTTCTGCTGGTGAGTAAGGTCGCCAGAGTTCAGTTGGGGAGAGTATGGGTTTTTTAAAGGCATGCAACGCATTTGCGACCATTGTGCGATTGTTCATGTCCATGAGCAGCGGTGATCACTTCCCATCAGGTGACCCTCTCGTTTGTTTACCTAGTTATAACATAAAAAAGAAGGAAGGTGTGGTTCTGAAGACACCATGAATATTTTAGTAATAAATCGATAAAACAATATTTGTCAAACTATGACAGAACAGAACAAGCAACCTATAACATTAAAAACAACAAATTATGTGTACTCAATGCTTTGCTGACCGTACAGAGGACAAACGCAACGTGTATTAGTGCATACCGAGACACGTTTAACATACAAATTACTTGACCTCGTCTTGGCCTGTGTTTAGGGCAAGAGTTTAACGGGTTACTTTAGTTGTTGCTCAACTAAATTTACCTCCGTATTAGAGTTTAAGGGAGCGACGTAAATATAATATCTGGCGGTTTATGATAGATCATAACGAGTAATCAAATAAGTAAAAGAGTTACTTAACAAATTTTTAGATCGTAAAATGAATTCAATCGACGATCTATCTTTTAGTCGACTCTTAAACTACATAAGTGTAGAAAACGCGACCGAATTTTGGCCGAAGTTCATTTTCTATATAATATCAAGCGACGTAATTTCATCACAGTGTGTCATCTCCTACTTAAAATTCATTGCAGGCGTAAACCGAACATCGCGTATTTGAGGCCTTGTGTATTCTATACTCAAACTTAACTGACATATTTATAAAACACAAAAAAAATACACATACTTTTAGCATTGGCCGCAAAAATATTCATTTATAACAGGACTTCCCATATTTTATAATACACCGAAAGAGGAACCGTTAAGGAAATAAAAACTGCAATTTGTTTCAACTTTACAAATACAGATGGGGTACGAAAGAAAAGTTCAGAGACAGTATTAATTGAGCAAACTGCCAGTACCTGTTGTTGGAATCATCAATTTGCTTGTTTTACAGAAGATCCACGGAACCATTTGTAATAGTAACAAATGGATGGAGGCACGATTCCGTTCCGCCCGAAGTTTTTCCGATTGATATTAGTATAAATGAAATAATGTGGAACTTTTATTTGATAAACGATTTTATTTCAAAGAAGTATAAATGATTTATTTGTACGTTTTTTGTACAAGAGTCCTTGTTGGATAACAATGTTAACCATTCCCTTTCTAATTGAGGAGTTTGCTATCAGTACAAAATTAATATCTGCCTAGAAGTAATGAACATTTGAACGCTTTAAATAAAATGATCAAGAAAATGGTGACTCTACGACGAAAATGTTATAATAACCATAGACAATTGTTAATTGTTGCAAAGAAACAAGACAAAATAAAAATGAAATTGTAAACAATAATTCAAGTAAACAATTAAATCGGATTTCTGGTTTTCTTCTAACTTTGCCCGAGTTTGCTTTTCATCATTTCTCTAAATAGAAGTATGTTCGGAGCGTTTCCCTTAATGTAGAAGTCTTGTTCTGCACATCGCTTTAGCCACGCAGTCAATTTTGGGAATCTGCGAAAGAAATATATAAATAAATGATGTTATGTGAATCAAAAAATAAACTCAGAGGTTTTGGTAACTCAAATGTTATAAAACTTACAAATGTATATGGAGATTTACTAATTTTCAATACAATGTTTACTTATCTTTAATGTAAAATCAATTTAATGAGATCGAATGCCAAATTATTACTTGTACGTAAAAAGATTTATAACATCTTGCAAATATCGCTCAGTGAAAAAGGCCAGGAAAAGTTCATATTCAATACACGTGATTCACGGTTTCCAAGAATGTACAAAAATAGTGTTCGTTCCAGAGATTCTGATTAGAGTACTCAATCCATTCGATTAATAAATATGTATGAAAGATCAAAAGCAGTATTAATTGAGCAACGTCCGAAACTTATTATACTTTATTCAATATCAGCCCAGTGATGCCTGACTGAAGGGAAAATACCTCAAGCATTTGAAATTATTTTTCATTGCAAAGATAGGTATTGGTTCTATCAAGCCAAAAGCGGATTGGTTATCACAAAACCGGGGCTGTGTTCGGAAAAGTCGACACAAATTTTCCTCGTCGCGGGAACCGAACCGAAGATCTCACGATCACGGCCAGGTGCTTAAACCAACTTTGAGCAAAATGTAAACTTTTGCTTTACTTACTTTTCTCCATCTATTGGAAGCACTTCGTTCATGGAACTGATCGTTGATACACAGCAAATGTCTGCCAATGTCACTTCTTCTCCAGCGAGCCACGTAGCCGTCAGAAACTTCTCCATAAATCCATATGCCGTTTTAATCTTCTCCAAATTCTCTTGCTTAAGTGACTTTTCTTCAAAGTACAAGAGAGGTTCCTGAAATATACGCAAAAATAATGTCTGTAAAATGTTTGAAAACTATAACAATTCTCGTAAAGTATTTGACAATATGCTAAAATAGCTTGGACTCTATTAGCAACGCTATTTAGCCATAATATTAAAACTTTATTGAAGTAACAATGTGTAATCTTACATTTAAATTTTAATATACAAACAAAGAAAACTCCTCGGTATTTTAGGGCTTAGGATTTTCTAATAAAACTAGACAATATACGAGTAACTTACAAAGTATCACGAAAATGAACGAAAATTAAATGCTCCGAAATTCTCATTAAAAATTCCGCTGTTCCTAACTCGAGCTTCAGAAATAAAGTGTTATTTGCTGCATCCTAGCTGAAATTGAGCAGGTGACTTGCAAAAGCGAAGTCTGTCGAGGAAATACTATGTCTCGCCTGCCTTCTACGGCAGAATTGCGGATATTAGATGTAAAAGAGATGTTAAGAAACTACGTTAAACGATAAAGGTATGGTTAAAGTGTAAGTAGCATCTTTGTAAATACTAAAGAAAACTTTTCATATCTTTGAGTGCAATTGCCGAAGTAAACCAACATAATAGCTTATTATTGTCGAGGGTAACATAAAATAATCTTAGGACCAAAAACTTTCGATCAGTTAAGTATCCACATACTGAACTTATATATGGTCATATCAATTGTTATCGGAAAACATTATTTGATACTAGCGGCCGCCCGCGATTCTGTCCGCGTGGATTTCGGTTTTAGCACTCATAATGTTATATCATAGCTTAAAATTCCCACCAGTAATTCCTGAGATTAGCGCATTCAAAGAAGCAAACTCTAGCTTTATTTTTAAGTATATTTATTAGTATTTTGCGCAGAATATGTTTCAACAAAATGTCATAACTTACAACAGTGGATCTCAGGGTGGCGAACAACACTCCGCTATCGACGGGGAGGGGCAGTGGTCCAACTGTTCAGTCCAACTAGTTGGACCACGGGCCTCTACTAGGGGCAGTTGTCCAACTTTAAAAATAGTTGGACTACAGCACCTTTTGCAAGTTCCGTAGTCCAACTCGTAAAATATCTTGCCAACCCTAATAATCTCAAAAAATTTTATGGTTTTATATATTTTTAATTAATGATCTCCTGAACCTCGTTGCAGTAAATAGGTATAATTTGATTTTTACCTGTGTCAATTTGTACCAGGAAAAAAAACAAAATGAATAATTTATATAATTTTTATTTTTAACAATATCGAAATGAAATGAAATGTATTAAATTATTAAATGAAATTATTTATTCAGCAATTTGATTCACTTAGTAAATTCTTTTGCACGTCAAAACTTTTTTCGCCCTACCAGCGCCTCGACGTGAATGGCCTGCTGAGAAGAGACACCGCAAGAAACTCACCAGTTATGTCTTTTTTAAAATCAATTTCAATTGTAATAATGTCAAATATAATAAATACAAATTAAGTGTGGCTGAGCAGATTAACATGTCCATGCATATTTGTCATTTAAATAATCAGTAGCCAGTACCTACCAATTTACTGCAACGAGGTTCAGGAGATCATTAATTAAAAATATATAAAACCATAAACATTTTTGAGATTATTAGGGTTGGCAAGATATTTTACGAGTTGGACTACGGAACTTGCAAAAGGTGCTGTAGTCCAACTATTTTTAAAGTTGGACAACTGCCCCTAGTAGAGGCCCGTGGTCCAACTAGTTGGACTGAACAGTTGGACCACTGCCCCTCCCCGGCTATCGAAATGAAGGCGTTGGTCGATGATTGCTCTCTTTCTTGGCTCGTTGGGGTAGAGGCTATCCTCTTTTCCATATTTGTTGACTAGGTAACCGCAAATGGCATGGCTGCAAAAGGTTTAGTTTAGGGTTAAGAAGATAACAGTCACACCAAATTACTACGAATACTAGCTTGCGGCCCGCGTCTTCAATATTTTTGATTTCCCTCATTTTTATACCGGGATAAAAAGTACCCCATTATTCAATCCAGACTTTACGTCTGCAAAGGTTTAAAGCAATAAATGCCTTGGACTATATTAGTAAGGATTACCTGTCCCAAATAAGGAAATCGTCGTCTTTCAGTAATGGTACGGTGTGTTGAGGATTCATCTGTAACACAATAATTATGTTTTCAATTATATATCGTACAAAAGTACAAAAGTCGCTTCCCTTATATCTAAATCTATGTACCAAATGCGAATTTTGATGTGATTTAATGAATACCTTAGAAATAATGATTAAGAATTAAAATGACAAATTGCCGTTTGCATTAGTGTATTTTTCGATAAAGAAACCAGATTGATTCTGCTCTACAATGTATTGGTGCTCAACCATTTCGATTTTTCTTCCTGTGTCTGGAGTCCTTTTATAGCGTAAGCTCTCAGAGAATTGAAAGCATTCAGCGTGCGTTTACCAGACACTTGGCATTTTTGAATAGTGGTTTCTCTCACCGTCAGCCTTACGAAAAGCGCCTTGTTATGTTTGAGTTGACCAGTTTACGTGATAGAAAGAAGACTGCGGACATTTGTTTCCTCTACAAAGTTCTTTTTGTTTCTTTTTAGAATATTTTATTAAAATGTTATATGTGGCTGTATTAATGAAATAAATAGATTGGTCTACCATAGTGTAGTTGACTGAATATGTGTTGTATTTGACGCTTTTTAATAAAACACTAGCGGCCGCTCGCGGCTCCGTCCGCGTGGTTACCGGTTTTCGCGTACATAGGTAATATATATTCTATAGCCTAAAGCCTTCCTCGTCATATGGATTTCCAACTTGTAAGTCAATTGAAATCGGCCATAAGTCTTGCAGGTGCATACCTATTACAAACGTATTTTTAATGATCCAAACATGTTAACCGCTAATTAAATAGGTTTTTACCTTAAGATATTCTTCAGTGAGATGCTCTCCAGCTGGTAGGTAGATATCAATGTACTTTACATCTGGTATGTTTAGGGCGTGGATTGTCATGAAGACAGACCTTGAAGGAGGACTTGTATCTTTCTTGTATAGAGTGAGCACCATCTTAAAAACAATATTTAAATGTTAATGAATCCTACTTGTATTTCTGTTTATTCAGCAAAAATATTCTTCTCTCTTAATTTTTACCTTTGACAGACAGCCGTTATGCTGGGTTTTCGAAAATGGTTTGGAGGTACAAAATATGTTTTGTCTATTGACGTAAGATTTAATTTGTACAAAATCAATACCTAATTGTTGTAAGAAAAAAAATTATGTAGGTATACTTAATTTTATATTTTATATTTTAACTTGAAATAAGATCTTTGTACTGTTTTAATTAACTACTTATTTTAAGGTTTTGACTTGGTATTATTAATACTGTCAAAACGTGTATGTCCGGAAAAAACAAAATAATTTGTTTCTCTTTGTTGACAGATAGAAATTAATTATCAAATATTATGATAATAGTTATTTAATCGCTAATAAACCTATATAAGTATTAAGAAATATACTTACTGTGGAATGTAATCTAAGCACGTATTAACACTGTCAGTTTGTTTATACGTTTGAACGAAGCGGCCAGAACCTGTTCGATACATATTTTAATAAGGCCGGTTTTTCTTGAATCTATGCAGACACATTATTCTCTTATTTTAGTAAACATGTATTTTAATGATAGACTTTAAAATGTTAAAGTTTTAGTTTTTTGGATGTTTAACTAATTTGAAACATAACATAGAGTGGTCCTATTCTTAACTGCCATTGTGGTGTAGTGTTAAAAGCGCTACGATCAAAAACAATAAGGAAGTGGGTTCGGATCCCACCGGGAACACTTTCAGTTTTAAGGACATAGCAGACTTGAATTACCTGATATTCCAAATTCTATAACATAAATCCTATGGTACCATAAATTATCTAAACACGTTTAGCTAAACTTTCAGATCATAGCATATCAGGGCAAACAACAAATACTTTTACTTATACAAAAGTCAGTAAATAAAAAGCTTTTTCTTTTTATATAATTTATTGACATTATATTTAAAAAGTGCTTTCAAAAACTATAAAATCTTTCTAACAAAGAACAACATAAAACATTATTGAGAGCCCTTAACAATTTCTAAACAGTAATATAATTGTGAATATTGTATTAGTGGACGCAATCCTTAAAAAGTAAACGTTTCGTAAAAAAAAATCTTGAAAGAAATGCTAGACTTAAATGCTTGAGAATATTCTTACTATAATTATGTAGATATTAAAATAATTGCACTCGTAAAAACGTAATTTCTAACTTTTTTGTGGTTACAAATTGTTTTACAAATAATAGTGCGTATTTTATTTACGTCTGAGTTTGAAAATTACTAAGAAAAATTCACGTATACGTTTTTGTGATGGAAAGTGCCTTTATATTCTATAACAGTACATAGTTTTTTATTCAAGTTTGCTCTTGACAAGCGCTTCCAACTGGTCAACACCGGGTTGGTTTTCTTTCTTGTAAAATTCAAATGCTGATAATCTTTCCAACCAGGCAGCAAGGTTAGGATACCTGAAACAAAACAGTGATGATAAGAAAATGTAACAATTCGTCGACACTGGAAATGCTATGTTGTGTGTTAAACGTTGAAAAAAAAAGTATTTAATTAATTGTGATAAGTGTTTTTCACAAGAACAGTTATGGCGATTGACGTTTACTGTGAAATGATTTTAATTAGCATTTTATTCGATGTCTCATCGGGGAAACATTTTAAAGATTCCAATGCAGTCCTTGCTTAACATTGTAATTTTCAAGAGCCAGATTTATGTGGCTATCTAATAAACCGAGTCCGCCGAGGATCGGGCTGAGAGGAGAGCCCTAGGAGAGGCCTATGTCCAGCAGTGGACTGCGATAGGCTGATGTTGATGATCGAATAAACCTGTTTATGTTTGGTTGGTGTGTGGGTTTTGTTGGTTAGGTTTGCTTTCCTTAATTCTATACCTTGATTTGATATATTTATTTTTGAGAAAAAGGGTTTTTTTTTTATAGTTTGACAAATCTTTTTTATCGATTTTTCACCGAAAAATTCAGAACCGCAGATACCTTCCTTTTTTAATGTGATAGGTAGGCAAAAGAACAAGCGGGTCACCTGATGGTTAGTGATCACAGCTGCCCATGACCATCAACAACCGCACAAGAGTCGCAGATGGGTTGTCTGCCTTTAATAACCCCCATACCCTCCACAACTGAGCTCTGGCGACCTTACTCACGAGCAGAGACATAGCACAACAGTTACGAAGTTTTACTTCACTGTGGTCTTCTATAAGGTCGGGGGCTGTCTGGAAAGGTACCAGACGGGTGGCTCTTTTGCCAACAAAATGCACTGTTTTCTCGTGGACCGACTAATTTGAACAACTAGTTTGACCACGAGGGAGGCCTATTTCTCGTGGACCCAATGAGTGATAACCGACTCTTAATTTACTTTTGTAGGACTTTGCACATAATGTACCTAAGCAATAAACAAACATAAAACCAAACATGGTTGTCGGCAACCATACTTACACGCTCGCATCAATAGGCAAGATGCAGGTCATTGAGCTGATAGTAGACACACAGCAGATGTCAGCCAAGGTCAGTTCTTCTCCAGCCAGGAATGGAGTGGTGAGGAACCTTTCGGTAAAGTCGTAAGCTGCTTTCACCTTCTCCAAATCCTCTGGTCTGAAGGATTTTTCACCAAAGAATAGAACTGGGGCCTGGAAAAAAATTGTTTACTAGCTATAGCGACTTTTGGGTTGTTCGTAAATTTTCACATTAATTGTAAGTAAGATTGGAAATGAATTATTCAATCATTGGAAGTTTCAAACATGAAAATTTCAACTGATCAAGTTTTATCTTTAATGTTTGCGGGTAGTTTCAAACCAAGTTTTTTTTTTTATATATGGCAGAGGCGGCAAACGAGCTAGCGGGTCGCCTGATGGTAAGCAATCACCGCCGCCCATGGACATCCGCGCCACCAGAGGTATCGTTGATGTGTTGCCGGCCTTTCAAAAGAGAGTACGCTCGTTTCTTGAAGGTCCTCATGTCGTAGCAGTCAGGAAATACTGCAGCAGTGAGATTGTTCCACAAAACTGTCGTTCGAGGCAAAAAGTTTCGGGAAAAACGCACAGTGGAGGACCGCCATCCATCAAGATGGTGAGGATGGAATTTTAGTCGATTGCGTGTAGTTCGATGTAAGAACTCAGCTGCGTGCTATTTAAGTTGGTTTTGAGCATTACGGACTCCATATCAAAATCAAAATCAGAAATATCTTTATTCAAATAGGCATACAAACAAGCACTTCTGAATAAGCAAGCAAGCATTTACTTCTGCACAAAAGTTGACCAGGCCATTTTCTTATCACTATTTAAAGTTCATTTCAGTTTTGGCGTATATATAAAGTTTCTGGAAAATGCACTGATTCGGACTGCCTGTCATCAAAATTCCAAATGATAATGATGAAATAAGACAAAAAAGACATCGAACTTACCAAAGTTCCACGGCAAGCCGGGAATAGGATTCCACTGTCGAAGTGAAGTCTCTGGTCTATAATAGCACGTTTCCTCAAGTCCTTGGGGTAAAGAGCGTCGTCTTTTGCATATTTTCCTATCAAGTATGTGGTTATTGCGTGGCTGGAAAAGAAAAAAAGAAATTCATTAATCTCCTACGGGGTAATACTGCGTGGCTTCTACCAGTACAGTTAATCTACATACACTTACCCTAATCTACACTAAATATTATTATGTTGTAAAGAGGATATGATTTGTATTTTTGTATGTAACGAATAAACTCAAAAACTACTGGATTGATTTGATTAATTATTAGAATGTTGGTTAGCTACACTTTCCTCGGAGAACATAGGGTACTTTTGATCTCGGAAATATGTGGGGTAAGGGGAGATATTTGAAGAAAGAAATGACGCGCGGGTGAATCCACGACGGAAGGCTAGTAAAAATATTATAAAGAGGAAAGATTTGTACTTTTGTATGTAACTCATAAACTACTGGACCGATTTGAATAATTCTTTTACTGTTGGCTAGCTACACTATCCCCGGTGCACATAGGTTACTTTTAATCCCGGAATGTATTGATAGTTCATACGACGTCGTCTGACGTTTCCCTAACAAAGCATATTACATTTTCTTGTAGCAACTTTTTAAATTATTAACTAGACTAAAATATTTTCTAAGGTTTACGCGATTACAAATCATTAAATATAATTACTTTTAAACGGATAAAATTGCGGCGCCCGCCGATCGATCACGGCTCCTGAAAAGGAGCCGAAACGTCGGGTTACCCTGTAAATATGTAGTAGTTTTAATTAAACCGAGATTTCATCCATTTAAAAGTAGTTTTATTTAATAGAATAAAATGTTTTATACCATGGTGGTCTGATAAATTTTGTTCTAGCTGGCTTTAGTTTAGCTACACGTCCTGTATGGAGGAACGATTCATAAGGTATGTGGATGGGCCAACAGTAAGGGCATTTTCAAAATGATTTTCGTAAAAAATAATTATTTAAGATAAAGAAAGTATGTATAATATTCACCTGTCCCAAATGACAAAATCATCATCCTTCAGCGTAGGAATGGTGTGTTGAGGGTTGAGCTGAAATACAAAAAGGTTTGATTAAATCGGGCGTATTACTATGCCTATAACCTACATAAATCTTCATAGATGATTAATAACTTTTGCTGTATTGAATCATTAATTATTGATTAAATTTTTACAGACAAAAGAGGTGGGATTAGTGCTCCATTATTTAGCTTTTTCTTTTTAAGGTTTTTTCCAAATTTTTAAGCTATATTTTATAGTTGTAATAAAATAAAATCGGTTTATTATAAAAAAAAATCGAATTGAACCTTTCCTAGATTAGCGCGTTCAAACAAACAAACTCTTCAGCTTTATTACCTTCTTATAATCATCCTTAAATTGGTCACCGGCGATTAGGTTGACGTCAATGGTTTCCACGTCAGTTATACCCAAAATGTCGAGGACCATCGTCACAGCCCTCACTGGGGGACTGGCGTCCAGCTTGTATAGGGTTAGGACCATGATTGAAGAGCTGAAATAAATAAATATAAATCTATAATATAAAAATGTATCGCAAAATGTGTCGGTAAGCGCATAACTCAACAACGCCTAGACCAATTTGGCCAATTCTTTTTTAAAATGTTCGTTGAAGTCCAAGGATGGTTCTTACAGCGACAAAAAATCGAATAATTGCCGGGAAAACCCTAAAAACAGCCCTGCCAGATTACAATTTTTTTGACAGGACGAAGTCTGTCGGGTCTGCTAGTTAATAATAAATTCTTTGGACTAACGCACCAATTGCCTAGCCCCAAACTAATGTCGAAGTTTGTACTATGGAAGCTAAGGAACGGATGGACATCATTTAATACTTTTTATAAACATCCATCACTCGAGTACAAATGCCGATTTTCATCACACAAACATTTGCCCCTAGCGGGATTCGAACCCGCGACTATTAGTCGCTGACCAATGGACCAACGGGCCCGTTAATAAAGATACAAGGTAATTTTCATTAATAAAAACTGCGGCCGCCCGCGACTTTGTACCCATCGTTTTTGAACTTTTATGTCAGTACGGTGCAAGAATGAGTAAATAAAAAGTTATGAAAATTAAGGCAGATTTTCAATAAAAAGTTTACGTTCAAACTGGGCAAACTGTTGTAAATCTACCAAAGAAAATAAGACACAAAATAATATTGTAATTTAACAGTCTTGGAATCAATTTTTGCCACTAACAGTCGGTTCCCGTTTCGTAGGTAAGTACTAATATTTTGTCTCCAACTTGGGGACTTTGACAATAAAATGTATAAATAACACATATTTGTATTAAACATCCTAAACTAGTTTTATATAAATAGCCATGATAATATTCTCTAAAACGTCAAGTCATCCTACCAAAGCAAAAACATGTTAACTATTTTTTTACTAAAATACTTAAAACCCGTTATTACAAGACAATCTTACATAACATTTTAAAAATAAACTCGCACTGTGATAATACATCAAGTCATGGTTCCCAAACAAAAACTTGTTACCTACCTAAAAATGTTTATTGGATTAGAATAGGTAGGTTCCAAGTCTGTAGTTAGTAGTTACGGACCATTTGAATGCAATAACACTTAACGAGTGTTCAGTTTGTATTCGTTTAGTCATCAGTCATCGAGATTGTCCTTGAATTGTGCGCAGTAAACTAACGTATGTTGAGTCCTTACATATAGAACATATTACGTGCAAACATAATACCTATGTATTGTTTGTTTCTTACTACTGTTATTCGTTGTAGTTAGTTTGTATCAATACTGTTCAGGTTTTGGAGTTGTTGGGAAGTCAGACTGTTTGTTCATTAAAGACTACATCATCATCATTATCTTCATCATCATCATCATCATCATCAGCCTATCTCAGTCTTTGTCGCAGTCGATGCAACTTTTGTTATGGCTTCATCAGTTTATACAATTTATTAAATTTTATACTAAAGCTCACCACGATTTTGATGCTAAGCACACACACACACACAATTTTTAAAACTAATGTTAATAAGAAATCTTAAGAATGTGTTCCTACTACACAAAACAGCGAATTCCTAAATAATTTAAATCAAAACATTAATCTTACTTCAGTTGGCGATAATAGTCAATTATGTTGATGTCTTTACCCACTCAAGATAATGAATACAACCGAAAAATACCTAGGTACCTACATACTTTTAAAAGAAGCGATTTGCATAATATTTACCTCTTACCGAAATTCAACAATGTTTATTTTATGATAAAATATTGCCACGTAATGGTTATAATCCAAACTTATTAAATAAACACGGACATCATAATATTTTGCCAACAGCCACCCACGAATTAGATAAGAAGTGGTATGATTTATTATAATCATCTTTATCATGAGATAGTAGATACCTTGATGTACTAGTGGCTTAAATGGTGGGCCGCAATCTTGAGGTACTAAATTCGATTCCCGGGTCGATAATATATTTTGTCAGTATACCGAACATAAGTAAGCAAAGTGTGGTGTACATTAATAAAGACCTTTTACATTTGTACCAAACTAAGAACCGTCAAATACAATACACGATAAATAAAAACATATTCGACACTAATGAATATGAAAAACATCTAAATGGCATAAAAATATTTTAAACTTTATTGTCGTCTGCTGTGCGTGGATAAAAATAATATCCTAATTGTTAAAATTTTGATTCAAAGTGTAAGCTAAATGATAATAATAATAAAATCACTTTAAAGCATCAAAAACACCCGATAGAAATGTAAATACCTACATAGGTAATATCAATCAAGAAACGAAAATGTCAAATGAGGATACATATCAAGAAACGAAAATGTTTACACAACTTATACGAAGGATAAGATAACATTCTGACCAAATTAATACACCTTAAAGAACTGTACGAAATACCATACCAAAAACAACTCAAATTAGTAGATAGAATAATATCTAAAGCTATCATTGCCTTATATTCCTATTGCAGCCGAATACTGTCGTATTTCCAAAAAATTGGCGCGTTGAATAAAAAAAAATATCTACCTTGAAATAGAATTGTTGTCAGACGAACGCACAGAGACCAACTGTGTTTCTCAATGAACGTGTTATGCGGAGCTAAAGCCGGTCTTTAGAACGATAACCGTCGTACGAATGAAAACACACTTTATAAACCCAAAGATAAGAATCACATTAGAACAGAGTTCACTTGTGTGCGTGTATAAATAAAACAACGTATGATATTATGTATGTGTGTATATGTTGGTTTAAGTGAGAGTTATTTGGAGTCTATCAAGGCCCTACCGGATGGTTTGTACTGATATTGATGGACATGGCCATCACTAAAGAGACCATGTACATTGAACTCTTATCGGTCAGCTGATAATGGAAACCCATTGTAATGTTAAGGACTCGATTAGGTGACTCACTCACAAAATTAAGAAGATAGATAATCATCAACTAGAACAATCCCATCCTCGCAGCCAAATTGTTAGATAAATACATATATCTTCTTCTTCATTATCTATATCTAAACCGTATCTTATTATACATTATAAAAATCTTAATTTATAAAAATAATTATAGTTTTTCGGTATCACTACCTATCTAAACCAAATGTTCGGGGTTTGTTTGGACTATTAAGTAGACGGTTTATGTGAAGTTTGCACAAAAACGGTCGAGTTATTCTGCATTTACCACACGTAGCGAATCATGTACCGGGCCGCTAGCTTTTTATAAATCACTATTTTAGTTCATTGACATATTTACAAGTATAATGTATGAATAGGCAAGTTGTTGCTCGGTATAATTCCACGTCACAGGTATTTGACAGATAAATGATTTTTGTTTGTTGTTCGATGGTTACAAAACTCTTCTTCCTAGCGTTTATCCCGTTTCTATAAGGGGTCCGCTTGACCATGATCCAGGATTTGTCAAGTCTGGTTATTACAGTGAAGCGACTGCCATCAGACCTTCGTAACTCATAGAGGGGAACCAGACAGATTGGATCATGGTTACACATCTAACTGAACTAAAGTCAGAAATCACTGAATGTGCAGGTTTCCTCACGGTGTTTTCCCTCACTGTCGATTTAATGGCACAAATCCACACATAGATTTTGAAAAATCCTACAACAAAACTGCTGGAAGAATAATTGGAATAAATACCATTTTACCATTAGATTTCCCTCTTGTCCATTTTGACCAAATAAGACGTGATTTTACCCCATCATTGGACAGCAAAATTGAACTAATGGTGAAATAGGAATTCTGATAAATGAGGCTACTTTGTATTCCTGATAAACATCACAGTCTAATGATTTATAGGAGGAATTCTCACGTTACCATTAGTTTCATTTAGATACAGTAAGTCTGAAGGAAACTCTTCATTGTCATAATAATGACTGGCCCGTTGGTCTAGGTCAGGGACACTGGCTATAAAATCAAGGGTCGCGGGTTCGAATCCCGCCAGGGGCAAATGTTTGTGTTATGAACGTCGGCATTTATACACGAGTCATGGATGTTTATAAAGTAGAAATACTTCCGTTCCCAAGCTTCCAGAATACAATCTTCAAGCTAGTTGGGCGCTAGGTAATTGGTGTGTTAGTACAAGGTATTAATAAAAGTATTTAAAAAATGGCTTGCTAGTATGTTTTTGCGAAATGTCAAAGATCTATCTATATAGAAAACGTAAAAAAAAATATCTTGATTTATTTTTTGAGACATTACTTGACATACACTGTATGTGCAACTACATAGTACCATTTGGGTTAGGTGTAAACTCGCCAACGTAAAAACTCGACCAGCGGCGAGTTTACACCTTAAAATTTATTGGGTGGTAATCTCGCCTAGTATAATGTAATACAATTTTTGTTGCGGTTGTGAAAATAGACTGCTTATATAATAATAATAGTAATTTTATAGTATTTTTTACATCGATGGTAAGAGTCAAACAGAGCTCCAGTTCCACCAAATAATTTCAGTCTTGTTTCCTTGTTTATTTAATCTTAAAATCGCGCATTTCCACAGGACAACTAAGATTAAAACAAATCATAAATCTAATTAAATTTCCGTATGCGATAACGCAACTTATCTAACGGAATATTTTACTCAAGATGATACAATACAACTGATAAAAAAAACAATATAATATTATTACTCAAACCAAAATTCAACGTGGTTTATTCCATTTGGTACTAAATTTTGCCACGTAATGATTACAATGCAAATTTCTTAAATACACATGGAAACAATACGGTTGCAAGTACGCTTATATAAGAAATTGCATCATGTATTATTATCATCAATTATCATTGTCATCATGAGCTAGTGTATGTCTCGATGATGTAGTGGCTAATATACTGAACCATGAGGACCAGGGACTGATTCCCAGATCGGTCATATTATCTACCTTCGGGTAACCGGACATAAGAAGCTCAGACATAAGAAAGAATTCCTTGGATTAACAAATCTATTCCGATAAGTACATGCAATTTTTTTGATATTCGTGAAATACAGAAACACAACACATAAAAACACTTCCCTGTTTTATAGGTATAAATTATATAATAATTAATAAAAAATTAAAATAAATAAATATGTAAAAGTTAAAGAGTGCCTCAGTTCCACCAATGAATTTCAGTCTTGTTTTTTATGTTCATTCATTCAATCTGAAAAATGCGCGTGGCAACAGGACAACTAATTTTTATGAAACATAATGATAAAATGATTAAGATTTCAGTATGCGGTAAAACATCTTATCTCATGAAATATTTTACTGAAGATGATGCAACAAACCATGTAATAATTAAAACAATGTATTATTACTCTTACCAAAATTCAACGTTATTTTTTTACGATATAGGTAAATATTGCCACGTCATGATGACAATCCAAATGTCTTAAATAAACACGGATGGCATGATTTAATATTATCATCAATTTATCCTCGTTACTATGAGCTATTTGCTATTTTGATGGCGTGGTGGCATCTGTTGCCACGGACAATAGTTGTCGTTAATTGTACTATTTTTAGTATCCAAAATTTCCTGCTTGTGTTATTAAAACATGTACTCATCATTACAAGACGAAAAATAAGTAATGGCGTCTGTCGTGTCATTTCATAGATAAAAAGACAATAAAAACAAATCACAAAATTTTATCATTGTCATCATGAGCTAGTGGATGTCTCGATGGTGTAGTGGCTAATATTCCGAACCATGAGGACCAGGGATTGATTCCCAGATCGGCCGTAATATAGTTCTAGAAGATAGTCATCAAGAAGTGTATAAATCGTCGTTGAATAGGGTAACGACAGGTGTTCCACAGGGATCAATTTTGGGCCCAATTTTGTTTATAATATTTACAAATGACCTCATTGATCATATGATGAGACGGGCAGTTACCCGCTAACCCACCATTCTAACCCACTGGTGGGTGGAGGGGTAACTCGAAAATTTTAGTAGTTCCCACCCACCCACCGCGTCAAGGCTGGAATTCTTTATCGATGTATTTTGTCGATAATGAAAAACAATATGTACGATTAAATCAATTGTTTATTAAATTAAATTTTAATATTATAAACAGGAAAACAACGTGGGCGAACAAAAGGGGTTCGTAACATAATTATAAACTTTTCACATAATATTAAAGCTGAGAGTTTGTTTGTTTGGTTGTTTGCTTGTTTGTTTGTTGGTTTGTCTTAAGGCGCTAATATTAAGAACTACTGGTTTCAATTGAAAAATATTTTGTGTTGGATAGCTATCCGTCGAGGAAGGCTTTAAGCTATAGTATAACACTATGTGTGCGGCAAGGCAATCGATATACACGCGGACGATTTCTTAATAGTTCATTCTGATTTTGAATTCCCTGTAACCCTTTGCATTTGATTTTCTGTTTTCTTGTGCAGTTCCAAATTGACGATTTGTTAGCATATTTTTTTGTCTCACATACTGATGCCCTTTATATAATAAAATATTGCCGCGATCGCGGCGTATAAATTTTATTTCCGTGCTCATGTTCAATGTGCAAAATACGAAATAATAATAATTATATTTGTTATCACATGCGAGATATTTAAAGGATAGATGACATAGAATTTTATCGTAGGTACTTTTGTTTTATGAAACTGGCAAATGAGATATTTTGTGAAAAGGTTATATACACATGTTAAGAAACTCCTTTTGTTATAATATTAAAATTTAATTTAATAAACAATTCATTTAATGAAAAACAATATGTACGATACATATTGTTTTTCATTATCGACAAAATACATCGATAAAGAATTCCAGCCTTGACGCGGTGGGTGGGTGGGAACTACTAAAATTTTCGAGTTACCCCTCCACCCACCAGTGGGTTAGAATGGTAGGTTAGCGGGTAACTGCCCGATGAGACTGCACTGCACCCTGATGTGGGACTTATCATTTATGCTGACGATACTAATGCAGTTATAGATGATGGTAACATTATGTCTCTAGCAACCAAAGTTAATACGGTAATTGATAATATAAACAAATGGTTCGTGGCTAACAAATTAAACCTTAATACAAAAAAGACAAACATTACATTGTTCAAGTCCACTACTCGAAATAATGACCATATGGCTATAAGTCTAGACGGAAATGTTATAAAGCTTGTTGACTCAGTGAAGTTTTTAGGTGTTCATATTGACTCTTCTTTGAACTGGAAAGATGAATTAAAGGCTTTAGATGGTACAATATCGTCTGCATGTTATGCTTTGAGGAGCCTAAGGGACGAAGTTGGCACAACATATTTAAGGACAGTTTATTATGCCCTAATCGAATCAAGACTAAGATATAGTATCCAGCTATGGGGAAATAGTTATAAGAACAATCTGGACAGGGCCTTTGTTTTACAAAAGCGAGCGATCAGAACGATTGTACGAATACCTCAGCAAGAGTCGTGTCGCAAGTATTTTAAATCGTTGTCCATACTCACAGTACCGAGCCTTTACATTTTGGTTGTCCTAACATTCTTCGCTAAATACATTCACGAGCATGAATCAGACGATGAAAGAAAAATCAGGGAAAGCACAAGACGAAAAGATTTCGGGAACAGTGTTATTCCCAGGTTAGGCATTGTAAAGCACAGCTCAATGTATCAGGCTGTTCACTTATTTAATAAACTACCACAGAAGTTAAAGATGGAAATATATAAGATACATACTTTTAAATCAAAACTTAAGGCCTTCTTATTGGAAAGTAGTCCGTACTCCATTGACGAATTTCTAAAATGTGACAACCTAAAATAGGTTCAAATAGGTTAGAGTATTAGTTATTTTATTGAAATTATTGAAATGTGATTATATTTTTTTAATTATTGTATTCAATTGTGTTTATGAAATTTTGATGTTGTAATGAGTTATCTTTTAATATGAATGTTGAATTATTATTTTTTTTTTGCCCCATCTAATGTATTCTTATAACGTGACAACTTATTTTTATATAATTTAATGTTTGTTTTAATCTTTTATTGTTAAAATTTAGTTCTTGTACCTATATTTCAAATACAATTGTAAAATTGTTTATGAAATAAATAAATAAAATAAATATCTTTCTTCGGTTTATCGGGCATAAGTCACATCACAAGACACATACAGAAATATGTATTATATACAAATAACACCAAAACTGGTTGACCACTGCATTCTGGACGACTGTTCCATATTTATTTTTACCAATCATCGGCATTTTTGTGGCCCTTAAGGACAGTAAAACACTATCAGAAATAAATATATAGGTACTCGATAAAAAGTATTGCATATTAACAAGTATTCATATTTATTATTATTTGTTTTCTCGACATCGGACAACAATTCATCTGATACACATTTGTGGTAACATTTCCCCATACCTACTCTTAGAAACCTTGCAGTGCGAAAAATAGTACTAGGTACTTCTTTTCTTCTCGTAGGTGTTGTAAGACCTGTGTGTTTTGTCCAAAGTACGAGTACATTCAATCCCAATGGGTTTTACTTTCCGCCTACACCCTATCCAGTCAACCCGTAGGATATAACACGATGACTGATGATGATGATGATGATGATTTATTCTTTAAAGAAACTATTCTTCCTTCAAAAGAAGAAAAGTCAAACGAATTAAATAGTGAAAAGTCGTCATGGTCACTATTAATCGGTTGGTCCTCAGGGTCTTAGCTATTAGGCCTTGAAATTTTAAACAAGGCTTGCACTTATATCGATTTTCGATTACCAACCTTCTTCGTTGGCGCACATAGCCTGTTTTCGTCATTGAACGAAATAAAAAAGCATTTTTACTATACACTATTCTTCGCACTATCAACAATTCTTAATAGTTCCGTAGTTACCATTTGCTAAATAGGTTGGTTATCAGAAGTACTGATATTATGTATAAGAACAACCTAAAAAAAGCGATTTAGAATTAAAAACTTTATTTGCAACGAGTTCCATTTAAGAACCCTTTGACATTGTTAATTGGTGACATTGGTAGAAACACCACTGCTCTGCAAAGTACAAACACCAAAATAATAATTGGGATGGGAAACAAAATAAAACTTTTATGACAGTAAAAGTAACGATACAATGTCAAAAGATTGTGATAGCAAAAAAAGTACCATCAGCCTATGAATGTGAATGTCAAAGGTCATCTCATTTAAAATCATATTTTTTATTACCAAAGATGGGCTTTGGCTTATTATACATCACGCTTGCCGAATGCGGGGAATGGTGATCACAAATGATGGCTAACATCATTCTAAATTCCATGAACTTCCTCTTTTGCTTACTATTAGGCAGAGTGGAGCCAATATACCGTACTATGTAAAATAGAGAATAGAAAAAAAGGCAAAGTTATTCATAGTTGTAAGTCACGTGGGCAAAAATTCACTAAACCTTTATTTGATACGTGAGCGATATCTTGGGCGACAGAGTGGAAAACGTCCAGTCGGTCGCCCCAGATATCGCTGGAAGGACATGGTGGAAGCTGACCTGCGTGAGCTCGGGGTTGAGGACTGGTTGGAGATGGCGCAAGAGAGAGACCGGTGGAAGTCTCTCGTTTCGGAGGCCAAGACACACTTTGGGTCGTTGAGCCATAATAGTTAGTTAGTTATTTGATACGCAAAGTCGAGCTAACGGAGTATATCACATATTCTAGAACATTTCCCAAAGTCTAGACTGGAAGTAGCCAAACGCTCAAAGGAAAGTTTCGGAAATCCCAAGCGAAAATATACCAAAGCGTATTTAAAATTTTTGCTTGAGAAATATTCCTTTACTTGAAATATTGTCTGCAACACTTCGCAACAGAAAATCCTGCTATAGACATTTCAAAGTTAGTTGAAATTCATGAGTGAGTGACTTGGTATTCAAGTGTTATTTTATTTTGCAACTTGTGTTGTTTTAGAACGTGATGTATTATATTTCAAAAGTAGTACTAATAATCATAGTAAATTACATCAAAATAGGTTGAACTTTCAGATGGTCTAGTGGTTTAAGTACCGGGCCGTGGTCTCGAGGTCCTGGGTTCAATTACTGGGTCGGGAAAAAATTGTGTAGTTTATTTTCGGAACACAGCCCGGGTTAGTGATCACCAACCCGCATTTGCATGTGTGATGTTTGAGCGGGAACACAGCTTTAAACGAAAAAAATATTTGAAATGATGTCGGCCTTTGCCCTGCAGTTGGACATTAAAAGGCTGATTACGACCTTTTTAGTACTTACATAGGTACACTTATTTTAAAAATGTTATATCGGGTATTGTGTTTGAACCAGCTCAAGGTACAATACATGTCACATAAAACATTTTCTCAAATCGTTCGGATACCAATAGTTCATTTCAGCAGTTTTTATCGTTTCAATTCGAAAATGATTTAAACGTTCGCAAAACAAAAAACAATAGAATCACGTGGAGTTTTGTGTCAAAAATTTACCCGCTCCTTTTTTGTACCAAATCAGAAATTGTAAACCTTTTATTAAAAGCAAACCGTTATTAAAATGGAGAACGGTGATTTTGCAACGATATTTTTTCTGTATCGCGTTGCCGGGTAGTGACTGTATCAGATTATGGTTGAAATTTACTGCCGTCCGACGCGGACGTTCGAATGAAAGTAGATTATATCGGGTTTGTTGCAGAAATTTACCGAATAAAATAAGTTTGGTTAAAACCGGAACGTCATATGGGTTGGAGTTCTAAAACCACTGGTAGATACCAATAGTGTGACAAACGACACTGATTAATCCTCCTAGTACCATGTGGAAGTTTTAATATTTGTACATGGTACGAATGAGGCAAATCGAGTACCATTATCCAATACCCATTATAATCATACTAATAAGAGAAATAAGTTGGAGTAGGTAAAGATGCAATATTTTAGGTACCTTGATGGAGTGTCTCACTCCGCATATTAACGAGAACATATTGGGTTGAATAGGATGTAGATTCTTTTGACCTTTAAATATTTTTTTATTTATTAAGACGATTTGGTTTGCTTAATTTTGTGGGACCACCAACCAACTATTTAAAAGCATCAAAACTATAAGATCACAAATGGATTGCTGAACACGGAAACTGTTAAATTAAGCAGCGCATAGGCCTCTATCATTTGAAATCATTTTTTCGTTCGTAAGGGATGATGGCTCATGGCTTAATCATCACGCTTGCGAAATACGAATTCGTTATCACACACCCGGGCTGTTTTACGTAAAAAAGCCCGGCATTTAAACCACTAGGCCACCCAATCGTACTGAAACTGAGTCTAGCAAATAGTGCAGCCGAAAATACCTATCAGGACGAAATGTTATTAGCTACCGCTTAAAAAATGAAATAGGGTGCGACAGCAAAACAAATTGCGAACAAATTCGCGCCGAATCGACAGTTCCAGTTGATAGGTTTCGCTTTAAATGTAGTTCAATAGAATGTGTTGTGAAAAGGTATGATTTTTCCGACGTTGTTTTATATCACAGTTCCACGCTGAGCGTTGGCTGACGGAATCAGGACTTTAACGGATATTTATTGCCTGAAAACTCAGATTGGATTAGTGGGTAGCAACATTTTTGAATGCAATTATTTTAAGTTTAAAATAGGAACTTCGTCTTTGTTGCTAAGCAGAATGCTGGAGATACTGCAATTTTGATAAAAACAATCTATATGATGTAAATAAAATTGTCTTTTACCTACTTTGCTAATCTGTGTAAATCTGATAGGGGACTACCAACTATTTGTCAACATCAAAATTATTACAACACATTTAAATGTTCTATCATGGATATTGATTATGTCAATGATATAATTGATACAACCTATCAGCATAATAATAATATGTTATTAGCGACCTCTTAAAAAAATAAATACCGTGCAGCAGCTAAACAAATTGCGTACAAATTCGTCGATTTGTCGCAAGAATCGACAGTTACAGTTGATAGGTTTCGCTTTATATGTATGTAGTTCAATAGAATGTATCGTGAAAAGGTATGATTTTTCCGACGTTGTTTTATATCACAATTCCGCGCTGAGCGTCGGCTGACGGAATCAGGACTTTAACGGATATTTATTGCCTGAAAACTCTCAGAGTGGATAATAATAATAATGAAATAATGAAATAATGATTTATTTAGCAATTTGATTCACTTAGTAAATTCTTTTGCACGTCAAAACTTTTTTTACCCTACCAGCGCCTCGACGTGAATGGCCTGCTGAGAAGAGACGCCGCAAGAAACTCAGACAGTTTTGCCTTTTTTAAAAATAAATTTCAATTTTACAATTATGTCAAATATAACTTAAAAATAAATACAATATAAGTGCGGCTGAGCAGATTAACATGTCCATGCATATTTATCATTTAAATAATCATCTATTTTATAATAACCTTTCTTCATCAAGGTTGATTTAATAAACAACTTAAATTTTTGTTTAGGAAATTCAATAACATTTTCTGGTAATTTATTAAATATTTTGACACTTATTCCAATAAAAGACTTCCCAGTCTTATGAAGCCTGAGGCTTGGAACGGCAAGCTTATGTTTATTTCTTGTATTAAAGCTATGAAAGTTATCTTTTCTAGAAAAGTTATGTAGGTTCTTGCGTATATAAATTATGCAGTCAAAGATGTATTGAGACGCTGTAGTTAAAATATTAATCTCCTTGAATATCTCACGGAGTGAATCACGCGGCTTAAGGTCATATATTGCACGGATCGCCCTTTTCTGTAATACAAAAATTGTTTGTACATCAGCAGACGATCCCCACAATAACAGACCGTAAGACATAACACTATGAAAATAGCTGAAATAAACCAATCTCGCCGTTTCAATATCAGTCAGGCGTCGTATTTTTCTTACAGCAAATGCTGCAGAACTTAGTCTCCCAGCCAAAGCAACAATATGGGGGCTCCATTGTAATTTGGAATCTATAGTTATACCTAAAAATACAGTTGATTTGACAACATCAATATGTTCATTATTCATTACAACATTTGTAATAACTTGTGGCACATTTGGCATTGTGAATTTAATACATTTTGTTTTCTTAGGATTTAGTAGTAAGTTATTCGTTGTAAACCAATGATGGACTTGTGAGAGGGCGCTATTTACTTCGTCAAGTTGTGTTTTACGTCTATCTACCTTAAAAACTAAAGAGGTATCATCAGCAAACAACACAGTCTCACATAGACCATTTGTAAATGCAGGAAGATCATTAATATATATAAGAAAAAGGAGTGGTCCCAATATTGAGCCCTGGGGCACTCCCATTATCAATGGTGCGCCATCGGAGTTAGTTCCATTAATGTTCACCTTTTGAACTCTGCCAGTGAGGTATGATTTTAAAAGCGTTAAAGCGAACTCTGAGACGCCATAATGCCGTAGCTTCATCAGCAAGGTTTCATGACTTACACAGTCAAAAGCTTTTGACAAATCACAAAAGATACCTATCGCATCCTGCTTAGCCTCCCATGCATCAAAAATATGTTTTACAAGTGAAACTCCTGCATCAGTAGTGGATTTGTTTTTAGTAAATCCGTACTGATTTTCACTAAATAAAGAATTTGAATTAAAATGTGACAATAATTGATTAAATATAATTTTTTCAAAAATTTTACTGAGTGCCGGTAGTATCGATATGGGTCTGAAGTTTGACGGATCACTCTTTTCTCCTGATTTAAATAAAGGGGTTATTTTACTATGTTTCATAAGATTTGGAAACTGACCCATTTCAATGCTCTTATTAAATATTAATGCTAAATATGGTGCAATGGCAATAATAATAGTTTTTAAAATATCTATTGAGATACCCCATAGATCTTCCGTCTTTTTTAACTTTAGTTCTTTGAATGATTTAATTATAACTAGTTCATCAATATGCGTGAAACTAAAAACAACTTTGCACTCTTGTACTTTTGATTTAAGGAGGCATTCAGCAAGATGCGGTGAGGAGTCTAATAAGCTAGTAGTCGTGAC
Source organism: Nomophila noctuella (assembly GCA_958496325.1). Classification (NCBI taxonomy): domain Eukaryota; kingdom Metazoa; phylum Arthropoda; class Insecta; order Lepidoptera; family Crambidae; genus Nomophila; species Nomophila noctuella. The sequence continues at coordinate 5,042,172 of OY292501.1, forward strand.
TGGAATTTCAGAAAAAAAGTGCTCAAAGGCTTTAGCCACTTCGGCATCTGTACTAATTAACCTATCATTAATTTTTAAGCATAACTTGCTATCATGAGATCTATTCCTACAAGTTTCCTTATTTATAATATTCCAAGTAGCTTTAATTACATTTTTAGACGTATGTATTTTGTGCTTTAAATACATACGCTTGGCCACCATACACACTTTTTTAAACAATTTTGAATATTTTCTTACATAATCTATTAAATCTGGATTGTTTGAATAAGCCTTTTGAGCATACAATTCAAACAATCTTATCCTACTTATATAAATACCTTTTGTGGCCCAGTCACTAAATTTAGATTTTAAGCTATCTACACAAACAGTTTTCTTTGTGAAGATAGTATTAAACTCATGTGAGATAATGTCAAATAATTGTCTATACATGTTATCAATGTTAGTATCAACAATAGGTGGCGCTAACGGAACTTTAATACAAATATTATGTGTGAATTTTTCGACGCGATTTTTAGTAATCGGTCTGTAACTAAAGCTAGACGAAGTAACTACACTATGGCTCTCAAGCGCTGCAAGTTGACCGCAGTGGTCAGAATTCACAAAGTTAACAATTGATTTTGAGGGTACTTTACAATTACAGAAAATATTATCAAGACAGGTGGCTGATGTAGGAGTAACTCTAGTTGGTTCCCTAAAGAGTGGAGTAAGATCAAAGCATTTAAACAAATTTAGGAACCTAACAGAGGTCTGGCTATTCTCTAAAATATTAATATTAAAATCCCCACATACAACTACCTTCTTATTACAGTTGCACACCTTTTTTAAAACTTCTTCCATAGTTGTTTCAAATATAGGATAATTTCCAGAAGGAGGCCTGTACACACAAACAATGATACACTGCTCAAGCTCTGCACAAGACAGTTCAATAGTTCGCTCAATCGAAAGTAATGTTACATCTTTTCTATCTTTAGACTTAAGTGAGCTATCAAGTAATATTAGTGAGCCACCCCTAATAGCTGACTTTCTCGTGAACGAACTAATAACTTTATAATTGTCAATACTTATTAATAACTCGCATTGTCTTAACCAATGCTCAGTTAGACAAAGAATATGAATTTTCATTTTATTTAAATTAAGTTCTAATTCTAATTCTTTACCAGGAAAACCTTGTATATTTTGGTGCACGATATTAAGTTGGTTTGACATTTTCCCAGGTTTACTAATTATACCTACTTGGCTAGAGTAATCCTCTACTGTCCTATGCAATAATTTAAATTACTTGGAATATTTTCCAAGGAACAACAAATGTCAACAACTTCCTGCTCAATAAAAGCAGGTTGTGTAGCCAAGTTCTTGGCTGTTTGATTAAAACAATATGCTAGCGATGTAGCTATTTGTCGCTTACAATAGTTTGAAAGATAGTAATTATCTTTAGTCAAATATAAATTAAATGTCGAAATACAATTTATGTCAATCAAATTAAATTTACTATTATTCCATGTCACTGTACTCAAGAACAAATTTAAGCTATACCTAGAATTATTTTCATGCTGTGTGAAGCTTTTACTGTATGGAAGTGTAAACATTATAATATTTTTAACATTCAAATTATTCAAACTATCAAAACATTTTGTCATAATTTGTTTGTTTACATTTCCACGATTTGCAACCATAACTATTAATGTGGTATTGTCAGTGAAATTATATTTATTAATTTTATTCATAATATTAATATAAGGAGTGTTAGGATAACAGTGGTTGTGAACTTGATGTCCCAAATAATAACTTAATAGTTGGCCCATGCCCTTACCTGATTCATCACAAAACATAACTATTTTACTTTGATTAACATGTATTTGTTTATTTGAAGAATCGCTAAGCTTTAATGTGTTGGACAAAGTTAGTGTGTCATTATAAGAAACTGGTTCTGAGAGTGGTGACGCACAGTTAGGCAGCGAGCCGGTCAAGTCTGTTGTATTGTTTACAACCGATGTGTTGTGGTTATAGATTTTATTTTTACTAGGGGAGTTTAAAAGGCATTTCAAAGCCAAAATGTGTTCCTCACTCTGATTCTTATAAGTATTATACCTATTGTTTATCTTTTCTAAAGAGTTTTTCAAATATAAAATTTCATTTTCTAGTGCTTTTAAATTTTTATTGTAATCGGTGATATTGTTGTCTAGTGTAATTGAATATAAATCTAATTCATCACCTAACCGTTGTCTTTCCTTAATACATTTTACTTGTACACATGAACATGACTTTTTCTTAATTAACTTCTGTGTTTTCTTAATATATTTACTTAGCCTAATATACTTTTTAAGCTTGTTCCTGCTGCTCCTAACAATACCCACTGCTGGTGTGGACCGGATGCTGTCATCTCCCGTCAGGTCCACAGTCACAGCGGGTCCTTTGTCAAGAACATCAGGAACAAGGCTGGGCGCACTACCTAACAGCTCGTCGAATAGGGTTTGTGTATGCGACGCAGCGAAGTCCTGCTTTTCGTTTTCGAGGTGGCTGATTTGGTGGTGAGCCTCCTGGAGCTCGTGCTCGAGCAGCGTTACGCGCCGTAGGTTCTGGACGTACTCCTGGCTGCATTCGCCAAACCCATCGACCGTTGATTGAAGTCTATCCCTTTCATACATAACAATAAGATGTTGAGTATGCAACTCAGTCATATCTTTTTTAAGCTTACTACTTTTGTCCAACACGTCTAGCAATTCCCGTTCACTGTCCTCTCTCTCCCTAACCAATTGTGCAACTTCCTCTTTGGTGGCCTTTAATTCCTTCAAAGCCAGTTCAAGTCTCGACTCAGTCTGGCGTGCAGTGGTGAGTCCAGACCCATCCCGGCGAGCAGAGGCCTTGCTACGCGTCAACATTGTTAAAATTTACGTCTAATGTAATAAACAGATGCAAACGGTTTTGTACCTACAAAGAGTTGTTTACACAATTGTGAGGTTATCTTATACCTCAGCGCGAGTTTATAACATTAATTATGCCGCACTAATGAAATAAATGAGAATAGTACAATTATTAATTAGATGAAATGGTAGATATTACCTAATTGGAGAGAAAACAATGACTCACAAAATTCAAAATTTGAACTGTCATTGACGCCGGTTTTCACATCACACAAACCTTGTAAATATTGTTCTTAAACACTATTTTACACTTAATACACTTAAAACTATGTTATTTGTTACGTTTTGTGATGTTTTTAGGCCCTTTTTATGAATTTAAACTTAAATTTTATAATAATTAATTGGGAGCAAGTTCAATCAGCTGTCAACCGCGGTGTTGCCACAGCGAAAAATGTGATCAGTAGGTACCTAGTTACATTTTAAATGCGATTATTTTAAAGGCTTTTAATAAGAACGTCCTCTTTTTCTCAGATGGGATCAGTAGGTAGCAACATTTTTAAGTGCGATTATTTAAGGCTTTATAACAGGAACTACGTCTTTGTGGGTTAGGTGTAAACTCGCCAACGTAAAAACTCGACCAGCGGCGAGTTTACACCTTAAAATTTATTGGGTGGTAATCTCTCCTAAATTTTTTGATATTTTTTGGCGAGTTTACCATGCCTCTAATTGACAATAGTAATTTAGACCAACATAGGATAAGAGCGTAGGGGACAAAATAAATATAGCTTTCATGTTATACAAAGTATATATATTAACAAACTATAACAACACATAACATATAAAAAAATGTAACTAAATCTCTTAGTTTCAAAATTAATAGCGTTAATGTCAAATAGATGGTGCGTTTGAAAGGTACTATATTCTATTTTTAGAAAAAAAAAATATTTTTGTAGAAAAACAAAAGAATGTCAAAAAAATATTGGTAGTTCCCTCCGCACGGAAAAAGTGCATAAAAATTAAATTTGTTTTTTTGATATTTTACTAAAGAAAAGTGATTTTTTTTTAATTATTTTTTATGAAACTTGTTGAGTGTTCTTTAAAGAGTAATGTAACGGCATCATTTGAGTTGAAATGAAATGTTGCGATCCGTGGACTTGTAAGAAAGTGTTTCCTTCGAACGCGTCATTGCCGAGGACCTAACCACCAACCAAAACATGTTACCAAGGTTTTGGAGCAATTATCGCAGTCTTGGGAACGTGGTTGAACGGCACTAAAACAGAATCGCATTACTACCCAGACATAGGATCAATTTTTCCAAAAGACTGCTAGAGGACGACCAAACATCACAGCGATGCGACTAGTAAAAAGGCTCCAAGAGGACCATCAGCTGCTGGAAAGCGACCAAACCATGCAAAGGGGTTTTCATTAAGTGGCTCTTCATGTTGGACAACCGCTGCGTGTACGAGCATTGTGATGGGGCAATCGCGGTAAGCGTCTTTCTTGGGCTTAGGAAAATTTTCCATGGATTGATGACCCTTGGTCTGTGATGCTGTAAACCGATGACTCCCGCTACAGATTCAAGAAGAACACGAGTTTTGAGAACTCCTGACAGTATTAGCCTTCTGTGACACCCATAAGAGGTCCACTTATACCAAGGCGGGACAATCATGGTTTTAGGAGGATTTTTTCTGGGTGAACGAACCCAGCTCGTTTGTTTCCAGTTCATCATTACTAAGCAAAAACATCTCAAAAAGATAGTAAAATGTGTCATTGTCCTAAACAAAGTCCAAATCACCCAGGAATTTATAACCATGAACGACAGTGCTGATTCCCATGCGGCGCGGTAGGTGCCGGCCGCTCTACGAGACTACGATATCCAAGTTTTGAATTGCCCTGCTCAGTCGTTTGGCTTAAATCCTATTAAGCATGCGTGCGGCATGTTACATCAATGAGTTTTAAGACATTTCCCACCAAATTCCAAGACAGTACAACAATTTCACCATCACTTTGAAAGAGCATGGGGGGGGTCTCATAACGCAACAAGACCTTAACAACTTAATTTTAAGCATTGACAATTGATACTGATGCTACAATAAACGTAAGAGGTGGCAACACTGATTAAATTAATAAAATTGTTTATTTGAATTAAATTTGATCATTTAATTTAAAAAAAACGCAGATTTTCTACCACAGAAATTTGCCGAGGTCGATAAAAAGTTAATTATTTTTAAAAATACAATTAAAATCACTTTTTTTTTATTTTTTATTAAAAAATATAAAATTCTTTCTAATTATTCCATTTACAGTATTAGCAAATTCCTCATAATATTTAAGATATTTGATGATATGTAGATATCCCTAGATAATGTTGATGTGTGTATTTAGTCATCATGTTTTGTTGTCATTCATGTTATTACTAACTATATTTTTTTATTATAATATTATTGTTTTGTTTTATAAATATCGAATATACGTTGCATAACATGAAAGCTTTATTTTTTGCTTCCTACGCTCTTATCCTATGTTGGTCGAAATTACTATTGTCAATTAGAGGCATGGTAAACTCGCCAAAAAATATCTAAAAATTTAGGCGAGATTACCACCCAATAAATTTTAAGGTGTAAACTCGCCGCTGGTCGAGTTTTTACGTTGGCGAGTTTACACCCAACCCGTCTTTGTTGCTAAGCAGAATGCTGGAGATACTGCAATTTTGATAAAAACAATCTATATGATGTAAATAAGATAGTCTTTAACCTACTTTGCTAATCATTGAGTCTGATAGGGGACTAGCAACTTTTTGTCTTCATCAGAATTATTACAACACATTTTAATGTTCTATCACGAAAATAGATAATGTGAATGTTATGATTAATGATAAAAATCTACCAGCATGAAATGAAAATGAAATTGGCTACCTCAAAAGTAAAAATGTTGCACCAGCAAAATAATCAACAGCTCCAGTTGATGTGTTTCGCTTTAAATGTAGTTCAATAGAATGTATCGTGAAAAGGTATGATTTTCCTACGTTGTTTTAAATCACAGTTCTGCGATGAGCTTTGGCTGACGGAATCAGGACTTTAACGGATATTTATTGCCTGAAAACTCTCACATTGGGTCAGATGGTAGCTAGTTTGAAATGCGACTTTAAAGTAAGGACTTTACATACGTGGTATTTCTGTTGTTGAACTTTGAACAATTTGAGTCACAACACGATAAATAATGCATGGATAAAGAACAAAAAAAAAACATTAACATGTAATAAAATTACTCAGAATGTCGTAAAAAATAGACATGAAATAAAAAAACCATGCACAACATGCCCATGCAACTAACTATACATTAGCAAACTGCAATTTTCTATCTCTTAACTAGGTACTTAGGTACATATTATATTATAAAACATATTGGGATAGCAATAACATTTTGAACAAAAATAATTATGTCTTACCTACAAGTTTTGTAAATGAGGTCAGTACCTTAAAATAATAATATGTACCTAAATTAAATGTATCGGTTAACTAACTCCACACAAAAACTTTGGAATACTGCCATCTAGTGGAAAACGTATGTATTACTTCAACATCATACAGCCGCACCGTGAACCCTTTGTATCTGCTGTTTCTTTCTAACACTAGATGTCACTAAACACATTGTATCTGTTGTCGCTCCCCAACACTAGATGCCACTGTTAGAATGATTCTTAGAGTGGCTATTCCTCTCTAGATGGCGTTACTAGTTATGCCATTATTATATTGTAGCCTTTCAACTACAAATTACTTGACTATTTTATTTTAAAATTATATTTATATTATGTTTCTTCTATTTTGTCACCAAAAATTTATAATTCAACGGGTTTTTGGAGGATTTTGCTATGAAGTGTTGGCAACCTCCATACACGCGAGGTAGAAGATGCTGGCAGTACGGCGCGGGCGCGCGGCGGTCATTAAAAAATAAAATGAAGAAAAGGGTTGATTGACGTTTTGTAAGAAAAGGCGGTAATTTTATGATTCTGTTAAAAATAATTAAATGACGGGCCTGTTGGTCGAGTGGCTAGAGACCCTGGCTACAAAACCAAAGGTCGCGGGTTCGAATCCCGCTAGGGGCAAATGTTTGTGTGATGAACATCGGCATTTGTACTCGAGTCATGGATGTTTATAAAAAGTATTTAAGTATGTCTATCCGTTTCCTAGCATCCATAGTACAAGCTTCGAGCTTAGTTTGGGGCTAGGCAATTGGTGTGTTAGTCCAATGAATTAAAAAAAAAAAATTGAATTTTTTTAAATTATTTGTTTATGTTAAAAAGTTTAATTGAAGTTGCTGAATAACATCTTAATATTCCTTAATTTAATAATTAGTGTTTGATAACACAAGTTTTCTTATCATACCTACTTAGTGGTTAGTGGTAAGGACCATAAATTGGTCCGGTCCTTTTTTTATCGTCCAGGATGCGGCCGTACGACTTTCTTCACTTAGATTAATCACATTCGGTGTCTTGAAAAGATTAGATGGGCTGTGATGGGTCCAACCCAAAAAAAACTTATTCAGGCAAATTGCCTCAACAACTTAGTTCTGTGGAAATCTCTTACCAACGAAGTACCTACCTAGGTGCTAGAAGGAAAATTAGAGATACGCCGAATATTCGGTTGGTATTCGGTATTCGGCATATTCGGCACTTTTTTCACTATTCGTATTCGGCTGAATTATTCGGTTCTAGTGCTGAATATATTCGGTTCGAGTACCTTCTTCTATTTTCATGGCTAAATGACATGGAATAGTGAGGAACTGGAACTGACAGACACGTTTCTTATTCAAGATTTATGTTTTTTTAATAATTTAAATAAAGTTTAGAAGAACGTATCAGTAACATAATAAATCAACTTTTGTTTCGTCATCCCCCATTTTCGTTAGAAAAGTCCCAAGCACGTGATCTTTTACACCCACTTTGCATTGTAGGAAATTTAAGCCGTTGGTCATGCGCCTATCTCTCTACGTTCATGTCAGATTACGGTCTCACCAAACTATTCGAGTGAGCGTATAGGGAGTGCACTCACTTATGCACTATAATATATCCTGCGTACTTGGCTGCTTGTAAGATACTTACTTATAAGATGCTGCCATAGTCGGAAAACGGCCGGAAGGTATTACATAATATAAATCTGCAAATAGTGTAAAACAAAGTGACATCGCGGCATGTAAGCGGGTTGCGGGTGGCGTGCATGTTCGAACCTGTTTAAGCAGGAATGCAGTAAAATGGTGAACCGAATTATTCGGCCGAATATCCGGTTCGGTAAAGATTGAACCGAATAATATTCGGTATTCGGTTATTCGGTGAAACCACTATTCGGCGCATCACTAATTATAATTCTAATTAGGGGGGGAGGGGGGGGAATAATAATGAAGTAAAACAAGGCACAATAGAATCGTGTGCTATTGTATTATGCTCTTCTATGCCATTATCCTATCAACCTTATATCGGGCAATTCGGGCAGTAAATAAGACGTTTAGCCGAAAAACCAACGTCAAAACAGGAAAATAGTAAACTTTTCTTAAAAATCCTTAGAATAGGTTGGTAAAATGACGACTCATTTGGATAATTCTGCAGTTCCCATGATGTTTTTCTATCAAAATGCGATCTATTTCTAATTCAGAGCAGTTCTCCTAATCGTGTAGGTTTTTTATCGGCCGCTTCCTACTTCTCGCCAATAAAACCTTATTAAGTGCATCGTAAAACCAAGCAAGGTTTGGGGTCTAACTCATAACACCTCATATGTAGGGTTGTCCTAAGAAGAACAGAAAAGCACAATTTATGATGGCTTAATAAAAATTAAAATAAAGTTCATAGGAGCTGTTTTTGCATGTCCGCTTAGGTCCTCCGCATAATAGTGCAACACTTAAGTGGTCTAAGTTCCAGTTCGTGAGTTCGATTTCCGGGTTGGGCAGACTGTTTTGGTTTATCGAGCATGACCCGAGTTTCTTGATCACCAATACATTTGCTAGCAAAGTATTGAGGTATTATTTTTATTATTTAGTTTTAATCCGTACTTAATTAGCAAACAGGAAAATGTCACGCGCCATCTTGCTGTATAAAAATATATCTATGCAGCAAATGCGTCAAAAATATAGAAGAGTCAACCCTGCTCCACCCTTCGGTACTAAAAAGACTAGTTTGATGGTCCGAGCCAGCCCCCTCTTACTTCCTTCCCAACATTTTTACGATGAACGTGACGCATTTTTTGATAGCTGATGACAAATGAACCTGCTGGCTTCACCCACATTGTACACGTCAAAATTTACGTGAAGACGGGCGACTTACGAGTATGTGATGAAATGTGAACCTGCTAGCTTCACCTACTATATTATAATTAGGTACGTAAAAGTACATATGATTAAATTTTGTGATGTCGATGTGAACCTGCTGGCTTCACTTATATTGTATTATATAAGATAATTTACATACGTTTTGTGACATATGTATAATGAGTATATAACAAAACAAATGTCACTTGTCGTATAGGCAAGTGAACCTGCTGGCTTCCCAAACATTGTACGCGTCAAAAGTTACATGAAGACGGATGACTTACGAGTATGTGATGAAATGTGAACCTGCTGGCTTCACCTACATTTTACCGTTGTACGCGTCAAAAGTTACGTGCTACGTCGTGTTATGTGATGGCATGTGAAACTCCTGGACTCACTTACATTGATGTCTTGTTATGTGTGTAAGTGTTGACAAGTGAATCTGCTGGCTTCACAAACATTGTACGCGTCAAAAGTTACGTGCTACGTCGTGTTATGTGATGACATGTGAACCTCCTGGCTTCACTTACATTGTACATACGACAAGTTACATTCGTTTTATTATATAAATGTATGTGTAGACAAATGAACCTGTTGGCTTCCCCAACATTGTACGCGATAAAAATTTACGTGAATACGGGCGACTTACGAGTATGTGATGAAATATGAACCTGCTAGCTTCACCTACAATATACGTATAATAAACATGTTTCTTAGAAAGGAAACTCAATTGCGTTTCTCTGAAAATAAAGGATTTTAAAAATAAAAAAACTAAAAATGCACATCATCGTAACTACAAAAATTACCTGAAAATAAAGGAAACAACATTTAAACCTCCTTTCTCTCTGTCTCATTAAATCATGCAAAAAATTTATTAAATTATTCTATCCATTTTCTACATATAACAGCCGTCAGACATGACGTCTGTCGGACGTCCATAAACAATAATAAAAAAGGTCGGTAATAGTAAAGAGGTTTTCTTTACATACGTAAAAGTATAATTATGTTTTGCGATGTCGTGATAACATGTGAACTTGCTTGCTTCACTTATATTTTTTTGTGAGACAAGTTACATTCGTTTTCTTATATAATTATGTATATGTATATAACAAAACGAATTTAACTTGTCGTATAGGCAAGTGAACCTGCTGGCTTTCCCAGCATTGTACGCGTCAAAAGTTACGTACTACGTCGTGTTATTTATAATGACATGTGAACCTGGTGTGTTCCGTCCTGGCCCAGCCACAGCGCCAAAAAAGGTTATAATTTTGTGTGCAGGCTGTACAGGTGTGCTTTCCTCACTTACATTATATACGGCAAGTTATATTACGTCTTTTTATACATATGTATGTGTTGACAAGTGAACGTGCTGGCTTCACCTACATTGTACGTCAAAAGTTACCTGCAACGTCGGTTTATGTGATGGCATGTGAACCTGCTGGCTTCACTTACATTGTATACGACAAGTTACAATACGTCTTGTTATATGTATGTGTTGACAAGTAAACCTGCTGGCTTTCCCAACATTGTAGGCGTCAAAAGTTACGTACGACGTCGACTTACGAGTATGTGATGAAATCAGGACCTGCTAGCTTCACAGTTATGTGACGACAACTGAACCTGCTGGCTTGACCTACTCGTACATTATACATCAAGTTAACATGCAGCGTAAAGTTGTGATAAAATGTGAACTTGCTAGCTTCACTTACAATGTGCTTCAAAATAACAATGTAACATCGAGTTTTGTGACGACAACTGAACCTGCTGGCATCATACATTGTACGCGAAAGTAACATAAAGTCGAGTTATTCACGACAAATGAACTTGCTTGCTTTAACTATATTATACGCAAAAAAAAGATACCTGTAACGTCGTTTTATGTGATGTCAAGTGAACTTGCTGGCTTCACCTACATTGTACACAAAAGTAACATATAACGTCATGTTGTGATGAAATGTGAACTTGTGCTGACTTCATCTTTATTGTACTTGAAAAAAATGTTTTAAATAGTGTCTAATTACGCATATATGAAAGGCCAGGCCGCCTTGGCGTCAATACGACGACGTTGCCGCACTAATTTTATTTTTAAGAAAATAATTTTCTTGCCTACTGCTCAACTGGTCATTGCTCAACTACTTTACTTAAACTGCTTGACTGACTAACTTACTCCCTGAGTAAAAATATTATCTTTTCTTTCTTCAACTCTTATAAAAAGTAAATTTCATAAAATAGAAGTAACTGCTTGAACAAACGGAGAAAACAAAACAAAACAACATTTTCTTGCTCGTTTCATTCCAGACGGTTTACCTGAGAAATCTCATTTATCAACTGCGTTTACAAGACACTCGAGAATGCAGTTTAAATGCAAGATAAAAGGTGCGTTCTACGATGTTAAGAATTGCATGCTTGACTTTTTATTTTATGGGTTGGAAAATTGGTCGCCTTCGAAGTGTGCTATTTGATCGATTTTGTTATATTGTTTTGGTTTCGTCAAAGCATTGTTTAGAAAGGCAATGTGATTTTGTTATTAGTATGCCAGTCAAACTGATACTTCACTTTTTGCTAAATATTTGTGTTATGTGTTTACTTAATTGACGAGATACTCGAGTCATGGATGTTTATAAAAGTATTTTAGTAGGTATGTCTATGTGTGCCCGCGCATCCATAGTACACTAAGGGGTTAGAAAATTGGTGTGTTAGTCCAAAAAAAACGAATAAAGAAAATAATTAATTCGCGATTCGATCCATTTTGAATGAATTATGTCCACGTCATTATTCTTAAGTGAACATTTCCAGTCAAATATTTTTTTTTATTAGACTGCCATTGTTTCGTAATATTTCAGTCCAAATTAGGAGGTACAAGCAGTTCATGTAATGAGTAATCCAATCACCAATTAGGTACCTAAGCCATTCGGGTATAGTAATAACAGTTTGAAATAAGGTAAGCCATTCAGGTATAATAACAATTTGAAAGTAGACCTTTAACGACGTGCTAAAAATTAGTATTCAAAAAGTCACCTTCACGACTCGACACAGAACACAATTTTTAATTAGCAACTTGTATTAATTAGAATTTTGTATACCAGATAGTCTTCAAAGGCTTGCGGCCAAGTTTGAGTTCATGAATTCAAAAGTTGCGAAGGCTTAATTTCTTGGTTTTAATTTGTTCAGAGCCAGGCTTTCACAGTTGTTGCTTAATTTATGGTCGTTATAAATTAATTTTGTCCGCCTCCGTGTTTGTGTCGCATGGTTTTGAAATTTTGATTGTCTATGGTAATTCTCACCTCGAATTAAGGTTAGAAAATAAGCTTGCTTTAGGGCAGTGGCTAGTAAGTCCTACTTAAATGGGCAACCGCAGCCTCTTCTTGACCAGTGGGCACAATGAGCATGTGCCCAGGGCCTCTTGATCGATTGGGGCCCCAGACCAGGGTCTCAGGGCCCCGCGGTTACCAAACCAGAGGCTTAAAGGCCCATGTGCCCGGGGCCTCTGTGATGAGATTCTGGGTGTTATTTCAACAATAAAAAACTGGTTTTTAATACAACAAAAATAAAAATTGGCCTCTAGTGTTTAAAACGTTTCTCAAATTTCACTAAAATATAGGTTCTCATAATTAGATGATACTCGAAACAGTATCTCTACTAGTAGTATTATAAAGCAGAAGAGTTTAATTCGAATTGAAAATTTATTTTTATGTTGGGTGGTCTATATGTCGGATGAGGCCTCAAAGCTATAATGTCAATATGTGTGCGGAAACGAAATCCACGCGGACGAAGTCTCAGGTGGCCGCTAGTAATAAAATACTAGTGATATTTACCCCGATTCTGAGCGTGCACAAGGGATTTCTGCTACACACACTGAGCACTGCTCCACGACATCGCAAAGGCATTAAATTACACACATTATAGCAACTATGGGTACGGAGCGACAAATTTAATTAATACGGAAGCCGGTTGCCTGGAAATTGCTCGTTAAAAGTTTGCAAGAGATTAAGTATTTTATGAGAGATGTATTGTTAACGTCCCGAGTCCGTGCTTGGCGGGTAAAGAAAATATGAGCGTTTTTCTAATGTTTGCTTTGCTTGTTTTAGTAGTTAAAGCATTAGGTTCTGTATGCAAAAATTATGAGTGAGTAAACTAATTCATCCGCCTAGCGTTTATCCCGTTTCTGTGCGGGGTCTGCTTTGACCATGATCCAGGATTTGGCGAGTCTGGTTATTACAGTGACGCGACTGCTTTCAGACCTTCGTAACCACAGCATGGTTTACACAAGTAATTGTTTTAAGGAACTGTAGTATATGCGGATCTGTTGGAATGGTAGAAATAATAATTATTGGTATTTTACGAACGGTTGCTGGGTCTAGTAGTTAAAGCATTAAGTTCTTCAAATTAATTGAATGTTATTTATTTGTAAAGGTCCCGTTACTTGACGCGGTTCGGTTTTGAGGATGGGAAATAAGTAATACAAAGAACCAGATAAATAAATACGTGAACGCCTTTACTTTATGACTTGTTTTTTTTTACAATTACAAATATTATTTTATATTTAGTACATTTCCATAATAATACCAATCGTCAAGTCATTGACAGAAGCTTTAATTCTAATTGCTACGTACTTCTTACCAGCTAGTAGCAAGAATGTTTTAATGGCGGTTTAACAATTATTTTATTCGCAACCAAAATAAATGTAGATCTTTACGCAAACATAAAATAATTTAATACCTTCAACAATGTTATTTGACTGTAGGCCTGAAGGTAGTTAGCAGATTTTCTAATAGAAAAAAAATTGCGTTCAATCCATAACGTTAATCCGATTTGCGCGAAGGATCCAATTTTTCTTCAAAAGAGCCTCCAATGGGGAAAAATCTTTGTTCATCTTTGATAAAAACGAGCGTCCAAAATATAGGTATGCAAATGTATATCAGATTTATTTTAAACCTTGTGAGAAAATTCATAAAGGTAATGAAATTATTCATCAAGTTAAAGCAGTAGAATTAAATCCGCATGTTATGTGCGATGTCCTGCGATCTCTAAGTTAACTTATAAAACAATAATTTAATATAAATAATAAATAAATTGTGAAGATCGCAAATAAGTTGATGACAGATCAGCTGTCTGTAACTAACCCCTATTGAAACTCCTTGAGTCGTATTCCTCATTACTGAGTGTCGTGATCTTTGTATGAAATGAAACACACAACAACTCTCTTCGATTTTAATGGAGTGGTTTGCCATTACCTTCTCCATTTCACACACTAACTCGTAGTATGTAGGTTTCCTCACGATGTTTTCCTTCACCGTACAGCTGGTATGAATGAAATTACGTACATAGATTTTTGATAATCCAGAGGTGCGTGGCTGGATTTAGCTACACGTATATTCCACAACATCATAAAATTTGATCTGAATCTATTTTAAGTAGCTTACGCACTTGGTTTCAGAAAATATCAGAACTTCTTGACTATAACACTAAGCGGGCCTTCTAAATAATCTGACATGTTACAGGGTCTCGAGAAGATTCTTCAATTCACGGGTGGGGGAAAATTTGGAAAACAGTTTTGACAACATCGTTCCACATTTGGCAAGCATGATGATAAACCTTAAACCAACATGTTTAAAGATAAAATGATTTAAAACTATGGAGGAATTTGCCCCGCAGATGGACATAAATAGGCTTATATTCGTTTGATACGTTGATACACTCGCAATATGGTGTTGTTTTCTCAAATGACCCAGAACCTACGACCCGATATTCTAATCTGCCGGAGAATCGGATCACCGTCGGTAATCTCACTGACCCATCTCAAGTTCTCAATCATTCGCTAAATACAGCGGCGATGGACAATGCACCCTTGTCTGCTCGACGCGCGTAATTAAACTGGATGGTGATACAGTTGGGAGAAGGGCAGTGAGGTCAAGGGAGGATCTAGTTTTGGCGCCAGGGGTGTCTCATAGTCGTGGTCAAGTCAATCGTAATAAAATAATTATATTCAATTCTTTTTTCTTGTTATTTGATACGGATGTAAACGAACAAGAGGGTCATCTGATAGTTAGTGATCATCGCTGCCGATGGACATCAACAATCTTGCAAGGGTCGCAGATGGGTTTGAAAATCCCATACCCTCCCCAAATCAGCTCTGGCAACTTTACCCACCAGCAGAAACACAGCGCAACAGTTACGAAGTGCTACTTCACTGTGGGCTTCTGTAAGGCGGAGGTACTTCCCCAGACTAGCGGCTCATTAAAGTGGAAGTTCTACAAAGCTCTTCCACTCTAATTAGTGGTCCACTCAGTCCTGGAACCAGCTCAGAGGGGAAGTCATGACCCCATTACCACCCCTTCTGGATCCATTACGATTGAGAAAAGCCGGAATGAGCGTGTCTTCTTGTTTTCTTAAGACTATTTTATTTACGAAACTATATTTTTAAAATAACACTTTAATGTGACGTTAACCTACAGCTAGTAAATATTACTAAGCATGTAAAGGCTTTATATTCCTTATTAAATCTATAGGCGTTTCGTGTTTTATTTCAATAGTTCTGCAAGTGGAACAAACTTTATTTATTGTCATTAGTGTGTTAAGAAAACTGATGTACTTAAAATTTAAAGGATCTAAAAGTATGCGTATGTAGTTGTAGTCAAGGTATTTCATTTTTGTTCATTTTATTGCTTTACCTACAAATGCTATTGCTTACATTGGTCTTTTTTACACTATGACTGTTGAAAATGCGTAAATTTTATCTAATTGTAGGTTGAAGCGGCAATTACTGCAGTATTTAAACGTAATAGATTCTGCAGATCCATTTACACGACGGACGGGAAGAAAATGACGTTACATTTTCTTTATTTTATCTTCCAAGAATTACTTCAATATTTTTATTGGGAAATATTCAACCATAATGCATGGTGAATTTTGATTCAGCGTGCATTTAACCTTAATGCATGCTGAATCCCAATTCAATTACAGTGAAAATCTCCCTTCGATGCAAAGCAATCAGTGTTAGTCAGAATTTTTTATTATGTACAAGTATTATCATAAGGCCTTCAAGGTAAACACATCGCAGCTGTAACATTGTTAGCGTAATCCCATCGAGAGTAAATTACTCTGAGATGACTATCTAGCCGGAGCGAGCAGGATATATCCATAAGTACGAGGTGATAATGATGTATCGGGATTTGCATAATCTTGGGAAGAGTTCGTTACTATTTATGAGCGAATACGGTCTTATTTATGAGTTTTTACATCATGATTGCGTTTACCGCGCTGTACTTGACCGTCGGAGGTCGTGGGTTTGAATCCTGCGGGGAATACTTTTATTTTGTGTTGGTTTTCCTAGTTTGGTTAGGAAATTGTAGGCTTTAATCACCTGTTTTTCCGATAAGAATAATGATTCCGTGCTTCGGATAGCACTTTTAGCTGTTGATCCCTGTTCCAAATTGTCTGATTTCCCTTGTAAGGGTTACAGAGCTCAGACGAAAGTCGATTCATTGTAATAGCGAAGCGTACCCTGGGCTCCGAGGCAATAGCCAAGGATGAAACCAGGATAAGCGCTAGGATGATGATTTGTGTATCATGATCAGTAACGTGTACGCACTAGGGTTGCTATTACTTGACTACTGTGCGTAACTTGACTCTCAGAAGGTGCAGATAAATAAAAGTCCGAAGGTCACTAATGATTGTATTTGCCAAATATTCATTACACGAATTTAGATACGAATTAATACAATTATAATGAGTTGAGATGGGAATGCGAGTTAGCTAGGAGCGCGACGGGGAACGACTGGCGATGATGCCGTCCTGAGTCTCGCTCGCGGTCTTATACGCTAAGTCAGCGAAATACAATGTTGTGTCCCTACATAACATCCCTTCCCAAAAATTTTATTACATCCAAAAAAAATTTTTAAATAATAAAAGTAGCTACTATAATTTTGATAAGTTAATTTTGACAACCCTAACGCAATCAGTATAAAGTACAACTTGTTTACTAAGTACGCTCCAGTGAATGAAATTTGAGACCTAAAGAATGCGGTTGCTTATCGCGTTAGCTATGTTCTTTGCACTGATTGTTACAATTGACCTGTTCTAAAAATAGATTTACAAACAATATTCAGAGTAAACATCGCAAAGAATTAAATTTGAAGTTATATAATTTTACAAAAACCTTTTGATCAATTAGTGACAAAAAATAATCTAACACACACACATATCAATCACACAAGATTTGTCAGTCTGTACGAAAAATCACGTTTAAAAATGCAAACAAACATAAAATTTCACAAAATGCTCACTCTCAATACACTGTAGGCTGTTGCACTGTTCCAACTGGTGCAGTCTGTACCCTGATGCTGGGTGCTTCCAGACCACCATTGGTAACAATTACCTGTCTTCTTAACCAGGTTTTAGTAGACTTCAAACACTGCTGTCTTAAAAAGCAGTAAGCCATAAACACCATTAAAATGACTGCAATCAAAACTATAATTATCAAATACTGAATCTTATCCTCCACTTGAGTCGTATTGGTAACAACTTGGGCCTGGGCAATGGCCATTTCTTCTTTACTTTTTCCAATACCCATGTTTACAGATTGACTAAATATCTCAGAATGAATTTACCAATGAAATTAATTTAAAATTACATCTCTCCGTGATCTACAAAAATAGTAACAATAGCATTTTTCGTACATACTGACTATCTGACCTACAAATTAGGAGTCGTGCCTTTCGCACACTCAACATAACTGCAATACATGCGTAACCTCAATGTTATGTTCTAACGCATAGTAACACATCACAAAAATAACATTTTATTTCCAATTAATTAACGACTAAGTATCTTATTACCTATCATCCATTTTGGAAAGGAAAATAATAACTTAGTAAAATTTCATCTTTACTCAAAATACAATTTTACAATGACAAATCAATAACAATTTCGAAATACCAATTCATTGCCAAATTACAAATTAAATCTTACTGGTGGTTTGACTACACGACCACTCCTTGTCTTTAATATGGGCTTTATCTCATTGCTGTTACGGTTCACAATTATATCCGCTGGTTCTACCGTCTGTTCTACGATGGGCGTACAAACATCACTATCATTATCGCTCAACAAATAGGCTGGCTTCAGACGATCAATCGAAATAGATACTTTACGGTCTGGCAACTGGATCAAAAATACTTTACTATTACGCCTCAAAACAGGATATGGACCATCGTACGGAGACTTAAGGGGTCGTCTGACTGTATCGTCCCTAACAAAAACGTGACTACATGATTTTAAATCTGGATGAACAAAGAAAGAACGACTAATATGAGATTTTGCGGTCGGCCTAAACTTGTTAATTGCACTACGTATTTTATCTACTAGATTGCTATCCAAACTATCCTCTACTTGGGTGACGTCGTAAAAATCACTAGGCAACCTCAAAGTGCGTCCAAAAGTCATCTCGGCCGCGCTAATGCTGTTGTCGCTCCTTAGCGCTGACCTAAGACCTAACATAACTAACGGTAACTCGTCAACCCATGAAGAATTATTTAACTTCGCCGATAGTGCGGCTTTCAACGACCGGTGCCAACGTTCTACCATACCATTACTCTGTGGGTGGTATGCAGTAGTACGTATTCTTCTTATTCCCAATAATCTCATTAAACTATTAAACAAATTACTCTCAAACTGTCTACCTTGATCAGTTGATATCTTTACAGGGCAACCGTAACGTGCAATCCATCCTTCAAATACAACTTTAGCTACATATTCTGCTGTAATTTCTTGCACTGGAAATGCTTCTGGCCATCGAGTTCTACGGTCAATTAGAGTAACACAATATCTATAACCTTGCATTGTCGTGGGCAAAGGACCAATAATATCTACATGAACATGCTCAAAACGGTTAACCGGTGGAAACTCATTAAATTCTGATAAAGTATGCCTATTTACTTTAGACTTCTGACATGATATACAACATTTTGCCCATTTACCTACATCTTTGTTCATACCGGGCCAAAAGAATTTTTGTTTAATTAATTTCCTGGTTGTGCGAATTCCCGGATGGCTTAAATTATGAAATGAATCGAAAACTATTTTCCTAAATTCCTGCGGTAGGTAAGGTCTGGCACAATTCGTAGAAGTTTCGCAATACACGGTGTCATTACTAGTAGGCAGAATAATACCTTTAATGCTTACCTTGCTGTTGGTGTTCGCAGCTGCAGTTGTTTGTGCAATGTACTCGTCATGTTTCTGCGACTCTGCAAGTTTGCTGTAATCGACTACTGTGGGACAGGAAATTGTCGCGACACGGGATAACGAGTCCGCAACAATGTTATCATTACCTTTAATGTATCGGATGTCTGTGCAAAATTCACTGATGAATAACAACTGCCTGGTTCGCCGTGGAGTTTCTTTATCGCTATTTAACTTTTTGAATGCAAATGTCAAGGGCTTATGGTCTGTAAAAACAATTAACTGCTGTCCTTCAAACAATTTCCTAAAATATCTAATCGCCAAATAGATTGCTAATAATTCTCTATCATACGTACTATACTTTAACTGTGACTCTGATAACTTCTTAGAAAAATAACCTAACGGTTCCCAAACTTTTCCGTTATGCTGCTGTAACACTGCGCCTACGCAAGTGTCTGACGCGTCAGTCATAAGTGCTATAGGATAATTTACATTAGGATGAGACAGCGTAGCGGCGTTCTCTAAGCTCGACTTACACTGCTCAAAAGCTTCTAAAGATTTATTATTCCATACAATTGGCGTCTTATCGCGTTTTTTACTATTATGGAGATATTTACTTAACTCAGACTGGTGTTTTACTGCGCTGGGAATATGCGAACGATAGAAATTGACCATACCCAAAAATCGACGAAGATCTTGAACTGTCTGCGGTCTCGGAAAATCCTTAATTGCCTGAACTTTATCTGTCAGTGGCCTAATACCCTCTGTTGAAACTTCGTAGCCTAAGAAATCTAATTTACTCTGTCCAAAGCAACATTTAGAAATATTTATTGTAATACCATATTTGTCTAACCTTTCGAAAACTGCTTCTAAATGCGCCTGATGCTGCTCCATAGTATCACTGGCAATCAGGGCATCGTCGATAAAACTGGAAACAAAGTCTAATCCTTGAAATACCGTACTATTCATAAATCTTTGGAAAGTCTGCGCGGCATTACGTAAACCAAAAGTCATTCTAGGGAATTCAAATAAGCCAAAAGGTGTAATTATCGCTGTTTTCTCTATATCTTCCTCAGCTACGGGTATAAAATGATAAGCTCTATTTACATCTATCCTTGAAAAAAATTTCTTGCCTGACAATAAATATGTAAAATCTTGTAATCTCGGAATCGGATATCTATCGGGTTTTGTAACTGAATTTAATCGTCTATAATCACCACACGGTCTAATTTCGCCATTCTTTTTCGGCACAATATGTAAAGGACTGGCCCAAGGACTTTTTGAAGGTCGACAAATTCCTAATTCCTGCATAATTCTAAATTCTTCCTTGGCCTTTTTGTATCTATCCGGTGGTAATGGCCTAGCTCTAGTAAAAATAGGTGGACCTTTTGTCTCGATATGATGGCACACATCATGCTTCGGCGGCTCCTTAAAGTTGATCGGTTTCGTGAGGTCTGGGTACTTGGTCAGCAGAGAATGATAGGGATGTCCGTCTTCCAAAGTTTTCACAGCGGGTTCTCTGTAATCAACAACGAATGCATGAATGTTTAAATTTGTAACGCTATCTACTAATTTCCTCGCTTTCAAATCTACTAATAATCCAAATTTACTTAAAAAATCTGCGCCTAAAATTGGTTGTTTAATATCTGCTATTACAAAAGTCCAACGAAAAGTTCGTCGCAGCCCTAAATTTAATTCTAAAGTTTTAATACCGTAGGTTTTGATTTCACTACCATTTGCTGCATATAATTTATAATCTAAATTTTCATCCCTATTTAATTTATTACTAACGGGTAAAACTGAAATGTTAGCACCTGTATCAATGAGGAATCGAAGTCTGGAGTTGTAGTCGGTGACACATAGGCGGTGACAAGGCTGAATAGCACAAACTTCCGCCGCAGCTTGCGCTTCCGCTAGTTTCCCTGGTTCTGATTCTTCCATGCGCACGGCGGGATACATCGCTGAGCTTTTTCTCTGTAGCGGAAATGATAGGAACAGAGCCAATTTGGACTATCTGGTGTGCGCCTGCTGTTCCCCCGAGATGCTGAACGTCGCCGATAATTCATTGAGCGGTTCCTTGATGAACTTCTACTTCTTCTTCCGCACTGACATTGCCTGTGTGTTTGTGAACTGCTACTACCGGCCTCTAAATTGGCTAGGCGTGTACTAATTTTTGCTATTTCTGCCAAAACTGCTGAATCGCCAGTTGATTTTGATTCGATATCCGAAATTTGTAAAGGTTTCGTGGCTTCCATTACCGTGTCTGCTGTGTTCGCTAATGTGTCTAAATTTTTACTGTCTGATACTGCCAAAACTGCTCTCGTCGATGCTGGTAATCTATTTTGCCAAAGTATGCAGAGAGTGGGATCCGGAATTTTACCTCGTGCTAACTCTCTCATTCGCCGTAATAACTGTCACGTCGGGGTCACCACTGTACGCACTAGGGTTGCTATTACTTGACTACTGTGCGTAACTTGACTCTCAGAAGGTGCAGATAAATAAAAGTCCGAAGGTCACTAATGATTGTATTTGCCAAATATTCATTACACGAATTTAGATACGAATTAATACAATTATAATGAGTTGAGATGGGAATGCGAGTTAGCTAGGAGCGCGACGGGGAACGACTGGCGATGATGCCGTCCTGAGTCTCGCTCGCGGTCTTATACGCTAAGTCAGCGAAATACAATGTTGTGTCCCTACAAACGCAATGAGCATTTGTGTAGTAATCTCATGAGATCGACAACTTGCAAAGGGATTAAAAATTGACCGCCATAATTTATTGTGTCTCTCTAACTCGTTTTTTTTTTCACTTTAAGATTGTTATTTAAAAAAATAGATAGGAGGCTCTCACCAGGGGGCAAAGTCCTAAATAGTGAAACTTCTCGTTTTGTATCTTGGAGATTAAATATTGAAATGCTAAAATGTTCAAGACGAAAACAAAACGAATTTCATCCGAGGGCCAGTTAATATTGACTTTACTGTATAAGTCTTAAGCCAATGAGTCAATAATCTATATCAACGATTTAGCAAAAGAAATAAAAGGCAACCATCCAGAAGATTCTATTTACACGTCAAAAGAAAATCGTATAGAATACGAGTAGTCTCTTTGAAAGGGGAAATCTCGAAACTTTTTCAATAAGTGCGATATTAAAAAAGTTTGATTCGTTTTGGGTCTGCGAAGAATTTAATCTGATTCAAGTGCACCCTTTGACGATTTTGAGTCCTTTCTTAAATATGGATTTAATTAGAAATAGTTCTGTGAAGATTTTTCCCAGCTCGAACTCTCGAAATCTCTAACTGAGAAAAACTTTTGGACGGTCTCGCGAAACAGTGGTCCAGTTAGAGTGTGATTATAGTGTTTCAATAACTTTGGTACTTAATTCATCTACATAATGTATTTTCAAAGAATTACGCAAGCCTGATGTGTATCGGAGGCGTATAATAAAATAAACTCGGCAATTTCCACATAATGTCAAAATACACAACAAATTGATTTCTCAAAGTTTTCTAAAGACAAATGCTTGTCAGATTTCGGATTACTATAATTTTATTTGCCCTCTAATAAATTATAACATTTTCGTTCTTTCGTAAAAAATCTCATTTTTTTTGCAAAATATCTTCTTTTTTCCGAAAACAAATTGGTTTTCTTTCAGAAATTTTGCAATTTTGCAAATGATAAAACAAATTCAAATGTCGTTTTGTTTAGAAAATTAGTTTCAGTTATTTTGATGTAGGAGGATCAAAAGATTGGTGAATTTTATTCAAATAAAATTTAGAAGAGAAACAAATCTATCAAGTCCAATAAAATAACTGTGATCAAATTTAGCTTTTCTTCATCCGATGTCTATTTGCTAAGTCATAGACGTAAAAAAAGCATTGATGAGTAAGATTGATGTTGTTTTCTTGTTATTAACTTCTACTTAGGACTTATCATGCACTTTATGAAAAAGAGGATGCCTTAAGATCAAGCAGAAATTACGCTTAAACAAATAAAAAGTCCATTATATCAACTGAACTACACAAAAATATTTTTTCCAATCGGACCAGTACTTCTTGAGATTAGCGCGTTCAAACAAAAAAAGAAACTCTTCAGCTTTATTATATTAGTATAATATATAGACAGTCTGTATTATACAAGAAAACAAAATGGCGTGATCTCGTGTCAGAGGACAAGATCCATCTACAGTTCGCTGAGCCAGTGTAGTATGTAAGTGAGTAAGTGAGTTAGTAACATAACTTCATTTTCTGTAATCTGGAAGATGCATTTTAATTCGGTGCTTTCTAATGATACTCGTTCTTGTAGTATATAACTCGTTCGAAGAGTAATTATATGGCATACCTACCAATAGTTAGACTGTAACAGAAATATACAATTAAACCGGGGTTTTAACGTAGTGGACCTACACAACAGGAAGTCAAACAAAGCGATATTAAAAGTGTACTCGTTTGAAATGTTTTGAACCTTTGGTTTGTTTGTAGTCCTCACTTCAATCAAATTCGCCCTGGGCAAGTCCTATTTAACTATTTCAATTAAATTTCAGAGCTGCCTTAATGTTTGATCGATGGTTCAGATTGATCGATTACATTTGCGTATACTAAATATAGTACATCTCAAATTGAATCGATCATGACAAAGAGCTGAACCCTTTTAAATATTTTTTTTGTCGAAAATATATTTTTAACTTCCGTGAAACATAGGGAATCGCAACCGCAATAAATTAACTACCACATAAAAAGAAAAAAAAGCAATTTCCACTAAAACACATCCTTGACTTTAAAACTATTTTAAAGACACTTAAAAGTTACAAAGTCATTTGGCATAAGAGCTGACGAATCTAATGATATAACGAATATTCAAATCTGGAATTAAAAGCAGTTTCGAGTTTGCTGGCTTCAATGATTTATCGTGGCTTCGAAAAGCACCACCGGTAAATTGGTACTTACTTGCAAATAACGGATTAACGAGTGCACTAGCAAATTCAACATCAAGATAAAGATTCAGCTATTTGATTGCCAAGGAAATTATTTTGCACGTCAAATATTTTTAACCTACTAGCAATTCTACGTAAAAGCCCTGTTGAGAAGAAGTGCCAAATTGAGGAATTTGTATTTTGAAGAGATTAAGAATCTCATCAATCCCAGACAGGATTATGTTAAGCTGTTTGACGCAAGATCGATGCGAATTTTTATAGGCTTTACAGATTTGTAGACATTTTTTGAGATGAACATTGAAATACTATAAATATATCTTTTAAAACGGTCTATTCTTCGTGTCCATCCTCTTTCGCCTTACTGATTTGGGTACGAGAAATTGCATTTTCGTATGACCGGTCTCGTCAAAATAGGCAATCCAAGTTAAGAAATATGTAAATCGAAACAAACGAGTTTGAGCAAGGGGAAAACAAGCATTTTCCTAGTCTACATTAATTTTCTTTTTTCAAAAAAATTCACATTGAGTCTCTACCTGCAGAATCTTTGATGCGGAGAAGTAAAGAAACTCAAAACAAACAGCTACGGTACCTATAATATAGCTCGTATGTATCCCTTATCCACCTCACTTACAATAATACTCGTATGAGGTACAAAAGTTGGCATGATTCGACATTTCCGACAGACGTTGATGTATCACTCGGGCTGAAAGTAAGAGAATACACATTCGTCTTTCAAATAATACATAAGTTTCCTTTCGAACATTTACTAAGGAAAATATTTGAAGTGTATTTGTTTTTGTTTAATGAAAACAATCGCAATCGAATTGAAACTGCGCTTAAAAATAGCTTTAAAACCATGGGGTTATCGCCGGCAATGTAAATCCAAACACAGACTTGTTGTAAAATAATATAATTTCTTGTGACACTTATGTTTCACTATTGCTTGCTTAAATTAAATATGTACAATAATATTGTGTAATATTAATCTATTTCAATTAAATTCCAAACGTCAAGTAATTTTATGACAGCTACAATTTTACTTTTAACATTTAACGTTTATGTAACCGGCCAGTACCATGAAGGGTTAATGGCGGTTAAACAATAGCGTTTTAACAATTCCCCTTTGAGGTTTCAAATTTCAAGTGTGTGAGCACACAAATCACAATATAATAATTTCAAAACATTATAAACATCTTTATTATTACTACTGTTAATATTATTACTGTTATTTATTATTACTGTTATTTTTACACATAAATGTAATGCTGCTAAGTTTTAAGGAACGGAGGAGCGAGGTCTCCTGGCACAGGCATCATTATATGCTTAAAAGGAGTCTTCGAATATTGTTCACTTTCGAATATTTCGAATATTGTTTACTTTAAGTCATTACTTGTGTTACTGAAATAAATAATTTTTCATTTTTTTCATTTTTCATTTTCAAAATATTTTTTCATTTTCATTTTCATCTATTAAGGAAAATGTCATCTTCATCCTACTGTTTTGCGTCTACAACTTGTTTTGCGTAAAAACATGCTACAGAAAAACAAAGGAAACCCGGAAAAACAATCACAAAACGTGTCGGCGCAGGAAAAACAACTCAGAGAAAATGACGTTGTGTTTTTAACACGACAAAGGTTTACAGCAGCTCAATTTTGACATCCACAGAGTCCCTTTAGTTAAAATCCGACAAAACAGAAATTACTTTGGGAGGATCCCTTGGCTCAGGATCAAAGTTTTGGTTAACACGCAATTTTCTTTCATTATGTACAACCACGCCGTTATATTTGTTAAGCTCGAGGTTTTGGCGCGCATAAATATATTCTCGGAAGAAGCCCTTTGGATTTTTTACTGGGAAAGGTTCATTCTCAAGAAATATGTATTTTCTGTGTGTGATCGAAAATTCGTCTGGATAAACTGATTTTCGTGACCTTTCGTGAAGGTTCAAACCTTTATAACTTTTTTATCAGGCACATTCGCATTGTCGATTCTTCACATATTATGTTTTTTTATCTTATAATATCTTATTGACTGTAGTGTTTGTCTCATCATGTAACAACTATGATTTCTATAACGGGCATTTATTTTAGCTAATGATTAATAAATATTACATTGTTTGCCATAACATAGCTAATTAGTGATATTTGATTCTGATCGTTGTTTTCATAGGAATTACGGATAGATGTATTTATTTTATTTTTTTGATAACTAAATATAAATGTTAAACGGTCAATACAATCTATCAGACTCCATGATATGTTGCTTTTGACATGAGTTGAAGCTCTCAATACAACCAGTGTAGTATCCAAGCCTTCTTATTTTAGTTTTGGTATTGTAAAACAAAACAAACACACTAAAGCTTACTGTCCAATGCAATATACATATACCCGTAAATATACCCGTAAAATTCAGTAACATAACATATTACGTATACTATTTATTACATTATTAGGTATATCAAACTGATCCGAGTTGGAAGAGGCCGCACATGTTCAGGCAACAAGTATCGCTACTTTATGGTTTGGCAAAGGTTGGAGTCGCAAAACTTTTTGGTTAACGATGGAATATGCTAGTATTCCACAATGAAGCGATATAGTCCAGTCATTATAGTAATTCACCTCGGAATTCGAGATACCCAGCTGTAAGTCTGTAAATACTTGTATATTGACACCCTAAAAGTTGTCTCAAAACCTACATATGGTAGGGTGTACGCAACTATTAAATTTCAAGGTCAAAGGTCCCAAAATTCGTGTATTTTCGCTTCTTCTGTTAATATCTCATTTCCTATGGGTTTTTTCTATTTGTATCTATTGTCAATATTATAGAATACAAAATTCTCCACAAATTTTGTTTGAAATTTTTTTCATACGATGAACCGTTTTCGAGGTAGAAAGCGGAGAGCGCGCGGTCACAGCATCACTTCAGGAAGGGTCTCTTACGCAAAGTATTCACTTTAGAAAAAAACGATATAAGAAACCTCAATATCATTTTAAAAGACCTATCCATAGATACCCCACACGTGTATGTTCATTGAAAAAAAAAATTACGAGTGTCAGGTCTTACTATGGGGACCCCCAATATTTTTTACTTTTTTTCCCAATATATCAATGTGTGTCAATATGTAAGTATTTACAAACTTACAGCTGGGTATCTCGAATTCCGAGATTCGTATCTAATTTAAGCTAAATTGATTGGACTAATAATAGCAAAATCGGCATAGATCAGCAGCTACGTACGTTTTGTAAAATCAAAGCTCCGAATACACACATCAACATTATCTAGGGATATCTACATATCATCAAATATCTTAAAAACTATTAGGAATTTGCTAATACTGTAAATGGAAAAATTATAGAGATTTTTATAGTTTTTAATAATAAATAAAAAAAATGTGATTTTAATTGTATTTTTAAAAATAATTAACTTTTTATCGCCCTAGGTAAATTTGTGTGGTAGAAAATCTGCGTTTTTTTTTAAATTAAATGATCAAATTTAATTCAAATAAACAATTTTATTAATTTAATCAGTGTTGCCACCTCTCACGTTTATTATAGCATCAGTATCAATTGTCAATGCTTAAAATCAAGTTGTTAAGGTCTTGTTGCGTTATGAGACCCCCATGCTCCTTCAAAGTGATGGTGAAGTTGTTGTTCTGTCTTGGAATTTGGTGGGAAATGTCTTAAAACTCATTGATGTAACACCCCGCACGCATGCTTGATAGAATTTAAGCCGAACGACTGAGCAGGGCAATCCAAAACTTGGATATCGTAGTCTCGTAGAGCGGCCGGCACCTACCGCGTCGCATGGGAATTAGCACTGTCGTTCATGGTTATAAATTCATGGATGATTTGGACGTTGTTTAGGACAATGACAGATTTTACTACCTTTTTGAGATGTTTTTGCTTAGTCATGATGAACTGGATACAAACGGGCTGGGTTCGTTCACCCAGAAAAAATCCTCCTAAAACCATGATTGTCCCGCCTTGGTATAAGTGGACCTCCTAAGGATGTCACAGACGGCTAATCCTGTCAGGAGTTCTCAAAACGAGTGTTCTTCTTGAATCTGGATAAAATCTGTAGCGGGAGTCATCCGTTTACAGCATCACAGACCAAGGGTCGTCAATCCATGGAAAATTTTCCTAAGCCCAAGAAAGACGCTTACCGCGATTGCCCCATCACAATGCTCGTACACGCAGCGGTTGTCCAAAATGAAGACCCACTTCATGCAAACCCCTTCGCACGGTTTGGTCGCTTTCCAGCAGCTGGTGGTCCTCCTGGAGCCTTTTTACTAGTCGCATCGCTGTGATGTTTGGTTGTCCTCTAGCAGTGTTTTGGAAAAATTGATCCTGTGTCTGGGTAGTAATGCGATTTCTGTTTTAGTGCCGTTCAACCACGTTACCAAGACTGCGATAATTGCTCCAAAACCTTGGTAACATGTTTTGGTTGGTGGTTAGGGCCTCGGCAATGACGCGTTCGAAGGAAACACTTTCTTACAAGTCCACGGATAGCTAAATTTTATTGCAACTCAAATGATGCCGTTACATTACTCTTAAAAGAACTCTTAACAAGTTTCATAAAAAAGAATAAAAAAAAAACATCACTTTTCTTGAGTAAAATATCAAAAAAACAAATTTAATTTTCATGCACTTTTCTCGTGCGGAGGGAACTACCAATAATTTTTTGCCATTCTTTTGTTTTTCTATAAAAATATATTTTTTTATAAAAAAAGAATAAAGTACCTTTCAATCGATATATAAACTTCATATAAATATAATATAGAATTAACAATATAACGTAGTTTATAATATGCAATTAAGATATCCCTAGATTTTGTTGATGTGATACTTTTTCCCAATAGAGAGATTCTACACGAAACACATTTTCGGTAGTCGTTTTCATCTTAATCATTTATGTTGGTAAATCCTTGTGGATAGCAGGTTCTTAAAACTAGGTGGACCCAAATATGAAGAAGTCCCAATTTTTTTTTTAACGTTGAGTAAGGAGCGACTTGGGGTCATTTCAAGGGGACGGGAAGCAGCAATTGCCTTTCTGTTCTGATCATGGAAGGTCTACAAGCAGTGGACTTCATCAGGCCGATGATTATGATGAATAATACCAAAACACACCACTAGCCAATCTTGGAGTGGACGCAATCCCTGTTTGTTGTGAACTCGTGTATGAAAAAAGTTTTTTAACAACGTGTCACAGCGCTGAAAACGCTTCAAAATTGACATCTGTCGACCGCTGGATTTAATAAACTCTGTTGTTCCTTCGTCATTTCGATCTGTTATTTGTATATTTTTTGCTTAAGAATCTTGGTACAGTGCATTGATCTGGCAAAAGTGAAAACGGCGATCCGTCTTTGTCAACCATTGTATTGGAGAGTGCCCAGGTGGGTAACGATAGCTTATAGGTACCTGTTTCTGTACTCACATAGCTTGGTGAAACTAAAATTACACATGACAAGGGGAAATGACCCGCTAACCCACCAATCTAACCCACTGGTAGGTGAAGGGGTAACTCGAAATTTTTAGTAGTGAAGTCTAGGCTGGAATTTTTTATCGATGTATTTTGTCGATAATGAAAAACAATATGTACGATTAAATTATTTTTTTCTTAAAGGACATGTCCATAAATGTATGGACAAAAAACCCAGAATCGACAGGAATGAAATGTATACCAGTGGATTGGCATTGAAATATAATGTAATGTTACCAAAGGGGCAACCCTGAAATCGTTATAGTATAGGAGCTAGAAGCAAAATAAAATAAGGAAAAATTCGTTCAAAACAATAATAAAATAAGTTTACGTCATGTTGTGACTTAATATGACGTTGTTTTAATGTTGTATCACTTGTGATAATTATCATCATCATCTTTCACAAGCAACAGCAACCTAATTTCAACATCATATTAAGTCACATCATAACAAACACTCTGTTTTTTGAATATTTTTTTCTTCTAGCCCTTAGCTTCTATACTTCAATCGTTACAGAACTGTGTGTATTATTGTTAATTCTGTGGCTAAAGATTGCAAATATAAAAATAGTTGGTATAGTATAGGAGCAAGGAGCCATGTTGTGGGTGAGAATATCGTTATTATTATGTTGCTGTTGCTTGTGAAATGTGTTGCTAACAATCATCACAAGTAAAACAACATAAAAACAACGTCATATTAAGCCACAACATGGCGTAAACTTTGTATAGAACGATTATTTTCCTTATTTTATTTTGCTCCTAGCTCCTATACTATAACGATTTCAGGGTTGCCCTCTTGGTAACATTATATTATATTCCAATGTCAATCCACTGGTATACATTTCATTCCTGTCGAATCTGGGTCATTTTTTGGACATCACCTTTAATATTACTAACAGAAAACCAACGTGGACGAACAAAAGGGGTTCTTAACATATAAACTTTTCACATAATATTAAAGCTGAAGAATTTGTTTGTTTGTTTGTTAGCTATTGACGCGGTGGGTGGGTGGGCACTACTAAAAATTTCGAGTTACCCCTTCACCTACCAGTGGGTTAGATTTGGTGGGTTAGCGGGTCATTGCCCATGACAAGACGTTAGATTAATGTCAAACTTGCCAAGACTGTAATTGAAGTTTTGACAACAGCATGACAATAAATAAAATGTTGCTAAGGCTTTACACCCAATTTTTATTTGGTAATGTTAGTAAAAATCCTCCCCAGGATATTTAAATCAAATCAATATATTTATAAAACTTAGGTGGTTTACTTTGATATACTACGTTCTTGGTCGGCTATACATAAAGCAACTTGACAATTTACGTCTTAATTAAATTTACAAAGCCGAAAATATTGAAATCAGCGCAAACGAAAAGCAAACAGTGGCTAAGACATACGCACGGTCAGACAGACAGACAGACAGGCATGACAAATCTAGAAGGCATCCAGTCTTTGCCATTTGGCAACGGAACCCAAAAAACATTTCGTAACAAAGGCTTTAAAAACTCCTTCGACTTTGCAAAGCTTACCGAGGCCTATCACGTTTGTGCTCGCTTCAATCCACTCGGAAAAGAAGTTTTATGCGGCGAGATATTTACGATCGACTCAAGAATGTGTGACATGGAAGTGCTCTCTGCATGGCACGGAATGGCACCTCGGAGGATTTCAAGATGGCGGCGTATTTAAACATTGACAGGAGCGTGTGTTTCATTTTTGACGTTTTATGACCCATATTTTATAATTTTATGTGTATTCGTATATTTTATGTGATATTCGTTAGATATTGACTCCTCCCTGCCTGATGGTAAGCAAAATAGAGGCCCTGATTGCCATGACAATGGATGCGGTACCGAGTGTTATGCTATTTGTAATATAGAGACGCTGTGAAATATTTCAAAATGTTGAATGGTAAACAATGCACCTATTTTTATTAATCTAAAATCGAAGTATACAATGTTAGTTCACAATGTATTAAAGAGCTATAATAATAAAAAGTTGTCTACCATTTCAATATACATTTTTTAATTACATAATAAAAACATAAAACTTATAATTTTATTTAGGTCAATTCTGTTAGCGATATTCATACCTCATTATTGAAACATTTTCCAACGGCTATTCATTGATACAAATTCGATATCATTTGTCAGATAAAGGACATGAAGCAGAGCCTGCCAGAATAACTTCTGTCATTAAAATGTATTTTGTTAAGTTTGTTACCCTGTTGGAAGCTATATTTAATTCTTTCGTTAACTTCATTAATTACTTTGATGATTTGATAATCTATACTTATAATAAATCTGTAGAGAGGTCAATTCTGTACATGAAATATATTTTCAAAATACCTATCAGGGGGTGATTAGTGATCGATACTGATGCCAAAAATGCAATCAGTAAAATTTTTGTCTGTCTGTCTGTCTGTCTGTCTGTCTGTCTGTCTGTCTGTCTGTCTGTCTGTATGTTCCTTATAGAAACAAAAACTACTCGACGGATTTTGACGAAACTTGGTATAATTATTCTTTATACTCCTGGGCATATTATAGGATACTTTTCATCACGCTACAATCAATAGGAGCAGAGTAGTGAAGGAAAATGTTGGGAAAACAGGAGAAATTCCTCCATTTTTAAGGCTTCTGTTGCGTGTGCAGCCTTAATGGTTAAAGTTACAAAGAAATCATGTAAGACGGAAATATTCTAAATAAAAT
This sequence comes from Nomophila noctuella, assembly GCA_958496325.1. Lineage (NCBI taxonomy): Eukaryota > Metazoa > Arthropoda > Insecta > Lepidoptera > Crambidae > Nomophila > Nomophila noctuella. The sequence goes on from OY292501.1 coordinate 5,074,621, forward strand.
TTCCTGAAAAATATCGCTTGACAGCATATCTGAAGAAAATATACAATCGGATCCTAAACTATTTTGGTCATTCGTTAAATCGAAAAAGGCTAGTGGTGATATTCCTGATAAAATGATACATAACGGAAAAACTTTATCCAACGGAGACGAGATTTGCAATGCATTTAATCAGTATTTCCACTCTGTATTTGTGCCGTCTCAAAACACCAGTATCGTTCTTCCCAGTTGCAATCACTCTGAATCGGAATCGGCATTTGATATTTCTTCCGTTAATATAACACTGACGCGTGTATTAAAAGAACTACAAAAAGTTAATGTTAATAAGGGTTCGGGCTCAGATAACATCCACCCAATCTTCATTCGTGAATGTTCTGATGAATTGTCTATTCCATTAACAATGATCTTTCAGGCCTCAGTCAGAACTGGTGTATTTCCTAGCAAATGGAAGCAATCTTTAATAACGCCCATCCCTAAAAATAATAAAAGGAATCATATTACAGAATACAGACCAATTGCAAAACTTTGTGTGTTAGGAAAAATTTTCGAAAAGATCGTTACCGCAGATTTGTCTTTAGCAACTAAACATGTGATTTCCTCAAATCAACATGGGTTTTTTAAACGACGTAGTGTAGACACAAATATGTTGGTATTCACTGAGTTTTTAGCAAAATCGCTGGATGATAACTCTCAGGTTGATGTCGTGTACACCGATTTCTCGAAGGCTTTCGATAAAATTAATCATGACATGCTTATCTCGAAGCTTTCCAGAGCCGGTGTGCATGGCAACCTTTTGAGATGGATTCAGTCCTACATAAGAAATAGAAGCCAGGCAGTCTGTTTGAAGGGGTTCTCGTCTCAATTTCTACCTGTGCCATCGGGTATCCCACAAGGATCCCACCTGGGACCATTATTGTTTTCCCTTTACATTAACGATATTGGAGGCGTCTTTAACCATAGCCATCAGCTTTTCTACGCAGATGATACTAAAATATTTAAAGTAATTAACACCATCGAAGACTGCAACAACCTTCAGAAAGATCTAACTACTCTGCTCAGTTACTGCTCATCAAACCAACTTTTTCTTAATATCGATAAATGTAACATTATATCCTTTACACGTAAACAGGCACCAATTCATTACGATTATACTATAGATAACAATACATTGACGAAAATTTCCAGCGTCAGAGATCTTGGCGTAATTATGGACTCTAAATTATCATTTAACCTCCACGTAGATCATATAATCGAGGCTGCGTTTCGTAGACTAGGATTTATACTCAGAATCACCAAACCTTTTAAAAAAATATCTACACTAAAAATTTTATACTTCTCTTTTGTCCGCTCTATCCTAGATTTTTGCAGCACCGTATGGAATCCTTTTTACAAAATACATATTAATAGAATTGAAAGAATTCAAAAAAAGTTTATTAGATCACTTCACTACCGGATGAACATTAGTGACGAATCATATCACGACGCCTTACGCAGACACAAATTGTTATCTCTCTCAGACCGGAGAAAAATGTTCGATACAATTTATCTTTTTAAAATCTTAAATTCGTTAATTGATTCACCTGAGCTTTTAGCTAACGTTCAATTCTCATGTCGAGCCAGACTGCCAGTGCGCTCCTCACGTACACTTCCCTTGTTTGTACCCCCACGACGGAAAAAAAACTATACCCGCAATTCATTTTTCTATCGTTCCACCAACACTTACAACAAAGAATTTACAGAAATCGATATGTTTAACATCTCGCTAAACAGGCTAAAACAGAAGTTAATAAACACTCTGTGCAAATAAGTAATCAAATAACTGCACAACTTGTTTTCTTTTTTTTTTTCTAATTTTGTATCGTATTTAGGCAACAAGTATCTTGAATTATCTTGTTCCAATTTAACCTTAAATTAGATTGTTCGCGTCCAGCCATGTTAGCTTCAATAAATGTAAACTTTTGTATGTATACTTTTTCGGCACTATTAGGTCTTTTTATAAACATATTGTTTGCTTACAACTTTTACTGTAAACGACTGTTTGATGCCAAAATAAAATAAATAAATAAAATAAATAAATATCTATCCTTTACGGTTTACTCACAATAACCCGTGTAACTGATCCAGATAGGTTTGAACGCGCTAATCTCGAGACTACTGGTAGGCTAGCCAAGATGCCACTTTGACGAATTCGCCATACGCTTTTGTCGCGACTTATAATATGTATTGCCACACCGTACACGAACTGCATATTCATGTGAGCGGGATGGAGATATAAGTCGCTAGGAAAGCGGATGGCGATTTCGTCAAAGTGGCTAGCCTATCAGGTTCGAATTGACAAAATCTTTTGAGTTGGATAGTCCACTTACCGTTTGTCAAGGAAGGCTTTAAGCTATCTATAGTAACACTGTGTGCGGAAACCGAAACCCACGCGGACGGAGTCGCTGGCGGCCGCTAGTTATTAATGAGTGGAGAGCCCTAGGAGAAGCCTATATCCAGTCCAGCAGTGGACTGCGATAGATGATGATGATGATGATTAATTACTTTTGGAATTATTAATGAATGACCGGAAACTAAGCCGACATTTAACAAGTAATTTCTGAATAATTGTAAAATATACGTTTTACAAACTAAAAGCGAAAGACAATCTAGTTGTTAAAAATGCTAAACAACTAGATAGAAATTACTTGAAACATTAGTGAATCCAAATAGTATGATTTCACTATTCAGTTACAATTTCTAAAACCGTTCCAAATAAGACCAAAACGCCCTTACAGTTTTCACGCCTTGTTCTGAGATGACGTAGGCAAGTTAAGGACCACTCATTTGGAGGCCGACAAAACTTAAATGCTGTACTTAACCTTACAAAGCTGCCATAGTGTTATGTACCAATGTACCGTACCTACTTTGAATTCTAGAACGACATAACAAGGTACTAGCGACGCTTGCCACTCGTAACTGACGTATCTGTTTTTTTTTCGAAACTGAGTTATCTAAATAATCTTAATCAATTTTGCAAGAAGATGAGGTTAGCGTAGAATATGGTGGTGAATTTAGAGTTGACGGCTGATAGGAGAGAGTGGAAGGAGAAGACATGTTGCGCCGACCCCGCCACGCCTGGGATAATGGCAGGAAAATGATGATGCTGATGTTGATGATTAAGATGGTGTAGGTAGATCAGTTTCTTAAAAAAATCTGATACGTCAGTTAAAGAGGCAATCCGTACCATGTTATTTCGTTCTAGAATGTTGTCATTGTAGTGTTTGGTGTCTTTGGTGAGTCCTACTGATGTTGTCTGTCTTTTTTTGAGAATAAATGACGAGCAACACAGGTGTTTCATCCATATCTGGGATGTTAGAAGTAAAGTAAAAGTCAAGTATCAGCCTATTCATTTCCCACTGCTGGAGAAAGACCTCCATTATTTGAAATCCTGTTTTTGCTAAAAAGATGGGTGGGAATTTATCTATTTATTTAAATCAAAAGTCTGAATTTGACAATTTAATTTTCTATGTTGAATGGAAGTGAAAATTGGGTTTAGGTGCACTTGGAAATCGCCAAAGCGTTTTGCGGTCTGGATCTCTAGAAGCGTTAAATTTGATTTCAATACTGGGAATGGAAAAGTTAGTTCCCCATCCGATTAGATCTAAAGCTTGAATTTCCTGAATGAGTTGAGTTAAAACGAAAAGTTAATCGGAGAGATAATTTTTAACGGTGAAAGTATCTCATCAACCAAGAAGGTTATATTTGAATTTAAAAAATAGCTCTGTTCGATATTTTGTCGTTTAGAGACGTTTCCATAAAAAAATGGCAATTTAATAAAACATTAATTAAAAATATATGTCGTTCAAATACGTTCGCATTGTAATTACCATTCAGATATTTTTCGTTTAAATTGGTAGATTATGGATTGAAGAATGAAGATTAATGTTGGTGATACATATACGGTACGTGCTTCGCTACGTATAAAGTGAACGACCGATTTTGTTCAAACTTCACATAAAACATCTACTAAATAGTCTGTACTAACCCTGAAAGTTTGGTTTGGATCGGTGAGCCCGTTCTTGAGTTATAAAGTGACAAAAAAAATTGCCACTTAGTTTTTTATAGTTGATATTCCTATTTTCCTGACTGTACTAGTATTACAAGTCCTTTATATTTCTATGTATATGTAGAACATCATACTAACAAAAAACACACAAACAAAAAAGGGAAAAAAAACAAACAATAGGGTTTATGCCTTGGTATGCGGCGTACGGTATACAATACCATATGTAAGTGCATTCTAGTCTCTATTTCAAAAACGGTTAATTCTACAGAAAAATGCATTAGACCTTTTTTGTAGACAATTTTACGACGAACCACTTTTATGAAACCATTATTGACCTCTAAGCAATAGATCACGAGATATTTGCGAAAAACTGATTTTCGTGACGTTTGGACACCTATAACTTTTTTAGCCGGCACGATATCAATGTCGATTTTTAACCGACTTCAAAAAAAGGAGGAGGTTCTCAATTCGTCTGTATGTATAATATTTTTTTTTTTTTTTTTTTTTATGTATGTTCGTTCATCGATAATTTCGTCAATTATGGACGGATTTCAAAAATTTTTTTTTTGTTGGATAGAGTTCAGTTCTGAGGTGGTCCCATTTTCACCAGTCCAGGATCTGATCATGGAATCCAGGAGAAATCGAGGGCAACCACCGAAAATTGTATGCTCGTATGGTGTTTTTGTTACGTAATCATGTCTTACTCAGGTATATGCTTCAGGGTGTCAACATTTGATGCTGCTGTCCTGATGATGATGCTACAGTACTCCTTAGCGGTTAGGAGTTGGAAGGCAGAACTGCAATTGGTCGATGGAAACTATTTAGTAGTATGTAGGGCTTAAATGTTGCTTGTGAGGTATGCTTGAATCAACATCTGATGCTACTGTGCTGATGATGAAGCTACAGTACTCCTTAACGGTTAGGAGTTGGAAGGCAGAACTGCAATTGGTCGATCGAATGTATGTAGGGCTAACGTGATACTTGTGTATATTACATCCAGACCCACGGCGAGAAATCTCGCCGAGAAGTCTCGCTGGGCCTTCTCGCGAGAACAAGTAATTTATCCACACTCTCATTTACTTTTAACAACAACTAAGTTCGTATTAATAATGAAGTTCACAAAGCTTTAACACAACTAAAAATCATGAAATAAACTTTTTAAAAAAAAAATTAAACCGACTTCAAAAAAACCGTGAACTCAAAAATAAACTAAAAATTAAAAAATAATTCCTAATATCTATTACCTAATACTATAATTTTCCTAAACTATGTCAAAGTAATCTTAAACAAACTAACTGAAGTCGGTGCCTGCCCAAAAAAGCAGAAGAGAAAAAGCACCGACTTCAGTTAGTTTGTTTAAGATTACTTTGACATAGTTTAGGAAAATTATAGTATTAGGTAATAGATATTAGGAATTATTTTTTAATTTTTAGTTTATTTCTGAGTTCACGGTTTTTTTGAAGTCGGTTTTTCACATCATCATTACAATATCACAATAAAGGTGTATACAAAAATTTAGCTCACTAGGAATTATTCCGCAGATCGTGGATCAAAATTGCTAAAATTACGGTATCTGAAGCATCATTGATTAGGTAGTTAGTTAGACAGGGAGTTGGCTGGTTCGAAATTCGAATCCAGCCTGCTGCCAGACACCAGATGAAATGCAGGGGGAATCCGGGTACATGGTAGAATACCGTTATCCCACGGGGCTTTGACGGATTTTTTCTTCTTTTCAAATTAAAAGTTTATAAACAAGATCTGCTGCTTTATTACAAAAACACCTGTGTTTAACAAAAATGTAAATAATTAACACTTCAGCAACTCCTGCTTAAGCAAACTTAGTCACAACATAGAATGCATAATACTACAGGCTGTCAACAGTTGATTATCCCTGCACTAGACTCTGCCGTCAATTCCGAACTTGTCAATCAACACGACAGATATGAAATTGAAATTCTGTCGGAAATTGCGGGAGAAGCAAACACAGGTGTGTTTGACAACGTCAAAAAACATTTTATTCGGCGAGATGAGACAATATAAATGTAGAATCGAGAGGATTAAGAGGCTTATGTCGTGTGGTTTTTTTCAATCCTGCTTTGTTCGCGTTTTTTCTTCGTCATTTGTCTTTTGACTTATAATCCTCGTTGCTCACTCATCAACATCTTATTACAATAATACCATTTGTCAATACTGCTTCGCGCTCATTGGTCGTCTACATTCAAAAAAATCATTATTCGTTGCTCAAAAAACATTCCATAAACCTTCACAGTATACATCATTATTTTTAAAAGCGGTTGACCAAATTTTAACAACATACCTACGGTAAAATTGCTTTATAATAATAAAATCAAAGAATTGATTCATTGGTGAACCTGTATCTACACCTGTCTTTCTCAGTAACTTTAGTTTAAATCAAACCTTCAATGAAATTAAATGAAATGCAATGTTATTTAGGACATCCGATCTAACAGTTATCTATCAGTTATTAAGTTACCTCTAGGTACTTTTATTTAATTTCCTAATTAAAGTTCCGTGGTTATTGTTTTAAATTGTTGATAAAAAATAATTTGTTACAAAATACGGAATTTTATCCATGAATCCTTATCGATTTATTTAAATGCCTTACAAAGGTACGTTCTTGGTGTAACCAATTTACTTGAAAAGCTCTTCAAAGTACTTCCAAGGGCAGAAACAACTCGTAACACTTCATTTGGTAAACTTCGGCCTTTAAATACTCGTGCAGAGGTGGACTAAAGATTTAGGGACAAACTTGTTACTTACCTGTTTTAGTTCAATGGAGGTTTGAATGTGTGGGGGAAACTATTAGTCTGATAGGACCGTATTCACTAAATCAACTTGTCACGTTGATGTGACACTTGACCTAAAAAAAAGGTGAGATTTGCAGATAAAACATAGCTGCAAGTTGAAAAGTCTGGTTACAATTTGAAACTTGAATACACAAGAAAAGAAGAAAAATACATATTGTATAAGACTACAGAAAATTTAACGTAATAATACCGAATTCACTTTAATACAACCTTTTTAGCAAGATTTAATGGTTCAACCAGCTTATTTATTTACATTCACGACGGTGCTAAACAAATTTTGGAAATATATTTTTTCTTTCGTAAGCCCAAATATAAAACGACAAGGCGCTTAAACCATTCAAAAGCAAAAAGAGCATTTATTTTAATAATAAAGAGTGTTAAAATCTCGAGTCATTGATTGTTTAAACCAAACGCGTATTTTTTCCGTAACTGGCTTACTGAAGCTTTTATAAATCTCTTGTAGATTTACCAAGGATGAATCATTCAAGGGATTAAGATGGTCCATAAAGGAGCCTTGGCCAGTGCGATTATTGTCAAGTGGTAGTAAATCAGAAGGTACAAGCCTAAAGAAGTTTCCAAAGGTTATTGAAAAAGTTTCGGTGGAATTGCGTAACACAGGCTGTCGTAACGGTTTCTACGTTTTGATGTGTAAAGTTTTAGGAGTTTGTTCAATTGCGAGTCCCTAGAATATAATTTTTACATTTCTTAATAGTTTTGCTATCTTTTGAGATATGTACTTTTTATAAAACTAGTAGTAATCTATGTTTATGATGTCTACTTAATATGTTAACCTAAATAATAATGATTTATCATATTTGGGTCTTTTCTATTCTATCCAACAAAGCTTTTATGTCTGATATATCTGTCCTGTATTAATTTTCCCGGAGCAAAACAGCACTTTTACATGTGTCTTTTATAAGATTTTCATCAATTCACTAATGGTAAGCAATGGGACGCACTAGAATGTGATATCAATAAAATATTGCTAAAAACGCAACGTTCTATAAAATACCATGATACAACTTCAAGGGCAAATTTAGTTCAACGACTCGTCAGAAAACGATTTGTTTCAAACGATCCGCGACGAAAAATATACTTTATTTGAGGCAATAAAACGCCTCATCGTTAAAGTAACTGCTTGGATTACACTTAACCGTAAACTTTGTTATAGAACTAGATGTAATTGGGTTCAGTTGAGAGAAAGTTTCCTTTACAATTGAAATGGCCCAATTCGTAATTGTATATTATTTATTGGATAGGTGACCGAAAAATTTCATCTCGAGTTCCTCCGTGCTTCGGAAGTCACGTTAAGCCGTTGGTCCTGCGCCTGATCTCTCTACGGTCGTGTCAGATTGCTGTCCCACCGAATTATGAGAGTGAAGAAATAGGGAGTGCACCTGTGCTTTTGCACTCACTTGTGCACTATAATATATCCTGCGTACGATCGTAATGCCTTGATCACACGTACCGAGCCAACCGGCGAGACAATGCTATTATTATGTTTTGCAATTAAGCTCGATTTATGTTGTGTGAAAATCAATATCTATCCACCAACAAAAGTAAAGGAAAAAAGAAAATACGTTAATTGACAAAACTCCATAGATATCAATCGTTAGATATGCCCCGACAACAGAAAACTGTAGCAGTATTTGGATTGATGTGATGTACGTTTCAACATTACTGTCACTGCGATATAAAGCGACTGGACGCTTCAATTTAGTGCCAACAATTTTGGCAAGGGCATATCCAAAGATTTGAATCTATGCGAAACATTTGCAGAAATGAAAATTATGGTTGAAAAGCTTTGTAATGTTTATAAAAAGTTATTTATTAGTTAACTTTCTATTGACTTACATAACAGACATTTAAAGTTTGGGAGTATCCATTTTGTATTTCTAGGAATACTCGTAAAACAAATATTTACATCGTCCATGTATGTTATTTACATTCGCTTTTACATTAGTTACTTTGTTACCGGATATCTCAGCTGTGATGGTGAAAAGGGTGGACAAAGGTTTTTTTTGTGAAATATGACTTCCATTAAACGGGTTTGTTTATGGACTTTCCCTTTTACATATTATTTATATATTGTACATGGAATCAAGCCTTTACTAAAATTATTTCTGCTATTGCTTAGTATATTTTGTTATATAAAAAGAGGTGAATATTTGCTATAAAGATGTTCTTTTGGGTGTCTGTTAACTTCTCATGAACCAAGAAAGTTATGTTTTAACTAAACTTAATTCTGCCTAGCAAGAAAACATTAGCCATAGCATGCAAATAGGTATGAAATTAGTAATCACAAGTTTCCTTGATTTAATTAATTTAGCAAGGCCAGTCGTTCCATAGGTCATGTTATACGCTATCGGAAGCTATTTGAAAGAATTGATGACCCTTAATTAAGTGAGAAAGAATAAGCCGTTAATTGAACGGATTTGAAAAAAACACCGAAAGGGCGGAAATGCGATTTACTTTAATTTAGTGGTTTATGCAAAAATAACCAACTTCAATAAAAATATGTGTTATTAAAATAGCTTTATGCAACTGATAATTTGTTATAAAACCAAATATGTATTTTTAGACGTTTTATTTTATTTGTCAAGCTTGTTGTAAGTTACTTTATTAAAGTTTTGGGTCGGACAACTCGTTACCCATCATACTCGTAATTAATGAGTGTTTCCCGAAATTCTAAAATTTCTCACTTCTATAGACCAGTAATTTAGGGGCTTAATTCTGTATCAAACTTTTGGGTTGAATTACTTACTTCTGTTTTGCATAATGATATCCAATCATTGTATGCGGACGTGCAAATTTTATAGCAAATATTTCTCGGCAACGGTTCGTAAGCCAACGTTATGTCTATTCAAAAATTTATATCTTGGTTGGAACAATTCGAAGACCCCAAACATCCATTACTCGGTCCAAACATAAAAATTCTATACTTTTTCGGTATTTGGCAACCAGCACATACTAAATGGAGAAATAAATTATTTAACGCTTTTCATCTTACCACTTTTGTGTATATATTTGCTCAATGTATTGACCTATATATGCAAAGAAATGATTTCAATAAAGTACTATACAATCTTTCGTTGACTAGCACTGCTATTATATGCGCTTCTAAATGTATATCATACATGAATTGCCAATCGAAATGGCAAAAACTGGTGGCGAATATATCTGCTGAAGAATTGGCACAATTGAAGTTAAATGACAAGACAGTGATAAACAAGTTAGAGGAATATAAACTGTATGCTAGAGTGATAAGTTATCTATTCTGCGCGTTGGTAATACTAACATGTATAACGTTAATTGGGGTACCAATTATGAAGTTGTCAGTATCGGAGAGTTTTAGGAAGAACGTTGAAAGTGGTAAAGAAGAATATCCTCAACTTATGGGTTGCTGGTTTCCTTTTAACAATAAGAAAATGCCAGGATATGTTTATTCCTTTATTATTCAAGTCATTATGATTATTCAAGGCTCTGGAGTGTTAGCAGGTCATGATACAACAGCAATATCAGTTATGACGTTTATGAAAGGACAGATGCAAATACTGAAGATGAAATGTGTTAAATTATTTGATACGTCTGATAACGAAGGTCGAGAAGATTTTATGATAAGAATTAAAGAGTGTCATAGACTTCATAATTACTTGTTGGAGTAAGTCGATTTCGAAGATGCAAATGCAATTTTCTGCTCTTAGAATAATATCATAATGAAATATTCTATTTCAGTCAATCACAAATGTTCAATTTGCTTTTGTCGCCAGTTATGTCGGTTTACATATTGATTTGTTCTATGGCTATTTGTTCGAGTATTATACAATTTTCGTCTGTAAGTATTTTATCACTGTATTTAGCCTTTCATAATTTACACTAAATTTGATTAAAGTAGTTAGAAGTTTACATGTAAATAATTCACAGTGAAGTTCGACTTCGTAACTCTTTTGCTATGTTTCTGCTAGTAAGAAAGATCTCCAGTGCTCAGTTGGGGAGGAAATGGGGTTTTATAGGCAGGCAACAAATCAGCGGCCCTTGTAAAGTTGTTGTGATCACCTACCATCAGGAGAAACTCTTGCTTGGTTTCTTCCCGCATTCATAATACAAAAGTTATGTGGCTTAATAGTCCCGTTAAGGGAGTGTTAGTCTTAATAAATAATTCTTACTTATATTATAAAACAGAAAATGAGTTCGTCACCCCGTAACTAATTAACCGATTGTTTGGAAATTTTGCAGACGTAAAGTAACAAGTCCGAATTGAATAATAAGGTTCTTTTTATCCCGGAAAAAAATGATATTCCCGCGGGAAAACAAATATATTGTTTGCAATATAACCAAATCCCAGGGCGAAGACGCAGGCTGAAAGCTAGTTTATTGATAAATAAGATATTCACAACTATCGTTTTGTTTTATTACTTACAGAATGAAGCGACAGCTGAACAAAAGCTTTGGGCAGTTCAATATACGTTAGCACAGGTTGCACAGCTCTTTCTGTTTTGTTGGCATGCCAATGAAGTATTTGTGGAGGTATATGTATTTGTCACTTTAACATTTTTTTTCATCATTTCATATTTACTACACGGTACTAAAATATTATGAGTCCATATGAATTTGACCTTTCAAATTTTTTTTTTAACAAATTAAAAGTTTGCAATAACTTGACTGATCAGTCTAGGGATCATAGTCGTAAAGTATGTTTGGCTCCGAGGCAATACCCGAGGATGCCACCGGGAGAGGCGCTATGATGATGAAACAATTTTCATTGTAATATTTTCATGTTTCAGAGTAAAGATGTTGACCAAAGCATATACGCCAGTGATTGGTGGAAAGCAGATGTGCGTTTGCGCAAAATTGTGATACTGTTAGCTGGAAAACTGAACCGGCCCATACAATACACGGCTGGGCCTTTTTCCAACCTTAATGTGCCTACTTTTATAAGTGTAAGTAGTTATTGATATTTTCATAATTTAGTGGTAGTAGTTAAAATGTAGATTGTTTTATAAACCTGGTGTCGAAATTATAGCTTTACAAAACATCAAGCCTCGCATTGTATCAATTGATATATTTGACTCCAAAATTTAAAATTCCTAAAAGTTTTACTCTATATTTTATTTACAGATTATGAAAGGATCGTACAGTTTCTTCACATTGTTTTCACAAATGCAGGATGAAAGTTAAAAACTACAGTCATGATATTTATGATTATGATTGCAATTCACAAACATCCTAATATCTTTTTGCACTGCACTTCACTACAAAATATTATTGCATACTTTTTTAATTATTTGCAGTTAAGATGCATCTGCTAACAAGTCTAAGATTGTAAGGGTTTGCATTATGAATCTAACTTAAGTTGCATAATCAATTTATTTGATCATGTTTAATGTTAATTCCAAGGCATTATCGACCATTAAAGTAACTTGTGTTTTACTCAAGAAATATTAGATTTGAATTGCAATGCTACTTTTATTTTCCCATTATTTTTTTGTGTTCTAAGAAAATCAACGCCGCGATGGTCTAGTGTGTCTAGTGTGTGTAGTGATTGCCAGGTCGGGCAAAATTTGTGTCTGTTTTTCCGAACATAGCCTGGGTTTGAGATTACCAACATGCATTTGGCAAACATGGTGATTAGGACAAAACCCATCTTTGTAACACCTACATGAACACACAAACATGGAAGCCTTTGCCTTGTTGTGAGACATTATTAGGCCGATACTTTACTTTTAATAAAATCACTTATACAAAAAGAAAAGTACATAGCTATTACAATAACTAGACCTGCAATCATTTTAAGTATTGGACAGAATATATCCGTCAAATTGACGTGTTTTGTTCTTGTCAAAATACTGACATAATTAGCCCTTTACATACGCTACAGCTTTAGTTAGGGTTGATACTTTATCACTGTTGCATTGTATCACAAGTTTTGATTTTCAAGAAAATATGGCTGCCTTATATTTTTCCAAGGAAAACATTAACTTACTTAAACAAGGAACTCTTCATTGTCTCTGTCACACAAGGAAACGCTTAAGCTTATAGCATAACTTTTATCACAGACGTTAATAAATTCTGCACATTTTATGTGTTTCTTCGATATTTCGGGGATTAAAAGTACAAAATATCTGTAGTTACACAAAGTAAAAAACAAATATTGCGATTTGTTATGAAGTTAGTATTTATTTACCAAATAAAGGAGATGTATGATGTTATCAAAGCTTTTAGTATTATTATCTTTGTTTAGGTGAGGAGAATAGAAACAAGAGATTTTTTTTATCTCCAATATTTATCGCACACGTGCGAAATTTTTAGGGTGCTCAATATGTTCTTTTAGCGGTCTAGGAAGTGATGTGTCGAGTTATGGGTACTAACTTGCAGATCTGTTTTCTTTTTGGGCATCCCTACTTACCATATTATTTGCATAAAATATAGAAAAACGATCTATCTGTAAAACAAACAGATTTATGAGGAAAAACTATGTTATTTTGTTTGTTCGTAAAGGAAAAACAGTTTTATGGTCAAAAGATTAATCACCTTGTATTGCTATTTGTTGTTTGGAAATAGCCAGAACTGATTTCAATACTGGCGAAATAAGATTATTTGACAGTGTGCAGATATGAATAATCTTATTCGTTTAAATAAACAAGTAAACCCATGTGTATAAAACGTATCGGTCAGTTTTTTTCATAGTTGAAAAAACCTTTCTAACTTCCATTTCCATTTTGTTTCTCCAACTTACCGCAACAATGTTGGTAAGATATCTTTCAAAGTTGGAAAACCCGGAACACCCGTTATTAGGTCCAACACTATGGGGTCTAAAAATGTGGGGATGTTGGCAGCAGAATACGTTTAGTCCTCTCCTTTGTAATGCTGTTCATATAGCTGCAATAATTTTCGTGATATCACAATACGTTGAACTATGGTTTATCAGAGCCGAAATAGATTTGGCCCTCAGAAATCTTTCTGTTACCATGCTAAGTACCGTCTGCGTTGTGAAGGCTGGTACTTTCGTATTATGGCAAAATAAATGGAAGAGTGTAATAGATTATGTTTCTGGAGAGGAGAAACGGCAGCTTTCTAAGAAAGATGAGGCTACCAATGCAGTTATAGCAGAGTATACTAAGTATTCAAGACGGGTAACGTGTTTTTATTGGAGTCTAGTAGCCATAACTGTGACGGCAGTTATTTTTGCACCTCTAGCCGGTTTCTTATCATCTCAGGACACAAGAGAGCGTATAAGGAATGGGTCTGCTCCGTATCCGGAAATAATGAGCTCCTGGGTACCTTTTGATAGAACTCGAGGGCTCGGCTACTGGGTGACTATCGTCGAGCACACTTTAATTTGCTTTTACGGCGGAGGCGTTGTTGCAACTTACGACTCTAATGCGTTGGTTTTAATGACGTTTTTTGCTGGGCAGCTGAAGCTTTTGCAGGTGAATTGTGCTAGGTTGTTTGATAATGAAGGTGCCAATAATGAAGACGATGTTGAGAGAATTAAAGAATGTCATTTACATCACAAGTTGTTGATCAAGTAAGTTCGGTTTTCTTTGAATGACACAAACTTTCGACAAAAATATTTAAATATAATTTTATTTTGTTTCAGATTTTCAAAGGTTTTGAACAATTTACTATCTCCTATAATGTTTCTGTACGTTATTATCTGTTCGTTGATGCTTTGCGCTAGTAGCATACAACTGACAACGGTAATCTATCTTGTATCTTAATAATATTATAAAGTGTGTTTGTTTGGATATTTGTCCGTCAATCACGATGAAACTACTTAACGAATTTTGATGATAATATGAAATACGTTAAAGACTGTTTTTATTGTTACTACGCCTAGAATAGTATATTATAAAGAATTACAAATAATGAAAAATCACATTTTATTTCAGCCAGGAGTATCCAACATGCAGAGGATTTGTATCGCGGAATATCTCGTGGCACTGATTGCTCAACTTTTTCTGTATTGCTGGCATAGTAATACAGTTTTAACGATGGTACGTTAACTAATTTTTAGTATAGGCACACTTTGCCAAGGAACTTAGGCGCCAATGCATTTTATATACAAAATTACGCGACGGAATTTTGGCATAGTTTGTAATCTCTCATCTAATAAATAAATAAATAATAAAAGTATGTCATCTAAATAAATGAACATGTTAAAAAATTATAACATGAAAATTATGACGTCCAAAAGTTTTTTTTTTAATCTGTAGGTACTCCAAATTATGATCCAAACGGTCTGGTTTCCCTTGTAAAGGTTACGGAGGTCAGACGACAGCCGCTCCATTGTATTGGTCAGGATCATAGTCACAGAGTACCCTGGGCTCCGCGGCAATGGGCGAGCAATGTACTCCAAAATGTTACTAGTTGTCGTTTTTATATGCTATAATTCCTGGGCGGGAATCGAACCTCTTGTAATCCGGGCAAGAGGCGCTGGTTTCGATTCCCGCCTGAGCCACCTAAGATCAGATGAATATTTTTTTTCTTATAATTTTAAAATTATATATTTATGAAGGTATAATAATTCTTAGCATGTTTAAAAATTATATTCTTTCAGAGCCGCGCCGTCAACGGTGGTGTGTACGCAAGCACGTGGTGGTCACGTGGCATCCGTATACGCAGGAGTGTGATGCTTCTCGCCGGCCAGTTGAATAAGACCATCACGTTCACCGCCGGGCCTTTTACAGAGCTCACTCTGTCCACTTTTGTTGCTGTGGGTATTTGATTTTGTAATAACTTCTCTTAACGCTATTAATAACCAGACTCGCCAAATCCTGGATCATGGTTAAAGCGGACCCCGCAGAGAAACGGGAACACTTAGAAGAACTTCTCGTAACGCTTGAATTTTATAATATCTAAAGTAAAAATAGCATGTAAAATGATTGACAATAAATAATAGTTTTAAATATTAAGAACAGCTTATTTTTTTCATTACAGATCGTAAAAGGATCATACAGCTACTACACTTTACTAAGCAATCAGGATGATGTGTGATTTTACGTATTAATAGAAACAGTATACGTTGTACCTACGTAGAATAGATTTTGGTCTTCACTTCGTTTAGCAAAAGGAATGCCTTCTGCACTTTTTCCTATAATTTAAAAGCAATTAAAAAGAACTTTAGCAATTAAAAAAGACTTTTATTTCTCAAGGAATGCATTTTGCATTCTTACCCCGTATTGGAGAGCCTGAAGGTTGATAGGAAGTTAACTGGTACCCTTTAGTGATACTCGTTGTCAAATGGCTTATAGAATGTTTTCTTAGGTGCCTATTACACATTTAATAAATCTAAGTACTTTTAAATATAAAAAATCACGGTTTAACTAAAATATGTAGATATATACAGGGTTTCGGTTTTTTTTAAGAGCCGTGATTACGGGATGACTCAGGAATTATTTTTTATTTTTTATTTATTTATTGTATCGCTTATTTGTATGTATTATGTGTCGCTTTTTATATAAATTATTATAATACTACCCCCAACTAAAATAGGTAGTTTAAAAGTATTTTTGTTTAATGGCTTATTGAAATTTTCTTCTTCAGCAGAACGTATGTAACTTACTGTTTGCTAATAAAAGAAGCTTACTGAACATTTTATTTTATATCTGGATTGTGTATAATTTTTGATGAATATTTATTTCAGACAAAAATATGACATGACTATCCTTTACGTAGTTTTAAAGATTTAAGCAAACATACATAGCTTTCAAATATGATTATGACATTTAAAACCTTAGTTATTATGCAACTGAACTTAAACTAAATTCTGTACGTGTCCCGTAAGAGTCATTATTCACATTTTCAGATAAGGGTTATTCACAAGAGAGAGTTAAATCCAAACAAAGCATCCATCACAGAAATTATCAGATTCTATCTAAAATGCCCTGGGACTAGCGAGATATTTTAAGGAACACATCAGGCTAAAATAACGCGACTGAAGTACAAAATTACGCGACGTGATTTCGGTATGGTGCGTCATCATCTATTTAAAATACATTTCAGGCGTAGTCACGATGAATTTCGGTCGCGTTTTTTTCCGCCTGGTTTGCTTTTATATTACATCAAATGCTAACAAAATTTTAAGAGTTTAATACATTAGTTACACTATTGTATTACGTAGCTAGTTAAAGGATGCTATCATGCTGATTATTATAATATCTATTTTTTATCGAAATAAGTATGTAATAATACCAAACAATATGTTTATACACGTACAATAAACCTCAAACAAATGAATCTTATTCATACCAGGATTTTTTTAGCTGGAGTATGATTCAAACTAAAACACTAACGTACCACAGTTGAATGAGATTTGTACTCTAATCTGAGCTAGGGCAGCTACATATAATTTATATTCCTATATTTTTTTTTAATTTGCAGATAAGTTTTAAACTATAACTTATAACGAATCACATTACATTATCTCTTAATTTAAGGCTTATTTTTAAAAGCAAATGACTGTGAAAGTATTGCTTAGCCACAAATGGCCACAATACATTACGCTCTCAAATCGTAAAGTCTGCATAAAACCGGATTCAACCAGCTTAAACTGGATAGCTCCGGTTGCATAGTTTTAATACATCCCAGCGGAGATTTTTGTTCCGTTTTAATTATGATGAGTACCTTCTATTGGATTCACGTTGTGAAAGATTAAATGGAAGGCAAACAAAGGTTTTTACGAAGTTAAAAAGCAGACTGCGTGCAAAGATTTTATGCTGAGAGTACCTAGTACGAGGGCGGTTCAATAAATACTTAGCCTAAATATGAAAAAAACATTTTTTTAAGAAAGTTTAGATTAATTTTACAACACTGTCTCCTTTCAAATCGATACACTTGGCAAAGCGATGCTGCAACCATTTTAACCCATCCAAAAAATACGATTTCCCAGGGTCTTCAAAATAGGTCTCTGGGGAGGCGATGACCGCAACATTCGACCCAAATCTTTTTCTGACGAGTGATTTTTTCGAATGTGGGAACAAGAAAGAGTCACAAGAAGCCAAAATTAGGGATAACGATGGATTGAGCAACAATTTGTAGCACAATTCTAGCAATTTGGCCATGACAACGGCGAAGGTGTTAGCCGCCGCGTTGCCGTGGTGGAGCAGCACTTTTTGCTTTACCAAATGCAGCCGTTTTTTTTTCAATTTGTCGTCGAATCGGCCTGGTATGTTAGAATAGTGGAGCCCCATACTTGTTTTACCCTTCTCAATGTAATCGATGTAGATCATACCTCGTGAATATAAAAAAAACAGCGGCCATTGCCTTTATGGCCGATTTAACAGTCTTCGCCTTCCTTGGAGCACATGTGCCGGTATAAGTCCACTGTTTCTACTGTTCCCTGGGTTTGGTGTGTTCCATTTAACTCACGCTTTGTTGACGGTCATAAAATGCTGAAAGAACTGCGCTTGGATAGTGTTGCAACAGGGCCAAACATGATGACGATGTTGTCTTACGGTTGCGCTTGTTGTCAGGTGGGAGCAAACGCGGCAGCCTCCTCGCCAACAACTTTTTCACACCCAATTCATAGTGCAGAATATGATGCGGTGTTCTTTTTGCAATGCCCACACTCTCAGCTATCTCGTGAATCTACAATCGCTGGTCTGCCAACACGATAACGTGTTTTTTTTTACCTTTTCCTCCGTAGAAGCCGTTTTTAGCTAGGGTTGGCTTCGCTCATCAAAATCCGACGTGCGGCTACGATCAAATTCATTAAACCAATTTTTGTCGGTCAACATGAAAGGAGAAGAGTCACCAATCACAGCATTCTAGCGCTCTTTGATTTCCATGCGCATTTTTCCTTCCAAAAACAAGAATCTAATCACTTAACGATTTTGTTCCTTTCCATTTTTATACAAACTGACCGACAAGCTCACTTCCATAGGCTGTCTAAATAAAACAATTGAAGGGAGAAGACTGAAAAGTCCTCAGTATACTTCAAAACGTATTTACTACACGATAGTAAAACATTTTTTAAATAATAGCGGCATCTGGCAGCGAGGCTAAGTACTTATTGAATGGCCTAGGTATAATATTATGTTTGGTTTCTTCAAAATCCCTTTTTACGTACCTACCTACGTTCTTACCCAATTGAAAAGCTGACTGTCGATTTTATTAGCGCGAGCGTCTGAACTGAAATGGAATGGTCGCCGATGTACACTGATACTAAATAATGAATATTTTATCGATATATTCTCATAGGGCTATCTCACTACAGACTAGGTTTTTTTTACCGCAAGCCCAACAATGATAGGTCTTGGAAAACCTACTGGAATATGAGGGCAAAATGCCCATTCAAATTCAAAATATTTTTTATCCGGCTTCTACCGAGAAGAGCCGGCGTGAAACTTGAATAGTTGCTCTTGCAAACGTCACATTATTATTAATATGTCCATTGTACATTTTTAAAGGTTTTTTCAAAAGTTCTTTGGCATTCTAAGAAACCTTTGTAACTATACAGGACCTGGGCGATCGTCTACCTTGTCAAAATATTTAAATATGTATTTCATTCCATCACAGACACTGATCTGTCTCTGTGCTAAGTAGCTTAAGCACTTGTGTGACAAGACTTCTTGTCTATATCTATAAAACTCAAAGGTGACTGACTGACATAGTGATCTATCAACGCACAGCCCAAACCACTGGACGGATTGGGCTGAAATTTGGCATGCAGGTAGATGTTATGACGTAGGCATCCGCTAAGAAAGGATTTTGAATAATTCAACCCCTAAGGGGGTAAAATAGGGGATGAACGTTAGTATGAAACTTTGTCAATTTTAAACCGATCGGGCTGAGGCTTTGTATGCATAAAGCTTCTATAACGTTAGCATCGCCTAAGTAATAATGTTGATAAATTTCAACCCCCAAGGGGGTAAAATAGGGGATGAACGTTAGTATGAAACTTTGTCATTTTTTAACCAATCGGGTTGAGACTTTGCATGCATAAAGCTATTATAACGTAGGCATCGCCTAAGAAATGATATTGACAAATTCCAATCCCCAAGGGGGTAAAATAGGGGATAAACGTTAGTATGAAACTTTGTCATTTTTTGACCGATCGGGCTGAGACTTTGCATTCATAAAGCTACTATGACGTAGGCATCGCCTAAGAAATGATATTGATAAATTTCAACCGTCAAGGGGGTCAAACAGGGGAGGAACGTAAGTATGAAACTTTGTCATTTTTAAACCAATCGGGCTGAGACTTTGCATTCATAAAGATAATATGACGTAAGCATCCCCTTTAAAGAATATTCCACTTCTAAGGAGATAAAATAGATGAAGAAACTGAAATTCACGCGGACGAAGTCGCGGGCGCCCGCTAGTAAGGTATAAGAATCAACAGTGATAATATGTATATTAACAAATATCCTACTACTATTATAAAGGCGAAAGTTTGTATGTATGGATGTGTGGATGTATGGATGTATGGATGTATGGATGTATGGATGTTTGTTACTCTTTCACGTAAAAACTACTGAATGGATTTGAATGAAACTTTACCACAATATAGCTTATACATCAGAATAACACATAGGATATTGGAAATCGAAATCCACGCGGACGGAGTCGCGGGCGGCCGCTAGTACTGATATAAATACATACGAATCCTACTACTATTATAAAGGCGAAAGTTTGTATGTGTGGATGTATGAATGTATGGATGTGTGGATGTATGGATGTATGGATGTTTGTTACTCTTTTACGTAAAAACTACTGAATGGATTTGAATGAAACTTTACCACAATATAGCTTATACATCAGAATAACACATAGGATATTGGAAATCGAAATCCACGCGGACGGAGTCGCGGGCGGCCGCTAGTATTATTATACACCCAGACCAGGACAAGCATACCTACAAATGTTTGTGCTGTGCGGGGATCGAGCCTGCGACCCCTTGGTCTAATAGGCATCTTCTAGACAATTACACCAAGTGGGTTGTCATAATTTGATCTTTGGTCACTTAAAATTTGACAAACAAAGATTTTAGTTGTAATAACGGGCACGTAGGTAATTTCAAATTAGACTGTGCTGAAATTCAGGTCAAACGTTGCCTCGTTAGGTTTTAATTTCCGAAAGTGGTCTACTTCAATATTTGCATGCCGGCGGGTTGGGTACAAAACGGCTCACATGTAGAAAGATCTAGAAATTATTTTGGGGGGCAAAATTATTTTTTATGTTAATATGCGACTGGGATAGGTATTTTGTATTTTCTTTGCCGAATTTCTGTTACCAAGAAAGTAATAAATATCAATGTCGATATAAAAAAGAGCAAAGGAAGGCCAAGAAAAGGGTGGATGGATCGCGTGAAGTATGATATGAACGTGAAAGTAGTGAATGAAGAGTTGACGGCTGATAGAGGAGTGAGTGGAAGGAGAAGACATGTTACGCCGACTAGTGCGGAATAAGAGCACGAGAATAATTCATATTTTGTTTGCAGCAAACTGTTAAAGGCAGATGATGATGATGACGAATAAATAATCTTTATTATTGTACTGGCGGCCGCACGCGACTCCGTCGGCGTAGTTTTCGGTTTCCGCACACATAGGTAGGTAGGTACATATTGTAGTCTTAAAAAGCCTTCCTCGTCAAATGGACTATCCAACACAAATCGAACCAGTAGTTCCTGAGATTAACGCATTAAAACAAACAAACAAAGTCTTCAGCTTGATTATATCGGTAGATATACACATAGATTAAAGTTAGTCGCGACATGTTTAAAAAATCACGTTTATCCAAAGATTTACTTAATTCAGAATTATAATAAGGTATAATATTATGTATTACTCACATGATTTATCTTTATAATCTTAAATTAATAGGGTAATGTAAAGGTGGTGTTATATTACCCGGAGTGTGGAATTACTCTCATTGTTAAACATCACGGGTTCGAACGTGACTAGGAATGAATAGGGTTATACTCATTTCAAATTCTATTTGCCTGTTCAAATGTAGATGAACAATATGCGAAGGGTATTTGTTTTTATCTATACTATCTACGAGTATACTTATATTATATTCCTGAAGAGTTTGTTTGTTTGTTTGCTTTTTTTTTTGAACTAATCTAGCACTTGACCACAAAGTTGCCTGATGTTAAACAACTATGCGGTCTACGATGGAGCGTGCTTGCTTAGGAAAAGCCCGTTTATTCTGGCCCTGAAGAGCCCCAAGTTGTATTGTGCAGGAAAGACAGATCTCGGCAGAGAATTCCACTCCCGCGCAGTCCGTGAATGCGCTAATATCAAAAACTATTGGTTAGTTTATTTTTGTGTTAGATGATCCATTTTTCGATGAAGGCTTTAAGCTATACTTTATTTTTTTATTTCCGCCAATCATACAATATATCCTTAGAGGGTTTAATCCTAATGCGATAGTGTA
Organism: Nomophila noctuella; assembly: GCA_958496325.1. Classification (NCBI taxonomy): domain Eukaryota; kingdom Metazoa; phylum Arthropoda; class Insecta; order Lepidoptera; family Crambidae; genus Nomophila; species Nomophila noctuella. Next base: position 5,096,872 of record OY292501.1, read on the forward strand.
CATAAACATTTCAATATTTAAAACTTATTTAAATATAACACTATGTGTGAGGAAACCGAAACCCACGCGAACAGAGTCACGGGTGACCGCTAATGTTTTATAGCGAGTAGGTATTAAGTAAAACAATGACGTAAAACATTCGCCTAAAATTTGTATGCGCAATATCTGCCCCCGACAGATGTAAAGCAAAACAATAGGAAACAAATCTATGACAGAAACTGTCCTACGCCCATTAAACGAGACGTTATTAAGCTTCTTAGATACAATAATACTATTCCGCACGCCATTTCCCCGAAACCTACACTAGTAAGCATGCTCTAAGACATTGTAAAATAACTATCTGTAGCAATGTCTTATAACATGGTGGAAGAACTAATATATTCTGCTAAAATGTCCTTTGCAGGTTTCAATAAAAATAGCTATAATGTTTTCCAATGGACTTTTTGCATGGGATAATCAAACTTATTTCTGACATCTGACACTATCGTAAGGCGCAGGACTTAACGCGCCTCCCAAAGCACGGATGAGCTTGAGATGAAATTTTCCGGTCACCCATCCACTGACAGGCCTTTCCGAACGTTGCTTACCTTTAGCAATTGCAGGCCGAGTTAACCCCTGCGCCATCGAGCTCCTCAGATTCGTAACAGAGCAAATCTTTCATCATCGTCAACATAACAAACAGTCTATCTGAATGTCACACTCTGGGCGGAAGGATTGGTACCTGCATGATGGACGATAAAACACAGGGGACTGCTTCTATACATCCCCGTAAATATCTCATTCACTTTTTTTATGAATAGGCTTGTTCTCGTTCGCCTCTTAGGGTAACGAAGGACCAATGGCACTCGCTTCACCGTAATATCCAGAATCGTCACATCCTGGATCATAGTCAAAGCGGAACCCGCACAGAACCGTTTCTGTCCATTTGTGTATCCCGTGATTACCTACGCTAGGAGTAGGTATGGCTTGTTACGAATAGGCCAGCCCTATAATCTGTCACGAAATTATAATTGTTTCAAACATTCCTAATAATAATACCGCAAGTCCGCCACAGATACCCTTAATAACTCATCTTATACAAAGGCCTAGGAACATAAATAATTCCGTCCGTTCAACAAGAAGCGACTCAACATCGCCGGTCCTGAAACCGCATTAAACTATTCAAATTACGGTTTGACGCGACCATGCAAGTTTGATAGTTTGCCGGGAAAACCGAACGACTTGGATATTGTCCTGGTACTTAAATTGCTATTTATTTCATAATAATGAATATTATCATATTTATTAGTAATGACTTCAAGAAATAAAGAGCTAGGTGCTGTAGTGTAGGCATGTGTATTAAACTTTGCTAGAAATGAAAGTGACTCATAGATCAGTGGTTCTAACTTCACTACGCACTAATGAACATTTTATTTTATATTCGTATTGATAACTGCAGTGGCAATATCATGAGATTATATTAGATATTAACAAGAACAGTCAGGTAAGATTTCCGGCTATTTTTGTTACTAAATTATTTGTAACGAGCAATTAGATAAGTTTTTTTCGATTGTTGCGTTGGTCTGATAGCAATCGTTCGAATGTAATAATCAAACATGCTAAAACGTGGGTTATGCAAATGGGGAACGTTTGCATAATCCAGGTTTTAACGGATCAGATTTGGTTCAATCGTGATCATTTCTATTTATTGTAATATGAGTATTCTCTTAGCAATATAATTATGGTAAACTATAACAATTTAGACCTTTTTTACAGTGTAAATACTTGGCGGTAATCGATTATAATTGACTGACTGTATCAGTAGACTTTACCTGTCCTTACCTTCAAGTAATCCCACAGAGGCTGACCCTGTGTTCTACGGAAAAAAAAAACAAGATACATCAGCTCTATTAAGCATTATGATTATCTATGATGAAGTACACAACTGCCGCTTTGCCGCAAAGCAATGTGAATTTACTCTCATGTTTGCAATCTAATTATCAAACCTTCTGAGAAAGGACACTTAACTGATCCCTTGTCACAGTAATACGGTTAAACTTAGGGTTACCGCTTGATCCTAGATTAAAGAAGTGGGTTCAATTTGACCGGACGATTTACAAAAGCTGAGTTCATTACAGGCCTGTTGGTCGAGTGGCTAGAGACCCTGGCTACAAAACCAAAGGTCGCGGGTTCGAATCCTGCTAGGGGCAAATGTTTGTGTGATGAACATCGGCATTTGTACTCGAGTCATGGATGTTTATAAATGTATTTAAGTATGTCTATCCGTTCCCTAGCATCCATAGTACAAGCTTCGAGCTTAGTTTGGGGCTAGGCAATTGGTGTGTTAGTCCAATGAATTTATTTATTATTATTTATTTATTATCTCTGATTGCTTGCGTCGATTTTGTAATGAATTTATTACATAAACAAAGTAAATGTAAAAATTGATGGATTGGGAATGAAACAACACAAAATGAAAAGGAAAACATTTATTTGCAGAATAAATATATCCCACAAAATCAAACAGACATCACACATTGATCTGACTCCGTAATTTGTAACTCAAGCACTTTAATTACGGATATCAGAACCAACAGAAGAATTACATAAAAACTTCAAGACCAGAGTAAACAGACATGTTTATGATCGTGCAGTGAGGGGATCAAACCCGCAGCTCCTTGGTGTAACAGTCAACTCCTTACATACATACATAGGCCTTTACATCTATCACAGATGATTTAAGTAGCGGGATCCCGGGATGTGACATGGCATGACAACTCCTTAAACATTACACTAAACCGAACACTAAAGTTATTACACCACTTACACTGACAACCACATTGGCAAACACTACCATGAACTTACCAAAAATGTTAGAACAAAATCATTGAGACTTCCCTAAATTATTCTTCATCCATGGTATTATTGTCTCAGTTGACAGTAATCTGTCTGTCTTTGAAAACAAATATGAATCCAATTGTGGATAATATTGTTAATTATTATTTATTTATTTATTTATTTATTTGATCACCAACAAGTTTTCATTGACAATACTTAAAAATACATGGTCACGTTAGACAGGCTAAAATTATAAATTACATAAGAAAAATAGTAATAGAAATCAAAATGGTTTCTGGTCTCACTTACGGCAAGATGTTTTTGTCCAATTTATAAATAATCCTTAGTTGAAAAGCGTTTCAAAATCCGCGTGAATCTGTTTCCGCAAACATGGTTACTTAAATACAATAGCTTTAATTCCTCCGCGCCAAAAAGACTATCCAACAACACAACAATATTTTTTCTTTCCGAACCAGTACCTTCCTGAGATTAGCGCATTCAAACAAACAAACAAACAAACAAACAAACCAACCCTTCAGCTTTAATATATTTCAGTATAGTATTTTTTCAAAAGGCCGTTAGTCAAGGAATGATGTATAGTAATATAACACTATGTGTGCGAAAACCAATATCTACGGGGACGAAGTCGGGGGCGGCCGCTAGTTATAATAATACATATTTTATTCTCATTTTGTGCGAAAACAAATTTAGATGTTTGTTATTATATCACATGCAGGACGCTTTATGAAGTGTGTTTAAAACAAAGTTTTGACTATATATGAGAAAACTCATTCCGTGCACCCGTTAGCACTTAATAAATGCTGTTGCAATGTAAATTCAAACTTGTTAATGACTTTCCGAGACTGTGATGTTATTTTATTTGCAATTTCAAACTTCGTATGAAACATGAAAGCCTATCTATTAAAGCTAAAGGTAAACAAAGAGCTCGGTAGCTTAGTGGTAATGAACGACCATTCACATGCGTGAGGTCATTGGTAGATTGGTTCAAAAAAAGGCACGTCACTCTGACCATTATAGATCTATGGGCGAAAATATCAGCTGTACGGTGAAGAGAACATCTTGGGAAAACCTGCTCACAAAGAGTTAGTCTGTAAAATGGAGAAGTCAATGGCAAACCACTCCATTATCATTGCGTAAAAAGTCGCCGTGTTTCATTTCATACAACGTTCACGAACCTCAGTAATGAAGAATACGACTCAAGGAGGAAGGGGACGGACAAACACAATGTTCAGCAAAGTCTGTTTCGTTGTATATTCGAATTAATCCTTACAAATTGTGCAATTTCATTAAGGGAAGCAGGTAGGAGCGACGGCGTAAACACACATGGTATTATGGCGGGTATACACGTGGTTTCTCAAATAGGAGCCCCAGGCGGGATAGTATTCATTTCAGAATACCTAGGCTATGAGAGCAGCGGAATTGGGATGTTGACACCACCAGTCATTTGACGGCCTTTTATTGACTGTCAAAACGATTCCGATCTATGGAGTTTCAAGTTTGTATGGGAATAGCAATCTATGACGTCATTATTTTTGAATGAATGAATGAATGAGTATATTTTATTTCAACCAACAAGGATCATACATAATTCAAGTTAAAATACATTTCTATAAATTAAAAATTTAATTAAATGAAATAAATCCATGATCTACATTTAAAAATCACACAAAAATCAAATTTTAACATTAAATTAACAAACACAGAACATAAAAATTAAATTTTTAAAGTCAACTGAGTGATTTGCTTTCTGAATTTAAATTCTACTTTTAATTTATTAAAAATCCTTTTCTTATAAACACAAACAAACATTGGTTTGTATGCGTCTTCTCTTTTTGTAGAAAAGGGTTTTGAAATTAAGAGTCATATTATGTGTTAACATCCCTATTATTGTATTACAGAACTACCTACAAAATAAGAATTTATAAGAATTAAAAAATAAGATTGGATTTTGTGGAGCTCGATGGCGCAGTGGTTAGCGCGCTCGAGCTACGATTGCTCAGTTAAGTAATCTTCGCAGAAACCAGTCCTCGGATAGGTGACCGATTTTTTTATCCTGCGGTGACTAAGGGTTATTTTCCTTGTAGATGCGGAGGGGTTAGCTGAGTGGAGAGCCTTAGATGCATATTATTATGTCCAGCAGCAGACTGCAAAAGGCGGATGATAACGATGATGATTTGACGGGCAAAAAAATTTGAGTGTAAATCAAGTTGCAAACGCTTTGACTTTTTGACTTTGACTTTGATTATGATGTAGTTCGTAAAAAGTAACTTGGGGAAGGGGGAAGCCTTCCGGTGACTGTGAGCATAATTCATATCTATAGGAGGTCTACATCCAACAGTGGACTTTGGCCTTCTCTTCAGAAGGTTCCCTAGTTTTTACCTCGATATTATAATGACGACTGTCTAAAGATTTACTAACCACTCCACTTAGTGCCTAAACCACGTCGGAAAACGCTTATTTCATAGCCTTATCCGAACGAGCTTCATTCTGTCCTAGTACGATGTAACACTATGTACGGTAAGATTAGGGGCCATAATTTACTTTGTAAACAACGGTTTCATTAATTGGAGTGATTGTTACCGCGCCTTTACGAGAGAGGTTCAAAGGCTTTGTTGAAATCAGACTTTTTTACTAACGAGATTTTTTAGCTTTAAAATTTTTCTGTTGTATCTTTACAAGGGACTTTTTGTGTTACAAAGTGAAATTGAGAATGAATACAATATAATACAGGATGACATCAAAGTACATAATTATGTACTTTACATATTATTTTCTGTTTATGAGAGAACAGTTTTTATTTTACAGAGTACCTATGTTAGGTACATAAATTGTCAAAGAATAAAAAACAGCGGCTACAAAATGTGCGTACTAATTATGTATTTAGATATTTATTATTTATCTATACTAATATAAAGTTTTTTTGTTATTTAGAACGCGCTTATTTCATGAACCAGTTTGAATTGAAAAAAACTTTTTGTGCTGGATAGTCCATTTGACGAGAAATGTCTGATAGATAATAGTAAATGTTTCACTGTTCAAAATGAAAACAAAAGAAAAGCAACAAAAGCAAATCGTAATTAAAACATCGTTTGCATACCTATTTTAGCTGTATATCTAATTGAACCAATAATATTGTTTGCAAGTATTCATGAGAATTCATACTTTTGGAAAATACTTTTCCATGTTACGGGTGTTGCGAAATTCAATTGTTAGTCTAATTCCTCCATTACGTTTTCAATTTAAACTTTTTTCCTCGTGAAAGCTTTCATTTGTTAAAACGATTATTTTCATGCCTTGCTGAATGTATTTCTTGCATTTTCTTGACACTGGATACGCAAAGCAAAAGACAAAAACAAATAACAATGACTTTATGTTTAACCTCGTTGATTATGTGGCGTACATGGATAATGTAATGTTTGTAAATGGGATATTTAGGTTGAATCCATACCAAATTTAATTATTTCAAGTAAGTTCTAGTTCCAATCTCAGTCCGTACAAAAGGTATTCCCCGTAAAAGTCATTTGAAGTATACTATATTGTATTTAATTTTTTACAAGCAGTTCGGTTGTTTAGTGCTTAATTCATCCAAGACGTATCCAAAACAAAAATATTTTTTTAATGGACCAATACTTCCTGAGACTATCGCGGAAACAAACAAGCAGATAAACGAACTCTTTCGGTTTATGGTACAGATTTTCATGATTATTTACGACACTTATTCGTGTCCTCGAGATTCCTTTGAATTCAGCATTAATATTGGTTCGCTTTAATCTTCTTTACAAGCTCAACTTGACCAAGACACAAAAAACAACAACAAAGGAGTTCTTTATCATATTAAACAAAGCATCAACTTTGGCTTTATAAACTCAATTAATGTATCTTCTCTCGCATCGACGAGTTCGTTTCAGACCTCAAAAGCGGTTGAAACTCGTTCAAACGAGGCTCGTTCGAGTTTGCTTTTTAAGGTTTCCACTTGTTCTGGTTTGCTTCATAATTAAAACAACTTTCGAGCCTTGCTTAAGCCTGCTTTCATTAGGCACTGTTTTTTTAGAGGTAAAATGTAGGGAACATTTAGTTGGGCTTTGGTGAGTGAATATGTTGAGGTTTTCAGCGGCTGCGGCCATAATTCTAATAGTCCATGACGTGTAGTCCTCAGTTGGGGAGTGTATGGGGTCTTAAAGGCTGGCAACTCATCGGCGTTACCTCTGGTGTTGCAGATGTCTATGGGTGGCGGTGATTGCTTGCCATCATGACCCGCTAGCTCGTGTGCCGCTTTCGCTATAACATTTGTAAACAGTACTACGAGGTATACTATTCGACGATTACATTATTCGTCTTAATCTTCAATACATAGTATAAAACAAAGTCGCTTCCGCTGTATGTCCGTATGTATGCTTAGATCTTTAAAACTACGCAACGGATTTTGAAGCGGTTTTTTTTAATAGATAGAGTGATTCTTAAGGAAGGTTTGTATGTATAATACATGTAAGTAAGTACCACGGGCGAAGCCGGGGCGGGCAGCTAGTAAATAATAAAAAAAACGTATGTGCAACAAAACATCTGTGTTTGTACCCACTCAACGAACATCTTGTACCGTAAGATATTCTAGAATAAACAAAACTACTATTATCATGTATCAAATTCGAAATTTCACAACTTTGACTGTCCCCATTGGTCAGCCTCATCTGAACAGTAAAACAAATGGTTACGTATTAATATCTCTGAGTAATGACCATCTAAGGACTTGTGCGGTCTTCGAATTGAATTTACGACGGCCATTTGATTCAATTGTGGCAATAACTGCGGGGAATAAATCTGTTCTAAAGGTTAAAAGGTTTAGGGGTTTGGCTTGAACTGCCGAGATTTAACGTGAGAATTTTAACTGTTATCAAAATAACTTTCATCATCGTATCTTAGGAAACACGAGTATAGATTAAGTTAAGGATGATAACTAATTTATTTTAAGCATACAATGTATAATTAAGTGTTTAGCCATGCTGTCGCATTAAGTTTTTAGCTTGTTGTGATAAGATCATAAAATAAACAAATAAATAAATCATCTGCGCCTCTCCCGGTTGCATCCCCGGCCGTTATCTCGGAGCCCAGGGTACGCTGCGACTATGATCCTCATATGACCAGCCTGGTTCTAAAAGTTCAATGGAGCAACTGTCGTCTGACCTCCGTAGCCGTTACAAGGGAAACAAGGCCATTTGGCCTTGTCATCATAGTCGAGACCAACGTAGTCGAGACCAACGTACTCGAAACCAACGTACTCGAAACCAACATAGTCGAGACCAACATAGTCGAGACCAACATAGTCGAGACCAACATAGTCGAGACCAACATAGTCGAGACCAATATAGTCGAGACCAACATAGTCGAGACCAACGGCTCCGCGTGGCTTTTGAAGCACGGAATCATCAATCTCATCGAACAATCATGTATTCAATTCAAGCCTACAATGTCCTAACCTAACTGGAAAAACCTAGCCGATGGAGTTGCCGGTAGTTTAGTATAAATAAATAAATATTTCACAACATCACATACATTGATCTGACCCCGTGTTAAGTAGCTTAAGCACTTGTGTTACAGACATCAGAATCAACAGTGGTATTACAAATATACTTAAATAGATACATACAACACCCAGACCAGGACAAACAGACATGTTCATGCACACAAATGTTTGTCCTGTGCGGGGATCGAACCCGCGACCTCTTGCGTAATAGCCAACTTCTTGACCATTACACCAAGCGGGTCGTCAAGTATAGATCTGCTTAATATTATAACCTATAAGGCATCGTTACCTATAAGTTTCATAGGATATGGATACAATTAGTATGTACGAAAATAGTCTTTGCATCTCAAAAATATTAATGGACATTGAATCTTTTATTTTATCGATTTTCAGCTTGTGAGGATTTCCAGGGATTATGAACGGAATTTAAATTTACTGACTTAAGTTAAGCTTAAGGCCAAATTCATTTATCAAAACACTTATTTTAAGTGAAGGCGGATTTCTTTCCGAGAAATTTCGCTGGTAAGAGGTTTGTTCATGTTATCTACATAATTTTGTAAGCAAGATAAGGTATTTTTAACTCACCGTATTTTTCCAAGAGCAATTTGAACCAATTAAATGTTTACGAATAACGAAACATGAAATAAATATTCATGGATAGATGCCAAAATAAATCTTATCAGAATATTATAACACAAATTGTATTATGGGCCGATAATAATTAGTAATTTCTGTGAAATATCCGTTCCGTACGAATAATGTTCTTACGGTAAAAATAGAAAGATTGAAGGACGCTTTTACATTTTATTACGTGGAATGAGATTTTATTGATTTTATTTACATGTATACATAGTATATTAATAAGCATGGGTTTGAATTCTTGATATCTAAATGATACCTATATAATAAAACTAGCGGCCGCCCGCGCCTCCGTCCGCGTGGATTTCGATTTCCAATATCCTATATGTTATTCTGATGTATAAGCTATATTGTGGTAAAGTTTCATTCAAATCCATTCAGTAGTTTTAACGTGAAAGAGTAACAAACATCCATACATCCATACATACAAACTTTCGCCTTTATAATAGTAGTAGGATAAAACTAACTGCCTTACTTTACTAACTGTTGATTAATTTTTACTTCCCAAATGTCTTAGGTATCTCTACGCTGAAAACGAAGTTCAAATAACAGTTCAACTAAATCACCTTCAATTTATCAGCAGATGCTGAGCAACTGAACACATTCGGTTAAGTATCTGCTGGGATTGTTACATGAAAGTGTATGGCCACCCATCCGATAAACGCCTTTGCGAAGGTTTCTTAACATCAATAATCACAAACCAAGCGCGTTGACAATTTATGGTTTTGTTCACTCAGTACACGTTTTCTCTCTTTCTTTTTTCTTTTTTTTTATGTCAGAGGCGGCAAACGAGCTAACGGGTTGCCTGATGGTAAGCAATCACCGCCGCCCATGGACATCCGCGACACCAGAGGTATCGTTGATGTGTTGCCGTCCTTAACCCCATACCCTCCCCAACTGAGCGCTGGCATCCTTACTCACCAGCAGAAACATAGCACAACAGTTACGAAGTGCTACTTCACTGCGGTCTTCTGTAAGGTGGAGGTACTTCCCCAGACGAGCGGCTCATTCGAGTGGAATTTCCACAAAGCTCTACCTCTCTAAAACTTTCTTCCTAAACAATGCTGCGCCACCAAACTCCTCAGTTCCTTATCAATGAAAACGAAATTAGAATCACAGTTCAATTTAAACATCTTTAATTTATCGGCAGGCGCTGAGCAACTAAACACAATCGGTTGGGAATCGGCCGGGATTCCATTAAGCGGAGTGATTTATTTAGCCTTGCCCTGGAAAGGTAATCACTTCCTTTCGTTGCCTGACTTTTCTACTACTAGTCTGTGATAACATGGCGTACGTTTTGTCCACACAAGGGGTTTTGATACTCATCATATACATCGAAGGTCTGAAATGTATGAAATTGTTGACATAAAATATACACACAAAGAACACGTAGGGACTTCCCATTTTACGTGCTGGCCACTTTTTTGCTTCAGATACTTCATAAATTTATCTATTTGTCTTACTAGCGTCCGCTTGTGACTCCGTCCGTGGATTTCGGTTCCTCACGACTAACAAATGTCCCTATGTCCGTCAACAAGCGATAAAATAAGAAACTGAGTGTGTTTACTTATAATTATTTTTATTTATTATATAAGTGGTTAATATGATGACACAAACCCTCAATATTTATAAAAAATAATTTGTATGATCTAATTAATTTATGCTACGGATAATAAATAAATTAATATTGAATTAAGCTATGATGAGGGAATATTGACAATACTTGTATTATGAGTTTATATGAATAATTGGCATATTTTTATATATGAGTATTTGGTATTCAATTATTAATATAGTAGGTTTGTAAAATAATATGATTATAACTTTAATTTTGAATCCGGTATAATGTTCGCTCTGTTGTATAAATTAACACCAGCATAGGTGACAATTTTTAGGGTTCCGTAGCCAAAATGGCAAAAAAACGGAACCCTTATAGATTCGTCATGTCTGTCTGTCTGTCTGTTTGTCTGTCTGTCTGTCTGTCTGTCCGCCAGTCTGTCACAGCCACTTTACTCCGAAACTATAAGTACTATACTGAAATTTTGTGAGTGGATGTATTCTGTAAACCGCAACAAGGTTTTTACACGAAAATAGAAAAAAAAATTAAAAAGTGGGGGGTCCCCATAGTCAGAACTGAAACTCGAAATACTTTTTTTAATTGAACATATACGTGTGGGGTATCTATGGATAGGTCTCTAAAATTATATTAAGGTTTCTAACATCACTTTTTTCTAAAGTGAATACTTTGCGTGACAGACCCTTCCACAGTGGAAAAAAGTGTGTCCCCCCCCCCCTCTAACTTCTAAAATAAGAGGATGATAAAACTGAAATAATAATATAATGTACATTACCATAAAAACTACCAACGAAAATTGGTTCGAACGAAATCTATTCAGTAGTTTTTTTAATACGTCAAAAATAGAATTTGTACGGAACCCTCAGTGCGGGAGTCCGACTCGCACTTGGCCAATTTTTTAAGCCATAATTTAGATTTTCTGAGATAAGCGCGTTCAAACAAACAAACAAACTCTTCGGCTTTATGTTACATTATAAGTCAGTATAGATGAACAAAATTAAGAACCACGTCTGTCAAGAATATTTATTGATATTGGAGGCATGGAATTTTCAGTCGAAATTATTTGAGGAGTAAAATTATTTCACATCGGAATGTTTTTATCAAGAGTGTGAATACAAAGGCTTTATTATGCTTGATGATAAAGAACCTTTGCAGTCAATTCTTCATGAACAATTTTATAAGGAAGCTCCGAAATACCTTTTTTCAATTACTTTAATTATCAAAAATTAATACGATAAAATTTCGGAGAAAACATGTTTATTTCTTCACAAAATTTTGTATCCGATAGTAAACTCTGAACTCACAATGGTTATATTATATTTCGAGAGAACAAAACAGGCATTCAGAATCTGGATCAAAATACTCGTGTAACAGATTGATATTTATTAAGGGACTTCATTAGTAATAAATAAAGATATTATAGCCTTGGATAGAAATATGTAGTTCTGATCATGACAACAACTAGACTATAGTCATATATCTGGCACAAACAAAAATATGTTTAAAAGGATAAATGATGGGTTTTCAAAATCAAAGTCACAGTAAATTATTATTTTTTTATCAGATCAACAGCTTCTTTTGAACAATTTGTGAACGACATGACGTATTCTGCCACGGCTGTTGAGAGTGCGGTGGTCAACTGCTTTCTTTGGATTCCCAGCTGAAAGAACTAGCAAGTCCGTGTTAAACTCTACTTTAAACTTCTTTAACTCAAATTAACGTCTTAAATCTAATATCTTCATTGTTTCCGCTTAAACTCCCTTTTCACACCACTCCTTCACCCTTATTCTATCAGCATCATACTCTGCTCTTACCAGAGCAATATCTTAATAGACAATATTCTATCACTCCCACAATACAATAAGAGTTAGTTCCACATCTGCCAATGACTGGGCCAATGAAAATGCAACTATCAAGTTTCTTACCGCTTCTTTTTTGATAGATGACTGCTTTTCGAAATCGGTGGTCGAGTCATTTTATTGTGATATTATTATTGACAATTTAGAAGTGCGTTGCAGAGGCCTGTAAATAATATTTTGATTAATAGATTGATTGATTAAATGTCTAAGAAACAATAACACTGTCCTTTGCTTACATGAGAAGAAAATCAGATCTCATTTAAAAAGTAATTACACAAAAAAAAACTCTACCTTCAATCAAAAACCAATGCAAACAGATCTCGTTTCTGATGGCAAACAGAAGCGAACATTTCAATTGGTTCTTATTAATTAAATCGGCAATCATCGTTACCAATCGCTCGGTCCAATTAACTGATTAATGACCATGCTATCGCGCTTAACAATCCAATTACAGATTATTAGTACGTCATAAATATCAGACGGTAGCTTAATCCCTCTAATCAAATTTCAGCGTCAGTGGATAATCTTAACGATTGTGTTGTACGTATTTTCATAGATTAATTATGTAATTACATAGTGTAATAACTTTGATCCAAATGGTCTGGTTTCCCTTGTAAGGGTTACAGAGGTTAGATGACAGTCGCTCCATTGTAATAACCAGGCAGGTCAATTCAGGATCATACTCGTAGCATACCCTGAGCTCCGAGGAAATGGCCAAGGATGCAACGATGCAACGGCAGAAAAATTGAAGTACCATTCAAGCTCGCACTACACGACCTAGAATACATCACAATAAGACGTTATGTTTATAATTTTCTCGTAACAATTTTTGCCAACATCCATAATAAGGCCTAAGAAGATCATGTTCACGAACAATCTCACGAAGAAAACGTGTCGATAAAAGGAAAAGTAAAAGGCATACATTTATTTTCGCACAGCCACGTTATTCTACCTATCTCAAATCAGACCTCTTTAATTAAATCTGTCCCCTTTTAACACATTACCTACCAGTAGAGTGCGAGGGAGATGCAGCATATTCCAGGAAATGGGTAAAGGAGAGGTCATGTTAATAATGAAAAATAATTGCAATGGTGGTATTAGAAGCGTAGATGCGCTTTTATAAGGAATATTATAGCGTTACGCTAATGTCCGGGCTAATAGTGAATGATTGGTATTTTATAATAAGTAGATAAATGCAAAATGTATCGTAAATGACAGCTGTTCTATCAAAGGAATTGCATTGCATACTGCATTGAAATCAATGACCAAGGAAATTTAAAACAACTAGATATTATTTAATTTTATTCTGAAAGAAATAAGCATTTATTGTAAAAAATCATTATCACAAATAACTTTTAGCATAATTAAAGTTCAAATTGTACCTTACTTTGGAGCCAGGCTATTGCTGTGTACAAGGAATTTATACATATTTTATTGTTTTTCATAAACTTAGTAAAACAATAAAAAAATTAAGAAATGCAAGGTTAAAATATATTAACTATCTTTTTTTGTCTTTTTCTTTTAGATCTAAGTCTGTAAAAATCACAAAATCTCTCCCGGTCAGCCTTAAGTGTTTGCGCGGATCTCATTCTGTTTTTAATTAAACTTGGTCTGTCCTTCTCGGACAAATAAGTGAAACGCTTTACTAGGAAACCCAATTGTTTTTCCTTTAAAAAACCGGTCAACATATTTTTTTTGACTGAGCTTTTGTGTTATTTTAAATATCGCAAGGTCAAAACATTTTGATAATTTGACTGGCCCGTTCAACTTTAAAATCTTTACTTTTATAATTTGTTAACCTAATAGTAGCCTTCTTAAGCTCACTCATCCAGATATTCCCTGTATGTTCTTTGTATGTTGTGGAACATTAAAAGTAAAGTTTGACCCATTTGCCAGCCAAATCAATCGCCACGAGCAATCTTTTTATTTATTTCACATTAGGCATACACAGCAGAATACATTCAAATAAACCATATGAAAAATAAAATACACGCGAGCAAGAATATATCCCAAAATGTGCGCACAGCTTTACAAAATATAATACGAGCGCAAACATGCAGAATTACGTGATAAGCTAAACTTTAAGCAAACTATACATTAAAACAAATCAAGAAGGGGCAAAGTATCTCTCACAAATTGCAGCGAAGTATAAATAGCAACTTTATTACTCCCCATTTCTGATCCGTTGTTTCGTTTTAACAAAATCAGGGTCGTGATTTCTCATCTTTCAGTTAAATATCCATCTGCTAAATCTTAACAACTTTGCAACGTTCATTCCCTTTGAAATGACGGCAATAATTTAACGAGAACCAGGAAAATATTTCCTTATTCCCAGAGAGGTGGATAAGAATTCTTTTCGTCAAAGTTGAAATATTAAGACGTATTCTCAAAACATGGAAATTACTTCGTATATTTGTTATTATGTCGGAGTTCTTTATCATACATTTTTAATCTTAATCATTTAGACGAAGAAAAAGTTGATGATCTTGCTTTGAAAGTTACAAGGCAATAAAAATTATATGCTGGAAATTACTCGTACTTATTACCTTTAAAATACGAAAAGCCATTGGTCGTCTTTTCTCTTATTGTTCGTATCTGGTTACCGTCAGAATTAGTATAAGTAGGTACACATATACGCTTGCACTTGATTATCCACTTTAAATACCTACATTTTTTTTTCTTCCCTGGTAACTTCCACTCTCAAAATACGAGAGCTAGAACTGGAACACTATAAACACACTTAATTATGTCTTTCAATGTATAAAGGAAACATTATAAGACATTCATAATCCTAAACTCAAACTTTAAAACCACGTGAATTATAAACATTGTGAATAACTTACACATCGTGACAATTTATCAAAACATTATGAAGGTAGTTTGTGTCATACAAATGAGCAGCCATTTACAGATTCCCTGTGGTTTAACAACTTTCGAAGTTTTGAAGTTTTGAACACTTGAAATCATTAATTAAATCCTGAGTTGGCTCTTTGGTAGAACTGTTTCAGAGGCGCCTTTATTGCAACTATAATAGACATTTCTGACTTTAAAATTAAATTTAGTTTTCAACTGTTTGTTGCCAAAACTTTTCCAATGAAAACTTTGTAATATCTGTGTAGTTTGCAAATATTTTGAAAGTACTAGATGCAGGGAATTATTTGACAGATTTTCTGTCCTTTTTCTCCTTATTATGAATCACGTGTGATAGAGCAAGATTCCAGACACCCGACTGTAGTCGTCTAAATGGCATTATGACGTGGACGGAACTACGGATTTCAGAACATGCGTACTAATTTTACTCGATATCAACTGCACGTATTAGATACAGAGTATTATTTTGTAACAAGAGTTGGTTTTAAAATAGCTGTTATGACGACTTCAGTTATGAAAGGGGCTATTTTAATAATGAATATTGATAAAGCCGGTCTGGCTGAAAGGAATTTACATTAAGTTTGTTAAACTGAATCATGTAATACCGAATCTCTTTAAAAAAAATTTCACTTATTGATAAACATTTTTAATGATTCCCAAACGAAATTGGTGCAATTTTACTGTCAAGTTGTCACCGAAAGTGAATTGATTTTTAATGCATATAAAAAGTCAACCTCGTCCTTGACCTTTTTAGGTGAGGTCATCGGAAAGGTCTAAAATATCTAATGGGTTTTCCTAAAAGGGGATCAAAAATGTCATCAGATTTTGCGTACGACGCATAGTTTTCGAGATATTTGCAGTTTTATAAAATTTTATTTCATAAAATATTCCCAAACGAAATTGGTGCAATTTTACTGTAAAGTCGTCACCGAAAGTGAATTGATTTTTAATGCATATAAAAAGTCAACCTCGTGCTTGACCTTTTTAGGTGAGGTCATCGGAAAGGTCTAAAATATCTAATGGGTTTTCCTAAAAGGGGATCAAAAATGTCATCAGATTTTGCGTACGACGCATAGTTTTCGAGATATTTGCAGTTTTATAAAATTTTATTTCATAAAATATTCCCAAACGAAATTGGTGCAATTTTACTGTAAAGTCGTCACCGAAAGTGAATTGATTTTTAATGCATATAAAAAGTCAACCTCGTCCTTGACCTTTTTAGGTGAGGTCATCGGAAAGGTCTGAAATATCTAATGGGTTTTCCTAAAAGGGGATCAAAAATGTCATCAGATTTTGCGAACGACGCATAGTTTTCGAGATATTTGCAGTTTCATAAAATTTTATTTCATAGAATATTCCCAAACGAAATTGGTGCAATTTTACTGTAAAGTCGTCACCGAAAGTGAATTGATTTTTAATGCATATAAAAAGCCAACCTCGTCCTTGACCTTTTTAGGTGAGGTCATCGGAAAGGTCTAAAATATCTAATGGGTTTTCCTACAAGGGTATCAAAAATGTCATCAGATTTTGCGTACGACGCATAGTTTTCGAGATATTTGCAGTTTTATAAAATTTTATTCCATAAAATATTCCCAAACGAAATTGGTGCAATTTTACTGTAAAGTCGTCACCGAAAGTGAATTGATTTTTAATGCATATAAAAAGTCAACCTCGTCCTTGACCTTTTTAGGTGAGGTCATCGGAAAGGTCTAAAATATCTAATGGGTTTTCCTAAAAGGGGATCAAAAATGTCATCAGATTTTGCGTACGAAGCATAGTTTTCGAGATATTTGCAGTTTCATAAAATTTTATTTCATAAAATATCCCAAACGAAATTGGTGCAATTTTACTGTAAAGTCGTCACCGAAAGTGAATTGATTTTTAATGCATATAAAAAGTCAACCTCGTCCTTGACCTTTTTAGGTGAGGTCATCGGAAAGGTCTAAAATATCTAATGGGTTTTACTAAAAGGGGATCAAAATGTCATCAGATTTTGCGAACGACGCATAGTTTTCGAGATATTTGCAGTTTTATAAAATTTTATTCCATAAAATATTCCCAAACGAAATTGGTGCAATTTTACTGTAAAGTCGTCACCGAAAGTGAATTGATTTTTAATGCATATAAAAAGTCAACCTCGTCCTTGACCTTTTAAGGTGAGGTCATCGGAAAGGTCTAAAATATCTAATGGGTTTTACTATAAGGGGATCAAAATGTCATCAGATTTTGCGAACGACGCATAGTTTTCGAGATATTTGCAGTTTTATAAAATTTTATTATTATTATATTTCATAAAATATTCCCATTCGAAATTGGTGCAATTTTACTGTAAAGTCGTCACCGAAAGTGAATTGATTTTTAATGCATATAAAAAGTCAACCTCGTCCTTGACCTTTTTAGGTGAGGTCATCGGAAAGGTCTAAAATATCTAATGGGTTTTCCTAAAAGGGTATCAAAAATGTCATCAGATTTTGCGTACGACGCATAGTTTTCGAGATATTTGCAGTTTTATAAAATTTTATTCCATAGAATATTCCCAAACGAAATTGGTGCAATTTTACTGTAAAGTCGTCACCGAAAGTGAATTGATTTTTAATGCATATAAAAAGTCAACCTCGTCCTTGACCTTTTTAGGTAAGGTCATCGGAAAGGTCTGAAATATCTAATGGGTTTTCCTAAAAGGGGATCAAAAATGTCATCAGATTTTGCGTACGACGCATAGTTTTCGAGATATTTGCAGTTTTATAAAATTTTATTCCATAAAATATTCCCAAACGAAATTGGTGCAATTTTACTGTAAAGTCGTCACCGAAAGTGAATTGATTTTTAATGCATATAAAAAGTCAACCTCGTCCTTGACCTTTCTAGGTGAGGTCATCGGAAAGGTCTAAAATATCTAATGGGTTTTCCTAAAAGGGGATCAAAAATGTCATCAGATTTTGCGTACTGTTATATCCCAGGGATGTCAACCATATGGCTGACAGGAACAAATTGCCTGATCAGCGTTTTCAGTTAGGCAGGCTCGCTACCGCGAGCCCGTAGTTAGTCCGTTTTCAACCATCGTCGGGACAGGCTGTCCAAGGGTCGTCTAAATCAAATAAATCTTTTTTTAAAAACCTTTCCGGCCCACATCTTATAACATTTTGGTGGCAGCGGTGGGATCGGAAATCCTAAACCGGTGAAATTCGTGATCGTGAAATCCAAAATCAATGACTATCCAATGATCGGAAGATCAATTCGGCACGCAAATCCAAAACGGACTCATAATATCTAAAGCCGTCCCGACTAAACGCGTAAAGTGCCAGTTCAGTGTCAGTGTGGAACATTCTCGTCGTCCTACTTACCTGTGTTACGTCCAGCATCGTCCCAGCTATGTACCAGCAACGTCTCAGCGTCCCAGCTACGTGTCAGTAGCGTCCCAGCGTCCCAGCTACGTGTCAGCAGCGTCCCAGCTACGTGTCAGCAGTGTCCCAGCGTCCCAGCTACGTGTCAACAGCGTCCCAGCGTCCCAGCAGCGCTTATTAACGCCCAGGCAGAGCCTGGCAGTACTTCGAGGACCTGCACGACTTCCTATGACCTACCTTCTGCTCGAAGTTTCGTCGTGGTGAAGATCGTCATTCGTCATTAAAATCAAGCATTCACGCTGTGCAAATACATTGAACATTAAAACATTCAGTGCCTGTGTCTTATCGCATCCGGTATGAATCGATTCCAGGTAGCCGTCGCACTCGCAACATTGTAAGTCTTTGCTCATTGCTTATCTAAATCATAACAGTGGTCGTGTTCTCAGAATTAATCATAGCATTTATAAATCCAGGTGGTCTTGTTCGTAGAAAGTAAATTTATATTGACTTTTAATTTAACTTTTATTTGTTTTAATTTAAGTGTGCTTCATCTATTATGCCAACGCCAAAATTAACTATCGACACATCCGAGGTAAAACCCGAGGAACAACCTCCAGTATCTCCGGCATCGAAGAAAACCAAAGCCACAATTCCGACAATGGACCTGGCCATTCTGCTCAAATTTATTAAGCCATACAATGGCAGTCGAGAGAGTCTAACTTCCTTTATCGTTAACTGCAATAATGCATTCGAGCTTGCATCAGAGGCGCAAACGCCCATCTTATTTAAGTACATACTAAGCCAGCTTGAAGGTAAGGCTCAAACAGCATGCTCTATAAAAGATTTTTCGAACTGGGAACAATTAAAAGATTTCCTTAAAACGCAGTTTAGTGAGCGAAAACATTACGCTCACCTTATAATGGACTTGCAAGAAAGCAAGCAAGGTCCCATTGAAAATGTTTCAGCATTCGCACTCAGAATCGAAACATGTTTACAACAATTATTGACAGAAATTACTTTGGCAAGCCATAAGGCCAAGGAGCTCCCCGGCCGTACAGCCGCTATGGAGGACCTGGCCCTTCATCATTTCCTGATGGGTCTTCACCCCCGAATTTCAAATATCGTAAGGTGTAGGACACCTAAAAATTTAAATGAAGCTATTAATCTTGCAGTCTCGGAAGAGCGCATTCAACAATCACTCTATAAAAGAGTCCAGGGTCATCAACCCGAAATCAAACAAAATATTAATTCATCGCGACGCTTTCTTGATAACAAATTCAGGCCTAAGCCTAATATAATATCTAAACAGGACGCCCAGCCGTCCTCATTCACACAGGGCACTTCTAATTTTTGTAACTATTGTAAAACGCCTGGTCATAATATTAGGGACTGCAAAAGAAGAGAATATAATAATAAAATTCGAGACTCGCGATTTCAGAGATTTTCAGCTCCTGGGCAATCATATTCTAAGCCCATTCATTTAATTCAGGACGATCAAGTTCAAGAAGAACTCGAAGAAATAGGACAGGACGATTTAAACGAGTAATGGGCTCACGCAGGTGTCTCGTGCAGCCCACACCTCATTCTAACGACCTAGCTTACGTTTCACACGGCACCATTCCTAAATCTGAGGTCACACGTCAGGGTAACCAGCCCCAAAAAGGAGACCTCACTCTTCTTCCAATTCCACGTGCTTCTTATTCTAAGGTCACACGACAGGGTAACCAGCCCCAAAAAGGAGACCTCACTCATAAAACTTCCAAAGTCACACAGCAGGGTAACCAGCCCCAAAACGGAGACTTTGTTGTCAACTCAATTCCAAGCACGTCACAATCCAAGGTCACACGACAGGGTAACCAGCCCCAAACCGGAGACCTCTCTTCCAAGACAATTTCGAATGTCTCTCAATCCAAGGTCACACGACAGGGTAGCCAGCCCCAAACCGGAGACCTCTCTTCCAAGACAATTTCGAATGTCTCTCAATCCAAGGTCACACGACAGGGTAGCCAGCCCCAAAAAGGAGACCTTCTTCAAAATCCAGTCTCAACTCAGGCCGAAATTAACGACACACACGTCATGTCCAGTAAGCCTGACGATCAAACGATGACAAAAATCTATGAAATCAATATCGATATAAATAAAAGGTTCTTACCTCATGTACTTCTTAATTCACAAGTATCTGACGTTCCGCTATCACTTCTAGTAGATTCTGGTTCCGCGATTTGTTTATTGAAACAATCAAGTATTCTAAAATCACAAAGAATCGTAAAAGAGCCAATTAAAATAAAGGGTATAGACCCAAGCGATGAACCTACCCTTACAGTAGGTCATTTTAATTTAAAACTTCAACTTAATGAAACTAAATCTGCGTCATTCAAATTTCACGTAGTAAAATCCATTAACCTACCTTATGATGGTATCATAGGTACGGACTTTCTAACTCATCTTGGCTGCAAAATTGATTATACAAATGATATTCTTTCTATTGGAAAAATTAACATTAAACTAAATTTTTTTGATCCATATTACGTTATTCCTCCTCGCACCGAAGCGGTTATTGAGTGCTCAATCAAGAAGACCGGCCTTAAAGAAGGCGTAATTATAGATCAACATGTTTCTGAAAATCTATTAATATCCAATTGCATCGTAAAAGTCAAAGACAACAATCGCGTGAACCTTACTATCGCCAATATCTCAGATACCTCTGTCAATTTTAATCCTAATTTAAATCTTTCTATAGAACCTTTACATTGTGCTGCGTTTCAAATAAACGAAATGAAAACCACTTCTGAACGAACTCAAGAAGTAATTAAATCATTAAGAATCGATCACTTAAATCGCGAAGAAGCTGACGCTCTCTTAGAACTTTGTTCTCAATTTTCCGATATTTTCCATTTGCCTGATGATCAATTATCTTATACTTCCGCTCTCGAACATGAAATCAAAACCAATACAAATATTCCAATTCACGTTAAATCTTATCGTTTTCCAGAAATACATAAAACCGAAGTCAATAAACAAATTAATCAAATGTTAAAACAAGGTATTATTAAACCTTCTTCATCTCCATGGTCTTCACCCATATGGGTCGTTCCAAAGAAACTTGATGCTTCTGGCCAAAAGAAATGGCGCGTAGTCATTGACTACAGGAAACTCAACGACATCACTATTGGCGATACTTATCCAATTCCTCAAATCGCCGAAATTCTTGACCAACTAGGGAACAGTAAATACTTTTCCACTCTCGATTTAGCTTCAGGTTTTCACCAAATTAAAGTCTCTAAAGACGACGCTCCTAAAACAGCCTTTAATGTACCTCAGGGGCACTTCGAATTTAATCGGATGCCCTTTGGGCTCAAGAACGCACCATCCACATTCCAGCGCTTAATGAATACTGCGCTTTCCGGCCTCCAGGGCACAAGATGCTTTGTGTATCTTGATGATATTGTCACGTACTCCTTTGATCTGAAAACTCACATCGAAAACCTGTCCAGCATCTTCCAAAAACTTCGAGATTTTAATCTCAAGCTTCAGCCCGACAAGTGTGAATTTCTGCGACGAGAAGTCGCATATCTGGGCCATATAATTACTCAAGATGGCGTTAAGCCGAATCCTGACAAGACAAAGTCTGTCACAGAATTTCCAACACCTCGGTGTCCAAAGGATATCAAATCCTTCCTAGGACTTGTGTCCTATTATCGCAGATTTATATCCAATTTCGCCAAAATGGCCAAACCACTCACATCCCTCTTGAAAAAGGATGTCCCATTCGAATGGGGAAACGAACAGCAGCTCGCTTTCGAATCCCTTAAGAATAAGCTCGTCACAGCTCCAGTATTAGCATATCCAGATTTTAATCAACAATTCATTTTAACCTGTGACGCGTCAAATTATGCTATCGCAGCAATCTTATCCCAAGGGCCGATCGGTCAAGACCGCCCTATAGCTTTTGCATCCCGCACGTTAAACAAGGCGGAGAACAATTATAGCGTGACCGAGAAGGAATGTCTCGCAATCATATTCGGTACTAAAACCTTCAGGCCATACTTATACGGCCGTCGTTTCAAGATCTTGACAGATCACAAGCCGCTACAATGGCTATTCAATTGCAAGGATCCAGGCTCCCGTCTCATCCGTTGGCGCCTAAAACTAGAGGAATATGAATATGATATAATTTACAAGAAAGGCAAAATCAATCAAAACGCAGATGCGCTATCCAGATTTCCTGTGAATCCTATTCAGCCAAGTAGCGATGAATCCGCTCCTAGTAATCCTGAAGTTCAACCAGAACAAGGTTCAAATGATAATGCTGTGCAAGCTGAACAATCTCCACAATTCAGTCCTCTTACATTAGAAGACTTAGGCATAACGCTTAGTCCATTCCAAGGAAACAGCAGCGACTTACCTTCAATTGATCTTCTAGAAAATGATGATCCTCTTCCACAAGCGTACAGCCCTGAAAACAAAAACTTAAATCCTAATCCTTCTCCAAATTCCAGAGACGAAATAAATAATCCTGAAATAAATATAAATGACTTACCTGTAGTAATTTCTTCTCCACCTACTGACGTTATTTCAAATCCTACTGTCTTGTCTGGTGATTATTCTAACTTAATTAAAACAATTTCAGATAAAAACATTATTCTAAATACTCACATCATTGAATTCAATGAAGATTTAACTAAATCCTCATCTAAAATAATTCTTATCCCAACGTCCATTGACTTAGACGAATCTAATCCTTATCTACAAGATATTCTCGATAATTCTGAAGACGCGCTCAATATAATCAACAACGAAAAAGAACTATTTTCATTTACTAAATTAGAATTAAATAATAAAACGTATTTCTTATTCTACACGAGAGTAAATCATTTTGATGTCGCATCTTATCCGGATATATTCAAGACAATAAAGAACATTCGCGACGAATTAATAAAATTAGAAAACGTACAGGAAATAGCTATTCCTGATTTTCGTAATGCATTTGAACTTCATTCATTTACTAAAATATATAATATTCTGCTCTATCTATTTCACAACACCAATATAAAAATCAACATATATCATAATAATATAACTTACCCGGCTCTAACTGAAATAAAGAAAATTCTTCACGATCATCATGATCCTCCTATAGCCGGTCATCCAGGGTCCACCCGCATGTATAATAAAATTAAACAATTATACTACTGGAAAGGCATGCGGAGTGATATTGAAGCTTATGTAAAGAAAT
This sequence comes from Nomophila noctuella, assembly GCA_958496325.1. Classification (NCBI taxonomy): domain Eukaryota; kingdom Metazoa; phylum Arthropoda; class Insecta; order Lepidoptera; family Crambidae; genus Nomophila; species Nomophila noctuella. The sequence continues at coordinate 5,120,753 of OY292501.1, forward strand.
GTAAATCATGTCAGGAAAATAAAGCTCTGCGAAAGGTAAATAGAGCTCCAATGCAAATTACTAGCACGTCCACAGAACCCTGTCAGCGTATTGCTCTCGATATCGTCGGTCCCCTCCCAGAAGCGGGACCCGCTAAATTAAGATTTATTCTCACAATCCAAGACGATCTTACAAAGTTTTCCTCGGCATATCCAATCCGAAATACAACAGCAGAAGAGACTAGTGAGTGTCTCTTACATTATATTTCTATTTTCGGTATACCTAAAACTATTCTTACTGACCAAGGAACTAATTTTACTGCAGACTTATTCAAGAAAACATGCGAATTTCTTAAAATCAAACAACTTTGGTCATCTCCGTATCATCCACAAACTCAAGGAGCATTAGAAAGGAGCCACTCGACGCTCAAAGAATATTTAAAATCATATGTAGACGAGGGACAAGACAATTGGCCCCGTTATGTTTATACAGCCATGCTGGCTTATAATACGTCTGTTCATTCTACGACACATTATACTCCTTACGAGTTAATGTTTGGTCATAAACCATTTATCCCAGATTCCATATTTGAAGGAAACTTAGGAACAACATACCCAGAATATGTACGTATGTTGCAAAATCGATTAAAACATTCTCGTGAAAAAGCTGTCGAATATTCACGACGATCTAAATCCATTTCGAAAACTTATTATGATGCTCGTACTCGCCCTGCAAAATATAAAGTCGGTGATTACGTATACCTTAGAAATCATTTACGTCTACGTAAAGCTCTCTCTCAGGTCTGGAAGGGACCTTACAAAATAGTTAAACTAAATGGTAATAATACACTTACCTTACTAATTAATCGTCGTCACGTAACTCACCACTTCGATCAAGTGAAACCAGCCGAAGTAGGCGGCAGCAACCTGCAAACATAAAAAAAAATTAATTAACAAAATAAAATTAAATAAAAAAAAATTACTTACCTTATCCTTCATTTGTCTTTTCCTTAAAAGCTAGAATAAAAAATAGGATTATATATAGATTATAACTTAGCTATTAAATAGATCATATATATATATATATCATATACAAGTAAAATAGATAAAACTTACTGTATTCCTTTCAGCGTACTGCTTGGAGCAGTCCAAGGTGACCTGAATTACGTGCAGCAGATCGTAGCGAGTCCAGGACTTTATTTTGATTATATCGGCGAACTTAAAATTAAAAACGGCCATTTAAATGTTTTGATTCCAATCGATATATCACATTTAGAACCTCATTTAACAAATATAAAATCGGCTTTAATATCCGCAGAAGAACTCTGTAAAGAAACGGGCTTAGTAACATCAGTAGAATGCCGCGAGATGCTGGAACCCCTAGTAGTTCAGTACCACGATGTAGCTAGAGAATTTTCCGCAATTTCCCATCTCCTTGATGATAGAAGTAGACGCGAGGCTTGGATAGGACTTGGCGGAACAATCTTAAAGCAAATTTTTGGCACTTTAGATGAAGCAGATGGTGTTAAGTTTAGTGAAGCAATTAATGTAATGCAAAATGATCAGAAAAAGCTAGCTACATTAATGAAGCAAAATATTTTAGTTACAACTTCAGTTATGTTAATATACAATAATACATTAAATAAAATTAAAATTAATGAAGCTAACTTAAATGAAGCTATCGACAAGCTTAGTTCAGGATTAAAGAACATTTCCATTAAAACTAATGAATTGTTACTTCAATCTTACGGAAACGAAATTATTAATAAGTTAGAAACAGCAATTTTGGTAATTTCCTATCAAATCGAAGATATAGTAAATGGAATATTATTTAGCAGACAAAATATAATTCATCCATCAATTATCAATCCACAGGAATTGTATAAAGAGCTTGTCGAAAGTTATATACATTTACCTAAAAATGTGAAATTACCTGTAATATTAGATCTAAATTCAATACATTATATTTTACATATATCTAAGGTATCTTGTTATTATTTAAATAAGAAAATTATATTTGTTTTACAAATTCCTTTAGTTGCTCTTAAGGAATACACGCTGTTTCATAATATAGCTCTACCTGTACCGCATGATTCTGACAAAGCTGATTCATTTAGTTTGATAGTACCAGATTCAAAATATATAGCAATGACCAAAGACAGATTACATTATTGCAAGTTAGACAGCATCGAAAATTGTGTAAAGCCCACAATGAACGACTTTGTGTGTGACGTCACAAACGTATACTCAACTGAAGCAAAACCCATCTGCGCCAGTGAACTTTTGTCAAAAGTGATCAGTGAAATACCAGTGCAGTGCGAAACTAAATTTTTATACGGTCATTTAGATGTATGGAAACCCATTAAGAACAATAAGTGGATATTTATACAAACCCAGCCAACTAAAGTATCTGTAGATTGTCCAAATTCTCAATTGATTGAAAATTTTATATCAGGAACTGGTATAATGAATATTCCTGCAGGCTGTATCGGATATTGTAAAAGTACCACTTTAATCCCGGAAAATAATATAATTAATATTAGTTCACCGATAAGATCTTCAAATTTTAATCTTATTAACGACACATGTTGTAACATTTCTAAATTTAAAAAGGTAATGAATGATGTGCCCCCTATTAAATTACAAGAAATTGATTTAGATAATTTAAATTCGTTAAAGGAAAACCTCATTAAAACTTCGAAGGAGTTAAATACAATTGGAACTGAACCGTTTATTATAAAGTATGGGACACACCATTCTGTTTTATTATTCATTGTATTGTTTACTATTATTATATTGATTTTCTATGTATTTTATAAAAAGTTTATTAATAAATGTCGACCTGGCCACAGTCTTTTAGAAATAAAGAAATCTAATAAACTTCAAAATCAAGATGAAATTAATAATGTAGAGATGGCTGACCTCCCTACAATCAGGACGAATATTTAATTTATCTAATTCATTTAATTCACAAGAAACTTTACAAAATGGAAAGTTTCTTTTTCTATGGGGGGAGGTGTTATATCCCAGGGATGTCAACCATATGGCTGACAGGAACAAATTGCCTGATCAGCGTTTTCAGTTAGGCAGGCTCGCTACCGCGAGCCCGTAGTTAGTCCGTTTTCAACCATCGTCGGGACAGGCTGTCCAAGGGTCGTCTAAATCAAATAAATCTTTTTTTAAAAACCTTTCCGGCCCACATCTTATAACAGTACGAAGCATAGTTTTCGAGATATTTGCAGTTTCATAAAATTTTATTTCATAAAATATCCCAAACGAAATTGGTGCAATTTTACTGTAAAGTCGTCACCGAAAGTGAATTGATTTTTAATGCATATAAAAAGTCAACCTCGTCCTTGACCTTTTTAGGTGAGGTCATCGGAAAGGTCTAAAATATCTAATGGGTTTTCCTACAAGGGTATCAAAAATGTCATCAGATTTTGCGAACGACGCATAGTTTTCGAGATATTTGCAGTTTTATAAAATTTTATTATTATTATATTTCATAAAATATTCCCATACGAAATTGGTGCAATTTTACTGTAAAGTCGTCACCGAAAGTGAATTGATTTTTAATGCATATAAAAAGTCAACCTCGTCCTTGACCGTTTTAGGTGAGGTCATCGGAAAGGTCTAAAATATCTAATGGGTTTTCCTAAAAGGGGATCAAAAATGTCATCAGATTTTGCGTACGACGCATAGTTTTCGAGATATTTGCAGTTTCATAAAATTTTATTTCATAGAATATTCCCAAACGAAATTGGTGCAATTTTACTGTAAAGTCGTCACCGAAAGTGAATTGATTTTTAATGCATATAAAAAGTCAACCTCGTCCTTGACCTTTTTAGGTGAGGTCATCGGAAAGGTCTGAAATATCTAATGGGTTTTACTAAAAGGGGATCAAAAATGTCATCAGATTTTGCGAACGACGCATAGTTTTCGAGATATTTGCAGTTTTATAAAATTTTATTTCATAAAATATCCCAAACGAAATTGGTGCAATTTTACTGTAAAGTCGTCACCGAAAGTGAATTGATTTTTAATGCATATAAAAAGTCAACCTCGTCCTTGACCTTTTTAGGTGAGGTCATCGGACAGCTCTCAAATATCTTATGGGTTTTCCTAAACACTGACTCTATTGCTTAATTTACCAACCGACAAAATATACATCGTAGAGCGACGAAACCTAGATAGAACGACGCATTCCAACGATGTATAATATGTCGATTTCGTAAAACTTGTCGCTTAGGACAATTTGGCCGTCAGGCATCAATAGTGTCGTTTTTTGACCATGGTCCAGTAATTAAATTTCACAAATGTTAAAGATGTGTTTTAAATAAAACTCGAATTAATTCTCACTCTTTATATTTGCTATAACGTCTTTGAAACATTTAAATTCATCTCGTAAATTTCTATGTATTTATAAATACAGATTTCAGAATACCTTTTCACTAAGATCACAACATCGTTACATTTAATACATTAATATTTACAATAAATAAACGAGCTATATTTACAACCTAGTCTCATCACTGTTATATTAGATTTTAATACAAATTTTTAATCTTGAAATAAATTTTGATACATTAAATAATGTAAATACACAAAATCTATGATGTAACAAGATTATTTTTATATCTCCAATTACAAACAAAATATAGAAAAAACATTCAAAATAACATTTAAATAAATGGTTCTTAAAACTAATGTTAGTCAAACATAATTATGAACGGCTGAAATTAAATAACAATTCATAGACTCGTCATAACAAAACATATTTAAAGATTAAAAACCTGCCTATGTATAAGTTATAATAATTACCTATCTACTATTTTATAATTAAGTACTTGTAACACCGATAGCAAAATAGAAATGAAACAGCAGAGTTAAGCAATAAAATTTAGAAGATCGATTCTAAAATGTATCACACTTATGGCAGGACAGACTTATATCAATAGAAGCTCAGGAATGTAAAGAATTGTTCTTGCTTACTTTACTAATATTATCATTAATACCAATGAAACCAATATTTTGCATGATAATCTTTTAATATTGTTTAATCTGATGAGAAAAGAGAAACCAACTAATTTTATGAAACAAAGAATGGCGGAAGAACGAAAATGGAAATGGTATAAAATTAAGTCAATAATGTAAAGTATAAATGATAATATCAGATTAGTTATAGTTAGTAACAGTAGCCAAGTAATGGTAACTACACACAATTGAATCTTAACTACTTACTAGTTAGACTTGGCCATAAAAGTTACAAAGAGCACGTTTCTTAAAGACGAATGAGACAACTATTTAATAATCTAATCTTGACATTAAGATTTTTAATTAACCTTAACACTTCATATGCATACTGTTTCACATAGCAATATTATTTTAAGTACGTGAGGTTTCTTAGAGAGTTAATAAAATATGTTATTGAATTTATAAATTATAATTTAATGTGCATTTTTTCCTTGATTTATATTTACTTCAGCTACAATTGAATATTTAACCTGTTAGAAACATAATGTCGGTGTTGTTTGGATAATACATTTAATTTGAACCTCTATTTTATAAGCTTCCAGTCAGGAATAATTTATCTTGTCCTTTAACACACTATACCCAAACATGAAAAAAATAGGGTGGATGTATGCAATGCCTTTTATTACGAATTCATCAAATGTAATAACTCTGAACAATATAACCATTGTTTGTATATTGAAATGCAGCCATTTTATATTAACAAATGCTTGCAAGTGATTCATCATTTTGTTTTTAAGAGCAAAGAAGTTATTGATTGTTAATAAATAGCATTTTATTTTTATTTGAAAAACAAATCGAAATCATACCTAAAAGTTTCTCCAAAAGAAATAAGCACTTGAGAAAAGTGTAAAGTAACTGTATTTAATCAAATATTTACAATTTAGTAAAAACTTCAAATACATACAAATAATTATGTAGGAAAATACAATGTCATCAATGTGGGAAGAAGAGAAGAATTTCTGGATTCTAATAGGAATAGGTATACCTGAACAGTTTCACTTTTATCAGCTTATTCAGTAATGTAACTAACAGGCTCTACTAATTAAGATATTACACAATCGAATCATTAATTGCCTCAGATTTGGACAACAATGGCACACTACTGTAGTCTTTCAAATGCTCACTCGTCTTCTTAGAACCGTTGTCAAAGGAACTTGCTGTTGGCATTTTTGGTAACCAGTTGTTATTACCTACTTTATTCGACTTGTGGTTACCAATCGAATTCATTTGACAATCCTTCAGCTTCACTCTCGGCTGTCCGTGAGTAACAGAATTATGGTTTAAAGAATTAACGTTAAGTGATATGGAATTCGCTAGACTTACTTTATCTAATTCTTCACTATCCGTGACACCGTTGCTCACTGGCTCCGGGTCAGAATGTTGCCTTTGTATTTTAAGGTTTTGTAGTAGGGGTTGTGCTTCTTTCTCTAATTTGGCTATATCGTTACCCTTTTGCACGAAGATTCCAGAGCCTCGTCTGCTTGATGACCGGGAACTCTGGTCCAAACGATTCCGGAATGGGGTGAGATGCGACACTGATCCACTCTCGCTGGATTGCGTTTGTGATTTCGTTAAAGATGGTTTCTCTCTTGGTGGTGCATTTGGATCGATTATTTCGCCTAACAACCAGTATGTGACTAGAATTCCTTTGCCCTGAAACAAAAAAAAAGTCTTACAATTGTGTCTTTCATAAATGTAAAACAAAATAACATTTTCTTTGCTGTAGCTTTTTCCTCGAAACGAACTTGAAAATAAAAGGTTCCTAATAACTGAAGACAATATAAGAGGCTTTAAAATCTATCTCAAATCTTAAAAGACAATGCTATTTTGTTTTATGTTCTTCAATCCAGAATAAATTTCAGTTGTTGTCGAGATGGATCACCAAGCTTCACGTTCGACAAACAATAGGCTAAGAAATTGATTGCAACGTAAGACGACAAATGATGTTTGAGCGTTCAAGGTCAACGGAATGTTCCTTGTGGAAAGCTAAGTGTACTGTTTACTCTGGAAATTGAATTTTTGCTCAAACATGAGGATATATTATTTTTTTTTGTACAAGTAGTATATTTTGATGTTATAAACGATGTCCTTGTGATATATATTAAGGATGAGCTTTTAATTAGGTCATTACAATGAGATAATGGGGGCCGTTTGCAAATTTGAAATTGGACTTATTGGTTAAATTTAAAGAAATTGTGAGTGTCCTCAAATTTGAAATACCCAATAATTTTGCATGTTTGAATTCCAATTCTCAGCTGATAACATCTTAAAATTAAGACATATTGAGGACAAAGACATACTAAAGGATATAAAATCACACCAGGAACCCAGTCAACAGTATGAAAATAAGTTTGGCAAGCGAACAAGTCTCCTAATGTAAGCGATGTTACTGACACCACAGGCCATTTTTCATACCGCTAATGTTCATTTGCAAGTGACACTTCACGCTCCTCTTGTTAAATAAAATAAAGTTAATAAAACTCAGTCAACCCTCAGTGTTTTACTTGGAAACGACGATATGTTATACGGTTCTCGGAGATTTACACTGCAAAAAGCTTTTGAATTAATCGTTCTACCGTGTAACTGAATCATATTGGACAGACACTATTATATATATTTTAAAATTAATTTTTAAGATGTATGAGAGATACAAAATAGTGCACAACTATACAACTAACAAAAGGGAACAAATAGGAACGTTGAGAATATTTGACAACGATGTGTAGGATAACTTCCTATATTCGGATATAAAGTTCTCGTTCATGTTTTAAGCATCAAAACTTATTACTATTTCGTTAAATTTCAACCCATGTCAATTAAGTTTCATGCCATTTTGAATGACAAGGAGTCAACTCAGTTTATCATAACTTACCACCTACATATTTGCCCTGTGAGAAACTTCTAGAAAGCGTCAATCAATAACCAAGTCTTCAAACAAAATTATCTTCTCTGCAAATTTCAAAAGCGTCTATAACTTCGCAGTTGTCAATATTAGCTTCATCACCACTGAAAACGTCTTGGAAGAGTATTATATCCATAAAAGAGACCCTCACCTTCATAGCAACTTCTCCTCTGCACTCCAAATGGAAGGTTCCGAAGGTTTCCAACAGGTTCCTTGTGTCTGGAGACACGTGGATCTTGAGGGCCTCGCCGTTGGACTCCATTCGGGAAGCAGTGTTGACAGTGTCGCCGAAGAGGCAGTAGCGTGGCATCTTCAGGCCTACCACTCCAGCTACACATGGGCCTGTGGAAGGATGAGGGAGGACTAATCAGACCAACACACCAATTGCATAGCCCCAAACTAAGCTCGAAGCTTGTACTATGGATGCTAGGAAACGGATAGACATACTTAAATACTTTTATGTTCATCATACAAACATTTGCCACCTTTGGTTTTGTAGCCAGGGTCTCTAGCCACTAACCCAACGGGCCCGTCAAACGATTCATATATATATTTTTTAAAGAAGTAGGCAGCAAACTAGCAGACGGATTGCCTTATGGTAAGCAATCAGCGCCGCCCATAGACACCCGCATTACCAGAGGAGTTACAAAGGTGGGTTTTGACTTAATTTTGTGTTTCATGTAAAAAAGCTTAATTAAATATGCAAGGATATTAAGACAGCACATAACATCCTGCGTAATTGTTTGATCGTAAATATTGGCTCCTATCGTTGAAATTCAGCTTTTATTAACAATATTTTATTTTCGGCATGATATAATAATATTCAAGAACATGATAATAATTGGAGTTAGTAAACAAATGTCTTATTTCTTTTCACAAAATTTTATAATACACATATCACAGATTTTTATAATATACCTAGCTGAAATGTAATTTCAAAAGATGTTTACTTCATAAAAAAACCTTTCGTTATAAATATTAAAAATATTGTTGTCTGAAGAGTAGGTGAGCAATATTAGTAAAAGTCTTTTCTTTTTTAAGTTGCGGGCTGGAATAATATTATCATAGTTTATAACGGAACTTGAAAACCAGATTCTGGTACGTAGGTAACAATTTACGAGTTAAAGATGGGATTTTTTAATTTTTATTTCTTAAAAAATATGTTCACTTTTGTAACAAACTTTATTCAATAGTAAAAAAACTAATCGTCTGTAAACCGTCGTCAAAAGTAACTGATCAGCTCAATTTATGACTAGCCACGGGCTCTCGTTTGTTTCGCCACTATCAGTTTCCGTCAAATGGTTCGGATCGTGGCGGGCTTTGTTCAATCGTGTTATCTTTGCGGGCTGGCCTCAGCCCACTCGCGTCACGCATCGCTTGTTAATGATTATACCTTTGTACGCGCTCAATAGATTTTGATTGGAAGTTGTGGTAAAGTTGACGAGAAAATAGCATTCCGAGACGAAGTTAATGACAGAAGCTCATGAATTGAATAGAACGGGATTTTTTCCGACTGAACCACTAGGAAGACATGTTAAGGGTACTGTCCGAGCACTCTCAGCATTATGAATTTATTTAGCTGACGACGCGCCCTCGCGATGCAGTTACTACAATTACTTACACTATTTGTAACACTTATTAGTAGTACAATGAACGCTCTTAGTGGTGACGGACAATCATGTTACTTAGCAGGTTCATGATTCAAATATTACCTTATGTCTTTAATAATTGTAAAATTACTTATAACAAAATATCGAGGTACAAAAACAAAAAAACAAATTAATAAATAATACATTTCTTTGAGCTACACACCAATTTTTTGTCCCTTAACGAAACGTGTACTGTGGTTGCTAGGCGGGCCTGTCGCAAATGTCCCGAAAATAAACAAAACCCAATAAACAACCATTCTGTTCATAAAGGTCAAACCAGCTGTTGCTTCACAAGACCTTTGTTACTGACAGCCGAGTACAAATGCTCCTAATGAATATTGTTCCTGTAGGGGCACTCTTTTGCCGTGTCAGTAAAAGGTTCAATGCCCAAGGTCCAACAGCAATATAAAATATTTAAGGTTATTTTTCCAAGTAAGGACCTTGATAAGGTAGTAGGTACGGTTAGTATTAATAACTACTGTAAAATTAGTAATCACAGGTAATATTCATACTGTAAAATTGAAACACTATCTAACAAAATATAATGGTAGCCTATTAGTAATCTATTCATGATCATGGTGAAACTGACACTTTATCTAAAGTCGGAAAGTTCTCAAACTTGCATAAAAAGCAACCATTTTACAATTAGCGGTCTGCCAAACAAAATATAATTTTAAAGGTACAAACAAAAATATAGGTTTAAATGAAATAAAGTAAAGTGTGTATTCAACGAGCCGTCATTTATAAAGCTTCATATGAAGTGAGCCTGCGTGAGTTGAAACAACTTCCCACTGAAGTGATGCATGGGGCTTTTCAGCGAAGTTTATTCACATAAAACATAATAAAATTAAACAGATTTGCGGTGGCTTTGGTATTAAAACAAACGTGGAAAAAGTTTGCATATTTGTACGTGTTAATATGTGTTTGGAAACGTAAATGAATGACTTTATTGTCAAGGGAGAAAATGGTATATTATGAGTTTTTAACATTGTTATATTCGCCGTTGCTTTTACAATTGATCCTCTTATCTATTCTATACAAATATTATAAAGAGGAAAGGTTTGATTTTTTGCTTGTTTCTTTGTTTGTATGAATGAATAGGCTCCGAAACTACTTGGCAGATTTGAAAAATTCTTTCACTGTTGGAAAGCTACATTCACCCAGAGTAACATAGGCTATATTATATCCCGGTACGGGAAGTAGTTCCCCCGGGACGCGGGTGAAACCGCGTGACGGACCGCTAGTGTAAATATATTTTTAAATTGAATTACTTAGCTTAAAATTTCAAGTATTTATTTATATTTTTGTACCAGAAATAAAGCTCAAGGTTATATATTACACCTAGGTACTTTGTTTTCTCGTTACAAAATAGGATTTCAACACGCGATGGTAATATCTACTTACTCGTGAAATATTTCAGGAAGAATGTAATATTTCGAAACCACATTTTTGCGCCTAAAGATATACGATTTTCACTTCAGTAATATAATAAATATTTTGTGACGCTCCGTTTAGTAAAAATATTTAGACCCGGCGTTAAGGAATTTCCGTGAAATATCTTAACAATTTGGCGTATTAGCCGAAATATGTATATTAGGTATAAGAGACCAAGAGAGGGAGCGAGCAATTACCATGTTTTAACAATGAATTGATTGTTTCCAGGTAAATTAATACCTTTTAAATCTCAATAGTTTTGATACTCTTCTGATTTTGATTAAATTTGCAGACTTTGTTTAGGCAGCAGGCAGTCAAAACCAATATTCTGTGATAGTTGAAGCCTAACGAACTGTTTACATTGCGCCTGCAAAAAAGGTTCTAAAAAAGCTTTGTCAACTGAACTGCGAATCTAGACTTTATAAAACAACTAGGTATACATACCAACGGTTATCTCGTGTGTTTCTATTTTGTGCCTTCGCGAAAAAAGTTCGATAAAATACTGACATGATTTATGGGTCAATTTCGCAAGACCAGCGTGTTATGAAATTATGTTCAGCTATAAAGTATACAGAATCGTGCGTGTTCCACTCGAATAATTTTTATTGCGCTATTTCAAGTGGTTAGATATTTAAGGGTAAAAAAACCTAACCAAATCGTTTTTGAAAGTAAGACTTATGGTTTGTAAGAAAGTGGAATCACCCGCGCTACTTGATTATAATATAGCACCATTCCCTTCCAACTTGAATCCGTAGACCTTACTCACTAATAAAACATTGTCAACAGATAAGCAGTACTACTTTGGAGTTGTCTTCTTCAAGGAGTTCTATTCATACTAGGCTACAGTTGACATATTATATTCACCATTGGTCAGAGCAAGAATTCGTCTGATGATGTCTAAGCTCGGACGATTAACTCCATAAAACTAAATAATTTAGGTGAATAACATGCAAATTGCAAACTAATTGCCTTTTCCTTAGAGTCTATATTTAAATACTCACCAGAATGCAACCCAATCCTCAACTTGAGCTGATCATGCGGCCGATGTCTGATGCGGAACCGTTTGACGGCGTCCAGAAGAGCCAAGGCCATCCGAGCCACTTCGCATGCGTGTCTCGTACCGTTGCGTTCGGGTAGGCCGGATACGACCATATATGCGTCGCCTATGGTTTCCACCTGGTTGATTAAAAACGCGTTAAAATATGTTTAATTAGATAATCTTATATTTCGGAAACAACACAATACATAATACAGCAAACATTATTTTATATGGCTCTAAGAAAAAGAATTTGCGCGGTGGTGACAACTTTGATGACAACAAACAAGAACTTCGAGGACCCAAGTGAGTCAATTCATAACGACATTTTTGACATCCATGTTTCAGTGAAGGGTTATGGAAAATTCGTAATGGTTTTATTTATTACTAGCGGCCCGTCACGCGGTTTCACCCGCGTCCCGGGGGAACTACTTCCCGTACCGGGATAAAATATAGCCTATGTTACTCTGGGTGAATGTAGTTTTCCAACAGTGAAAGAATTTTTCAAATCTGCCAAGTAGTTTCGGAGCCTATTCAATTCATACAAACAAACAAACAAACAAAAAATCAAACCTTTCCTCTTTATAATATTAGTATAGATTAAAAATGTTTCTAAGTAGCTTGCTAGTTTCTTATTCTTTGTAAATTAATTAAAAAGAAAAATACAATTTATTATTATTACTGTTTTTAGAACAAGTGTAATCTATAGTCGCAACTTAGCACTAAATTATGTAACTAGTTACCAAGGAACATTTTTTTGTGGCTCTGCAATTACCAGTTGCGAAAAGAGACTTTTACATCTAACGTTTGTACCTACTACTGGCGAAAGGGTTAAATCGTCTCACCTTATAAACATCATAATTCTCCACAATAGAATCGAAGCACGTGTACAGATCGTTAAGAAGGTCGACGACCTGCATGGGAGTGGAAGTCGCTGAGAGAGCCGTGAAGCCAACGATGTCGGAGAAGTAGATTGTCACTTGTTCAAACGTCTCTGCTACTACTGACTGGCCGTGGATGAGTTGAGAAGCTACGGATCTGGTGAGAGGAAAAAGAAGATTGTTAGTAAGAGAAATAAATTGATGTAGATACAAATTTATATGAGTACGTAAGTCGCCGCATAAAGTAAAGAATTAGCCCCTTAGTAATCCCATGCAGGGCAAAGGCCTCTGGTTCTGGCTTAAATACTTAAACTATGGCGATTAAAAAGAGCAACTACCGAGTTTCTTGCCGATTCTTCTCGGCAGACAACTGCCTTCCTGAATCGGTGGTCGAGTCATTACTACTGTATTTTTTTATGTCGATTCATAAGTGCTTATATTAAGCCCAATTGAATAAAGAAAATTTTGTTTTGATTTGAGTTGATTTAATACCGTGTTTACCAAATGCCTAATGGTATGCACGGAAAAACTGACACAATTTTTACCCAACCCGAACACAGGGAACCCCGGGAATCGAACCCAGGATCTCCACTATGTTTAGGTACTTAAGTCACTAGACCAAAAACGAGGCGACCACACTATCTATGCATACCATCTTTACCAACTATCCTAAGAAAAAAAGCTTCACTCAAAACATACATCTCATTTTTATCTTCACGCAGGGCAAAGCTTAGTCTTTTATCGCAACTTTCAAGTGTTGTTCACGACAAAGAAATTTAAACTTTTTGCTCTGAATTTTTTCTCGTGATTAAATCCACGAAGGATCCTTTGTAGTTTAGATTTAACCCTCCTTTGGGATCTGTACTAATTTTCTCTTCTTTGTAGAAAATTGTGAGTGTAGTCTTACACTTGTTTTCTTCATATTTTATTAGTTAAGTACAATATTTATGAGGTGTGGTACTTTTACTTAAAAACCAACAAGCGGCTTCGCCTGTGTGGATTTCGGTTTTTGCACAGATAGTATAGCTTAAAGGCTTCCTCGACAAATGGACAATCCAGCAGAAAAATATTTTTTCGAGTTCCTGAGATTTGAACACACGAACTCTTCAGCTTTATTACTTAAGTACAGTTTTTTTTATTTACTTTTTTTCTCTAATAATTATTATTTAACAAAAAAAATTTTTTTTAACTTTAATCTAACTATTCTAAAAAATTCAAAGTATGCCCTTTGAACATTTACAACATCCCTGACATAGCGGAGTTAAAATTAATGTGACTCCGCAACAATTTGGACACAAAGTAACTAATTGAACTGACTAATACAATTCCTACTTTCCAACTTTACTTCAGTAATTTACTCCCGAACTTATTCCTCAGACTACATAACTATGTTTGAAATAAAGCCCGTAATTTCATTAAAAGTTTCTAATCTGAAGGAAAGCAAAGACTTGATACTTATACGCTCACTAATTAATATTGCAGTTGAAAATGTTGTTTGTGGTCTAGAGAGAAAAGTTTTTCTTGAACGTCTTGATTTCACTTGAGTGGAGATTGCTACTTTAAAGTAGATTTTTGATGTTTATCTCTTGTTTTCTTTTTTTATCAGTAGCCTGCATTGTCGCTGCTTACAAAGTAAACAATATCTACTATAAGCTCAAAAGTGAGTGCAACCATGATCTGGTTTGTTTCCAACCCAAAATTAAACATAGCGGTCTTTTTTCTACTCGTATGTAAATAATTAAACAACTTTTTCAAAAGTTGCGGACGGTTGGAAACAACTAGTTTATTCATGGGGCAAGTTAAGAAAACAAACAAAAACTACTTTTTCTTCGTTTAAGTGCTTTTAAACATAATGGTTAGTGCCCTTGCCCGGATTATAAGGGATGCCGGTTTGAATTCCGCTTGATACCATAGAGATGAGATGGTTTTTTCTCATTAATAATATAATCATGTATAATAAGGATAGGCAACGTCAAATAACTAGAAGGATTACTTCTGTTACATTATAAATTTGTTATTTTCTCCAAAAATGTAACCCACTTATCACTACTCTTATTTACCGGGACTAAACGCGATATTAATTATGTAGTATAAGTATACTACTTACTGCTTGACGTTTCGGCTGCGTTACAATAGCCGTGGTCGCAAGCGGACTGACAGTCCGCGTTTAGTCCCGGTAAATAAGAGTATTGATATAATGCAACGCGAAAGTCTAAAATCTTATGTAACCCACTTACTTTGGCAACAACTGGTACAGGAGTTCTTCACATTTCTTCTTTTCTTCCAAGTAGTCCTTCGTCCGATCTTCTACCAGGAATTCCAAATTGTTGGCATACTGTTCCATACGTGAGAGAAGATTGTCTAAGATATTGCTGCTCTCTTGAGTTCTGTGAAAACAAATATCGTTCAATCATTTGTTTGGGTATGCCAATTTATTATTAACATTGCTAAGACACAATGGGTTTCTACAGATTATTTGTATATTCAGGACTTAATATCAAAGTTCAGTAATAATCACAACATTCTTAAGCCAATACGTAGAGGAAGACCACAGATGCGTTGGAAAGACATTATAAATACTGCATAGGCAAATTGGATAGAATCAGCAAAGGACCAGACTAGATGACATAACGTGAAGGAGGTCTACACTGATTTGATGGTTGAATAAGGCTAAGAAGAAGAAGAAGGTTGAGTGCAGAAAGTTACAGTACTTTTAATTATTTGTATTGCAATTTTTCTGATCATTTGATATAACTCCAGTATTATCTATTTCATTAAAAAAATTGGTCAAAAATCTTAGTCGAATTTATTGGGAACAGATTTTTCAACTTCTACAACCACAGTTACGTTTGACGTATAATCCGTTAATGGGAAAAGTTTCTAAGTGAACCTTTTGAAATAACTTTTTGAACGGCTTGGTCATAATTACCTAGAAAGTTTCTTAGAAAATAGATTTTGAGGTTTTGAACTCGTTTGTAACGAGTTCAAAACTTTTATCTTATTGTTTTGCGAACGCTTTCAGTGATTTAAATTGAGTCACAGCTGTAGGTAATTATGATCAGTACCTTAGCAACATAGCTAGTTTTCTTATGAAGGTGAGTTTAAAACTAAGGTGTTAAGATTCCAACATGGACATAAAAAAAAAGTAAACAAACAACTTAAGAGACACCATAGCGATTCAAATTAGTACTTCAGTTGATGTATTGTCTTGTTTTATAAACTCAGGTTTCACAAAGTATAATTTTAATATTTTACAAAAAATGGAAATAGCCCTTGATCTTATTTGAATTGGGGCTTCTCAACCACGTGCCTGCTCTTTCAAAATGGTGATATGATTAAGTATCCGAACTTCTAGGTGATTGGTAGGACCTTAAAATTCCATCCAAAAACTAAAGCATCCTACTGGCTATTATTCACACTGTCTTATGTCATCTCCAAAATTGCTCCATACTTACTTATTCAACCGTCGTATCGCCCCCTTTAGATGGGCAAAGTCTGGCCTCTCCGTCGGTTCTTCTGCCCAGCACCTCCGCATGAGTTCCGTTGCTTCGTCTGCGTCACACGAGCGATGGTGGGATGTGTTAGGCCGTAGACCGCTTGCTATTACCGTGTCGATTATTTCTGGTAAGAAAGAAGAGGGATGATTTTTTGTGGTAAAAAGGAGAAGAGTTTCTTGCTACAAATCTGATTGGGGATCTGAGTTTTTAATAAAAAGTAGGTTTTATAATTATGTCGTGTAAATAGCATATAAATATCTGCCTACCTACCAATGTTTTGATAGTTTTGGGATCAGTCGTAGACAAGGTAAAATATGCTGCCAGTAATGAACTTATTTCTTGATATCAATTAATATTTTCTTATTACACTAAAAGAACTTGAAAAAAGATGATCTAATGAAATATAATAACTTTGCTTTAAGTAATATTATAACCTTAATACTTAATACTTTGGTCGTTCAATGTGTTAATAAATCCTGATAATAATATACACACTTTCATAAAAATTATGCTTTTTTGTAGTTGCTTTGTCTCATTAACGACAGTACAAAAATTCTAAAAATTTACCTTTAGGCCCCATCTCAATTCCAGGTCCAAGCCAGAAAGCTCCCTGCCTATTCACGATCTCGTGCATGATGATCCCGAAGGAATAAACGTCTCCCTTCTGCGTCCCCTCTGGTGGAGGTTCAGGGATGCGGAGTAACTCTGGTGCTGTCCAGAGGAGACCTGGAAATAAAACTTGTTTCAAGAAAATGCTTCGTGGGAGCTTGCCGATGCAACTATAACATCACCAATCTCTGCACTGAGCACATATTACCATTGTGCACCCTGAAAGGGTTAAAGCAACCTTAAAAATATAACTTTAAACTTTTGCCTTGCATTATAACTATTTAACATTACAACGCAAGTTCGCTTGTGACCATGGCTGTAGCATCACAGCCGAAAAGTCAAGCAGTAAGTAGGTACTCAGGTACTTAAAAATATGTAATATCGCGTTTAGTCCCGTTGTAATATTAAATAATCCTTAAAAATCCTTTGACAGGTCCGTTGGTCTAGGTCAAAGGCCCTGGCTACAAAACCAAGAGTCACGGTTTCGAATACTGCTAGGGGAAAATGTTTGTGTGACGAACATCGGCATTTGTAACCGAGTCATGGATATTTATAAAAAAGTATTTTAAGTATTTCTTTTTGTTCCCTATCATCCATAGTACAAGTTTCGAGCTTAGTTTGGGGCTAGGCAATTGGTTTGTTAGTCTAAGGAATTTATTATTATTATTTAAGGTGTCTCGGGAAGGCCGGTGTTCAATCAATTTTCATCCTACATTAATCATAAATCAAGACCATGATGGACTGAAGAACATGAGATTGCAAAATTACACAAACTGTATTATGTGATCAGAATCATCTGATGAATAAAATGTTTAGCATTTGATTAAAGCGTCTACAAGCACAAATATATTATAAGTGTATGAAAGTTCGATGGAATGATGAAAAAAACAGTGCAGTAGGTAATCATTATAATAAGAAGGAATTCGTTCCATGTTTTGTTTGCCATAGAATTTTGATAATTTATTATAATTTGAGTTGAACTCCTATTAAACAGTTAGTAAAAAGGATTATGAATTTAACAGTAAAATCGGAAAGTGAAATTCATGACACGTTTTACCTTTAGTGAATATTATATGAAACTAGTTCAATCAAAAATGTCTACAGGATTTGGTTTTTCATGTTTTACAAATTTGCACAAAACTATTATGTTATTAACTTTTCTACTCTAACATCATGTGAAATATCAAACTTACGTGTCCAAAAGCTGTGAGCTCTATTATCTTTCTCCGATGTCCTTAGTGCGTGGAGTCCGAAGTCAGTAATTTTGAGCACGAAGCGGGAATCAACCACACAGTTGCTAGACTTCAAGGCTCCATGGGACCTGATGTCTGTGCCGTGGAGGTAATGCATGCCCTGTGAAAAAAAAGTGTTACAAATAATATAATGTGTCTTTAGGAAATTAAGACAGGATATGATGAGATGTGTAATAAGTCGGTTGGTATGCAAGATTATTAAAATGCTATTTTTGGACGGTTCTCGAATTATTTATTTGCTTGTAATTATTACATAATTCGTTTTATTTAGATTAATTTTCTAATTAATCTCGCGATAAAGAAATATAACGGTTACGGGTATTCCTTACAATTATACTGTTACTGTGATCTTTAATCTAATTTACTTTTATCGGTGAGAGCTTAGCACTCAATCAAGAACCGTCCCTATTACGTCCAGTTTCACTTATAACAATATAGGTCCAGTTTCACTAGTAACAATATTCAAATAAATTAAAAATGTGACAAAAATAAAAACGTTTTAAGTTTCTATTATCAAATAATTTTGGAGCAAGCCCACCAGCGTTTTAGAGAAAATTGTTTCACATACGATAAAAAATCACAAATGAATGGATACTGAGGTCAGAAAATTTAAGAATTTTACTGAAAAACCACGATAAGTAAACTAAGCCCCTTACAGAAACTGCGAAGAATATACGACAATACTAACGCTTCAATAGCCAGGCTCCATCTTAAAGAATATTATGATACATAATAGCGAAGGGTGCGTGATCCCTTTGTAGCAAGGGAGTTTATAAAAGAGGATCAAGTTTACGATATAAAAGAAGTGTCAAATAATGACCCATATTAAAAAAATGCTTTTGATACCAATACTTTTTTAGGAAAAAATATAAATAAAAATTTAAATCTCCGAAAAATTATCTGATAGTTCTTGTTAACTTATCATATTTTTTTATACCTAAATGTGTAAGTTTGTCTGTTTTTATGTTTATCCGTCAATCACGCTGAAACTACTGGCAAGATTTTGATAAAAATTGGGATACAGGAAGAATATGGGCTGACTTTGGTGATAGGATTTTGTTCCTGATTAAATGCTCGATAATAAGGAATCTTGATAACGCGTGCAAAGCTACGGGTAAATACTAGAATACTACATGGGCAATAAATCCTTTAACTCTCCCAGAAAAAGTAGTAAAATACCCCTTAAGGTAAGCGAATGAAAATTGGATATATTTTACTTTACTTCCAATCATAGTCATAAAAAATTATATTGATAATAACAATTATGTAATTCAATAAATTGGAATACTTACTCTCACAATATCATGCATCAAACTGACTTTGAACATCCAATCCAGCTTAATAGTTTCATTCTCCAGGATATCTTGCAGCGATCCTTTAGGGCAATACTCCGTCAGAAGACAGCAGTGAGGTGGATCCACGCACGCTCCATAGAATCTTGCTAGATGGTCATGTTCTAGATCTTTCATCTTTTTTAGTTCTAGAAGGAGCGGTCTGGTTAAGTCTATGCGTTGTTTGTCAACCTTCTTGATGGCTACGCGGCAGCCTTTGTAGTAGCCTCGGCGAGTGAAGACTTGACGGTCACCAGGGAGGGATGTAGCTTCGTCGGAGTATGCAGTCTGTGAAGGATGAATTTGTTTAGTAATGTTGGTAGCATTATACCAATTAATTTTGCAGTCTACATAGTTTGTTATTAATTTAAAAATACCTACGTTAATAATTTTTAAGTTAGTTTCATTTGGTTGGCATAAAATATTTGGCAAAAATTATATTTAAGATGCAAACAATGATTCAAATTATGTAAAAAAAAAACTTTGTATCTTGTCCCGTGCATTTTCCATTTCGGTTAATTCAGTGAAATTTGTCTATCCTTTTCCAATTTTAGACTTAAAAAAGTTTAAATCGAAATATATACTGCAATAGCATTATTATCTATTTCACCATTTAAGAAACCTCCATCTTCAAAAGATAGCGAGAAATTAGAGGTTTAAAAGACATCTGTTTATCTTCAATTGCTTATCTTTCCTTGTCATTTATAAATCGTATCACAATTCGTAAGAACACGATTATAGACATTACGAGTACAATATTACAAAATTACAGACATCAAGAGTACATGATTACAGAATTACAGACATCAAAAGATTGACGTTGAATGCAATAATCACGAGCCTCTCTCCGTCGTTTCTGGATAAAAACACAATAGGACGGAATCAAAGGGAATTATTGTTCGACTTATACGTACGAGGGATTCCCTTCCGTCGGGTATGAAAGCGTTTGTTGTTGTATGGGAAACGGCAAATGAATTGGAAGTTGAATAGAATGACACATGATGAAACGTTTTTCTTTATTGACTGATGCTCGATATTTTTTTATAAAATATACTTTTTCATGTTTTTTTTATGTGACAAAGAATAGTAAAGCATTAATTTCAAGAGTGCTACCAACGCCATATCTATTTTTTTAGTAACAGAAAGCTAGAAGTGACTTGGGAAAGAATGATTATTTTATTTATTTACTTGCTAATAAGATATTAAAATGTTTGAATTACAAAAAAAAAACCGTGAAATTGGCACGAGTCGACTATTACGATTAACACACTAGTTTTCATTTCAGATATAATAAAGGTCTTATTTCCAGTAAAACTGACTTGTAATATCCAAAGACATTATTTATAGTACTTAGTGCCGAAAATATGAGGGCGTATCTTGTTCTGTGACCTCAAGATCATGACCTGGCACTTAAACACTAGACTAACGAAGCTTTATTAACGTCCACGTAAAATTAATTATTTGAAGCAACCTGCACAGTGACCATGATCCAACTGGTCCAGTTTCTATGTTGTTATAAGCTGTATTTTTAAGAATATTCTTAGCGCTCTGTTAAAAAGGTTTTTATTGAGCCAGGATTTTAATATTTACAACCCCTGACAAGGATATGCTTTTAAAATAATATAAGTAGATTGAAAGATTTACTAACCGTTGCGCCGTATTATATATTATTTTAAGTAAGCTTACTTAAATATTATAACCCTCCAGCCGTATTTTTTTCTTTAGCTATGGCGTTCATTCTTATGATTAGCCCGGGACAACAGCTAAGGGTGTTATAAAATGAAAAGTAAATGATTCGTCAACCAAAGTATGTATGTTTCATCATCGAAGAAGTAAAGAGTAAATGTTCCCTCTGAATCAATTGATTTTACACGATATCACAGTTTGGAAACTGCGTTGTGGATGCGATGCGGAGTCATCATCATCATCCTAGCACCTCTCCCGGTTGTATCCTCGGGCATTGCCTCGGAGGCCAGGGTACGCTACGGCTCGTCCTGATGCGAGCAAAAGGGGAAACTGGAGGGGCTTAGTGGGTAGTGGGCGCTTATTTTGTGCGCCCGAGCCCCACACACGGTCGCGGGCTTAGCTAGCCCGCGGCGACATGGTGCGTCAATGCATTCCCCTCAATAAAAAAAACGGGTACGCTACGACTGTGATCCTGAATTAACCAACCTGGTTATTACAAATGGATGCGGTGTGGAATAAGGCTACTCTAGTACGTTTGCGAACTAATGTATGTATGAATTCTAACGAAATTTTCCATTTCACGGCGAACCGAGTTCACGAGGTGATTTGTTTCATCCAGGAAATAGGGTTTCGTCTCGTTATCTCGTGTTCATTGTGCGATGGCCATTGGGGAACCTTTTTTGAATTTTGACGATGTACTTAGAGGGTACATGAGTAGTGAAATGGGGGCGTAGATGGAATATGAACTAGAAAGGTCGGACGTAACTTTTTAGAAACATTTTTTACTGGTGAAGTTGAATTACATAATGTACCTTTGGTTTGGTTTTAGTTTTAAGCAAGAAGTTTAATATTTAATAACTACAAAAACTAGATATCTTTGTGTGATTCGCGTAGTTTACACTAAAACTAATATAATCACATTTCCAATGGTTTGTAGGTCATGAATACTTCTCATTTATTAAAAATTCGTAGGTAGGGGTCGGGGTTTTTTCGCCTAATAGTTAATGAAAGATATTTATTAATATTGATAGCAATCATATTTTTATCGTTAAAATTATTATCCTATTCCTTTCAAAAGGCACAATAAGCCTTTCAAGATCAGTTGGGGGAGGATGGGGCTTTAGAAACAGGCAACGCATCCGCGACCCTTATGGACTTTTTGATATCCACTATAGACTATGTTGGGCAGCGGAGAACACTTACCATTAGGTCTTGGTCGTTTGCCTCCCGCTTTCATAAAAAGAAAATACTTCTATTAAAAGGTGGTAACTAACTCCAATTTTCAATGTATTTTTGTAAGAACACAGTCACGAGCAATATCACGTATACTACTCGACTCTTAAGTCATAGCAGTAAAGTTCATATTTCGATGTGTTTATTTACATGTTAGTGCTCATGACTGTACAACTGGTAATACTAGGCTTCTTGAATGTATTCTTATTAAAAATATTGGTTAAAAACTCACCCCTGAGCTGTACCTTCGTGCGAGGGAGTGTAGACTTCCCCTAAGTCTACCACCAGGGGGGAGCACGTCGCTCCAACTCACACGCCAAGTCATCATGGCAATCTCTGCTTCCAACTTGTAGTGCCTGGAGAAAAACCAGTCTTGATGAAAAAAGTTATCATAAAATAGATGATAATTTAAATTACAAATATGCATGAACATGTTAATCTGCCACCATATTAGACATAATTGAAATTTATTAAACAAAAGGCATAACTGCTGATTTTCTTCCGGCGTCTCGTCTCAGCAGATCATTCACGTCGAGGCACTTGGAATGGATAAACAAGTTTTGAAGTGCAAAATAATTAACTTTGTGAATGAAATCGCTAAATAAATTATTTCATTTCATATTACATATGACGGTGCAACTCAGTATTTAGCATGAAGAACCAAAGTCTTTTCTCTTTTGAATCCCCAATTATAATGTATATAAACAAAAGCAGGTTTTTGACATGACAACGAAAAACATCAGAATTGCTGGTAAATATAAAATTTTACTTTGTAAGGATACTATCTATCACCCTTTCTCACGACAATTTTATCACACTGGCTCTCATGTTTTTTGTTGTCTTAAAGTAAATAAATACAGCTTCCTCTAAAACACCAGAATCATTGTGATAAATTAAAATATTTACAGACTGAGATTAATAAAGTACATTTTCCCTTGCATTCTTTTATTAAATCAAAGGGAAACCGACGTAATTACATTACTCCATCAAACAGAAACCACAAAGCAAACATAACATCTATTTCTTCTCAAAAACATTACGGACTTACAAGCGAAATTAGTTTTTCTTCGTCTTTATTTGTGTTATTTTGCTACATTTTTGTTTGAAAATACGTGATCTTTCAGAATAAACTGTTATGATATTTTGTTCTGAAAGGCGTAGTAGCCTACAACATCATTTTTACAACTAGAAGAGGGTTTTGACTACCCAATTATTTATTTTGCGAAGCGAAACTGTTTAAGAAAAATACCTTAAGGGTTGTCTTATTCTTTGTATGTTATAATGTTCTACGCAATTTTGTTAAAAACGTCTAGATTTCAAGAAACCTCACTTCATAAAAAATCTGCCAGTTAAGTCTAAAACGGTTGAATTGACGGTTTAACTTAATACTACATCTTGGCGTTGAAAAGGTTAGTTTACTCTTTAGAAGACCATGGCACTTAGATGTTAGTTTTAATTTTGTAAATTGCGTTTTTCTTTTTATATGATTCAGAGTTATCGACTGAAAAATCTATACTAAATTAATAAAGCTGTAGAGTTTGTTTGTTTGAACGCGCTAATCTCTGAAACTGCTGGTTCGAAACAAAAATAAGGTTTTGTTCTCGGACGGCCGCTAGTAAGACATAAACGCATAAATCACATGAGAAAGCTATGTGAACATTCTATCTAATCGTATAATATAACGGTATAAAAGACAGGACATTAGTAGTAGTTTGTATCAATATTTTTCTTACCTGTATATGAAAACTGATAATATTGCCAAAACCACAACGACGGAGCTCAGTACAATACTGAGTATTGCGTACACTGGTAGAGCTGAAACAAAGAAAAAAATTAAGTGTCTGTTTATTAAGGATAAAAAAATTGGCCAAGTGCGAGTCGGACTCCCGCACTGAGGGTTCCGTACAAATTTTATTTTTGACGTATTAAAAAACTACTGAATAGATTTCGTTCAAACCAATTTTCGTTGGTAGTTTGTATAGTAATGTACATTATATATTCATTTCAGTTTTATCATCCTCTTATTTTAGAAGTTAGAGGGGGGGGACACACTTTTTTCCACTTTGGAAGGGTCTGTCACGCAAAGTATTCACTTTAGAAAAAAGTGATATTAGAAACCTTAATATAATTTTTAAAGACCTATTCAAAGATACTTCACACGTATATGTTTAATGAAAAAAAATATTTTGAGTTTCAGTTCTGACTATGGGGACCCCCCGCTTTTTAGGGTTCCGTAGCCAAAATGGCAAAAAAACGGAACCCTTATAGATTCGTCATGTCTGTCTGTCTGTCTGTCTGTCTGTCCGCCAGTCTGTCACAGCCACTTTTTTCCGAAACTATAAGTACTATACTGTTGAAACTTGGTGAGGGGATGTATTCTGTGAACCGCAACAAGGTTTTCACACGAAAATAGAAAAAAAAATAAAAAAGGGTGGGGGTCCCCATAGTCAGAACTGAAACTCGAAATATTTTTTTTCATTGAACATATATGTGTGGGGTATCTATGGATAGGTCTTTAAAAGTTATATTAAGGTTTCTAGTATCACTTGTTTCTAAAGTGAATACTTTGCGTGACAGACCCTTTCAAAGTGGAAAAAAGTGTGTCCCCCCCCCCTCTAACTTCTAAAATAAGAGGATGATAAAACTGAAATAAATATATAATGTACATTACCACAGAAACTACCAACGAAAATTGGTTCGAACGAAATCTATTCAGTAGTTTTTTTAATACGTCAAAAAAAGAATTTGTACGGAACCCTCAGTGCGGGAGTCCGACTCGCACTTGGCCAATTTTTTTTATTTTTTTTTCTATTTTCGTATGAAAACCTTGTTGCGGTTCACAGAATACATCTACTCACCAAGTTTCAACAGTATAGTACTTATAGTTTCGGAAAAAAGTGGCTGTGACAGACTGGCGGACAGACAGACAGACAGACAGACAGACATGACGAATCTATAAGGGTTCCGTTTTTTTGCCATTTTGGCTACGGGACCCTAAAAAAACAGTTAAAATAACATGAATTTACACTACGTAACCATTTCACACATCTAACTTATGTGCAGATCACGTTAATTTAGCAAATTAACGTAAATATTAAACTTACTTTTAAACGTTTTTAGAAGTAAGTTTAATTTTTTAAATAATTAAACGCCACAGATTTACTCTAAAACGTTTAACAGTTTTTGTTAAGCCTAATTTAAAAAATATTGCCAACAGATTATAAATTATTTGTCTAAAATGAAATTATAAAATTCAATGTTTTTTTTTCTGAATAAAATCTTATTTTGATATTGTTGATTTTGATGAGTAGATTATAAAATTGTTTCGAAATAACGAAACACATTCTTCACAAACAACATGAGTACCAACATATAAAAAACAAAAACACCACAGACGTAAAATTTGCATTTAGAACAACACTTTTTTTCTTTCGTCTAATCGCAGCGAACATTACCGGCCAGTCCCTATTTTGTTTGTGCCTCCTTGCACCTTACCCTCATTTGTCGTGCCGTGAAAAGGATTTATTCCCGTAAAGAGGTAACGTTTGACATCATTTGCCGGTATTTGCAAGGAAAAGAAAACATTTATTATTTTTTACTCGTCAACAAATTATTTTTGGAGTGAAAGTCTAAACGCTTTTTATAAAATCAAATTAAATTTAGAGAGGTGTAATTTTTTTTTTAAGGACCGGATAATTTCTATTGTCTTGGTTGTGCCTTTAATTTTGTTGTGTATTTAATTTGATGAATATTTGCAATACAGGGGTAGCCTCACATGGAATTCATTTTCGTTAAATGAATAATATCCACACAATGCAGAAACTAAGTTATTTTTTTTTATAAAGACACGGTATATTAGCTCCACTCTGCGTGATGGTAAGCAAAAGAGGAGCCCTAATTGGCATGACAACGGATGCGGTACTAAGTGGTATCCTATCCGCTGGCATCGCCATACCGGCCCGCGAGGTACTTCTTCAAGCTTCTTTTGAAGGAACCAAGGTTATAGGATGGCGGAAACACCCATGCTTGTAACGCATTCCATCGCTTAATAGCTCGGCAAAGAAATGAATTGCCAAACTTCTGGATTCGCGATGGAATAGTGGTAAATGCAGGTTACCAAAAAGGCGCAACAAACAAATTGATAAACATGAATAAGAAGAAGTTACTTTTGCTTGTAATTGTATTTAACAAAACAAGATACATAGCAGATAATGAAAACGAACGTTGAAAGTTTATTACTTCTGCTTCGAAACTTTGAACAAGGGTGAACGTATCGTGTACTTGTTTAAACAAGGGTTGAATGTAACTTGTACTGTCGTATGCAAATCAGGTGATTAAATATTCAAATGAATCTTGTATTGTTAGCATTTTGTTAATGTATGAAGAATGCTTTTGCCAAGATGAAAAATATTACGCTTTGAGTGGAATGGGAATGTAAATACTTTTTCATTGTCTTACTGTCTGCTATAGTCCGTTTTAGCTAAGATGATCACGGAGGCAGTAGCCGGTTCAAAAAAAAAATCGACACTATTATAAAGCATTAAGAACCCTATGGAAAATCGTTCAATAAAAAGCGCATAGTCCTTATTGCCTTGAAATAAAGTTTAATTTCGTATCAGAAGTATACCTGTCACAGAGATCATCTTAGCTAAGGTATAAATTCCAGCAAAAGAAACAACACAGTATAACAACTTTGATGTTCTCCGTGATATCAGAATTGAAAAAAGGAATACAATATTATAAGACCAACGACAATTTACAATTTTAATTAAAAAAAAAGGTATTTAAAATCCTTCACAATTGACGATACTTTATGTAAACATTAACCATAATATTCGAACTTCGTTATCGTCTCGAATAGTTCTACCATACCATCCTGCACACGTTGTAAGTGCACGAGCGGGATAGCAATATTAGTCGAGTCGATACCGAAGTTCGAGATCGCTCCAAGTGGCAACTTGTCTTAAGGCCCAGTTATTTTGCCCTCAATACATCTTGGAAGATAAAGCGAAGTTCACGTTGAATCATAAATAAGGGTGTAAGAAATTACTTGGTGTATTTTGGCGTGAAATTAACTTTTATTATCGTGCGTATCGGCTTAATTTGATTCCGAAGGCGAGAACCGTTGAAGACTGATTGTTTTCGCAGGAGAAGTAGCTTATATATCGTATGTAGTCATTGATATAAACTAAAGAAATAGTATAGGGGGCATGCGGTAGAAGTTGTTTGCTTTTTAAGCCTCATATATTACATTCTGATACAGGCTTCTATTATCTGAAATCATGTTTTTGTTACAAAGATGAGTTGTGACTTAACCACCACGCCTGCCAAATACGGTTTGGTAATCACAAACCCAATCTGTGTCTAGAAAAATCGGCACAATTTTCACCAACTCGGGAATCGAACCAAATACCTCGAGATCATGGCCCGGTACATAAACCACTAGATAGCAGAGGTATAAGGAAATACTCGACGATCAATTTGAAATCTAGCAGTGACAATTTTCTACAATATTGTGCACGTGTGCAGCAAAACTTTTTATTTAACCGGCCACTTGTCGCCATTTTCTTTGGCAACGTTCCAAGAAAGAGTTGAGCGTTTCCAAATGGCGTGCAGTCGTCTTATTGCCTTCAAATATATTATTTGGTTAGCAGTTTCAAGGATAATTACTAACTTTTAGTTTGAGGAAATTTTTATTCCATGAAAATTTACCAATTATTAGTTACTAATATGAGTAAAAGATTGAGTGAGACGGAACAGGATATTGAATGAGTCTCCATTAATTCAAGTTGAAAATCAGCATAATTCCGATGTTTTCAATTCTTCAGAATTCGAATGATTCTGAATTCACGTAAGAAGATATCGAACAAATCGAAGTTTATGATTTGTGTTGTTATTATTTAAAAAAAAATATGTATTACATGACTGCATTTGTCACTGGCCGTTTGCAATACAGAATACTCAACACTTATTCACGTTATTAAGAAAAGAAAAGAAAAAGTATTATTATTCCGTGCCAAGAAAATTAAAAGTTTTGATTTTGGAACGAGGATGCAACCATGCCAGACGCCGTATTTGAAGTGTCAACTAGGCTATTGGAAATCCTGAGTTCGATCTCCGTTCCAATTTCAATTTAAGCGCACAGAGTGATAAGCTGCTTACGTGTTTACGATTTGCACGCAAGACAACATTCTGCTTTGATGTAGATTTATTTTTAATCTTAGTGTAAAATAATACGTAAATTGCAATCAGACAGCATCTTCATTATATTATGAAAAAGTACACAAATAAATGTATCGTTCGCTACTCTCGTATATTTTTACTTACGACTTTTCTTCTTTATAGAATTTCACTTCTTACAAGCTATACGAGTACGACTTACAAGATCTATCGTAATTCAATACAATATATCTTGCTTTGATAAAAGATATTGATATAATGCCATCAAACAAATTGTCTCATATGAATACCTCAGATCTTTTAGATGAGAAAGTTCCTACGAAAATCAATGGAGCGGAAAATAAAAGGTCTCGGAAAAAACTTAAGATATTGATTGGAACTGGATAGTTCTTAGTAATATTTTTTCAGCAACATTTTTAAAATTCCTTGTTTATTATTTACTATAATTTAGGTTAAGTTCAACTCGTTAGAGGTTAAGTTTTATTCGCACGTAATTTCAAATCAATTATATGTTATGTTTGAAATGACGGGTCGTAATGTTCAAAGCCCATAGTATGCCAATATATTAATTAGGCCCTCCTAATAGGGTATCCCAATAGAGTAGACTTGTTTATTTTTATTAACAGAAAAAAATAAAGAATTTACATTTTAACTTGGCTTGATACATTATTGTTTCGAATATGTCCTAATTAAACATAGAACAGACTTGTATTTCCTTATTAATAAAGAAGAAAATACACATCTTTGATAAAGTTTCTACAACCTTACTTGGCTGTATACATTACCTTGTTCCTAAATCAATACGTTAGAAGCATTTCCTAATTAATATCAAGTACTGGAAGGCAACCAATCGTAACTTTGCGGTGTCTTTGCAAACGCACACGATTGGTTTATCGAAACGTTTACAGAAATCCTCTAAACAGCTTTGATATCCGTTTGAATATTTACATGTAAATTTATCGCCAATCCAGACTCTACAGATCAAAGGGTGTTTGTTTTAATCATGGCTCAATATGCTGCGTAAACGCTATGGTTTGTGCTCGGATAAATGATGGTATTAATGTAAGTATATGAAATGGAATATTCCTATTTTTAAGAGTGACTTCGTGGCCTTTGATGATAAATGGAAAAATACTTCCAACAGTTATTCACTCGTATCTACTCGTTACTAACTTCGGACGCTTTGATACTATTGATGACAAATAAAGAATAAAACATTCCAATTTTCGCTAGGTCAACCATAATTTTGTTGAAATATTTTTTATTTATTTATTAGGAAAAAAAACAGCAGTTTACAACACAATAAACTACCCAATTAAATAACACATTAACCAAATAATCTTCCTCGAGTAGGTTATACATAAATTGTATCGTATGTTATATGTTGTGCATTTTTAATCATGTAGCGGTTTGGCATTTTACTCAAGAAATGTGACATTTGAAATGTGGTTATAAGGTTAATAAGCGCCTATCGACAAAGTAGAACCATAACTAACCTAACCTTACTAATAACATCCTTGACGAAGTTAAATTTTCCTCATAAACCATTCTCTTATATCACTTTCACAAAAACAACTTCGATTCATTGCCTCATCAAGACGAACAAACAAAAAACATGTTTTCACAGCGCGATATTAAAGTATGGATAATAATATTACACTGCGCATCCCTGATTTTAGCGTCGATAAAAGTTTCCAAATAATCGTGAAGGCGAAAATTCGCATCTAAATAGATTAAATGTAAATGAAAATATGAAAACAAGGGAATACTTCACAGAATAAGGGACAGAGAAATGAAAAAGAGGGAATTGAAAAAACAGTTGCTAGAATTTGCTTATCTGGGATATAAAAAAAAAATCGTTAATTGAGATGCTTTTTCTACCCTCGACACAGAATCACTTTGTATACAAATAAAGATATTAATCCAAAGCTTTTACAACCATCAATATTTGAATAATCCAATGATTCTACATTAAAATCGTTTGATGTTCACAAGCGTATGATAAAAAAATTGTACAAATCGTTAATAACTGACAAAAAGGAAAAAAAACAGTATAAAACATGAAATTAAAAACGATTAAATATTTACAAATAATTTCGTGTCTAGGAGCTCGTAGTATTGTGGCTGACCTCTTTTGTGTATTTTACTTTTATAATTTTTGAATGTCAACTTACGTCAATATTATTGATTAAAGAAAATGGAGAGAATATTGTTGTAATTTTTAGTTTCCACTGAAAACAGTAAACTAACTTGAAACAGAGCGTTTACACATAGGCAATAAAACACGATTTTCGAACGTATTATTTTGACAGTATCAAATCGTAACGCGCATCCCTTGATACTTAAGATGCTGCAAAAGATCACATTTCACTGGTAGCTTTTATTATGTACATTTTACAAAGATAAATCCGTACCTTATATACATTTTCACCTTTGCCATTCAAGTGTTAGTTACACAGTACCAGAGTTTGTTTGTTATAGCCTCTCAGTAGACGTGACACATTCCTTTGCCGGGAGATTATGGAGTCTTACTCTTACCATCAATACTTTTTACTTAGCATTACAGGTATGGGCGTGAGAATTAAAAGGTGTTTTGGTGTTCGGTTTTTATTTAAGTTACGTCTTTCTTGTGTTTTAAAAACGTGAAGTAAAATGAGATTGAGGAAACTTTTATATTATTATGGAAACTAGTTTTAACAGCTTTGCCTGCTTTATCAAGATTTCTTTTTATTCCATGGGAATATTAAGTCAGGATGAAAAGTATTCTATCACCTAAGGAAGTGCATACTCTGCCCGAATTAAAAATTTCATCAAAATCCGTTTAGTAGTTTCAGCGTGATTGTTCACATTTCTAATATTAGTGTCATAATAACTTGAAAATTTCAGCAACCTCACAATGGTCAAAAGTATATAACTCTGTTAGGTATTAATTTTATTAATATAAGTTGCTTGTTTTTAGGACAACGAATAAATCAGAAATCTTAACATTAAATCAGATGAGACGGACTTTTAAACGGATTGGTCGACCTTAAGAAAGTTCAAAAGCAAATTAAATACAACACTTTATATTCAACGTACAAAGGCTTACTTATTTCCAAGCGATTTACTCTAAACTTCATCAAAGTTCTAAATAATTTAATCAAGATATAGAATCTTCTATGAAAAACACAATCAATGTTGCTTTCACGTCAACTTGCCAAAAGCAATTAAAACTGACTTAATTGTATTATTCCTAGACCCAAAGAGCGACAAATATTGTTATATAATTACGGTAGGAATTAATTATACATTCCTACACTTTGATGTGACACGCGGGCAAGAAGTTTAATTATAAGAAAACGTTGAGGACAGGAAAGCAAGCCCTTATTTAAGCACTTTTTTCCCCAAATGGAACTGAAGGTAAATAATGTTTTTTTAGGGTCCTAAGGCTCTTACAAACTGGCCAATGGTGAAATCTTCCGGATTTTAATTTGTATGTTAAACCTTCACTTACACAAAGACGTTGAAAAGCCTAAAAAAACAACTTTAAAACCGGAAAAGAAATCTGCAGTAAAAATGGCGATGTCCTACGTAGGGTAGATATGAACAGAGTGTTCGGGAATAAAGTTACAAGTCTTCTTATTATTATAGTAAATCAATCGTAGCTTTTAAGTAAATTTAAACTAATAAAAAAAGCAGAGTTGAAAAATGTAATGGCGGAGCATTGATATACCAAAACCCAAGATACACAATCAACGTCTATAAACCGTCAACATCAGAAAAGTGCCCAATTTTAAATCCGGCACCTTTTTCAAATAGTCTTGCGTCACCCGCGTCATAGCAACGTCGTTGACAATGCCGAAATGCGCAATGAAAAATTGTACAAAAAGTACGACAAGAACGTTAGAAAAGGCCGGGATTTATAATTTTCGGTAAGTAAAAATGTTTATTGATTCGTTTTGGTGGATTTTATAACTTAATAAGCAACGTAATATATTATTTAAATTTAATTTGTTTCAAAAGTCAGTCACCGGCTCCAGTCTAAAACGGCAAATTCCAATGGCCGTTATTTCATTGTCAGAACGATGCATTATAATCCCTTTTTATTTTAGTCGCATTATAAGAAGGCTCTGTTCGTATTTCAAAGGAGACGATATTTTTATGTGATGTTTATTTTTTAAATATGTTTTTGCACATATCGTTTTGATATTATAACAAGTATATTTATATACATCAATTGTATTTTTTGTATTATAATATCGTTTTTAAGCGAATCCCATAAATTGTTATGGAAGATTTTTTCATTTTTGTTTCGTCTCATCTCCAACCATCCATTCAATTAGATTTCAGTTGGAACTTTGTTTATTTATCATATGTTCTTATAGATTTTTGCGCATCATTTTTTAATTTATGATATACAATAAATTTAGGTGACGAAGACGAGTTCTACATTTACATAATGTATTTCTTATTCTTTTCTTTTTATTAGTATTCCTTGTGGCCATAGCATGCTGCAAAGGACATCAATCGTCAGCCAACAAAGGCGTGAAGATTCATAAACACGTTTTAATTTTAAGTTTAAACATATAGTTAAATAAGGTTTTGCGGTACTTTGTTAAATTACTACTTGCACTTTTTATGTTTGTATGTACATATTATTAATTTGCTTTAAAAATGCTTGTATATAATCATACAACAAATATTCGTCTCCACTCCTAGCTTTGTTCTATCTGCGAAATTATGTCATGTCAAAGTTTGACTTTTGGTTTTGGTGACACTATTGAGTGTTACTTTTGTTCGAGACTGTGCATCTTGGGTTTTTGTATATCAATGTGGCGGAGCGAGCATTTCGTATTTTTTTCCACTGTGTTGGTAGTATCAAAATACTGATTAAATCTACGACTTTAGGACTGTTTTTGATCTAAGCGTGGCACCTAGTAACTATGGATAAAGTCAAACATAAAAAATAGACCTCATTGGTCTGTATGTGGCCTTAGATAAACCATCTATGCTACTCTAGAAGGTAACCTGCCTAAGAGTTTTTCACGCGCCGTGATCTAATTTTCTTAATTGCTGTGTGAATTACCGAGTGGGCTTTGTGTCCGGTCGTTCCATTTTCTGTGGTACGTAACTTCGTACCTACCTTTTAATATACGCTGTGTTTTGAACGCATCTTTTTTAATAAGAAACTTTTGTAGGAGACTTCTGTTTTAAAAAGTACAGGTAATAACAAAATCTTTTGTTTTGGGAACGCAGTAACAAGCGTGTAAAATACACCTATTGTTTTTTAATGAGTTTTACCGCTTTTTGATTGATAAAGAACTTTTATTCTTATATCAATAGCGTAGAACTTGAAATTGGAAAGTTAAGAGAAATAACACTTTCCAACAATATTAATGCCTTACCTTGAAAGTTAGGTTTCGTTATTTAATTGTCAGAGCCCAACGTGCCATCAAACCCACATACTGGGTTGTAAGTTGTAAGGGGAAAGGCCTTTGGTGTTGCTAATTTATATGGGCGGCGGTGATCACTTACCATCATGTGAACTGACTGCCAGTTGGCCCATTACATAAAAAAAAAACAAATCAAAAACTTAGTACAAGCGGTTACCCACGACTCCGTTGTTAACGGGCCCGTTGGTCTAGTGGTCAGAGACCCTGGCTACAAAACCAAGAGTCATGGTTTCTAATCCCGCTTGTGGCTAATATTTGTGTGGCGTACATCGGCATTCGTACTCGAGTCAAGGATGTTTATAAAGGATTTAAGTATGTATATCCGTTCCCGAGCATCCGTAGTACAAGCTTCGAGCATAGTCCGAAGAATTTAATTATTGTATTAATTTACTCACAGTTGTCAGGGCACAACGAGCCATCAAACCCGCACACTGGGGTGTCTGGTGGAGGTGTAAGTCGACCCCCGGCCCAGTGTATAGGCCGTGTGAACTGGAGCGACGAGTTGGCTGCCACGTAAGTTGCTACAACCTGCGGAAGAGATTGAGAGATTAGTAATCATCATCATCATCATCATCCTAGCGTCTCTCCCGGTTGCATCCTCGGCCATTGCCTTGGAGCCCAGGGTACGCTGCGACTATGATCCTGAATTGACATGCCTGGTTATTACAATGGAGCGACTGTCGTCTGACCTCCGTAACCACAAGGGAAACCAGACCAGTTGGATCATAGTCGGGACCAACGGCTTAACGTGCCTTCCGAAGCACGGAATCATCATTCTTATCGGACAATCAGGTGATTCAAGCCTGCAATGTCCTAACCAAACTGGGAAAACCAACACAAAGTGAAAGTGTTCCCCGCAGGATTCGAACCCACGACCTCCGAGTTCGTAGTTTTTGAGCGCAGCGCTCTAACCACTACACCACGGAGGCAGTCAAAGTAGTAATCATCATCATCCTAGCGCTTGTCCCGGTCGCATCCTCGGCGATTGCCTTGGAGTCCAGGTCCGCTTTCCTGCCCTTTCTCCTCCACTAGTAATATTAGTACTCGTAATAGAATTGAGCGGCTGGTGTTTGGAAATAAGTGTAAGTTATAACGAAGGCGTAAAAAAAAAACTAAAGAAAAGCAGCCAAAAAAATTAGATGGGAGGTTTTTAAAATTATAAGCATAGAAAAATTCATAAGATCGTAGGTTGCTCAGGCGGAAATTGAAACCAGCGCCTCTTGAAATCTGGGAAAGCACTCTGCCCATTTTTGATGTTAAATGGGAGGAGTACTTATTTCATTAACGGTCAATAGTATCCGCACAGTTTTAGTTATTGTAACTAAAATTACTGGGAAAACCGATTTCAAATTATTTAGGAATTATTTTTTGGTGTTTTTTGCTAAGCCACTTTAATATTTACACAAAAATAAAACGTATTGTGAAGGGCGAAACAGATTGAATAAAAATCTGGGGTGTCTTTGTCCCAGCTTTGCAGGCATAATTTTTCACGGGAGCACCTTAATCGTTGTAAAATTTAAAACCTTTGTTAAATTTAAATATTCCGCTTTTAAAATAAATAAAGTGCCCGCAGTTCCATCGTTTCGCGAGTGAAGGAACCGTGTTGTAAATGGGGACGACAATTTTCCCCTGCCTAAGTCCGCCTGCAGAGAAAGATACGTTTGAAATGGAGGATTTATTTTGTGAAATATTCATCTGGTTTTTGTATCGAATGGAAAATAACTTGAAAAATAATAATCTGAAATCATGCATCTAGTAGATATTTACGTAGAAGACTGCATATTTTAATTTTGACGATTAGAAAAAGCGTATCTTACGAAGTGAGGAATTTTGTGGCGAATTGGTTGGATCTGCAATTTTTGCACAGGCCGACCACCGGATGGGCTATCAAAGCTATTTCATCACGACTTTCCTCGGCCCTGATGGCTTGAGGTCTGATCTCCTGTTCAACCATAGGAAAGACCCGCCATCAATGCGAAACTATCCGCTTAAACCACTCAACCGATTTTGATGAAATTTGGCACAGATAGTTGTTTGACCCTGGGAAAGGACATAGGCTACCCTTAATTGCGAAAAAAAGGGATTTGAAATCCACGCGGGTGAAGTCGCGGGCGGCCGCTAGCGGAGAAAATAATGGGCTTATGACGATGATGATGATGATGAAAGCAGTAAATCTGGAGGTTACTTCTGCTTCATAAAATCAAATTACATACATAATCGTAAGTAAAGTTGAACGACCGATATTTCTGTTGATTCACGAGTCTTTCGAACGTCTGTGCGGAATGTTCCCTAATGTTATCCTTTCGAATTTGGAACACGTTCCTGCCATCGTTTGGAACGTTTAACTGACTTCCATGAGCAAAACGATGCCGTACGAAGCTGGGCATACTCCGTTTATGACCATTTGCTTCAGCGTTTATTGATTTTGCATTATGCATTTGAATTTAATTCAAATTGAGAATAGATGGGATGATGTCATGTTTTGTCTTGCTTTGGATGTTGTTGAAAGATTATAAATAAGTTTCATACATAAAAAAAGTTTGTTTCATTACATGTGCATTTGACAAAAATACATTATTTAACAATACTTACACAAAAAAGATTTTCCTGCAAAAAAAATATTTAATTTGCATCCTTTTTTGACGACCCGCTTGATGTAGTGATCAAAAAGTTGACTATTTGACTAAAAGGTCGCGGGTTCCATCCCCGCATTGGACAATAATTTGTGTGCATGAACGAACATGTATGTCTGTCTGTCCTGGTCTGGGTGTTATATGATAAATAGGTATGGTTTTATATCAAGATCTTAGAGTTGAGAGCGATTCATTAAATACGAGCCATAGTGTATTTGTTCAAGCTTTTCCTATATCGCACCCCCAGTGCAAAAAAGACGTAAGTGAGGTTACGTCGAATCATCGATTTTATCATATTTAAAAAGTACGTTCAAAGACACATATGCTCAATTTTTTTCATATTTTTCTTGTTAAAATTGACGAATTAATACAAGAAAATGAGTTTTGAGACTTTTTATTCCATCACTTTTTTTCTTAAGGAAAAATAGCTTATGTGATATAACGCAAAGAACACATTGAAAAATATGACGTATTACTTAATATTACCTTTTTCCCTAAAATTTTATGTAGAAAATAAAAAGTAACCAATATTATGACTTTATTGCGTTTTTTTAAAAATAAACTTAAAAAATAAGAACAGCAATATGACTGTTTACTTCTTATGAAGTTAAAATAAATCACAATAAGAACAATTACTTCTTTCTTCCACTAGAATATTTTCATAGCACCGAGACGTAAGATTTGATACAGCGGCGCGGGGGTAGCCATCAGGTACATAAGTGTGAATACGTCGATGCAGGGGGCGCGCTGGATGTGAGGAGTGGGTCACTCCACACATCCAGCGCAGCATCTTCATCTCCGTGACTCGCAGCATCCACTTGTTTTGCTCAAGTACAGGGCACGTTTCACTGCCGTACAAAAGGACAGGCCTAACAATGGTCTTATAGACTTACCGGACCGGACTTTATGCGGACCCTGGGCTCCCCAAGAGCAGACGAGAAAATACTAGGTGGATTAGACAGTAAACACATTGTGTCTCAATCTCTTTTTAACTTTTAAACTAAATTTACTCTCCTCTTAACTTAAAAATCATTCTCGCCCTACTGTGCTGCGTCCGATTATACATTTTCAGATCATCATCCTAGCGATTATCCCGGTCACATCCTCGGCCATTGCCTCCAAGTCCAGGGACCACCTTCCTGCTCCTTCTACTCCACTTCACACGGTCTTCGGCATCCTGTGTGGTCAGGCCATTGACACGCATGTCGTCTTTCTCGACGTCAACCCAGCATTTCCTGGCATTTCGAGACGTTTGTTTGCCATGCAACTGGCCGGTTTCCGTAAAACATGGCGCAGTTTATCAGCAATATCACGGAAATTAAGGCTACCCTGAATGCGCGAGTTCTTAACGCGGTCCTTCCGCGTCACTCCACACATCCAGCGCAGCATCTTCATCTCCGTGACTCGCAGCATCCGCTTGTTTTGCTCAAGTACAGACCCGTTTCACTGCCGTAAAAAAAGACAGGCCTAATAATGGTCCCTTCAGCTTAACCGGCATTTTGGGGTCGCAAATGACACCAGTCACCTCACGCCATTTTGCCGAGGCTGCTGCAATGCGGGCCATGACGTCGTCATTGATATCACCAGACGCGTGAAGTAAAGATCCCAAGTACTTAAACAAGTCCGCACGCTCAACCACGTCACCGTCTATGCATACGGATGGGGGATCTGTGTTGCAGGCCAGGTTCTCGAGTGCCTGATGACCAGGTGGGCACTGAGGTCCACGATCATGCCAGGAACACAGTCTAAGGCCTTCTGCATGTCCAGGAACAGGAAATGCAGAGGCGTGTTCTTCGTTCTGTATTTCTCCATAATCATCCTTAATGAAGGCAAAAACAGGGTCCATGATACCAAGACGTAATTCGAGACATGTACCACGATTCCGATTCTCTAGTTAGGACTGCTGGCAGCATACAGTGCTGATGATATCGCGCTGGCGGATTCGGACAAGGGACCGATTGGTGAGACGTGCAAATAGGTGGAACGTGGCACTCGAGAACCTGGCCTGCAACACAGATCCCCCATCCGTATGCATAGACGGTGACGTGGTTGAGCGTGCGGACTAGTTTAAGTACTTGGGATCTTTACTTCACGCGTCTGGTGATTTCGATTACGACGTCAAGGGCCACATTGCAGCAGCCTCGGCAAAATGGCGTGAAGTGACTGGTGTCATTTGCGACCCCAAAATGCCAGTTAAGCTGAAGGGACCATTATTAGGCCTGTCTTTTTTTACGGCAGTGAAACGGGTCTGTACTTGAGCAAAACAAGCGGATGCTGCGAGTCACGGAGATGAAGATGCTGCGCTGGATGTGTGGAGTGACGCGGAAGGACCGCGTTAAGAACTCGCGCATTCAGGGTAGCCTTAATTTCCGTGATATTGCTGATAAACTGCGCCATGTTTTACGGAAACCGGCCAGTTGCATGGCAAACAAACGTCTCGACATGCCAGGAAATGCTGGGTTGACGTCGAGAAAGACGACATACGTGTCAATGGCCTGACCACACAGGATGCCGAAGACCGTGTGAAGTGGAGTAGAAGGAGCAGGAAGGTGGTCCCTGGACTTGGAGGCAATGGCCGAGGATGTGACCGGGATAATCGCTAGGATGATGATCTGAAAATGTATAATCGGACGCAGCACAGTAGGGCGAGAATGATTTTTAAGTTAAGAGGAGAGTAAATTTAGTTTAAAAGTTAAAAAGAGATTGAGACACAATGTGTTTACTGTCTAATCCACCTAGTATTTTCTCGTCTGCTCTTGGGGAGCCCAGGGTCCGCATAAACAATGATTTATCTGGGTTTATCTAGTCTGATCATTACATTGAAGCGACTGTCTTCCGATCTTTGCAATCGGAAAGGCGAACTAAAACAATAAGATCATCGTTACACATTCTGAAAGAATCAATGTGCAGTTTCCTCGCGATGTTTTCCTTTAATGTCGGGCTAGTAGTGGTACAAGTAGTAAGTAAGTAAGTGCGCTAGACAGTCACAACAATGGTCTGGTTTCAAACTAGGGGAACCCCTGTTATATAAGTACTAGAGACTAGAGTTATTAAACTAATGTCTGTTACTAACGATGGTGTTATTTGTAAGGACCGTGCCTCACATACATGAGGTCCTTGGTTCGACTCCGGGCCAACTTCCTCCTCCTTTTGGATTTTTTGAAAAATATATGAGTGGATTTGTGCCATTAGCTCGGCATAGGCTTGAGAAAACACCACGAGGACACCTGAACATTCCGATAGTTTCTGACTTTAGTTCAGATAGATCTGAATGTGTAACCATGATCCAACCTGTCTAGTTTCCTTCTAAGGGTGAGAAAGGTCTGACGGCATTCGTTTCACTGTAATAACCAGACTCGCCAAATCCTGGATTATGGTCAAAGGGGACCCCGCACAGAAACGGGATAAACGTTAGGGGGATGAATGCCTGTTACTAACGTGTAATTTTATTTCTATTTTTTAAAGATATACCATAGATGTTATTCAGAACGGGCAAAACGCGCGGTAGCTGGCGCCCTCCTCTTGCTTAATAATAGTAGAAGAGTATTGCCATCACTCGGGACGCCTAGCATTAATAATTACTTAAGTAATAACCAAAAATGTGTATTTGGAGAAAGTTATTAACTCACCTACAAATATTAATTTTACATGCTACTTTCAAAGGCGTCTATTAGGTATCATTGTCTAATATATTAATATACTTACATCTGAAAACCCCAGCCATATCACATTATACACCTGATGTTATACTAGGAGTTCTGTGAAGGATTCGGCAAGAGGTATGTACGTACACTCAGACAAAGTTGATGTGTATAAAGTACCTCAATTTGTAAATAACTTTTGCTTGTTATTTTAATTTTATTATTGATAGAACATAATATTTTGCTGTACGAAGCCGTGTAAAACTTATTTCATTAATTGTTACAATAATTCGTATCAATTTATCTGTTATTTTTTTAAGAATTGAAAAAAAAATCATGTGGTAGTGATCTTCACCGAAACTCCACATATTTGAAGTATTACTGTGCAGTTTTATTGTTGATAGTACGAACTTTAATAATAACCAAAACTATAATAATATTTAACCAGTATTAATAAATAGGGAACACAAAAACAAAAAACAACTTTTTTCCTTACAATCATAAATAATAACTCAAAGTAATATGTGTTAATATGCGGCTAGCTTTACATAAACATATAATGGAATAAGTAATTATTACTGTTTACTTCAGTTACCTTAACTAGTCCCCAAATTGAAAAATGGAGTAAGTGATACTTATGCACTTAAAACATAATTTTAATAAAGGGAATAAGGCAGTAATCTTACTTATACTAGCACAATTGTGTGTATTTACGAGTTCATAACTGCTTTAATATCACATACTTTTTGAAGTACATTTCACTTTTTTGGCAAAGACTGGCCTAAGTTTTGATACTCAGAATCCGCTATTTATTTCCATAATGAAAAATAGCGTAGTAATTTATTTTTACAATTCCAAATGAACTATAAACATTAGAACTAACTTGAATATAACACGCATTGCAACAATTTTTTCTTCTTTTTTTGATATAAGAATTATTGTTCTACGTTTGAAAATAAAGTAAATATACCTAAAAGTTCAGTTTTTTCGCCGTACTGAAAAGTCGTCATTTTCGACTTACGTCTTTTTTGCACTGAGGGTGCGATATTATGATTTTATGAAGTGATACCAAATGTGATTGATGATTCAAACAAAATATGAACCTACGAATTTTAATACTTTTTGCATGTTAAGGTTTAGATAAAAGAGATTACTGGCATATATCAGTGACCTAACAAGGGATCCGGACTAATTAGAGCTTGGTTACATAGCCGCTGTTATTTATCAAAGTCTGTTTATATAACACTGTGGGGTTAGGGATTAATTAATTTTATCTTGTAACAAGCACATCATACATAGGAATATTATAATAGAGGATCAAATGTTTGAATAGACTGGTTTCTTTTGTATGGGTTATGGAGGTCTGACGACAGTCGCTCTATTGCAATAACCAGGCTGGATCATAGGTGGAATTCATCAACGGCGACAGTACAAAATTAGTACTAAATTCCTACTGTCGCCGATGACGTTATTTCAACCGTGAGATTATGAAATTTGCGCTTAGTGAATCGCCCCCCAGGTCCGCTACGACTATGATGCTGAGCTGGTCAGATCAGGATCATAGTCATAGCGTACCCTGGACTCCGAGGCGAAGGCCGAGGTAGCAAACGGGAGAGGCGCTATTATGATGATGATTATGATAGAGGATTTTGTTGTGATGGTTCACGATCTACTCATTATATTCAAAATACTTATTTAATTTTTTAAAATGAAGATTGTCCTTTTTGTAATTTTGTTTTTTGGTATTTTTTTAGTTAATATAACAATGTAGTTTTGTTAGTATTGATTGTAGTTTTACCTTATTTAAGTCACAAATAACACAAAACAAAACTTCTTGTTTTTCAATCAACGCTGTCTCAGTACTAGAACTATCCGTACTTGTAACTTCTGAACCGAAACAAAAGTTAGTTCCTGCTAATAGAGTATCTGCGCGAAATCTAGATAGGTCTATTTGGTATCACTTAGCCAAGTTCCAAAGCTCGAAGCTCTCGAACAACATCCATCGATGAAACGGCATCGAATTCCGGAAGGACTAGGCAAGATTACTCTGTTTTAGTGTTGTAATGTATCGATGATTTCCTCTTTCAATTTATAAATGACTAGCTTTTACTGTTTTATCCCATGGAAGCTTTTAATCGGGATAAAAAGTATCCTATCACCTTAGTCAGCCCATAACTTGTCTTAATACAAAGCTAGAGAAATGTTTGAAATGTATTATTTAAAATGCAGT
The DNA here is from genome assembly GCA_958496325.1 of Nomophila noctuella. Taxonomy (NCBI): domain Eukaryota; kingdom Metazoa; phylum Arthropoda; class Insecta; order Lepidoptera; family Crambidae; genus Nomophila; species Nomophila noctuella. The sequence continues at coordinate 5,163,392 of OY292501.1, forward strand.
TTTTAATCAATTGAAATGTACATAATATGTCAGTTTTTATTTTTTCATTCTAAGGGAGAAGTATTCGTGTGAATCTAAGAAAACATAATTTTATTACCGACGTACAATCTAGATGTGGAACAAAACCATCGATTGTTCGAGATTTACACCACTAGCTCAATATTCCAGGAGAGCAAGTTGGAAGTGTACGTAACTTAATCAAAAGTTAAGACATCAGTCCCTGATAAAATGTTTTGATACTGATTATTAGTAATACAACCTCTTATTATAGTTTCGAGAAGTTTCATAGTTTGCATCTTGAGGGGAAGGGGGGAGGGAGGTATTGACACCACTCAGACAACTATGTAGCTGCACTTTAGGATAAGTTTGAAATTTGGAGCTGCCAAGTCTTATTACATTATAAATACTAGTAGCGACCTTGTATGTCATCCAATATTATCCATTACATCTACTATTTACTGAACTTATGTAGGTACTTCAAATACGATAATACCTTTGGTTTCATCAAGTAAAGCCAAATTATATTATTGTTTGGTAGTTTAGAAAAGTAATTTCAAGTTCATGTCCTCGATAGGCGATAGATTACTTTTTACTGAAATCAATTTTAATATCATTTTATATTATGACATTATTGAATATTTATTATAGCATATTTAAAGCCAACATCAACCTTAATCTAGCCAGTCTACCTTATATCTGGACCTTACTTCTGCTTACCACCAGGTGGAGTAAGGTCATCATAAACGTCTTACTATAAAAAAAAACATAAATAAAGAATATCTTAGTTTTTTTTTTGTATTAAGCCATAAAATATGCAGCTATGAATTCCGTAACTTGAAAATAAACTACTACGAGTACATCTCAGGCATGACGAAGACTTTTTTCCCGGACTAATTCAGTTACAGCTTTTATAAACGAGTTATAAGGACTGTCTTGATGTCGGATTCTGAGTTTTATTCTCGAAGGAGGGAATGAAACCTCGTTATCAATGCATATTATAAAACAAAGAAAGCTACTTTTGTCTGTACCTTTGTTTGCTTAAATCGTTAAAATCGCGCATCTGATTTTCATGTGTATTTTTATTTATCAGATAGAGCGATTCAAGAGTACGCTGATGTGTATAATACACGAGCAATATAGGAGAGAAACACTGATAATTTTAGTTGCACACATGTGAAGGGGCGTATCACTAGTCAATATCTAATTATTATAGAAAAAGTTCTATTTCTAAATAATATAGAGGAAAGTTTTGTATTGTTCTATTTAGCGAATAAACTCAAAAACTACTAGACCGATTTTATAAATTAATTTTCCAGCAGAAAGTTACATAATCCCTCCGTAATAGGCTATATTTATACTCCATAAAATAAGAAGAAAGCATTGCACACATGCGACGCCGGGTCGTGCCGCTAGTATATAATATAGCTGGGTAACTTTATTTCGTTCCGGAGTCCGGATGCAATACTGACAGTGACTTTCGAGTGCACGGATGTGATATTTCGATGTTATTTGGTAGAAAACGCTTCAAATATCCGTTTGAATTTTCTTTCCTGTGCTGGTAATACTCATAGTGGTAGGTAAAAACAGTGTCAATTGCATAAAACTAAAGGCAAACAGTTATGTTTGCAGTCCTTCTTTACAGGCCATACAATTCATAATTCTGGTAGGTAATAACAAAAGATGTCGTGCAAAAATATATATCTTTACTTAATATACTAAAACACGCGCTAATCTTAAGAACTACTGGTTCGAATTGCAGAAATATGTTCGTGCTGGATAGTCCATGGCACGAGGAAGGCTATAGTAAACACTATGTATCCGGATAATGAAATCCATGCGGACGGAGTCGCGGGCTTGCGCTAGTTTCATTATACATCAAATAAATGCAAAATAAATACTTGGTTCTAATGAGGAAAGATTATTTTCAATGAATTCACAAACAGAGCACAAATGCATGAATGAATTACTTAAATCTAAATATTAACTAGATATTAATCCTAAATATTAGATACAGTACATGTGACGATTGAGGCTTTGTGCTTTTAAAACATATCGATGCCTAACGGCCAAAAAGGCCTAACCGCCACTTCACAAACTTTACAGGAGAGAGGATTAAAGACGAAAAATTACGAAAAAAAATCATAAGTCGTTGGGTTTTGCTTCCTAAGATTCCAAATTTTAGGTGTAAGTATAAAAGATACTTCTCTTCAAAATGTAATTATTAAAGTATTACAAATCATTTATCTAAGGGTGTTTTTAGTCGCTTATGCTCAAATGGATTTATTTTTTTACAGCAAAAATGTCGTAACTGCATTTACCAAAAAAAATCATGTTAGCTTAAGCGACTTAATTGCATCTGTATTTTTATTAAAATTGCTTAACCGACATTAGGCCAACATAAGAAGTGATTGACGAAAAAGTATTAGTGTTAGCGAAATACTAAATATACAGGGTGTCGCAGATAACCTGTACCAGCGAAAGTCTGCGACCAGGGACACCAATACCCATAGATTGAATCATTTATTTTGAGAAAAAAATGGGATAAGCGCCACAATGCATAGTAGTATGTGATAGGGCAAATAATCCTAAGCGCCATATCTTATATTTGAAAATTGCAGCCCGAAAGTATTAAGCGACATTTTTGTTATTTATTGTTTTCAAGCAAAATTGTCTAAGTAACTTTTTCAAAATATTGTATTTGCTAACCACCAGAATGAAAAAAAAACACTAAATATTGGGCGCTTAGGACGTAAAATTAAGGCTTCGAGCCTTAATTTACCAACCGCTTAAGCGACAAAAATAACGCCCTAGAGAGACGAAACCTAGATAGAACGACGCAGAAAAAAAAGGCAATTCCAATGATGTATATAAGTCGATTTCGCAAAAAATGTCGCTTAGGCCATTTTGGCCGTTAGGCATCGATATAATCTCACATTCGGGAAACTCGTAAGAGCACCTTATACTTATAAGCGTAGTTCATACCTAAACCAGTAAATAACGCATGTTCAAGAAATTCTTCCAAGAAAAATGAAGTGCTTTGGAAGAAAAGAAATAATTCCCAGGAAATATTAAGCGCTTTGAAAGAGTTACTTTCTCCTTAAGTCGAGGTGGCACTTAGTTGATGTCGACAACATTTATAATTTTTGTTAATAAAAGTAATTCTGTTATGCAAAGGTGACAAATGCTAAAAACATTAAGTAATATCTTCACCGTTTGTTTTCTAAATTAACTTGTCTTTTTTAAGGCGCGAATCTCAGAATAATTTATAGAAGAAAACTGCTGAGTATATTATTTCCTGTGACATTTTCCAAGCATTGAGCTATAGAAAAGACTTTATATAACATCACCTTCTCTCACCCTCTCTTTTTAACCTTATACGTAATTATAAACTATTTAAAAAAAATCCGTTGAAAGTCGCAAAATAGTCACTTTATTATTTTTGCAAATTAATTTTAAAATAAATTATTGTATCATGTACCTTTTTATTATTTTTTAATTCAAATTGGGGAAATAAATTAAGTAACTATTTTTGACTTGACTGATGTCATTTTAATGGTGTATTATACAAATTATTAAATAACTAGCCACCATCCGCAACTCCATCCGCGTGGATTTAAATTTCCAATAGGTTAAAGCCTTCCTCGTCAAAAAGACTATCCAACACAAACTTATGTTATTCAAATCTGTCCAATAGTTCCTGAGATTAGCGTGTTTAAACAAACAAACAAACTCTTCAGCTTTACATGTTAGTATAGATTTTTTTTTGCATGGTAGTCATTACTAATGTACCGTTAACCCTATACGGGTGCTTAATCCAACAGATCAACGAAACCCCAGAAATTAATGAATTGTTCCACATAATTAATGGTCTTCAAAGCCTGCACTTACAAATGAAGCGCTTATCGTGCCTAAACATATTACTGTTGGCCAAACAATCAACTAAAATTAATTAAATTCAATGCGATTCCAAAGCGAACTCAGAATGAAACAGATGGCTGTTTGTATAAGTTAAGTATGCAAATACATTTCCCGAAATTCCGATCAATTTCTAGTTTCGTTCGTCAAAGGAATTAAATTTGGAATGTATGTAAGGCTTGGGATACCCCAAAGCGTAAACTGAAAAGGCGGTTTTGCTAACCAACTGTGGCTATTGCAATCGATTTTGAACCGTTAGTGGATCTACAAAAGGTTTAAGGTGTTCTTTATGAAGTCTTATGTTTGGTTTGACTAAAGACATGTTGTTTAATAGTAGAACAAATTAGTTATTTTAGCTTTGGAGAAATTAATAGATTTACTTTACTACTATTTTTAAGTTTGGTAAGGCTTAAAAGGGGTTTTATCTTCGTTTTGATAAAGCGTCTTCAAATCAAACAGTATTAATAACTATGCACATGCGAGCATTAAGTTTAATCCACACCCATCATTCCATTTGATCTAATCTAAATCATCGATTAATTAAAATAATGTATGCTAGGCTTAGTTCAAATCAAAAAGCAGAGTCGGTGATGAATTTAGATTAGCTTTCGAATGCCCAGAGCGAGAGCCTTCGTTTGTGGAATTACTCTATTAAGATTGTCTTTTACACATTGCGTTAAGGGTGTATCAAAATTGGATCTTTATTGCCTAAGGAACGTGATCATTTTAATGCTTTTTTTAGCAATCGTGAAGGCAGGAATAGCATGAAATGAAAGTTTTTAAGATGACCTACTTGGCTTAATGACACAAAAGGTCGCAGGTTCTAACCCCGTACAGGACAAACATTTGTGTGCTTGGGCGAAGACTCTTGCTAACGGTTTAAAACTATGTATGTAAGTATCCACAATACATGTTGCTCTTCAGAACACATTGGAATGTGGGTATTGGCCAGCGCTGCAAGTTATCTCTCATCAAAGAAAGGAATCTGTCTCGTTACTGATGGCCGATGGAACGGAAAATGTCTAGAATGGAGCCAATTTGATAAACGAGAAGAAACGCAAGATGAAGAAACGAGGTTTTATTAGACATGTTTTGTACTAGAGATAATCTAAAGAGTAAAAGTCACATGACATCAGCTATATCAGCCTATTAATGTCTCACAGCTGAGTCAAGGCATCCATAATTTGAAATGATGTTTTGACGTTACAAATATGGGTTTTGGCTATATCACCACCATTTAGGTTCAGAATGTTCAATTGCTTATAAGCTATAAAAATATTATTTTTAAACTATCTAACCCTTAAGATAATGTTTTTTTTACTGATTTTACAAACGATTGTTGTACGCATATTATATAACATTATTTCTCAAATATCAGCATCACGGACAGGTGCAAAAACATAATAATATCAATCAAAAATAAAACCTATCAAAGGTGTTTGTTATTTTTGATAGTCACATTTCAATCATAAACTAAATCTAAATATTATAACAAATAGCAAAAAGAACGTGAGATTAGATTGAGCGCCTCGGCTTCCGACATGTTTTGGTGAATAGGTGTGGAAAATATTTTTCTAGGTACGATATTCCGGTGAAGTCTATTTTTATAGATAATTCTATTTGTAAGCAAAGTTACTTGGCGATTTCTTGTCTGTACAATAACATTTTTGTAATAAAATGATTGGTATTTGTCATATTATAATATGCAAACCGCCAATCCGTTAATTTCGTTTTCCACACACACGTTAACTGTTACTTTATTACCTACAGTCATATTCAAACGCGTTCAAACAAGCAAACAAACAATCTTCAGCTAGCATTATATTCGTATAGATAAAAATCATTTCTTTCACCGTAAAAATGTTTTTTTAAGAATGATATCTCAAATTAATTATGCAGCCAATGCACCCAAATACATTAACTTGAGACGAAAATTATAATATTTTCCTTATATTATAATGTTATATAATATCAAAATGAATCTACTCACGAATGACAAAAGCTACTTATTGGTATAAATACCACTTGAAGATATTAACAATATCGTATTCTCGTCAAATCCAGTATCAGTTCAAGTGTTCTTGGAACATAAAAGAAAGAAAACTCAAGCAAGAATTTCTATGAAGAAATATAAACTAAGTGCTTTTCTTCAGTGCTACCGATGAATGAGAGGAAAGTAGGCTATGTATGTACGATTCCAACTCCTGCAACTTAATCCTACTACTATTATAAAGGCGAAAGTTTGTATGTGTGGATGTATGGATGTATGGATGTTTGTTACTCTTTCACGTAAAAACTACTGAATGGATTTGAATGAAACTTTACCACAATATAGCTTATACATCAGAATAACACATAGGATATTGGAAATCGAAATCCACGCGGAGGGAGTCGCGGGCGGCCGCTAGTTCTGTATATTCTTGAAAGTATGTTAGTTCATAACATGCAGATAAAGTGGTCTTGGTACAAATAAATGACTTATGTCGTAGAGGTAAAAAATTTTGAGCTATTGTAGAAGAGACAACATTATCTTTGTTAAAAGGTGATCATTGTCTTAATTTTCTCTGTGACCAAGAAAGACATTTATTTTTATGTGTAAGGCCAAACGAGTAAGCGGCTTATTTATAGTTAAGTCATTATCGCTGCCTGTAGAATTTCAAGTGGCCACCACAAGTACACCGAAATTCTCATTTACCCGGGAAACTGGCAGAAGATCAACAAGAGAATTTAAAAAGACCCTTTTACTTCTTGAGGAATGAGACCCTAGAAAGTAAGGAAGTAATATTAAATCTTACAGTTCTGTACACTTCAACAGGCAGATGTAAATAACACAAACTTTCCTTCGGACGAAGTTCCGACACTTGAAACAATAAGTCGGCAGTTGCGAAGCACGAAACTTGAGACGTCATAGTTCAGGTAGTCCACTTTGGTCACCTTAGTTTTGAGCACCCGCAACTTTAGCACCTGACCTAGCTTTGAGCACGTATTCAGACTATTGAATTGGCCAAAATATGGAATAGACCTGCCAACAATATCAATCGGTGCTCAATTTGAAGAACTTATTATTAAATACCCACCAGTGACTCTAAGTAAGATGGACAGTTTTGTGGAAAAATCTCACTGCTGCAGTATTTCCTGCCGATAACAACATGAGGACTTTCAATAAAACGAGCGTACTCTCTTTTAAAAGGCCAGCAACGTCACGGCAATGCCTTTGTTGTCCCGGATATCCATGGGCAGCGTTGATTGCCTACCATCAGGAGCCGTTTGCTCGTTTGCGCCTCTGTCATAAAAAATCAAGGTGCTACAATTTTGGGTGCTCAAAGTGTAGTTGAAAGTGGACTTACTCTAATAGTTCAGTCCGAATCTCAGGTGACGGTCGAACGTACCTTCGACTTTCCGCCGTGAAACATCTAAATTTCAGACACGATGAATGTAACCGACCTCGAGAAGTTTCGACGGAATCCGGATCTGAGATGAAATATGAAGGAGTTCGATATTCTTTGAATTCTGATGGAAATCACTTTGCGAGAAATATTCCTTCTTTAAAACATGTCGTAATTTTGGAAGCGCACAAGAAATTGTAACTTTTGTTTTTCTTCGGATTTTAGGCTTTATCAAATTTTCGATGTCTTTTGTTTTAAGAACTTGCATTGGTGTTAAGACACGTGTGGATTGTAATTTTGCTTAGGATTAAGCGAAATTAAAATAGGATTTTATTAAACATTATGGCGAGCCACTGTAATGTACTGACTGCCACCGTGGCCTAGGGGTTAGAGGGCTGTGCTCAAACCTCGGAGGTCGTGGGTTTGAATCCCGCGGGGAATAGCTTCGCTTTGTGTTGGTTTTCACAGTTTTTCCCGTGTTTAAAAAAATAATTCATTGTTTTTTTTTCGGTAAGTCACATCGTTACAATATTTTTGAGTGTGTCATATCAATATGTTAAGTACCACGGCTAATTATTGCTAACGTGATTTATGATTCAATAATAACTCGGATTTATCAGTTTACGCTCTCCATCATCAGTTTGTAAAACTAGTTTTGGCGAGTTGCCCAACCTATAATTCGCAAACACGGTTTACAAAGCATGTCATTGTTGAAATGGTTTGTTTTCAATTGCGGCTATTTAGTAGCATGATAAATAGTATCACTAACTAACAATATGATAAAACAAGATTTGTACTAAAAACAATTTTGGGAATTTATAAGGATTCATTCGTGCATGATTATGACCTCAATCACATTTAAAAAGTCTTCTTCATACATGCAAGATGGCTTGCATAGCCAATCTTTGCGGCAAATTCCCGTGCACAGCCTAGCCAGCCTGTATACCTTATTTCATCAAATTCCGTTCAGTAGTTTAATCAAATTTTTACATTTATAAATAAATGATTATGTTCTGGTATATTTTTAAATAAAAGTGACTGTATTGTTGCATCGTTGTTATTTCTGAAAATGTTATCTGAAACGTCCGGCTCGGCCGTATTCATCAACGGAGTGATTCAAGTTGAACAATAGCAATAGGCGTTAACTGACGAGCTCTTTCATTGCAGACTATACGCTAATAGCAGCTAGATTGTACACTATACTGAATATTCCTAGTGAAGCAATCTACGAACCATAAGTCAGGTACTAATATTTATAACAAGCGGCCGCCCGCGATTCCGTCCGCGTGGGTTTCGATGTTCAATAGCCTAAAGCCTTCCCCGTCAAATGGACTATCCACCACAGAAAGAATTTTTCAAATCGGACTGGTAGTTTCTGAGATTAGCGCGTTCAAACAAACAAACAAACAAACATACAAACATAAAAACATACAAACAAACTCTTCAGCTTTATATATTAGTATAGATAATAATTATAAATAGGTAATAGCTCGCACACTATACAGACTATTCCTAGTAAAACAATCTAGGAATCAAAAGTTAGATAATAATAATTTTTAATGACTAAAAAATTCACATTAATTAATCGGACTTTGTGGTAAATGCTCAAGCTCATCTTGTGTTATGGATTTCAGAATCAACAGTGAAAATAATATTACATTTATACTTTACTAGAAACAAAATGTAAAAGTCACGTAAAACCAGTAATTCTTTGTTCATTACTTTTTAGCATTTTTACATGCTAAGTATAGATACCTCTTTACCGATACCCCTTTTCATATATTTTTTAAGTTAAAACAAACAAACGTGTTCAATTCACAACACACAAAAGTTGTAAAGTCCAGGAATCGAATGATGGAATACTTAATACTACTACGAATTAGCTTATTCTCTTGAAAGTAATGTAGGAAATTCATTTAGTCAAAAAACATGTATAATTTTTTTATATTTTCAGCAATTTAATAGCTATGAAAACTTCTATTTTGAATAAAAATTATGGAGTCTGGTAATGAACGTATTTGAATGACCATTTTGGCCCTTAAATGCGCCCGGCTATCGTGGAATGTTTTTACGTGAAATAAAAGTAATACCAAACAAATAATATTATGTTAATAATTTGTATTTGATCTAAAGAAAGCGTTGCATATCTACATAGGTATCATTGGTACCACTTTTGTGGCGAAAACATGATTTCAAATGATGGAAGCCTTTGCCTTGCAGTGGGACATTAATAGGCTGACTTTACTTTTACTTTATAGGTACTATGCGTTAGCTTACATTGAAAATCTCACTGGTATTTATTCTATTGTGCCGCATTTCTCTTTCACAATAGCCTCATATCAGATCCGGTATTATCGAAGTGAAAAGCTCATATCACAGACTGGAACGTATTATTGCATATGTGTTCGCTTCCAGTGTTAGAGTTGGAAGTATGAATGCCTTCATAACTTTGTGATAACTGGGATTATAATATAAAGTGTTATGTTAACGCGTCTGAAATGTAATAGCTTAGGTAGATCTTATGTACGAATATGATTTTCATCTGAATTAACATTGTATTATATTTGTTTAGTTTAGTTTGGGGCACGAAGGATTTGTGTGAATAATTCAAAAATATATTTAATGGAAGGCTTTGGAAAGATCCTAAAAGCTTAGCATTCTCGTATTAAAAGTTATTTTCAACATTTTTTTTTATGTTAATAATATAATAAACGGACTTTAATACATTAAAATTTCAGCCTGGCCTAGTTTTAAGCCGCAGCCAGTGTAAGTCGCTCATACTTCTGTTCCCATTAACAACTGCACGTACGAGTACATTTTAATTAGCACGCGTTCGAACGCTGTTGTGAACAAGAAACGTTGATTCAAACACAATGCTGGTCTGATGTTAAGTTTACATTGTCGTTTTGTTTCTGCTGTTGGTAAGAGTATGATTCTATTTATGTCCATTTGTGAGGGAAATGCTTCTATATACTTTTTATCTTAGCGAATGGGTAAACTGGCTTTTGTAAAATATATAGAAAAGTTTTATCTCTTCCTACTTGATGAGTTTATCTCGGTTCGTCGGTCGATAAGACTAGTTTGTCCATTGTATCTATTTTAGACCAGAGTACGACTACAATGAAGTGACTACCAACTGACCTCCGTAACCCTTATAAGCGAATCCAGACTTTTTGCTATCTTGGTTAGTACAGGATCGACAGCTTAACGGGCTTTCTGAAGCACGATATCATCACTATTGTCAGACAATCAGGTTATTCAAACCTGTAACGCCCTAACCAAACTTAGAAAGTGAATTCCCTTGTTGAAATGGAGCCCAAAACCTTATAGGTATAACAGCACAGCACTCTAAACGCACTTAGTAAACAAGTATTTTATAATTAGCAAGCGTTTCGAACGCTGTTGTGAGCAAGAAACGCTGATTCGAACACAAAGCTAGTCTGATGTTAAGTTTTCATTGTTGGTTTTGTTTCTGCTGTTGGTTAAAGTATGATTCTATTAATGTCCATTTGTGAAGGAAATGCGTCCTGCTTAGTAGTTGAACCATAACTAGCTTAGTAAATCATGTTAGTTATAAATGAATAGCTTGCCATTATCTAACAAAATATGTAAGTTTTTTTTTTATTATAACTAGTGCTTTATCAAAGTCGTTAAGAAGACATATTAATTATTGTTGTTTTAATGCCGGCATTTACTTTTTCAATTCTGTAATTGCAATAACCTACCTACATCGCGCAAACAGAGTTTCCAAAAATACACGACTAAAGCAACAAAGTGTAGTAAGGACCTCGGTCCCCGAGCTATAGGTATCACTCGCTCGGGAGAACTAATTCTTTCTTTTAGGGAATGGGTGGTTTCCCTATAGGCGCTAGGATAATGATGAAGCTTGAATATAAAAAATCTATCACTTCGGAAAGCAACACCAGGCTTAGTTATGCTTAGAAATGGTAACACTATTGACCACGGTTGCTCTTAATACCACGCCAAATGTTGTAGAAGATGACTTTTTATATCATTATTCGGCAGTTAAGGCACGCACGTCCACCATCAACGCAGAGTCATCAACCCATGCGGATATCATACGCTGATAGCGAAGTCGCAATAACCGCAAAACGAACATCGTTCGTGCCACGAATTCACATGCTTTCGTACGGTGTGCAGATGAAGTATCTATACATCTACAAATATTATACAGCTAAAGAGTTTGTTTGTTTGTACGGGCTAATCTCAGGAAGGAACTGGTTCGAATTGAAAAGAATATTTTTGTTTTGGATAGACACTATATATGCGGAAACCGAAATTCCCGCGCACAAAGTCGCGGGCGGCCGCTTGTTTGTCTATATTTTGGAAAATTATTTTTAGTTTTTACCCGGTTAAAAATCTTACTTTCAATAAGAATACCGATGACATACGGTGGTGATACAATAAAGATTTTTGTCAGGATAACGCATTGAATCCTACTCGTATTCCGAGTTAACTTGTCACTGGCTAAATCCAATTAACCAATATATTCGCAAAGTCTATTCTTCTAAGACGTGATAAGTTTACTAATTAGTCGATTGCGTATAGTTATTTATAAACTGATCGATCACAATGCTAAACAGTCTCATTATGCCTCCAATTTAAATACCTACTTACTGAAGACGACTCTTGAAATTATAATATAACCCAAAAATAGCTCGTTTATTGTAAGGGATGAAGCCAAATTAACAACAGAACAGAACAGAGTATCATTAAAATGATAATATAATTTTAAGACAATGCTTGCCGCGTAAAATACGCCTACGACATTAAAAACGTTAGCACAATTTAGAAAATACGAAATTTTGTTTTGTTTTATCTTGCTGTCCTTACTTTTGGGATAATGATGTGAGATTTGGTCCGCGATGCCTCATCAAGAAGGCAGTCACCCCTGGCTTGATTTTGATGGTCATGCGAATGTATGAATATATTGGCTTTATGCTGTATCAGTATTTGAGAATATTGGATAAATGTTATGTAATATTTTCCAAGTCTGTTTGGTAATAAAAACTGCCATTGTTCACAAAGGCAATTTGTGTCGGCATTATAACAGAAAAAGTTTTTTAACAAAATAAATTAACTTATTCCTTGGGGAAAATCAGCATCCTTTATTGCGAGTATAAACCACGTTCACACGTAAAGCTCTCCAGAAAAAATAATTTTAGTCTTTGGAGCCTATTATAACTTCTAACAATTAACATTTAGATCCGGCTCGGAGGACCAACACTAAAAGCACCCTCGGAGTTTTTCTGTTTGCTGACAAAATCGTTTCAACACTTACCTCAAATTTGCTTGTAGTAGGATTCATGTCCAGAAGAGAATAAGACGCCACACGATCGCCATTGCCATCGATTATAACCTCGCCAGTTATTCCTGAGGACAAAAGGCCACAATGTACCACACATGACATATTTGAATCATCATCATCATCATCAGCCTATCAAAATCCACTGGTGGACATAGGCCTTTCCAAGAGCGCTATAATATCTAGATAACTCAAACTCAAAATATTCTTTATTCAATTAGGCTTCATAGAAGCACTTATGAATCGTCAATTACAATAAATGATGACTGTACCACCGATTCGGAAGGCATTTTCTGTCGAAAAGAATCAGGAAGAAACTCGGCAGTTGCTCTTTTCTCGCGGAACATATTTATTACAATTATTATTGATACACTCACTAAAGGGCTGTACTTAAAAATATATGTAATACCGTTATAATTTACAAGAAAGTCACAATAATGTTTTTTTATTACTTGATCAATTTACCAAATAAGTTCCCCGACATATAAAGACTCATATAAGAACAGAATAAATTATTAGCTTCGTAAATGAGCTGTATAAAGGCAACGCAGTCATGAGCACAATGATAAATTACTTTAATTCAAGGAAAAAACATTCCAAGTCATCAATGTTAACTGTACGTGTGATATACCGAGTTCACGGCAGTAATGATTCGTTTAGAAGAATTATTACGTAATGAAATGTTTATGCCTCGTGTGAGCGGTCCCATTATTTAACCCGTCAACGAAGAACGCTGTTTTTAGCTAATACAGAGCTATGTGAAGGGCTTAGTAGCTTACTGAGCAGCATATAATAATAATACCCTCCGGCCGTATTCGGCCATGGCGGCCGATCTTACGATCAGCCAGGTACGCAGGATATATCATAGTGCACAAGTGAGTTTGTTTGTTTGAACGTGCTATACTCAAGCACTCCCGGTTTGAATTTAAAAACTTATTTTTGGGTTGGATAGTCCATTTGACGAAGAAGGTTTTAGTTAGAGTAAAACACTATGTTTGCGGAAACCAAAATCTACGACGGAGTCGCGGGCAGCCGCTAGTTATAAGTGTTATAAGTTAGAAAGTCGTTTGCTTGTATGATTTGCTTTGAACTCTGTTGATATACCTGACCTGAGGTCTCAGAGGTTTCTTTAAAATATATCAAGTTGTCAATACCCATGTCTGGTGACATATTGACTTATTCGTAAATGAGTTATGATCACTTCTGGATTGTGCAACTCAGCGCCCCAAGAAACAAGAATTTACGTCTAAAGGTATAATTCATAGCACCGATGGACATCAAAAACTTTGACCGTGGATGCGTGAGGTGGGAAATTACGTAACGTAGTATAAAACGCATTAACGTTTTGGGGGTTGGTTGTCATTCGCGTCCGTGGGTAATTACTCTAGTTTCCCCACACGTGACCCCTGGGTAGTGCTAAACGAATGTCATCATTCCGGTGGTAGGTTTCGACCGTGGCTGGTCACCACCATTCAGGCAAAACCAAGCCGCCAAGCGAGTCCTCTCGTGTTCCGGCTTGATGCCTGAATTAGCCATTTTGGAAATGGAGTCTGGACAGTTGCGTCTCAGAGCGAGCTGGTATCGGTTCGGTAGTGTTTGTTGCACTGGTTGGCTGACCGTGGAGGGTAGCGGGATCCTAAGCACGGTGGTTCCGCTGGCCGACCGCAGTTAGTAGGGGGCCCAAGTAGTAGGTTAGCCACTTATGAAAGGCTGCCCCGCCAACTAGCGAAAAATCCCGGGATGCGCCATCGTGCCGGTTGGCGACCGGTTGCGAGGGCCCGATGGACATCTTCGGGGGGGTTAGGGCGTCCCCGCGCGCTCCAGGCCAGCCAACTGTCGGTGACGCAGCACTGCCTTTCCGCTGGGCGGTAGCTCAGCGATGTCTCGTCCAACTTTCCTTTTCCTGCCTGTCCACTCTACTACTATGAAGGATAAGAAAAAGAAACAATTTAAACAGCGGATGCACTCCCTCGCACTAAAAGTGCACCTTGCAAATATTCGAGGTCTGCACTCAAATCTCAATTCTGTCCATCACCACCTTGAGACCAAAAAACCGCATCTGCTGTTCCTCACGGAGACACAAATCCGATGTCCTGCTGACGCGGCGTATTTGCATTACCCAGGTTACACCTTGGAGTACAATTTTAAACCACACGCTGGCACCTGTCTGTATGCCCGCGATGACATCTGCTGTAGACGTCTCCGTTGTCTTGAGGATTCCAGTTTCTCAGTGCTATGGGTTTTGGTGGACACAGGAATAGAGAAAATTCTCTATGCCTGTGTTTATCGATCGCACGCCGGAAATGTGGAGACGACCAGGTTGTTTCGGTACCTCTCTGACACTGCTGATGCTGCTCAACAGCGATATCCTTCTGCTCAGTTCGTTGTTCTGGGAGACTTTAATGCCCACCACGAAGAGTGGCTGTACCCGTTCCAGAGCACCGACCACGCTGGGAGGGAGGCGTATGCTTTCGCTGTTTCGCAGAATCTCACTCAGCTGGTGAGTGGTGCCACGAGGGTGCCGGACGTTGATGGCCACACTGCGAACTGCTTGGACCTTCTGCTGACTACAGATCCAGACCGTTATCAAGTGGTGATCTCCTCGCCGTTAGGTAGTTCTGACCACTGTCTGGTTGAATCTGTGTCTACCTACTCCCCTGTCAACCAAGATCCTATTGGTACTAGGCGAGTATGGTGATACAAGTCAGCAGATTGGGATGAGATGCGGCATTTCTTTGCATCTTATCCTTGGCGTAGCACTTGTTTTTCTTCAGACGACCCGAGTAGTTGCGCTGAGGCTGTTTCTGGAGTGTTGTGTCGGGCAATGGAATATTTTATTCCTTATTCTGACATTCCACTCCGGAAAAAAGCCCGCCCCTGGTTCACCGCGGAATGTGCTAGTGCTGAAGCACTAAAACAAACCGCTTACCGCGCTTGGGCGGATGCTCGAGCTCGCAAAGCTTCCAATGTCCGGGAACTGAAGAGGCTTTATAACAGTGCTGCGAAGTCTTGTAAAAGGAGTCATCGCAGAGCCCGCTTTAACCACATCTGCCGAGTCGGAGCTAAACTGGCTTCTTATCCATCAGGGAGCAAGTCTTTTTGGTCCCTTGCTAAGTCGGTTGAAGCCAATTTTTGCCAGTCATCCCTCCCGCCACTGCTTAAGCCTGATGGGTCTCTCGCTCACACCGCTAAAGAGAAAGCTTCTTTACTTGCCTCTCTTTTTGCAAGTAATTCTCATTTAGATGCTGCTGGCAACATTCCACCAAAGCTACCTCCTTGCTCTTCAAAAATGTCTGAGATTCGCATTCGACAAAAGGAGGTACTCAAAGTGCTCAGCAATCTTAATATAAATAAAGCGAGTGGGCCTGATGGCATACCAGCTATTGTTTTGCGGAACTGTGCGCCTGAGTTGTCTCCCGTACTGACGCGCCTGTATCGATTATCGATGAGAACCGGTAAAGTTCCGGGGTGCTGGAAGATTGCCAATGTGCAACCTGTACCAAAAAAAGGTAGTCGTGCTGACCCCGCCAATTACAGACCAATTGCGATCACCTCCATACTCTGTAAGATTATGGAGCGTGTACTAAACAATCGTCTCCTGGCGTACCTTGAAGACAATGACCTCCTCAGTGATCGTCAATTTGGCTTTCGCCGCGGTCGGTCTGCTGGGGATCTCCTTGTGTACGCCACACACTTATGGAGCGAAGCCATTGAAAAACACGGTGAAGCACTTGCTGTGTCTTTAGATATTTCAAAGGCTTTCGATAGGGTTTGGCACGATTGTCTGGTAGGCAAGCTTCCATCGTTCGGAATAGGACCTACTCTTTGCAACTGGATTGCGGATTTCCTGAGGGGTAGATCGATTCGAGTTGTCACTGACGGCACCTCATCTGATCTACTGGGCGTTAATGCCGGTGTCCCTCAGGGCTCCGTTCTCTCCGCGACTCTATTTCTGCTCCACATCAACGATCTATTAAATATGCCCGGTATCTTTGGGTACGCTGATGACAGCACAATCACGGAGAGGTACTTGTCCGATGCAAGGTCCGGATCTCTCGTACAATCTCTCAGAGAGGAGATGATTGAGAGAGTGAATGGGACCCTTGAGGCTGTGTCCCGCTGGGGCATTGCTAACTTGGTTGCATTTAATCCCTCCAAAACACAGGCGTGTCTCTTTTCGGCAAAACGGAGTGTTTTAAATCTGACTCCGACTTTCCGGAATGTAGCCGTGCCGATAACCAACCGCCTTGAGCTCTTGGGTTTGAGCATCTCACCCAAATTAAATTTTGGCCAATACATCGAGTCGATTGCTAAGACTGCTGCCAAAAAGCTGGGTATCCTAAATAAGGTGAGACGATACTTCACTTCCGAGCAGCTTCTGTGCCTTTATCGGGCCCAGATTCGCTCGTGTATGGAGTATTGTTGTCACCTCTGGGATGGCTCAGCCCGCTATCAGTTAGATGCACTTGACTCGTTGGAGAGCCGTGCTAAGAGACTCATTGGTGATGACTCACTGACCGAGACTGCTTTGCAAAGCCTTGTCCATCGTAGACGTGTGGCGTCTTTGTCAGTGTTTTATCGGCTGCATTTTGGTGAGTGTGCGTCGGTCTTACATGACCTTATTCCTCCAGCTCCCTTCCGCCTTCGGACAACTAGACGCGGTGAGGGCTTTCACCCTTACATTGTTAATATTCCTCCTTCTCGCACGAAGCGTTTTGCTTCATCTTTCATAATGCGAACTGCTAAGGAGTGGAACTCTCTGCCGTGTTCTGTGTTTCCCGAACGTTATAATTTGGATGTCTTCAAGACTAGAGTGAACAGGTATCTACTAGGCAAGCGTGCTCCATCTTAGGCCTCATCTACACTTTCCATCAGGTGTGATCGAGGTCAAATGCAAGCCTATCTTAAATAAAAAAAAAAAAAAAAAAAAAAAAAAGTTTTACCGTATCGGTGTTTGAACTCAGTTCCGTTTTAATTTCCGAAAATGCTATGGTCAGATTTAATGACATTTATAGATGGTATTATGATTAAGGTATAATTTTTTGATGTTACTTAGAAGTAACAACTGTCTTCTTAAGAAGATATGTGGTCATTGCTATAGATTATGATTTTGTTGCATTAAAACACACATGTAGCGACAGCTATATGTGCTTAACTTTATGACATCGGCATATTGCCTAAGATTTTAGAAAGTGATTTTTATCAATCACACTCAAAATTCTTTTAAATCTCATGTTTAAGATTTTTTTTAATACGGTGCTAATTAATTCTATACTATCATCAGTACCATTAATTATTATTGGCATACCTAACTCTGTATCTCTCTCTCAACCGAAAATGAAAAATACTGTCGCAATTATTATGTAACTGTTTATATTAAAAGAAGAAATAAAAACATAATAAAAAAACATCGGTCTCAATGTAGATAAGTAGTCTGGCCAAATATTTTCAAACAAGTTGTAAAGTGCAATTTATTCCAAGATTGCTGTATTATTTTGATGGTCGGCTCAGACACGCAATTATCTGGATAAATGGCTGTTCACGACAATTAATTAATTTATAAGGACAAGATAGGAAGGACTTTTTCCTTTAAAATTAATAGGAGTCTGGCAACTTTTCGGATTTAACTATTTAATTTGATTAAGTTTTAATACTTGGTAATATCGCCAAAAGGCTTATAGTATTTCTCATTTTAAACTTTGATGACACTTACCCGCTTTTATTACACTTGCTACTTTCAGGGAAAATATCATTATTTCCAATATAAATTCTGTTGAAGATATTAATAATTAAAGCTGAAGCTTTGTAAAAACAGAGAAACAAACAAGATACTAAAAAACAAAGATACTAATAAACGAACAAAGTATTTAGCGTTGTTATATTTAGTATCACCCGCGTCCCGGGGGAACTACTTCCCGTACCGGGATAAAATATAGCCTATGTTACTCTGGGTGAATGTAGCTTTCCAACAGTGAAAGAATTTTTCAAATCTGCCAAGTAGTTTCGGAGCCTATTCAATTCATACAAACAAACAAACAAACAAACAAAAAATCAAACCTTTCCTCTTTATAATATTAGTATAGATAGATAGTATAGGTAGATTAACCAATTAACCATACCTTGAAAAGTCCTGTTCCACATATTCTTAATAACTGCAGCGCCATCTAGCGGCCCCGTCTTGTTATTAGATTGCTGGAGAGTGTCGTTAAGCGCCAACGCGTACAGAAGCACCGCATCATAGAATGCTGCCACGAAGGTAGAAACAACTTCTCCCTTGCCGAATGTGTAGTTGTATTTCGTCGCGGCTAGCTGTTTTACCTGCGAAAATTAGTGGAAGTGTCTTTAAATTACTACGGTTATGGGATTTAGATTTATTTTTATCAATAAATTTAAAAGTTTTTTCTGAATTGTAATGGCTGAAGCGGCAAACGAGCGTACGGGTCGCCTGAAGGTAAGCAATCACCGCTGCCCATAGACATCCGCGACACCTGAGGTATCGCCGACGCCTTGCCGGCCTTTAGGACCCCATACCCTCCCCAACTGAGCTTTGGCAATCTTACTCACCAGCAGACACATAGCACATAAATTACTAAGTGCTCTTTCACTGTAGTCTTCTGTAAGGTGAAAGAACTTCCCCAGACGAGCGGCTCATTCTATTGGAAGTTCCACTAAGCTCTACCTCTCACAAAAGTAGTAATAATAATACGAAACCCTCTACTACATCTATAAACACTATAGTATACTGTAACCAAAACAAGACAAGAAAATTATGACTAAGTATGCCGCAGTTGTTTCAATCTAAAGATAGCACTAGACTTAAGAAAACTTCTATGACATTTAATGTCTTTAGTTTTAGCATTGTTCTAGTGAATCCTCCAAATAAGTAAATAAGCCTTGAAGTCGCAACGCTATAAACCTTCTAGATTAAGTTACTAACAATGCAAGTTGTCCTTTGACTTTAAGGACAACACAATGCAATACAATACAAAAGCAAGAGTAGGTGTATACGGTCAGCCGCGTTAAGGTAAACATTTGCAGTTCAAAAGTAGCCCTTATTCCCCTGGCATAAGGACGGTACAAAGTCCTTTGACGTGCTTGCTGTACATCTTAGAACCAAGTAGAGGTTTATATTCGCCACACGTTTTAAGCTATTCATCACTTTCTGCCACTGAGGACACTTTAATTATCTCGAGTTGTCTTTGAAATATTGTATTAGACTTAGAGATAATCCTCTTTATTTTGTTTAGCAAGAAGAAAACTATCATTCATTTGCTTTCGTCGAACAATTTTCTAACATAGCCTTTAAATATGCATAAAAGGAAAGATAAGCAGATCTCAACCTTTTTGAATAATCAATTTATATTTATCGAATTAGACACTAATTTAAGAATTACAAAATTAAGAAAAACAATGTCCAGCCGGAACATGAAGATCGGGGTTCCATCCTCGCCAAGACTAAAACAGGAACCTTCTTTGTCGTATGTTCAATTATCAACAGCCCATTAACCTTTTCTATTGAAAAGAGATCGATCCTTATAGTGGAACTCCACCAATGCTAAGATGTGTGCTGTGGAGCGGAGATGTGTTGTCAGCAGCCAATAGGATGTTGCCCTAGCACGTGATCAATCACAGCTTGAAATCCTATTGGCTACTAACGACACAGCGCGCAGCACACAGCTTAGCTTTTGTAGAGAGACGAACTTCTTAGCTATCCATGGATCCTCCATGCGGGTGCCGGGTCCATCGCGTGGAACAGAGAGGAATGTCAGTCGGCGCTTGAGACTTTCGACCCAGCGTGTAGGCTTAAGGGGCCCCTTTATAGTATACTAACGATATCCACCGATGACATTCCTCTCCCTTCCCTGGTTGGGAAGGGAGTATTTAGTACGAGCCGAGTAAAGCGGCTTTTGAAAACTCTACCTACCTTATCTGAAAACTCCAGATACTCATGGCTCTCTGGTGCCGGACTGGTGACGGTGAGAACGGCGCTATATGCTCTTCTCGCTCGCTCATTGCGCTCGTCCGTGTCATTGGCTACCTTCCAGGGTTCTTTTGAAGACGCTGATGCCAAACTGCAAGAGAAATTATGGTAAATTAGACCCTATTCGTACAAAAATAAATAAATAAATTCCTTGGAATAACACACCAATTGCCTAGCCCCAAAGTGAGCTCAAAGCTTATGATATGGATACTAATAGACGGAAAGATATACTTCTGTACATTTTATTAACAACCATGACTTAAGTACAAGTGCCGTTATTCATGACACAAAGTAACATTTGCCCCTAGCAGCATTTGAACCCGGTCATTCGTAGCCCGGTTCTTTGACCACTAGCTAGACCAACGGGCCTTGCAAAATCACATTTTATCAGCGATTCACATTGACAAAATTTTTCGTCTGGTTAATTAGGGTTCTACTCATAAAAACCAACAGTTGAAAAGTTTGGATGGTGCTAGTTTGTCGAATAGAACTGAGCAAAATTACACTGCCTGCGAAATTCAAATTCAAAGAAAACTGGAAGTTAAAATCATCCTCACAGAATTCCGGAATAGAAAGGTAAGTATCTAAAGTGTTCCGCTTCTTCGTGTTACTTTTATTATAAGTTTCCTGTTGGTATAAAGTTAACGGTACTATCTGTTGAAATGCTTTTCTTAGTCTGTCTGCAGTTCTCTCAAGTTTGCCTTATCTTAAAAGAAAACTAGGGAACCGCCCCGGCTTTGCACGGGTACAACTAAAATGTTCAGTGTATCTTCAACTAAATTCTGCATGAATGAAATGTACACAAGCTTTTCCTTAGATAACTGTAACTGTTTAAAAAAAATTGCATGGCGGACACTTTCTTTGTTTAAAATGTTTAAGCAAGGGACTGTTTTAACTATGAAGTGAAGAATAAGCCAGTCCATAAACCACTTAGTTAAACGGTAAAAAGTGCTACAGCATAGCAACTTAAGTAATATTTTCCTTTTAAAGAGGCAGTTAAGATAGTCGCCGTTAAGCTTACTTAAGAAGAAAAACGAAAGAAAACATAAGAAGCCAAGATAAAATTGCGCTGAATAATTAGCATTTAAGGTAATAAATGAAAATCCTCTTTGTGACCAGAAACTTTTCCAGCCTCTTATGATAAACACTGATTTAAATAAGATTTTTGAGGAACTCGATGGCGCAGTGGTTAGCGCACTCGGCCTGCGGTTGCTAAAGTTAAGCAACGTTGGCAGATGCCAGTCACCGGATGGGTGACCGAAAAATTACATCTCGAGCTCTTCCGTGCTTCGGAACGCACGTTAAGCCGTTGGTCCTGCGCCTGATCTCTCTACGGTCGTGTCAGACTGTCCCACCGAATTATGAGAGTGAAGGAATAGGTAGTGCACCTGTGCATGCGCACTCACTTGAGCACTATAATATATCCTGCGTACCTGGCTGTTCGTAAGATCGGCCACCATGGCCGAATACGACCGGAGGGTATATATATATAAATAAGATTTGCAGTCGTGTTTTATTTATTCAACAGATTGAGGAAGGAAAGCATAAATATTTCATGGACCGAATACTCGGTATTACATGTGGAAGATGAGATTTTAGAGCATGCAATTTGTATGTAGAACCTCTGTTTGGAATAATGTTTCATAATGTACGTGTGTTCCTAATTGCGTATAAACCCTCCAAAAAGGTGTACCTCATTATTCAAACGTTCTGGAGTAATGTGAAACAAACCCTGGAAAAATCTAATTTGTAGAACTTCTGAATTTTTTTCCTACTCTGCCTTTCATAACGTAAAGTAAGTTAACTTATGCAGTAAACCAAACAAACGATTGCAATGTTAATATTACGTAAGTCTTATCCAAAACTAGCGGCCGCCCGCGATTCCGTCCGCGTGGATTCCGGTTTATCTATACTTATATATAAAGCTGAAAAGTTTGTTTGTATATTTGTTTGTTTGTTTGAATGCGCTTATCTCAGGAACTACTGGTCCGATTTGAAAAAATATTTTTGTGTTTGATAGTCCATTTGACGAAATCCACGCTAGTCCATTTGACGAAATCCACGCGGACGAAGTCGCGGGCGGCCGCTAGTACTGTCATATAAGTTAAATTCCTCGACAATTGGACTTTCAAACAAACATAGGTATCTTTTATGTTAGATGATCCTCTTTATACGAAACTTTTACCACACCTCTGAAAATTACGCCAAAAATATTCCTCCAAAGTACGAGAGGAGGGAATTCTGATAACACTCAACAATACAGTCAATTTTCTATGCACAAAGGAAAATGCAACCATAAACGTTGATGGGGCCGTTATCCAACATTATTGAATAAAGTGGTGGAGCCCAATATTTGCAAGATAACCATTCCAGCTGGGTAAATGTGTCTGAAAATGTCCTCATA
Source organism: Nomophila noctuella (assembly GCA_958496325.1). Lineage (NCBI taxonomy): Eukaryota > Metazoa > Arthropoda > Insecta > Lepidoptera > Crambidae > Nomophila > Nomophila noctuella. The sequence goes on from OY292501.1 coordinate 5,186,404, forward strand.
GAAAGATATCTATTTTATGCAATGTAAAGTTGAAAATTAGTTGGATTTATCTAACTGCACTAATTATTAAAAGAGGAAACGTTGTATGTTTGTAATGAATACTAATATAATAAACTATTGATCAGACTTAGATTATCTTTTTACAATTATTGACATTTTAGATTGCTATAATATCCTAAATAAATATAAAATATAAAATATATCCTAATAAATCTATATAAATATTATACAAGGGATAAAAATACAGAACAATACAAGTAATAGCGCTAACCACTGCGCCATCGAGCTCCTCAAAAACGAATGATAAAGTGGGCAGTAATAAATCAGTAAACTTTGGATGGTATTTAATCAGACAAAGGTTCTCTTCAAAGAGTATTTCTGTAATTTATTCTTAAACAGCATTACGTAGAGGTATGTATTCCAGTACATTCTACGCACTCAGGTCGCATTAAAACACCACTCAACCCGTTGGTATCAATTACCCAGCCCAAAGATGTTCCCATCCCTTCACCCTTTAGTAATCTAGCTGCATTATTTGTGCTTAATGAGAAATGAACTTGAAGCTACTAGTAGCATAATATTCGCACGAAAACCTGCTGTGCTTTATCTGTGTTTAATGAGAAATGTACTCGAAGTCTAGTAGCATAATATTCGCACGAAAACCTGCTGTGCTTTATCTGTGTTTAATGAGAAATGTACTTGAAGTCTTGTAGCATAATATTCGCACGAAAACCTGCTGTGTAAACGTGTTTTGAAAAGCGTTCGTAGAAAAGTATCTATTCTAGTTTTCTAGAAAAAATATTTTAACGCCTCCCGGCCGTTTTTCGACCAGGCGGCGGATCTTATGATCAGCCAGTTATATTATAGTTCACAAGTGAGTGCACTAGTGCCTTCCCAAGCACGAAGAAGCTCGAGATGAACATTTTCGGTCACCCATCCGATGACTGGCCTCTGCGAAAGTTGCTTAACTTTGCAATCGCAGACCAAGCGCGCTAACCGCTGCGCCATCGAGCTCTTCAAAAAAGAATAATAAAAGTAGGCAGTAATAAATCACTAAAATTCAGAGGGTATTTATTCAGACACATGCACACATCGCTACTTAAACCCTCTTCAAAGAGTATTTCTGTAATTCATTCTTAAACAGCATTACGCAGAGGTATGTATTCCAGTACATTCTACGCACTCAGGTCGCATTAAAACACCACTCAACCCGTTGGTTTCAATTACCCAGCCCAAAGATGTTCCATCCCTCCACCCTTCAGTAATCTAGCCGCATTATCTCTGTTTAATGAGAAACAGTTGAAGTTAAATGGGACGCAAGTTTGACGCGCGGCCTGAATATTAATTCGACAGAAAAAAAGGAAATTTCGGACAGTGCTGTAAAGAGTTTTCGAGTTTGGAACTCGTTAAGTTTTGAACTCGAAAATATGTACAAAGTCATTGTTTTGAGCGAGCTTAGCATCAATATTTCAATTCAAAAGTTGAAATTGGTGGTAGGGTCGTCATTTTGTAATTTTCTAACAATTAATAAGTGCTTCTTAAAAAATAATTAATATTATTATCTTTCAAAAAGCACACAATATAGTAAAATAATAAGGAACGGCTTCTTAAGTTATAGTATAACTAGCGGCCGCCCGCGACTCCGTCCGCGTGGATTTCGGTTTCAAAAGCCTAAAGCCTTCCTCGCCAAATGGACTATCCAACACAATTTTTTTTTTCAAATCGGACCAGTAGTTCCTGAGATTAGCGCGTTCAAACAAACAAACAAACCAACTCTTCAGCTTTATATATTTGTATAGATAAATAAATATTCTAAAGGGTTGAATCGTACAAAAAATTCAGAAGATAAGCTCTGGTCGCACGGACTTTACCCTTCTCTTGAAACCTTGTGTTTTGCAAGAACCTTTCCGATTTTAAAGCATTTGCAAGGGGTATTTTTAGGGTTCCGTAGCCAAAATGGCAAAAAAACGGAACCCTTATAGATTCGTCATGTCTGTCTGTCTGTCTGTCTGTCTGTCTGTCTGTCTGTCTGTCCGCCAGTCTGTCACAGCCACTTTATTCCAAAACTATAAGTACTATACTGTTGAAACTTAGTGAGTGGATGTATTCTGTGAACCGCAACAAGGTTTTCACACGAAAATAGAAAAAAAATAAAAAAAAGTGGGGGGTCCCCATAGTCAGAACTGAAATTCGAAATATTTTTTTTCATTGAACATATACGTGTGGGGTATCTATGGATAGGTCTTTAAAAATTATATTAAGGTTTCTTATATCACTTTTTTCTAAAGTGAATACTTTGCGTGACAGACCCTTCCAAAGTGGAAAAAAGTGTGTCCCCCCCCTCTAACTTCTAAAATAAGAGGATGATAAAACTGAAATAGTTATATAATGTACATTACCATAAAAACTACCAACGAAAATTAGTTCGAACGAAATCTATTCAGTAGTTTTTTTAATACGTCAAAATAAAATTTGTACGGAACCCTCAGTGCGGGAGTCCGACTCGCACTTGGCCAATTTTTTTTATGATTAAAATACGGTACGTTTGTAATATATTCATGATTATTTTTTCGGTAAATAAAAATAATGAGAAAATGGAAGGAATTCGTAATTGTATTGTGATTAAAATAAATTCAACCAACACTATTGTTCAAAACCATGAATACTAAATTGTATACGATAAATTAAAATCTTTGTCATTCTGTCCGTATTTTGTAGGCTGTTGGTTTCAAAGTTTGCGTGAAGACCGTTTAGTAAAGTTGTGGGCGTGAAAATATGTTTTTGATTACGGGTTGTGCGGAAATAAGCCAAAGGGTTCTTGAATATACTTTGTACATTGAATTAACATTTTATCATGTAAACCTTACGTTTTCTTCTATATTGTCTGTATATTTTGGTACTAGCGGCCCCCTGAATTTCGGTTTCGGCCAACATATTGTTATACTATAGCTTAAAGTCTTCCTCGAATAGTGGACCATCAAACACAATCAGTTTTTTTTTCCAGTTTTAAGCAGTAGTTTCAAACGTTAGCGTATTGAAACAAACAAACAAACAAACTCTTCCAGCTTTACTCTAATATAGATTTGTTCGTTAACAAGTTTACTAAAGGTAATGAAAACCGTTTCAGTAATTGGCTTGTAGGCCGAAATTGTATTCTTGAACTAACAAGCCGTGGGTTGGCTTATTGAAAATTACTTATATACCTTCTAACAAAACATGAAATATAGACAGCCAGAATAAATAAACCGAAGATAAAACTAAATTGGTGTTATTGTGGGAAGTTGGTTATTTTAGCAAGAGGTCGTTTAATCCCTGCTGTTCGTAGGTACGTACATGAGCACCAACATGTATACAAACACATTCAAATTTGAATTTTAATGCTTTGACATTAGAGTCTATGTGTATACATGTTGGTGGTCATGACTATTCTAGTCTGGATGTTCTACATAGTATATATTCATAATATGTAATTCCACTGTTGGTTCTGACATTCGTAATAAAAATGCTTAAGCGACATGAAAATGTTTGCCGAACATTTTTCCCTCAATTCAATTTCTAACCTCAAATATCCAACTGCACTAAAAATATACAAACTCAACACACAATTTCAAAATATAAGCCACGTCGTCTGGATTCGACACAGTCATAAAGAATGCTTCTAACACAAGGGTTAGGAAACTGTCCGGGATACTTTACAACTCCATCTATTCAAGTTTCAGTTTACAACTGGAAAGTGTGTGAAATCGAACCTTCAACTATTTCTTTAAGATCATATATCTTTAACTGAGATTGCTTCTATTTTTCACTAATGGTCTATTTTAAATGTTTATCCACTGAAAGTAATCAACCAGCCTATTAATATTCCCCTGCAGGGCAAATGCCTTCATCGTTTTAAATTGTTTTCGTTACAAAGATGGCAATCAGCTCAGTCACCAAGCTTACCAAATGCGAGTTGCTCACAAACCCGGGATGTGCTCGGAAAAACCGGCGCAAATTTCGCCTTGAGACCACTGACCCGGTATTTGAACCACAAGATCATCGAAATTATGACCTGCACGATTGCACAGTCAGATTAAAATGGCTGTGAAGCCGTGAGACAAACTGGACGGGATCCTATACCAATCAAAACCAAATGCAATAACCGTGGATCGTGGTGCAAACGTGTTCTGCCTAAATCGGTACAAAGTGCTCAGACGAAGTAGTATTGCGGATTGACTTCTATAAGCCCAGAGATGGAGAAAAACGTTTTGCCAACCACAAAAGCTAGCTTTTCTTTACTCCAAATTGCATTCAGGTGAGTGATTTTTTTTTATTTATCGGCCCGCCCCGGCTTCGTATGGGTGGGTGCTTCTAAAATTATCAGTGTTTTTTTACTGAAGTATCTTTTCTATAATGTATGTTTTATACACATAAAACCTTCCTGTTACATTAGTCGATCTAATAAAAATACTGCATAAAAATCATAATTGCGTAGTTTTTAAGAATAAGCATTCATAATGACAGAAACTTTTATACTATATAATGATTTACAGCCCGGTAGCCTAGTGGTAAGTCTCTTCACAGGCGTGAGGTTGGCGGTTCGAATCCGGTCAGGCATTCACCTTTGAATAATCAAATATTTATGTGTGTTATTTCATACCAGCTAAACGGTGAAGCGAAAACAACGTGAGGTAATCAACACACTACGAGTAAGTGTGTTCAACGAAGAAGGCAATGGCAAACCACTCCATTAAAATTGCCAAGAGAGTTGTTGTGTGTTTCAATTCATGTAATGAAAACGACCCTCTGTAATGAGGAACACGATTCAAGAAGGGGGAATCATAAATAATAATTACTTGAGTTCTTTTATGTTATACACATTTGATAAAAAATACCTATTTGAAAAAAATAGGTACTCTTTCCAGAGTACCTAAAACACCAGACAACAGCTGCCAGAACCATTAGCAATTTCCAAGAAAATCTTCGTCTGGCTTGAAAAGGTCCTTCGAATCAAACCAGGATTGTATGTAGATCCAAACGACTTAGCCTCCGTTATGCGGAGGCAATATAAAAGGGTTCAGATATTCAATGAGAACATCCCGAACAATACCAAAAGTAGTCCTTACTTTGTTTTATTAAGATCTTCCCGAGCCACATAATAACGCAACGGAATAGTTGAATTTTCGACTTAGATGAAAATAGGGCCAATCATTTTATATGCCTCCTACTCCTTGAGTCGTATCCTCCTTACTGAGGGTTGTGATCATTGTTTGAAATGAAATACCAGTAAAAAAGTAGAAGGTAAAAGTAAGTAATAATTATTATTTCTCCACACAGATCTTTGGCAAAAATGGAGTTGTTTGAACCGCCCACCTCACTCATACGAAGCGGTGCTCTTACCACTAGGCTACCGAGCTATTAATCATAATTACATCTTTACCTAAATCTCCGAATCAAATAAAAAGAAAAAAGAAATCTACAATTTTAATTTCACAAAACATGTACTTGTACTATTAAGTGTATTTATTATCAATACCAAATTGTGTGATAATCTGTTCATTTAATAGCTTCAAAATGTTTACTTCGGTATTTCGCAAACTAACCTTCAAAATTGATAACATTGTTTAGCGACGCCTGGACAAATTACTTGCGAATACCAGAGTAAATTGCTTTATGATATTAAAAGGAATCTTTAGGTTGCTCAGCAGTTTTATAATCTAACATTACTTTTTCTAAAAGCATAATAGATGAATACTTTTTCTACAAGAGTCAAAAAGAGTTATTCTGAAATTTAACTTTAACGCTCTTCTAGTCGGTAATTTTTAGTTTCATGTATAGTTGACTTTTAATAAATATTTTATTACTATAAATAAATAAATTGAATTGAATTGAATTACTATTTCATAATTTACTAGAATTTAAGATAAGATAATAAATAGTTCAGACAACTTATACTTCGACAGGCCCGTTGGTCGAGTGGCTAGAGACCCTGGCTACAAAACCAAGGGTGGCGGGTTCGAATCCCGCTAGGGGCAAATGTTTGTGTGATGAACATCGGCATTTGTACTCGAGTCATGGATGTTTATAAAAGTATTTAAGTATGTCTATCCGTTCCTTAGCTTCCATAGTACAAGCTTCGAGCTTAGTTTGGGGCTAGGCAATTGGTGTGTTAGTCCAAGACATTTATTTATTTATTTATCCTGTTTTAATTCACTGCACAAACGAGGGTAATCTTTTGACGTACAAAAAAAACTGATACTTACTTGGAAAACAGTTCGATGTTGAAGAACACGTATTCTCCAGATGACACCATGTTGAGGTCGTCTGCTGCCAGCATGATCTCCCTGACTGTACTTGGGTTAGCACAAACCACCACAACTGTAACAAAAATAATCATAAATTTAGAAAATTATTATTAGAATTATTAGAACTTCATGGTTCTATTCAATTCAATTCCGTTTATTCATAACAATTTACATTGTTTCGAACATAATTATAAATATAAATATAAAAAAAACACTTTAATAATTACATAAAATTACAACAAAGATCATAACTTATTAAAATTACATTAAAATCCGTATCAATCATTAACAATTAAATAAGTAAATTATGTCTTCAAAGTTCATGGTATTATTATAATCTATATAATGTTTAAAAATAAAAATGTCAATTTTAATTTTTCTTACTTAATACCTTTGTCCAATATTACCTATCTCATTCTATCTTTAAATTCATCATGGTGGGCTTAGGGGGACAGCACATAAAGTGGCGATCGCAATAAGCCAAGAATGGTAGCAGTGAAAGTGGAATCATTAAGCTAGTCATACAATACTTAAAAAAACAACTGTGCCGGCATAGAAGATACTCCATATTTCGAGGACTCAGGCGATTCGGACCACTACATAGCTGGGACCGTGGTCCCAGTTGCCTATTAGTTTAAATTATTTATTTCGCCACGCGAGTGGGACCACCCATAATTTAAACTACAATACCATTGTTTAAGTTTCTGATTTAGTACAGTTAAACAGATTATGAAATAACTTTAAAGATTTGATAAAAAATTATTTCTAAACAAAATACGCACAGGCAAAAATACCTTAACTTGTTAAAAATTTACCTGACATATTTTTCTGTATTTCATATCCTTAATGTATTCGTATGCGTCTGAACTTAGTAAGACACATTTCCTGCACACAAATAAAGTTATCAAAATGGAAGAAGCCTTGGGAACTTTAGAAAATGTTATGCATATTTTTACGACGTAGTAAACTTCGGTACGTAACATCAATAAAACCAATTGGATTGGCTCCTATAAAATGTATTTCACGCATATTATTGAATGAATCTTACATAACATACTAAGCATGTTTTTTATCAGTTTTAAGCTCATTGTAACAGCCCTTTGAACCAGAATAAAATTGTCTTATTATATTTGTTTGTGACTTTCAGAAAGTACATATGTTTTCTAAAAGTCCTTTTTCGTCTTCAGTGATTCGTCATACGCTGTAGAATTCCCTCAATACGGGATTTTTTGACGGTTGAACGCCGTGGATTCTAAATGTGAATTAATTTAAATGTTTTCGCAAACCAAATATAAATTTAACATACGAATCTAAAAATAAACACATTGAATTTCAAACAAGGCTGACGGAGTTGTCTATTAACGTTTATCGTATGCTAAAAAGCGCTTTGGTGGTAAGCGTATCTTCCCACATTTTGTTAGAAGGTCAGAAAGCAACGTTCATTGTGTTTTATCGTTCACCATGCAACAGGCTGACAATGAAGATGATCTAAATGTCCCGTTAGCTATATTATAGTATTTTTACATGAGCAATAAAAAGAGAAATAGCAATTTTAGCCCCTTCAGTCGTTTTGGAAACCCAAGTTTGGAAACTGGTTTCCTACATGTATTTTTTTATAAATTTGTACAATGCAGGCGTAGACACGTCGATCTTCGGTCGCGTTTTCCGCCTAGTGTGTTTCAAGTGGTAGAGCCATGCTGTTTAACAGCATGAATGGGCCGGCTCGTCCGGGGAAGTACCACCCTCTCACATTACATCAGCGTGAAATAATAGTATCTACTATTATGTTTCGTCTGGTTTGTGAGTGTGCCGGAGGCCCATACCTCTTTTAAAAGGCCGGCAACACATCAACGATACCTCTGGTGTCGCGGATGTCCATGGGCGGCGGTGATTGCTTACCATCAAGCGACCCGATAGCTCGTTTGCAGCCTCTGCCATAACAAAAAAAAAACTATACTGAGCATTGAAAACGAAAATGCTAATTTTGCCTTCACACCAAAAGTAATACATCTATCAGAGTATGATGCACAAGTTCTCGATGCGATGAATCCGCATGCATATTGATGTTATCATGCATGCTTCAGATGGTTTCCACTTCGCGATATTTGAATTTTAATGAGATTTTTCGCTGAACAGGTAATACATTGATACGTCTCGCGCACATGAGTATCATTTTATTCAAGACTTCGCTCTTGTGAATTACTTTTGTTAGAACTTCAGGTTCTTTATGTATTTCATATTTTTTCCATTTAAAGGAATATCTATATAGGCGTTATGCCTACCATATACCGGATAAGTAATATTTTGTTTCGAGGAATATGCCGAGTTGTTAAGTGTATTGATATTTTTTTATTACCAATTATTTAAAACCCATTATAGAAAATTTATTTAACATTATTGATTCTGGCAAAATTAAATTGGAGGTACCATAATATGGTACATTTTCAATTGCCGCCGCGAGTAATTTTGTAAAGGACAATGAGTATTGTTTAATAGTGTCACTGACTACATTATGCGGCAGATACTATAGGCTCTTTTGATCTGTACCTACTAACCGCATTGATTAACATATTATATTAATATTTCTCCCATATAACAGCCGACAGTCAAATTCATAGTAAACCTATGGTACCCGAACCTTCATTGCATTTAAATCATTCTAACACTGAATTAAGCGAACATTAATATGCAAACCTCGATCACCTATCGAGATATAATAGGGAAGAATCGATAAATATGATCCATGTCAGTTTTAATTACGTTGTAAAATGTTTAATTGGTATTCCCTGCTTATGCATTGAATAACAAATACAACATTATAACTTTTGAGATTGATTTATGATCTGATGCCAAAATTGTTTTATGTTTGTGTTTCTTTGTCGAAAAAAAACAGAGGTCAGTAACATACTATGTATAAGACATTACTTACAAACATGATCAGTTGGTTGTTAATATTATTACTTATTAAGTTTTAGATATAGTGATATATTATCATATCTGAAAATAATGATAAAGGAGTAATGATAAGTCTATGAACGAGTTCCCACAAACAATCATATTATTAGGACACAATTGGCGACACATGATACACTCTTTATATCCCTAGAGAGAATCTTTTACTCTATTCTACATTGTGAATCTGTCCCTTATTCAGTAAATGCAATGAGAGACAACAGAACGTGCCGCACGGACCCATCAAACAGAAAAGGTCAAGATAATTTTTTGTACCCTCCAGAATGGTTTTCGGCAGTAAAATATTCATTCCCTTGCTCGCTGACGGCTATTGTCTTGTTCTTGATTGTTTTATTTTATTTAAGCTTTGAACTTCTTTTATCTGTGTCCTTATTGTACTGTTGCTTTTGATTTTGCTCGTACTGAATTATTGTTGCCCTTAAGGCGATCTTTTGCCTCACTTGTATCAGAAATTCTAATATTTCTAATACTGATAAATAAAACAGATAATTTCAGAGGAGACATGGGCAGACCTACCCACGTGTAATTTCAGTGCCTTTGAGGGGACTTACAGGGTTGTTACTAAAACCATGGCACTTTAACAAATTATACTTAGATACAATTCTGTAGTTAGGTCACCTTATGGTAAGAAACATCGATGATACATTGCCAGTCTTTAACATCTTTAAAATTTCATGTCTTCCCAGGTTCGTTTTAAATACCTTTTTGAGTAACAGAAACATACATACGAGACTCATCTGAGTTTATAAGGAGTAGTTTTTGATTAACTCTAACAACTATTCCAATCTGCAGGAAAAAAGTTTGATCTCAAATACACAAAAAACTCTAAAATTACAAAATTAACTTCAAGGTTATTATTCTCCTACGGTGAATGATAATTGTATGATTTTGATACGCCCTTAAATAAACTATTTCCAGACACTACTTCACTAAAGAGATACTGAGCCAATCATGAAGTGTGGGAATCTTTGATCTTCCAAAGTTTAATTTCAAGGGCTACTCCCACATACAGCCATTTTACGGCCTACGACCTACGTCAGATGTAATTCAATTTAAGGGTGCTTCAGCTGGGGTTATTTTAAGTTATTTATTGATTAATGAAAGTTTACAGAAACAAGTGAGCTGGCAAAGTGATTAACTAAATATAGACTTTTTGTTTACATATACAGTGGGTACAAAAGTATACAAATCTTCTTATGATCGGAATTCTCTGCAAAGAAGGTTGTCACCAATCTTTTGTCAGTATTCGAAAGTCAAGAGAGATGCGTCTTATTTTTAGGATTGAACCCGCAACCTCTTGGTCTAATACTCAACTTCTTGACTTCTAAACGGGTCGTCAAATGCATACATAGTTTACATTGTAAGTACTTTAAGTTCACACAAAGCTACATAGTAACTACCCTTAATTTTACTGCTAGGAGTATTAGCTTTCAGGGACATCCATTGGAGTAAAACTTGCCGTAAATTCAGGAACATCGTAAACGTTGAGATATTTGTGGCAATTTGGAGAAAAGGGTTCGTAACAGAACCACGAATGTCGCATGCGGTTACGTTAATGAGTTTAATAAGTAGGCCCAAAAGGGTTGTGGCTCATTACTGTTTAGTAAAGGGATTTCTGTCTACTTTACAATATATAAAGGTAAATAAATTCGTGTTTGAAAGACGGAGAGGAATGCAATGAAAATAAATTATGAGACAAAACACAATACCTACACCATCTTGTTTAAGGGTCAATTAGAGCAGACTCTATAATAATATTATAAGCTTTACATACGAGCACTATAGACATATACAATTATACATACAAACAAATTCTACATAGGTAGGTAGGTTCTACATACTAACTCTAAATAAAATAGATGTTTTTAGCCTCAAATATAAGTAAAAGTATTACTTATTAATGTCCCACCGCAGGGCAAAGGCCTCCATCATTTGAAATCATATTATTTTCGATCAAAGGTGGGTTTCAGCATAATCACAACGATTGCCAAATGCGGTTTGGCGATCACAAACCCGGGCTGAGTTTAGAAAAGTCAACTCGAATTTTGCCCGACCGAGATCGAACTCGAATCGAACTTAGGACCTCGAAACCACGACCCGGCACCGAAACCACTAGACCGAGGCGTTTAAAACTGAAGCAAATATACATTAATCACGATACTTTCAAGAAAGGGTTAAAGTAGCTCGCAGTTAATTTTTCCACCATTTTCCGCACAACAATTTCAGCTATACATAAATCAAAAGGCCACTTCTATAACCGGTTTAATCCAGCTACTGAAAATTGCGGGAAATCGCATTAAAATTCCTGTGTCCTCGACCAAAGTCGATGCACAAGATTGGATGCGTCATCAATATGCATAAGACGCTTCCTCTGAGCTGTGTTGACATCGATGCGGAAGATTTACTGATTTTTAAGTACCTGAGGTGCAATTCACTAAGCGCAAATTATTTAGTAGTTATTTACTAGAAATTTGACACTGCCAACGATTACACACCCGTGACATTATGACATTTGCGCTTAGTGAATCGCACCTCTGTACTGATATTAACATATTACTCCAACATTCGAGAAGCTTGATAGGGGCAGTGGTTAGTGCGCTCGGGCTGCGGTTGTCAAAGTTAAGCAACCCTCGCCGAGGAAAGACATAAGATGGGTGACCGAAAATTAGTATCTCGAGCTCCTCTGTGCTTCGGAAGGCACGTTAAGCCGTTGGTCCTGCGCCTTATCTCCCTACGGTCGTCTCAGATTGTTGACCGACCGAATTATGAGAGTGAGAGAATAGAGGTGCACCTGCGCTTGCGCACTCACTTGTGCACTATAATCCATCCTCGTACCAGGCTGATCGTAAGATCGGCCGCCATGGCCGAATACGGTCTGAGGGGTATTTTATTATTATTATTACTCCAACAACTATGAAACTGACATCATAAATGAAATTACTATTCGATATATTTCGCAATTATTTGCTAAACACAGAAATAATTTCAGCATCTGTTATCCTAAGAGTATTTACTCACAAGGTTCAATAATGACATACACAAATTCCTATGATTTTTGTTACTATGCTCTTAGATTTCTAAAAGATGAAAAGAAAGATAAGGTCTAAAAAAAAATGGGATCATGTGGTGCATTGATACTCAATACCCCCACCACATAACCAAACGCACCATTGATCCAGCTATTATAGTGAATAATCTAATCACATGGTTAACAAACATCAATCTTATTTTTATCATAAAGCAACTTCCGTAAGCAAACATGAACATAATCTTATCTCTGTTCATACTAAAAGCATTTTGTTGGCACTAGTGAATGTTTATATTAAGTTTAATATTTATTACTTATTTTGGGGCTTGTGGTTAGTGACCTTAAAGTATGATCTAATGTCTAGCCCATAGAGTATCTATACTAATATTATAAAGAGGAAAGGTTTGATTTTTTGTTTGTTTGTATGAATTGAATAGGCTCCGAAACTATTTGGCAGATTTGAAAAATTCTTTCACTGTTGGAAAGCTACATTCACCCAGAGTAACATAGGCTATATTTTATCCCGGTACGGGAAGTAGTTCCCCCGGGACGCGGGTGAAACCGCGTGACGGGCCGCTAGTAGTAAATAAACTTAGTCTAGCCTGAGTCGATTTTACTAAAGCGGAATAGAGTATTATGACACATTTATAAATATACTGTTACCATGACGACGTGAAAACAAAGACAAAATACCAATATATATATCGTATGCTTTAAAACTAACACACAAATACTTCGGGAAACCTACGCAAAAAATACGCAAAACCATTCTGAATAGTTCCTTTGAAAATTTTGCTCTGGAATGATTGTCTGTCTATACAATAACGTTACAGACTCTGAAACGCAAAGTCCCTGACATTCAAATGTGTTACGCAAAAAAATGCGGACGATATCGGAAAACGTTTTGTCTCACGACCTAATCTAATTGAATATACGAGCCTAACTATCCGCCATTTCAATTTTGGTTCGAAGGAATGGTTCTCAATCTTTTAGTTTCGACATACTAATATATTTTTTGGGGAACGAATGATTCTGTTCCGAAGAATTCATCGGTTGAGAGTTTTATGAACGGTACACATTTGTATGAATTAGATACCTCGAAGAAATATATTCTTATAAGCACTGTTGTCGTTGCCGCCAATTGTTTATTTATATAATCGAAAAAAAAAAGGTAAAAAGACAAAAAAAACACATGATACACCCCCTCCGCCTTCTCTCGCTGTCTACTTTATACGTAGTAGTGATCCCTCAATGGCGGTACACTAAGAATGTCGTTTACATAACACATCATGTAGGAAGTTAAAATTCAGATAAAATTAACTTGTGGGCGCCATCATGGGAAAATTATTTATTTTCCAATGATCGCCCACAAATAAATTGAGCTATGATGCGCGAATGATTTTCCACCTCAGCGGGATAGGCTATTATCTTACATTTCAACTTTTAATACGAGTGTATTTTCAGAAGTGTCGCTTAACTAAATGACGCTTGAACGGCATGTAGACATTATAGTCAAAAATTCAACAAAAAACCTCAATAATGAACGTTGCGGACTACATAGCATAACAAAAACATTTAAGACAAATCACCAAAGAAAATATTCTCCACCATTTTCCAAATCCTTTATTCCTCGCTTAAACTACATACTCACTCCTCGAATTAGTGGACAGTTTCCTGAGTATCTGTTTGATCTTCGTCGTCGTCATGTTGGTTTCATCGAAGGGTATGTTCGGGATGGAAGCTTCGGATCCCTTCTTCATCATGACGGAGAAGATCGCGCTGAGAGTGAGGAAGCAAGGGCTGTTCCCTTGACCGGTCGTTGGGTCGTTGTTATGGTAAAGCATGGCGAGACGGCGCCAATTGAACTCCTGGAACAAAATAGTAAATTTGTTTATTACATTGTTAAAGCATAACAGAAGAATCCGCCTACTATTGCAAAGCTGATAGCAGTGGACAGTTACGGGTTACTCCTATCTACTACTATCTATATATACTATCCTATATATACTATCTACTAGATCTAATATTGGGGGACTAAAAGTAATAGTGCGGGACTAAAAGTCTCCACTTTTACTAAAGTATAGGATCTACTACTACTACTTTTAAGTAAAGGAATCACATTTAAGAAAGATCAGCCGAAGCTGACTATAATCAAACTATAATCAAATGATATTAACACTGTAGTAATAATAAGTAACTGATCTAGACTATTAAAGGTTTGGCCTACAGTGATAAGGTTAATTTGTTTAGATAACTTCTTTGATAAATTACTTTATAATGGTTTAAGTAGAAACAAAAGCCGTCGGGCACATTTACACAGTACCTACTTACGAAGCTCGATGTTATAGCATTCTGCCTTTCCTTTCATACTATATTTTCAAAAATAGTAATACTTAATAACAAATGATTAATTGACGCTGACATTCTTCTATACAAATATTATAAAGAGGAAAGGTTTGATTTTTTGTTTGTTTGTTTGTTTGTATGAATTGAATAGGCTCCGAAACTACTTGGCAATTTGAAAAATTCTTTCACTGTTGGAAAGCTACATTCACCCAGAGTAACATAGGCTATATTTTATCCCGGCACGGGAAATAGTTCCCCCGGGACGCGGGTGAAACCGCGTGACGGGCCGCTAGTATTAGATATAGGGCAAATCGCAGCTGGTCAATTTTATATTCATTATTTATTTTTATCCAGGCAACGAAGGCTCATAGATTTTTGATATGGCAGACAGCCGGTTGATTTTTGGGGTCGGCGTATTTAAAAGTAATGATTGACCACATAGCATAATTATTATTTAAAGGCATTTAAAAGTCCCATTTGCCACTCACATTCGTGTCTTTGAAATTACTTTAAAATCACCTCATTTTTAACATTAATTAAAACATAACACAAAAATAACAAAATAGTACAATTAAAGAAAACCTCATGCACAGAATTGAAAACAACCATTGGCAGCTTATAAATGACAAACAACAGAACAAACAAAGAGAAATTTACAGTAAAAAAAAATCAAAAGAAAAAAACAAACACATGTTTTTGTAGTATTTTATTTGAACCAAGTCATACCAAAATAAATCTTATCGCTGACATATTTACGGCTATATTTGTCTTAGCTTTAAACCATTTATTTGATGCAAATAAAATACTAGCCATTACAATAACAAAGGACAATAAATATAGGACAAACATAAGGTAAAAAAATAACATTAGGTCATTGCAAAATATTTCAGAATGTAATTTGTAAAAAACAAAGCATTTGCAGTATTTCAACCAGAAATACGAGTACAGTCTGGCCTTACGCCGTTAATTTAGCCCAAAATACTGTTTTATCTCACGCTTTTTGTATGGGTTTACAGAAAACAGAATATGCCTCGGCTTCAAAAGATTTTAATTCACCTGTCCATCAATTAAATTAAAATCTTTTATGACATCATTCTACAAGAAATCTTGGAAAACCTTTCCTTTAGAATATTTTCACATCTTTTTAGAAAAAATTAAGAATCATCAATTAACAATGAAGAAGTTTCTTCTGTCTTCTATTTTGAATCATACATAGTACTAAAGAAAAAATAATCAAGCAAAGTCAAGTGCACCTTTCAACACTATTCACCAACTTTTCTACGTCTAGTAGAAGAGCCGATTCGTTAATACTTTATTAACGTGTAAGTGAATACTTCAAATACAACTCATAAATAAGACTATTTTCAATATCTGAAATTACCGAAAATTCGTGGCCAAAATTTATCACTGCAAACGAGACTTGCATAACGTCTCGTGCCTACGGAATTTTATTTAATTTTGCATTCTTCTGATGCCATCATTTATTCATGTCACGTAAGAGGATTATTGCCGAATCACTATTACCATCATAATAGGCAAACGTTCTCTTATAATCATGATTTTTAAAAAGTTCTTTATCAGATTTCAATTAAGCTTAACCAAATAACACTGCCAGCAAAAAATAAAACAAAATGTAAAAACAAATGCGTGTATAGTATAAGCAGACAACATTAAGATTACGACGACACATTGAAAATCCTATCTAAAACACATAGACATACGACTGAGATTAGAGGTTTACCTCGAATACTTTCCGGATCGCGACTCCAGCTTGTATGTAGCTGCCCATCATCCTTGTTAGCGTTGCATAACTGGGATGCTTGTAGCTGAAGGCTTGGGCTTGAGCCCCTGCTGTTATTACTGGTATATTCCAAGGTCCTGCATACCGCGCTACCGGAGCTATTACGTATTCGCAACCAGGACCAATGAATGCATCTAAAAATAACATTTTGCATTTAAATAAAAGGCAAATCTGTGTAAAACATTTGAACAGAAACTCGGTTGTTAAAAGTATTTTTCAGATAGATGATCTCGGTGACATTTTGCCTTAAGTCGACACTTTTCTGTATATAGCCCTATTAAGGTCAATAAGGTCTTATTACTTTTAGAAAATTTAAAAATCGCTTGTAGATTTCTTGAAATAAATAATAATTTCTTAAGTATGTAAGCGTGTCATAAAACTCATCTCATCTTAAAAATACTTTAGTTGAATAGAATATTAATAACTTACCTGCAGACCCGTTGACATAAAACTCGAACGCAGCTAAAGGTCCTTCTACAGACGAACAACCA
This sequence comes from Nomophila noctuella, assembly GCA_958496325.1. Classification (NCBI taxonomy): domain Eukaryota; kingdom Metazoa; phylum Arthropoda; class Insecta; order Lepidoptera; family Crambidae; genus Nomophila; species Nomophila noctuella. The sequence goes on from OY292501.1 coordinate 5,203,327, forward strand.
GTGTCCCTGTAATCGACAAGGATTTTCCATCCAGGTAATGGACCATCTGCCTTAGTCACCGCTGGTACCGCCATCTCCAGAATAGGGAGAACTTTCACCAATGAAAATACTTGATTCGGATCGGCTGGTAGAAGAACACCTAGTTTCACTATTTTCTTGTAAAACTCGTGTCTCTCTGGTCTTAAGTTGAAGTTGGTCTTCTTGACATAGTAAGGTTTGGATACGAGGTCATGAGGGTATCCAAGAGCCATTGAATCGTCATAATCATATTTTCTCATAGGATAGTATAAAGGTTTCTCAGTTACATTATTAATATCATCTTTGTTTTTGTAGTAGTCATAATACTCCTGAACTTCTGGGACTGTGTATTTGTCAGTTTTGTCATCATCATCATCATCATCAACGTCTTCTCTATGAGATGCTCGACCTTTTCTGTAATTTTTACCATGCCACAGTTTCTCTTCATGCTTATGACCTCGCCATGACTTTGACTTCTCTCGAAACGAATGCAAATCGTGTGATTTATGCGTCTCTTTGAAAGTTTTCATATTTACATCATTAACACTAACATCACACATAATTATCACATTTAAAACATATATATAGAAAATGAGGAATGAATATAACACTGGTATTTTAAATTCTTTTTTGAATCTTAATTTTTTTTTAACCTTGTGTGTTTTAGCATTGTCCAAAGACTTATTTGGTTTTTTGAATTCATTTCGTTTTCCTATAATGCTATCATTTCTTTCAAAGTCTGTTTTGTTTCCATTAGTTTCGCAGTCTGTTTTTGCTGGAACTGGCGGGAGAATCGCATGAACGATCTCCTTTAACATTGTCTTAAATATTTGTCATTTTTATTGACTTCACTCACTACATTTGTCACCTGTTAGATGATTGAAATTATTATTTATTGTTGGAAATTACAAACACGATGATCGTTGTTTAATTATCGACGTTGACTAACACTTTAACGGTTTTAACATTCAAACCTATGAGTAAGACTAATAAATTATAAATTATTATTCGTGATGAGTGCTTCCATAATTTATTTAACGAGCCATTACTTATTGTATTTACGACTTTAAGTACTATTAAACAGTATATTAAGAATATGGCCTGCGTTCCAATGATTGGTTGTCGATTCCAGACACGTCTTATAATTTGAGTATAATTTGGCAAGGAATTGTGACGCGCATTCCTTATAAATGCGTATTACGTAAGAATTTCATATGGGGGACTTATTGGATTTCCGAGTCTTTAGAAGTCTATTTGGTTTTGGTTGGCGTTCGACATTTTCCTTTTTGCAAAAAGACTATGGATCATCATTACGGCATCATTAACGGTATTTTCGTCTGTTTAAATTGATTTATACAGTGCTCAGTGCAGAGGCACACTTCCGTACCCAGATAAGATCGCAATGAAGCGTTCGAGAATGATGTATGATGACCATAAATGTAACAACGTAAGTTATGTGTACATAACCAAGGTACAAGTATATCAGAAGCCACAACATACTCGTAATAAAAAAGTAAATAAAAATTCCAGGAAAAGTACTCTATTTCAAATGGTCTTTTTCATTTCATTTTATCTCGGTAATCTGGATATCTTCCACAATCATAGGTCAAATCGGCACAAATCTGATTGGGTTTGGCAAAATTGAAATTAGATCAAAATACAGAAAAATATGGCGAGCCTTCATAGTAGAGGATCCTTTAATAAGTCTTAGTGTGTTTTAAAAAAACCGGCCAAGAGCGTGTCGGACACGCCCATGAAAGGGTTCCGTAGCTAAAAGATAGCCCGACCGCTTAAGACAACATTTAGTAAGGGCAACTGCACGTCATAAGTTGGTCGAAATGTATAAAAATAACTATGTATGATAAAGAGTTCGCTATAGTTTTCGTTGAAAGTACTTACTTGGAGGTATACAGGACATTTTTTTCAGAATTTTTGTAATAGTATTTCAAAAGTTAAGGGGGGGGGGACGCTCTAATTTTAACTTTGTATTAATATATCTCGAGACTGGGGTGTTTGATCCACATGGTTTCAAGGCGAGTTTTATTGTATTTAAAAATACCTGTTTAACGATACCCTACACGATGGGTTAAGTCGAATTTTTTTTTAGAATTAACTTTTCGCTGTATGGGAGGGGGGGTAAAAAATGATTATTTTTCGATAATTTTAAAAACCAATTCTTGAATTATCACTATACATCTCTCCACCAATTTTCGTGACAATCGGTTCAGAAACGGCGGAGAACGAACCAGGACAGACAGACAGACAGACAGACAGACAGACAGACATGACGAAACTATAAGGGTTCCGTTTTTGCCATTTGGCTACGGAACCCTAAAAATGTATGTATCTATGTGTGCCTCTGTTTCTATAATGTCAGAAACCAACTAGATACATGACAATTTGGTTACCATAATTTTTGTAATTGTTCCATATTTATAAACAAACTGCCTATTGTTATCTTTGTATACTTGACATATTTGGGACATAAACGCATCGTAATCTACTAGTAATTTGGGCCACATTACTATGTGACGGTATGAGTGACACTTCCTGATGTTGCAGACATAATATTTCGTGTTGATTTTCCCATGATATTGCTCTGAACTTAGTTTCAAAGTCATGGTCAGAATTATTACGTTTAAATTATATTTTTGTTGTTTTATACTTGCGCAAGTACACGTTTAGATACAATAAAATGAGGCTACTATTCCTTTAGTAATAATATTAACGGAAATAAACTTTAAGTATTTTACTACTTAGTTATAATTTGAAAATAATTGCGGCCTATGTATTCGTTCAAAGATTCAAAGCTAACGCATAATGAACATTTGTTTGAAGCTAGTTATGTTATGTAAGCTAGCAATTCATGAAACAAATTATAATAAAACAAAAGCCAATTTTTTAAGGATTAACTTATGGGAAAGTTATGTTTTTACAAAAGCCTGAGTAATAATTATGCACAAAGGAATTTGTCACTCCAAATATTTTATTCCGTTTGAACACTTTAGAATTTCAGTTTACTAACGATATTCCTACAACAGCATTTTTCAGTAGCACACATGTTAACCGATGTGTTTGCAAAATTATAAAGAACAGTAAGAAAACTCCAACAACTATTTTTTATGCGGGACAGCTTTGAGTAATCGGAAGTTAGTCGAAAATGCTTCACGAATAAGGTAAGAGTCGTAATGTGATAAAATTTGGTGTATCATATATAGATGTTAATCTATACTAATATATAAAGCTGAAGAGTTTGTTTGTTTGTTTGTTTGTTTGTTTGTTTGTTTGTTTGTTTGAACGCGCTAATCTCAGGAACTGCTGGTCCGATTTGAAAAATTCTTTTTGTGTTGGATAGTGTATTTGGCGAGGAAGGTTATAGGCTATAGTATATATCTATTATTTTATCCCAAGGGGATGAAAAAGGGGATTAATGTTTGTATGAAACTTTGTCAATTTTAAACCGATCGGGCTGGGACTTGGCATGTATGAAGCTACTAACATAAAGATACCCTTAGAAAGGATTTTTATGTGTTCCACCCCAAGGGGATGAAAAAGGGGATTAATATTTGTATGAAACTTTGTCAATTTTAAACCGATCGGGCTGGGACTTGGCATGCATGAAGCTACTATGACATAAAGATCCCTTTAGAAAGGATTTTTATATGTTCCACCCCAAGGGGATGAAAAGGGGGATTAATGTTTGTATGAAACTTTGTCAATTTTAAACCGATACGGCTGGGACTTGGCATGCATGAAGCTACTTACTATGACATAAATATCCCTTTAGAAAGGATTTTTATATGTTCCACCCCAAGGGGATGAAAAAGGGGATTAATGTTTGTATGAAACTTTGTCAATTTTAAACCGATTGGGCTGGGACTTGGCATGCATAAAGCTACTATGACATAAAGATCCCCTTAGAAAGGATTTTATATGTTCCACCCCAAGGGGATGAAAAAGGGGATTAATGTTTGAATGGAACTTTATAGGTATAGTATATACCTACGTTTGCGGAAACCGGAAACCACGTGGACGGAGTCGCGGGCGGCCGCTAGTAATTTAATATAATTTTTGCATGATTTAATGAGACAGAGAGGAAGGAGCTTTAAATGTTGTTTCCTTTATTTTCACGTAAATTTTTAGTTACGATGATGTGTATTTTTAGTAGGTTTATTTTTAATATTATAAATAAGTTTTGTAAATAAAAATCCTTTATTTTCAGAGAAACGCAATTGAGTTTCCTTTCTAAGAAACATACTTATTATACGTATATTGTAGGTGAAGCTAGCAGGTTCATATTTCATCACATACTCGTAAGTCGCCCGTATTCACGTAATTTTTTGTCGCGTACAATGTTGGGGAAGCCAACAGGTTAATTTGTCTACCACATACATTTATATAATAAAACGAATGTAACCTGTCGTATACAATACAATGTAAGTGAGGCCAGCAGGTTCACATGTCATCACATAACACGACGTATCACGTTTTGACGCGTACAATGTTTGGGAAGCCAGCAGGTTCACTTGCCTGTGACAAGTGACATTTGTTTTGTTATATACTCATTATATATATGTAACAAAACGTATGTAAATTATCTTATATAATACAATATAAGTGAAGCCAGCAGGTTCACATCGACATCACAAAATTTAATTAGATGTACTTTTACGTACATATTATATAGTAGGTGAAGCTAGCAGGTTCACATTTCATCACATACTCGTAAGTCACCCGTCTTCACGTAACTTTTGACGCGTTCAATGATGGTGAAGCCAGCAGGTTAATTTGTCATCAGCTATCAAAAAATGCGTCACGTTCATCGTAAAAATGTTGGGAAGGAAGTAAGAGGGGGCTGGCTCGGACCATCAAACTAGTCTTTTTAGTACCGGAGGGTGGAGCAGGGTTGACTCTTGTATATTTTAGACGCAGTTGCTGCATAGATATTTGTTTATACAGCAAGATGGCGCGAGGCTATTGGTGAGAAAGAATATTGGGCCATGCTCGATAATCCGAAACTAATGTTTCCCGACCCAAGCATCGATCCCATGACCTCGAGATCACTGTCCGGTACTTAAACCACTTATGTGTTACATTATTAGGTATGCGTATAGTTGCCAAAAACAGGTCCTACCTACGAGTATCATTCATATAATTTTTTACTAGCGGCCGCCCGCGACTCCGTCCGCGTGGATGTCGATTTCCAACAGCCTAAAGCCTTCCTCGGCAAAAGGACTATCGAACACAAAAATATTTTTTCATATCGGTCCAGTAGTTATTATGATAAGCGCGTTCAAACAAACAAACAAACAAACAAACATACAAACATACAAACAAACAAACTCTTCAGCTTTATATATAAGTAAGTATATAAAGATTAGGCCATCATAAATTGTGCTTTTCTGTTCTTCTTAGGGCAACCCTACATATGAGGTGTTATGAGTTAGACCCCAAACCTTGCTTGGTTTTACGATGCACTTAATAAGGTTTTATTGGCGAGAAGTAGGAAGCGGCCGATAAAAAACCTACACGATTAGGAGAACTGCTCAGAGTTAGAAATAGATCGCATTTTGATAGAAAAACATCATGGGAACTGCAGAATTATCCAAATGAGTCGTCATTTTGCCAGTCTATTCTTAGGATTTCTAAGAAAAGTTTACTACTTTTCTGTTTTGACGTTGGTTTTTCGGCTAAACGTCTTATTTACTGCCCGAATTTCCGAGGCTGATAGGATAATGGTATAGAAGAGCATAATAAGCTGAAGAGTTTGTTTGTATGTTTGTTTGTTTAAACGCGCTAATCTCAGGAACTACTGGTCCGATTTGAAAAACTATTTTTGAGTTGGATAGTCCGTTTGACGAGGAAGGCTTTAGGCTATTGAAAATCGATATCCACGCGGACGGAGTCGCAGGCGGCCGCTAGTAAAAATACATACCTAATTAAACTGAACGTACCGATTTTTTGTTTAATGTATTTTAAAGGAAAATTCATAAAAGTACAAGTTATGTTAAAAGTGTTTCAATTTTTTTTTGAAAAAGTTGGTAATTAATAACAGCATATTGATTTCAACTAACTTTTTCTAATATTTTAAGTTAAAATTCAGTGCTAACAAACCGTGAATATAAATTTAATAAAAATTCAACTACAACGTCACTTTATCTTTTAATCAAAATTAAAGTCAAACGTTGCGTAAAACAAAGCATTACTTTACGGTTATTTCAATTTCACTGTGGCAGCACTACATCTATTTTTACCTCAACGAATGCGCATAATTATCTCACTAGATCTGGCTAAGTCGGTACGTTTTGTTTTCATTGTAAAGGAAACAGACGATTTCGTCACTTGAATTGTCTTGTGAGTCTTATTATAAGTTATGTTTCAGGAAAATGTATGGTTTTATGGGACGAGAGGAACTTCTTAGCTATCCATGGATTCTCCGTGCGGGTGCCGGGTCCATCGCGTGGAACAGAGATATTTGTTTTATTATATTTCAGGCAATTTTAATCTATATCTATGGTAAGATTTAAATATTTTTTTCTCCGCACTGTTAACTTTGTATACCCAATTTGGGTAAGCTGTTTTTGACACTGAACGTAATTTTAAAATCCTATGTACACAGCTTTCACAATAAATGATTTATGATTTCTGATTGTTCTAATATAATTATAATTAAGCTGAAGAGTTTGTATGTTTGTTTGTTTGCTTTTGAAATGCTTGCCTTAGAAAATAATCTGTTTCAAATCTATGCTATTTTGCCCACGAGGAATATATTAATTATGAATGATATTTGTTAGCTGTTTTTCCCTGAAGACGGTCAGCACTTTACTCCTAAAAGTTTATATATAAAAAGGCAGTGTTTTCCTAAGAATACAGAAACTTTTCATTGATTGAACGATAGCATACGAACACGTGCTAGTCCGTCCCAAATGCCTTCTTCGTGTCGGATCAAAATCATTTATCTTTGTACACCCTTGGATTTGTATTGTTTCCTCCTTTTGCACGAGCTCAGTAGAAAAGAATTTCACGAGTACTGTTATATTTAAGAATGTATAATGATATTTGTTAACGGGACTAAACGCAATTTTAATCTATACTAATATATAAAGCTGAAGAGTTTGTTTGTATGTTTGTTTGTTTGTTTGTATGTTTGTTTGTTTGAACGCGCTAATCTTAGGAACTACTGGACCGATTTGAAAAATTCTTTTTGTGTTGGATAGTCCATTTGACGAGGAAGGTTTTAGGCTATTGGAAATCGAAATCCACGCGGACGGAGTCGCGGGCGGCCGCTAGTTATGATATATACTACTTACTGCTTGACGTTTCGTTTAAGAATGTGTGACTAATGTTAGAACTTGTAAACAGTAAACAATTGTATGTTTTGGTTTCAAACATAAACAATGCATCTGTAACTAAAACATCTCAAATTAGGTAATTTTGAATGTTTAAGAAAATAACATTTAAAAACGTTTCAAGATGAACGACTATTTCGAAAAGCTATTAAGCCATTTCACAAATTATTATTAATGTTATGAGAAAAAAACCTTAGGTGACAATGGACTGTAATATGTAATATTTGATGGTCAAGACGAAAACTGAAGTAAAATAATTTAGTTGGTAGTTGTTCGAATGTCCTTCGATTCCTTTTCAATTTACTTTATACGTATGGAAATAAACTATTTATCCGAAATTTACTAGGTACCTTTAAATATAATCACAAAGCCCTTAAATAATGTATTCATGAATAATAAAATTTATACAGCTATGCAAATTCACGATACCAAAATACTAGTTGAAACTGTAGTACTGGTATTATTTAAATACGTTAGCTTTTATAAGGTATTTTGAACGCTATTAAATTAATAATAATCTTCAAGAGCACAGTTGAACATCGGCCGTTTCTATTCTTTTATGATGACTATTGAGGTATACATATATCGTAATAACAGTTTTGAATATGCAATATTCACATTTCAGAATCATAATAACATTATTTATGTGCAGTGCAAGTTTGTTTGTTTGGATGTTTGTCCGTCAATCATGTTGAAACTACTGAACGGATTTTGATGAAATTTGGTATACAGGGATATAGGCTGACTTAAGTGATAAGATACTTTTTATCCCGATAAAATGCTCCTATGGGATAGTCTTGATAACGCGGACAAAGCCACGGATTGGTATTGATAATAATTTGTTTGGCATTTTAAACGACAAGGGTAACTGCACGTGTAATGAGGGTTTGATAATACCGATAAACCCAATGATTGCTTTGTCATTATAATCGTCAAGGGCACCTTGATGACAAAATGCATTATTATACTCGTCAATCATTTTTGATGCGGAACTAATAAGTTGTTCTAACCAACAAAAAATCTCACAAATGTTATTATAATTTTATATGTGTCTTCTTTATTAACAAATAAACTTGTATTACTGAAAATAGGTTAAAATACAATAGCTACGTGACAATTTTTAGATCTCTAGTCCTATAAGTAGAAAACCGATATTTGATATACCTGTAAATCAGTCATTAACTTTAATTTATACATACGGAAATGTGCCTTATACAGGACAAGTTTTTTGTTTAAATCTAATTTTAGCGGAATGACTAACAAACTAATGAAAAAGTGATGATCGTTGAATAAAAATACCTTGTAGAGGTCAATTTGTTTTGTTGCTAGGCCATTATGGATAGACGTTGGATAAAAAATCCTCGTACATAGTAACACGATGTAAAGGCTATGTTCGAATGTGATGTGTTGTTTTAAAGTTTGTGAACACAATCCTACTACTATTATAAAGGCGAAAGTTTGTATGTATGGATGTTTGTTACTCTTTCACGTAAAAACTACTGAATGGATTTGAATGAAACTTTACCACAATATAGCTTATACATCAGAATAACACATAGGATATTGGAAATCGAAATCCACGCAGACGGAGTCGCGGGCGGCTTCTAGTAATTCATATTTAAAACTAGCGGCCGCCCGCGCCTTCATCTGCGTGGATTTCAGATGCCTTTTTTCGCAATTAATGGTAACCTAATTTTTTCTCTCAAATATTGTATGCGTCTTTCAAAGCGTAACAGACAGACAGACAGAGTTAATTTCTCAATCATAATATTAGTAGGGATTGCTAGTAAGCTCTCATTCACTCATGGTGACGTGATTATTTTTGTGAGGAAAATTAAAACTGTGAACATACACGCAAGCACCTATCTCTTGAATAAAACAAGCTCATCAACATATAATGTACTTGATGCTTAGTTGCAAAATTACCTTAAAATGATTGTTGAAAACATATTGAAGGGACTTCATGTCAATAATAGAAGTAAAAATAGTAGTAGTACTAATAGGTCGATTTTCTACTTCATTTATTAACGAGTATTAAACACGTGTCCTAAAGGAAGTTAATATTGTGGCCTTTTCTTTAAATAAATTTAATGCTCCTCAGTAACTGAAAACCTGCAATGTCAAGTACTAACTCCTAACTAACTTACTATTATGGCTCAACGACCCAAGACACAAGTACTAATTCTTACAACAATATATTGATACTAGCTTGTTATTTGCCTTAAAATCTAGCAATTACAACTCTTTTGAAAATAAAAGGACAATACTCTAAAGTGTCCATTATATCAAGTCGAAAAACAATACAGAATTGGAAATTCCGAGCTGAAAATAACATAAGACAAGGGAAGTACTTTGAACCATAGATTTTAATAGTTTGATATGCCTTTGCCATACTTCGAACCGCTCTGAAATTGGCACAAAATATGAAGGGACAGGCGCTTCTTAACGCAGTTACTGCATGTTATCGGCGCACTAAACGTACCTCATGCAAATAATGCTATGTTTTCTGGTGTTAAGGCATGGCTGACGAAGTTAAACCTATGCTTAAAACAACCTTCACTTAATTACCATCTCAATACACAGATACGCCATAGAGAATTAGTTACGGACGTGAAGCCTTAATGACAATGATTCAGTCTTTCTGACCATTGTTTAATGTTACGTGTTTCATCTTATTCTAAAGGAGATTTGAAATAATGAAATGAAATTAAATAATGTCGTCATTGTCGAAAATTTTTACTTATGTTAATAATTTTCCTGAGATATTCTCGGCCAAAATGGTAATTATGTTTCATCATATCGGCTTGGGTACAAAATATCGACGCTGTTGTAGATTTAGGAAAAGAAAAGCTTTTCCAATGCAAAACTGTTATCAGCAAAGTAAATGCGATAGATTGTATGTTTGTTTGTTTGAGCGCGCTAATCTCAGGAACTATGGGTCCGATTTGAAAAAATGTTTTTGTGTTGGATATTCCGATTTGACGAGTAACGCTTAAGCTATAGTATATACCTATGTGTGCGGAAACCGGAAACCACGCGGACGGAGTCACAGGCGGCCGCTAGTTTGTATTATTTGTATTCTTGTCTGCCAACATAATGTAGACGCGGACGAACCACGTTTACAATAATGACATCGTTACAGTCTAGTCCCATGTGGATTACCTAAGGCTTTATTCGGGGCAATTAACTTTTTAAATTGTATGTATACAACTGACTGGACACATACTGGACATACTTTATCTACTAACTTCTTAGTTACTAAGAATATGTAGCTACGTTAGAAGTTGCTATAAAATATTTTTTATATTCTTAATCTTAAATAAGCCATTGGAACGGGTAAACCGTTATGTTTATTACCTTCAATGTGAATCTAACATTCAACTATCATCTACTCGTGCTTTCACCAACTTTACTATTGATATAATACTCGCAGGTATAATAATTAAGTATGGTTAACATTCGGCCCAACTTAACCGCTGTGAATAGCCCTTTACAATCATCAAATGACTCAAACGACGGCCGTGACTTCACACACCTCTGTTCTAAAAATAACTCTGCCATCGTATATTTTAGTAGCAAGTTTCGGCAACTTAACATTCATAATGGTACACCAGTCGTTTGCTTGCTATTTTTTATTCGGACGCTTATTATGCGAGTTTTTATGACTGTGGATTGTTCAATTATAGTTTGGAGATCTCTCGGCAACGTTTTTACACTTATGTTTATTTCTGCTTTTGTTTCATTGTTTTTTTGCTCCGTGTTTCAAACATCTGTCTTCGTCATGACAAATGACAATCGGGCCTCTGCCGGAATTTCTCGAGTCACACTTTTTTGAAATGACAATCCGGTATTTGACTGACAGGTCAAATCACCTTCTTTTATTAAATGTCAAAAACGTAAACTTGTAGGAAAAACTCTATGGAATACAAAATTGTGACGTCACAATTTTGTAGTGTCAAATCTATACTCTTTTAGTTTTAATTAGGTGTAATAATTTGTTAAAAGCTCAAAAGTAACTGTGGGATACAAAATTGTGCTTAATTTTTGATTTCATCTTTCATATTGGTGTATCATAATTTATTTCGTATGCAGTCAAATACCCAATTTCTTACGTATTTTTCGAGTTTGTCGCATTTTCATGGATATTGGACAATTTTTAAAGCCTTCATTTTGTTAGTTCTGTATCTATATCTATACTTATAATAAATCTGTAGAGAGGTCAATTCTGTACATGAAATATATTTTCAAAATAACTATCAGGGGGTGATAAGCGATCGATACTGATGCCAAAAATGCAATCAGTTAAATTTTTGTCTGTCTGTCTGTCTGTCTGTCTGTCTGTCTGTCTGTCTGTCTGTCTGTATGTTCCTTATAGAAATAAAAACTACTCGACGGATTTTGACGAAACTTGGTATAATTATTCTTTATACTCCTGGGCATATTATTGGATACTTTTCATCATGCTACAAACAATAGGAGCAGAGTAGTGAAGGAAAATGTTGGGAAAACGGGAGAAATTCCTCCATTTTTAAAGCTTCTGTCGCGTGTGCAGCCTTAATGGTTAAAGTTACATAGAAATCATGTAAGACGGAAATATTCTAAATAAAATTGCCTAAAAAATATCGCTTGACAGCATATATCTATCTTTTACGGTTTACTCACAATAACCCGTGTAACTGATCCAGATAGGTTTGAACGCGCTAATCTCAGGGACTACTGGTAGGCTAGCCAAGATGCTTCTTTGACGAATTCGCCATACGCTTTCGTCGCGAGTTATAATATGTATTTCCACCCCGTACACGAACTGCATATTTATGTGAGCGGGATGGAGATATAAGTCGCTACGAAAGCGGATGGCGAATTCGTCAAAGTGGCTAGCCTATCAGGTTCGAATTGACAAAATCTTTTGAGTTGGATAGTCCACTAACCGTTTGTCAAGGAAGGCTTTAAGCTATCTATAGTAACACTGTGTGCGGAAACCGAAACCCAAGCGGACGGAGTCGCTGGCGGCCGCTAGTCTTTCATAAATTATAATAAATCTGTAGAAAGGTCAATTCTGTACATTAAATATATTTTCAAAATAACTATCAGGGGGTGATTAGTGATCGATACTGATGCCAAAAATGCGATCAGTAAAATTTTTGTCTGTCTGTCTGTCTGTCTGTCTGTATGTTCCTTATAGAAACAAAAACTACTGGACGGATTTTGACGAAACTTTGTACAATTATTCTTTGTACTCCTGGGCATATTATAGGATACTATTCATCACGCTACAATAAAAAGGAACAGAGTAGTGAAGGGAAATATTGGGAAAACGGGAGAATTTACTCCATTTTTTAAGCTTCTGTCGCGTGTGCAGCTTTAATGGTTAAAGTTACATAAAAATCATGTACGACGGAAATATTCTTCATAAAATTTCCTAAAAAATATCCCTTTACAGCATATGTCTATCTTTCAAGGTTGACTCACAATAACACGTGATACATCCTGATCCAGATTGGTTTGAACGCGCTAATCTCAGTAACAAGTGGTTCGAATTGACAAAATCTTTTGTATTGGATAGTCCACTTACTATTTGTCGAGGAAGGCTTTAAGCTATCTATAGTAACACTGTGTACGGAAACGAAACCCATGCGGACGGAGTCGCTGGCGGCCGCTAGTATTTTAATAAAATCACACTCTTTAAAACTTTGTCTAACCTTTTTTAGGTTTCCATTTTGTATTTTTTATCGTTTCGAATTCCACTCAGCGAATTTTACAATGTTTATGAATTGTTAATTTCTCTAGAATAGACATGACAACATTATCTAAAAGGTATTTCATGTATTGTACAATATTAACGTACATTGTTAGTTAAAATACTTGAATAGAATTGAAGCCTGTAAAAGATTTGACACGTGTATGTGAATTTGAATACATTTTGTCTGTAGGTACCTACATTAATTAATGTGTTTAATTAAAATCGAAAATGGTAATTTATTCATATTTCCGACTATATCATTTAAATCATCGTCGTCAAGTAATGGTTAAACATTTTAATGATTAAAACATTATAGTCATGAATAAATTAAAAGGACTACTAAGGGATCAGTCAGACTATGCATAACCCAATTATCACTTAAACTTAACTTCGGTATTTTCAAATCCATCGATATTTTGCTTTTAGTGGTAGGTATATCTTAAGTTAGTGCTTATTTGTATTCTTTGACTTAGGAACCCTTTTTCTAGGCTACCTTATAACTTCAATAAATAAGTACTCTTTTTAAAAAGGTAACACAGAATTTCTATACATTATTTCTAAGTTTACGCCTTTTTTACCTAAGATCAAGTAAACAAGTTTACAGCATAAACGTGATTTGAATCTCTTCCTAGGAAAAATACTATTGTTAATAACATTTTTTTATGTTTATACGTGGCACGGACCATAATAAAGCATCATCCAAGAACATGCTTTATTTTAGGAACATTGTTTATTTTACTTAGAGGTTAGATCACAGTCGTGATAATGTAAGATATTTTTCCAACTACGCTCATTTATGAAGTTATTGTGTATGAGGTCATATCTGCCTTCTTTGATACCTTCTTAGAACAATAACAGTTTTAATTAGTTTATTAGCAAGGCTTCGGCTATAAAACTTCAATTTATGATGTAGATACATAACATTGATTTAGTATTGAATTGTTTTCTGAATTAATTGTTTCTTTTCTCAGTAGTCGTAAAGAATGAAATCCGTGCCTATTGTTCGTATTTACTACATCCCTAATAATATTATAAATGCGAAAGTAGCTCTTTTTGTCTGTCTGTTACGCTTTCCCGCTTAAAACTGCCAACCGATTTTGATGAAATTTGGCACAGACAATCTATAGACCCTGAGAAAGGACATAAGGCTACGACGAAGTCGCGGGCGGCCGCTAGTAGTTTCATTAAAATCGGTTGAGAGGTTCAAACGGAAATCCGTATCAGAGAGAGACGAACAGACAGACAGACAGTTACTGTCGCATTTAAAATATTAACAAGGATATTAAAAATAATCACACTATGTAAAAAAGAAACGTCAGCAATTAATACTAACCTTGTAAGTTCTTACCAACGAGTAAATTAAAAACAAAATTATAAATTATAAATACTACTATATTATAATACTTAGCATGTAAAAATGCTTAAAATAAAATATACAAAAAGTTACGAGTACATTGCTAACTGTTTACCGTTTTGATTGCATTATTACAATGTTGCTCTCAAAATGTACATAGTTGAGTCCATACCTACTACCACCAAATAATAAATATTTGACTTAGTATTGGCTGTGGAAACATTCACAGTTTATTAATAACTTTTGACGAGTTCACGTTCACATTTCGTTTAACAATGTATTTTCGGCGAAATTTATATTTCCAATCATTCGGAATGGGTAATAAGCTTCAAAGAGATAAAGTTATTTATTAAGAAATTGGATTTACGAGGCACTTTGAAGTGTATGGCCTTGATCGGCGACACTAGTTCCTGTGACATGTTATTATGGTTTTGAAACGCTGCTTTGAAAGAAGTGTTACTAGAATGGGGTTAGTCAATCAATAAAATAATTGCAACACCACTTTTATAAAATCGTCGTTCATGTTCGAAATCTATTCTCTTCTATCGATGTATTTCTTGATTGACGAGCAATTCATTCGCTTGCACAATACAGCCCCAAAATAAAAATCATCTAACCAGGAAAAACTAAAGTACTAAAATATCTCAGAAACTAAAATAGCTTTGAAGAAACTCATTGTTTAGAACAGTATTTATGTATTCAAAGAGGGATGCTACTCATTTATTGATTATTAATACAAGATAATAGTTTAAACTACCTGCACATAAAGTATGTTGATATACATATTTTACTTAATGCTTGACCTTTAAATATGTCTTACTACATAGTATTTAACAATATATTATTACTCGTATAAGTAGGTAGGTACCTACTTGAATATTAATAGATAAGATCTTATATTAAATTCCAAAGCGGAATAATTTTGTAACTTGACCGACTTTATACTTATAGAAACTATACCGCATTTTTATAAGTATGTAAAAATAAACATATTTTCACTTTTATTGCTATATTATGCAAGTTAAAAATACCATAGCAGTTACGGAACACTTAATTTAATCGCGGTTCGGGCCTAACAGGTTTTTGAATTCTATTTATAGCTCGTACGGATTGCAAGGTTGTAAACCTGAATTAAAATTGCATGAGTATTGTTCTTACGTTCACTCCGATTGAAATCCTGAGAATAGATTGGATTTGTTCCAATGATACGTGATAAAATCCTGAAGTGGCACTAGTTCGGTTATTTATCCAGTTGATCGAACTACTGCAACTTTTATGTGTCTATAGTCCGTTTGGTAGGAACAACCGAACTAACGGTACTCTCTAGTGACAACAGTTTAGTTAATTATGTATTTACTGACGTTTAATAGACATGTACTACAATCTTAAACCTCATAGATAAATGAAATGACACTCGTATATGTATAGTGTCGATTTAGCTGCCCTTGGGCCATTTGCGACTAAGGCTTTCGTATCTATACTAATATATTAAGCTGAAGAGTTTGTTTGAATGTTTGTTTGTTTGTTTGTTTCAACGCGCTAATCTAAGGAACTAATGGACCGATTTGAAAAAATATTTTTGTGTTGGACAGTCCATTTGACGACGAAGGCTTTAGGCTATTGGAAATCGAAATTCACGCGGACGGAGTCGCGGGCGGCCCCTAACGTTTTTTATATTTTCAATCTGGCATTTGCTGATGATTATCTCATAAAATATTATACAATATTCTTACTCCTCATAGACAAATTCATTAATATATATCGTTTCGACTATACAGCTGACCATTTTCGATTGGAAACTTTTTTGTTTTTGTTTTTTATTCTCGTATTTAAATTACACTTGCTGATGCTTATCTTGTTCACTCATTGCCGAGCGAAATTAATTGCCTACATTACTAGGACCTTTTGAATGTAAAATATTATTAGCATAAGTAATTGAAATAGAGTAGATAGCTGGATATACGAATATATATTATAATGAATATGGTGTTGGTGTCAGAATTTATTTATAAGCATATGCACGCCTACTGAGGTCAGTGACACAAAAGATTTGAATTTAATAATTTATTTTTGGAGCTATTGCTGACTGCTTTCAAATAAAAAGATAAGAATCTACATTTGTTATGATTCTTATGATGCCATTCTTGCAAAATGTACGAGTGCTTGTTTTACATGTAATTGAAGTCATAAATAACCACTATTATCAAATTCAAGTCAATAATTACACATCTATTATATAGATCATTTCGGGTGCAACTTCTTTGAATATTATGAGGATTTATCAATAATAAAATCATCTGTGAATGTCATATGTCTCAATGGGGCTATCTGTCACACATTAGAATATAAACCATAGGTTTATATTGTATGCCCTGGCCATACCTCAGCCCTGGCTCTGAAATTGGCACTAAAGTTTAAAGCGACAGTCGCTTCTTAACGCACCGACAGCGCACGCAAGCGCGCACTAAACGTACAACGAAATAATGTCACGGTTTTCTAGTGGCTGGGCAAATCCAATGATTAAAATGTATGATATTTAGATAATATCTTACACTCATGTGAATATAGAAAGAATACCCATAATTATTTTATAATGGCAACATAAAAACAGCATGTCTAGTGTAATTGGGCATTGGGTAAGCGTAATTCTCCCATCACGCTTTTATAACTCTTTGTAACGATTAAAAAATGAACCATTCACGGTTCGTTGCTGGTAAATTAGTTTAAGAATGTAACGTTACAAATTCGTGACAGAAAACATTTTGAATCTTGAGTGTCATCTTTTCAACTTTTAAATAAAAAAAAATCGTGAATGGTATGAAATGGATGTGGTGTAGCCGTGAGCACGATTACTGCAAAGCAATTGGAGTATTATTATTTTTCAAATATACTGGAAGTTTTGATGTGTCTCCGTAGATGGGCTCCAGTTCATATTTCACGAAGCAGACCAAAAATATTATCTGATAGTTTATCCCACGTTTTTATTCGTTTAAAGTTGTTTTTTTTTCAAATGCCATTATGTTACCACTTTTTACTAATGTATATCATAGTTATTCAAGAATAAAAATACACAAGATTTCCCCGTATCCCTTTATACTAAAAGCAAATCCGTACGTGTTTAATTCAATTTGGCAGCCGACGTGATTCTTCGCCGTTTCTATTACGCTTGCCTTATCTCATAAAATGATGGAGACTAAGCCACAATTCACGGAACTCTCTCTGCCAGGGAGTTAAATGGTTTATACGAATACATACACTTATTTCAACAAATAAATACTTACTTAACTAACTTTTACTAATGGTAGCTTAAGACATTATTTGACATTTTGGTCTGATTACGTAGAAAGTAGCTTAAGAACGAGTGTTGATATATGAATCTGCAGAGGCGCTACAGGTTACAGATATTTGAAAATACAAACAAAAAAATTGGCCAAGTGCGAGTCGGACTCCCGCACTGAGGGTTCCGTACAAATTCTATTTTTGACGTATTAAAAAAACTACTGAATAGATTTCGTTCGAACTAATTTTCGTTGGTAGTTTTTATGGTAATGTGCATTATATATTTATTTCAGATTTATCATCCTCTTACTTTAGAAGTTAGAGGGGGGGGACACACTTTTTTCCACTTTGAAAGAGTATGTCACGCAAAGTATTAACTTAAGAAAAAAATGAGCTTAGAAACCTCAATATAATTTTTAAAGACCTATCCATAGATACCCCACACGTATATGTTCAATGAAAAAAAATATTTTCAGATTCAGTTCTAACTATGGGGACCCCCCATTTTTTTATTTTTTTTTCTATTTTCGTGTGAAAACCTTGTTGCGGTTCACAGAATACATCTACTCACCAAGTTTCAATAGTATAGTACTAATAGTTTCGGAAAAAAGTGGCTGTGACAGACTGGCGGACAGACAGACAGACAGACAGACAGACAGACAGACATGACGAATCTATAAGGGTTCCGTTTTTTTGCCATTTTGGCTACGGAACCCTAAAAAGGCACTCTTGATACTAGTATCATAAGTGTTGAGGTTTGTCCCCCAATTACGCAGAAATTACCCAATGATTTTTTATGAAATTTGATATACAGGCAGGGTATGGGCTGACTTAGGTGATAGAATACTTTTTATCCCTATAAAATGCTACCAGAGGATAAAACAGGAATCTTGTTAACGTGGGTAAAGCCGCGGGAAAAAACAAGTGATCAAATATTTTAAACGGCAAAGTACAACTGATGGTATCATCGCCATCCATTGTCACTAATTACATCAGAGCCGCAGTATCTGATGCGTTTCGTACCGTTACCTACTCACATTAATATCACAAAAAATTGATAAAACTTTGTTTCTTACAAAGGGAGTTTAATCGGATGTATTATAAAATTAACAAAGATATATCGATGCCTAACGGCCAAAATGGCCTAAGCGACATTTTTTGCGAAATCGACTTATATACATCATTGGAATCGCCTTTTTTTTCTGCGTCGTTCTATCTAGGTTTCGTCTCACTAGGGCGTTATTCTTGTCGCTTAAGCGGTTGGTAAATTAAGGCTCGAAGCCTTAATTTTACGTCCTAAACGCCCAATATTTAGTGTTTTTTTTTTTCATTCTGGTGGTTAGGAAATATAATATTTTGAAAAAGTTACTTAGACAATTTTGCTTGAAAACAATTAATAACAAAAATGTCGCTTAATACTTTCGGGCTGCAATTTTCAAATATAAGATATGGCGCTTAGGATTATTTGCCCTATCACATATTACTATGCATTGTGGCGCTTATCCCATTTTTTTCTCAAAATAAATGATTCAATCTATGGGTATTGGTGTCCCTGGCCGCAGACTTTCGCTGGTACAGGTTATCTGCGACACCCTGTATATTTAGTATTTCGCTAACACTATGACTTTTTCGTCAATCACTTCTTATGTTGGCTTAATGTCGGTTAAGCAATTTTAATAAAAATACAGATGCAATTAAGTCGCTTAGGCTAACATGAATTTTTTTGGTAAATGCAGTTACGAAATTTTTGCTGTAAAAAAATAAATCCATTTGAGCATAAGCGACTAAAAACACCCTTAGATGAATGATTTGTAATACTTTAATAAATACATTTTGAAGAGATGTATCTTTTATATTAACACCTAAAATTTGGAATCTTAGGAAGCAAAACCCAAAGACTTATGATTTTTTTTCGTAATTTTTCGTCTTTAATCCTCTCTCCTGTAAAGTTTGTGAAGTGGCGGTTAGGCCTTTTTGGCCGTTAGGAATCGATATCTTTTAACCTATTACGTATTACATGATAGGTGAAATTGCTTCAGAATGCATGTTAATTAAATGGTGTTTGGCCGAACCACAGCTAGTCGGCTTATCTCAAAGATAAACCAACGCAAGGCATGTCATAGTAAACAAAGGAGAGAACACAGATGCATTCCATATTCCCTTACACAGCCCGGTGGGATGCAATCTGAGATGCCACAGGGAACTATAGATTTAAAGGAAAGCCGATAGCTTTATGCTCCTTTAGACGTATGGGTATTGGGTATGAACATGGATATTTGACAATATCGTACCTGCTTCTTTGGTACATATGCCAATACCAACAGTGGAAGTAAATACATACGAGTACATATATGTATATACTTAATGTTATAAAAAGGAAAACTTTGTACGTTGTTTGGTTGATATTAATGGGCTCAAATGGACTAAAACTAAAAACTAATAAAAATCTTTCACAGTTCAAAAGCTACATTAGCCCCGAGTAACACAGAATATATTTAGTTTTCAAAAAAATATGTTTTTAAATACCATGTTTAGTGCCCATGCGAAGCCGGGACAAGCCGCTAGTAATATAAGTCAAATGAAATTAATCCCTCTCATTTAGAAAATGGGAGCACAAGCACATCTGTCAACATGATTGTTTCTCTAAATTAATGAAAATAACAGGAAAATATTTGGAGCCGTGAGCCAGGTAAAAAAGAGGTTCGTTCTGCCGAGATAAACTGGATGTGATTTTCAGAACATTTTCTTTAAGTTGGTATTTTATATTTTGAGGATAAAAATATATTTCAAGGCTAATTTAAATTATTTACGAAAAATGTAGATTTTTAAATGTAGTTTAAGTTTAACTGTTGTATGTAGAAAAATGGATGGTATGGTATTATTTATAACTTAACAAGTGTACATGTATGAATTAACAAAAATCCTTTCACATTAAAACCGTGCGAGAAATGCGACAGCCCACATAATTACGCATGCAAAATATTAATTTCAACAGCACAAAAGGAAATGTTACGCAAAATATCCGTTGTAATAAACTAGTCCGAAACTGGAACAGTGGCGAGAGTTGTGTGACATGCAGTGGTATCCTGCTTTCCAAATATTGCAACTTGCATTTACGTTGCACTTGAATTACGAGTATTAATGTGAAAGCTTGTAACGAGTTCAATTTGAGCCCCATAATAGGAAAAGCCCATGAGCGATGGTGGCCTAGTGCTACGGACGGCGCCTCACATGGTCCGTGGTTCGAATCCGGGCCCACACCTCTGGATTTTTCCTAATCTATGTGTGGATTTGAGACATTAGCTCGGCGGTGAGGAAAAACACCGTGAGGAAACCTGCACATTCAGTGATTTCTGACTTAAGTTCCGTTAGATCTGAATGTGTGGCCATGATCTTATCTGTCTGGTTCCCCTCTATGGGTAACGAAGGTCTGATGGCAGTCGCTTTACTGTAATAAACAGACTCGCCAAATCCTGGATCATGGTCAAAGCGGACCCCGTATAGAAACGGGATAAACGCGATAGAAAGAAGAATAGGAAAAGCCCATAGCCCAATAACGTCTCGATGGTCAATTGGTTTAAGTACTGGACCGTGATCTCGATGGGTTCGATACACGGGTCGGGCAAAATTTGTGTTGATTTTTCTGAACACAGCCCGGGTCTGTGATCGCCAACCGCATTTGGCAAGCGTGGTGATTAAGCCAAAACCCATCTTTGTGCCGAAAACATAAATAAATTTCAAATGATGGAGGTTTTGCCCTGCAGTGGGACATGAATAGGCTGATACTTTACTTTACTTTACTAATAGGAAAATAATAGCATGAGAAGAACGTCGTACGATTAAAAATATTGAAGCATGATTCTACTATAGTCTTCAAACCAAGCATCTCATTTTGGGTACATAGCAATTCACTCACTTCACTAAGTTAGTAGTGAAAAGAGAGCATTAAAAAACCAAGCACAAAACTAAAAGTTATAAGTACCTACGTTCTCAAAAGATAGCTTTGACTTTTTACCGTTATTGTTACATCATTATTAGCCTACGTGCGCATTTTATGAAATGTCTTCATCAAGGGCCCTAAAATATTAAGACGGAAGGTAATAAAAACGGAATTGTGATTAAAATGCAAATCTTACCATTAATTATAATAAACGACGCGCATTAAAATATGGCTGAAAGAAGCACAGCAGGCATAGATTGAAATGATTAGATATGCCCAGACATAAAAAAACTGTGGCATTATTAAAGTGACGTTCGTTGGTTAAGGTTATTAAGCGATGTGAAGCGACAGTCGCTTCACATTACAGGGCCTGCGTTAGAGCGGCTGAAAGTATGGGAGGGCAAATTTAAGGATTTGAATCTATGACAGCAAGGCTTGTTTATGTCGTAATAAAACTTTTAAATCACGCCTTGGTAGCGTCCTCACAGGTAAAACCGTAATATAAAATTTAATAATTGAAATAATCATAACCGTATCCGAGCGACGTAAGTAAAATTGAATTAATAAGGCCAGTAAAATTAAAAATTTGAAGGCGATAGAAGCATTTTAATATACTGCGCGATTTTTCACAATTATTTATTTACCATACAATGGTAAACGGCTATCCAAAAAAAAAAAATTATACTCGTAAACTAGCGACCACCTGCGGCTACGGTGTTAATAATATTAGTACCTATAGACAATCCTCAGGTACTTTATGAACCTTATGGGATTTTTTAGGCATAGCTCACTTTTGAAAACGAGATTGTAAATTAATAGAAGTGTTATTTTTGTATGTTCTGCAACTGCTGCAATAGCCCTATTAATTATTTTTACCCATATGAGTGATCTCATGCTAATATTGCTGTTAGATCTATAGGAGAACCAGGGCAGAATTGAAATGACCTCTAGGTTAGTACGCCCAAATAGATTAACGTCTTTTAAAAGGTAACATTGTCTTTTATCGCCTACCATTTCCTATATCACTAATTCGATAATT
This sequence comes from Nomophila noctuella, assembly GCA_958496325.1. Classification (NCBI taxonomy): domain Eukaryota; kingdom Metazoa; phylum Arthropoda; class Insecta; order Lepidoptera; family Crambidae; genus Nomophila; species Nomophila noctuella. The sequence continues at coordinate 5,226,046 of OY292501.1, forward strand.
TACCTTCTAAATGTTACCTGCGACCCAAAAGAATCAGAAAGAGCTATCAATGTCGGTGTATCTAAGGTTCAGTTTGCAAGTAAACTTTCCTTAACAACAGCGAAAGTAAATAACAGCTAAACACAAGCTTATTGGCTACAAAGTTGGTAATTACCCTTACTCCTCCGTTCTAAGGACCCGTAACAAGGTGCAAATAATCCCGAAGCCTTATTACTTTGTTTTAGTTTTTCCCTTTTTCTTGACCGTCCGCTACGCTATTGGTCTTACAGGCCTCTAGGATTAAATCGCTTTAACGATGTTATTATTTCTGCTAGCGGAGCGCCTAGCAATTTTATAAATAGTGAATTGTATCGGTTTGCAGCAGTATTGAATCTCCGGGCGGATTAAAAGGACCCTTTTCAGAGGCTTATGCAGAAAAATCCAGTTGACATAAACCCAAATAAATATTATTTTGTATGTATCAAATTGTAGAATTTCGCACTGCATAATAACACTAATATAAGTCAACTTGCGACCACGGTTGTAGTGACGCAGCGTTATATTATTTTGGCTATTCCCCCCACTAGTCAAGTGGGTTTGACGGATAAAATTTAAACCTTGCTCCGAAGCAAAAATAAAATAGTTGTCTATTTAAAGTCATAAAATATCGAAAGATTTTTGTAGAAACGTAAGCCCCCATGTGAGAAACTGTACGATTAATAAATAAATAAATAAATAAATAAATAAATATTGTGGCCTTCACTTGCGCCCGTAAAATAGCTAATATAAATAGCTTAAAGCTAAAGAGATATCTTCTTTATTCGGGGTATTCATTAACCTACCCCGCAAAGCACTGGACCCGCGGGGTCAGTCGCGCACGGCGTTTTTTGAATTGACCGAAGGAAACAAACCGATCATATTATTGTTATTAGATTGTTTGTGAGGAACCGTTTTCTTAGAAGAGCGAAAATTATATAATTAAAAAATTAACCAGGACACACACATTCGAACTGGTTTTCTAACGCATAACAGACAAAACTGACGTTGCCGAGATTATTTTCTTTAATCACTTCAACGAATGGCAGCACAGTCTACCTCTTCTCATAAAAAAGTGCTAAAAAAACCCTAAAATCTAAAATTAGTAGGCAAATGGAGGTTTGAAGAATTTTTGTATAAAATCTGGAACATCTGATAGGGGGTGTTTGGATAAAGTTGAAAGTTCCGAGTTCAGAGATTTATTAACCTAACAAATTGTGTGGTCTACTTGACCGAAAAGGAAAGTTAGGGTTTATATTGAAACGAGGCTTATTATGTATTCGGGATGAGATTTGTATTCAACCAATTTAAATCCCGACCCACTTAGGAATATGGTTCATTTAAGATATTTTGATAACAAATTATACTGTGTCAATAATGAGGCTGTGAACTAGAATTAATTTGTCTAGTTGTCTAGTGATTTAATTATGTATTTCAAAGATCTAGTAACTGAAGTGTGTGAGCGTAATGTGATGTAATTACTGTGATAACATCTAATAAATGTCGCCTTTATTGGATAAGGTTTGTTTTTTCTGGACTTTTTAAAATTTGCCAATCAAAATATCACAGATATACTATGTATTATGAATATATTTTAAGTGGGGTTTTCGCTTATGGAAATAATTCAAGGGTTTTGGTAAATAAATAATTATTTTTTAATTGTACAGTTTAAGGTAAATTTCGTAATTATTGGAGAATTATGCAATTTACGGGAAAATTCTAGTTCTGCAAGTTAATTTTGTTTTGATAAGTTACCTCTATTCGTTCATGTCTTTTTCTCTATGAATGAAGAAGTTTGTACTGATTGTTCCTCTATTGTAAATACGATTAGTTAGTCCTCAAGCAAATAAATCTATACGTTATACTTTACTTATTTTTACTCCAATATACAGAGCTCAAGAAACAAGGGTCTAATTTACTCAATGGTTGCCACGCACCTGTGATTTTCCTACGTATTCGTTTTAGTACGCTCCTTCCCATGTGTTCATTGTTCACGGCTGCTTAAATTCATTACGGGAAATACGATTGCTCGCGTACCAACGTAAAAATACTGTTAGCAAGGGGCGATGGGTTAAGTCGTGGGTTTGGATCCAAACAAATATTACAAAAGTTTGTAACATTTTGGTTCTGAACATTATATTGTCTTCTTTCACAGCTACTGTCAGAAAATAAGTGGTAACTGTTATGTACTTGAATATTAGTATTTTATTGATAATTAAACATATGTATAAAAGAATTCATTCCAAGCGGTGCCACTACTACTCATAAAATCATTTTTTCAATCAGACACATAAAATTCTGTTAATTAAAAAAAATCACGTATCACGCGAATAATATATTCATGGTTTCAACATCAAAGTAATCAATCATCATCTCTTAGGTACATAAATACACGTGAGAAATATTTTTACAACATGCCAATGACTTGTGGTAATAAAAAAAATGTTCTGAGTTCACAGACTCGAAGTTCACTCACAATTGGCCGCTTGCCCGATTGTTAAGTCGTTAATTATTTTTAGTGTAATAAAATCGGACGAGATTTTGTTACGCATGTAAATACAAGCCATTGTGGCCTAACGTACACAGATTAAATGTTTAGTATCTGTTTGTGATGTTATAACAGCTGTTTCCGTGTTTTTTCATGTTGTGAATTGAAGTATCTTGCTATTAATACTAGGAACTAATTGTTGCAACAACAAATCTTCATGAATCTGACTTTTAATTCCTAGCATTCAAAATATTTCAAAGGCTTATTTATCATGGTTCATAACATGATTATAAGGGACCTCGTAATTTCTTAGATACCGAGATACATAAGAGTTGGCCATAATCGTAAGCATCTTTGGTCGTTGCCTCAGAGCCCTGAGTAGGATGTGACTTTCATCCTGAATCAACCAGTCTGGTTGTTAAATATGTACATAAAGGAGGGTATCTACCTAAAACATTAAAACATTTAGAGTTATAATTTGCCCATCTTATTAACCGATGTTCTCACCCAGGGTTAGAAAAGCGTTTGACGGCATTTTCTTTATCAGTCAGTTTTAATGAAATGTCATTCCCAGACCGTTCATTTCAGATTGTTCATAATATTCTGTCACAATGTCGGCAGTAAAAGGCAGGAACAAAATCCGTCACAGTTCGTGAAACAAAGCCTGACTTCATTGACTACAATAAAAGGAAAACCAATTTGCCGCTGACGTCGACATTTTCCGTCTCTTTCATTCAAATATGTCCTCTCTGTCGCTGTCATCTCAAATTGCGACCCCGAGTTTAGTATTATTAGAAAATCGACACCAACAACAAAAGAGAAACTCCTTTGAACAAATATCAGAGGTGCTTTTTTCTGACTATTTGCACCTATTCCATATAACTTTGGGGATGAAAAAGTAGAAAATGTTTTTCTTGCCGTGTTTCCCTGATTACAATTGACAGCTGGTTGCAAAAGATAGGAGTAGAATGCAGTACATTACATCATTTTTATATACCCAAATTAGTATAGGCATTTGTTAGCATCACAGTCATGGCAAAGTCTTTGCCTAACTAATAATGAAGTTAGTCTCAATATCTAACAATAGTAATAACCATATAAAATGAACTAAATCACGCAGAACTCTTTTATAACAGTTTGATAGAAATCCGTTTTGAACTAACCAATTTCTGCTGTAATAAATTAGTAAAGTGACATTCCCACAATAAATGGTCATGTACTAAATCGAACCAAAAGACACTGAAATTAATGCCTGAACTTGAATCACTCGACCAAACAAGCGAGGGTGAATATGGTGATTTAAATTATTTGAAGTGATATTCAATGAGAATATAAAGCAGATCATTTGCCAAAAGAATATTTTCTTTACTGATGACCGTGAATCCATTAACATAACTTTAGGCTCATTTCGTTAAGACGCATTTTATGGAAGTCACAAGGTCATGTGTATTATTTTTGTTTATAGATCAATAAATTAGGCCTGTCTATTTGAAATGTAAACTAACTGTATTGAACTACAAAGACTCGAAAATAAAATAATATTAAAGATGTTATTTATGTTTCAAATTTATTTTTATATCTTATCTTTATTCTTAAAGAGGAGGCTTTGGAAACTCATTAGCGTAAATATTTTTTGTAAAAAAGGAAGATTAAGTTATAAATTATCGCTTTGTGAAGACTTAAGCCGGGCCTTCTAATTTGTCTTTAAGTAATTTTATGGCTTAATAGGAATTTAAAATACTTGCCTACCTATCTTCTGGAAAAATCTCTTCTGTTTATTCGAAACGAAAATAATGCTTGTACAAAATACGAAATCCATGTGGGTTAATCTGTAAGTATAAATCATGTTACGAGAATTAAAATTTCTGTTCAGGTCATCCTCGTAAAAGGATCTAGACGGGATTAACTCTGTACCTTATGCTAATATCCAGGCAATAAGACCTTTGGCTTAGCTCCCTTTAAGTGTCTAAATGTATGCAAAAATACACGTTCATAATAATATTGTTTGCTACGTTATAATACCGCCTCGGATTATTTTAATAGCATTTCTGCAAATACCGTCATAGATTATAGAATTAAGGTGCTAGGATGCTCATAAATAAATTAACAACCCATAATAAAACTAACATAACAACTTCATTATGAAGTTACCATCACAATAATCCCCTTGGTCCATATCAGTAACTAAGGTTGTGTTACCAGTTACAAAATTCCCATTTGAAAGTGTTCTATTTTCAACATTATTTTAAGAGAGGTAGAGCTTTGTGGAAATTCCACTTGAATGAGCCGCTCGTCTGGGGAAGTACCTCCACCTTACAGAAGACCGTAGTGGAGTAGCACTTCGTAACTGTTGTGCTATGTTTCTGCTGGTGAGTAAGGTTGCCAGAGCTCAGTTGGGGAGGGTAGGGGGTTAAGGCCGGCAACACTACCTCTGGTGTCGCGGATGTCCATGGGCGGCGGTGATTGCTTACCATCAGGCGACCCGCCAGCTTGTTTGCCGCCTCTGACATAAAAAAAAGCCCCTAACCCCCGTTACAAGGCGTTCTGATTTCGAAATTATTTTATTGTGTCCCCAAGCATGCTTAAACAATGAATAAAGCGCTTATTTGCTCTACACTTTACCGACAGCATTTAGTCTCTTTTAGTGTTAGTGAGACACGTCACATTATGTAGTCGTTAAATGGAATCCACTACACAAAAAGATGCATTAACTCGAAGTAGTGTGTCGTTAAAAGGTTAGCAATATTTACAAAGAAAACAGTTTGTCAGTTTGTTGGCTCGGTCTGAAGTTGCATCAGAATCTAATGGAAACCTCGATAAGAGGTCAGTATCAGATAAACATTCGGGATTTTACTCCAACCGACGGGCGATGGTCCAAGACTTTGGAATAAATTGTACGAGTATTATTTATTTTATAAATGGAAATGCTTTCGAACGAATTAATGGATTGGATGGTTTTTGTCAATTTTAAATTGCGCTTTTTAACCAAGGACGCTCCAAATTGTTTTATGAATGTGCAATTCAATTTGGGGGTAGGTTCTAAATTATTACACTGATAATCAAATTCTCATAACCCATGCAGTTTATTAATTTCGTCAAATAAAGTTATTCTGAATAACAATCCCAACTAATATTATAAATGCGAAAGTAACTCTGTCTGTCTGTCTGTCTTTCTGTTACGCTTTCCCGCTTAAACCTCGCAACCGATTTTGATGAAATTTTGTACAGACAATCTTTAGATCCTGAGACAGAACATAGGCTACTTTTTATTTCGAAAAAAAGAAATCCACGCGGACGGAGTCGCGGGCGGCCGCTAGTAAATAATAAATTTTGCGTGCTTAGAACATTAATTAAAATCATACATTTTAATTAATGTTCGAAATTAAAAAATTCAAAGTATTATTCATAGATTACCCCTCCTTCAAGGCGTATATGGTTCTGTAATATGTTCAATATGAGCAGTAGGCTGGCGATCTCCTTCCTTAAATCAAACATTAATATCGAATATTCATTCTAATCCAATAATAAGCTTGCAGAATCTAATAAAATACACGTATTTATCGCTATTGTCCGTGTCTTGTGCAACTCGGCCAGATGGCGGCAGTAAACAGAAACCCCACGCAGCCAACTTTTCCGCAGATATTAAACAATGTCGTTATTTAATAATAACTTGCTTCGCATCTGGTGGTTCAGTTGTTTTATTTTTTACTAGCGGTCATTCGCGACTCCGTCCGCGTGGATTTCGGTTCCCGCACACAGTGTTATACTATAGCTTAAAGCCTTCCTCGACAACTGCACGGACTAAACGTTCCTGAGATTAGCGCGTTCAAACAAACAAACAGACAAACACAATATTTAGTTTTATTATATTAGTATAGATAACTTGCTCCGATTCAGGTGATTCAGTTGTCTTGTTTTTTAAGGTCTTGTCTTGGTAATTGGTCACCGATACCAGTAATACAATTATTTCAAGAGATTCGCAAATGCGTAGACTGCCTTTAAAACCCCCACCCTTTTTACATGTAAGCTTTGGAGACAACGCGTCTGCGACCTTTGTTTAGTTATTGATGTCCATGGGCAGCGGTGTTCACGTAAGTGAATGATAGTATTATTATGAGACTGCCTTGATCGTCTTGCTCCCTCCCTCCTTACAAAAAAAGTTATATGAAAACGTATATTGAAATCTTTGATTTTTTTATCTGATATAATAAGAAACATTTTGATTAATGATAGCTCGGAACTTTGGCAAGGGTTCTAAGCTACAATTCTTTTGAAAAGCGTTTGTCACGATTGTAATGGTTTAATACTAAATCCCATTGTTCTGCAGTCAGACGTTAGTTTATTGATATTCTAGGTTTCAGAATATTCCTAAGTTCGTACTATGATTCACAGCTCGCTATTGGTTGAATGTTCCGTCTATTCCCGGTTGTTGACATTAACTTTGTCATCACTGTGGTTAAATGGGTCACAATAAATAAATAAATATTTCACAACATCACATACATTGATCTGACCCCGTGTTAAGTAGCTTAAGCACTTGTGTTACAGACATCAGAATCAACAGTGGTATTACAAATATACTTAAATAGATACATATAACACCCAGACCAGGAAAAATAGACATGTTCATGCACACAAATGTTTGTCCTGTGAGGGGATGGAACCCGCGACCTCTTGCGTAATAGGCAACATCTTGACCATTACACCAAGCGGGTCGTCAAAAAATAAGCCCGGTCATCACCAGTGTCAACCTGTGACGACGTATAACACATATCTACTTTATTAGATGTAGCCACAGGCTTACTTATATAAAAGATCATTTGATATCTTATAAGAAAAAGGTTGAAGATCAAAAACACCTGTGTGACTGAGCTCCCTAAAAAGCTCCTTTCAATGGCAAGAGTCGTACGATACTGGAGCGTGGCAACTACTTATCATCTGTTACCCGGGAACATTTCCGACTGAAATCGTATAAAAGGAACATAAAAGAACTAAGGAACTTAAGAATTTCACCAAAAAAGTGTAAGTAAAACCGTATTTCATCATCATAGACTTAAAGCGTTAGTATGCCCTGACACGAGAAAACTGTGGCATTTTTTTAATTTTCGTTATTTACGTTGATTGCTAAGGTGACAACGCAATGTGGAGCTACTGTCGCTTCACATTAAAGGGCACTCTGTGAGAGCGAGTAGAAGTATTGCAGGGGCATATCTAACGATTGTATTCCATGTTTAACATCGATACCCTCTTAATCGCTGTAAATGTCTTTAGAATATTTCTCACAGCTGTGAGTAGATACAATCTTAAGATCGGTATTGTCACTAGAAGCCGGCATAGTTACGCCTAGGTATTAGCAGATATTCTCACTATACCGAGATTTTCACTTACGAATGGCGACACTACTACTGGAACACAAGTTTAGAACTTGTTTTCGAAGCAGTAAAGTTGAAGTTTCTTTGCATTATGGCTACCAGATTCAGTGCCACATTAGAAAAACCGGGATCAGTTGAGTATAGATAATGTTCTAATGCAGCCGAAACGTCAAGCAGTAAGAAGTATACATGTAGGTTCTTCATTATTAATATTACGTGTAGTTTGTTAAATAATTAAAGTGTTAAATGGATTTAATTTAACACAGTAAATTTTCATTTATTAAATCGTATTTCTAAGATCGGTATCCTCTTAACCGTTCGTAAGCATCCATGTCTAAACAGCGACTTATTTCGGTCCGCTCTTGAATAAACAAGTTCAGGATTATCAGTACAAATAGTCGTCATTACGTTCAGAAATATCGCGGAAGATTTTCCGAACTTCTGCATTTAACCGGAATTTTGCTGTTTTTCATAATAAAGAACATTGACTATTATTACATTGAGCAGTACAAATGTTTTGGTATTTTAGTACACGTGCACTTAGTTTGGTACTTAGTATTGTTTGACTTATATTTTCTTAAAACATTTCACGTGCCACCTCTTGTGTCATTCAAAACAAAACAAAGAAAAATAACATTTTTAATTCAAGAATACAAATTTTAATAGTAGTTAGTAGTTTTTAGGGTTCCGTAGCCAAAATGGCAAAAAAACGGAACCCTTATAGATTCGCCATGTCTGTCTGTCTGTCTGTCTGTCTGTCCGCCAGTCTGTCACAGCCACTTTTTTCCGAAACTATAAGTACTATACTGTTGAAACTAGGTGAGGGGATGTATTCTGTGAACCGCAACAAGGTTTTTATACGAAAATAGAAAAAAAATAAAAAAGTGGGGGGTCACCATAGTGAGAACTGAAACTTGAAATATTTTTTTTCATTGAACATATACATGTGGGGTATCTATGGATAGGTCTTTAAAAATTATATTAAGTTTTCTAATATCACTTTTTTCTAAAGTGAATACTTTGCGTGACAGACCCTTCCAAAGTGGAAAAAAGTGTGTCCCCCCCCCTCTAACTTCTAAAATAAGAGGATGATAAAACTGAAATAATTATATAATGTACATTACCATAAAAACTACCAACGAAAATTGGTTCGAACGAAATCTATTCAGTAGTTTTTTTAATACGTCAAAAATAGAATTTGTACGGAACCCTCAGTGCGGGAGTCCGACTCGCACTTGGCCAATTTTTAAAACATAACAACGGATGTACATTATACAAAATTAAATATGATATTTTCTTGTGTGATATGTTACAACATACAAGAAGGTACACCTTCAACCATTTAAAACCATTTCATCACAAATTAGGGACCACAAAACCATTACACGTGTTTTACAACGATCAATCGGACGCCGTCAAAAGCCGAAATCTAACAAAACATAATGAAGGATTACGTAATGTGCCTAACTTTTTGCTGCTTAAATACCATAGTTAGGAAAAGTCAGCAAAACATGAAACGCTCTAATGAATTGCCATCCATTAAATTCAGATTTTCGCGCCAAAATTAGCATCCATTCATGAACAGCAGTTGGTGCTCCTAAATGACACATTCACTGCAGAATTAGTTAATCTGTACTTAGTTCTGAAGCCTGAATTAAGTACTAAGAACCACTCGTCTCGTTTCCTCATTTGGAAGAATGTTCTTTGCGAAAGAGAGAAATTGCTGAACATTAATTTTATTCGAGGACTAGAGTACTTGTTCATTCTATGTAGTTGCAATCTGGCTTATTTTTTTATTCGTTGCAAAGATATCATTTTGCTTTTAAATTGGTTAATAAGACCGCTACTAGGAATGGTTTAGCACGATATATCTTTTAAAGTTCTTCTTAAGTCTGTCAAGGATATTTTCTTGCTGATCAATAATATAAAAATACAATTACACAACGGAAACAAATAAGGGTTTCCAAACACAGGCTTATTTGCTTAAATGGAAACCCCAAACGACAATATTGCTAAATTTCTGGTTTTAAGTGAAATAAAATATTTTATATAAAAAAAAAACAATTAAAAAAAATATTTCCACGTGTAACATATTATAAATTTAAGATCAAAGTCACATCAATAAATTGAAATTTTGACAAGTGTATACTACGGCTTAATTGTATTAAAGCTAAACTCTGATTTAAGATAAAAGAATCGATTAATTTAAGCCCTGATAGGCCATCTTCAGCTTGGCTCCGTAATTGTGACAATCAGTCACACTAAGGAGATTAGAAGAAAGTATACTTTAGTAAGGATCTAGATCAATAAGGATAATGACATAGCCAGCTCACACCGCCAGTCAGAAATTGTAAAAAGTAAATGAATTCTTTAGACTAACACACCAATTGCCTCTGCCCAAACAAAGCTCGAAGCTTGGGAAGCTAGGGAATCGATAGACATATATAATATAACTAGCGGCCCGCCCCGGCTTCGCCCGTGGTACTTGTCCACTATTTAATGGATGATATTATACATAAAAACCTTCCTCGTGAGTTACTCTATCTATTAAAAAAAACCGCATCAAAATCCGTTGCGTAGTTTTAAAGATTTAAGCGTTCATAGGGACATACAACACACATAGGGACAGAAAAAGCGACTTTGTTTTATACTATGTAGTGATAATATAATAATAATAATTCTTTATTGCACTAAAAAAGGAACATACATTCTTAAAGTACACTCTTCTTCTTCTACATTCTTCTTCTCTACATTCTACATACTTGAATACTTTTATAAACATCTATGTTTCGAGTACAAATGCCGATTTTCATCTCAAAAACATTTTCGCTCAGCGACATTCGAACCCGCAACTCTTGGTTTTGTAGCCAGGGCCTCTAACCACAAGACTAATAGGCCCGTTGTATCAATGACCCTTTATTTCCAGTTTAGAATTATTTGTAATATAATTGAAACACGTTATTTCATTAAGTAATCCTCTTGCTCGTTCGCATATGAAGCAATTGATTATAAACATGATCTAATGCAGTCTATACCACTTAGCTACTAAATCATAAAAATTGTTCATCCCTGCCAAAATTATCTGCTAGAAGAAGTAAATTACTTAACGTAGATCAATTTTCTCAGACAAAAATAAAAAGGCTCTAGTCTTTATTACTCGGTTCAAGATGTCACGTTTCACATTTTCCCAGAAGCCTGATATTGCCAGCTATATCCTTTGGGAGAATGAATGTGACACTGGAATCTTAAGGATTGCTGCTCAAATATTTATGATTAACGATCAGCTGTGGTGTGAACTGTCTCGTATAATTTTAAGGACTTTAGGTATAAAATAAACTTAAAAAACATGGACCAAAAAGCTTAACATAAGGTTTGACTTTTAACTACTACTACTTTAAGGAATCTATACTAATATAATAAAGCTGAAGAGTTTGTATGTACGTTTATTTGTTTGTTTATTTGAACGTGCTAATGTCAGGAACTACTGGACCGAATCGAAAATTTGTTTTTGCGTTGGATAGTTCATTTTCGAGGAAGGCTTTGAGCTATGTATATATGACTAAAGTTTATATCGAATTCAGCGAATTGCAGGCGGCCCCTAGTAAACAAAAAGTCGCTTCTTATTGTTGTAAGAGCATGTAGAAACGCATGTAATTTCAAATAAAATTATGCCACAGTTTTCTGATGTCGGGCATTTCGAATTCGAACGTTTTAAAACTCATAGATTTGAATCGTTAGTTTGTAAAATTTTATATAAACAGTAATTTGTTTCCAGACTTTCAGTCCACATTGACTCATGAATATAAAGAGTCTTCTCCTTTGTCGTCGTCCGTTAGGGCCTTTGACAAACATGTAATTAAAAACTGTTAGGTCCTGCGTTTATATTACTAACTTCCCTGCCAGTAGGGTCCCGCTCGGTAAGGCTAGGTATAGATGGAAGAGACGAAATTACTTTCCGTGAGTGAGTTTGTATTCATTCATTTTCAGTAACCCAGTTTCAAATTAAACCGTGTGTATATGACTTTGGGATATTTGCGTTAGTTTTTTTAAACTCGTCGTTTTAGTCAGAATATTATTTAAGGACCCGCTTGGTGTAACCGTCAAGAAGTTGCCTATTTGACATAGAAGTCGCGGGTTTGATTCCCGCACTGATAAAACATTTGTGTGCATGAACATTTCTGTTTGTGTGTATCTATTTATGTCTATTTAATAGTAATAATGTTGATTTTGACATGACACAAGACAAACAATGTATATGATGTTGTTAAAAAACATTATTTATATTTATTAGTCACTTCAGTACGGTGTTGCTATAAGAGTCTTTAACTAAGAGAACGAAAAAACTAAATGAGATGTCCCATCCCAGGCCCGCACCATGTACGTGGTACCAAAAAATCGGTAAAATATTGCTATTTCCATTAAAAATGCAATAAAACATTTTTGGTCCGTAGTTTATTGGCTTAAAAATAAAATCAAATCAATATTGTTCACTTTACTTCGTAAAGATGGCAACTGTAATTTTTTTCTTTACTGGGATTTACAGCTCTGGGCCCCAGCCTTTTAAGGTCGTTTGTAACCTAAAAATATAAATACTTTGTGAAATAAACTGCATACTGTCAAAACAAAAATAAACTGACGGATAAACGACATAAACGTCATTCAAGTTTCAAAGATGCGTCTTGGTATATTTACTTTACTCTATGGATGCGTCCTCCGCCATATTGTACTGAGTTGCAATATTGTGGTATTATTTATTGTTTCAGCCAAAAAACTAAGGTTTTCCATAAGAATTGGAGTGATTAAAACTGTAGTACACTTATTCGCCTATATTTAGGTATAGCGTACATGGACCAGGCCGAGGCTTCATACATTTCTGGGACATCTCTTTTGACCTCTGGAAATCACTAGACCCACTTGTCCTGATTCTGATTTCACTACGGTCGTGCCAATTTGCTGTCCAACTGAGATCAGACAATAAGGGTATATTGAGTTTCTCTATCCGAAACTTAGCAATAAGAACAATACAATATATACCTACAAACCACAATTGGCTCACATCCACAATACCAAATTGCTAAATTCACCGAATACTTCTTCTATCAAGAATTGTCAAGGTCAGATTACTATCTTTCATTACATACCGTCTAGCTCTAAGTAATGTTATGAATTTAATACAAAAACTTGTGCCCCAGTTGTAATACAAAGGAGTATTCTTGTCATGTTGTTTATTACATCTGCTCTGAGATTAGGGTTGTGAGTGTGATTTAACTTAAAGCATTTAGGTATAACTACTACGAATAGAGTAACACACTGAGAACTACATCTATGCGTCAACTTGGAGGGAAGGGGGCGGAAAATTGAGGGTTATTTTTTTCTTTTATCTATGAAACGCATTATACTTATACGTTACCATTATAATGACAAACATTATAATCAAGGTAATGTTAATAAAAAAATATATATACTTAGACAAAAACACCAAATTCTTAGCTTCATACTAAGCTTAACGCTTGTATCGTATTGCTACATATTTTAAAACGTGTAAAATATTCATGTCCAATGCAATTACCATTATTCAATTTTCATGTGCTAGCCTTACATGCTATATTTATTTTTAAATGTTATATGAAAGCAAACGAACAAGATGATCACCTGATGGTAAATGATCACCGTCCCCCATGGGTATCAACGGACTCATGAAGGTTGCCAATGCGTTGGCTGCCTTTAAAAACCCATCCCCTCCCCAACTGAGCTCCTTGGTAACCCTACGTGAGATTATAACAATGAATGTCGCTTTTACTAAAATATCCTTCCTTTATTTGGGAAACGTTCAAACATTATTCACTGAGGTTACCCCGAGATTGTATTTATTTTGTAGGTTATTTTCAGGTAAAACTCAGAATAATGTGTTACGTTTTCTTCTATATGTTTGGAGATTGGGAAAAAGTCAGGAGTTATAAGTAAAGTGTACATTTTTTAGGCCATTGTGACTTAAGAAAGTTGAAAAACATAATTCATCATCATCATCACACTAGCGCCTCTCCCTGTTTTATCCTCAACCATTGCCTCGGAAACTAGGTTACGCCACGGCTATGATCTTGAATCGACTAGTCTGGTTATCAAAGCACAAATGAATGATTTATATATATATATATATATATATATATGCTTTGGTCAACTCATCCCGCTCGATAAATTATTTGAGTGCTTTTTTCCCAACCCGGATTCGAACTGAGGACTTCAACCACTAGACCATCAAGGCAGAAATGACTTTACGAGCTTAACAATAAAAACATGCAATAAAAAAACAACCAACCAAATAATTCACCAACAAGTCACAATCGTTCTTGAAATCTCAGTTGGAAACAAGTAAAAATATTGTTAAAGCAATGTTTCACCACAAACACGTTCGGAGTCCGTTATAATTACTGAATAATTTGCTCCGAGATCTGGGTCCAGATCGGGTTGACAATCTCGTTTTATCGTCGCATACATGATATTGCAGGAACGGACTTTACGAGATCGCAGATCAACAAGCAAACAAACCTACGATGGCCTACGATCAGCAGTGGACTGAAATAGGCTGATTGATTGATTGATTGAAGCGACAAAAATGTTCCTTACAAGTTTTTACCCGCGGCTTCTTAAAACACATCTCCGCTCCGCTCCGCACAAATCCGCTTTGGTGGAGCTTTAACTGACGTATGTGTCAGCCATCATCTCACTCACGCTCATATAACTTGATACGATAATATACACACTTTTAACTAATACAAAGTACCACCACTCTTATGAACTAGTCCACGAACCTAGTTAAAAGATAATTTCGTTACTAAAACTTTTGTCTGGGTTGAAAGAACCTTCAACGCGGCAACGTTACGCGGTTTGGCTACAAATATAATAATAATTTCTCCAATAAATGTTCCGAAAATTGGAAACTTCATCTCATTTAATAGAACACTTTATTGTTTTAAGTGCTAAGTTTTAACAAAGAAGTATTAAGCCTTATTCAAGGGTAGGGATAGTTTTGGCTGAAACAACGCTATTTAAAATGTATACTTATAATTCCCAGTTCGAACATAGCTCAATCAAGCAGAACATTATCAAATATCGAAAATATTCATAGTTATGTAAGCCCCATAATTATATTTTCTTCAAAATGTTGATAATATGTTAGACGGAAACCAAAGAACTTTTGGGAACATGACAGGATCGTTTCGGCACACAAAATTAGGTCAATTTATTAATTTAATCTGATAAGCTTTAATTATTGAATAAGATGTTAAATAAGGTATTATAAGCGAAAACATACTGACATTGTAATTTAATGTGAAAGTAATTCTGTCTGTTGATATTGATATTCAAGGCTTGATTGCTCACTACTGTAAATTATAAATAATAAGTTTTATAATAAAACAAATATGGGTCCTTTCATTTATTTTCATTATAAATATACTATTTTAATAACGTTGGAACGGACAGGAATGGGGTGCATATTTTCAAACATTATTAATATCATTCCAACATCGAAAGCAACAAGAATAATTGTATTTCTTCTGACTCTACTTATTATCATCATTAATCATCACTAAGCAATAAAAAGCAACGAATCAAACTTCCGAATTGTCCTTAAAATCCTCTCACGTACCACTAAGTCCAGAAATCCTTCTTTATTACACTTTCGTCCTTTTGAAAGCCCATGACGCCATGTTTCCCCTCTCCTATTCTCTTGGAAAGCCTCTAATAGGGGTTTTCCACTTTGAGCACCCAATTTTTGTACACCCGCAACTTGAGCACCTGACCTAGTTCACTTCGAGCACCTATTAATAACAATAATACTCTTCCGGCCGTTTTCGACCATAGTAGCCGATCTCACGATCAGCCAGGTATGCAGAATATATTATAGTGCACAAGTGAGTGCGCAAACACAGGTGCACTGGCTATTCCCTCACTTACATAGTTTGGTGTGACAGCAATCTGACACGACCGTACAGAGATCAGGCGCAGGACCAACGGTTTAAGGTGCCTTCCAAAGCATGAAGGAGATCGAGCTAAAATATCGGTCTCCAACTGATGACTGGGTTTGGAAAGTTGCTTCTTAGCAATCGCAGGACGAGCGCGCTTACCTCTGCGTCATCGAGCACGTATAAATATTGGCTGCACAAAAATGGCAAATAGGCCTACCAAAAATATCAATCGGTCCACCGAGCCAAGTTATTAGGATGCGGGTGCTAAAAATTGGGAACTCAAAGTGGACCAACTCCTCTTATAATTCCCTCTCCCCTTGTTTATGAACCAACAGTCACTTAACACTCTGAATGTTTATTAACCAAGTCCACGTTCCATTGTGGACGAGCTTGGAACGTAAATTGTATGCACAAACAATTCTGTGGCCGCGAGAACTTGTGTGGTAGCCATAAAGGTAAAGTGTAAATGCGTAATGTTGCAAGGGCGGTTTAAAGTACCATAAAGTACGATAATACCTTCGTCACCAACTTCGATTTCTCTTTCTTTAAATTATAAGAAACCTAGCATGAAAAAATACTTAAAAATAAATATACAAGAGGTTCGATTTCCCATAATTAATTGTTTTAATAAAAGTTCCAATTACTCTAGGATGCTCAAATTCTTGTAATGGCGTGATATTGAGACTGTAGGAACGTTCTTAAGCAATCTAAAGCAATTTTAACATCATCATTTTAACTTGTTACAGTCCACTGATATTCGTAGACCTCGTACATAAAATGACCATTATCACTACGCAGGGAACGTGGGTTGGTTTCTTTTGGTGATCGATAAAACTGCTGCCAAGCCCATATTATATCCCATTTTAATTATTTTGTTTTACTTTACAAATAAACATTTTGAATACTAAGTTTTCATTAAGGCCACACTCGTTTCTTTATCAACCAACGTAAAATTGTCTATAACACAGCCTTTTATGCCATTTTATAATCAAAAACTCAATAAAATGTTCACCTTTGAACTGATGCAAACAATGCTCCATTCGCAATCTAAATAGAGTGTTAAATTCTTAAAAGCCCTTGGCGTTTGTTTGTTTTTCTTAAATAATTTTCTTTGTTCTTCTCAATACTTCGTTTGAAAGATTAATTCAATTATATGAAACTGTTACTTTTCCCTAAGCTTTGTTTAAGTCGATTAAATTAACGTGACATAAGCCTAAATAAAAAGATTGTAACATAACACGACAGCTAAAGTATCCAATGGTAAAATTAGTTTGGTTATCCATAAGTATAACTCATGGTCCCAAAGCTTGTTAGAGAAACCCCAAAACATTGATCCAGGGATCAAAGATCAACCTCTTGTCACGACAAATTAGTTACACGGTACACCACTGTTACAGATGAGATGTCAAGAAAATTATTTCCGTTAGCAATACCCTTCAAAATTCATAGACACTGGTACTAAAACTTTGATTGGAATACAAACAATATCAATCTCAACCTCAAAATAAATACATATTAGGCTTCATAGGAGCTCTTATGAATCGTCAATTACAATAAATATTGAATCTACCATAATTATAATGTTTACTTATGTAGATTTACAAGACTAATTGGTTAAGATATTCAATTTTTATAATAAGTTTTATTTTCGTATTTAATTGAAAGTTTTATTTGATACACACTAATTATACCTAGTTCACGTAAACGCCTTTATAATTCCATTGGGGAAGGAATCTATGGGGTCCAATTTTGCGTATTTCGAATACCTATTTCTGGGGTGAAATTCTTACCTTAATTTTAATTAATATTGAAGTTATTTTACAATAATATACCGCTTATTTGTGTTATTCAAGAACAAGTAACTGAAGATGCACCATGTTGGAACTGGATATTGGAATTTGCATATTCAAATACTTCACTATTGAGAGATATTATACAAACTTGTTAGCACTAGTTCGTTTACCTTTAGTCTTTAAGCCTGCTCATATCAGATTTAAATTGAGCATGAAAAAGTCTATATCTATACTTATAATAAAGTTGAAGGGTTTGTTTGTTTGTACGCGCTAATCTCAGGAACTACTGGACCGCTTTGAAAAAATCTTTTTGTGTTGTATAGTCCATTGACGAAGAAGGCTTTAGGCTATTAAAATCGAAATCCACGCGGACGGAGTCGCGGGCGACCGCTAGTATTAAATATAAATTATGAAAGACAACTTTTTTTATTTATAGGGAGGCAAACGAAAGTGAGGGTCATTTGATGGGACGTGATCACCGCTGCCAATGGAAATCAACAACGGCACAAGGGTCGCAGATTTTTTTCCTGCCTTGAAAACCCCAAATGAGTTCTAATAACCTTAACCACCAGCAGAAACATAGCATAACAGTTACGACGTGCTATTTCACTGTGATGTGCAAGATTGAGGTACTTTCCCGACAAGCGGCTCATTCAAGTGGAGGTTCCATTTAGCTCTACCCTTATTAATCTAGGTGCTGCTTTGAGACGTCACCAACGGTCCTAGTGTTAATAAAAACAACAAATATCATAAACATAAGCTTTGGAACTGCTAATAGTGCAATGAAATTCATTAGTGAACTATATGAACCTTGGCATCGGTATTTTGGCAGCAACAATAGTACGGATGGCCAACTGAAAGTGAATATGTGACCTAATTATTCAGACTATAATTTATTGATACCCAATTTATTTATTAATTAATTTATTGCTATTACAGCTAAACTCTAGCTCGTAATAAGCATTAAGCTAGAATATAAAACATCAAAGTTTTGAAACAGCGTTATAAAGAACTCACAGAAAATAAACTGAAGTGCCTTTCAATGTACGAGTAATAAACTGAATTAAAAGCTACCTAAAGTTACCTGAGCTTTAAAAAGACACCTGAATGTATGCCGTAAGGGTTCAAATTAGTTTGGACTAAATTAATGCAAATGGTACGAAATAAAAAGAGTCACGTTCAAAGTATTTACAAATTGTAGGCTTAAATTGGTATAAACTTAAAATAATGTGATCTAGTTTTTGCCCTTGGTCTATATTTTGATTGATTGTTTGTCTAATTTAGTGCAGCAGTACTAAAAAGGCAGCATGTGTAACAAAAGGGGTCGTTGGTTTGATTCCAGATTGCTTTTTACAATTCTAACTTAGGCAAAGTCCATAGCTTAGAACATGGCGGTTAAGTTGGGCCTCTCATAGTCGTGTTATATTGCTGACTGAAGTATAAGATACAAACTAAGGGGAGACCAGAAGATCGTTAAAGTGGATCGATCTACATATGTCAGTGTCCCATAGTAAAAATCTAATAAAAATTTTTTTTTGCAAATCTCTTTCGGCAACCCAATTTTTATTTGTAGTAAAACTATTCTATCGTATTTTAAATCCCATTTTAGATTTCACACAAACAATAAATACAGGCTGGTTCGGTAACAGACCTTTTTTATTACAATTAGCCTACCGAATTGTGTGATACAAAATTAGCCTCTTGCAATGAATTACACACACATTTCATGTTATAATTAACTTCTTTTCGCGGTCTATAAATGGGTAGGTAAGTAATTTAAATGATACATAATGAGCGCCAACTGAAATGTAACTTAGTTCTTACGTAATCTATGTTAATTAACTTATTTTGGTAGGTTAGAGACACGGTTTTTGTTCTTTCAACAAGATTCCTCAAATAACAGTACCAAATGCTATCCTTGAAATAAAAGAGATTCAATTTAAACAGGTTTTTAAGGTCATTAAGCATGCATTGGCTTTAAATTGCTTCGAGCGTCAAATATTATTAAACGCAGGTTTTATTGGGCTTGCATAAATGCACTATCTGAATCACTTTTATTTATTAAAATATATGAAACTATAAAAACGATTTATTTTATTTAAAATCGAATAGCTTAAAGATACAATTATATTTTATATTTATATACTAATATATAAAGCTGAAGAGTTTGTTTGTATGTTTGTTTGTTTGTTTGAACGCGCTAATCTCAGGAACTAATGGACCGAAGTGAAAAAATATTTTTGTGTTGGATAGTCCATTTAACGAGGAAGGCTTTACGCTATTTAAAATCTAAATCCACGACGGAGTCGCGGGCTGCCGCAAGTTAACAATAAAAATAAAAGATCCTGATGCCTACTACCATTTGGTGCTAATGAAATAGTGACACCCTCTGTTCTATACTAATCCTACTTACGCCTAACCTAACTTTAGCCTTTATAACAGTAATTATAAAGGCGAAAGTTTGTAAGTATGGATGTATGGATGTTTTGTTACTTTTTCACGTAAAAACTACTGAATGGATTTGAATGAAACTTTACCACAATATAGCTTATATATCAGAAGCTTATACATACATCAGAATAACACATAGGCTACAATTTTTGAAGTTTACCCGAATCCACGCGGACGGAGTCGCGGGCGGCCGCTAGTGATAATATATACCTACGTCTGCGTCTATACTAATGATATTTAGGTCACAAAACAACACTCGAAGTAACATGCCAAAAAGGAATGAGAAATGGAATCTCAACATAATTTTTGCAATTCATCAATACAGTAAGAAGATTCGAGCTTCAGCTTCCGATAAAACATTCGGAATGAAAAATGAGTCGTGTCCTGAACACTGAATTGATAAAACCTTATCTTGCCTCAGTACTTCAGTTGTTGGCTTCAGACCACGGTTGTTTTAACACAGTCGAAACGTCGAGCAGTGAGAATTACTTATACATTTATACATACATACACTTCATTATTTCTTATTGAAAACTTGAGCGTTTATTGTAGGTCCAATTGTAATTGTATGGTGGACCGAAAATCGCAGCAGCAACGTCTCTATACTCCAAAAACTCGGCATCAGGCAGCGTCTAGCCTCCATCGTCCAGCCTCGCATTCTCATATGCCAAAAGAGGGCACAACTCTAGACGTGGAGACGTATCTATAGAGCAACTGGTGGTGCAGGGTAGGGTGGAGGGTACCAGAGCGCGAGGAAGGTCGCCCATGAGGTGGACAGACCAAATAAAGGCGGTAATGGAGGGCCAGTTGCACGAGTGCGCAAGACGAGCAGCCGCCAGGGAGGAGTGGAGGTGAGCCTTCAAACGTGTCACAAAGGGAGACTTAGGCTCGTATTAATAAATCGCACTCAACTCTGAGCTCGAACTTGAGCGCGAACTTGAGGTGCTGTTTTGTATGAGAATGACATATCTAGTTCGCACTCAAGATCGAGCTCAGAGTTGAGTGCGATTTATTATTAATACGAGCCTTACAATGTTGACCAGAATCGCTCTGTCAAGAGTGTCACTATTAAGAAGAAGATTAAAGGTGAAACACTTGTATAGTCTCCAACAAAAAAAAATATATAACTGTATACATGTATGTAATACAACCGCACTCTGAAAGTATAATGATGACGAAAATACACCAGCATGTTTTATCCCTTGCGTTACATCTGAATCCCAAATTCAATTTTGTAATGGAACTGTAAAGAAATCACCACTGTATCTGTATTGTATGGAATTCCCAGTCGTGACAGTATTTGCAGCAAAACTGAGAAGGGAGGCATAGAAAATAGATTTTAGTTTGACGTGAAAATTTCTTTATTTTTTGTATGGAGTTTTTTTTCGACGTAAGATTTTATGTTATTCAAAATGCGAGGTACCGATCTTGTGCATAGTTAGTTCTTTTCAGGATGTATGGTGTTTGCTGTTAGACATTTTTTTGGGAAAGGAGACGATCCATTTTGGGCTTGATTGTGCATGGATAAATTATATACCAAAAAAACTGTAAATTTTTGTTAATTAACCTCTATAAATAACAACGGAATAGGCTTTGACCAACTTAAGTTAATTGCATAATTATATATTTTACATTATCAAACATACTTTATAAACGACATAGCACTATATTTTTTAATTTTTAACTGTCTTCAAAAACGCACCTTATAACATGACAGATTAAATAATCGATTAGAGAAAATCGATAAGCGGAGATTAAATTAAATGCATCATGTTCCAGTGTGTTTTTGCTACATTTTGAAAAACTACAATCATTTATTATTTGTAATATTCGTTATATCTTAATAATGATCTACTTTTTACGTCTTCATAATAAAGATAATAATAAAATCAAACAATTGATCGATTAAACGATCAGTGTCAATTGAAATGGAGCCATTTTGGCACTGACCTATATCTTGTCTATGTATAGATCAGTGCATTATGGTTTTACGTCATACGTCAATGTCAATCCTGTCACTTGATGTCACACCATATAGATATGGCAATAATAATGAATATCCATGCATGATTTTAACATATTTGGCCGTTGTATTCAGCTATTAAAATTGGGCAAATGTAATCTTTTGAAGTGTTCTAATCGGTGACCAATTTGTAGCCGTGCACATCCAGGCCCCCGTTTGTATGAGAAACGGATTTCTCCTTTGCCACGTAGTTTTTTTATATTCTTGTTAGACTTTTTTTTCTCTCTTAGACATTTCTTTGTATTTCATGAGACGAAACAAACTGTTAACATTTTCACATTGCTCTTTTTTATTTTTAGGACATTTTTAAATTTCATGTGGTGGTACAACTCGTTTGTACTTCCGCGTAGTTTTTTATACACCGTTACTTAGTAAGTTCGTACTGAACAAGTTAACCAACTCGTGCTGGTTATCAAATAAGCGTACATACCACTTTAAAACGTTTGAAAAATGGCGTTAGTAGCCTTAAAAAATGTTGACTTTTTCCCCATCGATAAATCAAACTCAGATTCTAGAAATTCAAGTTTCTCGAGCCTTACATGAGGTCCAACAGGAGACCGTTAGGTTTGGCTGTCAAAGTCATCATTAATACAGTATTTCGAATATCTAAAAAGATTATAATTTTATCCTAAATTAATATCGTTAATTTAGATGTTTAAATAAGTATCTGTATCATGTATTTTTTTTCTCTCTATCATTTTATGAATAAGATATTAACTAGTTTCGGCTGAGCATCAAAGTGATTCTCAGATTCATTGTAAATGTGCAAGAGAAAGCTTTTTATTTAATAGTCTCTTTAATCGTTTTATCTAGTGGTAAATCGCATTAAAATCCGGTGCGTACTTAAAATCTACACAAACACACTCATAATGTACAAATACATATGTATTCTGTCATCTGTCATCTATATTAATTTATTAAAGCTGAAGAGTTTGATTGTTTGTTTGTTGGAACGCTCTAAATTCAGGAACTACTCATTTGACTTAATCTGTAAGTACATAGGGAGGGACAGACAAACGGAAGGGAAAAATGGCGTGTTATTTGCAGTCGAGATGATAATATATTTCTATTACCACTTCTTTTGACACTGAAGCCTCTTTAATATATTGCTTTGCCAAAAAAAAAATCATGACCACGAACCATTAATAAGAAATAGTTTGACAGTTATTTATTGCTTATTCAAATGAAAGTTATTATTTATACATCCTAAAAATATACGATTATTTCTTTCCTCTGATTTGAAAGTGGAACTAGCAACTAGGTAAATCATAATGTATTATCCTATTTTTTATACGTAGGTACACAGGCTTCAATAGTATTTGAATACACATCATCATTTATGTTAAAAGGTAGATAAAATTAACTTTCGTGCGAATATTCGACATGTGGCAGGAACGATAGTGTCAAATCGACCAAACAAATAAACACCTACGTGTGCCTTACTTAGTATCGATGTTTTTGATATCGAGAGTTTATCTCAATCAGTGATTAGGATATTCTGGTTGTCACTATTACTATGGGAAATAACAACAGCGCAAAAAGGGATATAATATTGATGACTTCAAACAGCATAAAACTGGTGATGATGCTTATTGAAAAAAAAATGTTATTGTAATTTAAATCACTGTTATACAAACCAACAAACATACTCGTACATAGCGTATGTTAAAATAACTTTCAATTATCCAAAATCACCATCAGTGTAACTATTGTAAGCTGCAAATTGATATTTTTATAACGTTAATAGCTTTCTTTGTTTACAAAAATTGAATGAAAACGCCATCAAACTCATCGTTATCAAGCAATATTAAAATAATATTTTCAATATATACTCGTATCTATATAATCTATATACCAATATAATAAAGATTCAGAGAATGTTTGTCTGTTTGTTTGAACGCGCAAATCTCAGATTGTGTTGGATTGTCCATTTGTCGAAGTAGGCTTTAAGCTACAATACGAGTAGGCTATGTGTGCAGAAACCGAAATCCACGGGGATGAAGTCGCGGCCGGCCGCTAGTCATAAATAATTTGCTCAACTATCATTGTAACTAAACCACCAATTTCGAATACAACATCAATTTACGTAGATGTAATATAAGAATATGGTGCGTTTAATACAGGCATGGTCCATTAAATACATTTGTATGCGGTACAAGAACGGACTTCATTACCGTTACGTACCATTTAGTAACCATAAGTATAACGGAGGTATTATTCCTTCATATATTAAAGGCAAACCGTTCCAATAGATATAGGCATTACCGAGGAATTATTTGGAATACACAATCTAAGAAAGCACTTAATTTTGTACGTACTTAAAAGGAATCACCTAGCCAAATAAATTAGACTAGCGGGTTTTTGGTTTCCTCACACATACATACCTACATAGGTATATATTATGTACTATAGCTTAAACCTTTCTTGTCAAATAGACTTTCCAACACAAAAAGATTTTATCATATCGGACCAGTACTTCCTAAAATTAGCGCGTTCAAACAAACAAACAAACTCTTCCGCATTATTATATTAGTATAGATACCTATTTCATGTTCATATTTCGTGCAGCAAAAAAAATGTATATAAGATGTCTAATAGGTTCATCAGCCATAACAGGTCTTTGTTATTTATAAGTTGTTAAGTTTTTTGTCTGTTTTTATTTTAATGTAATCAAATTACTTTTTTTTATTCTAATTCGTACGCAATGGTCAAACGGAAGTTTTAAAATATACGCCAAGGCAAAACAACAACAAACAATGTTATTAAAAATAACATAATGGGAGTTCAAGCAACTACGTAGAGCGAACGCAGTACTAACTCAATCAAATGAACATGTTACATCGATTCGTTAACCGTTTTAATTGCCAGACAACATCACAGAAACTCATTTTCTATGATCCCCATGCCCAATAGACGGTATTAAAGCAATAATCCGATTATTCGCTTAACAGACTTCGGCGGCGAAACTAATTTTAGAACTTGGCCCAATCGTGCTAAGCCATGTGAGGTCTTTCAACCTCTATAGGTATCTACATCTACACAATTAAGGTGTTTGCTACTTCAAACTCAGTTCAAGCAAATTTGTGATAACTAGTTATGTTTTAACAAATAGTATAATTTGTTAAAACATCACTAGTAAGAAGTACTAACATACACTTATGTTAAGAATAATGTGATCTTTCAGAGGTTAAATAATTATTAAAGCATAAAGAAGAGTTGCAATATTTTTGTTAATGTCAACTGTGTACCAATAAATAAAATCAATCACAATGTGATGGATTTATTATAAGATTCTTCATAATACGAATAACATTATTATTTACGGAGAAGGCAAAGGCAAACCCCTCTATCATAATGCCAAGAAAGTCGTAGTGTGATTCATTTCAAACAATTATTGCGGCCCTTAGTAATAAGGAATACGTCTTAAGGAGAAGGAATATTATGTCCGAAATGTGCTACAGTTTCACGGAAAATCTCCTTGAAACGTTAAGTTTTTTCCCTGTCTAGACTTGGCGTCAATAGTTGGCAGTGTTTGAAAGCGTTATCCAATAAGCCTATAATTTAACGATCGTTTTGGTTGTTTTGGCGTGAATTTGTTGTTTGATCTTTTCAAGCTATTTACTTATCTTTCTATTAAAAATGTATTTTGTTTTTTTTACCTTTGACACATATAATATTATGCTAGCGAAAAGATTTTAGAAGTCTTGTTGAGCATATCATCATTTTGATCATGTATTAGTTAAATCAAGTATGCATCTTCGACAGCCATCACTATATTTATTTTTATGGGCAGTAACGTTTGATACTGGGCTAGCTCATATTTTTCAGATCAAACAAAGTGTCTTTATAGACTTTATAGTTTGGACAGAAAAAGATCCTAAGAGAATTAGGGCAGCGTTTATAAATAAGATTGCATACTAGAAAATTTCCTTCCATAAATTCTAATCATAAATAACTCAACAATCAATCAAAGCTAAGATACTAATTAATACTTTGATTTATATATTATATTGCGCAAATGTATCTCAATAATTCCATTCACAAGTTAGATAGGTATAATTTACATCGAGAAAGGTCAAACAACCGCGTGACCTATGGAAGGTCGTAATTACATCCTGAGTATGCAATGAATTAATTCTAAATTGCAATGTCGAATGAGTCTAGTAAAGTGAAATATTGAAATATGATAATGATGATTTTCATCATCATCATCATCGTCATCAACATCAGGCCATCAAAAGTGGAGTATGGGACCACCGGACCCGGTCCCAAACGCCACATCAAAAGAATAACAAATATAAAAAACGTGGCTCTTGGGACCGGGGTACTGTTCCCAAAATCCTCCAGACTGTTACGTCTTCTTTTGTTGGGTCATGGGCCTAAAGGAAGGATAAGGGGGACCGGACTTCAAAAACACCACGCGGGCGCACCACGCTATTTTATAACAAGAATTTACAAAACTTTACATGCACAAAAACACAAAATGTTTAATACCGTAGTAAATTTTATGTTCCATAAAGATTTTATGATTCCAAAATTCTTCATTCTTTGGTACACCTGTACCCAAAGAGTTTTGAATTGTCAGCATTAAAAAAGTGATCTTGAATCTTTTGCGCGTTTCTCAAATCACTGACGTGTAGATAATAAAGCGTCTTAACTACCTACTACTATTTTTAAAAAGTTTACATACATAAATATATGACCTTTTAACTTTCAATTTTGAAGCAAATTAACGAACTTGAATTATAACAAATCCTGCTATTCAAAGATAATTCCATAATCTCTACAATTTGTGTTCTTACAGATAATAATTGCAGACTGCATAACATTGACAGTGACCTCTATGAACATTCAATAGACTATATGTATTTTGTACAGACTTAGCGCAAACAATATTTTGTACCTACCGCTTTTTACTGAATTTTGTGTTTGTAAAATTAGCTCAAAATATGGATCCAACAAGGTTAAATACTGTATCAGCCTATTAATCTCTCACTGCAGGGCAAAGGCATCCATCATTTGAAATCATGTCGTTACAAAGATGGGTTTTATCTTAATCACCACGCTTGCCAAATGCGGGCTGGTGATCACAAACCTGGGCTGTGTTCGGAAAAATCAACACAAATTTTGCCCGACCCGGGAATCGACCCAGGACCTCGAGATCACGGCCCGATACTTAAACACTAGACCATCGAGGCGTTCAATACTGGGATCAATTTAATATAATATGCTCTTTCTAGTTGTAACTATTGCATCAAGTTATTTATAAACGCATTATCAGCCATGACCTCGAAGTTCTAGGTCCAATTTCCGCATATGGTGGTGTGTTTTAGATTGGTACTAGGCTTGTGGTTAATTTGTACTGGTTTTCCATACTGATTATGCTAATTACTTGGAATTGTAACGTAGAATAATTGAATAGACAATTAGCGTAGTAATTATTAGTTCGTTTTGAAAATACTGTAATCAATTGAGGGGCAATCAAGGCTTGAATTGAATAGTTCTTGAAATATAAAAAGATGATCTTCCTTCGTTTGAAAGGACAGTAGGACGTTGGTCCCGGATGCTATAATTAAGTAATTTTGTACTACTATAAATACAAATCAATAGCTTTTCAAGGTGACTTTTAAAGTTGAAACCAGATTATTGATAATATTAGTCATGGGTTGTAAGAATTTTACGTATATTTAGGATTTTACTCAAAAAGTTAATTAGATCCATTGTTCCTCTTTAGTGACGTATAAGACAAAAAATCTGTAACACATTTTGTTTTAATATTCTGGATTATTACTTAAGTTGGTTTATCGTAGAATTAATATACAAAATGTATTATAATGCTTAGATTGCCATTGAAGGCTCTAACTTGGTCAAAATCTAATTTACCATTAGGTATTAATATTTGTTAGCTGGGCTGAGTGGAGAGCCCTAGGAGAGGCCTATGTCCAGCATTCGACTGCGATAGGCTGATGATGATGATGAAAATTTGTCTTTCATCATTATCAATAAGTTTCTATAAAGCTCATGTTTTAAATCGAATCTCGATAACACGTGTAAAGTGGTTTTCTTTCCCAAAACAGCCTAACGTTTACTTCGTCAACATGTCGCAAAAGAGATATTACCTTGTTCAACGAATCTTTATCTTAAGATCTGTTTACGGTTTAAAAATAAGTCAGCAACGGATTTGTATGAGCCTGCGCTAAAAATAGCCTTGCTTACCTCGAGTTGTGAGATATGTTATTTTAGTAGCGGCAATAAAATTACCTTGTGAACTTTATAAAATTCAATTTGTAGCAGACATTTTTGTGAATACTGCATTTTACATGGTTTATATTACTTGAGGGTTATAACTTTATGACTTAGATTTTGTAAAAAAAACATAAATGTGTTTTTAATTACTTATGAAAAGTCTCAAGCTCATAATCACCGTATTCGAATTCTAAGTGTTTTTTTTTTAATTTAAACACTATCGTATCTATGTTTGATTATAGTTGATTGCAGTAAATATTAATTTTGTTAAGCTAACTGTACATTTTGATGTTGTTTATATGTAGAAATAAAATAAATTTTGGAGATGCAAAAGTAGTTACGACAGTTAATAACTAAATACAAATTTCTTCTCTAATTTAAATAATAACAAAAAAGGTATCAAGAATTTCTTGCTTTGTTCCGTTAACAACGTACTCAAAAGCTGGTACATATGTATGTATGTAACTCATCTAAAAATCACAAAATTCAAAGAAGCGTGACAAAATTCAATTTTACGGTCATACACCTGCCTATTGGTAATATCTTGATGAAACTCGTAGGAGGAAAAAGATAGATATATAAACGAATTTGGTTAAAATGAGACGGAAGGGAAAGCGTGAAGTGGAAAATTGGGTACCCTTTTATGAGTGGAATAAAATATTTTTTTTCTATCACAATGGTTCTTGCTTTTGATAAGCTTAGTAGGTACGTTCTCGTTTGGAATGGTTGTTTGGATATATTTTTCCAAAAGGTTTACCTCCAATATACTTATCAGCATGTTTAAATAACTGTGAAACAAGAAAGCTTCACCTTATTTGCTGAATTCAATACTCCACTTATACTTATTTCGTCCTTCAATTTCAAAAAAACAAATTACTGGAACATAATATTACCTCTGAATTTTCATTACTATAGTTAACATTTTCACTCGAATAGGTAAATAATTATTCAGAGTTGTTATTATTTAGGCATTGGGAAAAGCCAAACTCCACAAAATAACAAGGTTATATTCCTCCGTCTTACAAATAATTTTACGCCCTTCATCTAGTAGAGTATCAAAACACAATTCATACTAATATTATAAATGGGAAAGTTTGTCTGTATGTCTGTATGCTTGTCTTTCTTTCACGGTAAAACGGAGCGACGAATTGACGTGATTTTTAAGTGAAGATAGTTGAAGGGATGGAGAGTAACATAGGCGACTTTATTACCAATTGCAACCTCCCACTTCCCTAAAATGGGGGGCGGAAGTTTGTATGGAAAATCTAAACTACTTAAGTTAGACGCGTGAAATTTGGCATGCAGGTCCCTTAGTAAACTTGATGCTTAGTTGCAAAAGGATATTGCGAAATTTCTATGGGAACGGGAGTAAGCGGGTAAAACATTTGTATCATGAAAACCGATATCCACGCGGACGAAGTCGCGGGCGGCCGCTAGTCCAATAATAAATGAAGGCTCTAACTTAATTACAAAGCTCATCAAACCAACTTCCGAGAAACAAACGAGGTATTAACTATTGGGTCGGAAAACTGATGATTTGTGTTTGACGAACAAAATTTAGGTCACTTTGTTGAAGTAAATTGAAGTACTGAATAGAAATTAAAGATGGCTTCCTATTTACTTCAACGCCTTGTTGGTTCGCCAGTTTTAGCAACTAGTCAAAATATTGAGGTTCTTTGTTACATTTGTACCTACTATTGTTTTATGACTTGATTTTTATGTTGGCGACTTGGTAATTATGCTGAAGTTCATCACTGTAACGATTAAATGGATTTTAATATGAACGGTATTTTCACTTTAAAGTTTTCTTGTTTTGATGTTTGGACGTCAATTACGCTGAAACTATTAAACAGATTTTGATGAAAGTTGGTATGCAAATACGGTATATGCTGACTGAGGTTATAGGATACTTTTGGTCATGATTAAATGCTCCAATTGGATAAAACAGGAATCTTGATAATCGTCAATCACTCCGAAAGTAATGAACGGATTTTGATCCTAATTTTCACGCAGGCAAAGCTGCGGGTAAAAGCAAGTAGTTTAATATGACTTCACTTAATTATTTACGAAACATTATTTCACAATAAAAATTCATGTAAGTACAAGCCATAATAATTTCCCACTACGCTAGCGAAACTGGAAGCCATCGGTCGACACTTAAATCGAATTGAGTTCACATTGCAACACGGATGTATAATGAATGACAGGTAATTGGATCATCATCATGCTTGATTCGTTTTAGTAGGCAATAAACAATACTTACTTTTAATTTCGTACTAATATGTAAAATACCCGTTATTTTAAATTTTATTTTATT
Source organism: Nomophila noctuella (assembly GCA_958496325.1). Lineage (NCBI taxonomy): Eukaryota > Metazoa > Arthropoda > Insecta > Lepidoptera > Crambidae > Nomophila > Nomophila noctuella. Next base: position 5,256,718 of record OY292501.1, read on the forward strand.
TTGTGGTTGCTAAAAAAGTAATGTTACCCTTATCATAGTAATTAAACATGAATAAAGATATATTTTTTTACATACAATGTTATTTAGCAATTTATTAGCTTTTTTTAAGAGATTGTACAGAACATTGTATTACTAAAAAATCATATTGTTTAATAAAGGTTGGCAAGTTTAAAATCAAGCTACTACATAATTTATTAAACTAAATGAATTATTTCACTGCAAGCCTTTGACAAGAAAGGTTATTTTTTAGGTACTGGAAATTCATCTAAAATATTCGTTTATGTCACACACGATAATAAAGCGGTCGGGACATATTCCTTTGGTCGTCTATCTTGTCAGATATGGATAATGTCACAAGGGTTAAGTTTTTCTGAGGTAAGGAACCCGCGTCAACGATGGGACTCGCTCGTGCGACGATACTGTCACACACAGCACTTTGTATAGGGATGATAACACCCAAGTCTATAGGGCTGTCTATAGTAAAGCTGTATTGTAATTTGTAATAAAAGTATAGTTAAGTATTAGCCTGTTAATGTCTCACTGCATGGCAAAGGCCTCCATCATTTGAAATCATGTTTTCGTTACAAAGATGGGCTTTGGCTTAAACACCATGCTTGTCAAATGGGGATACTTAAGCCACTAGACCGTTGAGATGTATTGTTTTAAAAAAGGCACTTTTTTTTAAAATAGGTTTTCTGGTTTCGTGGATGGTTGCAAAAAAACGAGTTTGGTCATGGATGTTTTTAAAAGTATTTAGGTACGAGTATGTCTATCCGTTCCATTACAAGCTGGGTTTGGAAGCAAGATTATGCTCCATAAAAATACATTGCGGGCTTAATCCCGAGTATGACACACTGGGCCACAAGTACGTCGCGTGGTATTGTATAGAAAATGAACTTCGGCCGCGTTTTTTTCACTTAGTGTGTTTCTAAGCTTAAGTTAAGCCAATAATAACAAAATGGGTGTGAAATTATATAAGTTTCAGGATCACACGATAAACGTCATACTCGTTTGAGTGTAACATTATGTTTGTTCATACAAAGTCAATTAACGCTGCCAACCGAACAAATAAATTATTTAAATTATTTACAAAAAAAAATTGCTTGGAAGTATTCAAGGCCCTTTGGCACCTTGGCCTTTTACACGTGTTGGACCGTTATTATGTAAAAGTAATACATATTTTGAAAAACAAACACTTTTTTGTATTTATTCTTAGTTATCTAGCAATACCCACTACAATCTACTACCGCCTTTTGTTTGGATTTTTCTACAAGTACAACATTTCTAAAAACGAAAAATCGTTTTTGCTATATGAGTACCAAACTACGATAGTTATGCGAACTTAACTTTTTTTCAACGTATCTATCCTTTTAGCAAAAGTGAGTTTACATCCGAAATTAACATTCCCATTTCCCGATCCCTCCAACTTTTATTACGAGCAAAAAAAAATACTGCTAGTGACATCCCTATTTCCTGTCTGACCCAATTTAGTGAAGTCCGTAGAGCTGCCGCATAAACGTGATATTAAAACTAACGATACAGCTCATTACGTCGTACGATAGAATAACAAAGAGTACAGTTGAATGTAATTTACTAAATAGACAAAATTTGCAATGTAGTTATTTGACGCGCAATGAACGTCAGTTATAGTGGGCGAGATGATCTTTTGTTTTCTAACACTCAGGGGTTTGTTGGTCCATTTAACACTTTCATAGATTGATGAGGTCGAAAAACATATTATATGCTTGATTTCTTTTTTTGTGGCAGCAGAAACTCTCGGAGTTATTATGCCAGTTATATCATCTGTGGTCTTCCACAGATGACATTAAGCCAGCTCTTGCTGGCTAGTTGTGGAAGTTAGGATATTACATAATACTGCCCTCAACCAGATCCCGGACGGGAATCGAAACTATGACTACAAATACATATATTAACATCTGAATGTTTAATAAATAAATAAAAAAAATCGTTTATTTCGGACATTCAGAACTATTTTGTCGCTTCCAGAGAAAAAGACGACAAAAGAAGTGGTAAGAATAACTGTAACTTACAAGTTTATATTTGCTCTCAATATGGGCCGTATTAAAATTCGGTGCCTATTTTAATTAGCAGCTTCATAAAAGCAGATGCTTTAAATCTTTTAAGGTGGTGTTAAGTGGAAACCAAACAGTGTTGGGGTCATTCTAGTTAGTTTTGAAAAGCCTGATGGGTTTGTAACCTTGTAAGTTAAAAAAAGCTTCGTTTAATTTCTTAAATCAAAGTTGACAATAGAAAAATGTAAAATAAGTGTGTTTAAAAATTAATAAATTTAAATCGAATTAAATGGTGTGTTAAAATATCAATAAATCACAGAATAAACAGTAGTATTACAAATATATTGAAATAGATATAAACCCAGTTTTTTATCCCAGCAAATAGACACATTCGAAAACATGCACACAAATGTTTTTTTCCTGTGCGGGGACCAAACCTCTGCAAGTTTTAGAAAAATTCAAAAAACGTTGAAATAAAAATGAACAAATATAAAAAAAAATGCGTTTGCTATAAATAAACAGCACAAAACGAATTGGGTCGAACTTTTGACTCCTAGAGCACGAGATATTGTCATAGTCGACTGAACAAATTGTCTTGCATTGACATCTGAACTCTTTCATTTACTTTTAAAATTCATCCATCTTTCTCCATTCACTGACTCTTTTATCGAGTACCTCAATAAAATTTCGAACAACCGTATCTCGGAATCGTAAAAATATTTCGCGACTGCTCTCAGTATTTTCCGACCGCTTTCATTTCTGCCGGTCGTGTATCGGAATTTTTAGGGTAGTTCCGATTTAGGTAATCGAGTGATACAGCGTAGTTGGACGTACGGAACAGATGCTGGTGGAATGCAATTATTACGAATATATATATACGAATAGTATATATAGTACTAAATGACGACATAGTTTGTAAATTAATACCGAAGAATTTGATTTTATTGTGGTGTGGCATTTTTGCCTTTTTACAGCAAGCCAAATATCTGAGTTGTGGTAATATACCGATCGCTTATCAACACCAATTTCATAAAGCTAAACAGCTCTTTTGTTTATTTGAACGCGCTTATCTCAGGAAGTACTGGTTCGAATTGAAAACTATTTTTGATTTGGATGGTCCATTTGTCGGCTATAGTATAACAGAATGTGTGCGGAAACCGCATCCACTCGACGATAGAGTTGCGGGCGACCTCTAGTGTCATAATATTTTTTTAGCTTTTTTAGTTTCTTCGTGATCGTACTTATCCATCGTATATGTAGTACCACGAGGAAGACTATGAATAAGATTATTTGTACACATGAGCACTTTTAAGGATGTATCTTAAGAAGAGAAATCAATCGAGGTTTTTAAAATATTCTTAGCATTTTAGAGCTCAGTCTGTACTAAAGGAGCTTGGTTTATAATGTCTCTGTTCGGATCACAAAATGTCATATTTTCTCTTAGACCTTAATCCAACAGTATTCAATGAGTGCATTTTGGCACTACTGCAATGTCGAGCTATTTATGCTACAATTAGAGCACCACTGTGGCTCTCCCACGACGAATAGTCTTCTATTTTAATATTCACTGAACTGTGAGAATTTACACTTCTGAAATACATTTGAAATGTGAGATGGAAATACTTTAGTGTTTCCAGAAAATTCAATATCGAATTAAGTAAATAAATAAATAAATATTTCACAACATCACATACATTGATCTGACCCCGTGGTAAGTAGCTTAAGCACTTGTGTTACAGACATCAGAATCAACAGTGGTATTACAAATATACTTAAATAGATACATATAACACCCAGACCAGGACAAACAGACATCTTCATGCACACAAATGTTTGTCCTGTGCGGGAATCGAACCCGCGACCTCTTGTGTAAGTAAGGTAATTATGAGAGTCTTATAATGAGTATTTACAAGTATCAGCCTTGTAAGATAAAGCCCATCATTGATATTATGTTGTATTGCTACACTGATTAGCATTAGATTGTCCAATACCACAAATGTGAAAAGACAAATTATAACTAATAACAATATCATTTGTAAAAAAAATGGTAATTTTTTTTTCTCAAAAGTTATTGACCCAACAATTTAATCCCCAAAATTGGGTATGCTTCAAAATATTTCAATTTTATTGATTTCACGCGCGTAGATGTCTTAGATACTTTAAACAATGAAATATTATTCAATAGAGAAGCATAATTCATTAGTAATGCGCATAAAAACCTATGTTAACAGTTTCACGATGTTAACTAGCGTTGTGTCATTGGAATATGTCGCAGCATAAATCTAAATCGTTAAATAAGCCCTGACGCCAGAAAAATGCGACATTATTTTGTTTGACATGACGTACGTTTCAACATGCTATCCCAAAGATAAAAAGTGACTCTCGCTCCTTATTTGAGTGCCAATTTCAGAGGTTCAAATATAGGCGTGGGCAAGTCTAACGGCTCTGCATAAACTGTGTAACTAGTATTAACTAGTAACACTAGAGAATACTTCATTGTTTGCGTATTGTGTGTGACGCAGCACGTGGTGTTGTGTTTAAAATAGTACCTAATATTCTTAATTCTACATACTGATTGTTTTCTTTAGAAGTTTTTTTGAAATTTTTTTTTTGGAAATCGTACAATTGGAAACGTTTTAAAAAGGTTTAATTTAGCCTATCAGGGCACTTTTAGAATAGCGCGTATTTTTGATATCAGATTTTAATGATAACACGCATTATGTTTTTATTTCAAAATTAATATGATGAAATTTGCTATACATGCAGGGTATGGGCTAGCTTACGTGACAGGAATCTTTTATCCCGATTAAATGCTCACATGTAGTAAACATTAATCTTGATAACGCGGGCACAGTCGCGGATAAAATCTAGTTAATAATAAATAAACAACCCAAATAAATTTTCCGAGTAATTGGTTAGAGGATGATGAGTACCGGAAAACACATTAAAATTGACAATCCTTGGACTATTGCTAGATAATTTCCATGAAAGGCGAATCAGACCGCCGATTGAGCGGATAACATAATAAGCAAAGGTTAAGGCGAGGTCTCAATATCTTAATAGACCTAGAACATTACAAACCGACCTACAGTATCATAAGATATCACTCTAAGGGTGTTACCACACCAATCGATCGATCGTCAATCGACGCCATCGATCGATGTTGATCAACTGGTGTGATAGCTTTAATTGATCAATCGAACGATTGCTGATCGATGGCACCGGTCGACGTTGATCGGTTGGCGAAACAGCCCGGTCAACGTCGACTATTCCATTCTACCATCGATCGATACCGTCGCTCGACGGTCGATCGATTGGTCTGGTAGAAACTATCGATCGACGTCGACTATGCCATTCTACCATCGATCGACGATCCATCGATTGGTGTGGTAACACCCTTAGATATCGTGAGGGAATGCAATACTGCATTTATCATCGCCACGTGTTTGATATACATGCAAAGCTAATTAAGAATTCATAAACATTAGCATCTAATAAATAATGAAACAGTATAAACATATACCTTCAGATAATGTCAATCTAATTTAAAATGGAACGCCTGACGTAGTTTTAGCTATGCAGTTAATTATACTCACAGAATATGTCAATAGGGATATTATTATGTATGTATGTATGTGTGTAGCTTGTGACACGAGTTGGATAACTTGTGTCAGGAAACGTGTGAGAAATGTTTATTCAGAATGATATTTTACTATAATTGAATGGAATATGTATGTACCTATAACTTATGTATTTCAACTTACAGTCATATTGAAAGCAGTAATTGTACGTAGTAAAAAAAAATACAATTTATTTACAAATAAACGTTTTAAATGGAATTAAATGACTTATACATACGAAATTTCAAATTTATACAAAAAGGAAAATCTTTAAATACTGAAAAATAATATTTTATTCGGTCTTGGTACATATACACTCTTGTGTTGAAATTAGGAAGAATAATTTAGATCACAATATTAAAACACCAAGTCTGCAATAGTAAAATTGTATTAAAATCTAAATTATTTTAAACAAGTAGGTATTTACCCGTGGCTTAGCCCGCGGTATCAAGATTCCTGTTTTATCCGATGGGAGAAATTGATCAGGATAAAAAGTATCCTATCACCTTGGTCAGCCCATACCCTGCCTGTACCAAATGTCATCAAAAGCCGTTCAGTAGTTTAAATGTGGTTGACGGACAAATATCCAAACTAGTAAACTTTTGCATTTATAATATTGTTTCTAATTTTCTTTCACAAAAACGAAACGAACACGATTTCTAAACAGGTAAAATGTCTCTAACTCTAGGTGTAAAGTAGCTAGGACGTTAGGATATTTTTAAACAACATTGTCGCTTAAAGGCGTAATAAAACCAAGGTGAAGCTAGTTTTATGTTCCTTTGTTCACACTTATATCTATCGGTAACTCAAGAAGAGTGTAAAATTCCTGCCTTTTGCCATAACACAGATGAATAAAGAACAAAAGTAGCTTCTATGGCTGTTTCTTCTTCTAAACGTGATTTTAATCAGACTTCGAAAATAAGGAGTAATAGATCGTAAAAACACATGGTATTCGTGATAGTGAGCATATACATACATATAACATACCTACATACATAAAATATCGCATGGAGACTCTAACATACTAACCATAACATACGTACCATACCTAAAAGCCGAAACGAACGTGATTATATTTGTTTTATATAGTAGAAAGTACTTTATGTAAGTATGTAATGGTTATGTTGTACAGTTCTTGTACTTGTAATACAATCTTGTAAAACATGAACTACAAAATTGATAATGTATAAGATGGAATAACGAAGGCGATAATATTTGTTTAATATAGTAGAAAGTACGTACAATGTATGTAATGTATAATTATGTTGTACGGTTCTGGTACTTGTAATACAGTTTTGTAAAACAAGAACTACAAAATTGATAATAATATATCATGGAATTTTGAAATGGATTTAGCTAACTGGCAAATACAGTAATTTTAGATTTTTATTGGGTGACTATATATTTTTTTAATCTATAATGCACACCAAAATAACTTAAAAAAGTGGTTGCTAAACAATGTGTTCTTGCAACTAGAACAGTTAATGTAACTGCCCTACAAAACCCATTTCAAAATTCCGCCCTGTATCGCAAATTCGCAAGCTGAGTCCCGATTATATTTTGATCCATAGCAACGCGAAAGTCCCCGAATATTTTCAATAACACAGCAAATATTAACACGGACTCATCCGCGGGTACAAGCAAACATTTGACACGTTTTATATAAAGATGAAGATGTTTCCTTCCACTTCCTAGCGACACCAATCGAAGGTTTGAATAAAAAACGATTTCCCTGTTTATATAGCGGGTACATTTACTGGAAAATCCCTAGCGGACTCTGGATGGAGGTTAAACCAATATTCTTCGAGATGAAATTTCATCCTTTTCCTCGCCCTTGCGAAGGTAAGGTATGTATGCCGATATTGACATGGTTTAAAAGTCTTCAACTACAAGCCTGAGCTTTTATATAATTTATATTGACGACTTTCTTGGTGTAGTGGCCAAGATGTGGCGGGTTAGATTCCCGCACTGAAAAAAGAAAACATTTGTGTGCATGAACATGTCTTTTTGTCTTGGTCTTGGTGTTATATGGTTATATTTAAGTATATTTAACTGCCTTTATGTATTTGAATAAATGAAAAAATATTAAAGTAGCTCTACCCGTTCCCCTGCATCCATATTACAAGCTTAGAGCTTAGTTTTGGGCTAGCCAATTATACTCGAGAAGTTTTAGATTAATTACCTTTATAATTAACTTTGCTTATTCACAATAGAAAAGACGAATATTATTTACATTAACTCAAGATAACGAACCCATGGGTTCATGTTGTAAATGCTTTATGTTGTTAAATGTTATATCGACGCTTGTCCTAACAAGAAACATCAAAGTCCCAGATAGACTATAACTCGGCAGTTTAAAAAGTAAATAAAATGTTAATGTTGTTTACCTTATTTATTTTTAGTTTACTACCTCCACTTCTTTATGTGTTTGTTTGTCAGCAGCTAATTCAAACTAAAATTGGTTTATTAATCTCTTGGTATTTACCTTTAGGGTCTGAATAAAGGGGAATACTAATAATTGTAGAGTTTGTTTGTTTGGGTGCTTGAAGGCACTAATCTCACGAATTACTTACTGGTTTAATTTGGAAAATTCTTATTGTTTTGGATAGTCAATTTGTCTAGGAAGGCTAAAGTATAACACTAATGTGTGCGAAAACCGAAATCACCGCGGACAAAGTCACGGTATGGTCATTCAAAATGTTTTTTCTGTGTGTTGGTCGCTAATTGAATCTAAGTATCTATACTAATATATAAAGCTGAAGAGTTTGTTTGTATGTTTATTTGTTTGAACGCGCTAATCTCCGGTCCTATTGGAGCGATTTGAAAAAATATTTTTGTGTTGGATAGTCCATTTGCCGAGACGAAATCCACGCGGACGGAGTCGCGGGCGGCCGCTAGTAGGTTATAATTTATTATTATTATTTTATAGTTTTCTATACTAAAGACCTGACTGAACACATGTTAGCATTATGTGTATGCACGTGTAATCGTTGAAACACCATTACTCACTTTCGATGTAACTGTGTCGGAAAAACAGTTCAAATTCATTAGCATTTCTATTGTTAGTTAAGGTTATCTATGTTCAGATGTAGCAAGACAGATGTTCGAATAATTTAAGCGATGCCTTATAAAATACCTACATTAAAAGAATTTGTTTTAAGGGAAATAAATTTTAACTAGCGGCCGCCCGCGACTCTGTCCGCGTGGATTTTGATTTCCTCTCACATAGAATTATACAATAGTCTTTTTTCTCGCTTCATCAACCAAATATCCCAACTAATATTATAAATGCGAAAGTAACTCTGTCTGTCTGTCTGTCTGTCTGTCTGTCTGTCTGTCTGTCTGTCTGTCTGTTACGCTTTCCCGCTTAAACCTCGCAACCGATTTTGATGATATTTGGTACAGACAATCTTTAGACCCTGAGACAGAACATAGGCTACTTTTTATTTCGAAAAAAATAAATCCACGCGGACGGAGTCGCGGGCGGCCGCTAGTGGTAATATATATATTCTTGAAGGCATTTAAAACGGCATTTGTTATGGCAGTATATCTGTTAACTCGCTGCAAATTGTGTGTTTTCCAAAAAATAAAATGATTCAATAAGTTCCAGGCTGTCAAACGCAGTTCAGACTGAGTTTACAGCAATACTGCGTCATCAAATTTTGTTTGTTATGAGTTCAAGAATGCATGTTACCATGTTTCATTGATGGACGCGAGAAAAAAACGACACCAATTTTAGGCCATGCCATAATGAAAAAGGAGCTTAGTCCTAGCCAATAGAAGCCCCACTGAATAGATTTTCGGTAGTGCTGTTTTAGCTGAAATCCAATTTACAACTTTCCACTCTAGAGATTGGAAGCTGCTAAAATTCAGAGGATACATTTTGCGCAACTGCATTTTAACTTCAAAAGTTTCAAATATTATTAATTCGATCCAACAATTAAAATTAACGGTAAAAAGTTTCTGAGGAATTCACTTATGTACGAGTTTGTATATAAAAACTTTTTCCTATTTACCATACGGCGATAAAAAATAACGAATGTTAAAGAATAGTAATTAACTCTTTCTTTAATTCATATTTAAAAATTTAAAATAAATAAGTTGCAAGATTTGTTGCCTGCATTTAAGATCTCATACCCTTCCCAACTGATCTCTGGCGACCTTATTCATCAGCAGAGACATAGCACAACAGTAACGAAGTGCTACTACCCTGTGGTCTTTTGTAAAGTGGAGGTACTTCCACAGATAATTACAAAAATCTTGAAACTAAATTGAGTCTAAAGGAGTCAATCGTTTTTGTATGGAGAGTTAGGCCCACATAAAATTTTAGCGTTTATTTACGAAATGGGTATCAATTTATTCCTTATAATCTCAAGATTATAGTGGTGATATTACTTTTTTATATTTTAACCGGAATCGTTAGAAATAAGATGGGAAAATATATATTAACCTCATAAACTAATCTGTCTATTTGCTTTCCTGACTTTCAACGCCTGAACCGTAAACACTTACACATAAGGGCGATTTTCCATTATGTTTTTCCTATGTATCTGAAGTTAAAACAATTTATTATGACTAGTGGCCGCCTGTTACTCTGTCCGCGTTGAATAAGGTTTTTGCACAAATAGTCTTATGCTATAGCTTAACATTTTTTTAGTTTACGCCTGGCTCGACTAATGGATAATCCAACGCAAAAATATTATTTCTATTCGAACCAACTGTTTCTGATAGTAGCGTGTTCAAACAAACAAACAAACAAACTACAGCTTTTTTAAATTATATAGTAAAACCATTAATGACAGTTGACAGACGGAAGGTTTCTGACATTTGTATTCAGTTTTAAAATAAAATCAAAATCCGGCAATAGACTAGCACTTGCGTTCCGTTATACGGATTTTTTTGTATTGTTTATTCGTATTATTTTATTTCATTATTTAAATGATTAAAAGTCACTACCAATCACCGCTTTAAATAAAAATAGGCATGAAAACCGTTCCAAAAGTAAATTGCGTCTCCTTTATGTTCGATTTCATGTGTTTTATTTTAATTCTATTGATAAAAACCTTTTTTCCTTCAGTTATCTGTATGTCAGCCATTGTTTACTAATCTTTGGACAGATATTTCACGGATATCATCAAAATAAGGCTTTTTATTTTGGTTTTATGACTCCGGTTTCGTTTGAAATTCACTTCAATTGCAAAATTCATAAAAAAAAATATATTTTTTTTACATAGTTATCTTTCTCTTAAACGTTACCGATTGTTGGTGGGCCCAAAAAAAACTGTCACCTTTTGTTCACTCAACCGAACCAACTTATTAAAATCATGACGGCTAGTCAAAATCATTGCAGGCATCAGACCATACATAATGTTATACAACACATATTCAAAATTTAAGGTCAACAAACTAAGTTTCCAACACGAGGCAAGCAAAAACAGAATTTGTTATTATAATCATAATTACCATTTTTATTAGACACCAAAGAAAAAATTACCCGTTTCTCATCCCAGGGGATATGACTACGCTTTTTAGTATTTACAAACATTATAATATTTCTTTTTGAAATGACTTTGATGTGAAAAAGCCTCACTTTCATATTTGCCCCCTAATTTTGTTCCTTTTTACAGATTATGTAGATTTGTTAACATGCTGAATAAGGAATAGGTATTTCAATTCATCGAAATTAAGGCCTTCCGTTCTGTCTGCCCATTTGAAAGCCAAACTTGGATAAGATCAACAGTTTAATTAAAAGGAACACAATAAAATATGTTTATATCGTCTGGTAACCCTCATACCTGGTAATTAAACCAAATCACAAAAGCTAGTTTTAGAGCCAAACAACTCCTCCTATTGTTAACTTAAAAATATAAATATTAAAATACATTGTTATCTTACCAGAAAATCCAACTACTATCTAAAGGCGAAAGTTGAATGGATGTATGGATGTTTGTTACTCTTTCACGTAAAAACTACTGAATGGATTTGAATGAAACTTTACCACAATATAGCTTATACATCAGAATAACAGAAGGGATATTGGAAATCGAAATCCACGCGGACGGAGTCGCGGGCGGCCGCTAGTACAAAATATTTTTTTATATCCTACAAAAGGGTTTTAAGCTGAATCTATACTAGTATAATAAAGCTACAGAGTTTGTTTGTTTGAACGCGCTTATCTCAGGTCAGATAGAAAAAAAGAATTTTGGTTGGCTAGTCTATATGTCGAGAAAGGCTTTTAGCTACATTAAAACAATACATGTGCGAAAATCGAGATCCACGGGGTCAAAGCCGGGGGAAACCGCTAGTCGCAGATATAGATGCAAATGTACAGATTTCTTTAAGAAGATTGGTGAATAAAACATTTGAAATCCAATCAACGTCTTTCAATTACTAATTAATCATGCCTGTCGGTTTAAAAAAACGAAAATCTCATACACAATTAATCCATTCAAGACTTTGTCGATCACAGTAATCTTAATAATTTAATTTATACGACTGTGTTGTCGATAGATATTAATTCTATATCGATTGACTGAAATGGCATCACTACCAATCGATATAACAACCACATTCGAATATTCTGCGGTTACGCTAGTTACGGGCAAACACAATTTCTGGATCACTTCACAATAATAGGCATCTTCGCTTCAACACACTACATAAGACAAGTTTAGATCTAGATATTGCCTAAACACAGAATCAAGCAAGTTCAAACTATGTATTAATCGTTGCCTAGATCGTTAATTTTACCAAATAGACGCTTTACTGTGTAATATTATAGGTATTTACAAATACTGGAAATCATAAGAATTTAATAGGGTAAACGACGATTCCTTTAAAAATGTGACTTCAAGACATCGTCATATTTTAATAGTGCCAGTAGTATTTAAAAAATTATATGACGTGCAAAAGAATTTCTATGTAAATCGAATTGCGAAATAAACAACTTTGACTTTCGACTTTGAATAGCAAATCTGTACTTTTAGTATCTTGCACATAGGGAAAATAACAAAGCGAAAACGTACTCCCGACATATGAAAGCACCTATAACTACTACTGTACAGTGAAGATATTTTAAGACAATTCGCCTAAAAATAGCAATCTCTTCAGACTGCAACATCTGACCATTATGCAAGTCATAATGTTGTCTTTTTTGAAAACTCACGTGGCATGAATATACCTAATTATTATCATCTTCCACATATGAAGTATTAAGTCTTTTCCACATATGATTCATAAAGAATATCAAATAGGAAGTATATAGCGACTCATCCGTAGAACAAAGTCCGATCTGCAGGAATGCTAGTTTTCAGTAGAGGTCAAAGAAGTTTTAGATCTTTGTTTTCGGGCTGCGATCAAAAACGGTAAGACGTATCATTTTGAATTTTAGATATGTTTATATAGCGCAATAGCGTAATTAAATGCTCTTTAGTGTATATTTCTATTGCTTTTATTTCACGAAATAGTGAGTTCCATATCAACATCGGACATTTTCTAGCGGAAGACCGGGAGTCCTTGGTGAACATAACACGTTGTTTTACGGAGGCGTCCGAATTAAGTGCCGTTCTATATGAACTTGGGGCGTTTTTTGATTGAATAATTTATCACTTCAAAGTCCTATGTGAATACTTATCTGGTTTGAAATGTGTTTTTTGTAATGTTAGCCATAACATAGGATAACACAATCTTTTATTCGGGCTTACATAAGGTTTATTCGTTAAAAAAATACCGAATTAGGAACTTTATGAAGCCCGGTGACCTGCTTGGTGTAGTGCTCAAGAGGTTGGGTTGGGTTCGATCCCAAGATTTGTTGGCATGAACATGTATCCATTTAAGTGTATTTGTATAAATAAAATGTATTTAAGCATGTCTTTCAGTTCCCTAGCTTGCCATGGTACAAGCTTCGAGCTTAGTTTGCTGCTAGGCAATTGGCGTTTTCTAACCCATTAGGCAAGGATCTTCACAGAAATCAACTCCGTGCATTTATTTATTGCCAACTAGGTATGAAAAATCACCATTCAGTTTGAAGATTTAAAAGTTCCACATAACAGATATTTCCCGGTTAATATGGAACTGTCAGTACCAACTCTTCCAAATATCCTTGCCTAATAATACCTATTCAGTCTGTGATAGTTAATTCTGGCGATATATTATGGAGAAAGTTTCTCTGTGATTTGTTCGTCGTCATTTAGCACCTCTAATTAACTAGAAAACCATTTAAGTAGAAAACCCGTGGCCCCTAAAACCAATAGAAAATTGCAGAGAGGCCCTAAGTAATAAACAGACCGTAAGCGCAAATGGTTCAAGAAACATAACGAAATAATCGAAAAAACGATGGGACCATCTTACAATGTCGTTAGTCGTTACAAATCTTCTTCTTCCTAGCGTTTATCCCGTTAGTTGTTACAAATGATCCAATTAAATATCTCAGCAACAGTACTTGGTACAGTAAAATTTTGGCAACTGGGAGATCGAGTTAAGCTATGGGACATCATCATCTAGTTTTGAGATAAAATCAAAAAGAAAATATGCCTCAACTATCTCCTAATAAATTTCAAAGTACGAGTATTATGGTCACAGGCACCAACCAATCTCACTGCGAGAACATTGAAGTATGTGAAACAATATTTATTAAACTTAAGTTTATTTACTCTTGCCGTAGCAGCTTGTATCTTAAAGAATGTGTGAAAGACAAAGGAGGTCATCGTACAAATAATAAGATACATTTATAAAGCACTTCCATCGCACTTCTTCCACCTTCCACACAGTCTTTAAGATACGAGCTAAAACGGCAAAATTATTGAAACATTGTTTGAAATACTTATATTTTCTCACAAAAAGATCCCTTAAAGCCTCTTTTTTATAAAATTTTATCAAATAACTTCATGATGCAGTTTCTTTCCACAGAAACAGAAACAGTCTAGGTGCTGTTGGTGAGATATTGTATCGAATCATTTGTAACAATAAACGGCATTTTTTACACGGTCCCATCGTTATTTTGACTTTTTCATAACATTTGTCTTGCCTAGGTTTTTAAATCACTTGCGTTTAAGGTCTGTCCATTCTTTATTAGTCTCTGCCTTTTTCTAGTGGTTTTAGGAGCCACGGAGCTACTGCTTCAATACGAAGACAGAGGTGAATTTAGTGGTGCCTAATGACGAAGAACAAGACACAGAGAAACAGTCTCTATGATAAGGGCAGAATAAACTATCACAGACTGAATGGATGCCCTTTGCTATGCCTAATCCTAGTAGGAGAGGATCTAGGAGTTAGTACTGACAGTTCCATATAAACCAGGGTAGATCTATGGTACAAAATATGTTAATCCTAAAACTGAGTTAATGGTAAATTTTCATAATTTGATGGCACTTCTAAGGAAAACGTAAGTTGATTGCTGTAATGATCCTCACCTAGTGTGCCAGGTATGGCATTGGATATTAAGCTGTGGCAGGAAATTTTCTCGGTGTCGTCATGGCCATCCAGATTTTTTTCCAATATATCAGCTCATTATTTAACACTAGCGGCCGCCCGCGACTCCGTCCGCGTGGATTTCGATTTCCAATATCCTATGTGTTATTCTGATGTATAAGCTATATATTGTGGTAAAGTTTCATTCAAATCCATTCAGTAGTTTTTACGTGAAAGAGTAACAAACATCCATACATCCATACATACAAACTTTCGCCTTTATAATTGTAGTAGGATTACAACGGGACTAAACGCGATATTATTTTCGCTTGTGACCACGCCACGGCTGTAGCATCACAGCCGAAACGTCAAGCAGAAAGTACTCAGGTACTTATAAAATATAAAAATAATATCGCGTTTAGTCCCTTTGTAATGTTAAATTATTAAAACGCAACGCGAAAGTATAAAGTTATATATTCTCGGCTGATTTTTCTTCATCAGTAGGTAAGCAAAGGTGACTATGGTGGAGTCAAGTTTTAACAAAATTCTCAATAAAAATAATAGAAAATGTATTATTACTAATAAGGCAAGACTATATACCTGCCTAGCAATTCATTACACAATTTTTAAATCAAATATTTGAATAATTGAGGATTTTTTTAATTGAACAACGTCTTATCTTATTCCGTTCTTCCAGTAATAACGTCCCATTTTACCATCGGACTAACAAATTGTCTCATAGATTCCGAAGAAAAGTGTTCTACATTCACATGCAACACTTAGAAGTACCATTAATTTCGTATAAAATGGTCCTAAGTTCTGTTAAGACTTCTACTTTTTACTATTTATTTTTACAGTTATAGTGGTTATCCTGCGAATATGCATTACAACGCATGTATTTTCATACGAAAATTACGTTACTGAACTTTTCCATCAAAAAACGCCCCATACAAAAATCGATCACCCACAAATAGGAACGGAGCCAAAGAGTATGAATAATGAGACAAATTGTTTCTATAGCTAATTTCATCTTTCCGATGAAAACCTAAGCCCGTGAAATGTAAATTTCCTGCCTCCACTGAACAACGGCTGGTCTCAACAACAGACGTGGCATCCACGCCGCCCCCACTGTCCCTTGGTCACATGACGCGTTTTTTTACGGAAAGTTTATCACATGGAACGTTATTCGACTCTGTAACTCTGGAACTAATTAAGATAGAAAAAAATTAAAAATGTACGTCGATAGAGTTCGTTATCCTTATACTGTTAAGGTATTTAACTCATTTTTGCTCTATGATCACATCGGACTTTGTTCTACGGATGAGTCGATAGGTTTGGGACCAACACACGAAACCTTATCTTACGATTCAATTTTGATTTACCAATAAAAAGTGTATGTTTTAGTTGTATAACTTAAAACTTCGAATGTTAAGGAGAAAACATACTAGCGAATAACATTATTAGATACTGCCTGATAATACAAATTTATAATTAAAAAACAACAGTAAAAAGTACTTGCTTCACAAAATAGATTAGCCGAAACATAAACTATGAAGCAACGTAAATTCCACACTAAAATGTGTTTATTTTTATTACTTTAGACTTGGTTGCAATTTATAAAAAAGAAGGACGATAACATTCATAAATCTAAGCCTTATTCCCTTGACTTAAGACTTCAATTCTTAGAGAACATGTAGGCAAAAGTAACAGTTGATGAGAATGGAAAGAATCGCTTTTATCTTGGAATTAAAATTTCAAATTCACTTCGCTCGCTTGTGAAACTCGCACAAGGCGCCTAGAGGAGCAATATGAAATAACAATGATTGCTGCGTCAAGTGTGGGGTAACTCAGTATATTTTTACCTTTTTCTAAGTTTAATATCGTTTACGTGGAGACATAAATTATTTTCGACATATCAATTTGCCTACGTTAAACATGTGTATATAGATGTAACTGACATTATTATGATACAAGTACAATAGTAAAACCATAAAAAAGAACTAAGTACATATCATACACTATATTTCATTTTAATTGTTATAGTTTTTTTTTTTATCTTTATAGTAAAAACTAGGTGCAGCCCGTTACTCCGTCCGCGTGGAATTCGTTTTCCGCACCCAGTGTTATAGAGCTTATAATAGCCTTCCTCATTATAGCCGACTCATGCATTATCCAGCGCAATAAGATTTTTTCAATTCGAACCAGTAGTTCCTGTGATAAGCGCGTTCAAACAAAAATATCTTCAGCTTAATATTAGTATAGATAAATCGTGTTTATTTAATGAAACATTCATAATTTTATTTTAGAAATACAAGATGTCCCCTTACGTATTGTGATAGCAAAAACGTTTCAAAAACATTGTCATGCAAGTTAATATCAAAACATAAAACATTCACAGTCTTTTATATGAATGACTTTGCTAAAGAAACGACCTTCATTTACTCAAATTCACCTTCAACTTCTATCATGACATAAAGAAAAACTTGTTCTTATTAAATGTGTTACATAACCTACGATTTTCAAAGTTAAGATGTTATTTCCTTTTTCAAATTAATTCGTGTACATTTATGTTTTATTTTACAAATGGTTGACCTGTTTAACATATAAATTTAATTTTTCTTTGTCTAAGATTTCATTGTTTTTCAACCTTACAGGGTAGGTATATTTACACCACTGAACTAGAATAACTGCAACCGGATCGCCATTGCACAAGGAGCATACCACTACAGTACAAATGGATCATAACAAATTGGCTAGGTCTTACTGACTTAGTTTTAGTAAGTTCATAGAAAGATGAATTGAATGTACAGTAAATTATAAAGTTTTTCAAAAAAAGGAGGCATTTCTTGGGTCCTTCTAGTTGAGGTACGCAGAATGCGTGAAGACTGGAGCAAAATTTTTATCAGCCCATTAACGTCGCTAACACGGGGGCCTTCCCTACAGGTGAGTGGTTCTTAAACTTTTAGGCATGAAGGACCATTTTGCAATATTTCTGACTTTACAGGGACCACCGAATTGGTTTATTGGTATTAGCTAACAGTCAAATGTAAATAAGAGCAATTAGACGTCCCCTATCTACGATCGCTTCGCACACTACTTGAAATGGCTTCAGGAACCACCAGTACTCCACAGACCAGTTAAGAAACACTGCTATACCTATATGTGAAATGAAGGCTCACTGCTTGAAGACTGGAGCTAAATTTTTATCATCATCATTATCAGCCCATAAACGTACCCAATATAGGGGCACCAAGCTTCCGTATGGGATCTATATCTATAGTATAGATAGATAGGGAGTTCATTAACATGAACTGCCGTAGTTCTTTACTGGAGGAACTTAACATTATTTTTTATGGGTTATGCTCTGAGGAGCACATTCCTTATTATATACGAAAATGATGTCGGTTAAAAGTTTAGCCAGGTAAACCAAATGTAAATCATAAGTGTAAAAGATAAAGGGCTATTTATATGTAAATCACTGTGGTGTATTGGCAAGATAATGCCAATCAAAAAGATTATGATGTGAAATGAAATGTTATGTAACAGTCACCATCAACATATTGACACTCGGGCCAATGGTATCGAAGCATTCTATGTAATTGTTAATATTAGTGTAAATTTAGGTAAATACGCGAGCAAAAACCAGTACATTATAAAAGTGTCTTTCTTGTTACTTTCTTCACTTAAATTGTAATCTACAGTACAGTACACTAATATTATAAAGAGGAAAGATTTGCATTTTTGTATGTAACGAATAAACTCAAAAACTACTTGACCGATTTGAATAATTCTTTCACTGTTGGATAGCTACACTTTTCCGGTAAACATAGGGTACTTATGATACCGGAAATATCGGGGGACGGGGTGGATATTCGAAAAAATGAAACCGCGACGGAAGGCTAGTTTATAAGCTTAAAAATCCAGAGGTGCGTGCCCGTTAGTGTTTTAACCAACGACCACACGCATGTGAAGCGGCGTTCTGTACCATTAAGCCACCGAGTTTGAAATTCACATAAGTAAAACAAAAATTATAAATGTATGTCGAGGAGTAAAACCTCCGCGGACTGGCCGTATGATGACACAATTAAAAAGAAAATAATGAAGAGCGCGGCGCGCGTTCCATTTTTAAATTACGTGCGTCAATTGTTTTCTCTGTGCAAATTTTCATTATTATTGCCTCCTAAGCGCCAACCTGAACTCATATTTTATTGTACATTTTTGTTTATTTAATTACAACGTTTAACTGGACTGAAGATTTTTATTGAAAAGTATACCTGCTTAAGCCTAATCCCACCGACCGGCTGTAGTGCCGGTACAATGTATAACCTATGAATGCGCGTAGTAAAAAGAGGTCACGGTTAGTCAGTTCATGCAAATTGGCCCTCAAAAATTAACTTAATGACTGCTCTGTACCGTTTCATTCACTGCTTATTTTTATTAACTCACTGAGTCGGTTTAACCGTTTAAAAAGTACCTTCTATGGCAAATGTACAAGAATCCCAACAAGGTATCGGGAGTTTTAGAGTTTAATTTCAGCTTAATTCAAACATTTGAATGCATAAATGTCTGTGTTTATCGGTCTGGGTGTATTTATGTTGGCATTTTGTATGTGAACAATGTCTGATACCGAAATATATTTTATTGTTAGCTTGGATTCCAGTTTCCGACACATAGTGTTATATATACTATAGCTTAAAGCCTTTATCGACAAATAGTCTATGCCACACAAAAATATTTTTTCATTTCAAAACTAGTAGTTCCTGAGATTGGCGCGTTCAAACAAACAAACAAACTCTTTAGCTTTTTTTGTATAAGTATAGATAAAACCTTTCGGTTTAAGTTTTGGATTAGGTAGGTACCCAAAATAAACGATAAGGCGTGTTTATTCAGCTGGAGCGATTGTGTTTGTTTATCCAAGGATAAATGTTATGTGAATAGTTGTAGGTATAACACCGTGGTCTAACTATAGATTTTTAAGGCTTAAAGCAAATTCAATGAAATCTCGAAATGCAGCTATAGACAGTACTTGTTATCGCAAATTTAAGAGGACTCTAACGTAATGCTTAGAAAAATAAAAATATATTAAAGTGGGAAGATTGTTGATTAATTTATTCATGGATTGAAATGATTCAATAACGAGCAGAGAAAATTTAATTACATATAATTAAGAAGAAACAGTTGTAGTTGTTAAGTAAACCATCAACATTGTGTTTTAACTATTATTTGCTTGATGGTGAATCTGGGTTAAAACTGTAATTTGATTTTTGTGATACTTTTGAACATATGTAAATTATTTCTTAGGAATTTAATTCATGCTTTATTTCCAATATTTAATACAAGTGGCTGTAAACGTGAAGTATTTGAGCTACTGTCAGATTTTACCAAACACTAAAAGTTGAAGTTCGCTGACATAAAGAGTATGATTGGATTAATTATGTGATTGGTATAATAAGTACATACTCGTACCTACTGGATATTAAGTATAGGATATTAAGTACCTATAGTTTGAAATTTCTGCTTGCGTTAGAACTTGAGTTGGTCTCAAAACGTTGTCAAAATGTTAAAAAGCTTAAATTATAACTAATGTCATGTACTTTATACCATGATGTAATTGTCAAGGATTATAATATTTTTTTACTTACCTTTTATGTTACGTCAGTTACGTGCTATTGGACGTTGTATAATATTATACGAGTAGATGTATTAATTACTATGAGGAACAAAAAGTTCGATTGGTTTATAAATAAAAAGTTGAAGATACTATGTATATTTAGAAAAGTATAAAATGGAATTGAATTATACAATCCCAAACCGTATGATGCTTCTAATGTTTTTTTTATATTGTATTTTATTTGTATTACATTTGAATGTATTTTAAAAAAATATTCATATAAAGTGGTTCTGTGCTGGAAGCCCAAAAGAGATATTTGCCATTTCTGACAATCTTGGAACGGAATGAAAAATATGGAAATAATTTAATGCCATTAGTTTTAAGCATCGGCTGTTATGAATTTTTCCTCAAAGGAATTATTAAGTATGCGATAAAAAATAATTAAATGTGCCATAAATAGCTTTTTACATTGAAAAGATAGTCCTAGAATGTGATATTGGCGATTCTTAAAATAAATAAGTAGGTACCTACCTAGGAGGTAGCAATTAAAACTTCAATAACGTTATGTTTTTAAATATTTTATGAATAGCGAAAAGATTTTTTTCACCTTTTGTAGTGCATTATAAAAAGGCACCGAAAGATTATTTATAAAATCAAAACCTTTTCCAAACACAAAACGCAAAAATAATAGCAGTCGAAATACCTAATATTAACTTAATTGCCTTGCTTTTTGTAGCTCCAATACAAATAGCACACGTTTTTAATAACAAAAACGATTTTCAATGACATGTATGGAAACGACACAACTAGATGTATTTTCAGACACGAATTGGAAAATTTTAAATTCTTTTGTATGCAAATTTGCTTAATTCGCGTCACAATAAGCCTAAGTTTGTACAGCTGTACTCGTAACAGACGAAAAACAACGATCATTGCATTCGATAATTCCAACATTAGTACAATTTTCCATCACTATTCTTACGCTTCGGTTTAAACAGATAAGAAAACCGATCCAACACTTTTTAAGTTGTTCATACACTTCACTTAACACACTGGCACTTGAGAAAAACTTCTGTTGTACTTTGTACACACTATCTGATTGTAGCACAGATTTCAAAACAGCACTGATTTTAAAATTTTGAATATGGAACTCTAGCGAACTCCGTCAAAATAGTTTCCCGCGTAAATTCGACCGCGCAGCGTACGCCCCCTGCAGCGTCTAAAACGAGACTGCTCGCGGAAAATTATGTACGCTCTCCGCTGTTACATACAACTCTTTAGATCGACGGCTAAAGGTGGAACTACGATTTTCCGATACAAACTGTGACAGCTCGCATAGACACTAGCGCCACCATGAATGGCAAAAACAAATTGTTGTTTTGTAACCTTTCTGCGACCGGTTTTCAAGCCCGTTAAATTATGGCCAAAAATAAAACTGTATATACAAAAAACTCTATTTCCATAATTGTACGAGAGTCAAGTTTATCTCGGTCGAAACATCCAGCGCAATTATATTGCAAAAGCAAATGCTTTAGCAAAAATCAGCAGGTTTTGGATGTTTCTTGTTTTAAATTCATTAGGTCAAAATGTTACAATTAAATTCGTTAATTAATTTTCCATTGATTCAGTGTTTGTCATGATTATGAAAAATAGTAAAACCGTACAACAAAGAGATACGTAATAATCATTTCGGATAATTTGCATTATAACTGAAACTATCGTAGGTAGGCACAAGGTGATTCCTGTGGCAAGTGTACTTTTTTACGAAATAAAACTATGTTTATTTCAAGGCAATAAGCCTGTTTTTTGGATGATCGGATGTTTGTCCGTCAATTAAGCTGAAACTATTTAACAGATTTGATGACGTGTGGTATACCTACCTACAGGCAGGGTATGGGCTGACTTAGGCCAAAGGATACCTACACTTTTATGATTAAATGGTCCCGTGGGATGAAACAGTTATCTTGATACACTCACGCGGACGAAGCCGCGAGTAAGAACTAGTTTATTTATAAAAGAACTTATATCTGTCATGAGCTGAGACTTACTTGAAATTTTGTTAGATTTTTAGTATTTACTTGAACTTATTCACTCCTCATAAGAAGAATACAGAAGATAATTTCTAAACAGGGCAGACTTCTATCCGTCTAATTAAAACCTTGGACCGGTGTTACTCAGACTTTAATTGCCTTTATTTGGCCTAAATAAATCTTGCCTTCGTAGACGAGGGTAGAAAATACAAAGCAAATTAATTCTCGCTGCGCTCTTTAAAACGGTATTTAAGACCTTTCATAGACCTTGCTTAAGAATCTGTCCTTAAAAAAATGTGTTACGTGTTTGATACAGCTAAGTTATTTTTTACTAGCGGCCGCCCGCGACTTCGTTCGCGTGAATATCGGTTTTTATGAAACAAATGATTTTTCCCGCTAACTCCCGTTCCCGTGGGAATTTTGCAATATCCTTTTGCAACTAAGCATCAAGTTTACTAAGGGACCTGCATGCCAAATTTCAAGCGTCTAACTTTAGTAGTTTAGATTTTCCATACAAACCATTTTTAAGGTAACGTAGTAATATATCGTATTGAGTGTTAAAAACCCTAATATTTCAAACCTGAACCATAGGTTACATTACGCAACTTTTGCATTCTAAATAACTTGTCTCGGATTACCTGAGTAAATTGTTATTTAATGAATACAGGACGCAAAGTTTGCAGTAATATACGAGCAATATTCCATGAATCGTTTTGCTGACATAGCAAAACGTGTAGTTTGTTTAATTATGAGATTGTTGTCATTAACGCAATTTTTGCGCTAGAAACTACAAGTTTCAAAATATACATAATGCATTATGAGACAATGTAAACAATTGCCGTTTAATTGTAAAGCTTATGCCCCTAACTTAAGGCCGTTACGAAGTCCAAAGATTTCCCGTTTGCATGTTATTGTCTGTACCCATAGTTATAAATCGCTACATAATGCCCTCACAATACTTCGACCCGCTCTGATAAAGGACTTAGTAAGACCGTACCGTACAATCAAAATGAAGCCACAATTTTCTGGTGTCGAGGCATACTAAACTACCTATTTAAGTTTTTGTACAGACAAGGACTTAAATCATTAGGTACATTAAAGGGTTAAAAAGTAACCAGTAGGGTATAGTAACCAGTAGTAGGGTACTGGTTACCATTTTTCCCTTTTTTATATCTTTCTCTCGTTCCTAATATAACTCCCGATTTCTCCCCCACATCTTAACTTTACTTCTCAAGTCTGGATTAATTAATTCCAGAACATTCGATTGTTAAACATCGTTCAATCACGCAACCGCTGTAGCCAACGTCTGATTAAGAGCTAACGTTTGTGTTGCGTTGTGCCTTCATTTACTTAATCAACTTATTTGTATATCTTGTTTTGAGAAGCTCGATGGCGCCGTGGTTACCCCACTCGGCCTACAGTTGCTAAAGTTAAGCAACGTTCGCAGATGCCAGTCACGGATGGGTGACCGAAAAATTTCATCTCGAGCTCCTCCGTGCTTCGGAAGGCACGTTAAGCCGTTGGTCCTGCGCCTGATCTCTCTACGGTCGTGCCAGATTGCTGTCCCACCGAATTATGAGAGTGAAGGAATAGGGAGTGCACCTGTGCTTGCGCAGTCACTTGTGCAGTATAATATGTATATCCCGCGTACTTGGCTGATCGTAAGATCGGCCACCATGGCCGAATACGGCCGGAAGGTATTATTATTATATCTTGTTTCAAGTAATCCCTACTGTGATATTATAAATGCGAAAGTAACTCTGCCTGTCCATCTGTTACGCTTTCCCGCTTGAATTTCTCAACTGATTTTGATGAAAAATGGCAGAGACAATCTTTAAACTCTGAGAAAGAACATAGGCTACTTTTATAGCGAAAAAAAAGGATCTGAAATCCACGCAGATGAAGTCGCGGGCGGCTGCTAGTCTTTACTAATATTATAAGTCGGAAAGTGAGATTGTTTGTTTGTTTGTTCCACTCTCACGCCAAAACTAACGAATTGATTGCTTCGAAATTTTGCAGACGTAAAGTAAGAAATCCGGATTAAATAATAGGCTAGGGCGAAGCCACGGGCGGAAAGCTAGTATACCATATATGAGCATTGGTTTAAATTAAATCATAGCATCATTCTGATGATAATGGTGATGATGGAGTCCAAAATTGGAATCAGTCAGTTGCGCAGGAGGGTTTTGAACATTTCATACCCCTTTTTAATTGTACCAAAAAATCAAATGATTTTCACAATCAAACACTTAACTTTTGACTAACCGTGTTAAAGAGTTGTTAATTTCGTCTCAAGTAAATAATTTAACAACCAGAAACATCTAACTAGAAGGGATAATACCCCAGCGTCTAATTCAAGGGTTAATCTAAAACAGTTAGCCAAATTGTTTGGTTTGTCCAAACTTGTAACGGGAGATAATTTCGCGAAGGATCAAAATACAAGTTTGGGGGAGAAACGGATTATAAGACTTATAAGAGATCAAAATAAGGTCGTTTATGTCATAAAGATCACGTCAGCTTTTGGAAACATAGGGCTTAGTTTTCGCAATAGTACAAAGATAGAAAATAATATTAATTTATGTAGGCGACTATGATCTAAATGGTCTAGTTTCCCTTGTGTGGGTTTCGGAGGTCAGACGGCACTGACGGCAGTCGCTCCATTGTCATAATCAGGCTGGTCAATTCTGGATGATAGTCGAAGCGTAATCTGAACTCCGAGGCAATAACCGAAGTTGCAACGGGGACAAGCGCTATACGCTATGATGATGGCTCAAAAGATGCAATTATAAATCGTCCATAAGTATCAAAATACTCACGGATTCTACCACAAACTTCGAGAGCAGTAAAGTATGTATGTTAACAACGATCAGCCTATTAATGTGCCACTGCAGGGCAAAGGCCTCCATCATTTGAAATTTTGCCCATAGAGTTTACTGGCCATCTTCTTTTCCTATTAGTGTTCTATTTTCACTAACAGGCATCGTCGGTACTAAGCTACTTAATTCGGAAATAGATATTGCATAATAATATGATATTTACTAGTCCTCTAAGAAAACTAAAAAAGATAGAAATATTAATAGTGTTCCATCAGATACTATGACCACATTGACAGCCAATTCAGTGTAATGGGTAAGAGGTCAAGTACTGGACGAAATGTCCCAAAATATAAAGAACGAATAGGCTTTTTATGTCCTACTTTAGTGGAGCAGCCTATCTGATGATAAAAATCACAGCCTCACAGCCGTTTTTATAAGGGGATAGGTTCTGAGGAGTACTTAAAAGTAGTCATATCTATAATCAGCATTAAATTGCTAAAAGAGTTTCTAATATAGCTGCAAATCTGATGCATTCCTTCCTTCCTCCGATACCTTTATCCTGATTTACGTAGAAAGGAGCAGGCTAAGATTTAAACCATCGATCTCATGTTTGTATAAATGCCTCCGTGGTGTAATGGTGAGAGAACTATGCTCAAAAACCGCGGAGGTCGTGTGTTCGAATACCATGGGGAACACCACCACTTGATGAAGGTTTTCTCAATTTAGTTAGGACATTTAAATTATTTAGTTGTACTCAATTTCTTAATCGACCATGAAAATCGTTCATACTGCGAACAACAGCCCGTGTTCCCCCTGTCATATGTAATTACATCTCATATTAAATCCCGACTGGATTACTTCGAGAGCCGAAGACGAAATTGAATAAAGCATCCGTTATGTCTCCACACTCGTAATTGAGTTTACTCTGAGCCTTTTGATATATTCTCGTCAAACTTTTTTTATTAGGTTTGCTGACGAATCGGAGAAGAAAAATGTTTCATCTTAACGTTTGGTTTCAGTGATGTTTTAAAAAGTTGCGTGTTTAGTGCACGCCATTTCAACTGGTATTGATTATTGAAAGTTAATTTAATGTGCAGAATATTTGAAAGCTAGCTGCCGCTCGCGACTCCGTCCGCGTGGATTTTGAGTTCGCACACATAGTGTTACACTATAGCTTAAAGTAATATATTTCTCGACAGATGGACGATATTTTTTCAATTCGAACCAGTTATTTTTGAGATTAGCGCGTTCAAACAAACAAGCAGCAAACTCTTTAGCTTTATAATTTTAGTAAGTATAGATTGTATAAATACCAGATAGGTGTACGTCAAAACGAAAATATGTATATCGAATTAAATTCAGAGCTGCGTGTAATTATTATCCGCTGTCAGTTTTAATATACTCCTTTCATGTTCATATTGCATTATATTACCAGACCCAATGACAGACTTATTCAACAATAAATAGGTTTAATTTCAGTTTTTGCTTTTGTATCGATACAAACTAATCATACTTTTAGAAATACAACTTACTTAGAAAGAAAATCTTTACGTTATTAGTTGGATAAAACTTAACTTATTTCTAACTAGACCGCAGTGAAGTAGCACTTCGTAACTGTTGTGCTATGTTTCTGCTGGTGAGTAAGGTTGCCAGAGCTCAGTAATTGGGGAGGGTATGGGGTTAAGGCCGGCAACACATCAACGATACCTCTGGTGTCGCGGATGTCCATGGGCGGCGGTGGTTGCTTACCATCAGGCGACCCGCAAACCCGAAAAAAAAAAAAAAAAAAAAAAAAAAAAAAAAATGTAGAAGTTGGTTCGTTTGAATGTTCGTCCGTCAATCGCGTGACGATAAAACTACTGAACGGATTTTGATGAAATGTGTTATACAGGCAGAGTATGGGCTGACTTAGCTGATAAGATACTTTTATCCAGATTTAATGCTCCCATGGGATCAAATAGAAAACTTGAGAACGCGATCAAAGCCGCGAGTAAAAACTAGTATTTCATATATAAACAATATTTTCGATACTAAATGTAAAATATTATATCTTTTTTTTTAACTTCTCATACTATTATTGGAGAGATTATTTGGCGTATAAAATGTTATTAAGATTTCGAACAATACAGATGTACGACCACTACATTCGTCTTCTCAGAACACGATCTCAAATTCGGGCCGCGCAAAACCAGAATTTGGCTATTGAAGACTTCCGGAATATCAAGATAAAATACAATTAAGAACAGCTCGCTATTTAAATTGACCTGATCAAGAACCGGACTTACAAATCTCACTTGCACCTTTAAAAATGACGCTGTCAAAATTGCTCAATTTTAATTTTTATTTGCTCTAATACTTTTTTATATGTCATAGGGAGGCAAACGAATAAGAGGGTTACCTAATAGTACGAGTAGGTAAGTGATCACTGCTGCCCATGGACATTAACAACCGTACAATGGTCGCAGATGCGTTGCTTGCCTTTAAATACCTATACCCTCCCCAACTGAGGTCTGGCGGCCTTGCTCAATCTTATCGGCAGAAATAGTCTATTAACACAAAACTAAGCAAATTCATTCTGTTACATATATAATATATATTTTTTTTTTTTACTAACACACCAATTGACTAGCTCCAAACAAAGCTCGTAATTAAAACCTTTTAATATGATGGAAAATTTATATGAATTTCAATAATTTGCAACTTGTAAGAGAAAATAATGTTGAATGTTTACTTAAAGAAAAGTTATTAGTTATTTATCACAATGCTATGTTTAAATGTTAACTCCTGTTATAGAACTATACGTATCTACGTAATTCTTGGTATTTATAAACGTTTTTTATTTCATCCTATTTAAGCATGTAGAACAAAAATGACGTGTCAGATTATACGCAAGGATGCATCGTAACTTTTTTGTTGCAAAATTTGCTGTGTCATAAAAAGGGTATTGTGTACGTTTTGAACGGATTTTTCACGGGAAAAATGTAGCTCGCACCCGTTGTGTATGACATGTCACATAATTTACGTAAGAGACAAACAAAAAGCTATTTTTCGTTAATAAGATTCTTTTGTTTGCATAATCTTGTTAGACATACACATGATGTATTAAAAAAGATTTTTGACAAGTATATTAGACCTAATTTGCTGGTATAAAATATTTATTCTCTAGTTTCACTATTATGCAAATATTAATGAAATTCCTTTCATTTTAAAATGAGTACCTAATAAAAATCAAATGCTGTTTTTCTTCTCTTAATGTGAACGTAAACGTGAATAATTCAACGAATCGTTTCATAGATCGTTTCAAATAAATTTATTGTTGTTGTTAGTCAGAACTTTAAGCTTTTAAGTCTTCCGACATTGAGTTAAGATACCAAGAAACATTGTAGAATTGTAAACTTACTGCTACAAGTGTACCGTACTTATTGGATTTGTTTAAGCTGCGCGCAAATACGATGTCTTGCAATTCAATCGAGTGTCTCCGGATAAATATGAAATAGAAGTCATAAAATACATATTTATCAACAAGCTTAAACGTGCGAGTGAGTTTTATGCAGGCATTTATAAATAAAATAACAAAATGATTTGTGGTCTCCTACCGATATTTGAGACCAGTAGTTTTAACAACAACAACAAGGCTTATGGTTAGAAACATTGTACTTCCTCTTACTAGAAGGGTCTTCAGCAGGACCTAGTCATATAGTTAAATGTTCATCCCTAATAATTACTTAAATAATGCTACGGCCTATAAAGAAATGAATGTGTTTATTGGGCAAACACACCAGCTGCCTAGCTCCAAGCTAATCTTAAAGCTTGTATTATGGATGCTTCAGACGGATATACATACTTAAATACATTTATAAACATCCCGGACTCGAGACACAAACAATTGGCCCCAGCGGGATTCAAACCCATGGCTGAAAGTCTTTAACCAATACACCCACGACAACGTCAACGATAATATTCAATATAAAAAAATACACTTCAGTTTTCCTGCTCGCAACAGCATTTGCAGCCCAGTTTTACAAATCTAAAATCCGATACAAAATTGCTGACTTCATTTATTACGGAGTTGCCGATGGGTTGTATTTTGTTTTCCCGGAGCGGAACAATCGATGCAACCCACTGCAATCAAGTTTGTTACAAATGGCAGCGACATTTTGATATATTTTTTTCTTATTTGCGTTTGTCTATTTTTGTATTTGAACGTTTGTTTTTTAGTCTTTAGTTCTTGAAATGTCGGATATCGAGAACGTTGCAACGAGGGACACTAGTTGGCTCGGGACGTTTTTATTAACAAGACATTCCTTCGCATATTATTGGTACGCTTATGTTTAGGATTGGTTTGGTAAGTTGAAGGACTTGTTAGTATAGGAACACACACACTAGGCCGAAAAAACGCGACAGATGTTCTGTGCGACTACGTTAATGTAATTTAAATGGAGGATGACACTCCATGCCTAAATAATATCGAGTTATTTTGTATTGAAAATGATCTTCGACCAAACTTTAGTCGCGTTTCTGTGTTAGTGGGTGTAGAAACCCACCCCTAACAGTCGATAGGTACGCCTTATTTGAACTTGCAACTTGTATTTTTATCTGCCCAAAACATTGAAGAAGCAAGAACCATGTGATTATAAGACAACGCTCCGCGACACAACAATTCAATTAATATCATTCCAGAAAACTTATTTGACTTGCCCACTGATCACGGTTCGAATCCCGCTGGGTGTAAATTTTCGTGTGATGAACACTGCCATTCATACTTGAGAGACAGATGGTGATGGTAAATAAAATAACTTAGGTAGGTCTATCCTTTCCTTAGCACCCATAGTACAAGCCAAGTCCACTGTTAAATCTCAACCACAAAACGACATATACACGGCTCGCCAACACTCTTTGAACCTTCCGTAATAAGAGGATTGGCTCCTTTGACCCATTTACTACTGATATCCTTCGACATCGCTGCTTTAATCTTAGTTTCAAGAACACGGTTGTCTTTCAAAGGGTTTATTTGGGCCGTTTCAATACCTTTAAAGCAAATCAATAGTTTATTACATGCTATGTAGCTTTTCAGAGAAGGAGATATGGCGATCTGATAAGTTTAAGGAATGACAGATTTGGCTTATAGGCGGATGCCGATCTCTCCCTGTTGGGTATGACGAAAACCACAGGAGTTTAGTGGGTAGTGGGGCAAGAACTTATCGGTATTAGACGTAGTAACGTATTAGAAACGATCGGGCTGTGTGAACAGCCCACGGAGCCACGGATAAAACAGAAATCTAGATTACGCGGGCAAAGGCGCGGGTAAAAATTAGTTAGAAAAACAAAGAAATACAAATGTGGATTACGTATTGACTATAGATTCAAATCTTTGAAAATGCTTCGCCACCAGAAAAGTGAGGCATTATTTTGTTAGATATGACATACGTTTCAACACGCTCACACTGCGATAAAAAGCGACTGTTGCTATAATCTTCAGTGCCAATTTCAGAGTAAGGCGTAGTATGGCGACGGCACATCCAACCATTTAAATCTATGGCATTGACCAGTTCTAAATCGGGCTGTTTCCTCCAAGCGTAAGATTTACAAGAAAAGGAAATATTTTCACTCCGTCTGAGAAAACAGGATGAATCCAAAACAAACACGGGCCCCATAATAACATATAATTTAGATCCTTGAATGTGTTCTTATTTCGGTAATAAATCTGACCTTCCAAATCGACTGTCTTTTGTCCTGACTGATGAGTGATGACCAGCATTCAGGCAAACCTTATAAATACTAGATTCATTGGGAGCGTAAGATTTGTTTACAAGGCCTAGATTGCCTAAAGTTATGCTGGAGTGAAAGTGTGTAGGTATCTTAAATGTAATTTAAAGATGTGCTCAAATGTCAATCCACGAATTAACATTACTCTTAAACTTGATTTAGATCAATAAAAACAGGTTTTTTTTATAGAGGCTAACGAAATTTAAATTTACTTTTATATACTATGATCCAAATCGTCTGGTTTCCCTTGTGTGGGTTGCGGAAGTCAGGATCATAGTTGCAGCGTACCCTGGGCTCCAAGGCAATGGCTGAGGAAGCAACCGATAGTAGAGCTTAGATGATGATGATGATGCTAGCAGTAGCTAAATTATTCTAGGCGGCAGAGGCTAGCTTATCTCTTTCTTTGGATATCGTAAAAGAAGCAGAAATGTACGAGCGGAGCGGAGATATGTCGTAAGCAGCCAATAGGATTTTGGCTTTAACACGTGGCCAATCTCAGCATTTAAATCCTATTTTCACCGAACAATTCATTTTTCTTCTCATTTCCCTACCGCTCCTCACTGCAACTTATCCCTACTAATAAATCTTGGCATGCTCCCAAGAGCGACTTCGCAATGACCTCAATCATTTGTTCGTCAAGTCTTATTGATTCCTGTCTTCCTATTGTCGATTCTTTTGAACTTGCCCTTTGTTAAGAGGGTTGGTCTTTTGTTATCGTATGATTGCCTTATTGCTATTGTAAACTTTTGGCATATTTTGATCGTTCGAGATCGAGGGTCACACCTTATAATAATGCTACTTAGAAATTTTGCTTATTGCTTTTGTTTTAGGACAACGAAATTGATCAGAAAGTAAATAGTTTGAGTACAAACAAGTGTGTGACATGCAAATTAATTGATTCTGATAACGTTATGGTTTGAAGAAATAGATCAAAGGATTAATTAGAATATCATTTTTTTATCTAGGATCGTTTTTCTTCTTGACAGACTAAATAAATCTAACAGTAAGTGCTTTTAAAAACTGGTTCATCTAAATTTAGCAAGCGCAATGGGAAGGCAAATGGTATTTTTAACATTCAATAACCAGTTTGTATGGAAATTTTTGCGCATAATTTAACTTTAAACGAATAAACCTTGCAATTTTTGGCCATTTATAAATCCGTATCTTTTCCTGTGTTTATTTTTAGACTACTATCAGCATTTTAGGAATAAGTTTGACTGTGTTTTCTTAAATTTTGAAGACAAAATAATGTGACTGCATAGACGGGGGTAATATCCTATTCAGTAGTACTTTTGTTTGAATCAGGAACATATTATGTAATAATAAGTTGACTCTTATCATTAGGGGAAGTTTTTCAATATTTTTTTTATGTTAGCGGAATGCAACGGAGAAATGTGACAATCTTCTTCGTTTGCCTCCCTATAACAAAACAAAACGTGTTACCTAACATGAGATAAATGTTTTTAAAGGCAACTTGACCACAAACCGATACAAGAAGATATTGATCGAGCAACATTTATTTTCTACGAGTATTTTATCAGGCCGAGATCTATTGGATTTTGTGTTTGTATTGCATACCTCCTCAGTTGTTTTTAAATCAAATGTCTAACTAAGCCCTTCAAACTGTCTGCGACTTGTTTACACTTTCGAGTCTGTGGTTTTATAAAACTTCGTGAAGTAACGCAAATATTTAATATCATCTGAATGTCGAAGCATGGTTCAATTTGATGTGAATTTATGCTTGGAGATATACCACACTTAAGTTTACATTATACTGACGTTTTGTTGTATTTTATACTCTGTTACGCTTACGCAAGGTCCTTTATCCTTAAAAGCCGGCAAAGCATTTCAATGCATCATAAAATATACCTTATCAAGTTTGAAATTGCTGAAGATCGGGCTGAGTGGACAGTTCTAGGAGAGGCCTATGTCCAGCAGTGGACTGCGATAGGCTCATGATGATGAAGAGAAAAACTCTGTTTACAATTTGACACCTAGAAATCGAAGTATAGAACTCACGTGGAGTTCCAAGAAAAACTGGTAATTCCTACCTTAGTAAAGATTCTGATTGTTCTTCTGTTATCTCGGATTACTTACGTAACTAGTTATGAAAATAGAGCTAATATGTACTATGACTCTCACACTCAATCACTCACATACCGCACTCATATTTGTGTATATGAGTGTGGTATATGACCCTACCAAGGATATGTAATTAAAAGTATCAGCATATTAATATCGTACTGCAGGAATCGTTCTAAGGACCTCGAGACTGCGGCCCGGAACTTAAATCACTAGACATTCAAAGCGTGAAGGATATGTTTAAAAAAATGATTAATCTTTGTTATCAGTAACTAAAGCCAGCTTTATCTAATAAACATGAGCATTTGCGTAAAATCATGTGAAGATATTCCGTCTTCTCATGACTGATTCTAAGACCCACCTTTGACGCTTCCTCATCAAGTACCCTGGCTGCCTCCCGAACTTCGGTTTCCGTGTTGCCCAGCAGTGCCAAGTCATCAGCATATCCTATCACCTTATGCTTTCCCCCAAGCTCAAGTCCTACTTCTAGTGCTAAAACTTTCCTCAGGACGTGCTCTAGAGCCAGGTTGAAGAGCATTGGTGACAGGGCGTCTCCCTGCTTCAGTCCCGTAACCACCGCAAATTCATCGGAAAGCTCTTGTCCCACGCGAACCTTCATCCTGCTGTCTCTTGTTGCGACCTTGATCATGTCCACCAGTTTCCCAGGTATGCCGAAGCTTTTCAGAATCGCGTAAAGAGCGCTTCGATCCACACTGTCATAAGCCTTCATGAAGTCGACAAACAACATGTGGATTCCCTGTGCGTACTCCCACTTCTTCTCCATCAGCTGTTTTAGCAGGAAAATCTGGTCGACGGTGCTACGATTAGGGCGGAACCCACACTGGTAATCACTCAATATTGTTTCCGCGTGAGGTTCCAGTCTTTTTAGCAACACATACGACAATATCTTATACGCTGTTGGGAGCAGTGCAATTCCGCGGTAATTGTTGCAGTTCTTTTTGCAACCCTTTTTATGTACGGGGCAGATAACTCCGACGTTCCACTCCCCTGGTTGCTCTTCCTGTTCCCAAATCCTACACAAGAGCCCATGCAGTTTTTCGTGCAGTGCTCGTCCGCCGTATTTCCACACCTCAGATGGCAAACCGTCGATGCCTGGGGCTTTATTATTCTTTAGCCTCTTTATTGCCTCCACAACTTCTACCAGGGATGGCGGTTGTATCTGCTCAGGATTCTCATATGTGGTGTCAATTGTGGGCGTTTCAGCTGAGGTGCAGTTGAGCAAACCCCGGAAGTATTCAAGCCACAGCTGCTTTACTTCTACAGGATCCGACACAAGATTTCCTTCTTTATCCTCCATTATTTGAGTACCTGGTTGGAATGCTTTTTTGACCTTACTCAGCTCTTGGTAGAATTTTCTACTAGCGTTAGCCCTGATCAGTGTCTCCATCTCTCCGACCATGTTTTCCAAGTATTGTCGCTTCGCTCTTCTAATGGCCATTCTTGTTTTGGACCTAATCACTTGGTACTCCGGCTCCCAGTTGATGTTCTGTTCTGCTAGCAATTTATATCTCCTTCTTTCCTCTATCAAATCCTCACACTCTGTATTCCACCATTTCCTCCTTCTGGTTCTCTTTTTCCGACCGAGTACTTTGAGTGCTACATTCTTCACGGTGTTTCTCATTGTTTCCCAGCATTCATTAATCCCCTCGTCTACCGGCAGGTCTTTGAAGCTATTGCTCAGTTCCAGTTTGAACGCTCTCTCAGTGTCACCGTTCTTCAAACTGTCTGTATTTATGGAGTCAATGCACGGGGTCCGTCTTTTGCAGGAAATTTTAATTCTAGCTTTTAATTTCACGCCTAGCATATAGTGATCACTGTCGCAATCGGCTCCTCTGAATGCTCGGACATCCTGTACTGTGGTCTTGTGTCGATCATCCACCAGAACGTGATCGATCTGGTTCACCGTTATGCCGTCAGGTGACTTCCATGTGCCTTTGTAGATGTCCTTGTGGTCAAACATTGTACTTTTTATGACCATGGATTTTGATGCTGCGAAGCTGATGAGTCGCGTTCCATTGTCACGGTACAAAGGCATCCGTACCCAACGTCAAGACCTTCATGTCGGAGATACCACCTATAAGGGAACCGCAAAGTTCAAGTACCTAGGATGCACGATAACCGACACAAACACACGTGAGGAGGAAATTGACACTCGTATTCAGAGTGCCCTGCGTTGTAGCGCTGCCTTACATAAGGTGTTAGTGTCCAAGCTTCTGAGCAGAAAAACTAAGATCAGAATATACAAGACCGTGATAAGACCTATTTTGATGTACGGTTGCGAAGCTTGGACACTTACGCTTAAGGAAGAACACAAACTCCTGGTAGCGGAAAGAAAGGTACTCCGCAAGATGTTCGGGCCTACAAGATCTTCTGATGGGAGCTGGAGAGTGAGGACAAACGCCGAATTGCAGGAACTCCTGGTCGATCCAAACATCATCGGAGAGACGAAAGGGCACAGGCTTCGATGGTTGGGCCATCTAGAGCGAATGGGGGACGATCGTGGTGTGTACAGAGCGTACACTGCGAAACCACAAGGCCGACGCCCGGTTGGACGCCCTAGATACCGCTGGATCGACGGAGTTGAGACGGATCTCCGTGAGCTTCGGGTGGGGGACTGGCGAGAAATCGCCAAGGATCGAAAAAAGTGGCGCACTCTCGTTCTGGAGGCCAAGACACACTTCGGGTCGCTGAGCCATGGGAGTAAGTAAGGGAGTAAGTATTTGCGTAAAATATGAGCTATACTTGATCCTTAATATTCATTCAACGCTTAATCTCTGACCAAGTGAGGTCACCCAACGACATAAAAATAAATCATGTTTAAGTCGAATCGATGTGGTTTTCCAATCAATTATAAGTTACCTGTAGAGTTAAATCGTTAGATTGGTCATGACACCAAAAGAACGTGGCATTATTATGATTACGAGATATGATACGAATGTCGTTTCACATTAAAGAGCCTGTGTCAGAGTGGGTCGAAGTTGTCGTGGATGTTCATGAATCTCGGAGCCTCGGAGAGATTTAGAGGTTAGTGGAAATTCCACTCGAATGAGCCGCTCGTCTGGGGAAGAACATCCAACTTACCGAAGACCACAATTAAGTAGCCCTTCGTGACTGTTGTGCTATGTGCCTGCTGGTGAGTATGGTTGATCACTTACCATCAGGTGACATTCTTGTTTGATTTTTAGTAAGTATAAGCCTCCTATAGCCTCACTCCCTCTGGGGGTGAAGCAGCGTCCTTCTTAGGATGCCGCCGGGAGTTTCACACACCATACTGACCTTCATCAAGGTTGATGGCGCGTAAAGCGTTTTCCTCGGAAGAAAAAAACAAAAGAGTGTTTCGAAATTCGCGAGGGCTTTTCCAACGGCTTAAATCTATGCAAATAAACTCATATATTAGTCGATATGTTTGTCGAATCAATTATAAGTTATCCATAGCCGCAACAGAGATTATAGTCATCGTGCTAATTACCGCTGTCTTCAAACAAGGGCGTGTTTAATTAACATGCCAGATCAAAAGCCAAACATCCAATCATACATGCCGAATATGAAGATAAGGTATGCCGTCCATTTAATGTTTACGCTTTCAAAACATATTAAAGCTATGCAGTTAATTACTTATTATTATTTTTAAAGGCACCGCACCGCCCGCCCGCCTTGCGTTCCGCTTGGATTTCGGTTTCCGCTCACATAGTGTTATACTATACCTTAAAACCTTTCTCTAATGGACTATCCAAAAGAAAAAGATTTTTTCATTTCAAACCTTGTTCCTGAGTTTAGCGCGTTCAAACAAACAAACAATCTCTTCAGCTATATTATGTTAGCATAGATTAAAATGTTTAAGAAAAGTTACAGGTTTTATTTTCTGTATTGTTATTCTGTATATTGGTGTTAAATTTAATGTAATTTTAACTAATTGGTTTTAAATTGTGTATTTAAGTTACTTTTGCTACATTACATACACAAAGTAAATGTGCTTAAATATAGTCCACTGTGGCAGCTGATAGTAATGGCTGTAATGAAAGGGCTTATCATGAAAATCTACTTTCTGAATTATCACGTACCTTCCATTATATTTTTCATTTACGTATATCACTTACGTGATATAATTCAATGAACCCTTTATCTTAACACATCATATCATTCACTGGCATACAGACTTTCACCAATCAAAGTCGAGAGAAATTAATTGAGGGATTTACGAGAGAAACGGCTCCCCTTGTAATAACTTCATTATAAATAATGACCAGGATAATTGCACTACAAGTGTTGAATGCCAAAACCAGTTGTTGGGGACTTTGATAATAGGCATAGGAGGCAGGGTTTAATAAGCCGAATGGAACTTAATGGTTTCCGGTACATAACAACACTTTAAGGCGTCAGCTGCGAAGGATATTGGGTTCAAATCCCGGGTCGTATTTTACTCTTCTTCTTCTTCTTCTTCCTAGCGTTTATCCCGTTTCATGGCTTTGACCATGATCCAGGATTTGGCGAGTCATTTACACTAAATGATTTGTTTTTAATTTATAACAAAGTAAAAGTCAACATGAAAAAGTGTTATGGTGGTTGATTTAAGTAAAAGATTGACCTTAAAAAGATGTAACAAAACTAAAGAATTTGTTTGTTTGTTCGTTTGAACGCGCTAATCTCAAAAAACTACTAGTTGAAATGGAAAATAGTTTTTCTGTTGTATTGTTGTAACCAAAACAGGGCTACTTATAGAGGAAGGCTTTAAAATATTATATGACACTTTGTGTGTAGAAACCGAAATCCGGGCAGACAGAGTCGCGGGCGGCGGCTAGTATTTTAACATATCCCAACTAGTCCCAACTAATCCCAACTAATATTATAAATGCGAAAGTAACTCTGTCTGTCTGTCTGTCTGTCTGTTACGCTTTCCCGCTTAAACCTCGCAACCGATTTTGATGAAATTTGGTACAGACAATCTATAGACCCTGAGACAGAACATAGGCTACTTTTTATTTCGAAAAAAAGAAATCCACGCGGACGGAGTCGCGGGCGGCCACTAGTGTACATATATAATTATTATAACTTATGCCTAGACCTCATATTTATATTGTTATTATATTTATTCAATAGTACAATTACGAAGGCATAAGCCTTAAATAGAAAACGTTAGATAATTAAAATCAAATTCATTAAAATGCCAAACGATCACTTGTCGACGGAATATCAAAATATCTGTATTTAGAACCATCTGTGAATTAATTGAAAACTCTTTCGACTCAGCACAGAATAATTTGATTGGGAGCCCTTTGGTATTATCGAACGTGACCTGTCATCAAATTAGATGAAATTACTTTAGCTGAGTGGAGAAATATTAAATTTTCTACATCAGTTCTTTAGCCGAGTTGATAAGGATAAAGATTTTTGTCAACGCTTGCGTTAATTGTTTTATTAGCTCGAGTGAGCAGGCTGTTAATTAAGGACGATGATTATTGATTAATTTGCAGGAATTACGAGTACCATCACACAACACATATCTATACTAATATAAAAAGCTGAAGAGTTTGTTTGTATGTTTGTTTGTTTGTTTGAAAGCGCTAATCTCAGGAACTAATAAACCGATTTGAAAAAATATTTTTGTGTTGGATAGTCCATTTGACGAGGAAGGCTTTAGGCTATTTGATCACGAAATCCACGCGGGCAGAGTCGCGGGCAGCCGCTGGTACATTTATATAGATCTGATCCAAAAATATTTGTAGTAGGTGAATACAATTGTCATTTGATAAAAGGTCGATCTCTCTTTTAGTGTAAAATAAACACACCATGCCGAAATTACGTCGTGATATTGAATAGAAATTGAACGTAAACCGAACTACGGTCGCGTTTTTCCTGCTCAGTGTGTTTCTACACTTAGTGTATGAAATGGAGAATGCAATGAAAACCACTACTTTGAAAATTTACAACACAAATTTTGTGTGTTTAATTCCAATGACACCGACAAAGCTTTTCTTTACAAAAGAGATAAGCGCAACAATGATGATGATTACTAAGTCAAAATATTTGCCGGATTGGAACCCAACACTCTTTGCCGTGCCCTTTACTCGTAAAGCGGATACAAAGTCACGGAAATGTTATCTGACGTCACTCGTTTCAGCTTACCCAACTTTGTGCATGTAATCCTTTCGTGCTTGCCCGGATTTTGTGTCGTTTGTTATTTGCAGCTTATGCAGCTCTATGCAAGTTTTTACGAACATTTTACGGATTTTATTAATGAAGGATAGTTGTAGTGGTAGTATCAGCTCAACGTATTAATGTCTCCCTGGACGGTAAAATATTTTAAAATGTTGAAACTGTTTTTTCTGTTCCCTGGTT
Source organism: Nomophila noctuella (assembly GCA_958496325.1). Lineage (NCBI taxonomy): Eukaryota > Metazoa > Arthropoda > Insecta > Lepidoptera > Crambidae > Nomophila > Nomophila noctuella. The sequence goes on from OY292501.1 coordinate 5,296,441, forward strand.
TGATGAGAATTCTGTGTAAAAACTCCTTGTTTTCTTGTCAATAGGAACACACATAATGCTTTTTTTTATTTTGACATGTGTCTACAAACTTTGTTTTGTTTTACCATAATTGTCACCTTACGGAAATAAACATATTTCCACTTACACCTTATATTTCTCTGTGTAAGAATTGTTACAGATGGCTCAATCACCACGCTTGCCAAATGCAGGCTGAGTTAGGAAAAACCAACACAAATTTTGCCCCAAGAATCGAATCCAAGACCTCAAGACCACGGCACCGTACTAAAACTAGATCACTAGATCATTGAGGCATCTACAAAATGATGCATTAATTAGCCTCATTCCGGCTAAACCGTTAATCTCTACGATCGGTTCATAATTGCTTGGCAATTTTGACGAGGAACCAGTATGCTTGAAATTGAATGGACAAGGATTAGAGAAGCCTCATAAATGACAAAGTATTAAATATTATCTTTAAATATTTTACGAAGAAACGAGTAGCAACGTTGTCTAAAAATTACCGTCGTAATAATATTGAATGGTTACCATTTAACTTACACAAAAAATAAAGAAAGAAACAATGAAAAATATTATTTCGGGACACAAATTTTAAATTTCAGAGATCATAAATGTTATTCTTAAATGCACTTCACAGCGTTGTCTATCTAAATATACTATTGTTGGCGCTTGTATGCGCAATTAACACCCTTAATCTAAAAATAGTCCTGGAGCTTTCTTGTTACTGTTGTACTATGAATTAATTCTTGAATTTATTACAAGATTTATCTTAATTTAGTAGAATATTTCAAGTCACGTTTGAAGGGTTTGTTAATCTCAATACATAGAACATTGTTCATCACTAAACTTAAAGGATTTATTATAATAATATCTAAGTTCTATTTCCAAAATAGGTATAGAATTTAAATCTAAGTACATCGTGGCCAGACAATTAAGTATGATACTTAACTGAATTGACCTTATCAAGTAAGAAACTGAAAATTTCAAAGTCGTATAAAAGTTATTTACCACAGGAAATTAAGTTATCATCATAAATGGCGTTTGTAAACCGTATCTATTACTTTCCTCCCTAAGTTTGTCAACATCAACTTGATCTTAACTTCGCCTTCTTTAATTGTGTCTCAGACATAATCAAGTTAGAAAACAAATTAACCACTGACATATATCTTAATCGAAAACTTTATCGACTAATTCTATTATCATTATATTCGTAGGGTGTAAGGACACAGCTTGTTAAAGTTAGAAGAATAATAATAATAACCTTATCGCCGCTTTCGGCCACGGCGGCCAATCTTACAAATAACACACGCAGGATATAAATATTATTGAGCACAAGCACTATTCCTGACTCCCATAGTTCTACGGAACAGCAATCTGACAGTACATCAGAAAATATCAGTCACAGGACTAACAGCTTAACGTCCTTTTAGGACTCGGAAGAAAGATATACCTAAGATATATAATAACACTGCACCAATTTCCAAACTGTACACTGTATCAGTGCTTACCACACAGAAAAAAATCAGACACAAACTTTCAGAACGGTATGATATTTTTTATATTTATAAAAGTAATAATAAATATCTCACAAAATCACGTACATACATCGATCTGACTCCGTGTTAAGTAACATTTAAGCCTTTGTGCTACAGATGTCACAATCAACAGTGGTATCACAAATATACTTAAATAGGTAGGTATGAGTCCATATAACACCCAGACCAGGACTAACAGACATGTTCATGCACACAAATGCTTGTCCTGTGCGGGGATCGAACCCGTGACCTCTTGGTCTGGTCAATTTCTTATAGGCCACCAGGCACCAGTTTATGTCAGCAAGCTGTGTCGGTATAAGAGTAAATTGAGCTTAAGGAAACAGTTCCGCTAGGTTAGACACGATTAGTGAGGTATTCATTAGACAATGTTACCTATAAGGAGTTCCTCTCAATTTGCAAGTTCTCACTAAGATCGTAGTTGTAGACGCAAATCTTGATTGCAAATACAGATTGGACCGGGCTTTTGAAGGTGTTGGATTGAGCGTAATTAAGAACAGGATTTTTTTTTGCCACTTTTTTTTTGTTTTTTGTTTATTACCACCATAATATGGTAGCATTATGATATTCATTCTGGCTTTAAAAATGAATATCCGAGAATATCTGCCCAAATTTAAATTAGAAATTATTCACAACAAGAGTTTCTTAGCAAAATTACGGGATATAAAATATATATTTGAAATATCTGATATAAGCTGTGTATTGTTCTTAATCTAAACTGATTTCTTTTTCTGTCTTATCACATTTTTACAGACACGTTTCTATCTACCCTTATAATCTAGAAATATAAATTCCAAGTATCGATTGGCTTCAAAAGTTATAGCTCAAAACTTTCAGGCTTCGCTGTTTTCAAACGAAAACAGTTCGATTTTTGCAATAAAACGCTTCTTAAAATTTTCGCCTAGCGCTTTTATAGACTTTTTACGAGACCTAAAAAATGAAGAACGTTTACTCTAAGGAATAAAGATACTCCTAAAAGATAAACAAAAGGTATCCGTTGAAACTTTGGAATATCAACTTGAGCAAAAAAATAGACTAATCTTTTTATTTTCCCGAAGTCTTAACAGAACTAGGTTTGTTAGGGAGAAACTTTGATTAAAATAAATTAAAAAACGAATAAAATATGTTTTTCGAACGTAATTTTATTTGCCATTTCTAGCAAAAACTAAATTACCTCTGAAAATTATTTCATTTAAATTATATTTTTATTACAAAGTAAAGAAATGAACATTTATTATTAAATTTACATAGACTTTACGAGTTCTTAACTCATACCTCTTTTTCACTCAGTATGTTTTAAGAAGGCCCTTATTGTATGCTAAATTTTATGTTATAACCATGTGACACGTAAAACCGTAAAGAATTCTCGTTCCTTTATATTAAAAGCAGTAAAATCTCTGGAATTAAGTCGTTTGAGAATTACAATATGGTTTTAATCTGGCGTACGGGCCGTTTTAATATACTATGTGCTGAAAGTAATCTCTCAATTGTATTACACTTTAATACTAGGCCTTTATTACTAGGCTTTAAAGTTAAATTACATTGCTGAATTACCTAAAAACCATACATGATGCCATGCAAAAGCATTAACTTTTAATTATAATAAGAATAAAAAGAACACGCATTTGATGATCGGTTTGAGAAATGCATGCAACCTTTTTTATTTAATTTATATTATGTTAAAATGTTTCACTTTAAATATAATTTCATTTAAACTATCTGTAACTCTCATGATGGTTGTAAATAGGACTTCGTTTCGCACTATATTTTGACGCCGTGTGCGTTGCGTATGGCTAAAAGTATCATTGATCTTATGGCCTAGGCAATAAAAGGAAATTCCATCCCATTCCTCGTCACATTATTCCATCCTCTATTATAGCGTTAAAACGCTTTTCGAACGTAATTTTATTTTATCGGGAGCCAAAGATAAACGGGAATTTTCAACGAAGTATTAAATCTGAAATAAAGTGTTGTCAAAAATGCATGTGTCATTTAATATGATTGGGGAAGTATCACTGGGGGAATATAATACTCGTAAAATGTGCTTAATTGATGCTACTGACGCTACAAGCGTAGGTATTTATAAGGCGACGATAATATTGTAATATTTGCTTGCTATGGGATAAAGCGCCATTTTAATAAAGTAACAGTCAAATATTAGTCTATTAATATCCCACTGCACAGCAAATACTTACATCATATTATAAAATCAGTTTGTCTTTTCAAAGATGCGTTTGGCTTATTCACCACGCTTGCCAAATACGGGTTGCCAATCACAAACACGGACTGTGTTCGGAAAAACCGACACAATTTTTTCCCAACTCGAAATCGAGCTCGAACCCAGAACCTCAAGATCACGGTCCGGCACTTAAAACTATAAATAGGCCATCAGACCAGCGAGACCATTTATAACAGCATTAAAAAATGCCTAAAACTACTTTCAATAAGTAATGTTAATGTCTATTAAAGCATATTAAGTTAAATTTCTTGTGGTATTTGTTCTCAGTAGTCCATTTATATCGAGACACTCGTGGGAAAACTCAAATCAATTTGCTGAATAAATAATTTCATTTCATTACATTACCATTTTCTTCGAAAAGTAATGCTAGTTAAGCATCTTACTGGGGTTTCTTAAGTATTTAACAAAGACTTTAAAACTCCTTAATTATAGGCAATATTTTAAGAGGTTTTGATTTACTTTACTGATTGATTGCTTGGGTATTCTAATATTTGCCTTGTAAAGGCTAAAATATTTAATAATCTTCATCTGGTTCTGTGTGTATATCCTCATTATATTATTGCAAGTGTTTTTAGTACTTTTGTTACAGTTTTCATTAATTTGAACAGTCTAGAAGTTTACTTGTACATTTCAATTTGTATTGCGTTTGGTAGAAATATCCAATGACTTAATATTTTTTTACAAATGAATACTAAAATCGGAGCAGCAATTAACGTCACTATTAAGCACCCTTATCTCAATACTAGCAGCCTATTTTAACTTCCTGAGGGTGGAATTTATTAATATCCTTTCTTAGGGGATGCCTATGTTATAAGTAGTAGTTTTATGCATACAAAGTCTCAGCCAGATCACTTTAAAATTGACCAAGTTTTATGCAAACTTACACAAAATGAAGCTCCTTTGTTAACGGATGCCTATGTCACAACATTTACTTGCATGCAAAATTTCAGCCCAATCTGTCAAGTGGTTTGGGCTGTGCGTTGGATTGATCACAATGTCAGTCAGTCAGTCAGTCACTTTTGAGGTATATAATATATTTGGATATATTTAGATTTCAGCCTAATCTAGCTAATGGTTTGGGCTGTGCGTTGATAGATCTCACTGCGTTTTGATACTTACTGACTAAAATAGCACTATGTTTGTCAGTGAGTCTCCTTTGAAGTCCTATATATGTATGTATGTATATGTATTTAGATTTGAGTAATATATATTAAGATAAATGCCTGTAATAGAATCATACGCCTTAAAAGCAGTAAATTACTTTTACTACGATGTTTATTTCGCACATTATGACGTGATGTCTCACCAACTTTGTAAATAGGACCCCGGGGTAAATTGGCAGGATTTATTGCGAGGGTAAAACAAGATTCTATGTATCGCAAAAAAATCGGTGCTAGGGACGTTTTTTTAAAACATCGTTATACGTTATGGTCGTCTCCTATTGTGATGTTTTGTGTAGGAAATTTTGAAATACATGAGTAAATTAAAACAAGAATATTAAGCCTATTGGTGCTGAACCATAGCTAAATAACGGGTGGTAGGATACATCAGAATGTTTATTGTTTACAATTTTAATAATCATGTATTATAAACTTTGAGCTAATTAAAAATTTTTAAAAACATCAACAAAAAAAATTTATTATATGGAATCCCTACATAAAGATAAATTGAAAACACTTTTCAAAAGCACAATTTTCGTATTTCAACATACAGATTTAAAGAGAAACTGCCGCTTAACTTAATAGAAGTATTATTACAAATTGCGAAATTCGGGATCCCGTTGCGCTATCCAAATGGGGTGATAACAATATCAAATAAATGTTCGGTGATAAAATTACAATCGATTAGAGAATTGGACCCCGCTGGGCTTGACACGGTTCGAATTAATACAAGTTTCCGCCTTCGCCATTCAAGATATTGCTACGCATTTCAAAGGGGACTATTAGTATAATATTATTTTTACTGTCTATCCTTTAGAATTTGCCGTTTTTCGTCCCGTGAAATTTTACATGAAAACTACATATTAGTGCCTATAATATTATTGTCCATCCTGTAGAATTTTGGGGTATTTAGTCCCGTGAAATTTTACTGAATACATTGTGTGAAAGGGTTTGGAGATCTGTTTCGTAATAAGAAGATTTTTGGAGCAACAAAATAGGTTTTAGTGGACTATGTATGTTCTTTTGCAAAATGTTGTCATATATCATTTTAGTTTGATAATAATTTGGTTTAAGCAGCACTGCTTTGTGTTGCTGTGAAATTTTAATACCAAAAATGCCTTTAGGTACTCTTTCAAAATGTCGTTATTCTAAAGTCATAAAAACTGGCGTTTTTTTTCTATAACAGAATTGGCAAACAATCTGGTGGTTCGTCTTATGGCAAGCAATCACCGCCACCCATGGACATCCGCGACACCAGAGGTAACGACGCGATGCGTTGCCGGCCTGCCTTTAAAATCTTTTTCAGGGGAATAATAGTTAGGGAGGGTAGGAAAGATCCCTCAACTGAGCTCTGGCGACCTTACTCACCAGCAAAAACATCATCTTTTAGCATTTATCTATTTAACTGTGCTCTTACATAAGGTGAAGGTTGTTCCCCAGACGAGCGGCTCATTCGAGTGGAAGTTGCACTAATCTCTACCTCACTATTTGAATCATATTAGGTACTCTGAGAGATCCCATTATTCTTTCTCCTCTTTGTTTAGATCATTTCAAGCGGAAAATGTCTAACTCGTAACCTAATGTACTGGAACACATTAGGCCTTCTAAATCCTGCAGGACCTTTACGTCCAGAATCCCGTGACCTTATTTGATGTATTAACTGGAACGTGAATTTTCACCTTGTCATAAGATATCAAATGACATGTTTGCAAATGATGTAGGTAGATATCTTTCTTGCAAGGGGTTAAGGGCTTATTTTCGGCTAATGGAGTCCGAGAATGAAGAATACGGAATGAAGTGGAGTCGATTAAACTGAGTTTTTTTTTTATAAGTCCTAAATTTAATGTACCTAGTCGTATAAGTAATGGCTGAATTATTTTTTGTTAACAAAATAAGCAGAAAACAAAAATAAAATGGCATTTTATAAGAGAAGAAAGATAGATAGATGATTGAAAGATCAATACTCAAGAACGTTCAACCAATTATCTCAAACTATATCAGACATCCCAGTTATTAAAAGCCAATTGACGAAGAAGATGAGTCGTATTTTAATATGAGTACTAAAATACCTTAAGAAATTACATACATCAAATGAAACCATTAGATTTCTGCTGTTATTATTTTATCAAGCTCCTATAAATTCAACATTAATGCATTACGTCAATGTTGCATAGAAATGCATAAATAGACATTTGCAAAACTTCCTAGAAGCAGTATTCTTAGAACAGAAGTTAGCTCATCGAGGCTTCATATCAGGATAAAAACAGAGGTGATTAAAATCACTGATGTAATATGGAATTCTAGAACAAATGTTAGATCAACTATATTTGAGTGATTCATATTGATGATTTGTGCCAGAAACATAAAATAATGATGGCATTTAAAACCTCATAGATGTCACGTCTTATAAAATATTTTACAGTCTTTAAAAACTATTTATGAATCTATTTATGCCTTCAGGCATGGAATATACCATACAAAAAGGTTAGAAGTTATCCGCCACATTTTGGGAAGGTTCCACCAGTGGATTGCACTAAGCTAATGAGTATTATGATTTCTCCAATTATTATGTAGCATGTAGTAGGTATACCTAGACACTTTTTTATATCTATCGGTTCAATAAAATCTGTCAGTTGTACCAATTTCTCCCTTAGATATCGTAAGAAGCGACTAAGGGACTTTCCGGGAGGACCTGTTAACAGTTGGTACAGCATCGTTACCCAGCCTTATAGCATGCACCCCTCTCGTAATGTTTAATATTAAGACGGAAATATCTGTCGGGTCAGCTCTCTACTCGTAGGTTTTCTCTTAAACCGGGAGACAATCCAAATGCCAGAGATCATTAGTCTAAGTTCAGCCGCAGGTGTTTTTGTGTCAACTAATCTCGGCCATAGATCATTGTCGCTTATGGATAACTAGCGGCCGCCAGCGACTCCGTCCGCATCGGTTTCGTTTCCGTACATAGTGTTACTACAGATAGCTTAAAGCCTTCCTCGACAAATAGTAAGTGGACTATCCAACACAAAAGATTTTATCAATTCGAACCAGTTGTTACTGAGATTAGCGCGTTCAAACCAATCTGGATCAGGATGTTACACGTGTTATTGTGAGTCAACCATGAAAGATAGACATATGATGTTGTGATATATTTTTAAGGCAATTTTATGAAGAATATTTCTGTCATACATGATTTTTATGTAACTTTAACCATTAAAGCTGCACACGCGACAGAAGCTTAAAAAATGGAGTAAAATCGCCCGTTTTCCCAATATTTCCCTTCACTACTCTGCTCCTATTTCTTGTAGCGTGATGAAAAGTATCCTATAATATGCCCAGGAGTATGAAGAATAATTGTACCAAGTTTCGTCAAAATCCGTCCAGTAGTTTTTGTTTCTATAAGGAACATACAGACAGACAGACAGACAGACAGACAGACAAAAATTTTACTGATTGCATTTTTGGCATCAGTATCGATCACTTATCACCCCCTGATAGTTATTTTGAAAATTTATTTAATGTACAGAATTGACCTCTCTACAGATTTATTATAAGTATAGATGATGCCTCGACGCTGAACTTTTTATGATAGGCCTTTGTTTGAAGCCTTTACGGGATTCGAGGATTTCCTATTCAAAAACTTACTTTTAATATAGGTACAGGAGGGAATTTTGTTATGGCACCCGAAGTGGTACTCTTAATACTGTAGCTACAAATTGAATACTGCATTGAAATATTTTCGGAAATTCCCTTGCCACACTTTGGAAATCGAACAGTGTAATTTGATTGCAAGTTGCTTATCAACATTCATAGACACAAAAGTACTTCTTGTTTCAGATTCTGTATCACTTTAAAAAGGGTTTGGGTTCAAGTCCCGACATGGATTTTCTCTAGGTTATCAATGTTCAATGTTCATACACTGTGAAAATAAGCATCTGTCCTTAACATAATACTGTAGAGAGGGCTTTATAAATATCAAGGAGTTTCTGTTCAAATACGACGATCACAATCCTTTGTCGCTTTAATAAGATGTTAAGTACATAACTTGAGCTATTTGAGAATCTAATGTGTGTTCAAGAATATGTTCGGGATGTATAACTTTTGTTATTACATTCATGTGTACAGCCTTGAGTGTCTAATGCGATGTAGACAGAATTAAAATTTCTTATCATATTTTTGAAAACTGTCGCCGTGTTAAAGTGGCTAGAGCATTGTGCTCAAAAAAACCTCGTTGGTCGGGTGGGTTCAAATTCTGCGGGGAACAGTTTTATATTAGTATTTGTTTTCCCAGTTTTATTTGATATCAGACAAGAGATGATTCGGCGATATCCAGCAGGTTTGAATCGCCTGACTATCCGATATAAATGAGGATTCCGTGGCCCGATCCAAATGGTCTGATTTTCCTTGTTATTGTTACGGAGGTCAAACGACAGACGCTCCACTGCAATAATTAGGCTTGTCAATTTAAGATCGTAGTCGCAGCGTATCCTGAGCTCCGAGGCAATGTCCAAGAATGTAACCAGGAGAGGCGCTAGGATGATGATGATGAATATTTTTAGATCATAATGGATTACCTGCATTGTTATGATTTTAAATACCTTTTAATTTTGACTTAATTGACGAAATAAAAACGTTGAATAAATATCGATGCCTAACGGCCAAAATGGCCTAAGCGACATTTTTTGCGAAATCGACTTATATATATCATTGGAATCGCCTTTTTTTTCTCCGTCGTTCTATCTAGGTTTTATCACTCTAGCTCGTAGTTTTTGTCGGTTATGCGGTTGGTAAATTAAGGCTCCAAGCCTTAATTTTACGTCCTAAGCGCCCAATATTTTAGGGTTTTTTTCATTCTGGTGGTTAGAAAATATAATATTTTAAAATAGTTACTTAGACAATTTGCCTTAAAAACAATAAATAACAAAAATGTCGCTTAGTACTTTCGGGCCGCGAATTACAAACATAAGATATGGCGCTTAGGATTATTTGCCCTATCACATATTTCTATTAATTGTGGCGCTTATCCCATTTTTCTCCCAAAATACATGATCCAATTTATGGGTATTGGTGTGTCTGGTCGCAGACTTTCGCTGGTACAGGTTATCTGCGACACCCTGTGTTTTTAGTATTTCGCTAACACTAATACTTTTTCGTCAATCACTTCTTATGTTGGCTTAATGTCGGTTAAGCAATTTTAATAAAAATACAGATGCACTTAAGTCGCTTCTGGCTAACATGAAATTTTTTGGTTAAGGCGGTTACGACATTTTTGCTGTAAAAAAATAAATCCATTTGGGCTCAAGCGACAAAAAACACTCTTAAATGAATGATTTTTAATACTTTAATGAATACATCTTGTAGAGAAATATATTTTACATTTACACCTAAAATTTGGAATCTTAGGAAGCAAAACCCGGCAACTTATGATTTTTTTTCGAAATTTTTCATCTTTAATCCTCTCTCCTGTAAAGTTTGGTAAATGGCGGTTAGGCCTTTTTGGCCGTTAGGCATCGATATGTAACTCATTTTCGTTTGAAAGTATTTTAAGACGTAGTTATAATTTATTTTTTATCTAAAGCGGCGGAAAGTTATCTTTCGTTGGAAATAAAATATGGAAAAATACATAACCCTTAAAGTTAAACATCTAGTGCCTCAGTAAGCTCTACCCCATCCTAAGCAAAGTGGAACTACATAGTTATAACTTTCTATTATTGACATAGGATTTGTGAAATGTTACATTTACGAATCGTTGGAAATTGTACTTTATCTTTATCATTATAAGGTCTTTCCTGTTTTCTCATTGTAAAAAGTTTGGAGTTAATAATTTCTGCTGACAAAGGGCACCAAAAGAGCTGTAAATTAGATGATGCTTTAAAAGGGTAGTTACCTACTTTCAATATTTTTTTCTTCAAATGTAACTAAAACCGTCATTCCACAAATAAACCTAAAAAACAACAAAATAATCCTTTATTTGATCAAACCAAAGGATTTTATGTAAAAACGTGCTGAAACTGCAAACGGTGCAAAAAACAAAACACTATCACCATAAAACCCTTCCCAGTTGTTTCGATAAACGTTTGTAATAACTGTTAAATATACGTGTGATATTAAAATGTATCCTTTACCACTATAAACCTATTATCGAGAATCCTTGGGGATATTAAAACTTAATTTTAAAAAAAACTACCTAAAATCAATTTTCATTTCTAATTTCAGTAGGTATAATGCAAATCATTGTAAATAAGAACCATTACAATTGTATCAAAAATGGTTGAGAAGTTACTGTAACGAAATGAATTTTCGGTGTAGGTAAAAGTAATTTTGACACGTCTTTTACTACTTATCGTTACCTACCGAAATGAGTTAATGTGACACTCAAAGACCGCAGTCCGCTTGCGACCACGGTTGTTGTAACGCAGCCGAAACGTCAAGCAGTTAGTAGTATACATATACTACATAATTAATAAATATTGCGATTAGTCCCGTTAAATATTTATTAATGACTCAAAGAGCGTATCTAAAAGTAGCACATACAAAACAGCCTTATCTCCCCATTATTATTATTCGAGCCAAGCGTCCCCCTTCACCCACTTCAATTAAGTGCATGTCAAACGTTTCTCAAACACGTGCAACGTTCACTAGGGATGTTACAGATGTACACACGTGTTAAGTACCCGCGAAATCCGGAATAAGAATGTTGAAGTTAGTAGTGTTGTGTAACTAGTGAGGAAGTAGGTATGGTATGTCATTGACGATAATTATACGGTCCTATCAAAAATTTTTGTTGAAATAAAACGCATACTCGATTATGTTTCGGTGAAATTAGGTGACGATAGTAATTTGGCAAAAAATGACATTATTTTTGCACAGAACAATAACTTTAATTTTGTAATTTTATCCATTTGAAACTTTTTACCATGCAAGGCATGAAGTTCGTCAAATATCGCAACGACAAACAAAATAATAAAGTTAATAAACCCTTAGTTTAAATAGGGCTACCTCCTCGTTTTGTTATTATGTATTTGCGTCCGTTAAATATTATCAGAATTAGGTACTGTGATAAAACGGTAATTATCTAGTCTAAATTGGACTGTATAAGTATGAATTCAAGGTATTCGCTTTTTATGGTAACTTTTTATTTTATAGATTGTACTTATGTAATGTCAATTTGATATGTGTGTCACTGAATAAGTACATTTTCATTCTATCCGTTCTAAAATTCCCGTTTGCGGAAAACCGTCACGACATCGTGTAACATCCCTACTATTCTTTCAAACAGAACTCACTCGCGAAATTGTTTCCTACATCCTCCAACAACATTTCTTCATGAGGCTGTGTACTAATCAGCTCTTTGCCAAACGCAGCTATGCCTTCTTCTATCATATACTGATGGATTGTACTGGCTAGTAAAAAGCCTCCGTTCCCCCCAACAATGCTGTGATGGGCCGGCGTTTCGTATATGATTATAACACGCGACCAATCGTGCCTGTAACAGCGATAACAAGATGTGGTAGTCATAACAAAATGGATCGAGGTCGCGTGGTTAATACAATAGGAATTTGAAATGGTACACTTATTGTACTCTAATAGTATAAACTCATTCTCAATTATTACCTATGAGTTTCTAATAAAGGCATTTTTTTTAATGCATCTTTCACTTATTTTTTGTAATTTGACTATTTTTACAGGAAAACCAAGTTCCCCTCGATGGAAGTCTAAATAATAAAACAGCAAAGTAGAAAGTTTGTAAGTGTAATTAGTGCCATCTGTTGACGAGTAGCAGAACTTCTTCCCCATTCGATGCTTTTGTCAGAAAGCGCCATCTAGCGTCCTTTTGTTAGACTATCAGGGACAGGGAGAGTTTATTGGAAATGTTTCTATTGTAAGGTTTAACGAGGAAAAATATTTTAACTAAATTTTCGTATAAATGACGTGTTAACACATTTACTTAAAATAATATCTTACTTACTAACACAAAATATTACCTTACCATTTATGTGAATAATAAAAATGTCCGCATGAGCCGCAAAAAAATATAAAACACTTACTTGTATACTTGTAGCCGACGTAAAACTTCAAATTCTCGGTGTAATTCAGTCCGCCATCCGAAGTCACATCCCAGGGGGTGTATAGGATGTCTTCAATCTTCAAGAAGTTTGCGAAGGTCTTCATCATGAGGTGACAGGTCGACTTGCCGGCGACGCTCAGCTGGGACTCGGGGTCGTTTATGAGCAGCAGTTGCCGCCAGTCGTGGCTAGATGGCGTGGAAACAACAAAAGTGTTTAAGCTCACACGTGCGGAAAATCAGTGCGGAAAGTGGTAACAAAATACTTTTATATACAATTGGATGTTTGGTGAATTTTGGGACAGTAAAAAACCTTTACCAAATATATTAATACAATAATAATCAAATAATTAATACCTTAATATAGTACCTTACAGTACCTACCTAACATATAGGTACTATATAAACAATATACATAGGTACTAACTATATTGTTATTTATCTATTCGAATCTATACAAATATAAAAAGCTGAAGATTTGATTGTATGTTTGAACGCGCTTATCTCAGGAATTAGATACTGGGCGAAATGTTTTTTTTTGTGTTGCAGAGTCCATTTTTCGAGGTTGGCTTTAAGCTATAATATTACACAAAATGAGCGGAAACTGAAATTGACGGGACTTCGTCGTGGGCGGCGGCTAGTTGTTATCTAATTAAGCTTTACATGACGTATATACTTTCGAAATATGTGATAGCATAACACTCGTATGATGAGTTGAGTACATAATGTTGAAATAAATAAATAAAAAATAAATATTTCACAACATCACATACATTGATCTGACCCCGTGGTAAGTAGCTTAAGCACTTGTGTTACAGTCATCAGAATCAACAGTGGTATTGCAAATATACTTAAATAGATACATATAACACCCAGACCAGGACAAACAGACATGTTCATGCACACAAATGTTTGTCCTGTGCGGGGATCGAACCCACGACCTCTTGCGTAATAGGCAACTTCTTGACCATTACACCAAGCGGGTCGTCAAACTTTGAACGCTCACGTATTTATGCTCAAGTATGAACCACGTAGAATGAAAATAAAGTTTCGCGGTCTGCCATAAAAAAGGAAAACCGAAATTATTTTCGTAATCCCTTCGATGACAGGCCCGTCGTTGTTCTAGAGGTCAGATACCCTGGCAATGAAACCGAGAGTCGCGGGTTCGAATCCCGCTAGGGGCAAATGTTGTGTGATGATCATCGGCACTTGTAGTGGAGAATCTCTAACCGTTCCCTGGCTAGCATAGTAGCTAACATAGTACAAGCTTCGAGCTTAATTTAGGGCTAAGAAGTTTGTGTGTCAGTCCAAGGTACTTAGGTATAGTATAGGTATATATAAGTCTCCACAATACCTAACAAGGGCCAAATCGAATCACCGTCGAATTCAGCAAAAATAACACAGCGTATTCTATTTACTTGTGCACTTTACCAAATCAAATCCAGTACCGTGACTGATAAATTGATAAGCATAAAAGCGCGAACGAAACTCACTGATCCGATATTTTATCACTAAATAGTATGAAACAAAGTCGCTTTCTGTCTGTCTGTATGTATGCTTAAATCTTTAAAACTACACAACATATTTTCATGTTGTTTTTTTCATCAGATAAGAGTGATTCAAGGGGTTTTTGTGTATAATCCATCTCATACTAATATAATAAAGCTGAAGAGTTGGCGTTGTTTAAACGCGATCAACTCTGAAAGTACTGGTTCGAATAGAAAAAATATTTTTGTGTTGGATAGTCAATTTTTCGACGAAAATTAACGCGGACGGAGTAGCGGGCGGCCGTTAGCATCTAAATAAAGTGGCAGATTTGTGATAAGATAACCTCGATAAAGTTTGGCTGATACACCGTCAACGTAATGTTTTCACTTTTGTTCATACCTGTATGTTGTAATTGATTTACTTATGTCTTTTTTGTGGCAGAGGCGGCAATGGAGCTTATACAAAGTCTTTAATTGCATTTAAGGATGTAGAGTTTTAAAAAGTACAAGGATAATCGTTATTTCTCAGAGGTCTATTTCTTTACTGAGCACAACTAAAACGGAAGTGGACTGCCTGGAATTTTGTTCTATTGCAGTGAGCAGAACTATTTTAGGTACCTTTTTCCACGATAGAACTATGAAATATGTAGTAGAATAAGACGGATAAACCCTACCTAAATAAGGTGTTTACTCTATGCTCATTGTTCGACAACTGTTAGATAATAATCAACACGCTAAAATATGTATGTTGAAATTATACTTCAAATCACAAAACAAAACATGAAAAATAAATCTGTCCTTCTCATAAATAATTTGAAACGTCTCTGGGACACAACGCACGTTGCCATGTTTGATAGCTAGGCTCAATAGTTATCCTAGGAAAATAGCCTACTTTAGAAGGCTCCAGCAAATAAATAATGTCATTGAACAAAAAAAGAATCTTCACTATTTCACATAAACTTTTAGTGAGCACGAATAATCGTATACTGTTCTATGAGGATCTTGCATTTACTTTTATGAACAAACTTAATATAAGGTTTTAAGTAAATCGCGATTAGACGATACCTACTAATATTATGAATTTGAAGAGAGTGTGTGTTTGTTTGAACATGGTAATTTTAGGAGCTAGTGGTACGAATTGATAAAATGCTTTTGTGTTTGGATAGTTCATTTCGAAAGGAAGGCTTATTAGTCGCGGGCGGCCGATAGTAACTAATATTAGTGGTTAATCATCATAATACGAGTAATTATGAATCATAAATAAATAAAAAATGTAATGGTTACGCTATTTACTATAGTACTGTGAAATGTAACAAATTAATATTTATGGATTATTGATATTAACATTTCTATCCTCGATCTATTAAAGCAAGGGACAATTCCAGTCAATGCCACTGGATGGCAATAATCTTACGGACTCTAATAATATTTGCCGTTTTTTCCGCGTGTGAAGGAAGATCTTTTGATTTATATTCTTCATTTTTGTCTGTTTCTTTTGGGCCTGTTCCATTACCCTACATGATAAAATAAAAAAGGCAATCCTGCTGCTGCCTGTCTGATCAGAACGTTTGCCAGACTCTCAATATCGATGCCTAACGGCCAAAATGGCCTAAGCGACATTTTTTGCGAAATCGACTTATATACATCATTGGAATCGCCTTTTTTTTCTGCGTCGTTCTATCTAGGTTTCGTCTCTCTAGGGCGTTATTTTTGTCGCTTAAGCGGTTGGTAAATTAAGGCTCGAAGCCTTAATTTTACGTCCTAAGCGCCCAATATTTAGTGTTATTTTTTCATTCTGGTGGTTAGGAAATATAATATTTAAAAAAAGTTACTTAGACAATTTTGCTTGAAAACAATTAATAACAAAAATGTCGCTTAATACTTTCGGGCTGCAATTTTGAAATATAAGATATGGCGCTTAGGATTATTTGCCCTATCACATATTACTATGCATTGTGGCGCTTATCTCATTTTTTTCTCAAAATAAATGATTTAATCTATGGGTATTGATGTCCCTGGTCGCAGACTTTAGCTGGTACAGGTTATCTGCGACACCCTGTATATTTAGTATTTCGCTAACACTAAGACTTTTTCGTCAATCACTTCTTATGTTGGCTTAATGTCGGTTAAGCAATTTTAATAAAAAAAAAGATGCAATTAAGTCGCTTAGGCTAACATGAATTTTTTTGGTAAATGCAGTTACGACATTTTTGCTGTAAAAAAATAAATCCATTTGAGCATAAGCGACTAAAAACACCCTTAGATGAATGATTTGTAATACTTTAATAAATAAATTTTGAAGAGAGGTATCTTTTATATTTACACCTAAAATTTGGAATCTTAGGAACCAAAACCCAACGACTTATGATTTTTTTTCGTAATTTTTCGTCTTTAATCCTCTCTCCTGTAAAGTTTGTGAAGTGGCGGTTAGGCCTTTTTGGCCGTTAGGCATCGATATAGACCTGGATTTGATGCGTATCTTAATCGATCTATACAGAATCATCAAATAATTTAAAAATAATAAAACCCTTGTCCCCCAATGGCCAATTACGCCTTCGAGAGAGGAAGTAGTGGAAGTTTTTACTGGGTAATCTAACGTCATAGGAATGAGAAGTAGATAGATAACCCGCTTGGTTTCACGACCCGTTTGGTGTAGTGGTCAAGAAGTTGAAGACAGATACCTAAAAATAGAGTAGGTACACAACATCTATATCTATACTAATATATAAAGCTGAAGAATTTGTTTATTTGTTTGAACGCGCTAATATCAGGAAGTATTGGTCCAATTTGAAAAAATATTTTTGTGTTAGATAGTCCATTTGACGAGGAAGGCTATAGTTTAGGCTATAGTAAATCGAAATCCACGCGGACGAAGTCGCGGGCGGCCCCTAGTGCTTAATATAATTTTAAACACGAATAATAATAGTAGCGAACAAACGTTCAACAATAATATGATATATCCGAATGAAAGTTAAAATGTAAACTTTAGCCACTTAAACAATTACGGTGATCGTTAAAACATAGAGAAATATTTAACGTCATTTGACGTCAAATCAAATTATTTCCTCAGAACTCAAATATTCTAATAAAACTGTCAATCGACAAAGTTACTGAAACACCGACGAATAAGTTTTATACATGGCTGCCTCTCGATTTCATTTCCCATTCAGAGGAAATATCCATTGGCGTCAAAATTTTAGGATAAAAAGTTGGTGTAGTTGAAACTCCTACACCGAACGAAAATATTTACAAAAAATTTAGATCATTTTAAAAGTCGGCTCTCTCAAAAATGGAAAATGGAAGATTATTCATTACAATAACTATAAAAATATGCCAAATCAGGCAATGGGCTTATTGAAATAACATATACATACGCGCAGTTAACTTTGATTTTTACAAAATTAATTCTGCAATTTTTAATTAGAACGTTCTCGAAAACTTCCTGGTATTTTAACAAAAAAAATATTACAATAAGAACAAAACAATAATAAGCTTTATCAAGCAATTTTAATTCCAATACTCAAAGCCTCATTATAATGTATTTGAGGGAATTGGATATTTATATAAAGCAACATTGTTATGGTATAACAAATTAGGGGAAGATTATTTTACTCATTATTTTGCTTTATTTACGTAATTACATTTTCATCTCAAATAACAAGACACTCTAACCCGGTAATTATTATAATTATCTTACATAAATGAGCTAATTAATTTTGAATTATCATCTAATTAACTAGCTTTTTGCACCCTCTGGGCTTGTGGAATGTTTTATACGTAATTTCTAGTAATATCAAGCCAGTTCTGAATTAAATATTACGTGCACTAAACATGACATTTACACACTTACATGTTTTTTTGAAAACTAAATATAGCCTATGTTTCTCGCGTTCAATCAAACACACAAACTCTTTATTTTCGTTTTCATACCAGATGTACGATGACGGAAAACATCATGAGGAGTAAGAGTGTGAAATAAAGAAGACAGTGGGAAACCACTCTATTAAAATTGCCAAGATAATTGTTGTTTCTTTCATTTCATACAATGATCACGACCCTTGTAATGAGGAATACGTCTCAAGGAAGACGGTTCTATACTTTCTTAGAATATCTTAGTTTAATAAATTAACTCTGGCCTTCACGAAAACATCTTAATCAATATCTTCCCCTAACCAGCACGGATCATTCGCAGATCCCAACATAAAACCGATTCGTATCCATCAACGAAAAACCCGCTTTACTATCCGCAATACAATTGAGTGAGTTTCAGTTCGGTAACCCAAGCCGCGCTCATTTCATTTTATACCTTATGCCCCATAAAATACGAGCCTGTTAAAGAGGGTTACTGGGTGCCTGATTTACGGCACTAAATGAAAACAAAATGTAGAAAAGCTTTCACTTTGAAATACTGGGGTGATTTTGAGTGACTTGTGGTAAAAGTAAAGTAAAGTATTAGCCTATTTATATCCCACTAAAGGGCAAAGGCCTCCATGTAAAATCATGTTTTTGTTACAAAGAAAGGTTGTGGCTTTATCACCACGCTTGCCAAATGCGGATTGGTGATCGCAAACCATGCTCGGAAAAACCAACACAATTTTTTCCTGACCTGGGATTCGAGCCCAAGACCTCAGAACCATCGAGATGTGCCAAAATTAATCTTAAAATTAATGATACAAGCTTAAAAGACTTTGATAATTAATGAGTATTTACACGCGTGAGATTCAAAATTTGATTTTGAATATTGGAGTGGAATATTGTCTGAGTAATTTGAATAACGTCGTAATTTCTGTCAATTCGTGAAAATGAAAATATTAACAAGCGTTTTCTACATTTCTGTTCAAAGTATGAGAATATTTACATAATCCTACACACTATAAAACTAACTCGGATCCCTTTTCCCTACGTAGTTACTATGATTAAATTCGTGTATCGCCAGGGCGGGTCGCTAGTTAATATAAATCAATTTCGTGTGTATCTAGAAAAAAGCAACATATGTATATGAACTAGATTCCTCAAGGCTATGATGTAAAGGGGAGTATGAATAACAATTTTCACAAGAAATGGCTTGGAAAATAAAAAAATAAGCAAAAAGATTTATTATACACTAGTTTTTGCCCGCATGGAATTTACAATATTCCTGTTTAATCCTTTTGGAGCATTTACATAATCGAAATAGAAAGTATCCTATCACCTTAGTCTCCCTGCATGTATACCAAATTGCTTCAACATTGTGATTGTGAACAATGTGATTAACGGACAAACATTCTTTCCAACGAACTTTCACATTTGTTATATTAGTAGCCTTCGTAACATCGCTCAATTTTTTTTGCTTTGGTTAAGAAACATTTTTTCACTAGAACAGCAAAAAATTATCCCTAATTCGTTGACCTGGCAAATATGGTATTGTTCAACGCGTCACGTTTTACAGGTCAGTTGGCTAAATCTTTGAAGTGCTGCCACACATTAGTAAAAGCAGATACATAGTTCACCCGTGGGGTGGAAAGTCATTTGTTGGGAATGTCATAATAACGGCAATTACAGTTGGCAATGGAATCTGACATCGCGCAAGCAAACCAATCATCTTTACATGCGATACCGTGTCTCTATGAAGTGTTAGAGTTATAATTCAGGAATCAGCTTAAACTCGTTTATAACTTTAATTCGGTTTACAATATGAATATAAATGCAGAAGAAACATTAATTTTAATTGTGATAATAATTGATTTGAAAGCGCTAGTGTAGCGCGCGTTAATCCATAAAATAAATAGAAGAAAACAGTCTTGTCCATCGTAGTGGACATTATTTCGCATTTCAGACCAGTCGGCCATCCGGACTATTATGATATCCGTGAATATTTATAATCTCTTTTCTAGAAAAAAGCTACAGTTATTAACCAGATTTCTAAAGACTATGATGAAAAAGGGAGTATGGATTACAATGAGGTCACCCAAAAAGCTTTTGTCTCTTTTGCAGAATGCCTTTACGCATGCTCCGCCTTGGCGGAGGTATGTGGGACTCCGAGTGCGACTACCCACTAAACACCAAGTACTTCCTCACGGTCGCCGTCCATGTGCCTATTGGGGACCAGAGTAGCATGCACCCCATTTGGCAGTGGCGACATGCCCGAGTGACCAGGCCGCCTCACGTTGGGGTGGATGGCCGAGGAAATGGGGCCATCCACCCAAACTCGTTATAGAGGAATAAGGTGCGCATAGCGCCTTCTCCTTGCCCCTACTTGCCTTGACCGAGTCCGGTCCACATGGCCCTGCTCTTCACGGACTCGCTCCGATGCCTCCTTCTGCGAGATGACCTCCTCGCAGAAGGAAACTGCCGCCTCCCAGGACTCATCAGTGGCCAGCATAGCGCGTATCATACCGGGCAGCGAGAGATCCTGACCTATCACAGCTTTAAGAGCCTCCCTCGGCGTATCCCATGCAGGGCATTCCAGCAGAGTGTGCTCGCAGCTGTCCACCGCGGCGCCGCATTCATGGCAACGTTCAGACGCCTCCTTCCCGATCCGGCACAAATACTTACCAAAGCACCCATGCCCGGTAAGCATCTGCGCCAATCGGTACGTAACGGTGCCATGCTTGCGGCGACACCATTCCGACAGTATTGGTCGGATTGCGTCCACCGTCCGTCTTCCGGCTGACTCCAACCGCAACTCTTCAACCCATTTCTCCATGAGCACACCCTGGGCCCTCCTTCTAGCAGCCGTTTGCTCCTCTGGAGCCATTCTGTCCCCCCTTCTTAGCGCCTCCCTACGCTCTAAATACATCTCCCTGAGCACCTGGGATTCCAGTTCCCAGGGAGGCATACCCGCGAGAGCGCAAGCGGCAGCATGCGACACGGTCCGGTATGCTCGCACAGACCTAATGGCCATTGCTCTTTGTGGCCCTCGAAGTGCCCTTCTCCCTGCTTCAGTAAGGCGGTCCGCCCAAACCGGGGCACCATAAAGAGCCATACTTCTTACGACGCCCGCATATAGCCGCCTGCATTGGGCATCAGGACCTCCAAGATTAGGAAGAAGGCGGCTTAAAGCCGCCGCCGTCTTCTTAAGCTTGGGTGCCAGACGTTTAAGGTGCTCCTCAAATTTCCAGCGCCCATCTATAACCAGCCCCAAGTACTTAAGAGTAGACTTAAGTGTCACTCTTGCCCCATCCACTACCAGGTCTGCTCTTGCAGGGGGCCCACGACGTGGACCATGCAGAAGTATGGCCTCGGTCTTATCGATGGCTACATTTAGCCCTAGCGCCCTGATGCGCTCAATCACTAGAGACGTTCCGACACCAGCAAGCCTCCGAGCATCCTCATATGTACTACCCCGAGCAGTCACCATTGTGTCATCCGCATAACAGAAAATCTGCATTCGGGGCAGCAAAACGCCTCGCAGGACCCAGTCATATCCAATGGTCCACAGAAGTGGCCCAAGAACCGACCCCTGTGGAACCCCGCAAACCATTTCTCTAGTCACAAGTTGACCATCCGCTGCCGGATAGATGATTTCCCTCTGATGTAAGTAATCCTCTATAATGCGGATCAAATAGGCTGGAAGACCATGATACCGAAGACCATCTTTTATTACTGGAAAAGGGAGGGTGTTAAAGGCATTGCGGATATCCAATGATACCGCAACGACTAATTCCCCTCGACCGTAAGCCCTTTCCGCCATCTCCCTGAGAGCAAGTGAAATCAACCCCTGTAGCTGAACTTATAAGTAACATGAAGTAGTTTATTAAAATAAATTATGAGAAAACTAAAATTTTAATTATATTGCAAACTATTACTCCATAATAACTTTCGAATCACGATCTTATTAGCGGTCCGGAAGAAAATGCGGTAAGGCTATTTCTACAGTCAAATTATTTAATGTCTCTCGCGTTTTGTAAACCAACATCCCATCTTCTAAACATACTCTAGAGTTTACCGAACAAACGAATAAAATATAGAATTCAATCTCAAAGTCAAATACAGGTGCACGAACCACTATAAAAAAGCTGAAAAGTATATTTTGTTACATATTGAGATAAGTTTTAGTTCACGAGCTATTCTTATCGTTATAGGTAGTAATAATAACATTTTCTTTTAAGATGCGGTATTTGACTAATTTTTTGAGATGTTATGGAAAATCTTAATCAAAATGATAAAAGTAAGTAAATTATACTTGCCTCTAAAATATTTTATATTATGGACAGGCCCGTTGGTATAGTGGTCAGGGCTACAACACCAAGGACCGCCGGTTCTAGTACCGGGAGAGGCAAATGTTTATGCGATGAACATCGGCATTTGTGCTGTATGGATGTTTATAAAACTTTTCAAGTATTTCTATCCGTTCCCTAGTTTCCATAGTGCAAGCAACAAGCTAAGTTTGGGGTTATATAATATAATTTGTGTGACTAAAGATTATCTAGCCCCAAACTTAGACTTAAACAAGGAATTTATTTACTTTAATTAAAATGCCAAAAAAAATAACAAAAGAACTGAGCCTCAAGCTTTTCTACATTAATATGTATTTCAATCGTAATGCTATTCTAGTTGTACGATATGGCTATCTTTCGCAACCGTACCTTCACCGTAATGTGAAAGCAGGAAAATTGCCACTTTCTACCATAATCTTCAGTTTATCCCTACCTTAGAAAATGAGAAAGCCTATTTTCTGCGAGTGAATCTCAAAGATAAGAGGAAAACCGCTTTATAAGCGAACTTTGTCTGATGTAGTAATGATTTAATTCCTGTTTTATTGCTTACCCTGCTTTATATAAGATATCAAAGCCCTTTGATATGAAACTGACGGTTAATTCAGTGTTCAGTCCTGAAATCTTGGAAAATAAACTACGCGCTTTGAGTGAAATTTTACTTTCATTCATAAACGTGACGGGTAAAGGTTTTAGAGCCTACTGTCAGTCGTTTTATACGTGCAGCCTGTGGTCTTCATATACGCAGAGAGCCTATAACGCCCTGCGTGTACAGTATAACAATGGATTCAGGATGCTGATGGGGCTGCCTCGGTTCTGCAGTGCGTCAGGAATGTTCGCGGAAGCTCGCGTGGACGACTTTCATGCCATAATGCGAAAGAGAGTCAGTTCTCTGATGCGCCGGGTCCGTGGCGGCTGCAGTGGCTTACTGAACACCATTGGTATGAGGGACGATAGTCCCTTGGTCAGGCATTGGGTGGCTAGGCATGTGTCGCCTGCAGGTTTAGGTGCCAAAAATTAAAATTAATTTAATTTAAGTTAGGTTAGTAAACTAACATAGTTTTAAGCAAAAATTGTAACTAACATTCTATGTAATAAGTTAATTAATATGGAACATTGGTCCGAAATAAATGATTATTATTATTATTATTATGTAGGTACATTGGAAATTCACGGGTCCATAGGGACCCGGTCCTTTGAAGCATGCGTGGGGCCAAAGCCAACAGCGCAGAGGCTTTTTGGTACCATTTGATCTAAATTGGAATGTGTACATCTGCCAGGTACTATCTCTGAATAAATACAGATCTATTCAAAGACAGCACCTGGCAAATGCAAGAACTATTGCAAACAACAAAAAATGGAATAAAAAAAGTTCAGTTCTATTGGGTGTAATTTTGTGTTCCGGTTATCTGGGCTATTGGTTGAGACAACGGACGTCTGCCATGCAAAATGTCTCAATGTTTTACTCCTGGCAGACGGTGACTCGCCTCCCACTAGATGGGCCCCCCAAAAACAGCTACCACTCCAAGCGGCCACTAGGGTCGCGGGCAGCAAGAGAGCAACACCGGCGTGGTTGGCTAAGGGTGCCGAGAGGTGTGCACCGGTTTCTGGATCGCGTTTGGTCGGTCAGCCGTTCCCCGCTATTACGCAGATTGAGCACTTCCACCCATCAAGCATATAGCTCTTGCGCTCCACTCTGGACGGCCAATTAAGGCAAGCCAGAGGTGGGGGAGAAGATGGTAAAGTTCCCCCGGGAGGTCTCGGGTCCGTGGTGTCGCCACACACCAACAGCTCGCCACAAGCTGCCCTGCGGTGACTGATTGCATTGATGGAAGTTGTAACTCCTCAAGGAGAAGCTCCAACTTCCATCAACGGGCGATGGGGTCGTCACATCCCTACGCTCTTATTATTATTATTATTAAAGGAAAATCTTGAATTGTTGCTTGTCTAATAACTTTTAAAACTCACTCCGTTGAATTGGCACCCAACGCGGGGCACATTTATCAATTTTAATGTTAGTGAGTAACGACGTTAACAATATTCTATTTATGGAAAAGTTATGAAATATATCACTTTTTTATCATATCTAATAAGGTAATACTCATAAAAGTAATAAAAACATGAATACAGTGAGACACTATATTTCATTTCAGCTAAGACCTGTTGAAGTTTGCCTTCAAAGGCAAATCGACACTATTTTAAAGTATTAAAACCCTTCGAAAATAAGTTTTACTTTCGTATAAGAAGTACACCTGTCACGGAGATCATCTTACGTGAAATGAATTGTACTGTAAAAATCCACACGACCATAAATTACACCACTAACTTAGCAACTTAGTACGAGTATGTAATGCCATACTAAACTTAATTACAGAGCTTAATTACCATCAATCCCATTGGCTGCCGAGAAAAATAGCAGTGTAGATGGTAAAACACCGGCCTCTTAAGATTACAGTTCTAACGTCTGTCAGTAATGTAATCAGGGTAGGGTAAGGGAATTTCGGTAAACGGGAGAGCAAATTGGAGTAATAAGATGCAAAGTGACTCGAGGGATGCGTTTTATTTTTAAAAGGATCGTTTAGAGAAAGGTTACTTTTGGTAAGAGTTCTATTTGCTTGTTTAAGGTGTTAAAAATATATATTTTTAATTTATTTTGACAAACGTAGATGAATAGGCCTATAAAAGGCTTTTGTGTCGTTGAAAATAAAAACGCAACCAAGTAACTTATTAACGTATTAGAAGATAGAATAAGAACTATGTCGAGTAAATATATCTTAAAAATCTTAATCTAGCAGTAAGAATATTCCTTGGAAAGGACAATAGGAACAGTTAATATTTAACTACATATAATTTTAAAATTCTTCAGATATATAATAACCCTCATTTAGCCTTTAAGGGAAACGGCCTCCAAGGACATAAAATTATTTATTGATCGCGGAATTTGAATAAATCTGGTAGATAATTAAGGACATGAAATATTTATTGGTTACGAAATTTCAATAAATGTGGTGGAGTAATATTTTTTATCTAGACTGAAAGCCAACGCTGAAGAGTTTGTTTGTTTCAATCATGGTTCAATACGTTAATCTAAGTCGCGGGCGGCAGCGCGTTGTAAAATAAACTTGATAACAGAACATTAATGGGTCTGACTTCGAGATCAATAGCTCATCTAATACCTTCACAAATATCAGTATTAACAAGGATATTAAAAATATAATTGATACGAAAAAATGTATATATTCCGGATGAACAATAAACGAATGAATATAAAAATCCAGAGTAAATATCCCTAAGCGATTAATATTTGCCTGGTCACGTCTGAACGGACGCTGTTGACTTTACAGCGAAGATAAACTAGTAAAACGGGAAATTGAATTTTAAAGGGAAATAGCGAGGAATAATTAAGTCTTGTTTCGAAGAAACTTGTTTGAGAGAATGTCGGAGAATAATTTGTGTTCCTTTGAAACAAAGGATTGTAGTTTAAAGCTTCCGGCTTCTGATGCCACGTTTATGTGATTGAGTAAGTGAATTGGATTGTTCATTCGGCTCATCATCATCATCGTTCCTTTGATATGTGTAGTCTCGTGATGATTAAGGTTGAGGGTAAGGGGTTTTAAAAGCAGGCAACGCATCTGCGACCCTTGTGCGGTTGTTGAAGTCCATGGGCAGAGATCACATCGCACTAGGTGACCCACTTGTTCGTTTGACTACCTACAACATAAAAATCATCAAGCCTAAAACCTGCGAATCAGTAGTTGTTAACGACTACTAATACAGCAGAGACCATCGTTCCATTAACTTGCTTTTCGAAGTACGGAGAAGCTCGAGATGATTTTTGGTCACCCATCCTATGACTGGCTTTGCGAAAATTGCTTTATCTCGCCACTGCACCACCGAGTCATTCGCTACATTTCACGTAATTTTACTAATTCCGCTCTCGGAATTCCTACTTTCTTTATGACCCGTGGGACAACATGTCTACTGAATATTTCTCTCACTGCAAATTAAAAGCATTTTTGAAACAATTCATTTTTAAGGTTGTGTCTGTTTGAAAATAATAAAGTTATTTCACAGTTGGGAATTATTTTAGGTGTTAGAGCAGAGTGTGGACTGTATTTTAAGAATGAAGAAATAATAGAGAAAAATAAGGGAAACACGGTTTCGGTATCAATCCGCTAAAAAACAAATTGCCGTCACGACAGAAAGCAAGTACGACTCACCTTTCCTCTGCAACGGCCGGGCTCCTGCAGCGAATACGATCCACCACGTTCAACCACAATTTGTTTTAAAACTTTGAATATCACGGATATTATCAGCAAGCGGATTAATCCTTATTTTTATAAGTAGAAAATCTAGGCACGCACGGCGATGTCCAATTGTTTTCGAGAGAGTGAAAAAATGTGACGTTTTGATTTCTTCTTTTTTCTTACTTATTTTTTCTAAACGGCCAGTATTTGTGCGGGCGCGCGCATTCGGCCTCGTTGGTTGGGGATCGTGTTGGGAAACACCGACCGCGCTTTAGTCCAGTGAGCGCACTCGACATTCCACCGATCAGGCAACTGTTCTATCACGGATAGATACCAAACATACCCCCTACCGAAACCATAATGATGGTTTCTACTAGAAATAGAAAAAGTAAACAGGAACTAAACCAAGTAAAGGTAAAAGAATTATAAGAAATCTAAAGTAGGTGTATCTAAAGTATTGTGAGTAATAAAGTTAATTAATATAAGATAAAAGTAAGAGTTCCATTTTACTTAAAGGCCATTTACAAGATGGAACATTATCTGTTTTAATCACAACTAATTCACCTACTTTAATATAAGCTGATGTCGTAAACCATTTTGCTCGTTGTTGTAAGGTATTTAAATAGTCACGATTCCAAAGTCTCCAAAACATTTGAGTGCACTTTTGAATATATTGCCAACGTGTGAGACTTTTCACCTGTATATCTTGAACGTCAAATTCAGGTAATGCAACTAAACTTTTGCTAATTAAAAAATGACCCGCCGTTAACACATTGAAATCGTTGGGACTATCGGAAGCAGGTAACGGACACAACGGTCGTAAATTTAAAATAGCTTCTGCTTTACAGAAAATAGAATAAAGTTCTTTAAACGTTAAAGACTTATCACCTACATTCTTAACTAAGGAGCAGAGGCCGCATCGTGGGACAAATCTGTCCAAACATGTACATTTATATAAGATTGATGGAATTAGACTACGAGCAGACGTAATCCGGTAATTCTCATTAACTATACTTTGCAAGTTACGCGGATCAACATGCAAATATTGATTATGTAAGTACTTAATGATAATTTCCGTAAATCGACTGTCCTTTGGCATAAGATGCGGGTGGCGAGCGTTATAGAGATGTTCGACTTTCTCAAAACTACCCCCTACCCTGAGGAATCCCTGGGTGCCAATAAACGGAGATATCTTTCTTAAACAAGCAACATATTTGATATTATTAAGTAGCATAATTTCTGCTTCGTAGTATGCGCTTTGTGTCAATTTAAGTAAGATTTTTAATACATCATTTAACTCAACCGCAGTCAAAACGTTTGACTTACGTATACGATCGTTTTTGTTAATTCCGTTATACAAGATTTGCGCAGCGAGTGGAAAACGTTTCCTCTCGTCATTTGCCAATTGCAGCAATGTACGAATTGCTAATGGAGAACAGTTCATACCGTAAGTTACGGTTTTTAACTCGTAAATCTTTATAGGTTCGTCAGGTGAACCTCCATACAAAAGATGTTGATAACAACGGTTATCATGTCTTAGACAGGTGGTGTGATTCATTTCACACTCACACACGCCACTAACTAGACAGTATTGAAAAAGTCGAAAGTTTAAAATAATTGAATTTATACCAGAGTACAGTTTTGGACCGGTTACTAGAATATAATTTAAATCTACGTTATTACTACACTTAGCCGATGCATCAAAGACAACTCGTAATGGCGTACCACTCGGACGACATACACTGTGATGAAGAATAAAATATCTACTTGGTTCGTAACCCTGATAGACGTCGAGTTGTTCATGTACACGCATAAAGTCTTTATACGTCTGCTGCAGTACCGGGGTACATGCAACCTTGCGCTCGGCACTAGCGCGCGAGTCGACCAGTGGCGCGTGGTCTGTTGCAAACGGTAACCGTACGACGTATTGCCCGTTCGCTTCCCGCGTATGCTTTTCTGCGAATTGATCCAGTTTACTTGGCGAGAGAGTGCACGGCACCTCCTCAACTTCCCAAGAGCTACGTAACGTTTTTTCTAAAGTTTGATCGTTTTTAGAAACTGATGAATGAAGAGTTTGTGAACGATTATCATTATAGTCCGAATACAATTTACCGCTAATGATGTGTCCAAAAACTGTCTCTATTACACTTGGAATGCTAGAAGTAATTACTATCGGTTTATCTAATATAAGATCTGGTACAATATCATTACCTAATAAAATGTCTATATGAGAACATTTGAAAAAGAAAGGATCTGCTAACTTAAAAGAATCATATTCCTGTAATAGGTTTTCAGGAAGCGCGATATTAGGCATATCTGCTGATACCTTTGATACCACGACTAAATCGACATCGAATGTCGGACCTACTGCAAATCTAGGTTTTAATGTACAGGTAACCATACCCAGATTTTCAATAAATTCACCGCCTAATCCATTTATCGTAAACGGACACCTCTTTCTAGGTAAACCTAATTTCTGTGCGCACTCGGTGGTAATAAACGAGCTCTGAGCTCCAGAATCAATAACTGCACGGCAGCTCTGATACTGTCCATCGCTATCAGTAGCATGAATAAGCGTAGTACCTAATACTACACCATAATTACGATTATTTTCATAACCTAATAGTGCTTGTTGCACGGGCAACGTCTCACTCACGGAGTGAGAGTGCGAAGATAAGAGCGCCTGGTGCGCGTGCGAGGGAGGAGATGGCTGCGAGCCGCCCGCGCTCGGCACGGCCGACGGAGCTGCGCTGCCCGCGCCTCTGTCCCTGTGCAGTAAGTAGTGATGCGGCAAGGCGCACACCCCACAAGTCATAGCAAAATACACAGACGAGTGTATTCCTATAAGAGTCATTACTTGGATTACGCGTAGCTGTGAGAACAGTCTTTGAAGAAGGCACTTTATGACTACTAGTATTTTTATAAGAGTTGTTGTTGTTCCTATACGAACCGCTTGACGTGACAGCCATATCAGATGAGCTTGTCATGGAGTGTTCTAAGACTTTAATCTGTTTACTAACAAAATTAATTAATTCAGAAAAGGTAGGTATTGTATTTTGATCACGGCCTTCCTCAAATAATTTCCTCGAATGCGGATCTAGTCTACGTAACGCTAAATGACAAAATAAGAAGTCATCTAAATTCTTAATATCTAGCATTTGAATAGCTTTAAGAGAATGATCGAATGTTTCTATGAACAACTCAAGGTTGGACACGGTATCTTTAGACAGCGGAGAAAAGTTCAACATTTTGTCTAAATATCTAGAAGCTAACGTGCGATTGTCTTGATATTTATCAATTAAAATTTTCCAAATCAAAGAATAGTTGGCAGAAGTAATAGGAAGCTTTTTCGCGATATTTAACGCTGAGCCTTTCAGGCAAGACAGTAAATAATGAAACTTATCTATGTCAGAAAAATTCCTATTGTGCACTAAAGAAACAAAAGTGTCATAAAATGTTACCCAGTTTTCGATGTTCCCATCGAACTCAAACAATGATAACTTTGGCAAAGCAGGCGTTGTTAATGCTAAATCTTTTTTATCGCAATTAGTCGAGTCAGCAGATTTCGAATGTTCATTCGCAATTAATCGACATGTATTGTACATTTCATCAAACGCATCTAGATCGCTAGTACCTAGCTTCGCTGATGATTTCAATTGTAACTCGATTTCATACAATTCGAATACGGCTGATTCAAACTTAGTACGAACATTTTCAATCTCAGATAATTGTAATAAAAACGTTGGCAATTTAGTCAAATCGCTACTTATGTTACCAGAAACATCATATAACTTTTGCAATTTAGTAAATAAATATTCTTTTTTGACAATTAAACCTTTTCTTTTAATTTGTAATTCTTCCGCCATATTGAGCAATTTACGAAATCGTGCAAAATGGTTTTCAAACACGCAAATTAATTAATAGAAAAATTCGGCTAGAATGGACCAAATGTTAGAGCAGAGTGTGGACTGTATTTTAAGAATGAAGAAATAATAGAGAAAAATAAGGGAAACACGGTTTCGGTATCAATCCGCTAAAAAACAAATTGCCGTCACGACAGAAAGCAAGTACGACTCACCTTTCCTCTGCAACGGCCGGGCTCCTGCAGCGAATACGATCCACCACGTTCAACCACAATTTGTTTTAAAACTTTGAATATCACGGATATTATCAGCAAGCGGATTAATCCTTATTTTTATAAGTAGAAAATCTAGGCACGCACGGCGATGTCCAATTGTTTTCGAGAGAGTGAAAAAATGTGACGTTTTGATTTCTTCTTTTTTCTTACTTATTTTTTCTAAACGGCCAGTATTTGTGCGGGCGCGCGCATTCGGCCTCGTTGGTTGGGGATCGTGTTGGGAAACACCGACCGCGCTTTAGTCCAGTGAGCGCACTCGACATTCCACCGATCAGGCAACTGTTCTATCACGGATAGATACCAAACATTAGGAGTCAGGCTTATTTTATGGAGTACTGTCAATTATTTATTACCATGAATTTATTTTAGAATAGCACAACTGGGTACTGGGTATTTTACAGCATACGAAATAAATTATGATATTCTAACATGAAAATTGAAATCACAAATTAGACACGATATTTTTCCCACAGTTACTATTGAGCTTTGAACAAATAATTACAGCTAATTGAAACTTAACGAGTATTGATTTGACAAAACAGAAATGTGACTTATCCATTCCGTATTTCATACAGTTTTTCTTATAGGGTTTTGTTTTTGACGTTTAATAAAAGTAGGTGATTCGACCTGTCAAATGCCGTATTGTGAGGAAAAATCTATTGTTAAACTAGCTAAATATAATGTTTCACAGAACATGATATTACAATAGCAGACAGGTTTGCACAGAATATCATGCAAAACAATATTTCAAAACAATAGAATACAGTCAGACTTTTTCATGCCAGATATATCGGACTGAACTACAGATATCAAATAAAAGCAAGTTAAAATATATTCCATACAAAACGTGAAATAACAAGCTGTCAAATTCTATAGGCAACCTATTCCCTCATGGTATAGTATTGAAACCTAGTGGAATATATCAATTTCACGACCTATTCAATGAAAAAAATATTGTGACCGCATTTTATTCCAGTGAAAAAATTATTTCAGCCTTAGGTTTTTTTATGTTAAAAGGAAGCAAACGAAAAGAGGTACCTGATGGCAAGTGATCACTTCTGCCTATGGACATTAAAAACCACCGTGTTGCAGATTCGTTGCCTACCTTTAAGACCCCATTACCTCCCCAACTGTGCTCTGGCAACCTTATCTACTAGAAATATAACATAAAAGTTACGAAGTGCTACTTCACTGTGGTCTTCTGTCAGGTGGAGGTACTTGCCCAGACAATGGGCTCATTTGGGTGGAAGTTCCAATAAGCTTTACCTCTATTATTTAACAAAAATAAATTGGTTAATTGGTGCCCAATGGGACTTATCCTTTTATAAGAGTTAAATGGAAACATAGCTTTAACTTTACAGAAGAAATCCATCTCAATATTTCTGGCTTGTTTCGAAACTTTTTGTTAAGATTATTATTATTATCTTTCCCAGTTTTTAGAACGTTCTATTATTGATATCATCAATCAATTTAGCTGTCTAACTGTCTTCATCACAATTTCTTAAACAACCTCTTGCCACTCTCTAGAGCAAATGTTAGCTAATAATAAAAGGTACGGATGATCGAAACCTGAAATGCACATTAAAACAATACAACTTAACGAAACTTTCACAAAGTCATTGTGAAAGTGACGAAATAAAATCCTACTACTATTATAAAGGCGAAAGTTTGTAAGTATGGATGTATGGATGTATGGATGTACGGATGTATGGATGTATGGATGTTTGTTACTCTTTCACGTAAAAACTACTGAATGGATTTGAATGAAACATTACCAAAATATAGCTTATACATCAGAATAACACATAGGATATTGGAAATCGAAATCCACGCGGACGGAGTCGCGGGCGGCCGCTAGTCATCATATACGATTTTTAATGGATGCAACTAGAATTTAATAGGACCCTGTGGTATTTTCATTAACAGGTATTATTTTAACAACTTGTCTGATAAACTACCGTGCATAATCTTCTCATAATACTCTGTTGAAACCGCAAACAAGATTCAACATGAAAACCGCTGGATAAATCAAGAAAGTTTCAAAGGCACAACAAGAGCTTAAGATGTTAGGAATATAAATTTGAACAATCTGCTTCACTTAGTACTTGTGAATGAAGATAGCATTTTGAAACTTACTTCAACAACATGTTGATAATTGAAGAACATTCAAATAAATGAATTTCAAATTGAGATGCTTGGTGGCACCGTGGCTAATGCGCTCAGTGTGTAGGTAAATCAAAGAGTTTAAACAAATTTCGCTAAGGCAATTCTTCGGATGACCCTCAATTATTAAATCTATGTAGTTCCTTCGTGCTTTAGAAAGCATGTTAAGACGTTTTTTCCGGATACATCAGCAATCGGCGTCAAAGCCAAATCGTTAATTTTGCAACTTGATCTACACTGAAATTCTTTTGCTCGTCGTTGGCGTTAATAAAACTCACCAAACCGCGCTGGGCCCATAATATAGTGGTTTAAAAAGTCTGACCCTATTTTAGTACGAGTTAGCTTGCCTTATTTTCTTTTAACTAGTGGTATTAAATGGACTATTCAACGCAAAAATATTTTTTACTGAGATTAGCGCGTACGAACAAACAAACTCTTCAGCTTTAATATATTAGTATAGATAGATTATGACTTTACAAAGTGATGTCGAAAGCGGTCAAGTGCGCAGGATATATTTGGGTGCACAAACGTACGCGCAAACGCAAGTGCACACTCTCGTCCTCCCCCTCCTGGACCCAGTGGAACGGAAACCGATACGACCGGAGAAGAGTTCGGATGATTCCACTATATTTGGATGTTGTGGATAAAGTACACATAAAATTAAATTAAAATACGTCCTGGGAAAATGAAGCTGCTTTTGAAACAAAGTAATAATTACATGTATTATGTACTGAATTACGAATTACAATTAAGTTCCTTAACTTTCCCGGGCAAAATTAAATTACTTTACCATTCAGTAAGAGCAGGAATTTGTAAAATGTATACAGCTTTCGTTTCAAAATGACTTTCAGGCGGAAAACGATATAAGTTTCTTTCGAGAACATGTTAATAGATTTGCTCAAACAAGAATTTAATGAAGATAATTAACATAATACCCTTTTCCGTTTCAAAAGACGGGTTGTTAAAGAGTTTTGCTTTATATGTGTACTTGTTTCACACTAATTATGTCGGGGACCACTGATAATTTGCATTTAAAGCTCGGGTGAAACACTAGTCTTCACTAAAACATATGTATAATATTAATACTAATAAAACAAAGCTGAAGAATTTCTTTGTTTGTTTATTTAAACGGTTTAACCTCAAAAGCTACTGCTTCGAAATTGTAGTCTATTTGTCGAGTTATCCACGCGGACGGAGTCACGGGTGACTGCTAGTTTTATATAAAACGTGCTCTTTTGGGAATTGATACAGTTAAAAGGCAGTATATTTAAATCAAATCTGTATATTGAAGTGGACAAAATCTGACCCACTGAGGTGTCTTAAATCCACCCAGCTGTCAAAAAGGTTCAAAATAAATAAATACTTTGAACTAACACACCAATTGCCTAGCCCCAAACTAAGCTCGAAGCTTGTACTATGGAAGCTAGGGAACAGATAGACATACTTAAATACGTTTATAAACATCCATGACTCGAGTACATGCCGATGTTCATCACACAAATATTATGCGACCCTTGGTTTTGTAGCCAGGGTCTCAGACCACTAGACCAACGGGCCCGTCAAATAATAATCAAATAACTACTCATGTTCGCTAGACGTTCGCCTTCCAGTTGACACCAACGTAAACATGCTAATAACACGATTATAGGAGTAATGCCATTATTAAAGTTCTGAAGGTCTCTCAATATCGCTAATTCGCTGTCATCACGTCAATATTGTTCCAACGTACTAAAAATAAGGTCAACGACTTAAAATACGACCGGTACGTGTTTCGAATTATGATGATGTTCCAAATAAATTGAGCTTTATGTTCCGTCTTGTGTTTTGCAGGGATATTGTCATTAGAACTGTGGACATTAAAGAACAAACTTGACGGTATTACGTGCCCATTTTTAGGGTTCCGTAGCCAAATGGCAATATACGGAACCTTATAGATTCGTCATGTTTATCTGTATGCCATTCCGTGAACCGCATTATAATATTCATACAAAAATAGAAAAAAATATCGGTACCTCATAGTTAGAACAGATTTTTTTTGTGTAATATTTGGTATCCAGAAATAAAATTTGGCCTACATGGCAAAGAACAATCTCACTCTTGAGGTGGCAGAAGACCGAGAAAAGTGGAGGAAGTTAAGCAGGAAAGCGAACCCCGGCACTAGGCTGGGAAAACGCTAGGAAAAAGAAAGTAAAAAAGTTTTGCGCGAGAGACACTACCAAAATAATAAAATGTATGCCACTACTTTCCTCGTCGGTGAAGACATCTTTTTGTTATTATATTATGACAATTGAAAGTACTTTTATTAAACCTTTTTTATAAAGAACACTAGCGGCCGCCCGCGACTCCGTCCGCGTGGATTTCGGTTTCCAATAGCCTTAAGCACTCCTCGTCAAGTGGATTATCCAATACAAAAATAATTTTTCAAATCGTACCAGTAATTCCCGCGATAAGCGCGTTCAAACAAACTCTATATTTATATTAGTATAGATTTTTGTTTAAGCTTGAGTTTGATGTGTAAAAAAATCAATAGCAATATAAAATGCAGTATTCAACGTTCAGCGTTCATTTCTCTCCGTATTTTTTGTCAACAACAGTTAAAAGTACAATAAAAATCTAATAAGAACGTTTACAGGTTATTAAAACCTTCATAAAAGTGAGCTCGATTTCTGAAGGGAAAAGAAGAATAACAAATTAAACTTTATTATACTTACCTACAGGAACAAGTAAAATAAAATATGTATGTAACTCTCAAACGGTCCTTTATAAATTAAATTTTCATTAATTAATAAAATGAGATGTAGTTCTAGTCTTTAATTTAGCTTTATTTTTTTATAATATAACTAGCGGCCCGCCCCGGCTTCGCCCGTGGTACTTGTCCACTATTTATATATAAAAACCTTCCTCATGAGTTACTCTATCTATTAAAAAAAAACGCATCAAAATCCGTTGCGTAGTTTTAAAGATTTAAGCGTTCATAGGGACAACATGACAGAAAAAGCGACTTTGTTTTATACTATGTAATATAATAAAACTAACGCTTTGTACGCAATATAGACATATAAACCTTCCTTTTGAAACATTTTTTTTATGTGAAAACACAGATAAACCATTTGCGTAGATGTAGCAAACAATAGGTGTCAATTTGGAACAATAAAATTTTACTCGGACCAATTTATCGTCCTAACTGACATTTTTTGTTTTAACATACAAAGGGACACAGAAAGCGATTTTGATTTCACCAGACTACCGAGCGTGATACCACTGTATCTTTACTAATACGTTTACTTTTTCTATACTATTACTAAATACTAATTAACTAATATAATAAAGCTAAAGAGTTTGTTTGTTTGTATGCGCTAATCTCAGGAACAATTAGATCTATTTGAAAAAATCTTTTTGTTTTCGATAGTCTATTTTTCAAGGCTTTTTACTAAAAAGCCTTAAAAGTTTTTACACCGTAATATTGCAATATGTGTGTGGAAATCCAAATCCACGGGGACAAAATGTCTTCATTGATTATAGCTAGATTTGCGCATTTAGTATAACATTGTGAGTCTGTGACCTCTGGCTTACCAATTAACTTTTCAATAATTATACTAATTGGTCACCCAATCTCACTCATAACAAATTAATCCAATCATGCAAATTAGTATCTATACCGCATAATACTTAGGTCAAATAAACATTAATATTTAAGCCAAATGAAAATGCTATTGAGCAATTCAATTAATCAATATCAAATGCCCCGACACCAGAAATCTGTGGCATTATTTTGATTGACACGACGCATGTTATTTAATTACATTACTATGCGATATGATGCGACCGTCTCTTCATATTACAGCGCCTATGTCAGAATAGGTCGAGGTATGCCGAGGGCACACTAACAATTTAAATCTATGATCAATACAGTTTTGAACAATCAGACCGCACATTTCCATTTTACAGTGCGTTATTGCTTTCCCTTCATTAAGATGCATTGTATTTGATGATCCATTTAGAGAATTGTTCGCTATTGACTTAAACTTAAAAGCAATTTGGAAGCAAGTTCTGTTATTCAGAAGGGGGTACAATGGCAGGCAACCATCTTCCTTCATGGATGGAACATTGCCAAAAAAGTCATTGTGGTTTTCAATTAATATAATGATCACGACCTTCATATAATGAGGAATATGACTCAAGGAGGAGGAGGTAATGGCAGTGGCGGCGGTGATCACTTACCATCAGTGGAAAAGTATAACTTATAGAATAAATCTTGCATTTTTACTTCAGTATTACTGTTCCGTAGTATCCATCTATACTAATATAATATAATAAAGCTAAATCTGAAGAGTCTGTTTGTTTATTTGTTGGGATGCTCTAATCTCAGGAAATACTGGTCTGAATTAAAAAATATTTTTCTGATGAGAATTGAAAAGTCTTTTTGTCGAGGAAGGCTATAAGTTATAATATAACACTACGTGTGTGGAAACCGATCACCAAACATTTAGGTGGACCAAGCACGTATACTTATATCAAAATAAAGCCCTTATACAAAAGATGAGATATCTCTTCACCGCGGCTTAGGCGATTGCCAGCTCCGCAATATTATAACGCCATCTATATTTAAAAAAAATAGTGAACTAACGTTATAAAGCGTTAACATCATTCAAGTCGGTATGGTCAGTATAATATAGTTAACTATATGAGATTTACCAAAGGGCTGTAAAATATCAGATTAATAACTTCAAACGCTTTCTAAATAGGAACGTTAATTGCACCGACTTTTGAACTCATAATTGAATAAGAATTGTATTATAGCACATTTGAACATTATTATTTACCATACCCAAGGCTTCTGTACAGATCACAACAAAAAGGTAAACTTCTGGCATATCCTTAATTTCCATAGCGAATTAGGAGATAGGAGATCAGTCTAAACAGCTATCAATGAAAGTGTCAAGGTCCAACTTCTTCTCTTCAAATATGCATATTGGTAGATGAGAAGTTGGTGCTTATTCATAACTTCATCAGCTAAACTATATTGAAAATTCAACAAGTAACGTTACCCAAGAGATTCAAAGGTAAACTTTATCAAGTGCTCTAAGACATTCAGTTTGACTTCATAATTTAATAACAACTAAGTTATTTGATGTTCGTACCAGGCAGAAACAATATCAGGTAACTAATTCTTCAAAGGGCAGTAATAAATTGATATTGAATATAAAGTGGACCTCAAATAAAGTGAGAGGAAAAAAGCTTTAAAATAATAATTCAATATTTATTTATAAATATTACTGCTTTGACTATTTTCTTTATAGCCACTTTGTAATAAATAGGTAACAACAAATTGTAAGAAAC
Organism: Nomophila noctuella; assembly: GCA_958496325.1. NCBI lineage: Eukaryota > Metazoa > Arthropoda > Insecta > Lepidoptera > Crambidae > Nomophila > Nomophila noctuella. The sequence goes on from OY292501.1 coordinate 5,335,043, forward strand.
TTGCTTTGGCAATCGTGGTAAATACGATAATCTGTAGAGAACTATTCAATTTCAAATCAAAAACTCATTACCTACCATCAAAAGTTTGTAAGAGAAGTTTCCTATATTTCTGCAAAATCAACAGTTTCGGAAGACAAATTGAAACTTCAACGCGCTCACGGTTCTGTAAAAACACGGATAGAGTTCAAAATGTTAGGATATTTTTCCAATCTAGAAAATATTTCATCTAAGTCGGCTTCTATGTACGTTCAAAGTATACTCGAAATCCTTACTTCCTTACTAAGATTATAAATCGGAAAGTGAGCATGTTTGTTAATTTTTTCTTTGTTTGTTTGTTCCGCTTTCACGCCGTAACTTCTGAACCGGTTGTTTAGAAATTTTGCAAGTCCAGGAATTTTAGATTTTATCTGCGGAATAATTCCTAGTGAGCTGAATTTTTGTATACACTTTTATTATGATATTGTAATGATGATGTGAAAATTGATATCGTGCCGGCTAAAAAAGTTATAGGGGTCCAAACGTCACGAAAATCAGTTTTTCGCAAATATCTCGCGATCTATTGCTCAAAGGTCAATAATGGTTTCATAAAAGTTGTTCGTTGTAAAATTGTCCACAAAAAAGGTCTCTTGCATTTTTCTGTAGAATTAACCGTTTTTGAAATAGAGACTAGAACGCACTCACATATGGTATTGTATACCGTACGGCGCATACCAAGGTATAAACCCTATTGTTTGTTTTTTTTCTTTTTTTTGTTTGTGTGTTTTTTGTTAGTATGATGATCTACATATATAAATATAAAGGACTTTTAATACTAGCACAGTCAGGAAAATAGGAATATCAACTATAAAATACTAAGTGGCAATTTTTTTTGTCACGTTATAACTCAAGAACGGGCTCATCGATCCAAACCAAATTTTCAGGGTTTGTACAGACTATTTAGTATATATTTTATGTGAAGTTTGAACAAAATTGGTCACTTCACTTTATACTAGCGAAGCACGTACCGGGCCGCTAGTAATGATATAGATATGCAATGTGAATTTTAGCAATTTTGATCCACGATCTGCGAAAAAAAACCAAGTGGGCTGAATTTTTGTATACGCCTTTATTATGATATTGTGATGAAGATGTGAAAAATCGACATTGATATCGTGCCGGCTAAAAAAGTTATAGGGGTCCAAACGTCACTGGACATAGCATATCTATATCATTACTAGCGGCCCGGTACGTGCTTCGCTACGTATAAAGCGAACGACCGATTTTTTTTCAAACTTCACATAAAACATCTACTAAATAGTCTGTACAAACCCTGAAAATTTGGTTTGGATCGGAGAGACCGTGCTTGAGTTATAAAGTGACAAAAAAATTGCCACTTAGTTTTTTATAGTTGATATTCCTATTCTCCTTACTGTACTAGTATTACAAATCCTTTATATTTCTATATGTAGAACATCATACTAACAAAAAACACACAAACAAAGAAGGGAAAAAAACAAACAATAGGGTTTATGCCTTGGTATGCGGCGTACGGTATACAATACCATATGTGAGTGCATTCTAGTCTCTATTTCAAAAACGGTTAATTCTACAGAAAAATGCAAGAAACCTTTTTTGTAGACAATTTTACGACGAACAACTTTTATGAAACCATTATTGACCTCTGAGCAATAGATCGCGAGATATTTGCGAAAAACTGATTTTCGTGACGTTTGGACCCCTATAACTTTTTTAGCCGGCACGATATCAATGGCGATTTTTCACATCATCATTACAATATCATAATAAATGTGTATGCAAAAATTCAGCTCACTAGGAATTATTCCGCAGATTGTGCATCAAAATTGCTAAAATTACTGGACAGAATTCCGGATAAAATCATAATGTTATTTACATCCCGGAAAAAATGATATTGCTGAGGGATAACAAAAACATTGTTTGCACTATAACCGAATCCCACGCGGGCGAAGCCGCGGTCGGAAAGCTAGTATGGTAATATTCCATTAAGCTCAATGTTTTGTTAGCTATTGTTGATAATGATATCTGTACCACTTGTGCTTAAGGTACTTAACACGGAGTCAGATCAATGTATGTGATGTCGTGATATATTTATTTATTTATGACTATAGATTGCGTTTGCATTACCACCAGCATTTTTATCTGTGCAATAAAATAAATAAATAAATGAAGCGTCAATTCAACAAACACATCCTTTCAATCACCCAATACTCAAATAAATACTTACATTTCTCCACGGATAAAAAAAAGTTCTTTACACACTTGCGAATTTCGGAAATATACCAACTTACCACTGAATAGCAGATAATGATGACTGTACGTGACTTATAAAGTTGTATGCCTTATTCAGGAATAGATCTAACTCCTCTATAGTATTTTACACAAGGGGGATTTCATATAATAAAGTCTTCAAAACAATTCGCCACAGACCTCCAGGGCTGTTGAAATATTGTTGATTGATTTTAAACTACAACAACATTTTAATAAAATATTGTTGCTTGAATTAATCAAACATACCTTGTTGTTTCCAGCGAAGAAGAAAATGCGTACTGCCATATATTAAAATCTTTGATAATGCCCCGACCCCCAGAAAACTGTAGCTTAATTGTCATGACGTACGTCAACATAAGATAAGAAGCGACAGTCATTTTAAATTTTAGTGCCAATTTAAGAGCGTGTTAAAGTATGGCGAGGGCATATTTAACAATGAGGGTTTTCGCAAATGAAAAATCCGCTAGATGGCAGCAGGTAGGCGTAGGGTCTAATTGGTATGTGATTGGTGAATTTTGACAGATATGTCAAAATTCACCAATGATATAGAAGTTAGACTTCTCGCCTACATATTGCCATCTAGGGGATTTTTCAATCGCAAACACCCTCATTTGATGTAATGACGGATATTGTTGCTTGATTTAGCCCAACTTACCTTTTTTCGAATATGGGAAAGGAAAATTCCTGCATACCGGGTCTTGGCAAGGTTAAATGGGGCTCGCGTCCAAAACCTTCCCTTGCGTCCTTTGCTATTCGGCATTTTGTTACTTGATTACTTCCAACTTACCTTTTTTCGTGTATGGGAAAGAAAAATGTCTATAAACCGCATACCAGCAAGATGAAAGTTTATATGGGGCCTTCACCCACTGAAACATTTCCCCTCAGTAACCTTGCTGTTCGAAATTTTGTTGCTTCCTTTAGTTTTATTTTCAACTTACCTTTTTTCGTGTATGGGGATGAGAATTCCTTCCGCATACCGGCTAACGTACGGTTATATGGGGCACACCTATTAAATACCTCTGCTCTGCGCCTTCCTTACAGTACAGGACTAAACTACTAATAAAATAAAACAAGTAAAAACGTAATTACAATAACGATTGCTCTTTATAACCGACTTTAAAAAAGGAGGAGGTTCTCAATTCGTCTGTATCTATATTTTTTTTTATGTATGTTCAACGATATTTTCGTCAATTATGGACGGATTTTAACTTTTTTTTGTTGGATAAAGTTCATATTATTACTCAAATCTGATGTTTCGCCAGCTTTTCAGCAGTCGTATCGACTAAATTACTCAAATGTAATGCAATAAAATATATGTCATTTAAATGAATACCCCCACACGTCTTCTTTTGTTTTAAATGTTCCTATCCACGCAGTAAGAACTCACGGCGTCTTTTGGCGATATAAATCCGTTTTCAGTTGTTTTATTTCATCAGAGAAGCCACACCCATCTAACCCACCTACCCTTAAGATCATAATAAATACAGTCAATGCTACTCACTGTCTCATCAAATTAATGAGGAAGTACGCCAGATCTCTAAACCCGAGTGGACCAGCTCTGACCATCATGTAGAACTCGTCTTCGCAAGATTGCTTCGGCTTCACGAAATCGAAGGTGAACCCGCCAGTGGTGATGACTGGTGTACCGGTGCTGCCAAGGAACTTGGTGATACGAGCCACCGATGCTGTGGACAAAGGAAAATAACCATTATTATTTGTTTTGCAAAACACTCTTTTTTACTCAGATTTTTGTATTTGTTTAATAAAGAAATAATAATAATTATTAGTGACAGTCCACTTCTAGATGCAGACGTCTCCATGGTGATACCCAGGTAAAGGCAGCGGTGGAAATAAGGGTATTTGTATAATAATGCCTTTAAATATTATAAGGTGAATGCAACCTCGATGGTAAAAAATATTTGTATTTGTTAATGTGTAATGCTGGCCGCTTAGAAAAGCGTGGGAAGAAAATAAAAAAAAACAAACTTCATTTTTTATAAATAAATAAATGCCTTGGACTAACACACCAATTGCCTAGCCCCAAACTAAGCTCGAAGCTTGTGCTATGGAAGCCAGGGAACGGATAGACATACTTAAATACTTTTATAAACATCCATGACTCGAGTACAAATGCCGATGTTCATCACACAAACATTTGCCCCTAGCCTTAATAAATAAATGTATAAATAAGTATATAAATAAATTATAATTATTATCAGTGACAGTCCACTTCTGGACGTAGACTTCTCCTTGGTGATACACAAAGGGGCCACGGTAGACATAAGGGGATATGAATTATATAAGTATTACTAGCGGCCGCCCGCGACTCTGTCCGCGTGGATTTCGATTTCCAATATCCTATGTGTTATTCTGATAGCTATATTGTGGTAAAGTTTCATTCAAATCCATTCAGTAGTTTTTACGTGAAAGAGTAACAAACATCCATACATCCAAACATCCATACATCCATACATCCATACTTACAAACTTTCGCCTTTATAATAGTAGTAGGATGAAGTAAATAAAACCTCGGTGGTAAAAATAAATTTGTTAATGTTTAATGCTGGCCGCTACCTACATCAAACATTACAGAAAAGGGTAAAAGGATAAAAAAAACATATTTTTTCATTTTCCAACATGACAATCAGCATCTTTTAAACCGAAAGTGTGTTTTATTTGTTAGGAGCTCACTCTGGAAGTTTTTGGATAGTCAAGGTTACAACTTAACAGTAGGTATAGGTTATTATGAATATTCTATTTCTAAATTACAACAGCCTTGGTTTAGAATATGAAAATCAGTTCTGTTTTATTAACATCTAACCATGATCTCTCAAACTTTTTGGTGGGTTTTGACAGCATAATTATATTAGTTTTACTTTCGTACCAACTTCATCCTGTTATCTCTTAATTATCACATTCATTCATACACAGTTTCGTCAGTTCTCATCATAGGTACGAAATAAAACATATAGACTCTGTTATTCACATCACATGACATATTCAACAAAATTTAGCAATATCCCAAGTTATTAATATAAATGCTAAAACGTATGTTCGGAGATAAAACGCTCACGCCTGAGGTAAAACAGTTTACAGGATTTTCATAATATGGTTGTATGATGTGTAAAGGGCGTTCTAGATGTGGAAATGAAACATTAAACATATACGTTTTTAGAGAAGATTTTGTTCATTAACTTAAGGTACAAAGCATTAATGAATAAAACAACACTTCAAAAAAGTGCCAAGGGGATTACCTTTCCCAGGTAAGCTTTACTCCTTTGCTTTAATAATCTTGTTTTATTCAACTTCCAATAATTTTAGGGTCTAAATCAAATGATCCGAAACACTCAATTATTTATTTGGTTATGTATGCATCGCACTATTAGATAATTTGTAGTTATTGTATTAATTATAGTTACTGTAGGAGCTCGATTTCGCAGTGGTTAGCTAAAGTTAAGCAACGTCCGCAGATGCCAGTCATCGGATGGGTGACCGACAAATTTCATCTCGAGCTAATCCATGCTTCAGAAGGCACGTTAAGCCGTTGGTCCTGCGCCTAATCTGTCTAGGGTCGTGTCAGTTTGCTGCCCACCGAATTATGATAGTGAAGGAATAGGGAGTGCTTCTGTGCTTGCACTCACTTGTGCACTGTAATATATATATCTTGCGCGTATATCGGTCGCCATGGCCGAATACGGCCGGAGGGTATCATAATTTTTGAGAGCTGTGTATAGCTTCACTGTAAATCCTAGAGAGGATTCGATAAAAAATCGCAAAAACACAACGTATGGACAAATTTTGAATTTAAAAGTTAGTTGTGAGCGGTCAGTGCGCACGAAGATTAGAATTTGCAGCCAACATGGAGGTCTGACCATCCATGAAGGCTGAAAGGGAACGGCACCGTTACACTGTAGCTAGCTGTCACCTTTTATCCAAGGCAGCGAATACAAAGCGAGATTTAATTACTACCGTTTCAATAGATAGCGTTGCTGAATAGAAAGATACTTCGATATATGTATCTTTGTGATAAGCCGAAACTCAAAGACCGACTTCTATAGCGTCACAAATGTAATACTGAAACCAGAGTAATTGAATAGCAAATGTAATAACCATTTGAAGACAGTAATTGAATAGACAGTAAAATGGCTGTCAATGTTTTTGTTATGGAAATTCTGTTTGATATTGCCTTTCCAATGCTTTCAAAGCAAAAGGGTCGTTTTTTGATGTCATAATAATGTAATTATATCCCTTTTGGCTACAGAGCCTATTTTTACAGCCAACGGATGCTACTAAATCAAATTAAATATATCAATCAGAAACTAACATTATTGTCTAATAGCGGCCACCCGCGACATCGTTCGCGTGGATTTTGGTTTATGCCATGGGAACATTAGATCGGGAAAAAAAAATATCACCTAAGTCAGCTCATACCCTGGCTGTTTACCAAATTTCATCAAAATCCATTCAGTAGTTTTAGCGTGATTGACTGACAAACATCCAAACAAACAAACTTTCACATTTATAATTTTATAAAGGCTATGGGATACGACGATATCATGGTAAGCTGGCTTGAAAATTAAATAGTAATTCCTATTTCGGATCATGCCTAGCCGAAATCCTTTCTCATAAATCGTAATCTTCAATGCTGAATACGTATTTCTGATAGACTGATTTACTTTAGACTAGATTTCTGAGGGTATTGCAAATAACGCTTTACTAACGGGACTCAACATGATAATTATTACGAGTATGTAGTACTTGTATAAACACGAGTATGTACTGCTTGACGATTCGGCGGATGTTAAAACAACCGTGGTCTCAAGTGAACTTAACTTCAGTAAATAGTAGGCATGTAACTCGTGTTAGTTTAGAGTAAGTTTGTAAAGAAACGCAAAATTTTAAGATTTGAGTGTACTGCATCTTACTAAGACATTGATAGTCCAGCAATTGCCTTATAAGTATAACGTGTGAAGTGAACCTCACATTATTTTGAATTTAATCTCATAAAAGTAATTTTATTATTGTTCATTGTACAACAAAAATAGGGTGCAAGTGGTGATTTCAAACCTAATGCCATTGTCTACCAGTTAATTTTTCTGTCTAGCATTTGATTTATATTTGCCATTGAGACTTGGAAATATAAATACTCGTTAATCTCATTTCGGGAAGAATGGACCTTTTTGTGGAAGAGCAATAAACAGTTATTGAAAGAGTATTTACTGACGAAGTAACAATTTCCAATCAGCATACCAATTGTATGGAGAACCAAATATTCCCGTCTACGTTTTGTAACAATGGCTTCCGTTAAATGAAAATAAGAATTTGTTGAAACGTGGCTTTTTTAGGTAAGAAAATACGGATTACAGTGTATTCTTACTTATTCCTTTTTGAATTATTTTTTAAATTTTATCCTGAGGTTCCAAACCAATTCACCACTGTGTAAATTAATCAAAAACTCCGGAAAGCTTAACACATACGAGTATTTAAGTTAATTGATATAGAAGAGGCATACTAAAAAAACATCAAATACCATTATTATCCTACTACTATTGTAAAGGCGAAAGTTTGTATGTATGGATGTATGGATGGTTGTTACTCTTTCACGTAAAACTATTGAATGAATGGATTTGAATGAAACTTTACCACAATATAGCTTATACATCAGAATAACACATAGGATATTGGAAATCGAAATCCACGCGGACCGAGTCGCGGGCGGCCGCTAGTTATGAATAAGGTTAAAATCATAGCTCAAAATGTTGGTAATGATTTTGTTGACTTCTCCACAATTATCTACACTAGACTGAAATCTCAGATTTTAGGCTTTCGCGTTTCATTAAAAATACCAAAAATACTAACGTATTGATATTTAATTACACACTGACTGTAAAATAACAGTGTTTAAGCTAAACCGATATCCAAAGTTTTCTTCATCTATACTAATATATAAAGCTGAAGAGTTTGTTTGTATGTTTGTTTGTTTGTTTGTATGTTTGTTTGTTTGAACGCGCTAATCTCAGGAACTACTGGACCGATTTGAAAAATTCTTTTTGTGTTGGATAGTCCATTTGACGAGGAAGGCTTTAGGCTATTGGAAATCGAAATCCACGCGGACGGGGTCGCGGGCGGCCGCTAGTTAATTATAAAAGTGGACAAAACCACCGTCATCATACGAAACCTTGCAGAAACAATGCAATAAAAGACCTCAGAGAGAATACAATAGCATGAATGAGGATACAAATACCAGCTTTGTTCAAAAGGGTGTGGCTTAATTAAAATAATTAACGGAGGAAACTTTTAATGCATGCAAATTACTTGTCATTGTTTTCGGGATGTTTAAGAACGAATATACATTTTGTCTCTTTATTCGGAAATTATTATTCATCACAATTATGAAGATATTCCAACCAGGAATTTCAAGTTATTCCCTGGCAGGCAAGCGGATTGGTTACAAATTACAAAACCCTTCCAGCCGCATTTCGACCATGGCGGCAGATCTTATTTTTTTAAGATAATCTAATAATTAACATTGATGTTACTCTGCACATATAATTTATTACAGATAAAATTAATTCTTTCACGGCAAAACGGAGCGACGAATTGACGTGATTTTTTAAGTGGAGATAGTTGAAGGGATGAAGAGTAACATAGGCTACTTTTTGACCCATTCCAACCCCCCACTTCCCTGAAATGGGGGGGTGGAAGTTTGTATGAAAAATCTAAACTACTTAAGTTAGACGCTTGAAATTTTGCATGCATGTCCCTTAGTAAACTTAATGCTTAGTTGCAAAAGGATTTTGCAAAATTCCCACGGGAACGGGAGTTAGCGGGAAAAAACATTCGTATAATGAAAACCGATATCCACGCGGACGAAGTCGCGGGCGGCCGCTAGTTATATTTTAATAAATATCTTCGTTTAACCAAGGCCCCTGTACGTCTTGAACGTGGATATATGCAAATAATTTGCCTTAGAGCTAACAAAAACCTCAAAAAATTAATAATTGTTTATAAAAAAAAAAATTGAGAGCGCGTAAAATTTTTTTTTTAACATTTTTCTATATACTATTAAAAACATATTTTCAAAGTTTTTATTCAGATTCATTGACTGGCCCTGGATTCCGAGGTTTGACCATTTTTATGCCTTACGGCACTCCACTATTAGCCAATTAAAGATTCCTTCGAGTATCGTTAATTTGCTCCTAAAATTTGAAGAGTTCCGTCGCTTTTCCATGGATGCTATTATGAAAACCTAACCAAACTCTTATCAAACTGCCATTAAATAACATTCTTTCCAATAAATAAATAAAGAATCGAAATCGATTTATTGTACATTTGTTGAGCACAAACTAAATGTGAATTTCAGACTTATTTAGTTTTTTCATGGATGCGGCTGTCAGAATGGGACAAAATTGCTATGGGACCAAAGAACCAGTTTTCAAATGAAATTAAAAACATCCAAATCAGTTCACCCAGGCAAAAGTTATGAGGTAACAAACATTTAAAAAAATACAAACGACTTGAGAACCTCCTCCTCTTATTGAAGTCGGTTAAAAAGTAGCCTAAGTTACTCACCATCCCTTCAACAATCTCCTCTTCAAAAATCACGTCAATCCGTCGCTCCGTTTTGCCGTGAAAGAAAGACAAACATACAGACAGACAGACATACAGACACAATTTCCCATTTTTATAATAAAAATATAAATATAAATAATAATATATATAATATATATTTATATATATTTATACATATATATAAATATATATATATTAGTATGAATATAGTATATAGTAATAGTATTTATAATATTATAGTATATAGTATGGATTAGTATGGAATTATGGATAGCGGCCGCCCGCGACTTTGTCCGCGTGGATATCGGATTTCACGATACAAATGTTTTTTCCCGCTTACTCCCGTTCCCGTGAGAATTTTGCAATATCCTTTTGCAACTAAGCATCAAGTTTACTAAGGGACCTGCATGCCAAATTTTAAGCGTCTATCTAATAATAGTATATATCCTACTACTATTATAAAGGCGAAAGTTTGTATGTGTGGATGTATGGATGTATGGATGTGTGGATGTATGGATGTATGGATGTTTGTTACTCTTTCACGTAAAAACTACTGAATGGATTTGATTGAAACTTTACCACAATATAGCTTATACATCAGAATAACGCATAGGATATTGGAAATCGAAATCCACGCGGACGGAGTCGCGGGCGGCCGCTAGTTTTATATATATATAGATATATAGATTTTCCATACAAACTTCCAGCCCCCATTTTAGAGAAGTGGGGTGTTGGAATGGGTCAAAAAGTAGCCTATGTTACTCTCCATCCCTTCAACTATCTCCACTAAAAAAATCACGTCAATCCGTCGCTCCGTTTTGCCGTGAAAGAAAGACAAACATACAGACAGACAGACAGACAGACACACTTTCCCATTTTTAATATTATAGTATATATAATAGTATATAGTATAGTATATATAGTATAGTATAGTATAGTATATAGTATAAGTATAGTATGGAAGTATGGATAATATATATAATATATATTTATATATATTTATACATATATATAAATATATATATATATTAGTATGAATATAGTATATAGTAATAGTATTTATAATATTATAGTATATAGTATGGATTAGTATGGAATTATGGATAGCGGCCGCCCGCGACTTTGTCCGCGTGGATATCGGATTTCACGATACAAATGTTTTTTCCCGCTTACTCCCGTTCCCGTGAGAATTTTGCAATATCCTTTTGCAACTAAGCATCAAGTTTACTAAGGGACCTGCATGCCAAATTTTAAGCGTCTATCTAATAATAGTATATATTTTATATATATATAGATATATAGATTTTCCATACAAACTTCCAGCCCCCATTTTAGAGAAGTGGGGTGTTGGAATGGGTCAAAAAGTAGCCTATGTTACTCTCCATCCCTTCAACTATCTCCACTAAAAAAATCACGTCAATCCGTCGCTCCGTTTTGCCGTGAAAGAAAGACAAACATACAGACAGACAGACAGACAGACACACTTTCCCATTTATAATATTAGTATGGATAGTATATAGTATAGTATATATAGTATAGTATAGTATAGTATATAGTATAAGTATAGTATGGAAGTATGGATAATATATATAATATATATTTATATATATTTATACATATATATAAATATATATATATATTAGTATGAATATAGTATATAGTAATAGTATTTATAATATTATAGTATATAGTATGGATTAGTATGGAATTATGGATAGCGGCCGCCCGCGACTTTGTCCGCGTGGATATCGGATTTCACGATACAAATGTTTTTTCCCGCTTACTCCCGTTCCCGTGAGAATTTTGCAATATCCTTTTGCAACTAAGCATCAAGTTTACTAAGGGACCTGCATGCCAAATTTTAAGCGTCTATCTAATAATAGTATATATTTTATATATATATAGATATATAGATTTTCCATACAAACTTCCAGCCCCCATTTTAGAGAAGTGGGGTGTTGGAATGGGTCAAAAAGTAGCCTATGTTACTCTCCATCCCTTCAACTATCTCCACTAAAAAAATCACGTCAATCCGTCGCTCCGTTTTGCCGTGAAAGAAAGACAAACATACAGACAGACAGACAGACAGACACACTTTCCCATTTATAATATTAGTATGGATGTTATGTTATGTTTCGACGACCCGCTTGGTGTAATGGTCAAGATGTTGCCTATTACGCAAGGGGTCGCGGGTTCGATCCCCGCACAGGACATACACTTGTGTGCATGAACATGTCTGTTTGTCCTGGTCTGGGTGTTATATGTACCTATCTATTTAGTAAGTAAGTATTTTTGTAATACCACTGTTGATTCTGATGTCTGTAACACAAGTGCTTAAGCTACTTAACACGGGGTCAGATCAATGAATGTGATGTTGTGAAATATTTATTTATTTATTATTATTATTTATATAGTCGTTTCAACTGAACTATGACCAGAATGTTAAACGATTTATTAGTCTTCGAGACCGAAGTCTTTACTTAATAGAAAGCATCTGAGCTCATCACAAAATAAAAGAAATTTAATTTAAGAAAGAAAATGGTCGTCACCATTAACAAATTCACAAGTAAAATTGTTTGAATAAAACAATAATTCCGCCCGCAATAATACTGGTGGAAAAATACTGAGTTCATTTCGTGTTTAATTTCTAGGATCGTGACAAGAATTATTGCGGATGATAAAATGCGTCGATTTGTTTCAACCATTTGATATCAGAGGATGAAAGAAGTATGAAGTTCTTTTATGTTATGTTTATTTACTAATAAGAAAAACGAACAATATGGTATTTTATAGTGACTTTTTTTACATTAAGGGCTCAATTATTAAGTGACTCACAATCAATAACTCACAGTTACAAGTTGATCATTAACTTACAGCAAATTTAAACTACATAATAATATGAAAGTAATGATTTGTCAATACAAGCATATGAAGTTTTTTCAGATAATGAATTTCAAAGAATTCCATGCACTTTTTCTTTCCACAAAAAAGATTTGATCCGTCAGAGTGGATCTTTATTGAGTAGTGTGATCATTGAGAAGTGCGTTGATTTTGTTAGACAAAATAATGGTGAATACAAAGGACAACACAATTTCGATTAATAAAAGATTAACGAGCGACACGTACGTTGTTAAGTCAATGGTCATTCTATGATTTTCACTCACTGTTTGATATGTTAATTTAATATTATTAAACTGTATAAAAAATTGTCAGCAAGAAGATTTCTGACTTACTGATCTAACAGTACATACCAATACAACAAAATCATTATGACATTTCAAATCTTTTTCATTTGAAGTATTTTTTGTCAGATAAAAATAAGTAGGGGTATTAGCATTTTTCCGGATGATAAAACAGCGACGATTTATTTTACCCGCTTTTAATATCAGAGGCCGTAAAGGGAATTATGATTGGAGATTCTTTACTAAGAGTCGAGACGTTTTTGACAGCTTAAGAACACTTTGGTTGTAATTAATCTTCAGAGTAAAGTGGAAAACGCAGATTGAATGAACTCAGAAGAAAGGACTTTTAATAATGTTCAAGTTTAAACCGAAAACGTTTTTTGTGCAGGTACGATTTATTCATTTTAAGAATTTAAGGTTAATATTTAAACTTAATTTAATAGAGGTAACTTTGCTTTTTTTGTATTGTATTTCTGATTAGTGAGTATTATATTGACTTCGTAAAATTATTTTAATATAGCGGCCGCCCGCTATATTTAAATAATTTTACGAACAAAAGGAAGATCTTTCTCAGGGTCTAAAGTTTGTCTATGCTAAAATACATCAAATTCGGTTGACAGGCTTAAGCAGGAAAGTGTATCAGACAGACAGATATACTTTTGCATTTATAATGTAAGTAGCGATAATTTTTATTGTTTTATAAAATTAAATTTTAATTAAAACGAGAATTTCAGTAGTGTAATTAAACAGTTATACGATATAAACAACATCGATAATTATGGCGGTACATCCAAACTAACTTTTTGATGATTTTAAGAAAAGATATCATTAAAAGTTCACCTTCCAAGGATCGAAGTTCTTTCCGCAACGACCTCTGACGGATAACAGTAAACAGTATTTGCCAGACCCTTCGAATTCAATTCGGAGGGCACTCTATCCCTTACAGAGTCAAACTAAGGTAAAAATAGTTAGTCTGGTTTAATAAAGGAATAAGATGTGACTAGTACAATATGAACTGGTTTTGTGATTTACTGTTTTAAGGATGTATGTAAACAACTGTGATCTGCGATTGTAAAGTTAAGCAACTTTCGCAGAGGCCAGTCATCGGATGGGTGACCGAAAAATTTCATCTCAGGCGCCTCCGTGCTTCGGAAGGCACATTAAGCCGTTGATCTTGCACCTTATTTCTCTAGAGTCGTGTCTCGAGTTTTCTGTCCACCCGAACTATGAGAGTGAGGGAAAAGGGAGTGCACCTTTGCTTGCGCACATACTTGTGCAGTATTGTGCACTATTACACATCCTGCGTACCTGGCTGATCGTACGATCGACCACCATAGTCGAAAAACAGTCGGAAGGATATTATTATATTATTTCGCCTAACCTACTGTAATAAAAGCCAATCCAAACTTTTCTTTAAACAAATGTTGTAATCATCTATTTACAATCCATCCACCGTCCACTTTCTAAATTAATATTAAATAGAGAAAAAACCTAAAACAAATTATCCAGCAACCTAAATATTATATCTAATTATTATATAACTTCATCCCTGTCCTGTTTCTGAGATTTTATCTCCGTCTTACACTTTCGCTAAGCCTTACTTGTCTTGAGTCGTGAAACTCTACTATACACTTAAAGTTTCTTGACTTTGGTTACATGATTTACTGAGATGTCGAAATGCACTTAAACGTTATAGAATAGTTACAGTTCTAATAGTTACACTTCGTTAGACAGTGCTACGCAATAATTCCGTTGTTATCGACAAAGTTTTTAGTTTTGTAATTTGATTCACAAATAAGCTTAACTTTACGTCGATTTTTTTAAACCCACGAGCTCTTTGCGTTTTACCTTTTTCATTTCAAAAGTTATTTTACTAATTTGACGTATTTTTTTTTATTAATAAGCTTTAATAAATATTGCTTTGGTTTGGCACCTTTCAAAATATTTTAATGCCTATGCCGTCACCGTAAAAGTACCTTAATCGCTTTAAGACGATTTTAATACTTTACAAATATTGGCTAACTTCCCAACACTTTCCCTAAAGAGGTGAAGGACACTGTGGGGTCTAGTGGGTACACAAGACCCTCTATTTACCCACAAGGGTTTGCATAAATGTTCTTTATAGAAAAAGTACTATTTCATTCAAACCTCCTTTGAAGACAACATTCGTTATAAATGTTTGCAAACCCAACAGGGGATTTATAAACTACTTTTTTTAGTCTAGGTAAAATAAAATTCTGTGAAATATATTTTTTAATTATTGAAATGGAAATTGTAAACGAAAAGGCTTGAATTTCCCCTGTATAATGCTTAACAGAAATAAAAGCAAAATATGAAATAAAATGTTTTTATTCAACAATTTTTGATTTTACCTTTTTAATCCGTTGTAAGCATCAATACTGAGAAATTATCAGGTTACATTGATCTGCTTCCAAAAACTATGAATTGCGTAAATGAAAATAAAAAATCTCATATAGACCGACATCAATTAGGGTTTTTTTGGGTTAAACTAACGACGGGTTAATTTTTCTATTGCTTATACGGCTCGAAGGGCCATTAGTCAATAACATCTAGCCTGTCAATACATAAAAACTCTCATGCAGTCCTACCCACAGATCACAAATATAACATAGTAATAACACCAGACTTAGCGACGAAACGTATGTTTATTACCAACCAAATTGAATTATCCAATTATTCCGTACTGCTGACAAAGTACTAGCGGCAGATGTTCTAACTTATCTAATAACTTTGATATCATATTTCCCTTCTCGTCAGATTGTAATAAACCAGAAATCGAATTCTTATTGGTCGTATTATTAATTGCTCGACCTATACAAATACTAATTTTCCTTACAGCAGAATTTATTGAATGCAATATTGCAAAATTATTAAAAACATTTACACCAGCGCTTCTTTCGTGTGAAAGAATTCAAAAAAAGATTTTCTCTCCTCTGAATTTAAATAATAGTATTATGGAACGCAATAATAACTTATTAACATGATATCATTTTATTTCTTTATTTATTTTCAAACACGAATAAATCGTTACAAGAGAGATCTAATGCGATAGAGCAGTCGAAGACACAATGTTATTTATTATTATATTTATAATTCGTATCGTATGCTAGAAAACTCTTAGCGTACAGTATAAAGGATAAATAATCTGCTTTTAAACTCAAAAATTCTTATTTTTCTTCATAATTTTTCTTCATTTTATATATTAAGTTTAAAATATCACAGCGAACAATATAGCAAACTTATGCCTATTTGCTAAGAACCTCACAGCTGTATATGAAAGGGAAGCGACTTTGTAAACTACCTACGGTTACTCGTGTGTACAAAATATGTTAAGATGAGAAAGTCTCGCATTCACAAGTATGGGAATCTCGAAGGCAAAAATACCGAGATAACAGGGGTTTGTAATACTTATTGAAAACGGAAGGATATATTTTTTAAATCATAAGTTTTTTAAATTATTATCTGGAATCCGTAAGACCCGATATTAGATAATATTACATGTATTAATATTTATTCAATTCGAACCAGTATTTCCTGAGATTAGCGCGCTAAAACAAACAAACATTTATTAGTATCAAAGTATAGATTTAACTTGACTTAAACAAAAAAAATCGCAACCAAAATAAAACTATAAACAAGATCATGCAATGTTTGAGAAAATAACATCACTTTTACCTAAATATTGGACAGGGTGGAAAAAAGATAATACTCGTAAAGAGAATCACCAAATGTGAGAGTAACATTGCTTTTACCTAAACTTTGCAAAGGTTGGACAAAAGATAAAAGAGAGAACCACCAAATGTGAGGATTTATGAAAATACCCTTTTACAAACACAACCCTAAAATCAAATGTATTGGACAACGTACAAGCTACGGAACTTAGTTATTGGTATTCAAGGCACATGTGAATGAACAAATAGATCGAACTAAAACCAAATATCTATATCAATTGTTACTTTACGAGCTCAATAACTCGACAAAAGTATTCAGATTCCTGTTCATCCTACTCATTTTAGTAGGGATCAAAATAAACTAATTTGAAAAGGGATCGAGAGATCAACCTCCTGATAATCTTTTTATGTAAAAATACATAGCTTAATAAATGACTTATTATGTTGTGTCTTAGGTTCACGCGAATGTTACTCACGCTTTAGAACTACTTTTAAATCGATAGAATGATGTAAGTGACGATGAATACTAAGATTAAAAATACGAAAGTAACTCTGTCAGTTTGTCTGTTACATTCCGGCTTAAACAAAAATTGATAAAATTTGGCACTGAGAGCCTTTAGAATCTGAGAAAGATCGCAGGCTACGTTTTATTGCGAAGAAAAAGGATCTGATTCACGTTTTTGAAGTCGCGGGCGGCCGCTTGTAGTTTTTTTTTATGTCAGAGGCGGCAAACGAGCTAGCGGGTCACCTGATGGTAAGCAATCACCGCCGCCCATGGACATCCGCGACACCAGAGGTATCGTTGATGTGTTGCCGGCCTTAACCCCATACCCTTCCCAACTGAGCTCTAGCAACCTTACTCACCAGCAGAAACATAGCACAACAGTTACGAAGCGCTACTTCACTGCGGTCTCGTGTAAGGTGGAGGTACTTTCTCAGGCGAGTGGAATTTCCACAAAGCTCTACCTCTCTTAAAAAAAATATTATATTATTAGGTTGAGGGAAAGACTTTGTAATAATTTAAATGACAAGTTAGTGACGCATAACATCTGACTAATTCTATGATAATGGCTGCTGAAAAGTAGCCGAAACGTTGGGTTTTTAAAAGTAGTTTTATTTCATATGAGTCTTTGTAGTGAATCATCATCACATCTTATCAATGAAACAGTTATCTGATGTTGTCTTAATTCTTTAGGATTCAAGACAGAACATTTTTGACAGGGACATTTCCGGTTCAGGAAAATCACTGAGTCATGATATTATTTTAAAGGGCATCCTACCAGTTTATATTCACAAAAAACAAAGGCAGGTTAAGAATGACATTCCCAATATAGTGTTTGATCTGTGATCATATCACATAAAGATTGCGCAAAATTATGCTCTAAAACTACGAGAATACTTTAATCCAGATGTAGAATTCCAAACAATGCGTCGAGAATGCGCTTTTTCTTTACACATAAAACTGGGTCCGATTGTTTCTTTAGAATTCCTTCCTTCTTAGTCGTATTCATATTCCTCATTACTAAGCCTTAGGGCTGTGATAACTGTACGAAATGAAACATACACACACATGAGATTTCATCGTACCAAAACATTTTCAAACCTGAGTAAATATTATCTTCAATTAGAATAGCAATTTATATTCTTTTCACCATTCCTTTCAAGGTAAATATTGAAATGAACATTATTATACTTTTTTCCGGTTGATAAGTTATAATATTCGGGCACAGAGATCTTCCGGATGCCATATATTTAAATCGTTTCTCGATTATATAACTTTGCATTACTTCATCCCATTTTGACACAGGCCCTATAATGTGAAGGTACGATCGCCGCACATCGCGTAGTAACCTAAGTAAGCAACGTACGTCACGTCAATAAAAATAATGCCAAAGTTATCTCAAGTTGCTTTAAACCCTTTAGTATTAATTTCAGCTCGATGAAAAGGTTTACAAATAAATGAATGATTTAGAGTGACACACCAATTGCCTAGCCCCAAATCAAGATCAAAGTTTTTAATATGGATGCTAGGGAATGGTTAGACATACTTAAATTATTTTATAAACATCCATGACTCAAGTACAAATGCCGATGTTCATCACACAAACATTTACCCCTAGCGGAGAACCTGCAACCCTCAGTTTTGAAGAAAGGGACTTCGACCACTAGACCAACGGGCTCGACGAAATAAGACATGAGCAGTATCTGTGTAATTCGTTGAAAAGGTAATTAATACTTTCAAAATTGGACGTCATTGAAAAAGGGATTTAGAAACGTTTCAATGGATATCAGACTCAGTTAATCTCTTTGATAGCAAACGAATGAGTTACCTATTACTTATTTTTTTCTTATTTTACTTTTCTCTTTTATGTTTACTTTTCTATTCGATGTCCTCCCAAAGTTTTGTGTGGATTAGAGAATACTTTGATTAATCAACAAAGCTAGATCTTAAAATAAATCATATTATTAAATAAATATTTTAAAAACGTGTGAGTAACTTAAGCACTTGTATTACAGACATTATAATCAACAGTAGTCTCACAAATATACTTAAAAATATATATAATAACACCCAGACCAGGAGAAATAGACATATTCATGCACTGTGCACACAAATATTTGTCCTGTGCGGGGATCGAACCCGCCACCTCTTCGCATAATAGGCAATTTCTTGACCCTTACGCCAAGATGTCGTCAATCTTAAAAATGTGCACATTTATTCTACCAAACACTGTATTCCTTGCGATTATTGATGTTCCTTTACCCAATAACAGTTATAAACAATTTCAGAAAGACATTCCAGATAGCAATTGCCTAACTTGTGAATGAAGCATAGAGCTTATTACACAATCTATGCTTAAAAGGGTAACCTTCTAGCCACTGTGCAGTGCAAACATGTAACTTAAGCTGCTTAGTTCTAGGAAATAATTGCAAGCTATGTTATAAGTCGGCTAAAATATCAGATAGCTATTACAAGTTTCCGCGTATAGACTTTGTTTACCACTCGTCTTCATCCAAAGGCATGATGAGACCCAGATTCCCAGTATAACTGTAATATGATGTCTAGATATTGTGCATACTTTAATAAAATGGAAAAGATGGTACGTTATTTGAGATCCCTAACAAATAAAAGTATCACAAAGGTCGCTATTATTGATAGGACACTGCTGTTCTTAGGCCTTCTTCAGGTTCTTCCCATAGTAAACTCAATAGGCACTCGGGTTGGGGACCTTAGTATGGTGAAAAATACCTAAACAAGGTATTGCCTATCACCCTGGAATGTTCCCTATTCGCTTCAGACGGGCCCGTTGGTCGAGTGGTCAGAGACACTGGCTACGAAACCAAGGGTTGCGGGTTTGAATCCCGCTAGAGGCAAACGTTTGTATTTAAGTATGTCTATCCGTTCCCTAGCATCAATAGTAAATAAATAAATAAATAAATAAGTCAGTCCAAGGCATTTTTTTAAGGCGTTTTTCTTACGACATCCAGAAGGACAAATTATAGTACCCATAAGTAGTAGTATAGTAGTACCATTTTATGCTAAGACTACCCGTCACGTGAGACATAGTTTTTACGATGGGGACTACCGGCTTATTTACCATACTTGACATTAAATAAATAAATGCATGCATTGGACTACACTACACACCAATTGCCTAGGCCCAAACTAAGCTCGAAACTTGTACTATGGATGCTAGGAAACGGATAGACATACTTAAATACTAGTATAAACATCCATGACTCGAGTACAAATGTCGCTGTTCATCATACAAACATTGGCCCCTAGCGGGATTCGAACCCTTGGTTTAGTAGCCAGGGTCGCTGACCACTATCGAAATTGTATCGTATTGTATTTTTTTAAAGCCTTTTTTACATGCTTAGTTTTATTATACTTTCAAGCAGCCTGCAGCGCCTCTTGCAATCCGGGCAAATTGTAATGATAAAAACAACGGTGTAGTGTGTGCTTACTTTAGTGGCGCGCGGTCTAAAAAAGTAACATCACGAATCGAATCACAATCGAGTTACTTCGTTCCCTATCCACACGCAAAACGGACTTCAAATTGAAGAGCCTTTCCCTCCAAATACAAAACTAGTCAATATTACAGATAACCTAATTACAACGGTTAACAACATTCGACCCAAGAACAGCTGGGATGATCTCGAACAACTTTCCCACAACAAATTAAGTCCGTAGGGAGGAATCCCACTTCTATTACTATATCTTGTTCCCCAGGGAACAAGTGTAACTGAGAATCTCGTTGCCAGAAATAGTTTGTGATTGGTTCCATGTTTGATGTTGAATGAATGGAAAATAACCTGCAAGCACTAGTGCCTTTTGCAAAGTTTCGCATTACAAGACGACGGGACTGATATTTGTTAAATAAAACAACTATCCGTTCACACAGCTGCTAAAAAGTAGTCGAAAGGTCGTGATATTTATTTGAAATCAATTTTTTGATTGTACCGCATTTTTAGGGTTCCGTAGCCAAAATGGCAAAAAAACGGAACCCTTATAGATTCGTCATGTCTGTCTGTCTGTCTGTCTGTCTGTCTGTCTGTCTGTCTGTCTGTCTGTCCGCCAGTCTGTCACAGCCACTTTTTTCCGAAACTATTAATACTATACTGTTGAAACTTAGTGAGTGGATGTATTCTGTGAACCGCAACAAGGTTATCACACGAAAATAGAAAAAAAATTAAAAACGTGGGGGGTCCCCATAGTCAGAACTGAAACTCGAAATATTTTTTTTCATTGGACATATACGTGTGGGGTATCTATAGATAGGTCTTTAAAAATTATATTAAGGTTTCTTATATCACTTTTTTCTGAAGTGAATACTTTGCGTGACAGACCCTTCCAAAGTGGAAAAAAGTGTGTCCCCCCCCTCTAACTTCTAAAATAAGAGGATGATAAAGCTGAAATAAATATATAATGTACATTACCATAAAAACTACCAACGAAAATTGGTTCGAACGAAATCTATTCAGTAGTTTTTTTAATATGTCAATAATAGATTTTGTACGGAACCCTCAGTGCGGGAGTCCGACTCGCACTTGTCCAATTTTTTTCATTTAATTGCTAGAATTTGGTGCGGTTAAATTGTCAGTAACATAAATCTATACTAATATAAAAAAAACTTAATAGTTTGTTTGTATTTTTGAACGGTAATATCAGGAACTACTGGTTCAAATTGAACAATATATATTTTTTTGATTTTGTTGTGGGCGGAAACCGAAATCCAGACCAAAGTCGAGGGCGGCCGCGTGTCAATTAAAAAATTATTGATTTTTTCTGTAGTACTGATAGCATAATTTTTCGACATTCGAAGGCCTATTATAAGCATTAAGCCTTGGAAGATTTTGACCATACAAAAAACTACCTGACAAGGAGATATCGCGCAAAAAATATATTAAATACAAGGAAATAAGTTGCCTTCCTTTCCTTTGAATTCATAGATTCAGTAACAAAGGATACCTCTATTGTACAGGTGTCGATCCATCATTCCCTTCGTTTAAGATCGGGAAAGGTATTCCGTGCTTTAATATCGTTGTTTTATGGCTCACATTATACGTGCTTTCGAACCATAAAATTCCAGGCAAAACAAATTACTGTTCGGGTGTTCCGTAGAAAATTATTTTAGTCTTTCAATATGTGTGTAATTATTTATTGATAGTCGATGTGAGTTAAATGGACAAGAATAGCGATCTTAATATATTAAAATACAAATATAATTAAATAATGCTAAGCATGTAAAATTCTTACATAATACGTAAGCAATTTTTTTATAAAAACTGAAATATAATAGTTTCACAATTCTCTATCTGAATAATATTCGCAATCCCTTATTTATGCTCACATACGAGTATAATTCAATACTTAAGTTGCTTTAAAAACAGTTTCATTGTTGAATTTCATTTCCAAATATCAGATAAAAGGATTGTATAATTCCCTTTTGTATATTACTACTTAATAAACAAGCGATTCAGACTCAAAATTCAAAAGTGGCTTAATGTAGGTACGTATGAAGCGCGCTTTGTCATTCAATTATTATCATTGTAATTATATTAACGAGTATTAACTGATTCGTGAATGTATAAATTAATTCTACAAACAGCTTCGCCTCGCTCTCAATATTATTTGTCCCGTAGATTTTAATCTATACATATACTAATATATAAAGCTGAAGAGTTTGTTTGTTTAACGTGCTAATCTCAGGAACTACTGGACTGATTTGAAAAAAAAATGTGTTGGATAGTCCATTTGACGAGGAAGGCTTTAGGCTATTGGAAATCCAAATCCACGCGGACGGAGTCGCGGGCGGCCGCTAGTCGATAAATATGCCTTCGCCATACCGCTTCGACATGTGAAGAGACTGTCGCTTCGCATCGCATAGTAACCTTTGTAACCAACGTACACTTCAATCAAAATACTGCGACAGGTTTCTGCTGTCGGGGCATATTTCACCATTCATGTCTATGATTTGTCCCTATTACTCAATTTGGACGCGAAAATCGTATTTCTGATTCAATTACAACCATGTAAAGGCTCTATAAACGAGGTAATTCCGTATTTATTGTGGCCACAAAATTTATTTACTGCTCGTTTGAAACTGTTTTTGTTTAGGAAACGTTTCGTGTTCGAATAAAGGAGAACGGCAAACTGAGTACCACTCGTAAAACTAAGCGTTCCCAGAACTAACTATATAGGATTTAAAGGTAATCATGAGACGAACATTTTTCAATTTGAAGTAGATTTTTAGAAGCTGGGAATAGCCGGAAATCCTTGATTGTATTATCTTATAAAATCCCTGAAACAAAACGCCGGTCATCGAACATGGAAAAACAGAACGCATTTGACGTTATCTGAACAGCGACTCTTTAGTTTATGTTTGATAATGTGTCAAAATTGATCGGAAAGACATCGGTCAATTAATATTCATTTTCATAATCTTTATTGCATTCTTGTTTACAATATTTGCCGTGTTATGATTTGTTAAATGATTTGCCTTCAGTTGAGCATGCAGATACATACAATAATAAATATGTTGTATACAATAATAAAAATGTAATATAATAATATTACAATAGATGTGTGTAGGTTGAGCACCTTTGCTCCTGCGCTGTTAGCTATTCTGCGAAAAGGGACTCTTCGAGTGTGATTTGTGTGATTATTTGTGAGGACTTTATAATATATACCAGAATGTTTTAGTATTTAGTGTGGGAACTTGCTAATGCGGTGATTATTGAAATATGCGCGCCTATCACGCATACATCGTCATGTCCAATAAGACTCGAATAACAATCTTCTCAATATTGTTCAGCGCTGGATTTATCTTATCTTACAAAGAAGAGAAGCATAATATTATTTTAGAGAAATAAATAATAATTATTACATAATGATGTTGGTCTTTATTTTCCTCCTTGTTTTATTTGTTTTGAAAAAGCAGTGACTGTACGTTGATCTATCATAAAAATGCTTAACCACCAGTAAGGTGTTCCTCCACCCTACAGGTTTATATTAGTTTGCGCAATGTTATACAAAATAATAAGCAATAACAATGGAGGGTCATCAATGATATTTAAAAAAATATCATTGGGGCTCATATTTAGTACACTTCAATTTGACAGGTTTAAAAACTGTTTATAACGCCATCTGGAGAACGTATTTGACGTTGGCATTATTTGGGACAGAACTATTGACATTTTAGACCAATAGATGTCGGTGCTCGTATATTTAATATACTCCATGGCAATAAGGTCAATTTTTGCTTACATTTCAAAGTGACAGTCAGATGGTGAAAGCCTTAGTAACATTTGGGGAAATGGCAATTCTGTGGATAATGTAAAATTTTACATTTTTTGATAAGCATCATTAGAGGATTGATTTTCTAGTATTCACTTCTTGGAATGCTAAGTCTTTATGTGGTACTGGAAATACATGGGATTCTGCCGTTGTCCTTTAAAAGTCAATTCTTTTGTTGGTTTAGGTGGGAGAGTGAGCAGGTGACTACTGTTTGTTGTTCCGCTTGGACTTCAAAAATAAACGTACCTTTAATGTTTTTCGGCCACACACCTAAGAAAGGATGATACTGGGCGAGATTTCTTTTTTATTATAGGAAAAAAATCCCCATACGGAAGCAACTTTAGCCCCGAGAAACATGGACAATATTTAAAAAATATGTGTGTTAATGTCTCAAGATCGATCTCAGAGTTGAGAGCGATTTATTAATACGAGCCTAAGTCGTCATTATTCCCAACGCACCACTCAAAGTATATATCAAGTGTCATTCCTTGTCACAGTTCTAGTCCCAAAAGCCGCATCAGAAATAATTATTAATTCCACGTGGCACCTGCGGTCTCGGTCTAAAACAACTTCCGTGTACGACTATGATTAATTTTCCAAATCAAATTAAAGTTAATTCTACCTAAGTTGATCCCGGTGACAGTTGATGGTTCAAAGGAAAATAGACCCTATTCTAGCACCAAGAAGTCTATTGAAAATCATGTAGCTCGTCGAGTTTATTACCTTGAAATATACATAGTTTAATTACGTAAAAGTAGTAAATCCGCCACAGGAATTATCTTAGGTGTAACATACTTTAACAATAGAACAGTATGTACAGTCATGAGGACCAACATGTATACATACAAACAAATTCAAATATGAACTTTACTGCTTTGGCATAAGAGTCGATGTGTATACACATTAACATGTATATGTTGGTACTCATGACTGTACTCTACTCCATTGTACATAGGTACTTAGGGGAACGTTACTATCTAATATATATCAACATAAGTCGTGTTTGTTAACCAAATTTATAACACACTGCCGGCGCCTGTGACTCCGTCCGCTTGAATTAGGTTTTTTGGACACATAGTGTTATACTATAGCTTAAAGCCTTTTTAAAATTTGAGAGATCAAGAAATCTTTAGTGTTATTTTCTTATTAGATTAGATTAAATAAGACAATTTAGTAGCTGTATTTCCCTAATGCGCAGTAAAAAAAGTGATCTAAATAATTTCAAGAGTATTCTTGGTGTGAACGACAAAGCTTACGAGATTTAAAAACTTTGTAAGCCTAAGACTCGAGTTCTACGATAAAAAATCGATCACATTTTATTGCATTCTTTAATACTACGAAATGCGTAAACGAATTTAAAAGGATTTTGCCACTCGAGATTATTTTTTATAGCAAAGCTTCATATAATAAAAATATATCAAAAGTAACATTTTTAACAGTTTCACAACGAAATATTTGCAATACATTCAAAAAAACGTAATTCATAAATAAGGATTTTTTCCTTTGTAGCAAGCTTTCGCACTTTTGTTTTAAGTGACTGATTCGTAAATGTTCATGACCATTAACAAACAGATATCTTCGTTAGCACAAAGCACATTTAACATAAATTTAAAAAAATAAAACAGCTAACATGAAAACAAGGAAACTCACTAAGTGCTAATTCCTTATCATTACGTTTATCCGGTCACGTCCAAATAAATTACAAATAGATAACATTGCTAATTATAACAACTAGTTGTTACCCGCGGCTTTGCCCGCATTAGCAAGGTCCGTGTGTTATCCCATGGGAGCATTTAATACCCTGCCAGCATACCAAATATCAAAATCCGTTCAGTAGTTTCAGCATGACTGACGCACAAACATACAAACTTTCACACTTATGGTATTTATAATATATAATATGGCTAGCGGCCCGCGACTCCGTCCGCGTAGTTTTCGTATATAGCGTTAAGCCTTCATCGTCAAATGGACTATCCAACACGAAAATATTTTCTCCAATCGGGCCAGTAGTTCCCGAGATTAGAGCGTTCAAACAAACAAATATACTCTTCAGCTGTATTATATTAGTAGAGATTAGTATATATGAAATGGTGTTATGCAAGGTACTCCACTGTCACCGATATTGTTTATTACTGTTATGGTTAATAGTATTAAAATGAAAGGGAAGGAAAGATGACAACGCCATATTTTGCTGACGACATCACGCTATTAACAGCTAGATACATCCTGCAAGTCATACTCTAATAACTGAACGTGACAAACATTTAACTTGAAATGTATGTGAAAGGGTAATAAAGGAATTAAGGTGCTGCAATTTTTGAACTTAATTAGACGCAGGTTAATAAGTAATTTATCTTCATCAGCCAGTTGATGTTTTCTACAGCTGGGCGTAAACCTTCTCCAGGTGAGGATATAGCCATAGTCAAAACGTTGAAATGAAATGAAATAATTTATTCAACAGTTAAATAATAAAAACCAAACATATTTCACAACATCTCTAACATTCATCTGACTTCTGTTAAGTAGCCTAAGCACTTGTGTTACAGACATCAGAATCTAGTCGTATTACAAATATACTTAAATAGATACATATAACACCCAGACCTGGACAAACAGACATGTTCATGCACACAAATGTATGTCCTATGCAGGAATCGAACCTGCAACCGCTTGTATAATAGGCAACATCTTGACCATTACACCAAGCAGTTCGTCATTTTGATTCACTAAGTTATTTTTTTGCAGGTCAAATCTCTTTTCGCCCAATCAGCGCCTTTACGTGAAGGGCCTACTAAGAAGAGATACGCTGAGCCGTTGAGCAAGCTGGTTGGTTATCGCAAAACGATACATGATTAAACATAGGAACGTTGATACCCATCTCCGAAATGTTCCTTAGGTTCTGACATCCATGTAGTAGTAGTAGAAGTAGTATCGGCCCATTAATGTCCCACTGCAGGGCAAAGGCCTCCATCATTTGAAATCATATAATTTTCGTTACCAAAATGGGTTTTGGCTTAATCACCACGCTTGCCAAAAGCGAGTTGGCGATCACTAACCTGGGCTACGTTCAATGGAGTAGTAAATAATTGTATCAAGCCTGCACTAATTGGTAACATCATCGATCACAAAAAAATAAAAGACGCAATTTATGTCAGAAAAATAAAATACAAGAGATAATAATATCAGTCCTAGTCAGAACAAATGTAAATACTAACATGAAATGTAAGTTAACATCAAAAGGGAATGTTCCAAAATTACAACATCAAATGGAATCCCTTCACATAATACGGCACAAACGTACTAGTTAACTTAATTGGCAAAGAGACGTAGTTTGGGATGTCTCTGATCCCTTGATATTCTATTTACTCTTAGCTGTGCAAAAATTTTTTGAACTGTAGTCTTTTGTTTAAGAGTATACACGTATTTAAGATAGGAAGAGCTTAGTGGACCTTCCACTAGAATGGACCGCTCGTCTGAAAAAGTACCTCCACCTTACATAAGTCTACAGTAAAGTAGCTCTTCATAGTTTTTGTGTAATTTCTCTGCTGGTAAGGCCTCTAGAGCTCAGTTGAGTAGTTCAAGAAGTAAAATAGGGTTTTCAAGGCAGACAATACATCAGCACCTTTGTAGAGTTATTGAAGTCCGTGAGCAGCAGGGATAAAAAAAAATACAAAAAATATTTAAAAAAAATTCTTAACATACATTGATCTGATTCCGTTTTAAGTAGCTTAAACACTTGTGTTACAGGCATAAGAATGACAGTGGTATTACAAATATACTTAAATAGATACATATAACACCCAGACCAGGACAAACAGACATGTTCATCAAGAAGAAGAAAAAAGAAGCAACTTCTTACATAAAATAAATCTTTTATGTAGTCTTAAGTTTTAAAAGGTTGGAAATCAATTTCACCGAAGCCTGTAGAGTTTTTATCGAATGAAGAAAACTACCAAGACTACGAAAGCCGTAGTAACGTCTACGAGCTACGGATCGTAGCAACATAAACTCATTTCGTAGCAATATACCGGCGATGAAAAGGTAATTACATAAATATTGTCATCTTGCGCCTTAGAAGGTTTATTATTTTGAGTTTCACAGAGCAATGAAAAGAAAAAGGGTTCTCAAATGTAACAGGAATTTTAAGATATATTATTTTTAACGCAAATAGTCTTTAAACTTCAGATCATAATGAAAAGCTTTCTAAATTGATGAATAATATGAAAATAAGTTAAAACCTGTTTTTAGGCTACATTCTCTTATTAAAAAAGCAATTATTTATCAAGTAGATTTATCGTTACAGGAATTTGATGTTTTCGTCACAATACTTTAATAAAAAAAAAATTAAACCGACTTCAAAAAAACCGTCAACACAAAAATAAACTAAAAATTAAAAAATAATTCCTAATATCTATTACCTCATACTGTAATTTTCCTAAACTATGTTAAAGTAATCTTAAACATACTAACTGAAGTCGGTGCTTCTTCTCTTCTGTTTTTGGGCAGGCACCGACTTCAGTTAGTATGTTTAAGATTACTTTAACATAGTTTAGGAAAATTACAGTATGAGGTAATAGATATTAGGAATTATTTTTTAATTTTTAGTTTATTTTTGTGTTGACGGTTTTTTTGAAGTCGGTTTAATTTTTTTTAAAAAAGTCTGTTTATTTCATGATTTTTAGTTGTGTAAAAGCGTTGTGAACTTAATTATTAATAGGAACTTAGTTGTTGTTAAGAACGAATGAGAGTGTGGATAAATATTTTGTTCTCGCGTGAAGGCCCAGCGAGACTTCTCGGCGAGATTTCTCGCCGTGAGTCTGGATGTAATATACACAAGTATCACGTTAGCCCTACATACATTCGATCGACCAATTGCAGTTCTGCCTTCCAACTCCTACCGTTAAGGAGTACTGTAGCTTCATCATCAGCACAGTAGCTTCAGATGTTGATTCAAGCATACCTCACAAGCAACATGTAAGCCCTACATACTACTAAATAATTTCCATCGACCAAATTGCAGTTCTGCCTTCCAACTCCTAACCGCTAAGGAATACTGTAGCATCATCATCAGGACAGCTGCTTCAGATGTTGATACCCTGAAGCATATACCTGAGTAAGACATGATTACGTAACAAAAACACCATACGAGCATACAATTTTCGGTGGTTGCCCTCGATTTCTCCTGGATTCCATCATCAGATCCTGGACTGGTGAAAATGGGACCACCTTAGAACTGAACTCTATCCAACAAAAAAAAATTTTTGAAATCCGTCCATAATTGACGAAATTATCGGTGAACATACATAAAAAAAAAAAAATATACAGACGAATTGAAAACCTCCTCCTTTTTTGAAGTCGGTTAAAAAAAAAATATACAGACGAATTGAGAACCTCCTCCTTTTTTGAAGTCGGTTAAAAATAAACGTAAATAATGTAGATTGAACTGCGAGTGAAAGCACTTAGTCTAGAACTTAGACATTCCCAGTTCGGTAAATAACAAGTGATATTTATGGTTTTGTTTTGTTTCGTATAACCTACATTTTCGTAGTCTGTATTCCCAAATCGAATGTTTTTACCAGAAAGCTTAGCAAAGTCACTCAAAGTCAAGGTCAAAATATGTTGTTTTATGAAAAGTTTTCAATTAATTATATAATAAAGGATATTGTGTATTAAAGAAGTACTTTAGCTATTGGGTCAACAATAGCAAGACTATGCAAGAAGTCGTGGGTCATTTAATTAATATTACACTAAAGTCTGCCTGTCTTAAACTGTCAACACACTGTTTACCTAATCAGCCATTGTTTTCTTTTCTCTTCTTTTATCAGCCCGTATTTCATTCCATTTTTATAATCATCTCATTTCGATAACAATCAAACTTCAAAGAACGAACTCAAATATTAGAATCGAATAATAAAACCACTCACGTACTCTTTTTACTTGAGGAAAATTTTCCAAATGTTGAATCTATTGGGAAAAACTCACAAGGGTGGGCAAATAATTCTCGTCGGGTGTGCAAATAATTTGCTAAATCTGCTATATCCATATAGACATGATGAGATTTGTGGCTCATCAGTAATGGTACAAAAAATATGTAAGGCTTGCAAAACCGAAAGTAACTTTCTGCATAATCACAAAACAGTCTTTTGAATATAATTTGATGATTTTTTGAAGCCATTAAACCTTAGTATAAATTTCAAGAAAATATCGACTCATCCGTAGAACAAAGTCCGATGTGATCATAGAGCAAAAATGAGTTAAATACCTTAACAGTATAAGGATAACGAACTCTATCGACGTACATTTTTATTTTTTTTCTATCTTATTTAGTTCCAGAGTTACAGAGTCGAATAACGTTCCATGTGATAAACTTTCCGTAAAAAAACGCTTCATGTGACCAAGGGACAGTGGGGGCGGTGCGGATGCCACGTCTGTTGTTGAGACCGGCCGTTGTTCAGTGGAGGAAGGAAATTTACATTTCACGGGCTTAGGTTTTCTTCGAAAAAATGAAATTAGAATATAGAATCAATTTGTTTCTTTATTCATACTTTTTGGCTCCGTTCCTATTTGTGGGTGATCGATTTTTATATAGGGCGTTTTTTGATGGAAAAGTTAAGTAACGTTATTTTCGTACGAAAATACATGCGTTGTAATGCATATTCGCAGGATAACCACTATAACTGTAAAAATAAATAGTAAAAAGTAGAAGTCTTAACAGAACTTAGGACCATTTTATACGAAATTAATGGTACTTCTGAGTGTTGCATGTGAATGTAGAACACTTTTCTTCGGAATCTATGAGACGATTTGTTAGTCCGATGGTAAAATGGGACGTTATTACTGGAAGAACGGAATAAGATAAGACGTTGTTCAATTAAAAAAAATCCTCAATTATTCAAATATTTGAATTAAACATTGTGTAATGAATTGCTAGGCAGGTATATAGTCTTGCCTTATTAGTAATAATACATTATCTATTATTTTTATTGAGAATTTTGTTAAAACTTGACTCCACCATAGTCACCTTTGCCTACCTACTGATGAAGAAAAATCAGCTGAGAATATATAACTTTATACTTTCGCGTTGCGTTTTAATTATTTAACATTACAACGGGACTAAACGCGATATTATTTTTATATATTACTGAGTACTTTCTGCTTGACGTTTCGGCTGTGATGCTACAACCGTGGCGTGGTCACAAGCGAAAATAATATCGCGTTTAGTCCCGTTGTAATCCTACTACTATTATAAAGGCGAAAGTTTGTATGTATGGATGTATGGATGTTTGTTACTCTTTCACGTAAAAACTACTGAATGGATTTGAATGAAACTACCACAATATAGCTTATACATCAGAATAACACATAGGATATTGGAAATCGAAAAGCACGCGGACGGAGTCGCGGGCGGCCGCTAGTGTTAAATAATGAGCTGATAGAATGGAAAAAAATCTGGATGGCCATGACGAGACCGAGAAAATTTCCTGCTACAGCTTAATATCCAACGCCATACCTGGCACACTAGGTGTGGATCATTACAGCAATCAACTTACGTTTTCCTTAGAAGTGCCATCAAATTATGAATATTCACCATTCATTCAGTTTTAGGATTAACATATTTTGTACCACAGATCTACCCTGGTTTATATGGAACTGTCAGTACTAACTCCTAGATCCTCTTTTACTAGGATTAGGCATAGCAATGGGCATCCATTCTGTCTGTGATAGTTTATTCTGCCCTTATCATAGAGACTGTTTCTCTTTGTCTTGTTCTTCGTCATTAGGCACCCCTAAATTCACCTCTGTCTTCGTATTGAAGCAGTAGCTCCGTGGCTCCTAAAACCACTAGAAAAAGGCAGAGACTAATAAAGAATGGACAGACCTTAAACGCAAGTGATTTAAAAACCTAGGCAAGACAAATGTTATGAAAAAGTCAAAATAGCGATGGGACCGTGTAGAAAATGCCATTTATTGTTACAAATGATTCGATACAATATCTCACCAACAGCGCCTAGACTGTTTCTGTTTTTGTGGAAAGAAACTGCATCATGAAGTTATTTGATAAAATTTTAAAAATAAACAGGTTTTAAGGAATCTTTTTGAGAGAAAATATAAGTATATCAAACAATGTTTCA
Organism: Nomophila noctuella; assembly: GCA_958496325.1. Taxonomy (NCBI): domain Eukaryota; kingdom Metazoa; phylum Arthropoda; class Insecta; order Lepidoptera; family Crambidae; genus Nomophila; species Nomophila noctuella. Next base: position 5,367,708 of record OY292501.1, read on the forward strand.
ATATCTTGCCGTTTTAGCTCGTATCTTAAAGACTGCGTGGTAGAAGTACGATGGAAGTGCTTTATAAATGTATCTTATTATTTGTACGCTGACCTCCTTTGTATTTCACACATTCTTTAAGATACAAGCTGTTACGGCAAAAGTATATAAACTTAAGTGTAATAAATATTGTTTCACATACTTCAATGTTCTCGCAGTGAGATTGGTTGGTGCCTGTGACCATAATACTTTGAAATTTATTAGGAGATACTTGAGGCATATTTTCTTTTTGATTTTATCTGAAAACTTGATGATGATATCCCATAGCTTAACTCGATCTCCCAGTTGCCAAAAATTTGCTGTACCAAGTACTGTTGGTGAGATATTTAATTGGATCATTTGTAACGACTAACGGGATAAACGCTAGGAAGAAGAAGAAGATTTGTAACGATTAACGACATTGTAAGATGGTCCCATCGTTTTTTCGATTATTATTTCGTTATGTTTCTTGAACCATTTGCGCTTACGGTCTGTTCATTACTTAGGGCGTCTCTGCATTTTTCTATTGGTTTTAGGGGCCACGGGTTTTCTACTTAAATGGTTTTCTAGTTAATTAGAGGTGCTAAATGACGACGAACAAATCACAAAGAAACTTTCTCCATAATATATCGCCAGAATTAACTATCACAGACTGAATAGGTATTATTAGGCAAGGATATTTGGAAGAGTTGGTACTGACAGTTCCATATTAACCGGGAAATATTTGTGATGTGGAACTTTTAAATCTTCAAACTGAATGGTGATTTTTCATACCAAATGAAAAATCACCATTCAGTTGGCAATAAATAAATGCACGGAGTTGATTTCTGTGAAGATCCTTGCCTAATGGGTTTGAAAACGCCAATTGCCTAGCAGAAAACTAAGCTCGAAGCTTGTACCATGGCAAGCTAGGGAACTGAAAGACATGCTTTTATACAAATAAATACACTTAAATGGATACATGTTCATGCCAACAAATCTTGGGATCGAACCCAACCCAACCTCTTGAGCACTACACCAAGCAGGTCACCGGGCTTCATAAAGTTCCTAATTCGGTTTTTATTAACGAATAAACCTTGTGTAAGCCCGAATAAAAGATTGTGTTATGTTATGTTATGGCTAACATTACAAAAAACACATTTCAAACCAGATAAGTATTCACATAGGACTTTAAAGTGATAAATTATTCAATCAAAAAACGCCCCAAGTTCATATAGAACGGCACTTAATTCGGACGTCTCCGTAAAACAACGTGTTATGTTCACCAAGGACTCCCGGTCTTCCGCTAGAAAATGTCCGATGTTGATATGGAACTCACTATTTCGTGAAATAAAAGCAATAGAAATATACACTAAAGAGCATTTAATTACGCTATTGCGCTATATAAACATATCTAAAATTCAAAATGATACGTCTTACCGTTTTTGATCGCAGCCCGAAAACAAAGATCTAAAACTTCTTTGCCCTCTACTGAAAACTAGCATTCCTGCAGATCGGACTTTGTTCTACGGATGAGTCGATATAGTATTGGAATACCTAGATTTGAACTTAAAAGTGTATCAGACAGCTCAAATTATTTGTTTTCCTGGTCTTTATCAAAAAGTAACAATGTACTATGGAGGGGTAATGTATTTTTTAAAACACTGATAACTTACAAGTACAACGCTCTAATTAAAGGACAAACCCGTTAAATCTGAACGCCTGACTCAATTAAAACTTTTGAACGGACTCCATTTTTAGCATTAACTAAGTTAAATGCGGATTTTTGTAAAGGAAATCTTTACGCCTTTGAAATTATCACCGTAGAAAAATAACAAACGACTTTAATAATTTGAGAAATTCAAGGGGTGTTTTCTGTTTTAAGATTTAACCACAGCAGCAGGATTTTTTCAAATCGCAACAATGTTAAAGAAATCTCCCGTTCTTATGAATAAATTACAATGTGAATGCAAAAACGTTAAGGTGTGCCCAAAAATTGACACCATTGAAAACCAATTTATGAAGAGATACCAAGGTAGGCAACGTTTGAATATAATGAAGCAATTTACGTGCACAAATTCGATTAACCTGGAAAAACAAAGACCAGACCCTACAAAGATAAATTGAAACGTTGTTTGGAACATAGATTGAAAATATGCCCTCACCATACTTCGACCCGTTCTAAAATTGACATTAAAATTTTAAGCGACAGTCGCTTCTTATTATAGTAAATGCAAGATGAAACGTTAGTCATGTCAAATAAAATAATGCCACAATTTCAGATGTCGGGGCATATCCAATGATTTATATCTACGGTTTTGAAGGTATCGGTTATCGGTTGTTACTTGAATAAATTACATGACAGGATTTTCATTAAGAGATTAGCATGAATAATCTGAGCGTTATTTTTATGCCGGTATAATTTAATATAAAACCAATGTAACCTTCGTGTTTTAATACGGTATTTATTTAGAGTTTTTTTTTGTATTAAAGGGAAATGCCGACAACCCGAATTGTTGTGAACCAATATTAACATCTAAACCAAATGTCTACCATTTAACATTTGACATAATAAACTCTTTGGTGAACTAATTAGCACTACAAACACATTGAACATGTCGATTCTATCTATTTCTAATTTTCATACATACATTATATCATTCATCTAAATGTATTCATCTAATGAATGTATAATATGCGCAAGATGGCTGGCAGGAGCTGGATGCGAGTCGCCGAGGATCGGGCTAATTGGAGAGGCATATGTCCTGCAGTGGACTGCTTAGGCTGATGATGATGATGAAATGTCCTGCTTACGTATGTATGGTTCACTATGCAATGAACTGCGACGCTGCATCATCTATTAAGTATTCACCAACCGCTGCTGACCCATAGCAAAGTTAGGGAAACACATTTTCGGTGGAATTAACACAGATCCACCGCCCGCCACCACTGTACTGTGTAGAAACGGACTCCCTAACATAAATGCATTAGTATCCTACATCAAAACAATGGTCTTAATTGGCAAGCAATTGACGTCACAATTAGATTTGAGCTCAAGAATTGTGACGCAATAGTGTCTGGCTTCTAGCTAGTGAATATAATTATGTTAATTGAAATAAAATATACCTACATTAAAAAGATGTCAGTACCAATTTTAAATTTTTAGCAATAATATTTGTTTTTTAAGCCATATACTGCAACGGTCGGTTGGCTGCAACAGCAACATGCCATAAATGTTCTGAAAATCACGCCCCAGTACAGTGGTGACTAAGAGAGAGGGTCATATGATAATAAGGATCATGACAAAGAGAAGACAAGAGAATCAGGACGAACAGACATGTTCATAACCTCTTATATTTAATTGTCAACTTCTTGATCATGAGACCAAACTACTCATTTAAGATGTGAAATTCCTAATCATTCTGCTTATGATTCGGAATTTTGTTGCAAAAAAAAAAACAATTTAAACGAGACAGGTCTATATAACATCTTTGATCAAAGCGTTCTTATTTAAATCTCATAATATTACAAAAGATGCTAATTCTCGGAAGAAAATGTTAAGAACTTTTTTATTAAGGATCTGCGATCATGTTACAAAATAATTAACTCTTAGCGGTATAACCTTATTAATTATTTCGTTGTTTTTCTTATAAATTAATTAAGGAATTTCAAGCGAATTAAAGTTGTAAAATATCTTCTTAAATTTCTGAATATTGAATTTCAACGTTTTTGTAAGAACACGAAAGTCATCATCTTGTGCCTCTCCGGGTATCTTCGGCCATTGACTCGGAGCTCAAAGTAACACTGCAACTGAACTCCTGAAATGATTAGCCTGGTTAATACAATAGAGCGACTGTCGCCTGACCTCTGTATCCCTTACAAGAGAAACCAGTCCATATAAATCATAGTCGGGACAAACGCTTAACGTGCCTCCTGAAGCACGGAATTATCATTCTTATCAGTCAATCAGGTAATTCAAGCCTGCGATGTCCTAACCAAACTGGGAAAACCTACTAAACCACAACAAAAAGGTGTTCGCCGCAAGATTTGAACACACGACCCCCGAGGTTCTTGAGATCAGCGCTCTAACCACCACACCATGGAGGCAGTTTGTTCTATACTATGTAGTGATGAAATAGCAATATTTTATAATTTCTTTATTTGGGAGCAAAACATGCTTTGCGACAATAACCTTGGAAAGTAGAAGAATAAATGTGGTCAACGCAGCCGAATTGTTGTACTTTGTGGTATGAAACGCAGGGGTCCTTTTGTAGGAAGACATTCTAGTGTTTTTATACCAGGAAGAATGCTTTTGTCTGTTTGTACAACAGTAAATGCACGGTAAAACTGATTTTTGCGGTTGCAAAGCCCTGACATGAACAGTTAATAGGAAATAAGTATTAAAATATGTAATGAGATTTTACTACCACTTCAAAAAGCTCTTTTTACCGAGAAAATTGGGAACCTCAGTAATTACTGTTATTACTCTTTTGTTTTACAAAGTAATTTAATTATACTAGTATATTTAATTTAATAAGACATACATACTTTACCAGTAATTCTGATTAATTTCTGGAAATGTAAATGTGTGAGGCGGTATATTTAAACACCCGAAGTTTCAACATCAAAGAATATCCGGCATAGAATCATAATTTATTTGTATCTGGAAAAGTGCTTTTCAAACAATTAAAATACATTTATTGTGAGTAAATATTATACGGCTGATTTTACGTTAGCCGGTTACGTAGGTTACATTATAGTCCACAAGTCATTGCACAAGCACAGGTGCACTCCCTATTCCCTCACCCTCATAGTTCGGTGGGACAGCAATCTGACACGAGCGTAGAGAGAGAGGCGCAAGACTAACTACTTAACGTGCCTTATGAAGCACGGAGGAGCTCGAGATGAAAATGTTTGGTCACCCATAGGGTGACTAGTCTATGCAAACGTTGATTAACTTGAGCAATCGCACACCGAGTTTGTTATCCACTGCGCCATTGAGCTTTTCAACATACATAAATTATATTTACTCGTACTTGTATTCAACGAGGTGAAAATCCAAAGACGTAAAATGTTTAGTCCTAATTTTAAACCTCTTCATGTAGCATTTCATTAATAAGGAGTTTCATTTGAATAATCGAGAAGAGGCACATGTTACTCTAAAGGCAATGAAAGGGTTTCTCCGCTCTTTCATGTCAACAGATAAGTGGAACTTGAAATTCACGTGGCTGCTTTAAATGCTCAAAGTTAAAACAAAAATAAAATAATCATCCATTTTTCGTTCTTGAAATATTGCAAATGGTTTGGTTCAACAATGGCCCTATCTACAAAGACTCGTGGTTCAAATCCCGCATAGTAAACAGTCGCACGATTAGTGTTTAAATAATGATTTGTTTCTTTATTCCAATAGTAATCTACGTCTATGGCCATACTAAGTTCCTAACATATTATATGAGCCCGAAAATTGTATCAGAGTAATTGAATTTTTATATCACAGGTTCTCACTATCAGAGTGACGACACATGATTATATTAAATGCCCTGTCTTTCTCTCCTAATGTTATTGTAGATCAGCTTGAAGACTAGAGAGTCTTATAAGCAGTTTTTTTTTTTGACATAAAGTTATGTATCAACTTATTAATATCCCACTGCAGTGCAAAGGTCTCCATCATTTGAAGTCATGTTTTTGTTTCAAAGATGGGTTTTGGCTTAATAGCAATTAATCGAAAGAAATCGTTTAAGTAATCATGGTTGACTCAATTCAAGTAAATGGTCTTTAAGCTAAAAGATTAAGCTTTCCCAACGAAACTGGGCTCCGCCTTCAAAATTAAGAGAATAGGATTTGCAAGGCTAATCTGCATTCAAGAATACGCCTTTGAGCTTAAAAATAATTATCTTCTGTGTTGAATGGAGACGTTACTACATAAAAATGGCTCTGAAACTTCTTTCCTTTATCATGTCTCCTTTTTCCTGTGAATAAGTTGCCTGTGATTCCTAAAAGTTCACTGAATAAAATACACATATTTTTGAAAAAATCCAAATTGAAGATCAAAAAGTGGATTGGTTGTTGTATTCGTTTGGTAAAGCAAGAGATAAAATGATTATGTAAATTAGTTATTGTGGCAGCGGTATCTTTACGTAAAGAGCCTTCCAAAGAACATGTGTGTAACCAATCATTGGATGGGTGACCGAAAATTTTGACCTCGAGCACCTCCGTGCTTCGGAAGGCACATTACGCCATTGGTCCTGTGCCTGATCCTCTCTACGGTCGTGTGAAATACCTTCCCCACCGCACTACGAGTTGCGAGTGAGGGAATAGGGAGTGCACCTGTGCTTGGGCACTCACTTGTGCACTGTAACTACGAGTAAATCCTGCGTACCTGGCTGATAGTGAGATCGGCCGCCATGATCGAAAACGGCCAGAAGGGTATTATTTATTTTCTCACTAGTTTTTCCTGCGTATTCGGCATAGAGGTATTTATCCCCTTCAACCCTTTTTCGCGATAAACTACATATTTCCTTTGTCAAAGTCAATTTTATCCGGGAACTAATCTTCATTAAAATCACTTTGTGGTTTAAGTGGGAAAGCGAAACACAGAATTAATAAATTAAGAGCCGATTTAATTTATCTTAGGCACGTTTCAGGCCATCTAGATTTTGCATTGGGATAGTCCATTTCATTATTCTAGTCCAAGCTAGGTAATTTTGTAGCATCTGCCAGACAGTCTAGTACAAACCTAACTTTTAGCGTCTCTGGTCAGATAAAATAAAAAAGTATTGCATAACTATTAGGATATACACATATAGCATGCAATTCTTTTACCCCGCAAATGCAAAAGCAATGTAATTCATTTTTTCCAACCATATGCTTTAAGGATTAAATTAAATACCCTCAGTTTTTTGTTATTGTAAAACGGAACGCACCAGTAGATAAAATTTCTAGTGGCCAATTAGTAAGCAAATAACCCTTCGATTTGCTTACTAAGTGACTAAAATTACAACAATACAAGAATACTTAAAACGGATATAAATCGCTGTTGAAATGCAGTCGAAAAATAGCGGTTTGTTTTTTATATTTGTAAATATGTGATAAATTATGGATTTATAACGCGACTAGTCGTGCAAATAAAAATAGCGGGATTTATTTGAAATGACATCATCGTTTGTTTACCTGATGTTGGAGCGTATTAAAACTCTTTTGTTTACAACCTGCATGCATAAACTATTTTTAATCGCCGTTGTATTACGATTTGTCAGTTGTATTTTTTTAATCAAATTCTTTATTTACGTAGGCTTCAAAGTTGCACTTATGAATCGTCAAAAAAAAAACACATTACACTAGGATTCTACCACCGTAAGGATTCTCTTGACGGAAGTCGTAACAAAATATTTATTAATGTATCTTTTTTTATCGTAGTGTCTTGCACCAACACAAATATATTTCGCGGTTAGTTTCTAAATCCCTTACATAACAAAACCGGACAGTGGGCAGTCTAAGTGCCTTCAAGGGCTATTTGCATGAACAAACACGTCCAGACCATTCCAAGGGTTAGGTCGAGAGTAATCTGTGTAAATAAACAAGGATACGTGTAATGTTCTGTGAACCTGAGTAAATAAGTAGCCTTTTAGTTAAGTTGATAGTATCAGTGTTAGGTACAGCCGAGTTTTCCTCAAATCACATTTATATTAAGTACCTCGGGAAGGTAAAGCAAATCTATACTAATATAATAAAGCTGAGGAGATTTTAACACACCTAGACGCAAACTAAGCTCGAAGCTTGTTCTATGGAAGCTAGGGAACAGCTAGATATACTTAAATACTTTAATAAACATCTATGACAGTACAAATTCCGATGTTCATCGCACAAACATTTGCCCCTAGCGGGATTCGAACCCTTGGTTTTGTAGCAAGGGTCTGTATAATTTATTTATTTAATTTTGGATATTCCAATTGTCGATAAAGACTTTAAGCTGTCGTAAAACACTATGTGTGCGGAAACCGAAATCCACGCTGACGGAGTCACGGGCTCTCGTTATTTATAAATAACTAGCGACCCGCCCCGACTTCGCACGGGTTCAACTAAGTTTATTAGTGTTCCTCTACTATATTATGCATGAATTATACATAAAAACTTTCTTCTTGAATCTCTCTATCTATTAAAAAAAGCCGCATCGAAATCCGTTGCGTAGTTTCAAATATTTAAGCATACAAAGGGACATAGGGACAGAGAAAGCGACTTTGTTTTATACTATGTAGTGATAGTGATAATTGAGCCTGCAGTGGGTACTGCAGTTGTATTTGCAGCAATTGTTACCTCTGTTTCAGCTGCACTAGTGAGAATCTCTCGATCCCAAGATCTGTAATCGTAGGGCTACTGCAGTTGTCACAGTTTTTTAAAGCATGTATGTATTTCTTTCTTTCTCTTTCTATTATTCATGTCGTGGCAGCCTCCAATTAAGGCGTCAATTTAGCACGAATATTGTAACTAGCGTTAAAATAATGTTACTTAAGTGATTGTTTTGTTGGCTGTCCTTAAACAAATAAATAAATAAATAAACATTTAAGAAAAACTTACCCAAAGCAAAATCGCAGGACGGTCCAAAGAACACATGAGCGCAATCATTGTACGCGTCTATGGCTGATATGACTGCGTATGCCGCGTCGCAGTCGGACACATCGTAGGTAGTGAGTTCGATGTCCAGTCCGGGCGGGAGCACCTCCTTGATGGCTTGGCCTGATAGCGCCAAGTCGAAGACGGGGCGGACCTGGAATATTAATAAGAATTAAACTTTTGGCAAAAAAATCTCATTCATGAAGACTAAGTCGTATGTGTATTAATATGATATCAAAAAATTGGAAGGAACCATTTTGTAAGAGCAGAAAATGGACCCGATATTTTTTCCATAAGGATAATAGTGCAATATCAAGTATGTTAGGTAACATTTTTGAAAATACAATCCTGTGGGCCATTTATAACTTTCAAACATTTTTATTTTTCTCGACATAATATGATTTTAATACAAGTGTAGTTTTATTTGAAACTATAACTTACCATGGGTAAATTGGCGTAAAACTGAGTACTCTGCGGCAGCAGTAACGCCGCCTTGACTCTGCAATTCTCCCCATCCTTATCGCAAAGGTTCTCGCACTCTCGCAACCGCGGCTCCTGTCCACGACAATTCTGACAGAAACCACTCCTAAACACACAGACCAGTAACAACACACACCACCGCATTTTGTCGATACCGACTCATCGATCACGGCACATCACTAGTTACACTAACACTTGACACTAACGCGAACGTCACCATTTCACTGTCGATCTGTAACAAAAAAAAAACTATGTTAATATTTTTTATTCTCTGTATGGAAAATCACATATTTATTTCTTTTTAGTGTATAATATAAATGAGTTAAACGAACAATACAGGTCACCTAATAAAAGGGGATCACAGCACCCACACTAGGGTTGCTAATGCGTTGCCTTCCTTTGAAATACTATACCCATACCATATTTTCATTTATCAGATAGTACCTAAATACAATACGAGTAATATAATTTGACTTTTTATTCATTTAAGATACATGTAACTCATAATATATAGAAAAAAATTAGTTAAATAAATACGTATATAAACCAACGCTTACAAATAATAACTATCTATAAATGCGCTTTCATAAATCCTCGTTCAAATCCGGGACCATTACTTTGATAGGATTTTAATAGGACTAGCCACTGGGCTTCCAAAGTATTCAACCACGGACTATTTACAAGGGGTCTAATACTATGGAATTTTCCAAATCCCTCAGGATCAACTCTAAACCGTATTTCACGTTACGTCAGGAGCAAACGGACGTTTATACATTACTCGGCCCTTTTACACTCGCCGCGCGTAAATCTTTACGAGTGAAGTCAAGGTAGGATCTTAGAGAGTTTTTTTGTTTTACACATACGAGTATATTATGCAAAGTTGACAGATATTTATTGACTATTAAATAAACCTTTTAATCTTATGTTTGTCGCGATTTTGTCTCGTGAAGCTTGAGTAAAGGGATCAAGCCGTGTTATTAGTAGGTATAGAAACATACTAGACGGAGAAAGCGCGACCGAAGTTCGTCCAATGTGTTGTAAATGTCAGATGCCACACCATGCCAAAATGACGTTGCGTGATTTTGTATTGAAAATGCATGGCCGCCGAACTTCGGTAGCGTTTTTTCCGTCTAGTGTGTGTCAATGGCAAACTAGGTATTCACCAGCAGGTGAATGATCTGCGTTTGCTTTTCGTTACGTAATGACAAAAAGAAGCGAAAAGGGCACCTATTCTAGCATTCTATAAATGCCTATAAATGCCTTAGACAAACACACCAATTGCCTAGCCCCAAACTAAGCTCGAAGCTTGTACTATGGAAGCTAGGGAACGGATAGACATACTTAAATAAGTTTATAAACATCCATGACTCGAGTACAAATGCCGATGTTCATCACACAAACATTTGCCCCTAGCGGGATTCAAACCCGCGACCCTCGGCTTTTTAGACTCTGACCACTAGACCAACAGGCCCGTCAAATCTACCTTACAACAGATACATATATTCCTATAGTAATTATTTACTATCTAGTAATAAGAAATAGGGCCACCCGGCAGCCTCATACAACTCAACAGTTAATAGTTTTTATGCATATTTTCACTAACCGTAAGTCTTAAGCAAGTGAAGTGGCTTCCACGATAAAAATGGATGTTTATGGTAATATTATACATAAAGGTTCTTATTTACATGAAGACCCTCCTCCTATACATTACTGAAAACAAATAAATATCCCAGGCAGAGAACAGGCGAAAATGGACACAACAGGAATATTTTACTAGTACTGCATGGGCCAGTAGGCATGATAATGATAACACACCCAGTCATGTGACTTTCCTTTATTTACTGTCAAAACGAATTCAACTATGAAGGTTGTATGGAAATACTCAATTATGACCTCACTATTTTTGATGTCAATTACGCAACTTATAACTGTTTTTATGTGACTTGAGATACAAATATTATGAATAACAGAATACAAAACAACACATTGGATGATTAAAAGCATTTTCTTTTTGTAAAATAGTATTGAGTAATAAAAAGTGATATGAGTCATCGTCCCCATTGGCAATAGCAATAGACATAATTAATCGTAAAGATCTCGTTAGTGCAATAAAAAGGTTAAAAGCTAATTCATCTGCGGGTCCTGATGCTATACCACCGTTTGTGGTTAAGGATTGTATTTCTGTTCTCGCAGCGCCTCTCCAGTTTCTGTATAATTTAGTAATAAATAAATGTGAGTACCCAACCATATGGAAAATATCGAGAGTGACACCAGTTCCAAAAGGTAAAGGGACAGATATTACGCAGTTTAGACCTATTGCCATATTGTCTGTATTTGGTAAAGTGTTAGAATCCATATTGGAAAGGAATATTAGGCAGCAAACGCAGGCATTTCTAGACAATTCACAGCATGGATTTCGTTCAAAACGTTCAACTGCCACTAACCATGTAAACTTTGTGGACTACGTATATAAGGCTTTAGATTGTAGAAAACAAGTTCATGTAGCGTATTTTGATTTTAAAAAGGCATTCGATCTGGTTGACAACGACATTCTGCTACAAAAATGTTCATATGTAGGATTTACACCCAAACTTCTTAAGCTCTTTGCTAGCTATCAAAGTAACAGGCAACAATTTGTTCAAATAGCAGGGCACCGCTCAGATTATTATTATACACGATCCGGAGTGAGTCAGGGCAGTACTTTGGGTCCAACTCTATTTTTGATTATGGTCAATGATCTGCCTAACGTAGTGACATCTGCCGAGTGTCTGTTATTTGCTGATGACCTTAAACTGTACCACGCCGTAGGTGATACTGCTGATGCGGAGTGTTTGCAGCGGGATATCGACTTGGTATCAGATTGGGCCATCGCCAATAAACTTCAGTTTAATGAGTCGAAGTGTAGGGTCGTTGTTTTTAGTAGAAATAAGAGCACAATACATTTCGACTATTCAATAAATTCTGTAAACATACAAGTAGAAACAACTGTTCGTGATTTGGGTCTTATAATGGACTCTCGGCTAGATTTTAGGCAGCATATTGACCAAATGTGTAAAAGTGCGAATAAAACACTCGGGTACATAATGCGTATAAGCTCGCAGTTTAAAGATAATAGGGTACCGCTTCTTTTGTACAACGCATATGTCCGGAGCAAGTTGGAGTATAACGCAATAGTATGGGATCCATATGAACATAAGTACTCATATATGATTGAAAAGGTGCAGAAGAAGTTCTTGCGATTTTTGTACAAGCGAATGTATGGATACTACCCATACCTGTACCCATCGCTGTTTGTTTCGGGTATGACGGGACAAGACACACTTGCTCTCCGAAGGAGATTGGCATTGTTGCTCCACTACCATGGTATTTTGCTTGGGAAAATTGATAGTATAGACGTAGTTGAAAGAATGAGACTGGTGGTACCGAAGTACTACATGAGTGGTAGCGGGGGCGATGTCGCTCCGCGACGACGCGGTCGTTTGTTTGCCGAGCTCGAGGGCGTGCACTCACGACGCGGTTGTAATGGCCCCACATCTAGGGCCATCTCATTGTTTAATGCCATAAATCAGATCCCGGAGGCTGATGTATTTGTACAGAATAGTAAGGTGCTGTGTACTTATATAAGATCTTTGTTTGTGTAAAAATTGTGTACTAGTTTTATAAGATAGATTAAGTTTGTATTTGCTGTTTTTGTAGTTGTTTATATTTAGTGTTACTTTGTAGGTATTTGTTGTTTCTATTATAGCCAGTATGCGTTTTAGTATTTATGTACTGTAAGTATGCTGTGTACTGTTTAAATAAATAAATAAATAAATAAATAAATTGGAGGATTTGTTGTGGGACGAAACACTGAAGGAGTCTGTCAAACTTTACTTATAGTCTCGACTAATATTGCTATACCGCTTGACCAGTATACCAGAGTAGGAAAGGGCAATATTGGTCGAGACAATAACGAAGTTACGAATGCTGGAAGTGGCTTTATCTAGAGGCCATAGAATTTGAACTCAATATTCTCGACAGGCCCGTTGGTATAGTGGTCAGAGACCCTGGCTACAAAACCAAGGGTCGCGGGTTCTAATCCCGCTAGGGGCTAAAGTTTGTTTGATGAACATCGGCGTGTGTACTCAAGTCATGGATGTTTATTAAAGTATTTAAGTATATCTATCGGTTCCCTAGCATCCATAGCACAAGCTACGAGCTGAGTTTGGGGCAGGGCAATTGGTGTGTTGGTCCAAGGAATTTACTATTTATTTATTTTATTTTATTCTGTACCTTATGGACAACGACGCCATTGAATAAGTCAAAACGTACAATATCAGATTGTTTAAGGCTTCTGATCGTCAGAAGCCAATGTTAATGACAACCGCTCTATTATAATGCCTCATTGGAGTATATATTTCACTAGCGACCGCCCGCAGTTACTTCCACGTAGTTTCTTCTCATATGCTTAAAGCCTCCCTCGGCAAATGGACTATCCAACAAAAACATATTTTCAAAATTCGGACTAGTAGTTCCTGAGATTAGCGCGTTCTAACAAACACTTCAGCTTTATTTTATAAGTATCAGTATAGATTTCAAACAACTCTAAGGAATAAGACTCTAGAAAGAGGAATTCGAAATCCAAATTTTGAAGTAAATGGCAATAGATTTCTGCTCACACCGATCACTACCTCTCTCTACTCACACGCCTAATGCTCAAAACGTACAATATCAGATTGTATTAGGTCTTCCGCATGACCTAATACTCTAAAATCCGGAATCCGTGGGGATTAACGCCACCTGTATTTCACGGTGAAAACGCCAGAAACTAGTGATGTTGATAGATTTTTCGCACTTCCGCCAGCGTAAATCCTTACATGTTTTTATTGAGTTGGTTTTTGGGTACTTTTAGTTCGCATTAATTGTATCAAGTGACCTCGGTAGCCAAGTGGTAAGAACGCTACTTTATATTATTGTGGTCATTGAGTCATACCCGGTCCAGCGTGATTATGAGAGATCTGTGTGCCGAATTTACACGCTCTATGAAGGGACAACAAAGTTGTACAAAATCTGCACACCGTTAACATGTGAAATGAAGAAGGCATTTGCAAACCACTCTATTTCAATGATGTAGACAACATGGAGGAGTTCTTTTGATGAATTTTTTTGGTCACCCATCCTATGACTGGCCTCTGCGAAAGATACTTAACTTTGCAATCGCAGGCCATGCGCGCTCACAATGACCACGACCTTCACAAATGAGAAACGCAAATAAAGGAACTTACAAAAATCCTCGAAGCAAAGGTTAGTACACAATACGCCATAGAGTCAGTCGAAATGTATAATATCAGTTTGAATGATGTCTTCCGTGCGACCTGTTACTCTGAAAGCCGGGACCCGCGGGGATTAACTCCATCCCGTATTTCACGGTGACGACGTCACAAACATGAGATGTTGATAGATTTTCCGCAATGCCGCCAGCGCAAATCATTTTGGCACAGGTCCTTTTTCGATAGTTTGAGTTACAGTGTACATAGCACATACATGTATAATTGAAAAGAGCACGGAAGCCTAGAGGTACGAACGTCTTTTACATGCGTTAGTGTCTACTCAGATTCAAACTGACGCGGTCTAAATTTAGGCAGGTATAAGGCTTCAAATCCAGGTAGTCTTACCTCTGTATTATCATACAGATAGCCAGCTAACCTGCTGGAGAAAGAAATCGTTTGAAAATGAAGCAAGTAATAGAAAACTTTTCTGTTATGGTTGTCAAGGCAGTCGTTTAGTGTTTCAACCCATAAAATGATCACGCTTCTGAGAAAAGAGGCATAAGACTCCAGAAAGAGGAATCCTAACTCCAAATCTTGAAGCAAGAATTATTATCTCCTACACAATATGCCATTGAATCAGTCGAAATGTATAATATCAGTTTGAATGATGTCTTCCGTGCGACCTGTTACTCTGAAAGCCGGGACCCGTGGGGATTAACTCCATCCCGTATTTCACGGTGGCGACGTCACAAACATGGGATATTGATAGATTTCCGCAATGCCGCCAGCGTAAATATTTTTGGCACAGGTTCTTTTTTGATAGTTTGTGTTACAGTGTACATAGCACATACATGTATAATTGAAAAGAGCACGGAAGCCTAAAGGTACGTTACGCCCTTAATGCGTTAGTGCCTGCTCAGATTTAAACAGGCGCAGTCCATTCCAGGCAGTCATAAAGCTTGAAATCCACTTCTGTATTATTAAACAGCCAGCCAGCTAGCCTTCTGGAGAAAGAAATCGTTTAAAAATGAAGCAAGTAATAGCAAACTATTCTGTTTTTATTATCAAGATAGTCGTATAGTATTTCAATTCATAAAATGATCACGCTTCTGAGAAAGGAGGCATAAGACTCCAGAAAGAGGAATCCTAACACCAAATCTTGAAGCAAGAATTATTATCCACTACACAATACGCCATTGAGTCAGTCGAAATGTATAATATCAGTTTGAATGATGTCTTCCGTGCGACCTGTTACTCTGAAAGCCGGGACCCGTGGGGATTAACTCCATCCCGTATTTCACGGTGACGACGTCACAAACATGAGATGTTGATAGATTTTACGAATTGCCTCGAGCGAAAATCTGTACCAGTTCTTTTCAGCAGTTTTTGTAAGATTAAGGGATATTGAATAAATAAGTTTCTCACACTCTTTGATCCCACCGCTGTGCTAAGAAGCTTAATTAAATACAAACATCCATACATCCACACATCCATACATCCATACATACAAACTTTCGCCTTTATAATAGTAGTAGGATACATAATTATAAACAGCCAGATCAGTACTGAAACAGGCATATTCTTGCATACAAATGCTACCACAGTGTCAGTGCATTCTTTTGCAGTGTTATTTTGCAAAAGTCTCCTACTTAACCATCACACCAAATCGTCGCCAAACTCGACTATTGGATATTGCCTTTCATATTAATGTTAACTTTATGACCGTAGTTTTATTTCCCCAATGTGTTTTATGTCGGTATGCTCATTGCTCACATCAATACCTCGTTGGGGTAATTGTTTCAGATTACTGGGTCACGGTTTTAATTCCTAGGAGGTTTAAATGTAGCTATTTTTTAAACAAGTTGTTTTGTTAAGTTCAAACTTAATGTTATACAATCCATCGTTTACAAATGGGGCGATCATCTGTAGTTTTTTTCATTTTTTTTTACCTCCTGAGGTTCACAGTGAAGATCATGATAATGATTACGAAATACAATAATACTCATTACTCAGTTTCGTTTAGTAAGTTACTGGTGACAACTTTTTATTTGTCTGATCCAGAAAACTTAACCCAGAGGACATTGGAACCCACTCTAACGTACGACGTAAATATGTATATCTTACAAAAACGAAAAATACTTCTATTTCAACTTGCAAAGTTTTCTCTCAGCTCCAATAATACATTCAGTGAAGAAACGTTACTCAAGTCTGTAAAATCATCATAAAAACAAAATTAGTATGCAAGAGCTTGAGATTGGGACCACAAATCTAGATAAAACAGAGTGTCTCTGAAGTCAAACTAAACACAGCTAAATAAAACGTGACTTTTATATTTATGACGCGAGGGAAAATAAAACATTGATGTTTACCATTTTACGGTTTGTCGCTCTTTACGATACCCTGAGGATATAAGATGTCATAACCGATTCCGTTCTTAGAATAATCAATGGAGGAAAGAAAACTTTTTCAGAATAATAAAATGAAAAAGATATATAAATCAAAACCAAAATAATCTATTTTTCTGGTATTTAGAGACGACCTCATTGTTTGAATAGTTAGTCATATCGGTAGATGATTTTTGGTAGATGATCGGGTCCTGGGTTTGAATTCCTTGTCGCCGACAAGTTGTCAGCCAAAGTTTGTTTTGATTATTCTGAACACAGCCCGGGTTTGTGATCACCAACCCGCATTTGGCAAGCGTAGTTCCAAGCCCAAATCCATGTTTCTTTTATTTTTTAAAGCAACATACAGTCATGTTTGTAAGCAACGAGTATTGATATAAGAACTCACAACTGAAAAACTATGGTGCATGTAACGTTTTGTTTACAATCTTTAAATCAGTAACAAATGATGAAGAGGTTTTCCCTGCAGAAGAACATTAATAGACTGCTATATATAATACTTTCCTTTTCTTTAAATGTATCTGTAATAGTACAAGGACAAGCCACACTCAAGTATCAATGTTGCAACCTGTTCTATTCATAGCTGGCATTGTTTGTGAATATTCATTTATCATTGTCGGAGGACATCGATGGACCGATAAGGCCAGTGAACTGATAACGAGTTATTTCTGTCTTTGATTTGTCAATAAATTAAGAGCTTAATATTGGAACGTTATCAATATCGTTGGTCTTATCCGATTATTCCGAGACAAAAACGGAGATATCGATGACTTGATTTCCTCATCATGTGCAGGAATGTAGTTTTTTCATAAATAAGAAGAATAAATAAGTGATCGTCCCTAATAAATAAAAACTGTCTCCGTGGTATAGTCGTTAAAGCGCTTGTCAAAAACCGCAGAGGTCGTGGGTTCGAATCCCGCAGGAAACACCATCACTTTGTGTAAGTATTCTCAGTTTGGTAAGGACATTGCAGGCTTGAATCACCCGATTGTCCGAAAAGAAGCTATTTTACAAATAGCAATAAACATAAATAACCAAAAATAATTTGTTCTTAGTGTTCTAGCCCTATTTGTTTGGATCCCGGAGGATCAGGAATGAATTAAAGGGTAGCAATAATACATATTAACTTCAGCTTTAACTCGTGTTTTGAAAATACTTACTAAACTAAGGAGTAGTTAGTACATATTTTATTCCAAATAGAATTGTACCTTTGAGAATTTTTGCCAGCGTACAAATTGATAAATGAGTACCGATATTATCAATTTAATTTAATTTATCAGTGATGACAATTTGGCTCATTAGTGATAAGATTTCCGTAAAGTCTAACGTATACTATTTTTAGCTAATAACCATTCTCACAATCAAGATTTGCGTCCCAACATAAACATTCTTGAGTGTCCGATTATTTAAAATCGTCTCGCCTTGACTGATGTTTGCTCGATTCGAAAATAAAATGTTTAACTTCAATCGTATTCGTCTTTCAGTGATTAACCCACTCAGCTAGTCAATCAGTTGAAAGTAAGCAGTTCTCAAAACAAATCTCGCATGAAATAAATAATTATTTAGAGGTATTTGAAAAGGTATTTTTAGAAATATTTTAAAGAAACTAATTATCTTATTTATTGAGTGTAGTAAACTTAAAATTAGTTGCAGTGTACAATTTTGTAATCGATTCTATCAAATAACGAAATTCAAAAGTAATAGTGAGGCTCCGAAACATAAATAAATAATAAAACCCTCGGGCCATATTCGGCCATGGCGGCCGATCTTACGATCAGCCAGTTACGCAGGATATATTATAGTGCACAAGTGAGTACGCAGGCACAGGTGAACTACCTATTCCCTCACTCTCATAATTCGGTGGGACAGTAATCTGACACGACCGTAGAGAGATCAGGTGCAGGACCAACGGCTTAACGTGCCTTCTGAAGCACGGAGGAGCTCGAGATGAAATTTTTAGGTCACCCATCCGATGCCTGGCATCTGCGAACGTTGCTTAACTTAGCAACCGCGGGCCGAGTGCGCTAACCACTGCGCTATCGAGATACCGAAACTATTCGACTGTTTGAAAAAAAACTTGTAAGTAATTGATGACATTATAAAGAAGAAAAACACATCAACTCCCAAAACCTGTGTAACCTTGTATATCAATCACGTGACGTAATTCACGTCACAAAATTGTGTAGCTGACTTACACAAGAGCCTTGTAATGGAGCCATAATGATAATCTCATAGATCTTGCTCTGCCTCTAATACAGAGGGCTCGGGATAATAGTGCACATCTACAACTGGCATTATGTTGTTATCAACACCATGGTTTACTAATGAACCAAAATAGTACCAAAGAGGAATCATGTATAGAGATTAGAGAGAATTCACATGTATTTCGGATTATAACAAATACTAGAAAGTCAAAGTCAGTATAGACTCCATAGAAAAAACGGAACAATATCGGGAATCCAAATTATTTTAAAATCAGAGGTTGACTTGCATTTCCAGGAAGCTAGGATTTTTGAATAAAATTGTATTTTTCGGTATTTCTGTTAAAATCTGTTCCCCGACATGTCTGTCATAGCCTGATGTGCTAAAAGCTCGCTCAAAACCTATCCGCTGAAATTTATCTGGAATTTCCATCTAAATTTAGCACCGTGAAAACCAGAAATTGATGAAAGCCTTTAAGCTAACTTTTTAGTACACGAAAATGTTGTCTGGAATAAAGAAAAGTACTTTTACTGAGCGAAAATATTTGACCTTTAAGTACCTTTAAGTCTTTTAATTTGAGTGAACTCTCTCCTGTATTAAAATTGCTATTCCATTTAGCAATTTATTTAATTCCAGAAACAAAATCAACCTGTATCCAAGGATTTGAGCTATCAAATTTTGTTTTCCATTTTTATCCATGTCAGATATTTCAGCCTTTTAAGTTACGTATAATATAACTTTTGGTACATGATATCCGGACTTTCTAAAATATTTTACCTGACGTTTTTTCTTTTATGATTTAGTCGCACATTATACAAATTTACAAGCATACCTACCATAG
Source organism: Nomophila noctuella (assembly GCA_958496325.1). NCBI lineage: Eukaryota > Metazoa > Arthropoda > Insecta > Lepidoptera > Crambidae > Nomophila > Nomophila noctuella. The sequence continues at coordinate 5,387,489 of OY292501.1, forward strand.
TGTTATCTATATCTATAAAACTCAAAGGTGACTGACTGACATAGTGATCTATCAACGCACAGCCCAAACCACCGGACGGATCGGGCTGTTTGGTATGCAGGTAGATGTTATGACGTAGGTATCCGCTAAGAAAGGATTTTGATTAATTCAACCCCCAAGGGGGTAAAACAGGGGATGAACGGTAGTATGAAACTTTGTCAATTTTAAACCTATCGGGCTGATATTTTGCATACATAAAGCTACTATGACGTAGGCATTGCCTAAGCAATCATATTCATAAATTCTTACCCCCAAGGGGGTAGAATAGGGGATGAACTTAAGTATGAAACTTTGTAATTTTTTAACTGATCGGGCTGAGACTTTGCATTCATAAAGATAATATGCCGTAGGCATCCCCTTTTAAAGATTATTTGGAAAATCCACCCCTAACGGGAAAAATAGGTGATGAAGAAACCGTAATCCACGCGGACGAAGTCGCGGGCGCCCGCTAGTATGTGTATATGTGTGCATAGCGTTATACTATAGCTTAAACCTTCCTCGACAAATGGACTATCCAACGCAAAAATATTTCTTCAATTCGAACCAGTAGTTCCTGAGATTAGCGCGTTCAAACAAACAAACTCTTCAGCTTTACTATACTAGTATAGATACAAATTTTGAAATTTAGCCTTCATACTTTATTGATCCTGCTGCTAGCCCTACTAACTGAAACGATGTTGTTTGTCTTAAAAATAAGCTGTCGTTAAAAGCCACACGTGTGTTAAGAATGCGTCTTTTGAAAAGATTATAAACGTCCATAAAAACGTCTTAATACCCACCGGACTGTTACAATTTAAGCAAGTACTTATGTTTTCATAGACAAAAAAATACAGATTATGCAATAATATAGCAGCAGCCAGTAATCAGTCCGAAATAATAAGCCACTGCTTTTAAAAATGGAACTACCTCTTTAAGAAAAAAGTGCCAAATACGCCTCACAAACTCACAACATTACGATTTCAGATCCCAAAAAACAAATAATTGAGACGTTAACTAAAAGCCAGACAGGTAAAAGCTACTATGCTAAACAAATAATTAGCACTCACAGTTTATTTCTTTCCTCAGACGTTGCGAAAATGGCATAATAGCAAACAGATTACCCGCCGCATTCACATCTTGGCAGAATCCGATTCCATTTGCTTTGATCATTTTAATGCTCTCAAGGCCTTCATTGCGATTAAAATAGTGTGTTTACTAGTGATGTGCCAGATCGTTTAAAATGTAGATCCGCGGATACGGATCAGATAACAGATCTTTATTTCCCTATGCTAGAGTTACCTCAAAACGATAGTTGATACTTCGCTCGCCGTAACAAGACGCAGGAGATTTTTCGACTTGAGTCTCTCGGGTACCTATTACTTTTGTTTTGTTTATAGTGAAAATGCTCTGAATTGAATTTAAGTTTCATCGTAAACAATTAAAATTACTAAAAAAATCTCCGTTAAAGATTCGCGTGAAAAGAAACGGATACGGATCTTTGGAACATCACTAGTGTTTACTTAAAGTACAGCCGACTCCCATTGTTATGATATACTGACGATTGTTAGGGAACTAAAAATATCCGTGTGATTCACAATTAGAATTGTATCTTTGTATGTTTATATTAATGCAATTTGGATTATTTTACTTGAGGAATTATGATTAAATTAAGGAGGATTTAGAATACTTTAACAGAGATTAAAATTATTAATTTATTTGATGAAGATCCACAGATTATTGTAGTTGCATTATTCAACTATAATGATTATAGTAACGTTCACACTATGTACAATCGTATTAAAGGTAAGTCAGATAACATGTTGTAGTGAACCAGTAAAACTAATAAAAAGCTTAATATAAGTCAGCAATAATATAATAACCTTCAAAGACCGAAATTTATCTCTTTTTTTCTAAAGCAAGTATATAATTTTATTCAATTTTTATATTATTCCTACTTTAGGGGAGGAAATTCACCTAACAAGTGGTATGTTATGGACACTCATTAAATTGAAACTTGATGCCTACGCCACCGTAGGCACTTGAAGGCTTAATTGGTCTTTAAAATTTACTAAATTACTATGTAAGCATAGTGTGTGGTGAAACTAACCTTAACATTAATGAAGAAAATACGAATTCATAAAAATGAATAAATAAGCATTTTAGAATAAATACATTTTAGTCGGTACTACTAACCTCTGGCTTCGCACGGGTGCAACTAAAATTATAATTATTTCTCTACTATATTATAGATGTATTATAAACATACACCTTCTTGAATCTTTCTGTGTAATAAAAAAAACGCATAAAAATCTGTTGCGTATTTTTAAAGATTTAAGCAGACAGCTGCTAATCAATCAATCAACCAACAGCCTATCGCAGTCCACTGCTGGACATAGGCCTCTCCTAGGGCTCTCCACTCAGCCTGATCCTCGGCGACTCTATTAGACAGCTGAAAGCGACTTTATTTTATTAGCGACTTTATTTCATTCTATGTAGCAAAGAGTTCAAAATCTAATAACAAATTACTACTTTATATGAAAAAGACTGGAAATTCTCCACAACCAAACTACTCGAAACTGTTTATCACTATCTGCGGGCACCCGTTTTGACAATTTTGAAACATCCTAAGATAACTGGCATGTGCTTCACGCGATAAACAATCTGAAGTGCCGGGCTGATAACGGCACTATTGGCACGAATTGGAAATCTAATAATGCCAATATTAATAAAAATACAAAAGCGTAATAAATTTAATAATGCCAATATTGATGTGTGTGAAATCTAATAAAGCCAGTTTAATAATTGCCGTCCTATCTTCTACTCGTAAGTTTTTAAGTGCCGACTGAGAATAGTACTGACCTATTTCTTTCCGTGGGTGTCGTGAGAATTGACTAAAGGACATTCCAGGTGATGTGTAGTAGCGATTCCCTGCGTTTTTAGGGTTCCGTAGTCTACTAGGAACCCTTAATGTTTCGTCATGTCTGTCTGTCTGTCTATCCTGGCTCGTTCCCCGCCGTTTCTGCACCGATTGCCACGAAAATTGGTGGAGAGATGTATACTAATAATTCAAGAATTTGTTTTCAAAATCAAGCGGTCGTCCCATCTTATAGGTACGGAACACACATGGGCGTATCCGACACGCTCTTGGCCGCTTTTTATTGTATATCATACATTGTTTAATTATAAAATTTATTCCTGGGTGGAATAAATGTTTGGAATTTATTCCAGGATGTAATGGATAGGTGGATTTATTTTCCCTTATTGGGTTTCTAAATTGATGTCAGGGGAAATAAATACTCGTTCTAACAAGAAAAAGATGTTTCAAACTGACTATATTAGCATACAAAAACAACCGATATTGCCCATATTTATGCAAAAGTTTGGCTGAGTAGGAAAATATTAGGGTAACTTTAAAACATGTATCAGAATATCATTATAGAGCTTGGTAGGAAACTCTTCAGTAGGCTAACCGATAACATATTGTTAAAGAAACTTAGTTCCAGTTTGGAAATCTGGAAGCTGACTTGGTGATTTCACTCCCGTGGCTTGGAGAACACATTAAGTTAAGTTCTATGCCTCACTTTTAAAGGCCTTTAAAATATCTATCTATCTCTCAATTTTCATCAAAAATTAACCTCCATATTCGAAATTAAAATTGCTGCCATACTTGATTTCTTTGTAACTTTTGTATTGAAACGGATATTTGATGGTAGAATATACTATATTCTCTACCATCTGGTCATTTCCAACTATACAAATTAAGTTGTTATTATACACTCATATAACATCAAAGCATTATTATGCAATTTAATATTTTAATAGGATGGAATCAGCTAAGTATCTGCTTCTAATTATTCAAATTATATTGACAACATCTTCTACATATTAGGAGCGCGATGGCAATCGCCGGCCGAGCGGAGTTATCTATACATATCTGTACATGACTATACATATAAACTGAGAATATAAAGACCAGTCATCGGATGGGTGAACGAAAAAAATCATCTTGAGCTCCTCTGTGCTTCGGAAGGCACGTTAAGCAGCCTTTAGTCCTGCGCGTTTTCGTTCGTTTTTTTCTATCTTAAAAATGCTTCAACGTAATCTGGTTGCATTTTTTTAAAAGACAGAGCTATTTTAAGTATAAGTTTATTTATAACATGTTCAACGTGCAATTACAAATAATACAAACTATTTACGCCCAAAAGAGGAAGGGCCGCTAGTTTTTATAACGCAACGATCTTTTATCGACGCTTCAATAACTATCAGGAATTTCAATTATGGCACGAGTATTTTCTCATATACTTAAGTGAATAATCTTTCATCGATCCAACAGCTACTAGAAAAACATAAATCTTGGCAATACGGTTTTTATATTAAGTTATTTATTTAAACGACGTATTAATAAATAGGGGTTCTACGTTGTCTCCATTATGTGTTACAATATCTATTTCTCCTTGTTAAGTTATAGATTAGGCAACAAATCTTTATGAGCCACCTTGAATACGAAAACTTAAATAATTACCTCTTCCAATATATAAAAGACGTAGAGTTTGTTTGTTTGAAGGCGCTAATCTCAGGAACTACTTACGGCTTTTGTGTACGGAAACCGAAATCTACGCGGACGGAGTCGGAGGCGGCCGTTGGTTATAAAATAAATAATAATCAAATAATTAGTGTGTCTTTGTCTTTTTGTCTCGAGTCAAGTAAGAAAGATTTTCCATTCCCCTAACTATGCTATTGGGAGTAATACAATTCGCGCTAGCTAATTTACATTAGAATACACACCACCACTGTTGCGGTGAAGACAAATACAAATTTATCTTAATTCAAAGCAGTAAGGATCAAAGTTGTATGCATACGCTAATGAAGTAAACTACTCTTATGAGTATACCCGAGGGTATAACCGTATTCGTAAGTCGAGCGATATTTAAATGTAGCTCAAAGTTAAATATTGAAGAACATGTTTGACCTTTCGAACCTTACTAAAATTATCAAGTTGATTTAATTAAAATCACTATATTAGAGGAACACTGATTTATTACTTTGCGAAGCGGGGGCGGATCGCTGGTAGAATATGAATAATGTTTTCATCCACATATTATATAAAAGTATGTTACTTCACACAAAACCTCAAACGACAGCGATGTGGTTTGAATCCTGCCTGAGGCCAGAGGACTTTTTCCTTGTTTTTAATTAAATAATAATAGGTAAAATGCTTAAAAATAAATATACAAAAAGTTACAGCAGTTGGAGCTTTATAGGAGGACTTACGATTAAGCCCTACGGTTTTTGGCTTCGATACTTTTTATATCACAATCCCACGAACTAACTATAACTTCAACACCTGTACATTCGAGATGCTGATACCGTGACATCAAAGACACTAGCAAGTGTATCGTCTTTTACTATAAATCCAATTCCCAAGCGGTTTCGTATACTCGAACATTATTATTACATTTATAATCCAACCCTGTTAGTTATTAGCGTACGTTTGGCTTTTAGTTCGACAGTAGCTATTCGATATTGACGTAAATGTATGCATTTTGATTTGCATTTACGTAGCCTGCACTTCGATGATGAAATAGATCTGTTTTTGAATCGTAAACTAAATTGTACATAAATTTGTTCAATAATAATACTACTTCGCAACACAGCTCTGTAACCTAGTGGTAAAAGCGCCGTTTTATATGCGTGAGCCCGGCGGTTCAAACCGTACCTGCACAATTCTGAATTTTCAAAAATCTATATGCGTAATTTCATACCAGCTCTACGGGAAAGTAAAAACATCGTGAGGAAACCTACACTCTACGAGTAATTGTGTAAAATGGTAACGGCAAATCTGTTCATCTTACTTCCTACTACTATTATAAAGGCGAAAGTTTGTATGTATGGATGTATGGATGTTTGTTACTCTTTCACGTAAAAACTACTGAATGGATTTGAATGAAACTTTACCACAATATAGCTTATACTTCAGAATAACACATAGGATATTGGAAATCGAAATCCACGCGGACGGAGTCGCGGGCGGCCGCTAGTAAAAAATAGTTATAAGTTTTATTTTTTTATGTTATAGGAAGACATCACTAACCGCACATGGGAAGCATATACATTGCCTGCCTATAAGACCTCATACCATGCCCTACTGAACTCTGGCGACCTTACACCCCAGCAGGAATATAGCTCAACAGTTACGAAGTGCTATTAAACTTTGGCCCTCTGTAAGGTGGAGTTACTTCCCCAGCCGAGCAGCTAATTCAAGTGGAACCACTATATTATGTGTACACCACTAATTACAATACGCTTTCTTTCAGTTACTTATCTGATCACCATTATAAACATACTAGCGGCCGCCCACGACTCCGTCCGCGTGGATTTTGATTTCCAATATCCTATGTGTTATTCTGATTTATAAGCTATATTGTGGTAAAGTTTCATTCAAATCCATTCAGTAGTTTTTACGTGAAAGAGTAACAAACATCCATACATCCATTCAAACAAACTTTCGCCTTTATAATAGTAGTAGGACGCATGTACGTATATAAACATTATTCCCATACATTATACAGATACCTGAAACCTTTTTACTTTCTCTAAATGTAAACATAAGTACTTAAGCAGCTTACTCTTGGGGTCAGATCCATATGACGTTACCGGGCATACATATGTGTATATGTGCTTAAATTTCTTCAAAGTAGATTGCCATGTTCAATAAAAATGTACAAGTAAAAGCTTCTCCTACTAATAAGGTTTCACAATTGTCTTTGTTTTCTTCATGAATTAACAATGAAATATAATGGTATATTATTTAAGAGAGTCAAAATCCAATTCTAAACAGAATTTTACTTTAACGTGTTTTGTTAAGAACGCAAAGTAATACCTACTCGTAGTCCTGATCTTTATCGGGTCGTGTTGGATTGTTGCCACACTTAGGGAAAAATATTATTCAATTAGAAAAAGCATAAAATAAAATAACAGGTGTTAGACTGAAACTGACGAGCCTGTTGATCAATTGGTCAGAGCCCCTGGATACAAAACCAAGAGTTAGTTCGCTGGTTCGAATCCCGCTAAGGGCAAATGTTTGTGTGATAAAAATCGGCAGTTGTACTCGAGTAATGAATTTTTATGACATTATTAAAGTATGTCTATCCGTTCCCTAGCTTCTTTAGTACAAGCTTCGAGCTTACTTTGGGGCTAGACAATTGGTGGGTTAGTCAAAAGATTTTAATTTTTAATTGAAATCTGAATAAAACTAAATGTCCTATAAATATCACAGTTAAGGACTCCTTTATCATCAATTGACTGTAATCTGTTTAAATAAATCACTTGATCGATACAAAAATAGAATTCCTACTAGTAAGTACACTAGTACTTGAAATGAAATTATCACAGGCATAATTGAAATGATTACCATTTAAGTATAAAAGATAAAAAGTGATTTGTAATTCTAATGTAGATGATTAAATGGACCTCACACGGTGAAGAAGCTTTTTGTAATAGGTAAGTTCTCCAGAGCTGATTCTGAGAGAGCCGGTAGCTATTTTTGTATAACTAGCTACCCGCCTCAGCTTTACACAGATGCAATGCTACAATGGTACTTACGTGAACTAAAGAAGATGCTTTATTTACTTTTATCTATTTATACATATAAACCTTCCCCTTGAATAACTCTTATCTGGTATAAAAAAAAACGGACAGGAAAATCAGTTGCGTAATTTAAAAGACTTAAGCATACATAAAGACAGACAGTAAGCGACTTGTTTGTATATTAAGTAGTGATTAAAATAAATAATAATAATAAATATTTCATAACATCACATTTATGTACATTGACGTGTTAAGTAACTTAAGCACTTGTGTAACAGATATCAGATCCAACAGTAATTTGACAAATTTACATATGACACACAGACCAGCACAAACAGACATGTTAATGCACACAAATATTTGTCCTGTGCGGGTACTTGGTCTAATAGTCAACATTCTTGACCATTACACCAAACGGGTTGACAATTTATTATACATAACAATTTATCACTAACACTCCATTTACCTAGCTCTAAAAATAATGTAGAATATATCGCACAAACGATACGTTTTAACAAAAACATTTCAACGGTACCTTAATTTAAAACATACTCCACATAACAGTTGTTTACCGAACAAACAAGGGACTTTGTTTTACACGCTAGCTCGGAAAAAAGGTTGTTGAGGGAGAATAAATAAAGTTACAAGATGTGGCGCATAAAATGTAAATCAACGCTCGAAGAAAGAATTGATAAACCAAGCTGTACTTTGAAAGAAAGTGTCTTTAATGTACTGTTTATACGTACACTTACTCTTTCATTTTATTTTCATAAGAATGTAAAAATGACTTTATTTTTAGTAAGTACGTTTGTTTATCGGTACGTTTACCAGATACATGTATTGGAATATTATATTGAAATGAAAGAATATTATTAAATCACTATTCTATTCTGAACTAATTCATTTTCCACAATCTACACACACGAGAAACAGAGTACAAATAATAAAACCTAAATTAAAATGACAAAGGGAAGAAGCCCAGAAGCACACAGCTCTGATTTTCAGCTCCTAAATCAAATCTTTATTATTAATTTTATTCCATCCGTACATATTTCTATATGTACGACTATATGAATTGGTCTATATTCTGTGAAAATAATTGTTGTCTATTGCTTCTTTACTTGTTACCACGAAAGTGACGAAATAAAATAGCATTATATTCCCTTTCAATATTTAGCTGGGTTCGAAAAAGCTGCTAGAAATACATAATTGCTTTTCCGTACCAGGTATTTTGTATGTTGTCTATATATACTAGGATTAGAGTAAAACTTTTGCAGGCAGATTTTTTAATAACTAAATTATGAAAAGTGGCGACACCGTTCCATCTTGCAATATGGCGCCTTGAATATGAATATTTTATTCACTTGTAAAATTAATAATCTTCTTTTGGTGCTTGACGCTCCAACGTGCTATTATTATAATTGTGATACTTATATTTTAATTTTTAATAGCTTGTAGTCTTGAATAACAAGCACTACCCCATATTTTCCTATCAGTGTTAAAGAAGCAACTACTGGACGTTTCGGTGGAATGGAATGAATGGGCTTTGCCCAGAGTGTTTGTCGTTCACCATACTTCGATCGCGAAACTGCTTGCCCGGTGTGCATACTATAGCAATCCTCAAAGAAGGGGATATTTGAAAACATTAAATTCAGGTATTATGAATATCATTTATTATCACAAGCCTGTTGTTTTAAACAAGTTAACATAGTGTACTCAGGATAAACACCTTTAATCTGCCAGACACAACTTGTTATCCTAAATCTCCATTTATATCCTACACAATTTGTAAAGTACTCTCCTCTAGAGCTTACAGGATAAGTCCACTAATAAATATCATCTCGTTCTAAAATTGCTTCGAAATTAAGCCATTTACAGTAATTTATTGCACTGCATTAAAGTTATTCATCATCTTGACGGAAATTCTGGAAGATACGGAAATAAATTGTTGTTGAAGGGTCTACGTAAGTGGTCAACTTTTTTAATGATGGTGCTTTTCTTTTAAAAAACACGTCATTAAAGTAAAAAGGAAGAAGTTTTCCTAGTGAGATACTCTGTATTTTATTTCGTTACTAACTCCAGAGAGAGTTAAGTGCATGTTTAGTAGAAATAACGTGATTATTTTTCACAAATATAAAATAGAAATAATAAATGAACACTATAAAAGTATAAATAAAATGGTTTTACGTTAATACGTTTACGATCAGTTTGTTTCATTTAATGAGTAGTAGTTTAATAAGTAAATCGTAAAAATATTTTGGTGCAAGCATTTTAAATCCCTTTCATTAAATGTAATGGGTTATTGTAGATAAAGTAAAACACTGTTAATGTCTAAGGCCAGAGGGTTCTATGTCCAACATAAACATGATTAAATTATTAAAACATATTTTAATAAAGAATTCCCCTCAGCACGGTTCTCATCTCGGAGATATTTTCTACTATGAATTTGGAGCTGTGAAGTCTTTGACATCTATAATGCTCTAGCGCAAATTGGATTTCTACTATGTCAAACTTTACGATCCCTGTTTTAACTATTCCTTGTTATTGTTACTCGGTGCTCGCTTTAACCCGTCTTTGTGTGAACAGAAGATGTTTAAAATTCTATAGATGTCATCTAAGGACATTTTTGACGACGTTGTTAAAATATTACGTCGGTTCGTTAACAGAACTTCACCATTGGGTTTTAGTGGATACCTTCCTTCTGTCCCATGGCAAAGGGTATGCAAAAAGGCATATCCCAATGTTGCCAAAAATTTGGAAATAAAAGGAATAAAGACGGAGTTTTTTTTAAAGAGAGGCAAACGAACTAGCGGGTCACCTAATGGAAAGTAGTCACCGATGTCCATGGACATAAACAATCGCACAAGGGTCGCAGATGCCTTGCCTGCCTCTAACACTCCAATCCCTACCTAACAGAGCTCTGGCGCCCTTACTCAAAAGCAAAAACATAGCACAACAGTTAGGAAGTGCTACTTCACTATCACTATGGTCTTCTGTAAAGTGGAGGTGGCTCCCCATACGAGCGGCTCATTCGAGCGAAGTTCCACAAAGCTACCTCTATAATTAATTATTATTATTATATAAGGTGTAACAAATTATACTGCAAATATTTTAAGGGAGAATCGTTTAGAGGAATGTAATAAATTTTTCTAGTAATATTTTTGACGAGCCGTTTGGTGCAATGGTCGAGAAGTCGGCTATTACACCAAAGGTCGCGGGTTCGATCCCCGCACGGTACAAACATTTGTGTGCATGAACATGTCTGTTTGTATCGGTCTGGGTGTTTCTATGTATAATATGTATGTATTTACAAAAAAAAAAGTATATAAGTAATGTTTATCCGTTGTCTGGCATCCATAGTACAAGCTAATGCTTAGTTTGGGGCTAGATGGCGCTGTGTGAATAATGTCCAGAGATATTTATTATTATTTATTATTATTTTTTTAATACGCTAATTTCCGAGAAAATTAACAAAATAAATTGAGTGAATAATTGGGAAAAGTACAAAATTTGTCATAATTATGCATGGCAGCTGGTCGTGTCTTATCAGTGGATTACAATTACTACATTTTCCTGCCCCAAAAGCAAAGTGGTGGAGAGGGGGCGAAGCTTACAGGACGAAAAGAGCAAATTGGCCAATGCAGAAAATGGATAATTTGGTAGGCATTCATTTTAACTTTTTAATATATGATATTGATTACATTGCCACTAAAGAATTCGCCCTTAAAATATTTGCAGCATATTTTGTTACACCCAATATATTAGGAACTAGCGGCCGCCCGCGACTCCGTCCGCGTGGATTTCTTTTTTTCGAAATAAAAAGTAGCCTATGTTCTGTTTCAGGGTCTAAAGATTGTCTGTACCAAATTTCATCAAAATCGGTTGCGAGGTTTAAGCGGGAAAGCGTAACAGACAGACAGACAGACAGAGTTACTTTCGCATTTATAATATTAGTTGGGATTATACAATAAATGTGTTCATTCAAAACACAAAATAATGCGTGTGGTCTAGTCACTTCTGGTAATAGTCTGCCTCTCCTTAGGAATTATACGATGTTCTATTTCACTAATCTTTCAAGAGGTCTTCTGTAAGGTGGAAGTACTTCCCCAGGACTCATTCGAGTGGAAATTCCACCAAGCTCTTCCTCTCCTAAACAATGAAATTCAGCTCAAAATTGTGCTTAATAACAATAACTTAAAATACTTAGTGAGCAATAAAATACTTATAACGGCTGCATTAGACAAGCCAAGGATAATGGTCGAAAGGTTTAGTATTATGGCAGCCCTAACACTTTGCTACAAAGGGGAAGTAAGTATGTTAAAATAAAACCGTAATAAAGAGGAAAGGTGCCCCTTTAAATTCACACGAACTGTACCTACGTATGTCTTGTACACTTTGTCCAATCTATTCATATACCTACATTGATACAAGGTTTTTACATATTACCGATTCATCGTGGTCCACAATTTCAAAAACTTGTTGAAGTGTCGGTATGCAAATGTTTTATGACATTTGTACATCCAAGTGAACATTGTGGAATAATCCTAGATGACACATCTGCCTATGTTTTTATTTTCACAGAATATTCGTAAACGAGGACTTGATTGTCGAGAAAAATTAGGATGTTTTTGTTCAGAGTTTGAACCGCCTAAAACGCAATTTGTGGCAATACACAATCAATGGCATGACTTCTGTGTCATTTGCAATGAATTTATGGCTTATCAAATGTATGATTATTATATTCTTATCTATTATAGTTCAAACTTCTTTCCCTTAATTAAATCTTAAACCGTGAATTGGACTCATTTCTCTACATCAGAACCAGTTACTCAAACGACCATTGGAGCCAATGTACATGAAACAAGGATTAATCTAATTCCACAAATAAATGCTAGGGTTGTCAACCCATTTCAATGTAACAATACAATACATCAGATGTTTTGCGTTAAGCCTCAAAGGCTTCAGATATTATTTAGATATCGTATAATACGTTCATTGTGTGCGAGATTCGATGGATAAGACTTATTGAGAACAGAATGTGAAAGGAATATAAAGAATTACCTAATTTTGAAAATTAAGTTAAGTTAAGTTAAGTTAATTTTGAAAATGATTTTTTATTATCGTAGCGGCTTAATGTTTCCTATGGCGAGCAACATTCACACAACTTGGAATAGTGTAGTTTAAGCTCATTTCCAAGCACCTTCGCACAATACACAGGCTTAAGCTTCTTATTTGGGATTTTATTAATTAGTGCAGGATCATCATCATCATCTTGACGTCTATTCCGGTTGCACCCTCGGCCATTGCCTTGGAGCCCAGGGTACGACTATAATCCTGACTTGACAAGCCTGGATATTACAATAGATTGACTGTCGTCTGACCTCCGCAACCCTCAAAAGGGAAACCTGACAATTTGGATTATAGAGCGTTAAATTACGTGCCTTCCGAAGCACGGATTCATCATTATTATTGGACAGTCAGTTGATTCAAGCCTTCAAACTACTAACAACACTAGGAAAATCAGCATAAGACTAGAGTGAACAGGTATCTACTAGGTAAGCGTGCTCCATCTTTGGCCTCATCTACACTTTCCATCAAGTGTGATCGAGGTCAAAATATGCAAGCATATCTTAAATAAAAAAAAAGCACAAAGTGGTGTTTCTCGCGGGATATGGACTTACAACCTCCGAAGTTTGAGCTCAAAGAACCAAGGGGGCAGTTGAACAATTACAACAGGATAATCTACACTCATTATGTATGCATTAAAATATGCAATTATCTAATTTAAAACGTGGTTTGCAAAGTGTTTAACATAAAAGCTGTTGGGATTCCTGCGGCTTATCTTGCTTGGAAGCTATTTAAGTTCTCCTATCGAGCAATCTTGCGTTTGTGGTTTGCAGTTAATCGTATTAAGCCATGGAGAACATATTGTGTGGATTTTGTAAAGTGAAATAGTGGCATTTAATAAAGTATCTGACTGCTATCTTACTACATATATTCCACTATTGGGCATGCGTCTTCCTCGCCTAAATCTTGTCGAAGCCATCGTAAAATTGTTATGCAATGAATTATTTGATAGCAATCCGCAACTATGACATTGGAATCAACATAATAATTTGTACAAAACATTGTTTACTAAAATGATTTATTTTCCATCAAAAAACACATAGCTCAAGAACCTACACAGTATCCAGAAGAAAAACAACTACATTCGGATATTTTATTTCAATATCGCGAAACTCACCCAAGTTCAAATACTTACTCGTTACATTTATTTGACGTAAATTGACCCTCTAGGGAAACCTATTGTCCGGAATAAAATTTATATTTCCCTTCAGACATTTCAATAATCTATGAACAAATTATCATGTCAATCCATAAAGGGTCCGTCGGATAGACAAGGGAAATATACCCTTTTCCTCTTTAGATGAGCAAAAAGTTGCGCAATATAACAAAAGTATATTATATACCCTAGAAGTTATCCCAGTTTTGTAATATTAAAATACTTATAAGTATGTAACGTGGCATTGGACGGAAGATTACGATGAAATCATTTCTTTAATATTGTTTGTTACATCGGATCCATTCTTATATGTTTTTGTAATAAAATTTTCATAGTGTTTTCATTATGTCATGGAAAATACTAAAAAATATCTCGTCAACTAGTTTCATCATCATCATGTTCGACTTGTGTTATTTTAAATAATAGTAATATGTACATACAAATTCCAGACCACATTACCAATCAAATTAAACTATAAAGCCGGTTCAAATCATTGGTTGGATGAGTCTAGTTTGATGAACCATGGGCTAATTGCTTCACGTTACAAAGCTAATAGTGCTATTGATCTGTTGATTTTGTGCGTGTTCACAAATAGTTCACTGATGAGGTGAGGGAAAACGGTTAAGTCAAATAACTCAACCATTCAGATGGCATTGCATTTATTTTTGCCACAATACAATAGCTAGCTCTAAGCCAGAGTCCATTTGCAGTATTTCTATACTTTACTAGCGGCCCGGTACGTGCTTCGCTACGGTAAATGAAGAACCACTCGACCGATTTTGTGCAAACTTCGCATGAAACATTTACTAAATGGTAAGAACAATCCCTTAACATGTGGTTTGGATAGGTAAGTCTGTACTCTAGATATGTAGAGACAAAAGAAAATGAAATTTATTTTAATAAATTAAGATTATGCATGTTAGAGGTATACACAAATACCTTCTTATGGAATTACTCTCTTCTATCTCATGAAAAACCGCATTAAAATCGGTTTCATCGGAAGTGACTTTGTTTAATACTATTACAGAGTAAAACGAAACCATGGGGAAATGTGGGAAATTACCTATACATATTTTGATTTCCGTTGCCTGCGCTGCGTAAACGGTTCAAGCAATTAAAAAAATATGTAGACACTAGCGGCCGCCCGCGACTCCGTCCGCGTAGATTTCGATTTTCAATATCCTATGTGTTATTCTGATGTATAAGCTATATTGTGGTCAAGTTTCATTCAAATCCATTCAGTAGTTTTTACGTGAAAGAGTAACAAACATCCATACATCCATCCTACTACTATTATAAAGGCGAAAGTTTGTAAACATCCATACATCCATACATCCATACATCCACACATACAAACTTTCGCCTTTATAATAGTAGTAGGATACATGGTACTTACTAACCCGAAGAAATTGCTATACCTATCATATTTTTTATGTTCAATACCATAGCAAGAAGGTCGCCTACTGGTAAGTGATGACCTCCGTCCTAACATAATATAAACATCATTTCGCACCATAAGGGTCGTCAATTTCCCGCCTTTAAACCCTGTACCCTCTTGAATCGAACTCTGGAGATTAAAATGCACAACTGTTATGAAGTACTACTTTACAATATGGCATTTTTATAGTGGAGGTACTTCTCGAGGCGAGTGACAGATGTTGAATTTTCAGTAAAATCTTCCTCTTTTGTATAAAGATCTATCAACACTAAACACTAATATTATAAAGAGGAAAGATTTGTATTTTTTGTATGTAACGAATAAACTCAAAAACTACTGGACCGATTTGGATAATTCTTTCACTGTTGTATAGCTACACTACCCCCGGTGAACATAGGGTACCTACTTTTGATCGCGGAAATGTGGGGGAAGGAGGGGATATTTGATAAAAGAAATTATGAGCGGGTGAAACCGCGACGGAAGGCTAGTAATATGTATTATAAACAGGAAAGATTTGTATTTTTGTATGTTACGAATAAACTCAAAAACTTCTCAACCGATTTGAATAATTCTTCCTCTGTTGGATAGCTACACTATCCCCGGTGAACATAGGGTACTTTTGATCGCGGAAATGTGGGGGAAAGGGGAGATATTTGAAAAAAGATACCGCGAGCGGAAGTCTGGTGTAATTATAAAAGCAGGCTTACTTTATAACATTTGCGTCAGTTTAAAAAACTTATGTAATATTTTATGTAACCCCTAATATCTTGTATGAAATAGCAGACGAAATGTAGATTATGTGCTTTGCGAAGCGTAAAATACACAAACTAATTTCCTGCTATATATTATCATCATGTTAGAGCTTCCACGAATTATATATCACAGCGGGTAATAATTAATACATTAGCTTTGATTTTAAGCTTAATGAACTAATGACTAAAATAGGTTCTAACATATATGTAGATACAAGCGGGCGCCCGCGACTCCGTCCGCGTGGTTTTCGGTTTCCACATACATAAGTTTGTACTATAGCCTAAAGCCTTATAAGCTATATAGCCTCTTTGTGTTATTCTGATGTATAAGCTATATTGTGGTAAAGTTTCATTCAAATCCATTCAGTAGTTTTTACGTGAAAGAGTAACAAACATCCATACATCCATACTTACAAACTTTCGCCTTTATAATTGTAGTAGGATAAATTAAATAAGTTGATTTTAACTATAACATGCACATGCAGATGTATAGCCTTTTAACGGGCCTCAGTGATTTCCAAACACGACCGTGTTATCCTAACCTAAATTGTGTAGCCAAGGAAGTATATCATGGAAATAATGAAGAGAACAATCTCAGTGGCATGTCAGAACATTTTCCGTCATTAGTGAAAACAAGGTACAGTTAAGACGTTGCTGTAATAAAGAATATGATTAGGCATTTTCATACATTTGAAATTCAGTTAGGTAAAACGCGGACTAGTAAAAAAAGTAAAGTCTCCGCATAGCGGTACTAAGATGTGAATCCATATTTTTTGACGTTTTGTAACGTTTTTTTAAAAATGCTTTACCACCGAACTTCGGCCGCGTTTTTTAGCCTTGATGTGTTTCTATACTTAAGATGGACCATTGTGAATGCAACGGGCTCATGATGATGATGATGATGATGGGGTTTTAAAGGTATGCAAAGGATGCGTCGCAACTACAACCACATTAAGTAGTAATGGAAGAAAATAAGCGCCTGTGATCACCAAACATACAATATATTATGTACAATAAATAACAGATTTGCGTCTGAACATCAGCCTTTGTCACGCTTTGTACGTAAAGCTTAATGGCGTGGATAGCCATTTACTTCCTCCGATCTACTTACTGTTCATTGATTAATAACCGAAGCACCTAAAGTAAAAAACGAAGTAAATACCTGTACCTGTTGGCGGTTGACTTATTCCTATAATTTTCCGAGTATAGGCCATCACTATAAAATTGTAATGTTCAAAGAAATTAAAAAGAAATAGACATTTATAAAAAGTACATTTATATATTAACCGGCGAAAGAAGATAACAAATAAATATATTTTTTGCAAATATCGAAACTTAATATTAGTTTTATTACTTAATTGCTCTAGGAAACGATTTTACTTCAATATTGTAATCTAAATATTCAAAACGGTATTTCATTGAAACAATTTATATTTTCACCACTTATTATATTATGTAGCTGTTAAGGTAGCCTGATGGATTACTAAAAAGCTTTCTGAACGTAAAAACACGTGTTGAACTCAACTAAAATAAATTACCAGCCAATTAATGTCTATCCGTAACAAAGTAGGTATTACCTAATTAAAATCGAATTTATAATAATGGTTTTTGACTTTATCACTGGCTAACTGCCATGGTAAATTATTGGCCATTTGACCAAAAGTTAATTAAGTTCACATATCACACACACACACGTGAGATAAAATACAATTACAATGTACAATACAATTACCAATACATTGACATTGTAAACAAATAGTTGGGTTATAATTAACTAACTAAAAAACTGATTGAATTGCGTTTAAGTACAACTACAAGTGCCCAAGAATGACTGCCGAGAAAAGAGGGGTAATATTTAGAAAATGTAGTTTGTATTAAACCGTTGTTCAATCCAACGGTTTTTTCTCTTGGTTCAATCTCATAAAATCATTATATTTATATCGTTTAAGAAGTACTAGCGGCCGCCCGCGACTCCGTCCGTGTGGATTTCGATTTCCAATATCCTATGTGTTATTCTGATGTATAAGCTATATTGTGGTAAAGTTTCATTAAAATCCATTCAGTAGTTTTTACGTGAAAGAGTAACAAACATCCATACATCCATAAACCCATACGTACAAACTTTCGCCTTTATAATAGTAGTAGGATTACGTACGTTTAACCATACTTATAACAAAATGACGTAGCAATATAATATGTAGGTAAAGCCCCTTACTTGTACGTACTTGAAATAGCGCACATTTACGTAACATAAGGCGCCTTCAATTGCACTATTGAATAGAAAAGCAATTATCAAGAGGTAGAACGTATACGTTTTCCACTCGTAAATTACAATAAGTACTTTTAATGCCGAATACCGAAAAAAAGATGGGAGGATTGCGTGAAGTATGATATGGACGTGAAAGGAGAGCAGAGCTTACGGCTGACAGGAGTGAGTGGAAGCAAAATACATATTGCGCCGACCCCGCCTAGTGTGGCATAATGGCAGGATGATGATGATGATGATGATAATGATTATGATGAATATAAATCTAAACGAATTCATTATAATATAATAAAGCTGAAAAGTTTGATTGATTGTTTAAACGCGCTAATCTCGTGAACACTAGTTCGAATTGAAAAAATATTTTTGCGTTGGAAAGTCCACTAATCAAGGAAGGTTTTAAGCTATATAACACAATGTGTCATTCTAGAAGAGCGGTTCATTCGAGTGGAAGTTAAACTAGCTCCACCTCTCTACCGCGGTGAATGCTGTGGGCACCAAGCCTAAAGCCACTTCTTCAATTCCCTCGACTCACTAAGGCACCGGAGGGACACTGTCAAGTTTTTAGCAAGTAGTTGGGTCTCCTTCCGAGGCCCGGAGAAACAAGACGCATCCCGATGTTTAACGTCGCTAAATTCACACTGAAATTGACAATTAATTATTCTAAAGTAGCAATTTTGCAACGATGGTTTTGTTTGCTTTAATTGAATGTAGGTTATTGTGTTGAAGACAAAACGCACTTGAGGGTCGTTCTTTGTCCTTGACTAACAAATTACGTAAATGCCTATAAATCACTTATTTTATTTGTTCAATATCAATTGTTGTAAAGCTGTAGTTAAATTTGTATCGATGTTGAAGACTTGCAATTACAAATGACATTTCCAAAGTACAAAATAGGGCCTATTTTCTGGTCTAGGTTCTGATGTAAAAAAAGCCTTATTTGTGTCGCAGAGAAACCAGTGTTTTAACTAAATCCTTTTATAGGAACAAAAAGGAATCAACATAACAATCTTTAAAAATTGGTCTTCCATTTGGGTATCACTTTTCGTGACTCTTTTAAAATACCATAATTTCATGATACGAGTGACTCTAGGGATTTTAATCGACATGTATCGAGATTACGAGAAATCTCTGGTATCCTCATTTCCCTGTATAAAATACAGAAATGTTTCCGATGGCATTTATCGGAATAATAACGTGTCCAAAACAAAATTGTAACAAAATGCCCGCGTCAACGGCAGATATTACGTTTATTTACCTGTGGGGCCAGAAACTAAAATAGATTGTACACCAGTAGCTTTGTTTAGTTTAAGTAGTAGCTTCTTTGGGGAGGGTATGGAATTTTAAAGGCAGGCAACGCATCTGCGACCCCTATGCGGTTGTTGATGTCCATGGGCAACGGTGATCACTTACCATTAGGTGACCCGCTTGATCGTTTGTCTCCCTAGCATATTTTTAGGGTTCCGTAGCCAAAATGGCAAAAAAACGGAACCCTTATAGATTCGTCATGTCTGTCTGTCTGTCTGTCTGTCTGTCCGCCAGTCTGTCACAGCCAATTTTCTCCGAAACTATAAGTACTATACTGTTGAAACTTAGTGAGTGGATGTAATCTGTGAACCGCAACAAGGTTTTCACACGAAAATAGAAAAAAAATGAAAATAGTGGGGGGTCCCCATAGTCAGAACTGAAACTGAAAATATTTTTTTTCATTGAACATATACGTGTGGGGTATCTATGGATAGGTCTTTAAAAATTATATTAAGGGTTCTAATATCACTTTTTTCTCAAGTGAATACTTTGCGTGACAGACCCTCCCAAAGTCGAAAAAAGTGTGTACCCCCCCTCTAACTTCTAAAATAAGAGGATGATAAAACTGAAATAATTATATAATGTACATAACCATAAAAACTACCAACGAAAATTGGTTCGAACGAAATCTATTCAGTAGTTTTTTTAATACGTCAAAAATAGAATTTGTACGGAACCCTCAGTGCGGGAGTCCGACTCGCACTTGGCCAATTTTTTAAAAGTACTAGTTAAAACAATGAGAGCTGCAATTAACAAGAACAATGTTCTCGTAGCCGAGTTTTTGGCCCAGTTAAATGTACCTTTTTACGCATGAGTACGTTTTTATAAACCACAAATGATTGCTGCTTAGCCTGCAGTTGTTTAAAGGTTTCGGGAGAAATCACACTCGTTACCCACTAAATCAATGTATGTGATGTTGTGAAAACTTTGTATTTTTTAATTAATACAAGAATATTATTTATCTCAAGATTTCCAACAATACTCGTTAGAATTTAATTTTGTAAGTAACTACTATGTGTATGCGAATGTTTACTACGATTTCGAGGTTCAAATGAATAATCATATTATAAGTATTATACGCATTCGAGAACATGTAAACTCTGAAACGATGAAAAGTTTAGTGTACTCGTAAAATTAACTCAAATTACGATCCAAAACGTTAGAAACTTTAGTACGCTTGTAAAATTAACTGAAATTTTCATCACAAAGTTTGACAGCTGTTTAGTTCTCACAAGCTCTGCTTAGTTTGGAGTGACGAGTAGTATAGAAACACACTAAACGGAAAAAACATTTGTATACAATATGACGCGGCGTAGTTTCGGCACAGTGGGTCATCCTCCATTTCAAATTCTTTGGGGGCGTAAACCCGCCGAACTTCTGTCGCGTTTTTTCAACCTAGTGTGTGTCTTTAATTACGAGTAGATGACGACGTGTAAATAACATGTAAAGTATAGTTTTGCTTTGATTTATAAAAGGATATTAATTTACTGTAATGAATACATAACTTACTAACTTTATTGGAGTTTTTCCGTTCGGAAAACTGTTACCTATCATATCAACCTTAATTAGTTTTATTAGATTGATGAAATGTGTACGATAATACTAATTTGTGTCCGATAAAAAACAATCACTTATGCTATTTATAATTATACTTACAGTACTTTTATTATCCGATTAAATTATTATCTTGCATGCTGACGCATAATAAAAACCGATGACGTAGCAAAATTTTAGATATATGATTATGCAGGTGCCTCTGATATAAATACTAAGCAGGCTATTTTTTTATTTTGAACTAGCAGCCGCCTGCGACTCCGTCCGCATGGATGCGCACAAGCGGACGGAGTATACATCTATACTAATCTATCTATACTAAAATAATAATGCTGAAGAGTTTGTTTGTTTGTTTATTTGAACGCGCTTATCTCAGGAAGTACTGATCCGAATTGGAAAATTATTTTTGCGTTGGATAGTTCATTAGTCGACGAAGGTTTTAAGCTATCATATCATACAAACCGAATTTCACGCAGACGGGGTAGCGGGCGGCCGCTAGTGAGAGAATACGGGAGAATAATCTACAAAAATAATGGGTGCACCACATTTTTTTTATGTGATGTATAACTCTGCCTTGCAGATACTTGCTAGATAATGCAAAGCTTCAGTTTTGGGGTACCTACAGTTAAAACGATTTTAAGAAGTAAACCAAAAGTAAGCTCGTTTCCAGTGATGATAATAACGAAAGTTTCAATGATATCTTTAAAATTGACCCAGTATTGATTACGGTAAATTGAGATGAAAAACAAATTTCCACTTAAAACCGGATAAAAAAATAATAAAAGCTCAAGTTCCTGTAAAAATATAATTAAACGAATATCGAATTGGGCGTGAAATTTTCTTTTCCAATTATTTACTGATATTTGATATAACACGATCTAGTTTATAAATATAAAACGTAGTAGGTAGACTGTATAATACATTGAAGTTTATATTTTTCATTTTTGCATTACCTAATAAAAATCAAATTAGAATAATAACCTGAGCTTAAAGAACTTAAAAAACTTATGAACAAATTAAAACAAGAACAAAGTTTGTCAAGCAATGGAGCGAAAATATTTTCTTCAACGAATTCTTTGTCGAAATCGATTAATCACTTCCCAATCAACACTCCCATCAATTTACTGAAAAGTCGTAGCAACTTTAATATTGCAGAATTACTGATCAACTTACTTTGTCTTGTTATAGGTAATGTAGGTAGTATAATAATGAGCAAGTTTGAGGTAAAAACAATAGCACTATTTGACTACAAATAAAGTATTTACCTTTCATTTACTTTAACGTAGGTTTTTAGAAACAAATAGTGTAAAAGGTTCTAGAATACATTAAAACCCTAGATAACATGTCAGGTTTCTCAAAGACGACAAAAGCCTACACAACATTTCAAGTTCCTCAAAACTTTAACTACGAACAAATCTCGGGAACTTACCTTCCCATAACTAGATCCACAATCCACACAGTCAAATCACAAATTCATAAACACCAAAATTCAACACTCCACACAAGTTTATTTTGCGCGGGAGATGTATAGTACGAATTTACTATGTATACGAAACCACGCGAAAAGAACGACTTTCGTACGCGTGCGACTTTCCGTCGACGAGTGACGACCGTCCCGTCTCGCGAATTGGTTGATACTACGAAACGTTACAAGCGATACCGATATCAAATGTTGTGTTTTGTTCCACGGATAACGGGTAGACTTTTGTTTTTTTTTCTTAATCTGATTTGATAAGACGATAATGTTGTTGCCAGTTCAGATTGAAGATTTATTATGCAATGGCGACGGTGCGTAATTATCATAGATTATTGTTTTTATGTGATTGCACAATTTTTGTATAATAGTCATAAGGAGATTTTTATATTTAATAATGAGTGTTATAAAATTGATTTACGTTGTTTAATTTTACTGTTTCTGAACCAAATTGTGATTAAATTAAAAAAAAAACCGACACACGTTTCGCTCACTTTTTGTAGCTTTGCTTAAAAAATTACTTTGATGCCAAGAGTCAACTATCACATCAAATTATTACTTTCCTACCCTACACTTTAAATCTGTACGGTAGTCTTCAAAATAAAACGATAGAACATATCACACGGTTTATCTCGAAAAGACAAAACAATACAATTGGAAAGCAAGGATCATCGCTCATATTGTCATCGGAAATATTTACAGTAAAAGCGGTGAATTTTTCCAGGCGAAAGTAATTCAATAGAACAAGTTTCTTTGCTTAGGGTAAAAAAATAATCTTTGTCAATAGTTCATCGACTTTGGGATTTGGAATCATTGTGATGAAAAACCGTTTCATTTTCATTGGTTCTCAAAATAACACATTAATAAATCTTACCATGATCTTACCCAAAGTTTTCCAAGAAAACTGTGTAGTTTTAATATTGTCTTATTTATTTTTGAATCAACTAAAATAGTTGGACTGTATCTGAATAATGATAAATTATTAAAATCTTACTAAAATTTAGCACAGCTTTATTTTGAGTTCAAATGTACTATCACGAAATGTGGACCAAAACGATACTTGGAAAAGTATAACTCCAAAATTCGTCTTTAATCATGTAACACATATAACTTATCTGGTAGGCTTATGTCTGAAATAAACAATAAGACACAGATGGCCTAAGGGATTTCCTTGTTGTGAATATTATAGGGAAGATGTCAAAAATGTATGTATAATGGAGGAGGCTTCAATATTTGAGTGACATAAAAGAAAAATAGTATTCCTTTTTTGTTGTTCAAAAGAGCTAAAGAAAGATGTTTTATAATATGTGAAATAAAAGCTGTCAATCAATTATTTTAAGCACGTGGATTCGATTCTCTAGGTAAAGTAAAGTATCAGCCTATTAATGTCCCACTGCAGGGCAAAGGCCTCCATCATATGAAATCATGTTTTCGTTACAAAGATGGGATTTGGCTTAATCACCACGCTTGCCAAATGCGGGTTGGTGATCACAAACCCGGGCTGTGTTCAGAAAAATCAACACAAAGTTTGCCCGACCTGGGAATCGAACCCAGGACCTCGAGACCAAGGCCCGGTACTTAAACCACTAGACCATCGAGGCGTTTCATTCATGACATACGTGACATTCTCCAGTTAATCAAACAAATATTAACTTTTATCTTAGCTGACAATTGTATTTTATCTTAGAACTGGCGACTGCCCGCTACTTCGTCCCGGTGGATTTGGGTACCCGCACACCTATACTATAGCTTAAAGCCTTCCTCGACAAATGGACTATCGAACACGAAATGTTTTGTTTCAATTCGAACCAGTTGTTCCTGATACTATCGCGTTCGAACAAACAAACAAACTCTTCAGCTTTATTATATTAGTATATATAGATTTAATGATGACCGCCTTAACCTGTAGTGAAACATAAGGCTTTCACTAAAAAGCCCTCTTCAATCCCATTCGTCATATTGCATTTGCAAATAAAATACCGACTGTTTCACATACCGACGCAAAAAAAGACGGAAAATCTTTCCTTTTAGCTTTTATTTGCCATAAAGGCAAATCCAATCAATACGTACATTGCTAGCATTTTCTTGGTAAAAGCCTGCTTGAAATCCTTGATCCATTTTTAGGTAATATTACTGGGAAGATTTTATAGCCGCGCGTAACATTGCAAAAACGCTCATAATAATCCATTGTTCTTTTATAAGCAACTTATCTTCCGTCGCGGTTTCACAAGCGCGTTATTTCTATTTTCAAATATCCCCCCCCCCCCCCCTTTCCCCCATATTTCCGAGATCAAGAGTACCCTATGTTTTTTTTTTATAACATAGGGCAGCAAACGAGCTGACGTATTGCCTAATGGTAAGTAATTAACGCCGCCCATGGACACTCGCAACACCGGAGGAGTCACAAATGCGTTGCCGGCCTTTGCACAGGGCGTAGTGTAGCTAGCCTACAGTGAAAGAATTATTCAAATCGGTCCAGTAGTTTTTGAGTTTATTCGTTACAAACAAAAATACAAATCTTTCCTCTTTTTAATATTAGTGTAGATAAGTTTGAAATTGAGATTATCTCTTTGCATAAATTATTGTAAGTTTGACTGGCGTCCGCCCGTGACTTCGTTCACCTTGATTTCGGTTTCCGAACACATGGTGTTATATTATAGCTCATAGCATCCCAGGACAAGTGGACTATCCAACACAAAAAAAAATCGACCCAGTAGTTCGAGATGTTAATCAAACAAACGAACTCTTCAGCTGCATATATTAGTATAGATTTAGATTGATAATAATTTTTCTTAGTAAGGAATTTGTTACGAACATTTTGTTTAATTGCGTTTGCGCTGAATGAAATGAAATGAACAAATATTTTCTTGCATTTGCTTTACCCATTTCAACCGAGTTTTCTTTATTGAAAAGAAGATTTCTCACATTTTCCTTCAACGTGCAGTTGGTATGAATACCGAGTTTAATCATTGAGTTGAAGTATTCATAAAATAAAATAAACCAACGACATCCTCGTTGGTCTCGTGGCCAGAAACAATGACTAAGAAACCAAGCGTCGCGGGTTTGAATCCCGTTGAGCGCATTTGAAATTGAGTCTTGGATTTTTATGAATAGTATTTAAGTATTTCTATACGTTCTCTTGGATAGCGGCAGCACAGGACCGAACTAGATGGCGTAACCTGAACGAGGCCTACACCAATCCAATAGTTGAAAATGGCTAATAAGAGAAGAGAAGAAGATACGTTCCCTTTACGTGTTTAGTAAAAGCTTCGAGCTTTGCTTTGGACTTTGTGTTGGTAAAAATATCATATAAATTATTTCATATAACGATTGAATTATAAGACCCTATTAAAATAAAAACCCGTCGTGTCTGTTGTCTCTCCCTCATAGCACGGTTATCACTCCACTGCGTTTCGTAAATTGTCACAATCATATTTGAATTACATAGAGGCAGATTGTGACAGTCTACCCAAGCCCGCCCCAATCCATTCACTCATTCATTCATTTATTCATTGCATGCTACATTGGGTACAAAGTATAATAAAATGTGTACACTGGTCTTAGGAATTCATCCATTCATCCATTGGATTTGTCAAAAAAATAAGAAGCACAGACGTTGCAAACCTTCGTCCTGTCTATTTCACTTACTTCCACATGACGTGGGAAGAAGGGAATTTACATAAGGAAAGGCTGCAGAATGTGACGCCATTTTTGTTATTCAGAAGCCGCTGCACCTGTCTATAAATATAGCGATCGAACTCAAATATATGTATGTGGCCACACAATATCAGTTCATGTGAATGTATTAATGGTTATGTCTAATAAAGTATAATATTTGTAAATAAAAAGTATTTATGAATGTCTATCCGTTCCCTGACATCTATAAAACAAGCTTTTTTTTTATAAAGAATAAGTGGGTATTTGACCGCGATCTCAACTGATGGAAAGTGATGATGCGGTCGAGGGTGGAGCATACCCACTTATGAATAACCTATTTACTCTGGCCTTCAAAGCTTCGAGCTTACTTTGAGACCACAAAATTGGTGTGTTAATCCAAGGAATATATTAATTTATTATAGCAGTAATAATTAATTGCCTTCCAATGCTTTCATTAATAACGGAGGAGTAGTTATATATAATTGTAGCGATAACATAATTACTTACAAAGATGAATAACCTATGTAACGCATTATGGGAGAAGTTAAGATGTAGACTTACCTACCTTGAAAATTACTTTAAAAAAAGGAGGTTCTCAATCTACATGATTAAACATAAATTTTTACAAATAAAGTTGATAGGAAATAATATAAATTTGTTACGGTTATCTGTTTAAATCCCCTTGCAAAGCTTCAAAATAATCCTTAGGTGACACATTAACCCTTATCTCGTCATCCCTTTCACAAAACCGCAGGCGGTGTTTGTACCCATTCGTACACGGAATAAATCCATAATTTTTGGCTATGTGTCATAGATTTGAATCATACTAATATACTAAAAGCGAAGAGATTGTTTGCTTGTTTGAACGTGCTTATCACAGAAACTACGTGTTCAAATTGAAAATTTATTTTAATTTTTACATTTGTCAAGGTTTGCTTTAAGCTGTAGTATAGCTTAACACTTTGTGTGTGAAAACCGATATCCACGCGGACGGAGTCGCGGGCGGCTACTAGTTAGTAGTCGCAGTGACAGCATGTTGAAATGAACGACATGTAGAAACAAAATAAAAACATTTATTTTCAGACAACATGATCCAATGGTAGTAACAAGAGCTTATATATATAATACATATATAACTATTTGCCAAATAAATAAATATTCTATGTTAGTAAATGCAACTTAAAAAGAGAAAAATGTTGTTACAGACTTGAGTCTGTGTATTAAGATGTCAATAACCGGACAGTCCCCACAATTGACTATGGCAGCAAAATAATGCACAATTTCTCAGGTCTCAGGGAATATCCAGCGATTTAACTCTATGTACATTACACCCTTCTAAGCTTTACTAACATTACAAATGCAGACATAACTATGTCTGTTACTTTCAACCCTACCTCTGGTTTTAATTAAATCCTGCACAAGAGTTATTTTAGTTATATACTGGACCTTAGCAATGGACACCGGCTATTTTTATTGCAAAAAATAAAATTGAAAGTAGGTATTGTTGGTATTTTTTTAGACAGCGGAAACATATCAGTACAGTATTTAAAATTTCAAACCATTTATAACCGACTAGCGGCCACCCGTGGCTTCGTCTGCGTGTTATTAGGTTTCTTCATTAGAGGATAAATTAGGTCCCCTTAGGTATGGAATTTTTCTAAATTCCATCTTTAGGGATGCCTACGTCAAAGCAGCTATTTGCATCCAACGTCTTAGAGCGATCGGTTTAAAATTGACAAAGTTTCATACAAACTTTCTTCCCCTTTTTTAGCCCCTTACGGGTGGAGTTATCAGAATCCTTTCTTAAGGGATGCCTACGTCATATTTATTTCATGCATGAAAAGTCTCAGCCCGTTTGGTTTAAAATCGACAAAGTTTCATACAAAATTATATCCCCTTATTTCCCCCTTGGGCTTTGACTACTACGTACTTGGGGAAAGAGTTTCTTAACGGTTGCCTACGGCATAACATCTACACGCGAAAGAACCCGAACTGTTCAGTCGTTTGTCAGTCAGCCAGTCAATCAGTCAATCGGTCAGTCACCTTTGTTTTTTTTATGGCAGAGGCGGAAAACGAGCTTGCGGTTCGCCTGACATTCGCGACACCAGAGTTATCGTTGATGTTGATGAATGTATGTGTTTTAATTTAGATAAAAGATTTGACTGTGACTGAAGTACATCAACACACATCAAACAACTACCAGACAGGAACTTTAACAGAAAGCTAAGATATTCTCTGTTGGTGCACTTATGAATAATGCATTTTCAATCCAATACTAAATTTGAATTCAGAACGCATGGTTTGGAAGATGGGTTGAAAGATGTTTTTAAGTGCAACCTACAAGAAATATTGATACGAAAGCATTCCCAGTAGATTAGACATAAAAAACTATGTAGCACAAACAAAGGCAGCATTAATTTTGGTAGTTTCCCCAGAATAGTTTAAAGTTTGTCATGACCGTTAATCTCGTGGTCAGAGACCCTGGCTACAAACCAAGGATCGCGGGTTCGAATGCCGCTAGAGGCATGTGTGGTGTGATGAACGTCGGCATTGCATGATGTTTATAAAAGTACATTTATCTATAAATGTCCATCCGTTTCCTAGCTTCCATTGTACAAGCTTCGAGCTTAGTTTGGGGCTAGGCAATTGGTGTGCTAGTCGAAGGCGTTTTTTTTTTTGTAAAAAAAAGTTTCTGCAAAAATCTATAAATAAATATTTAATGAATTTGTAAGACAAGGCACTGTTTTCCAAAACAAATTAGTAAACACTAATCCGTGTAACTATTATAAATGCGACTTAAACTGTTTCATTTCCAAGCTAAAGCCGAAACGATTAAGATTAAATTTTGCCCGGGAATAACAAAGGATGCGGTCTTTATCCCGGAAAACTTGCCGGCCCCATGGGGTTGTGATAATGACTTTCTGTGAGGGACTAGACTATAAGTGTTGAAGCAGGAAAAGGCTCGTAAATTATTTATTATGTGTGAATAATTTGGCAGGGACGTCCAACATTTGGTTGTTTCCTTGTCCTTTGCGTAAAGGATCGCGGCAATAGAAATGTTTTCGAGGTAGATGTTAAAGTTTGGCATTTTATATGAAAACTATATTAATATTGATTGTTATTGTCCATTTGAGCTAAGACGCTTCCGGTGACGGTTTGCCTTCAAAGGAAAATAAACACTATTTAAAAGTAAAACCCACGGAAAATCATAAAAACATCTTATGAAACTTATTGCCTTGAAATAAACTTTAATTTCGTTTAAGAAGTGCACCTTTCGCAGGGATCATTTTAGCTGAAATGGACTATTTCGTGTAATTTCTGTACGTTTACAAGGAAATAAGAAGAAATACCCCGTTGACAAGGAAATAAGAAATAATACATTATATTATATTAAAAAAAAACACTTCTTATAATTACACAATTTGGTGGACACGGGAATTAGCGTATATGCAAGAGGTTTCCTAATGAATACCCCTTTTTAACTTCTACCGCTTAAAATCTAGTATTCATTTGGGTTTCCACTTAAGCTCTAAAGTTATCTCGTTTTTAACCTCCAAAAGACAATTGAATAAGTGGAAATCGCTGTATCGGACCCTGCAGCCAGCATTTTAAATTATTCCATCCCTCAACCCGAATAGAATTGGACAGTGCAATCGAAAATGTATGAAATCGAATGCATTCAGTATTCATCAGACTATCAAACTAAAACTAAACAATTGATCCTTTATTTTGGGAAATTAATAACTGATGATTCAATTGGGATTTTAATACACAGTAGCGATCTCTATTTAAAATAATTTTCTGACAAGCATACTGATTGGAAAATTACTTTTTGACATGAATGGTTCAGCCTGTAACGCCCCTTTTTTTGTTTTTATGGTCTTGAGATTTTTTTACCCTTTAAAATAAGGGGACTTTTTTTTTAATAGGTGTATCTTTTTTACAAACTATTAAACTGTAAAAAATCGATCACTAGCTAACCGCTATTCTTGGCTCCATGATAACGTGTGTCAAGATGTCAAAGAAATCGGAAGAGTAATTGCAAATATACTACAATTTATTACAGTGTTTGTCAACATGCTTTTTATTAACAAAATAATCAGCTCTACCATCACAATTCTACGAATATGCACACATAGTCCGTATCAGCTTTCGAAATGATAAGATAAAGCCATCAATCAATTATAACATTTAATAAAACTATCTATAGACATTGTGAAATAGCAAAAAAGGTGTGTCTGTTAGTATTTTTGCCAACGTCCGATAAAATCAGTGATAGATTTTCGAGAACAATAAAAATTGATTGTAAATTGATAAACAAGAAACATCTATCTGATCCCAAATGAGATTTTGTTCCACCAGTTTCTAGAGAAATTATGGTTATATTGCTGTTTATTATTAAATTACAAATAACAAAAAGCGCGTTTATAATTATACTTAATACAAAAAAAAATGGTTTATTGTCTTCAATATTAATACTATTTTAAACAATTATAACGTGGTTTGTAACTGTTTAAAATACTGATTATATTCCATTTCCTCGCAATTAATTCAGTTTAAAATGCGGTTTGCTTCATTCCATTATAGTGACCACATTATTTCATTAGAGAAAACCGTAACAAAAATATTTGACCCTTGCTTTCCTCACACAAATTAAAATATTATTATGTATAGTATGCTCCTTTCCGAAAATGTATTCAATCTTTTTTTTCTCCTATTGACATTAATGTTTAGTAGTTCCATGAGTCAAATCCACAGGAACTAATGCGAATGTTCCTATTTTTTGTGGGCACAGACAATGAAAGACGAGAGTGAGCATTAGTCAAACGAACCGTAGCGATTGAGCAATTCAACAAAACGCCGCATTATCTCACTCTATCGCTTGAGTATCCGCTAATCCTATTTATAGATTTCACTAGAATCTTCACTGTGATTGAGGAAAGCATGCGTAGAAAATAAGATAATTTGACTACTGAATTGATGTAGGTACATAATGGTTGAAAAGTTCGTTCGTTCAAAATTTAAAATTTAAAAAAAAATACGCTATTTTATTAAAAGGGTTTTAAGTGATGCTACTCCAATGCATATCCGATGATGTACGAGTATAGGTTAAGCTTTACTCTCTAAATTCAACACCGCGAGTAAGCAGCAGACTGCCGACTTACTTAATTTGCGGTGTCGAATTTTCTTCACACAATATACGATGAACGCGTTTCTATAACGCGAAGAAGTCAACAACTTCAAATGAACCTTTGACTTTAAAGTCTCTTCAATTAATAAATTGCAAATCATTTTGCCTCCTCAGCTGGGCCATCCAATCCATTCTATAATAATCACAGTTATTAAGCCCCAGAGGAAAGCCCTTTCATTGGAATTCAATCAACTTCATGTCCGCTTTGACGCAAATCGTTGTTGAAGGTGAAAATCTATTAATAACAACAATCATCTTGAAGGATTTCGGATACGGCCCGTTCATCTTTACGGGTGACTAACTATCCATACTAATGGATAAAGCTGAAGAGTTCGTTCGTTTGTTCGAATTCAAAAATATTTTTGCGTTGGATTGTCGATCCGTTAAGGAAGGCTTTAAGCTATAGTAAAACACTATGAGTGCGGAAACCGACGGGGACGAAGTCGCGTGCGTCCTCTAGTGCTATGTACATATTTTCTTACACATGTGCGTTATTAATTCATTCATACTTCCTGGTAAAATGGGTCAGAAATCGGTAATTTGTCTGCTTACACATAAAAAAAACTAACATGCAAAAGACGAATCATGGTTGAAAGAAACGTATGTTGTAGTAATTTGACAATAAATGACGATAGTACTGTTTAAGGCTGAGAAACAAAGAAAGTGCTCAACTACAAGGAGTTCTGTCAAAATGTCATGTTTGTCATTTAATGTGACATAACAATAAGGTTGACCTCATGTAAAATTAATCCTATTGTTTAATCAACCTTTAAATAATATAAGTCATTCGTGTAGGGAAATGACGCAGGACCAAATGAAACACACCCACTGATTTCTTATACCTAAAAAATAACCTGAAATCATAATCTCGATGACTAACGGCCACATTTGGCCACAAAAAACGTGATAACCAGGCTTGTCAGGATCATAGTCGTAGTGTACCCTGGACTCCGAGGCAATGGCCAAGGCTTCAACCGGGAAAGGCGCTAGGAGTATGATGATGATAAGGCCAAGAAACCGAGGCTTGAAAAAATATTGCGGTCCAGTTTAGCGATTTGAATGTAACCCTTACCATTATAATACCGTATCCATTGCCATAGTGATTAGTTAGGGCACCCTTTTGCTTTCCATCAAGCATAGGGGATCCAAAATACTGAGCTATTATAAAAAAAATTACACACGTGCAATGTACTATTGAAGGAATTTAAAATTGTACATGTTTCTTTTTTGTGTGCATGCTGTTGTATGCATTTTGTGATTGCTGTAAGGTACGTAATTTTGTAGTGTTTTATGATATTAAAGACTTGAATATAATATATATATTTGACGAGGAGTTCCCCAATGTCTAAAGACAAATTGGGCAATTCAAAGCCAAAAAAGTACGAAGCAATACCAGCAATACATATCCTCCTATCAAAAAAGTGGACTATTTAGACCGAACATCGTCTTTAGTCACCTACAATTTGTCCCTTTGCAATTGTCCTTTACAAAAGCCCGGTGATCTGAAGCACCGTATTACTCACGGAAGCAATCTGCGACAGTACCGCGACTTGATATATTACGAAGCCTTCATTCTTGTCGATTTACAGTGCGGAAGATGTATGTTGGTCGATTTGAAACTGGGTCAAATACACGTTCGAAAAGGTGGCCAGTAAATAAAAAAGTGCATTACTATTTAAAAAACACATTTACGTATAAAGATTAATGGAGTTTAAAACATTGTTATTCAATTTCATTTAGGAATTACAAATATTTTAAATTCCCGTTCAATGTTTTTTTCTGGCGAAATAGGCTTTTATCCAACCATTACTACTTACAGAATGCAAAAAATATCTATTGTTATTAAAACTACTCATAAACTATGCGTTATAGCGAACAGTGATGGGCATTTTTAGATTATTTCAATAAACGCATAATTTTTGTATGATTCCATTAAAATCTATACTAATATATATATCACTACATAGTATAAAACAAAGTCGCTTTTTCTGTCATGTTGTCTGTTGTATGTCCCTATGAACGCTTAAATCTTTAAAACTACGCAACGGATTTTGATGCGGTTTTTTTTAATAGATAGAGTAACTCATGAGGAAGGTTTTTATGTATAATATCATCCATTAAATAGTGGACAAGTACCACGGGCGAAGCCGGGGCGGGCCGCTAGTATACATATAAAGCTGAAGAGTTTTATGTTTGTTTGTTTGAACGCGCTAATCTCAGGAACTACTGGACCGATTGAAAAATTATTTTTGAATGGGATAGTCCATTTGACGAGGAAGGCTTTAGGCTATTGGAAATCGAAATCCACACGGACGGAGTCGCGGGCGCCCGCTATTTTATCAAAAACAAGATTAGTCTTTCTAAGTTGCATCCCACGCGTAACAAACTTCAATCTGACCAACATAGATCGTACTGTATCTTTAATTAAAACAACAACGTTGTTTACAATGTCTCCAATTAGATTGACCTGTTTTGCATGCTAAGACCATTAATATACCTCTCAGTAATCAGCGTTCCGTAGGCTGTTACATTTCCTATCTGTCACCGTGGTTAGATGGTAAGTAGGTCGAACTTTGAAGCGACAGTGACTTCCGGGGTCATAAGAGTAGCTGGGTAGATAATTCCCAACTGCCACTTTAGGATGGATTAAAGACAATTATGCTGATTTGGTTTTCAATTTTGAATTGAAAATAATGTGTATCTGTGTTGTCATGATAAAGCGTTAGATAGGTTTGACAATAATTGCTGATTTTATATTTTCTATGTTGGTACCACCAACACAAAGCAATTTAAAGAAAAACGTTTTCCTCAATTTTTTTTACATAGGTACTAGTTATTTTTTTTAAATGACAGGCACAAGATGTTTATCTTACAAACTATGTATGTACTTCAATAATACAACACAACAACAGCATTCTCTTCAACTAAAATAATGTTTATCTCGTGGTTCATAATATCTTTTTCATTTCTTTCTTTCACATTTCAAACATTTATCAACATTTCGAATAGGAAAAAACACATAGTGCCTCTTTGAAATATCGATGGGCTTCCGTTAACAAATGCCAATTAAAAATACGTACGTATTGTCTTCACTCTTCATAAATAAAATTAAAAATATTTTCCGATGAATTTCGAGCAAAAAAAAATTCATCGAACTTTTTTTACTGCATTTGAAATTGATATTATGAAACGGAAATAACAAATGGAGGGTTTTTTTTTAAATAAAATTCTATGTTGCCTTCAACAACAGAACTTTTAATATTGACGCTAGAATGGTATGATCAGCATAAGGGTGAGACTCCACCAAAGCTAAGATGTGTGCTGGAGTGGGAGATGTGTCGTAAGCAACCAATAGGATTTTGGCCTTAACACGTGATTACCCTTATAATGTTAATATTTTACTAAAGAAGGTAGGTATCTAATTTAAAAAGGGAAAAAACCATATTCAAATTACTTGCCAGGAAAAAATATCGGCATGCAAACTTCGGGCTATATAATATAAGTACACTTGACATGCCCATTTGTTGTCTTCAAAATCAGGAAGTGTGAAAAGGAAGAGGGCATGTAGTTGAGGACTGCGTATGCCATCAAGTAAAATGACAAAAAGACAATCATTTTTCAATCTTCGCGCTTCGCGGTCTCAAAATTATTTCTACACATTGATACCTCACAAGAGTTATACAATGTGCAGAAAGAGTCAGAAGTCTCGTAGCGTCCAATCATTCATGACGAAGTATTTTTCAAGATGACGATTCCCGCTAAAAGCCAACGAAATAATAAATAAAAAAGGCAGCAATTTTCTGGACGCCTACACAAAATCGTCATAAAACGATATCACATAAAAATTGCGTCTACTAACCTCTCTATTGAAACTTGTAGAACTTTTACGACACTGAAAGTATTCTACGCATTTCCGCAGAGATGAATCGCATTCACGAGTGAGGGTTGATTGCCGCATTGTTGGACATATTTTTTTACTATACGTTACTAGCGGCCGCCCGCGACTCCGTCCGCGTGGATTTCGGTTTCCAATATCCTATGTGTTATTCTGATGTATAAGCTATATTGTGGTAAAGTTTAATTCAAATCCATTCAGAACTTTTTACGTGAAAGAGTAACAAACATCCATACATCCATACATCCATACATCCACACATACAAACTTTCGCCTTTATACATAAAAAATAGTAGTAGGATTTTAGTTTTTCTGCTATTTTATTAAAGCCTTGATGGTCTAGTGGTTTAGGTACCGGGCCATGGTCTCGAAGTTCGATTCCTGGGTCGGGCAAAATTTGTATAAATTTTTCGGCACCCTGTTTGTGATCACCAACCCACATTTGTAAAGCGCGGTGTTAAAGCTAAACGCCTTTGCCCTGCAGTGGGACGTTAATAGGCTATTACTTTTTTTTTATTTATATTATATTATATGTCGTGTATATATATATATATATATATATATATATATATGTTATATAAAGATGTAGCTCATTTAATATTTATTCACTGTTTAATTCATCGACATATTTACACGAATGAAATCAACAATCAAAGCGTTGCTCGGCAACGGCAACTGTCCTTGTCACTGGTATGTGACACACCTTGGTATGTGACAATATATATATATATATATATATATATATATATATATATATATATATTATACATAATATATATATAATATATATTATTGAAAAGTAACAATTATTTCAAATGAGCTAGTGTTTCTCCAAAGTCCAAATATTACCTAACTGTTTGACGTATAAGTGAGGCGGGGCGAGTATGTTTCTTGTTATTTTTCTTTCATAATGTTTTGAACTATATTTATAGCGACACAGAGTGAAGAATACTTACCTTGTAATTTTTTTAATTTATAATCTTTAGAACTAAACATTATATTAAAACGAGTGAAGAGCGGATAATAATTAGTGTCGTATGAGTTCTGGTGATTCTAGTGGGATTCAATAAAGAAGTTTTATGGTATTGAGCCGGCGTCGAAGATTGAGAAATTGCAGCCATATTATTAAAGTATTAGGAAGTATTCTCCACACTTTGCCCGGATGATTCGCATTATACCTACTCGGTTTCGCGGGCGAGCGTTTCGTTGATTACGGCATTGTTCGGTAGGGTCGGCTCACTCAACCGAGGGCCAGGGAAAAAGCGAAATATTTATTCATATTTAAGTGGTTTTTTTTATATTACCACGATACATTGGCTCCTCTGTGCCTGATGGTAAGCAAAAGAGGAAGCCTAACTGCCATTACAAGGGATGTAATAACAAAATGGTATCCAATCCATCGATCCGGTAGTAAAGAAGATTATAATCTTCCAAATACCTACCAAAAATACAAAATATTTTGATATTTTGGTAGTAAAGAATTATACATAATATTTTGAAATAACACAAATGTGAGAACGTCCCCAAACTTTGAGAGTACAGTAGTTGTCAATCAAAGTGCAAGTTCACACCGTTTCAATCTTTAATTGGATTGAAGTTGCGGTATGACAAAGACACAAAGACAAACGCAAAACAATTAACTATTACTGCGTTTTAAAAGTACGTTATAGAACCTGTCGTTAAGTTTTAGAGCACTATGTTCTTTCACATAATTGAAAGACTTTACCCCGTATTCTATTCTTATACGAGTATAAACGGAAAACACTACAAAAAGCACAATAGTCAAAACAAACATACTGTATTCATCACGAACCTTTTTGCGGAGTTTGCACGAGAGAAAATCCAATTTAAAGCAATCGTCGTATTCGTATCATCGCCTTGCCTTTTGTTCGAATCCCAACATTTTTGCACAAGTGTGGTTGACTAGCCACCCGGAATCCGCCAATTGTGCAACTTTCGTCGAATATTGAAACTTTCTTTCTATGCACGTATAATTTATCATAAGAATTAGGAAGTACCTTTTTAGGTTTTGAAAACTCTTCACAAGAACCTACGTGAAATTTTGGAAGTCGCTAGATTATTCATTTCTATTAATATTTTCTTTCGATAGACAGTCAAGCATAGCAAAATCCCGATATAAAAGGCAAACCACTCACCTTTGACGCCGACTGCTATGCTGAAGTTGAGATGAAAAGCCGTGATCGCCACGCGTCCCGAGAAGTCC
The DNA here is from genome assembly GCA_958496325.1 of Nomophila noctuella. Classification (NCBI taxonomy): domain Eukaryota; kingdom Metazoa; phylum Arthropoda; class Insecta; order Lepidoptera; family Crambidae; genus Nomophila; species Nomophila noctuella. The sequence goes on from OY292501.1 coordinate 5,425,133, forward strand.
TTTAATGAATCACTGATACAGTCCCAAAACCGAAAAACTACACCAATAACCGATATATGATCCGATATGAAACTTATAAAGTCAAAAATCTAGATTTTCACCGATATTCCGTCGAATTTATATAAATCTGAACGCCGAGTAAAACACCGTGCGCGATCAACCGATGGACTGGGGCCGGCGCTTGCTGCGCCCGTCACAGACGGGTCACGTGTTTTTGTAGTTTACCCTCATAAAAGAAAATTACTATGCCTGAACTACCTGCTTTTCTTGATTAGTTTAATTTTCATAAGGTATGTTATGTAATATAATAACCTATTTTTTTAATATAAATTTTTGATGGAGTAACACGAGTATTTAAAAGCAGCATCTGAGACCACTTGTTTGCTAATATTTGCAAATAACGTCACGGCATTAATTATTTTCGATGACAAAGATATCGTGAAAGATTTTTGCTTTCATTTGGCTTTATGAGTAGTCAAATTAATTGAGCACTCGACTGAAGTGTTGTGATAACAGCAGTTCATTATTTCCATTGGTATTATTTATTAAAAACTGGATTTATTAAAATCTTGTCAACAAATGCCTTAGGGAATTAATGAAAACGATTCTAGAGAACGAAGGTCCCGAATTTTGAGACATAACAAATTAAATTACTAATACAATACGTATTAGTAAATAGATTTAGATAGTGCAAAGCAAAAGTAGAAACTTGAATATAACCATTTCATTGAGGCTGTCCGTCAATATGTCGGGCGGGAACACAACAGTTTGTTATTAAACAAACTAATTTAACTCAAAAAAACGAGATCCTTAATTGTAACCGGTAAAAATAGTACATTACAAGTAAGATTAAACAACAATGTTTGAAGTTTGTTAAAAAGTATAATTTAATAATAAAAAGAACTAAAAACAACAATGGCAATTGAGTTAAAGACATTGAAAAAAATCGTTATATTACAATAATAGAGATATCTTTTAAAGACACCCTTCCACTAATTACATATTTATAGTCTTAATAAGGTACTTTTCTACATTTTTGATAGTTCTCAAAAATAGTTCAGCCGAAGTGATGATCTATGGCACATTTTATGTTGTAAAGGTGGCAACTGATCTTTGTTACGCGGACGAACATTATACCTACGGGCGAATCGGTCTCGTAAGAAAATCTTTATCACGACCCCGAAGAATCATTATATCTATACCTACAGACATAATGATACCCACGTCCCTTTCGCAAGTCCAAACAACTCACATTTACATAACAGATTTGAAATAATGGTTTTAGCAGTTTGAGATAAGAACTTTACCTGAAGATATTAAACTATTTTAAGTTATATTACAGATTTTCTGCAATATTATACTAGTTTTCAAAGCAACAATGTTAGTTGACATTTCAAAGATTCAATAATATTAACATACTGCGATACCAACTTATGGTAAATCTGCAAAATAAAAACAACAAGATCAATCGCCACCTTTACGGGAAAATTATTTTGGTTATCAATATCGTAATAGTCAAAAATATCGTTTTTAATTATCCCCGTTGTTTTTGCAAAGGCAAACTAAAAAAAATACTTGATTGAGTTGTATATTACTTGTCAAAAACAAAAATTTATCGGCAGAGCGTATTTGTTGAAGAAAGTTGATTTCTGCTTAACTTTGGCAACTTGAGGCAAATTTTTGAACTTTATTGAAAGTACAAAATTATGTCAAAATATTTAGATTTTCGAAGGCCGCACACAAGATTTTAACTTGCTTTACAAGTTTCAACGGGAATAATAAAAAAAGTGTTTTATTGTTGTGGTCCCATAATTGTACCTTGCATAAACCTTAATTTATATAGTTAAATTCTATACATTTTATTATTAAAGCATTTACAATTTTTATCATAAATATAAGTTTTGTTTATTTACTAAAATAAATCATTGATTTCATCGTCTGTACAAATGTATGTGACGTCTTCCAAGAAATTCAATAATGTTTTCAATAGTAGGCATAATGTTGAATACCAATATTGTTCTTTGTAATACAGTTATTAACGATACAAGGCTTTTCGAGAAACTAAAAATATTAAATTACTTGAAATTACGACAGTGAAAATACTATTGATAAGTGATGAAAGGAATAACAATAGCTACTCATAATTTTGAAGTTATTTATTTGTTGAAAAAAAAATCTCTAGCTAAATGTTTTTGATCGTACTTGAGTTTTTCAACATCGGATAGCCAATACCACTTTTTGACATAAAATTTAATGATGTACTCAACGAAATAAAAATTGACGCCGAACGAATTTCTTGGCCGACATCACATTGCAAATAAACTAAAATACACCAACAAAAATAACATCAACTTCTTTGACAAAACTCTTATTATTATCAAAAGAAACATCATCAAAAACAGTAGGTACTAAACGAATACTTCGCCAAAATATTACATTTGGCACCCATTACTGGACGAATAGTAGAATATCTCATACTCAAAACAAACAAAGCACATTTGCTTTGAACATAACTTTACCCTCTGAATTATTTACTTTTGGTACGTTGCAGTGGCGGATTTACCAGTAGGCTAAGTAGGCTAGAGCCTAGAGCGGCAGATTTAGAGGGGCGGCAAAATTTAGCTATTTGAAAAAAATATAATTATACGTAAACACAATCCATATATATAAATAAATGCACTGTAATTTAGACTTAGGTAGGTACTTATGACATCATGATTTTCGTTTCAATAAAGATAAAATAAAAAATCTCGTGACACAGTGTCTTCGGAGCCTAGCACGAGCAAAGTCTCTCCACAACTTCGTGTATGTTTTACCACCAAACCTTGGTCTAATTATCTTCAGTTATCTGACTTTTTTTGTAAACTCGACACAACACTGGTTAATATAATGAGTGAAATCGGGAAAGGCAACACCCTGAACAGTGTGAATTCGCAAGGAGGTCAGCCAGAGAGGCCGCTTGTAAAAGTTTATGGGATTCTTTGCACGCACTGACACGTAGTTATTCAAACTTTGAAATCAAACGAAGATTGTACTGAAAAGCTTGTAATGCGACAAGAAGCGGCGGGAATACTTTCGTATTTGGAGAAACTCGAAAAGGTGGTGATGGTTGTTGTGTGGATTTTTTTTTTTGAAAGAATAAACAAAATTAGTCTTCAAATTACCGATATAACCGACCGATATAGTTAAAACGCGCGGGTGAGACCTGGTCGAGACTGGCACAGGACCGTCGTGCATGGCGTTCCTTGGAGGAGGCCTATTCCCTGCAGTGGGATCATTTTTAAAGGCTGATGATGATGATGAGTCTTCAAATTCAGGTCTCTTTACGGATCACTCCGTAAGTTTTTTTTGTAGCTGAACGAGAGAATTAATTAATTAATTATTTCGAAGCAAAAGCGACAGAATTAAGACTGCAAGTGAATCTTTTAGGGTTAAAACGTTTCTCGTCCTTGTAGATCGGCTTGTTTCCGAGTTAGAGAAACGGCAAAAGACCCACCACGAGTTTAACGAGAAGTTTTATGTTTTTTTACCCAAAATTAGTGAATTGTTACCAGTGCCGTAAATAGGGCGGTGCCAACGGTGCCCAAGCACAGGGCGCAGACCCTGGAGGGGCGCAGAAATGAGAACTGAGCCTGGTTAGATCATTTTTCAAGGGGGCAATTTTTAAAGCGTTTTTAAGCGTTTTTTTTTAAACCTGGTTCAGTTCAACGACAAGATTCATTAGGCAACCCATACGCAGTAATATAATTGTTGGTATGTCAAATTGTGTATAAAATATGTTTCATCCAATAACCATCTCGATGAAGACTATACAGAGATATCGCTCTAATAACGGGACGAACGGGGAACAATTATTCTAATAACGGGATTAAACTAACGTATTGAATTTCAAAGGTCAGTAGGGGCGGCAAAAATTGAATAGCCTACAAGCGGCAAATTTGTAAATCCGCCACTGGTACGTTGTGACACGTACCTACATACATAAACGAGTATGTCATAAAGCTTTGCAACTTTAAAACTCTGTGAGTGTAAATGTTACGTGAAATTTTTAGATGTTCACCATTTCCTGACGGAAAAATAAGGAAGGAACTTTAATTTTATAAACAAGCACCCTGATGATGATACCTAATCTACATAATATAAGGACTACCATTGTAAAAACCAATTGAGCAGCTCTTCTCTGTACAAAGAATATATTTGATTTTCTTCAAAACCCTGATAAATCCCAGTCCTCCAGTCCAGTAAAATCCAGTTTGGATCCCTGATTTCTTCCAAAAAAGAGTTATAATAATCATCAGATGATTTGCTGAAATTCAGGGCATTTACCATAATTTAAATGATCATAACGGTGTTTTCTGGTTTAGTCTCACCTGCTTTCACAATATTGATTATTCTGTTGAGCTTTGTGTAGACGCCTATAGAAGCGTTGGGAAATATCATGGTGTTCAGTAGATAAGCTCCTGGGGTTTTTATTCCCAGAAGCAGTACCCTACAGACACCGAGAGCCCCACACATTTACACTTATCCAATCCCTAATGCCTTGATCACACGTACCGAGCAAACCGGCGAGTTAGTAAAATGTTTCTCGGCCGAAACAGTGTAGTAAGCGAGTAGCTTTTCACATACGTTTTGAAATAACGGCCGAGCACTCGGCGCTATGTTTATACGTACCGAGTAGGTACTCGACCGAGAGCATTGTCTCGCCGTTTTGCTCGGTACGTATAATCAAGGAATAAGACAAGGTTACGGTGCGTAGCAAAATCTCCGCGATTAAACAAACTTGGGGTATAAAGCACTTCACAAAAATCAGTTCACTTCACTAACAAAACCCAGGGTTCGTATGCTCAATAACACATCTTTTGCAGTACTTCTTCACCGCCCTGTACCCTCGGAGGGTTACCGGCGTATCTTGAATGTTGAGCTGGGTGAGACCACGGCAGTAATACGCTACTGCTTCGAGGCCATCGTCACCGACCAGCTCGCAGCCACGGAGAGCCAGCTTCTTCAGGTTTGGACAGCATCGTGCTAGGATCTGGAAATTTAAAAGTAATTTTATAAATTTTTATTTTACCACTAGCTGACCCGGTGAACTTCGTATCACTGACTGTCAGCATCATAAGGTTTGACAAATATGACAGTTTGTGTGAAAAAATAAAGTAATCGTGCTTAGTTATTTTCTCGAAACTATTCCATATTTTCTTATTGTGAAGCTTTCCCGGGATTACAACATTTTTTGAGACCAAAATGAGCTATTTTTTTTCCAGCGGTTCTCGAGTTTTAAACAGACTTAACGAACAATAATATATTTTTATTAATTTAAAAAATGGGTCTTCCCCAATCCCTCTATCTGAGGCCAAAATTAGCCAATCTCTGGAGAAGTGAACAAGATCTCACAAAATGTCTACTTAATGTGTATGTAAGGCCAAACCTTCTCCTGGTCAGTTGTTTACAGAATGCATGGGCAACAATGTTTAATTAATGGATTGATAAATACATTAGTTACATGTCATTCTGCTTACATAGTTCAAAGGTCAGTAGGCCCTTCAAAGTTCGAGCAAGTTTCAATCTCGGATCCGAACAGTGGTTTACCTTTAGGCTTATCTCATAGGAACACAACTTGGGAAGCCACCTAGAGTTCGATCTACGTGTTGTTGAAACATTTCTAAGTTGAAATTAATCAATAGCTATTCTAGGAAGCATGAAATGTCGTACTTTCTTGCAACTTAGAATATCGTCGTAGTCTCTCATTATAAAGGCAGCGTCAAACTTCTGTATTTTTTTTGTAAAGGTTTGTGCGTTTGTCTTGAAGATTGTCCTCTTCATAAACATTGACATTAATAAATAAATAAGAAATAAATAAATTCCTTGGATTAAGAAACCTATTGCCTAGCCCCAAACTAAGCTCAAAGCTTGTACTATGGACGCTAGAGAACGGAAGGACATATTAAATACTTTTATAAACATCCATGAATCGAGTACAAATGTCGATGTTCGTCACACAAACATTAGCCCCTAGAAGGATTTGAAAGAGACACTCACCTAAAGCCCAACCTCAGACACGTCGGTAGCGCCCAGGTCCAAAGCCCTGAGTCTGGAGCAGCCCCTGGCTACCGCTTCCACTCCATCATCACCTAGTGCTCCTTATCCTCTCGCATGGATATACTGCAGATTGCAATAGATGCCTTACAGGTTGTCCTCAAGTAGACAATGAGAGACACTCACCTGCAGCCCAGCCTCAGACACGTCAGTAGCGCCCAGGTCCAGAGCCCTGAGTCTGGAGCAGCCCCTGGCTACCGCTTCCACTCCATCATCACCTAGAGCTCCGTATCCTCTCGCATGGATAAACTGCAGATTATAACAGATGTCTTGCAGGTTGTCCTCAAGTAGACAATGAGAGACACTCACCTGCAGCCCAGCCTCAGACACGTCAGTAGCGCCCAGGTCCAGAGCCCTGAGTCTGGAGCAGCCCCTGGCTACCGCTTCCACTCCATCATCACCTAGAGCTCCGTATCCTCTCGCATGGATAAACTGCAGATTATAACAGATGTCTTGCAGGTTGTCCTCAAGTAGACAATGAGAGACACTCACCTGCAGCCCAGCCTCAGACACGTCGGTAGCGCCCAGGTCCAGAGCCCTGAGTCTGGAGCAGCCCCTGGCTACTGCTTCCATTCTATCATCACCTAGAGCTTCGTATCCTCTCGCATGGATATACTGCAGCTTGCAACAGATGTTTTGCAGGTTGTCCTCAAATAGACAATGAGAAACACTCACTTGAAGGCCAGCCTCAGACACATCTGTAGTGCCCAGGTCTAGAGCCGAAAGTCTAGATCCCCAACTGTTTCACTCCATCATCACCTAGAGCTTGGTATCCTCTCACATGGATATGCTGCAGCTTATAACAGAAGATGAAGATGTCATGCAAGTTGTCGTCGGGTAGACAATGAGAGACACTCACCTGAAGCCCAGCCTCAGACACGTCAGTAGCGCCCAGGTCCAAAGCCCTAAGTCTGGAGCAGCCCCTGGCTACTGCTTCCACTCCATCATCCCCTAGAGCATCACATCCTCGCTCTTTGAGATACCGTAGCTTATAACAGATGTCTTTCAGGTAGTCCTCAAGAAGACAATGAGAGACACTTACCTGAAGCCCAGCCTCAGACATGTCAGTAGCACCCAGGTCCAAAGCCCCGAGTCAGGAGCAGCCCCTGGCTACTGTTTCCACTCCATCATCACCTAGAGCATCACATCCTAGCTCTTTGAGATAGCGCCCAAGGCCAGAGCCCTCAGTCTGGAGCAGTCCCTGGCTACTGCTTTCACTCTTACATCACCTAGAGCTCCGTATCCTGGCACATGGATATTACTGCAGCTTATTGTCAGCGGGAAGACAATGAGAGACACTCACCTGCAGCCCAGCCTCAGACACGTCAGTAGCGCCCAGGTCCAGAGCCCTGAGTCTGGAGCAACCCCTGGCTACTGCTTCCACTCCATCATCACCTAGAGCTCCGCAGCCACGCGCGTTGAGATATCTCAACTTGTAGCAGCGGCGGGCTAGTGTTCGAATGCCGGAATCGGATACCTGGAAACATTTTTATGTGATGTGGGTTTCATTTTGATAATGTTATTGAATGGGAAAAGGGCTGACAACGCGTTGGGACACCTTAAAAAAGTACATCGCAAAATTCACTTGATTAACAATCTACTGATGCTGGCAAAAACATTTTTAAGGGCAGCAGTAAATCCTCTTTTAAGGCACTGGCCTCCCCAGTACCCAAGTGCGACATACGTTTGACATTTGTGGATGTTATTTGAACTTTGCTGAAGTTCCGCGTTGGTGCTGAGATTATTTAATATTGAATTACTTAGGTTCGGATACCCGCGGCCGGCAGAATTTGTTTTTCCAAACATAATATCTTGTGCTTGTCAGCGATCCGCATTTTTTTTTTTTATCGAAAGACGGTCAGGATTTGGCAAGCTTAGTGATAAAGCAATATTTGTAACGATAACATGAGTAATATTAATTGTGCTGCAGTGGAGTTTTTATAGGCTGATGGTTTTTAAACAATGAACAAGTTTATTGAATACACTAGAAGTTTCAATTTATAGGTATTAATGACATGTGATCATACCTGAGTACACTTAGCAACAGAAAGGTATCGCAATGCTGGCCCCAGCTTAGCGAGTTCGTAGAGACCGAAGTCCGTCACCCCGGTACAGTCGGACACGCTGAGTTCTTTAAGGGCGCAGTATGAGGGAATCCATCGGACACCGGCATCTGAAACAATTTAAATTAAAATTTGCTTTCATTTATAAAAAGGAACTAGTTTTTATAACACAAGACAATTATTGTAAGGATTTGTATGACAAGTTTTTTTTTACAAACATATCTGTAGCCTTTTTGTGTATTGATTTTTCACTACATAGTATAAAACAAAGTCGCTTTTTCTGTCATGTTGTCCCTATGAACGCTTAAATCTTTAAAACTACGCAACGGATTTTGATGCGGTTTTTTTTAATAGATGGAGTAACTCATGAGGAAGGTTTTTATGTATAAATACTGGACAAGTACCACGGGCGAAGCCGGGGCGGGCCGCTAGTTATATTATAAACAAAGAAAACTTCATCTAAACTCGGGCCGGATTCGAATCAGCGCCTTTTGCAAACCGGGCAGGGCAAGCGCAATAACCAATTTGCTTAATGTTGCGAATCACAACACTCGATGAAACGCTATTTGCAGGCGTTTGATATTGGTCGCCCTAGATAAGAATCAGAACAGACAAAACTACCTCTCCTTTACATTTGGAACCAAACCCTCGACCTACAGTTGTATCAAATGATCTAATCTATCCATCTGCCTCAATTACTCGACATTCAAAAAGATGAACGTCCTCACTCACCTTGGCAATTAAAACTTTACCAACAAGACTGTAAGTTTCTTCAAACATCACCAGGATTAATTAAACTTAATTAATCTACTAAGTAACGTGTGTTACTCCAATAAAACTGTCAAAGTTTTATTAAAGGAATAGTTTTGAAGAGCCTTATTTATGACGGAATTTTGCTTATATATCTTGATAGCACGATAGTTAAGACATTAAGAAGGTATTCTTCAATCTTTATGTGGTTTTTCATGAGCAAATTTTTGAGTTCAGTTCTTATAAAAGTGCGTGTTCGTTCATTTAAACGAAATCTATATTATACTAACGGCCGCCCGCGACTCCGTCCGTGTGTTTTCGATTTTCAATAGCCTAAAGCCTTCCACGTAAATGGACTATCTAACACAAAAATATTTTTTCAAATCGGAACTGAAGTTCCAGAGATTAGCGCGTTCAAACAAACAAACATACAAACTAACAAACTCTTCAGTAAGTATAGACAAACACACAACTTTGACCTTTTCGCTTCTAAGTTAATTTGCTTCGAACTGCGCGAATGTAATATTATTACACCGACTGTACTCAATCATTATTCAAAGACGATCTAAAGTCTCAACGCGAATCCTAATAGAGCTATTACAACGCATTTGATTATAGAAAATAAGTATAATTCGCTGTAATGGCACAATTGCATTGATATTTAATGATGAAAGTGCAGATGCAAAATGCGGGCTTGATGCAAATTTAATAATCGTGATTTATGTGTTGCATGCAGGAAATGAGAGAATGGATTTCCTTAGTATGTCATATATTATTATTGTAATGTTTATTCATCATTATGCAGAAGCTTTTGAAATAGGCACGTTGATCCATAGATTTAAATTTTTACTCATATTATAATATAGCTAAGGAGTTTGTTTATTTGAAAGCGCTAATCGCAGAATCTACTGGTCTTCTTTTAGCTTTAGTATAACACTATGTGTGCGGAAATCGACAGCCACGCGGACGGAGTCGCGGGCGGCCGCTAGTCGTTAGAACTGCCTTTGCCATACCTACTATGATCCGCTCTGAAAATGGCACTAAAATTTTAAGCGACTGTCGTTTCTTATCTAAGTGGCAGCATGAAATCGACGTACGACACGTAAATCCAACATAATACCAGTCATCTGGTGTCAGGGCATCTTTAACGAGTTAAATCTATACGATGACCATCATTAGAATCAGCCAGTTACAGATGATGACACAAGAACTTATACTAAATTATAACTATCCCCTCACATTATTAGTGTAACTAAATGTTACCGGTAGGACAGCAATGAGACCTTTAACCTAACCTTTAAGCGATTCGATGTAAAATAAGATACAAATCTGTGAATTGGAACCCTTAGGCCTAAAACGGCAAGATACTTTAATAACTGGACCAAAGAGATAAGATATAAGTATATTATGTATCTTTTTACAATCATCTGAAGAAGCGAATTAAGGAGGCTCTCGGTTTGATTTATTACCTATACTTGAACAAACTGCTGAGTCATACTGCCTTCCCTTTTACACCGGCTACAAAGGTCAATCCACAAAAGGCGTCCTGAGCCTAGTTCACATTTGCAAATAGAGTGGTAACTTAGGATATGTTTTACGAGTTCATTGTCATACGCTATGTTACTAGTAACTCATAAACATATAAGTCTTGGGCAAAGGCACCAGTTTTATTTTATAGGTTTGTTTAGGTTTTCTAAAGGGAGAGAACATTTTGTAGGTAACTTTTATGATCATTACTTTCATGATCATTTTAGAGCACATTATTAATCTAGCAAATAAATGTTTCTATTATATGTAAGTAAAATGTCGACTTCTCAGATGCAAACTGTACTTCAAAATTGTTGTAATTTTTAATAAAAAGTGTGAAATATACTAAAAAAATATTTTTTTTTAACTTTACTGATTAATTACGTGCAAAGATTCTAAAACGAATGAATAATGGAGAGTTTAATGAGTGAAAAATCATTCAACCTTAACAATTGTGTAAACGCGCCTCAAGATTGCAAACCTTTTTTTGATTCGTTACATTCAGAGATATTATACTTAATGGTCAAAGTTGTGACAGCATAATATTTCTTACAGTCAGACCTCGATGTTCGAGTTACCATGCAAAACTTACAACTTCGAATTCTTAGATCAAAACTTTCTATGTTGTTTGACCCAAGGGAATATAAATACTCGTAACTTTATGAATATTTATGTGTATTCTTAGGAACTAAAAATAATAACTTTAAGCTAGATCTACTTAAGCATTGTAATCTATTTTACAGTTGGCAGACTGGCTTTTCATCGCTGTCCGACCCGATGTTAAGATTTGACGTGGTCGAAGAATTATCATACTTGCCTAGTCATCATCATCATCATCCTAGCGCTTGTCCCGGTCGCATCCGCGGCCATAGCCTTGGAGTCCAGGGTGCATACTTGCCTAGTAAATAGCCTATTCACTCTTGATTCAAAATTACTTTCCAAGAATAAAACTAGTCCTTTCTCAATGACAAAGGTAAGCAGTCTTCTAGTTGAAGGTCTGAGTAGCTGGCTAAATAAATTACTTATCTTGTTCTCTGTAGGTATGAAATTTCCTGAGACACGTAGAAAATTACATCTTTGCGTTTTATATCACATTAAATGTTATAAGTTAGAGAGTTAGTGATTTAATTTACAATTAATAATAAATGTCCCCAGAACGTTTTAATATGGAAGAATTACTGAGGAGAAAGTTAATCGTCGAGTTTGCTAGAAACTCAACAAACTTTTGTAGAAACATACAAATAATTGCCGCCATTTTCAAAACCCGGCTAGAATCACAGTTAAGTTAGCCGCTTTGGCCGAATATTATTTATTTATTTAAACTTTATTGCACGAAATGAAATTTGTACAAAAGGTGGACTTAATGCCTTGTGGCATTCTGTACCAGTCAACCTTAGGGCAAAACAAAAAGTGAATATTAGGTAGGTAATGCTATTAAAATGAAATAATTTACTCTTATTAACTAGTAACATAGCACAGACTACATAAAAAATACACATATAACTTTATATAAAAAGATATATACTTTATAATAAACTACACCTATACATAAATATACTATATTATAAAGAAAAGAAGTATAAATGATGAATGATGCTAGATTAAGTACTGGCAACGGTAATTAGTAATTAGTAAGCGTTATTCCAATGATCATGTCAATATATAAACTGCAGCAAAAGTCATCGCCGCTATCGCCGAAAATTAGCCAGAAACTATTTAATACGTAGTTATTAGACGTTGGCAAAATCGACATTGTTCTGGGTTATTAGGAAATACACACAAATCGACGCTCAGATACGTTACTTAGCAGAACTTCTACTATCTCGTCCTCCGAGTGATGTCTCGGCGTTCTCATAGAACGAAATATGAGAGTTAGGGAATAGAGAGTGCACCTGTACGTGCGCATTCACTTGTACTGCACACATCAGAGGTGGAATTCACTAAGCGCAAATGTCATAATCTCACGGTTGTAATAACGGCGACAGTACAAAATTACTAAATTCCTAGTGTCGCCGATGACACAACTGTGAGATTATGACATTTGCGCTTAGTGAATCGCCCCCCACATCTGTGTACATTCGTGAACGGCAAACTGACGCGCTCACTGTGTGCTCGGGAGTTTGTTGCGAAGATTGGCTACGCGAGTCTTTTTCGAGCGCAGATGGCTCGCGTTACCGTAGCTTCAGCGCAGATCTGACTACAGGACGAAATGGTCGCCATGACCGAAATCGGTTGGAAGGTTATGAACTCAATCAAACTAAAACTAAAACTCAAAACTCAAACTTAAACTTAAACCTCACTCAAACCTCAAAATTAAAACTCAAAGTCAATACTCCAACTCAAAGTAAACCTCAAAACTCAAATACAAACTCAAACTCTAAACTCAAACTCAAACTGAAACTCAAAACTGAAACTCAAAACTCAAACTCAAAAATCAAACCTATAACGCAAAATTCAAAGATATATTTTTTAAAATAGGCTTCTAACAAGCACCTTTTAATCGTCAGAAAACAACACTCTAAAGACACTACCACCGATCAGGAAGGCAGTAACTGACGATGTCCTGCGTACCTGTGACTAGAGTGCAGCGGCGCAGGTACAGGTACTGCAGCGCGGGGCAGGTGTGCAGCAGGGCGCAGAGCCCCGCGTCGGTGACGGAGCCGCAGTCCGTCAGGTCGATGTACTCCACTGGCGGCCTGCGTGTCTCCAGCCCCACTCGCCAGTCCACGCGTGGGCATCGTACCTGTGACTAGAGTGCAGCGGCGCAGGTACAGGTACTGCAGCGCGGGGCAGGTGTGCAGCAGGGCGCAGAGCCCCGCGTCGGTGACGGAGCCGCAGTCCGTCAGGTCGATGTACTCCACTGGCGGCCTGCGTGTCTCCAGCCCCACTCGCCAGTCCACGCGTGGGCATCGTACCTGTGACTAGAGTGCAGCGGCGCAGGTACAGGTACTGCAGCGCGGGGCAGGTGTGCAGCAGGGCGCAGAGCCCCGCGTCGGTGACGGAGCCGCAGTCCGTCAGGTCGATGTACTCCACTGGCGGCCTGCGTGTCTCCAGCCCCACTCGCCAGTCCACGCGTGGGCATCGTACCTGTGACTAGAGTGCAGCGGCGCAGGTACAGGTACTGCAGCGCGGGGCAGGTGTGCAGCAGGGCGCAGAGCCCCGCGTCGGTGACGGAGCCGCAGTCCGTCAGGTCGATGTACTCCACTGGCGGCCTGCGTGTCTCCAGCCCCACTCGCCAGTCCACGCGTGGGCATCGTACCTGTGACTAGAGTGCAGCGGCGCAGGTACAGGTACTGCAGCGCGGGGCAGGTGTGCAGCAGGGCGCAGAGCCCCGCGTCGGTGACGGAGCCGCAGTCCGTCAGGTCGATGTACTCCACTGGAGGCCTGCGTGTCTCCAGCCCCACTCGCCAGTCCACGCGTGGGCATCGTACCTGTGACTAGAGTGCAGCGGCGCAGGTACAGGTACTGCAGCGCGGGGCAGGTGTGCAGCAGGGCGCAGAGCCCCGCGTCGGTGACGGAGCCGCAGTCCGTCAGGTCGATGTACTCCACTGGAGGCCTGCGGGCCGCCAGCCGGCTCTCCAGCCAGCCCCACTCCGGCCAGTCCACGTTTGGACACCCTGGAAGAGAAATTTGGAGTAAGTCAAAAAATTAACACCATATGTAGATTACTAAGATGGCAGTCGCTTCACTGTAATAACCAGACTTGCCGAATCTCGGATCATGGCCAAAGCGGACCCCGCACAGAAACGGGACAAACTAGGTCTAGGAGGATGATTATGTAGATTACTAAACGGGACGCAATGTATTGAAATGGGGACGTCAACAATATTATAATACTAGTTCACTTCCGAGTTATCAAGATTCCTGTTATATATAGAGGCACTTAATCGAGAAAAAAAAGCATTCTATCACCTAAGCCAGCCCATAATAAAAGGGAAACCAGACCATTTGGATCATTGCCAGATTAATGGCTTGACGTGCCTTCCGAATCACGGAATCAACATTCTTATCGGACATATAAGTACTCGTAATTAAAGCCTGCAATGTCCTAACCAAACTGAGCAAACCTACATAAAGTGGTGGTGTTCCCCGCGGGATTCTCACCCTCGACCTCCGCGATTATTGAGCACAGCGCTCTAACCATAACAGGTTAGGTACTTTAATATTAGTAGAACAAATACTTAGGCCCAAAACACTTGAAGTCTTGCTTAAAACTTGAAACACTTATTGAAGGTTTCGTCGGTTTCGAATTTAATTCGAAATCTTTTGATTAATAAAAGTCCAGTGGGTTTTGAAACTTTACCACCAAGCAAATTTACTTTGCAAAAGCTAGAAGTTACAATTAGAACAGCCGTTGAGAGTTAAAGACTGTTTGTAAAGTCTTTGCCTTAAGATTCTTAAGCAGTTTTATTTATTTTTATTTTATCGTTACTGTAAAACTGCTATCAAAAATTAAGTCACTGTGGTTATTGGCCGTAAATACAACAGAAGGTAAGGTTACGCTACATCGTTTCTAAGACAACTGCCACCGTTTAAAGGATACTGGAGTCCAGAGGGCGGTACCTTCTATTCTTGACAACAGAGGCTTGATTAGATCACCTGATGACTCATTCAGAAGCTAGATAGTATCGAGTATATACCTTATTGATGCATTTATAAGCTAAATGGTGAAATAAAATAACGTATGTAATCATTGTATTTTAAACAGTTGTTCAAGGATACTAAATCATTTATAATACCCGAAATGTGTTCACTTTTTCAATTATTTGTAACCTAAGTGTTTAATTTACTGCGAACTATCGCATTGCGTTTCGTATTAAAACAGTGATATTAAAGTGCATTACACGAATGACCTAAAGCTACGCGGCTATTTTAAGTGTCCACGGAGCAATAAAATCATTTATGAGTGCCATAAAAGTTATCACAATTAATAATATTGCGGTCATATAGTGGGTTAATTTCGTTAACGTTCTGCCCACAAGCAGGTCGCACGCCTTAATATTACACTCGATGTAAACTCCTATAAGGTATTCAAGTAAATCTGACACCTAATCAATGATGGTTTTGTTACGAATAAGTTCAAAAGAAAGAATACAATTTTCTAGCTTTCGTAATTTTCTTTCGTCAAATCTAATGTCGATGTCTAATTTTGTCCCGTCATAGGTATGTTTTAAATGTATAATTTATTCGAGATTGTTAAAATACTTCAAATTCAAAAAAGAACTTTATTCAACAAGCACTTTTGACTGTAACACAGAGGTATTCCTCGAAGCGCTACCACTTTGAGGCGCTTCTAATGAGGCGCTCCTTTTTAGGGTTCCGTAGCCAAAATGGCAAAAAAACGGAACCCTTATAGATTCGTCATGTCTGTCTGTCTGTCTGTCTGTCTGTCTATCCGCCAGTCTGTCACAGCCACTTTTTTCCGAAACTATAAGTACTATACTGTTGAAACTTAGTGAGTGGATGTATTCTGTAAACCGCAACAAGGTTTTTCACACAAAAATAGAAAAAAAAAATAGTGGGGGGTCCCCATAGTCAGAACTGAAACTGAAAATATTTTTTTTCATTGAACATATACGTGTGGGGTATCTATAGATAGGTCTTTAAAAATTATATTAAGGTTTCTATTATCACTTTTTTTTAAGTGAATACTTTGCGTGACAGACCCTCCCAAAGTTGAAAAAAGTGTGTCCCCCCCCTCTAACTTCTAAAATAAGAGGATGATAAAACTGAAGTAATCATATAATGTACTTTAGCATACAAACTACCAACGAAAATTGGTTCGAACGAAATCTATTCAGTAGTTTTTTTAATACGTCAAAAAAAGAATTTGTACGGAACCCTCAGTGCGGGAGTCCGACTCGCACTTGGCCAATTTTTTATTCCTCAGAGCGCACCTTTTAGTAGCGCTCCAGATAACAATTATAAATATTAACTTTTTATTCCTCGAAGCGCACCTATGATTGAACTTTCAAATAGAGATAGGCACCTATCTAAGTGTACGATCATGTCTAGGCAAGAATAGCTAAACGTATAATTATAATTATTTGCATGCATGCAATTTTAGTTCTTGCCACAACCGCTAAACATAAAGTAAAAACTTCCAACAGAATCCCGTTTCATTTGTTGTTCAGTTAAGACTTACTGATAAGTGTCAAATTCTGGGCCGCACTATTTACCGAAGCCAACATTTGAGAATATATTATTAACTAGCGGCCGCCCGCGACTTCGTCCGCGTGGATGTCGGTTTTCATTATACGAATGTTTTTTCCCGCTAACTCCCGTTCCCGTGGGAATTTTGCAATATCCTTTTGCAACTAAGCATCAAGTTTACTAAGGGACCTGCATGCCAAATTTCAAGCGTCTAACTCAAGTAGTTTAGATTTTCCATACAAACTTCCACCCCCTCATTTCGGGGAAGTGGGGGGTTGGAATGGGTCAAAAAGTAGCCTATGTTCTGTCTCAGGGTCTAAAGATTGTCTGTACCAAATTTCATCAAAATCGGTTGCGAGTTTTAAGCGGGAAAGCGTAACAGACAGACAGACAGACAGACAGACAGACAGACAGACAGACAGACAGACAGACAGACAGACAGAGTTACTTTCGCATTTATAATATTAGTTGGGATTCCCTTCGCCTTTGGACCCAGTTTGCTTCTTGTTCTTGTTCATCGGAAGTTGAGAGGAAACTTCATTGAGCAAACGATGGAAGAGGATGTACCTTTGTGAATCAGGAATCTTTGAAATGGAGTTCAATTAAGGTTTCGAGATTTTACTCTATCTATTATGACTCGTTTGCCAATACATAAAATCACAATGGTATTACAATATTATATTTACAGCTATACTGCCTTTGCAAATATCGTTTGTAATGAGCTCAAGAATATCATAAAAGTATTACAATATTACAATTAAAGTTTGACTGCCTTTGCAAATATCGTTAGTACTGAGCTCAAGAATATATTCCATGTCTGGTTGGTGGACGCGAGAAAAAAAAGACGAATTCTCCCCTACACAAATAGGCATTGTCTTTTCAATCAAGCACAATGAAAAATAACGTTACCTTATGAGAAATGATGTTGCCTATGAAACCGTGAAATGATTTCCCTAGTCGAATCATAATACTGCTCAAACATAATCCGACATACCTGCTACATACATAATATACAAGTATAGTTATATGATCACATACATATGTGGACACTGGTTACCGATACTTGCTACTTTCTAAACCGCAGTTTGTTACTAACATCGAAGCTTAATGCGAACTTATTGATCTGGTACGGTTGAATTGATACTGCATGCTCTAATTGTGAGAGAAAACCGATCAGACAAATACCAAATGACAGAGTTGCTCTTAACACGTATAAGGGACCACGCAACTGGTTAATGCCGGAAATGATTTTGCGATTCACGTCAGTTTTAATTATGCGATACAAAGAGATAGTTATGACTTTCCCATTCGATGAAAATCAGATATTTCTTTTACGATGTGACATATTTTCGGTGTTTTTGTTTTTGCTAAGTTGGGGAAGAAGATGAATTTTACCTTGACTCTTTACAACACGGATCAATCATATTGTTATACATATAGTTGGCTCGGAATAGCATGTAAAAAAGTCACGTATAAAATTTTCTTAATCGTCGTTAAACTTTTCAGTATCGATGATAAACATTTAATTGACGATGCTAAGATAACATAGGAAGTATTTCGAGACATATGTAATGCAATAGACTCATACTAACCAGTGAGGTCGATATGCCTCAAATCCACCAGGTCGGTGATGAGTGGCGCTAGACTCCTTGCGTCCATGCTCCCAGAACCGGTCACAGCCAGGTGAGTCAGGTTCCTGAAGGTAGCAGCTAGGAGTTGCGCGCCTGCTATCGTCACCTGGAACAAATATTTTATTTGAAATCACTACATAGTATAAAACGAAGTCGCTTTTTCTGTCCCTATGTGTGTTGTATGTCCCTATGAACGCTTAAATCTTTAAAACTACGCAACGGATTTTGATGCGGTTTTTTTTAATAGGTAGAGTAGTTACTCTCATCAGTTGATGAGGATGGTTTTGATGTATAATATCATCCATTAAATAGTGGACAAGTACCACGGGCGAAGCCGGGGCGGGCCGCTAGTACTTGAATAATTGAGTTAAGTGTGTCATATTTTTAAGAAGTGGCAACACTGACAGCGTGCTCCTCACCAGTTTGTACGTCATTTCCACCTTGTTGGAGGGGGAAGTGTCAACCTTAGTCTAGTTTAGGAGGGTGAAGCCAGTCTTGTACGGACTGTTGCGCCGACAACTTGTGATTAAAGTGATTGTAGTTCGTGTGTTTAAACTAAAAATAAAAGTGATTATAAGAATACGGTGGTTTTCTTCATAAGTGGAACTTCCAGTCAGATGTGCCGCATGTTTAGGGAAATACCTCCATCTCACAGAAGACCCAAGTGAGCAGCACTTCAGAATTGTGGAGCTTTGTTGCTGTTGGTGAGTAGCGTACAACGCAGCTTTGTAGAGTTTTCCATGTTCTCTTGCTGTAAGTTTTAAAAGTAAAGTCGCTACAGGGCTCGCCTCGGCTCCCACTCGCGTACTGCGCTGACGCAGGGCCCAGCGTTACCATCTGGTAACCCTGTTCGTTCGCCAGCCTCTTACATGCAAATAATATTTGCCATACACTGGGACTGGGACTATATGGATCGAAAAAAACTTAAATATTTAATAATTAATTAACACTCAAGCGACTGATAAGGCTTTACAAGTAAGTTAACTTGTCCAAATATGTATGGCGAGTCCCATGTTTGTGAGTGTATAGGCGCAAAAATTCGGAGATTACCATGCGGGTCCTTTTAAAGGTCACAAACAGATCACTTACCTTCTGGCAACCCTGTTCGTTCGCCAGCCTCTTACATGCAAATAATACTTGGCCTACACTGGGACGATATGAATCGACAATAATTTAATTATTTAATAATAAATAAATAAATAAATAAATATCCTTGGACTAACACACCAATTGCCTAGCCCCAAACTAAGCTCGAAGCTTGAACGGATAGACATACTTAAATACTTTTTATAAACATCCATGACTCGAGTACAAATGCCGATGTTCATCACACAAACATTTGCCCCTAGCGGGATTCGAACCCGCGACCTTTGGTTTTGTAGCCAGGGTCTCTAGCCACTCGACCAACGGGGCTGTCATATATTTAATCAATAAATGTCAAATATTGACGTGCAAAAGAATTTCCTTGTAAATCTAATTGCTGAATAAATATCTTTATCTTTATCTTTATCAATAATTAATTAACACTCACAACGCTCGCCTTCGCCCGCCACTCGCGCACGGCGCTGACGCAGGGACCGGCGCGTGCGCTGGCGCACCTCGCAGCGACCTCTAGCGGGCCGGCCGCTCGCACTCGCCGCCAGACCTCGGGCCGCGCGCTCAAGCGACTGATGAGGCTTACCATGTGACTCGGTAAATGTACGTATAACTTGTTCATACGTTAGTTGTGGCTTAGGAGCAACTTGCCAAGCAGGGGTATTAAAAGTGTCACTTACCATCAAGTGACACTCGTGCTAGTTTGACAGTCTCTGACATCAATCAAAACTTGCCCTGTAATGGGACGATATTTGCTAGTAATAATATCAGTTTCAACTTACAACGCTCGCCTTCGCCCGCCACTCGCGCACGGCGCCGACGCAGGGCCCGGCGCGTGCGCTGGCGCACCTCGCGGCGACCTCTAGCGGGCCGGCCGCGCGCACTCGCCGCCACACCTCGGGCCGCGCGCTCAAGTGACTGATGAGGCTTACCATGAGACTTGGTAAATGTACGAATTGCATGTTCGTATGTACGGCGAGTCTCATATTTGTCACGGCTTAGGTGCAAGTTGGCAAATGGGCGTTTAAAAGGGTCACATCCCTACGGCGAGTCTAATATTTGTGAGGGCATAGGCTCGCGCTGTAAGTTTTAAACGCACAGTCGCTTCAGGGCTTGCCTTGGGCCCCCACTCGCGTACTGCGCAGACGCAGGGCCCAGCGTTATCCTCTAGTAACCCTGATCGTTCGCCAGCCTCTTACATGCAAATCTGGGATGATATGGATCTAGTATAATATTAATTACATATATATAACACTTACAACGCTCGCCTTCGCCCGCCACTGACGCAGGGCCCGGCGCGTGCGCTGGCGCACCTCGCAGCGACCTCTAGCGGCCCGGCCGCGCGCACTCGGTGCCATACCTCTGGCCGCGCGCTCAAGCGACTTATGAGGCTCACCATGTGCCTCGGTAAATGAACGCAATACTTGTTTATATGTACGGCAAGACTTATATTTGTGAGGGCTTAGACTCGCGCTGTAAGTTTTAAACGCACAGTTGCTTCAGGGCTTGCCTTGGCCCCCCACTCGCGTACTGCCCTGACGCAGGGCCCAGCGTCACCCTCAAGCAACCCTGATCGTCCCCCAGCCTCTTACATGCAAATCCGGGATGATATGGATCTTATATTTATTTTATATATAACACTTACAACGCTCGCTTTAGCCCGCCACTCGCACACGGCGCTGGCGCATTGCCCTGCGCGTGCGCCGGCGCACCTCGCAGCAATCTCTAGCGGCCCGGCCGCGCGCACGCGACGCCCGACCTCAGGCCGCGCGCTCAAGCGACTGATGAGGCACGCCTAATTCTACTAATATGATATTTAGGCGCAATTTGCGGAGCAGAGATATTAAAAGTGTCACAAGAAGTAAGAATATCACTTACCCTCGCTCTTTTGCCTGCCTCTCCACATAAAACACTTTGCCTATAATGGGACGATATTTGCTAGTAATAATAACAGTTTCAACTTACAACGCTAGCTTTAGCCCGCCACTCGCGCACAGCGCTGACGCAGGGACCAGCGCGTGCGCTGGCGCACCTCGCAGCGACCTCTAGCGGGCCGGCAGCTCGCACTCGTCGCCAGACATCGCGCTGCGCGCTCAAGCGACTGATGAGGCTTGCCATGTGACTTGGTAAATGAACGCAATACTTGTTTATATGTACGGCAAGTCTCATATTGGTAACGGCTTAGGAGCAACTTGCCAAGCGAGGGTTTAAAAGAGTCACATAAAGTTCGCTTACTATCAGATGACACTTTGGCTCGTTTACCTGCCTCTCCACATAAAACAAAACTTTCCCTATACTGGGACGATATTTGCTAGTAATAATAACAGTTTCAACTCACAACGCTCGCCTTCGCCCGCCACTCGCAGCGACCTCTAGCGGGCCGGCCGCGCGCACGTGTCGCCAGACCTCTGGCCGGGCGCTCAAGCGACTGATGAGGCACGCTTTATACTACTAATATGATATTTAGGCGCAATTTGCGAAGCAGAGATATTAGTGTCACAAGAAGTAAGGATATCACTTACCCTCGCTCTTTTGCCTGCCTCTCCACATAAAACACTTTGCCTATAATGGGACGATATTTGCTAGTAATAATAACAGTTTGAACTCACAACGCTCGCCTTCGCCCGCCACTCGCGCACGGCGCTGACGCAGGGCCCGGCGCGTGCGCTGGCGCACCTCGCAGCGACCTCTAGCGGGCCGGCCGCTCGCACTCGGCGCCATACCTCGGGCCGCGCGCTCAATCGACTGATGAGGCGCGCCCAACGACGACAGACGCGGGACATTCGGCATAGGTCGGACACCTGGGGAAGAAAGTTGAGATTGGAGAATTGGGTTGATGCACTTTGCCTTAAACAGCGTACACAAAAATAAAAAAATTAAGAGCATTCTGCAAAGTTTACAGTATCGCCCGAACTAGACTAATAATAAATTAACCTTTTATAAAATTCGACATATGTTTCTTGACCCCTTTAGTTATTTTAACCATGATGCCTTTTGTTAGGCAGTGCAAATTTTAATAACATCAAGATTAAAAGCATAATAAATAGTTGAGACTCAAATTATTTTATAGTTGTATATTTACTCAAATTATTTTATAGTTGTATATTAAGTCAAGTAATTAATTATTGCCTTCAATTACAGTACAAATTACTTAAGAGCAAGATTTAAGATTAACAAAGTTCCTAGGTTTTGATGATATAGTATGGCAAAAAGAATTATAAAATCCTCAAAAAGGTACAGAGAAAAGCAAATTTTATGACTTTACTGTTTTAAACAACGCATTAAGATTACATCACAACCTTAAACTTATAAAACCCATCATCATAACACAACTTACCATTATAACACCACCGCAATATGTCACCGCAAACACAAACAAAACATCAACAAACATTATCGTTAAAGAAGACATTACCGACCCCAGTTAACCAGAAACCACGGCGTAATATTTAAAATTAAAATGCAAATACTTACCAAAGCTTAATTAGTCGTATTTCAGAACAGAAGGAATTAAGTATTTAATCGGCCCTTATAAAACACGAGATGCAATTATACAAAGTCGAGATGGGTAATAGGACATTTAATATAGTCGTTCTGTTGATATGGAAACCGAGTTTGTCGAGAAAGCTTCTAGTAATTTAAACGGAACCGTGTTAATGAGTTAAGTATGCTACCCCTCCACAATCATGTTTAAACAATAAAAGATTTATCCAAAGTGGCATCAGCTTTTAGAATAAGGCTGATTTAATTTATGAAGGGATTTTGCTTTTACTGGTTCTCTTATTTTTGTCTGATTCAAGTCCCGTATGGCTAGCTGCATTTGAAGAATTAACAAGTTGCCGGGAAGGACTTGACTCTACGTTTTGTCGTCAACGAAACTTTTACAACTCGCTAGACAACCATCTAGTGTGGATTTGGTGGCGGATATACTTAAATACTTTTATAAACATCCATGACACGAGTACAAAATCCGATGTTCATCGCACATTACTTGCCACTAGCGGAATTGGAACCCGCGACTCTTTGTATTGTAGCCAGGGTCTCTGAGCACTAGACCAACGAGCCGTCTATTGTCTAATCAATATATTAACGTTATGTTTTCATAAAGAAAACGTTATTCAGTCAGAGAAGTCAGCTGCATGTTTGTCTATTAAACGAACATCTAGTAAAGTGACATAAAAAACTATATTGGATCTCCCATTCATAATTAAGCAACACCATTATCTAAACCTAAGATGCGTAATGGGATATTTAATATAGTCATTACGTTGAAATTAAAGCCCGCACTAGCCGAGTAATACTCGTACTTCAAGCAGTTTAGATAAAGCCTTATTAATAAGTATGGCTAATGAGTTAACAATTTATAAACAACATTAGATTACCTTTGACTTTGCAGTAGTGAATACGGGTTTTTTTTTTTGTTTTTTAAATGGCAGGTAAGCTTGCAGTCTATGGTGAGCGGTCATTGCAGCACATTCCATTATGGGATATAATATTGTCGAGTATGCTGCCTCAAGACAGATCTCTCCTGATTATAAATAATAAATAAATCATAAATAATAAAATCTTTATTTCCAAAAATACAGTACATATAGTCCAGGAATTTTAGATTTTATCTGCGGAATAATTCCTAGTGAGCTGAATTTTTGTATACACCTTTATTATGATATTGTAATGATGATGTTAAAAATCGACATTGATATCGTGCCGGCTAAAAAAGTTATAGGGGTCCAAACGTCACGAAAATCAGTTTTTCGCAAATATCTCGCGATCTATTGCTCAGAGGTCAATAATGGTTTCATAAAAGTTGTTCGTCTTAAAATTGTCTACAAAAAAGGTCTCTTGCATTTTTCTGTAGAATTAACCGTTTTTGAAATAGAGACTAGAACGCACTCACATATGGTATTGTATACCGTACGGCGCATACCCAGGCATAAACCCTATTGTTTGTTTTTTTCCCTTTTTGTTTGTGTGTTTTTTGTTAGTATGATGATCTACATATAGAAATATAAAGGATTTGTAATACTAGCACAGTCAGGAAAATAGGAATATCAACTATAAAAAACTAAGTGGCAATTTTTTTTATCACTTTATAACTCAAGAACGGGCTCATCGATCCAAACGAAATTTTCAGGGTTTGTACAGACTATTTAGTAGATGTTTTATGTGAAGTTTGAACAAAATCGGTCGTTCACTTTATACGTAGCGAAGCACGTACCGGGCCGATAGTAATGATATAGATATGCTATATCATTACTCTATCGACCCGGACCCCGAATTCAGCTCACTAGGAATTATTCCGCAGATCGTGGATCAAAATTGCTAAAATTACTGGACTAATAGCGCTACAGGCTCGACGACTTCTCGACTAAGCATTATGCTTGTATCAGAGCAGTCTAGTATAAAACTTAACAAATAAAATCTTACATAATGGCGACGCTGGTCAAGTCTATACTATTTATATTTTAAAATGAGATCAGAGACATCATAATGATTGACGAAGAATTTATGTTTGCAGACTATCCATCAAGCCGCACAATGAAAAAATCCTTATTGTCATGTCCATGATCGGGTTAAAATACCGGGCACTACAAGACATCTTGGCCTATCATACCTATTCAATTAAACTCAGGACCGCCTTTGTAATATAGGGCGGCCATGTCAGATAAACACGATGAGAAAGGGTGTGGTATCCCTGGTCTAAGCTTAGCTCACTCAGAACCACCGCGAGGGAGATGACTTCCAACAGCACCAACAGATATAAAAGAAGTCGATTGATGAAGTCTTACCTCAAGATACGACAGTATCTTCAACCACAAGGCATCGCTGAGGGTGTTATCCCGTCTTCTCCTGGGCGGGCCGCAGTCAGCAAGGGTGTGGTATCCCTGGTCCAAGCTCAGCTCGCTCAGGTCCGCCGCAAGGGAGATGGCCGGCTCGGGGGGCGGGGGCGGTCGGCGACGCGCGCCCCCACACACCCCGGGGCCGGAGCAGCTCCCGCTTGACATGGTGCCGGGGCCCTGGAGGCAAAATAAAATAAGATTTAATAATTGTCGATAGTCCACTGCTGCACGTAAGACTCCTCCAGATGGGAGTTAAGCGAGTGAGCACCATCCAGCTGGTTATATATATATATATGTATATCCAATAAGGCACCGTGGTTGGCCTCAGTATCTAATGGGAAAATTAGTCCGCGATAACCGTCCTTTGGTGATCGTAATAATATGTACAAACGGTAGGTACACGGGGATACTCTGCTGCCCTACCAAACCTCCGGAATGTCTCTAAGTTGCATCATAGCATTATATCCATGGAGAGAAATGAGGGAGTACTATGATCTGACAACGGATAGACCTGTAGCCTAATGGCAAGTAAACAATAACAATGTATTTTGATTCGTTATTGAACACACCAAAGTACGAGTAATCTCCGGCTCAAGCGGGTTTCTACATTAATCTAGAAAAATACACACACACAATAAATTTCCCTCACATCGTCCCCTGAGATGCTTTCGAGGAAAAAATGGTGCGTGACGCGAGATTTTCCGAATCAAAACGAATACCATTGACCATCCTAGGGATGACGAATGGCATAGTATTATATTTTGTATTGCTTTAAGTGTCTTCTTATTTCCTACGCTAATGTAAATAAATTCAAAGCTTTTTGAAAAAGAAAAC
Organism: Nomophila noctuella; assembly: GCA_958496325.1. Lineage (NCBI taxonomy): Eukaryota > Metazoa > Arthropoda > Insecta > Lepidoptera > Crambidae > Nomophila > Nomophila noctuella. The sequence goes on from OY292501.1 coordinate 5,451,122, forward strand.
CCACTGTTGTGTATCCTACTTTTATGTACATACGTGTAAGCAAATTCATGCAAACCAATGTTTGTTTAGCGAAAAATTAACTTTTATCATAGCAGAACTTCAAATCAGTTTGTTTATCGACGTTGACTACTAGCTAAGTAAAGAATTTAGTCCATAGCTAAAAGCTCCATTTAGGTCAAAGGTTATCGTACCGTCCAGCGTATATTATTATGATTATTCACAAAGAATGCCCAACGCGACCTAACTCAGAAAAGAAGACATTTTATTACACCAGATTCTGATAAATGAGGTCTATGACAGACAACCCTATCTGTGCCAAGTCCAAGTTGGACGCAGAAAAATATAAATTCCTGAGAATATACGCAATTTCCGAGGAACCCGTGATAAATACTTTTTCTGAAGAACAAAGTTCGTACGCGTGAACATAAAAGCGGAAAAAACAGAAACTTGTTTCGTTTACGAGTAAAGTTTTGTTAGAATGTGTGAACATTTGAACTACTTATACGTAGTGGTCAACAAAGTATTTTATTTCAATTATGTACATTTTTTAACTTCTGTTACCAAGCGGCTAGTTGCATATGTTTTATAACTGTAGCAACATCACAATCATTTATCAATACCAAAGTAACCAAAAATACGAGTTTGTTGTTACTTATCAGAACGAGAACATGGTTATAAAGTTTACTCGTATGTACACTGTTTTTAACTCAGTTTATATGTATTTTTCGAAGCACACAGTATCGGTCAAGTTGCTGTTATACTCGAACCACTCATTTTATCAGTATTTGTTTTTCATGGTAATAAATAACTGTTTTATTCATTCAATCATTTTCAAGCAAAAGCTACCACATTAATATCCTGGGACGCAGCCAAACCCATTATGGCGTCAGATTTCCACTTTTTAGGTCATAGCGAGACGGCCAAATAATAAAGTTCAACCTGTCTATACAAATATTATAAAGAGGAAAGGTTTGATTTTTTGTTTGTTTGTATGAATTGAATAGGCTCCGAAACTACTTGGCAGATTTGAAAAAAATCTTTCACTGTTGGAAAGCTACATTCACCCAGAGTAACATAGGCTATATTTTATCCCGGTACGGGAAGCAGTTCCCCCGGGACGCGGGTGAAACCGCGTGACGGGCCGCTAGTTTCTAAATAAAAAACTAATGGACCAAATATTCGAACCACTGACCTTTTCTTCATCTAACTTAATACGAGTTCCGTTTTTGACTCAGTTGAAATGAAAAATATATCACCTGTATAGCAATTACAATTTTAAAGCAATTAACATTATAATAAAACAGTGCCTTTCCCGGAACGATATTCTAACTACATATTTCAATTGCCAAATAACTATTAACTTTAATCAAAAACTGGTTAGGATCACTCCATTTGTACTATCTTGCGCAAATAAATCCACTGAAAACAGTATTGTAGACGTATTTACATACAAAAAGACATTCCGTGGTTATAAATGGACGTAGATATAAAGCTGTCAAGGACTTCGATGCATAATTAATAAGCCATTAAAGCTTATTGTAGGCTTTGATATTAAGTTTGAAATACAATCGGGCACTTAACTAAGCCACAATTCGCATTATGCCTAGCAATGATAACAAGATATCATGGAGTAATAATGAGGTCGTAAATAATAACGTTTTGACCCAGGTTCTATGCCCGTTGATGGTTATTGCGTTTTTTTACATTTGCTTACCAGGGACTTCGAAACAATGGCTGTTATCAACTATTCGACAGAACGATTATATCAAATATTTACTCATAGTCTAAGGCTTGTACATATTAATAAATCGCACTCAACTTTGAGACCGATTTTGAGAGCGAACTTGATATGTCATTGTCATGAAAACAGCATCCCAAGTTCGCTCTCAAGAACGATCTCAGATTTGCGAGCGATTTATTAATACGAGCCTAAGTTCTAGAATAATTGAATAAATCGCATTTTTTTATTTAAAGTCCAAGCATTATATTTGTACAATGTTTGTACTATGGTTCTGAAAACCATAATAATATTATGACAATTCAGATTAAGTGCATTGTAAATAATTTTGCTTTCCATATGTCAAATTCTCTGCAGGTCGTAAAAAAGAGGCGTTGCGTCGGCTCATTAAAATCTTATGTTTGCAGTCTTTTAATAAACCACTCATTCAGACTGAGAAGAACGTAACATGAATATAAATTGACGAAATTGCTCAATTAATCCGCATTTATCTATAAGTAGCTGGCAGAATAGTCACATACAATAATACGTGCTTCCATAAACATTCTAATTTGAGCCTTATTGGCTGCACATAAAGCTTCATTATAACGATGTATTATTCGTGACTGTACAATAAGACCAATCCGCTGATTATTATACTAAATCATACGAATGTGAAGCTGGTAATTATTTTGTAAGTATCGAGCTATTATTGAAGCACGATAGCCGAAGGGAGAAATACCACAGCTAATATTACACGTCGTTTAATACACAAATAGTTTAATACCGTAGTAAACATCACTGCCAATTATAGTTAAAGAACTATAACATTATTTTTAAAACTGAGAAAACTTTATAAGTAATATTTACGCCACTTACGACTCTTAAAACTTATCTACCATGATCACTTTTAGGTGCCATACCCATCGCTTACAAAAAAAAAATGCGAGACTGTGAATCACGTTTAGGTCTTTCAGATATGATTTGATTTAATTTTAGTCTTTTAAGAATTCTAAGACAAATTGTCCGATATTTACGACATTACAACTATGGAGGAAATATATAAATGTAACTAGTATAAAAAAACATTGGCTACAGAAATGTGCGAAAATCCGAAACACATTTTCTTGAACCGGGTATTAAGCCCTCGATCTTGGGATTACGTGATTTGAGCGAAAGCATTTTGACGCGGGGATTTCTCTACAAAATATAGTTTTCTTGTAAGGGTTCGATAAACGAAAAAGTCATGTTTGTTTTGGTAGATTTGGATCTTTACGTTTTTGTTTTTACGACTGGTTTGTTGTATGAATTTGCACTTGGTGACATATTTTATGTATTCAACTTTTTGAGTAATTGTAGTATTGCCATCTGTATGCAGGCAACTTTTTACTGTGGATACAATGTGGGTGATGTTGTTAGATATGAACAATTTCTATCTTATGGCACATTATTTATTTTAATAAAACTACAAAGCTTGTGTTTAAGCCTGCCTGGCCTGCCTAATGGTGAATTATTAAAACCAGAGGTATCACGCTCCGCTTACCCCGTAACCCCTTTGGCAATAATTAGTACCTACCTTACTCACCGATAAAAGCGTTATACATATAACAATTTATGGAGCTTTACTGTGATCCCCTGTAAGACTTTTACGGCCCTATAAGGTTGAGGAAGTGTTTCTTCAGGCTAGTAAATAATTAGAATCTAACTTCCCAAACTTATTTATCCTCTTAATGCTTACTACTCCATGTCTAAGCTTCTTAATTATTAAGCACAAACGTACTTATTACATTAAAAAGCACTGTGATTTAAAGACAGACACTGACAACATCTGATATATGATTAAATACTCTAAGGTCCTGTGCAGTCCTGTCTTTGAGAATCCTGAGGCATGTCATTAGGCGTGTTGACCTTATTTTGCAATTAAATGCGATTATCTCTACAATGGTCGCATAAATCAAACCAGTTTGTCATTTGTACTTCAGTCATGTGCCGACGAGCTAGCCTGCGGTCTGACAAAGAGCGGGGATCAATCCAAAAGAAATGATTCTACAATTCATCTCACAAAATTAATAAATAGAAGATCAAACACGGGACTAAACAATTAAATTTAATTATCGACAAAACAATGCAAATATTATTTATGAGCTTTATGATTTTGGTCATTGTTGTGTATTGTTTGTTTCGTTTTGTTAGACGCAGAAGGGATTTTAAGATATAGGTATAAAATGAACAAAAAAAATTTTCCTAGCTGAAATAGATCTTTAATCTATGAGTCAACAAATTAAAAAAATACATTTTGTTTTTAAATGTTCAATATAGATCTTCAGATATAATTTTCAAGATATTTAAAAACTACTATGCTGGCAGTTCTGACTACAGCAGCTGACTATCAAAGGTGATTTTACTAAACCCTCTACTCATTGAACGAAATAAAGCCCTCATTTCTAACCACTCCTACCCACAAGACCACAGTCTTGCCATTCAATCGTGATGAAATCATACAGGCTCCTTATACAGGCAGTTTTTCGTCTTGCTATAAATCGCTACGTCTATAGGCAGACATTTTAACGTCACTTGTACTCAAAGGCATATGGAACGACAGTACATATGGTTGTGGCAATAAAATATATAAGCTTTGACTCTTGTGCCAAAGCAGTATAGTTTATATTTGAATGAGACTGTATACATATCAGTGCAGGCGACGGTACATTGGTGGACGTTTCAATAAGAACACAGTTGGATATTGGTAAACGAGTAAATTACAGGTTGTTTGCACTATTTATGGCTAAAGCTGTTGAAATGAGCGCGGCCAATTTTAAGACTGAACCCAACAATTAGAAAGCTTGAAGTTAGTGAGCACTTTTGAAAGTTGTCAGGTTTCACCTGTGGGGTTTGGCGTGCCATTTAAACTCTAGAAATCCTAGCTTAAACAAGAATTGGGCAAACGATAATTAACATTGGTAGTAAGTAAATTCAAGTGCCTTTAGACTTTTAGACCAATCATTTCATTGTAAACTTTGAGGATTGGCTCCGGTCAAAAAGTAGTAGTGACCTCAAATAAGCATATTTATAATATTGCAACGTTTTTAAGATAAGTTGATCTACGTCACATTAATTAATCTACAACATGAGTAAAAGAACACCGATATACTTATTTTTCCTTTACCCTTTATCAAAAATAGCCTGTCCTTTTACTTTACCCCACCGATCTTACTTTAATCGTTAAAGTTTCCTGAAAATAATTAACTGTCAACCTCTTTGCCCCATCCCACTCGCGTCTTAATGACACCACCTCACTTGCATCAGTGCGAACATTTCACCTACAACCTAACCTATGAGTGGGTGGGTCATTATCACGATCCTGATGGTAGGTATTTCTTTACTTATCTCTTCTTAATATCAAATAGGAAATAATCAAACGTCATAATTTCTTATAATGTCATATATCTCTGAGATTGCATTAGGAGATGTACTTAGGAACTCTGTCTTGCATCAAAAAGATTCGGCAAGGGACTCGATAGCTACTCTTTTTCAATGCCAAATATTTTCAATAATACTGGTATTTACGAGTACTTTTACAATGGCATTCTCCCTGAAAAGGGTTTTGAAACTTTTTGAATGAATTTAAGTTTTCAGTGATCCTATTGGCGAATATACTTAGTATGTCAGGGAGATTTCAAATAAATTATGGGGAAAAATAATTAAATAATTAGCATAACTAGCAATACTAGGGGGGGGGGGCTCTTAAACCAAATAAACAATTAGCTTGTACAATCGAACGTAAAACCTACTAGGCACTTATCATATACATCAGTGTAATAAAGGATAAATAAGCATTATTTAAATTATGCAGATACTTTTGTTGCCACGGGATATCACAAACAGCTACTTGTATTTATTAACGTTGCCCAGTAAATGTACAGTCTTAATTCATACTAAAGTATGTATTATCCATACTTATGTAATTTCTAAGTCCTGTCTGTAATACTTAGTATCAAACAACATCATAAACATTAATCCGATCCCAAAGTAAATATTTTACGCGCTGTTCTTAGTATGAGAGTCGATGAAGGCATTTCAAATGTATAAGTATTTTAATACCTATGTATAAACATTCGGATACAACAAACGTTCATAAATGAGTGTTTGACGTGGATAGGATTAAGGGAAGAATTTCTGGCATATATTGGGAATATTTTAGACTTTGTACTGGGTGTGTTTGTACATGTCCTTATTTAGTAGTACCTCTAAACCTCACGAACGAAAACAAATCAATCTATACTAATACAATAAAGCTGAAGAGTGTGTGTTGAATAGTTCATTTGTCGAGGAAGGATGCCACACACATCGTGTTATACTAAAGCCACTATTGCTTACTAGTTCCATGGGACTAGCGCGTTTAAACAAACAAACAAACTTTTCGGCTTTATAATATTAGTATAGACAGTAAAATTGTATGTATATTATCATGTTAATACTCAGACTTGGACAATGTAACTAATGTATAAATATTATGATTTAATTACAAAAATAATTGTACAAGATATTCAAAGATTTACACTATGTTGACATAATTCCCATATTCCGTAATCAAGTCAGTAAGTAGATGTTGGTTCAAAGCAAGCCTTAAACAACACCCACTCATACACCTAACTAACGATCATTACAAAATTTTAAATAAATTTTAATAGGTATGTAAGAAATTATGAAATCCAGCATGGAAACACATATTAAATAAATTGCAATTGGAACTGGAATATGAAAATGAAATGCGTGCTTTGGAGAATGGACAGATGGGGAAAAATATAACATTTTTTTTTTACTTACCTTACGGAACTGTATGAATACATTTTCCTATTATTTTTCTTAAGTCACTACAATACGATAACAAACACACACACACACACACACTGTACTGACAATAACGTGGTGATATTTGTAGAATTAAATAGTCCAATCAAATTAATAAACTGTAACAATTACATTAAAAATATTATGTACAATAACTCAGGTAGTGCGTTGAGGATACGGTAAGAATATGAAAGAACAGAATTTTACACATTAAAAAACAAATGACGCGCGGAATTCAAAAATGGAACAGTGCCCGCGCCACAGATCCCGCGCGCTCCTTATGTATTTTTTTTCTTTAAAGCGGCCAGTCTGTGTACGTTTTATTCCTTATAACGAATTTGTTTTATGCCAAGAATCTAGTGTTTTTTTTTTGTCTATGGAGGTTCTACTCCGCGACACTTATTTGTTTTAAGCCATGTTTTTTATTAAATATTTTTCTAAAGACACATTTAATATTTTTTTACGCATTTTTGTAAACTTTGTAATATTTTTCTTATTTTTGTAAATCCATCTTGTATCAAGAAGCTTAAGCCTAAGCCTATGTAAACATAAAATATTCATCTTGTATGAAGGTTGCCTTCATACAAGATGAATATTTTATGTTTACAAATTTAACTTCTACGGACAATTCTATAAATCGTGTACCACAACCCGTCTGAAAGTTAGTTAGCCAAACAACTTTACTGCAACACTTTCCATTACATCGCGTCTAGTGAAACTGGGTGATATGCGATATGCCTGCACATTGCATTGATAGTCCAGTAATTTTAGCAATTTTGATCCATGATCTGCGGAATAATTCCTAGTGAGCTGAATTTTTGTATACACCTTTTTTATGATATTGTAATGATGATGTGAAAAATCGACATTGATATCGTGCCGGCTAAAAAAGTTATAGGGGTCCAAACGTCACGAAAATCAGTTTTTCGCAAATATCTCGCGATCTATTGCTCAGAGGTCAATAATGGTTTCATAAAAGTTGTTCGTCGTAAAATTGTCTACAAAAAAGGTCTCTTGCAATTTTCAGTAGCATTAACCGTTTTTGAAATAGAGACTAGAATGCACTCACATATGGTATTGTATACCGTACGCCGCATACCAAGGCATAAACCCTATTGTTTGTTTTTTTCCCTTTTTCGTTTGTGTGTTTTTTGTTAGTATGATGTTCTGCATATAGGAATATAAAGGACTTGTAATACTAGTACAGTAAGGAAAATAGGAATATCAGCTATAAAAAACTAAGTGGCAACTTTTTTTTTGTCACTTTATAACTCAAGAACGGGCTCACCGATCCAAACCAAATTTTCAGGGTTTGTACAGACTATTTAGTAGATGTTTTATGTGAAGTTTGAACAAAATCGGTCGTTCTTTTTATACGTAGCGAAGCACGTACCGGGCCGATAGTAATGATATAGATATGCTATGTCCAGTGACGTTTGGACCCCTATAACTTTTTTAGCCGGCACGATATCAATGTCGATTTTTCACACCTTCATCACAATATCATAATAAAGGCGTATACAAAAATTCAGCCCACTAGGATTTTTTCCGCAGATCGTGGATCAAAATTGCTAAAATTCACATTGCATATCTATATCATTATTAGAGGCCCGGTACGTGCTTCGCGACGTATAAAGTGAAGCGACCGATTTTGTTCAAACTTCACATAAAACATATACTTAATAGTCTGTACAAATCCTGAAAATTTGGTGTGGATCGGTGAGCCCGTTCTTGAGTCATAAAGGGACAAAAAAAGTTGCCACTTAGTTTTTTATAGTTGATATTCCTATTTTCCTGACTGTACTAGTATTACAAGTCCTTTATATTTCTATATGTAGATCATCATACTAACAAAAAACACACAAACGAAAAAGGGGAAAAAACAAACAATAGGGTTTATGCCTTGGTATGCGGCGTACGATATACAATACCATATGTGAGTGCATTCTAGTCTCTATTTCAAAAACGGTTAATTCTACAGAAAATTGCAAGAGACCTTTTTTGTAGACAATTTTACGACGAACAACTTTTATGAAACCATTATTGACCTCTGAGCAATAGATCGCGAGATATTTGCGAAAAATTGATTTTCGTGACGTTTGGACCCCTATAACTTTTTTAGCCGGCACGATATCAATGTCGATTTTTCACATCATCATTACAATATCATAATAAAGGTGTATACAAAAATTCAGCTCACTAGGAATTATTCCGCAGATAAAATCTAAAATTCCTGGACTATGACGTTGGCAACCGTATTTGACGTCTGGCTAGGCACGTCAATCAACGTCGGAAAATGACGGTGTAGGTACGTTTATAGACGTCGCTCAATCTGATTGAGCTTGGTGTGATAATAGTCCAAGAGCTGGTAAACCTTCGAGGAACGGTCTTCCTATTTCGCTAGAAATTCGAACACTCACTTTTTATAATAAACGAAGGGCAATAGCCATGACCTGGAAGGCGTCAGCAATGTCACATCCCAGTTAAACTGTTCAAAAAATCGGGAAATCATCGACTTTCTTAAACTTAAATATTTAAAAGCATGCAGTATACTATCCATTCAGTTAAGATGGTCCCGATGACAGTTTGCTTTCAAAGGAAAATCAACACGAAAATCATAAAATCACCTCGTGGAACTAGTTGGCTTGAAGTAAAGTTCAATTTCGTATAAGAAGTACCTATACCTGCCACAGATTATTATTTTAACAATCCACTTTTCTTCTGGTCTGTACTTACACTAATCAATATTTTATGCGTGTTTAAATCGGACTTACAGGAGCATTGTACCGTGGTTCGAACCGACCCATTTCAAAAGAATCCTTGAGCGATTCACACCGCTGTAAGTACTGCGGTGCGATTAAACCCATTCAAAAGGGGCTCTTGGGCGATTCGCACCGCGGTTCGAATCTCTTGCGGTGCGAAACGCCTAAAGACCCGAAACGGTCAATGATTACAAAGCTTGAAGAAAAATCCAAGCGGTTTCCAGTTCGTTTATACAAGAAGAACATTATTCACAGGGTTCACTAGCTCTCCAACTATCATAGTAAACTTTAGTGTTCGCCACTGCATTTGAGCGACTGCCGACAGGCTTCTGAAATCAATTATGTGTACCGTCAGAAACTTCGCAATACTTGACATTAATACCAGATGATTTGCAAGCTTCGCATTTAATAATACGACAAATGAAACGTCAAGCAGTGAGTAGTGTACATGTAACTAGATAATTAATATCACGTTTATTCCCCTTAAATTTATAGTTACCAGATGATCTGAATCTGGTTTCACGGCGTGTTATACGAATAAATAAATAAATGTTTACTCAATCAAGATAACCATTTAAGCACTTTTAAACCCAACGCTATAACCACTACACCACGGAGGTAACTGTTAGAGTTTCTATCGTTACATAGAAATAATCTCATCGTAACTAACGTGTAATATAAATCGGTACTAAACACTTAAGATCGACTTATTTGTAACACGAATTTGCTTCGCTTGAATTTACATGAATTGTATTGAGCCGTCGCGAATATATTGAAGCGCCGATTTTCATAAACAAACCCGCCTTATTCCAAGCTATTAAACTGTACATTACCTTCTATATATTATATATTTATTTCACATTGTAACTCGCTGGTGCGTGGGCTGATATCATTTTGCACTTAGAATTTTATAGATTTTAAGTTTATTGTATTCCAACGCTTTTAAGGCAGGACAATGGCAGTAAACTTTCCGTATTACTTCCTTGTAGGATAGAATACAGGCAGGAATTGTCTGGGACTTTATAAACTACTCTTGTAAAATATTTGAAAGCCATCCTTTCGAATAGGTGCTCGTTTATAGAAATCTAATGATTTAAATGAAGAGCAGTTTACGCTTACTGCCTGCAGTTTATATCTTTTTAACTGCTTTGAATGTCCGACGGCTAGCGTTTTGCTGGAAGCTTGAATAATTGATTTTATGCGGTAAATTGATGGTCAGGCGCGTTTGAAAGTTTTCTTTTTAATGTCTTCATGCTAGTGTTTTACATAAGCATTAAAGTCATGATTCATACGCAGTATCATTGATAAAATTATTTCTTATCCATACCTTTTTAATAAACTATATTTCCGCCCGCGGCTCTGTCCACGTGAAATTCGGTTAAATTGCAAACAATATTTTTGTTTTCTTTCGGGAAGATTATTTTTTCCGGGATTAAAAGTACCCTATTATTTAATCCGGACTTCTATCTATAGGTCTGCAATTTCAAAGCAATCAAAGCAAAGGTTACGGCATGAAAGCGGAACAAACTTACGTTCCGATTTATAATATTATAAGTAAGATTTGACCTACTACTACTATCCCTAACCTACTACTAATACTAAGTAGAAACTTTTGAGCGCAAACTTAAGCAAAAATCCTTACACTAGCCTTGAATAAAATCTACCATCAATCAGAACCAAGAAAAGGAACCCTCCAACTCACAAATGATAGTAAAACGTTTATCGGTTGAACTAGTCTTTTGTCTTATCTGTCCCCTCTTCCCAATCCGTCGGGTCGTTTGACACCACGAGCCGGGTGACTGCAACAAAGTGCGGCGTCAAACGGGACCGGTCGCAGTGTCGCGCGACACTTTATTGCGTTACGTGCCGGTAATGCGCTGACTGGTTTAATAAGGATGGCATGCGGGCATTTTTCTGATTTGAGCTCGTCTTTTTTCCACTTGACAGTACAAAATAATTAAAATAAGGATATTATGTTAACAAATCTTTGACAAAAGGGCTACTCACGGAAACCCAATGTCTCAATTTAAAGGTACATGTAAGGTAATTCAATGTAACCAACTACGCACGGCTAGTTAACAAACAATACATCCCCTTATATTTCTGGATATAAATTCTATAATTATATAAGTTAATGTTGATCAAGATTTTGTTTCAAACCAACGGAGTACTTACTGAACCTAACCAACATTAATAATACCCCTCTACTTTGACATATGAGTAGAGATTAAGGGCGTGCATGCCCCACCCTAGCGCCTAATTAAATAAAAACGATTGGCGGCGCTAGTGTGCGGTCTGCACGCCATTAACATCAATTGACTTAAATCAAGAGCCGTAAAAAAATAAAACGTCTGCCATCCCTAAAACCTATATCGGCCATTTCAACGCTAAAGAGATTTCCATACATTTCTCCGCAGTACTTGCGTATCAACCCATTACTGTCTGAGGGGCACGCAAATATCTTGATCGTTGAATATTTTACAAGATGGCCGGTAAAAACCTGTGTTTTCATTAGTGTCGTATAGAAGCAACAAGTTGACGCAAAGATTGCAAACGGTACTTTGGACTCGAGATGCGACTTTGTTTTTCTAAAAGCTGGTAGCGGAGTACTTCCAAGTTCTGTTCAAATACTTGATGCTACAAACGCACATGTTAGTTAAATGTTTATTTACTCTATACTTTTATATAAAGTGCTATGGGTCTATTTATTTTTGATAACGAGGATGTGTGGGACTATACATGACTGATTTGTAACAGTTAAGGTGAAAATAGTATTTTTAATTTGACAAAACCGGTGGTCGCAGACTTGAATCCCACTAGGGGGCAAGTCTTAAATGTTTATAAAAGTATTTAAGTATGTCTATCCGTTCCCTAGTAGCCATAGTCACAGTTCGGTATTTTTATTTTACTTATTTATTTAATGTATCTTTAGACACATCATATTTATTTATTTATTTATTTAAACTTTATTGCACGAAATAAAATTTGTACAAAAGGCGGACTTAATGCCTCATGGCATTCTCTACCAGTCAACCTTAGGGCAAAACAGAAAGTGAATAGTAGGTAGGTAGTGCTATTAAAATAAAATAATTTACTCTTATTAATAATAATAATTACTCTTATTAACTAGTTAACATATAACAGACTACATAAAAAATACACATATAACTTTATATAAAAATATATATACTTTATAATAAAATACAACTATACATAAATATAATATATTATAAAGAAAATAAGTATAACTGATAAATGATGCTAGATTAAGTACTGGAAACGGTGGACGATGAAGCGCAAGAATTAGTTAGGAAGTGATGGACAAGAAACTTAAATGCTCTTCTACTCGGCGCCTGCCTAATATTTTCCGGAAGAGTGTTCCATAATCTGATAGCACTTACTGTGAAGGAGTTCGCTACAAAACCGGATCGGTGGGAGGGAGTGGCAAGCGTTAACCTGTTGGCAGATCGCAACTGCCGCTCATGTGTCGAACTTAGGAGTTGGAAATTAGATTTAAGGTAAGGAGGGGCATTAGGATCATTGAGAAGAGAATACAGTGTAGAAAGGATTCTGGCATTACGACGAAGTGAAATAGGCAACCATTTAAGTTGAGAGCGAAAGGAGGAAACGTGATCAAATTTACGTAGATTAAAAATGAAACGTATGCCAGAATTAAGTAAACGGTCCAATTTGGCGAGGAGGTCACAATTTAAATCGGTAGTACATACATCCGCGTAATCAATTATAGGTAAGATGAGAGTTTGCACAAGGGTAATTTTAGTAGGAATAGGAAGGAAATTCTTGAATCTATAGAGAGCACGCAGACACGAAGTAACTTTACGGCAGACCTCGCTCACGTGGCTAGACCAACTAAGTGTTTTATCGACGTGCAGACCCAGGTCCTTAACACTGCTACAAAAGGGAATAGGTACACCATCAAATAAAACTGGGGAAATGGAGCCCTCATCCAGCAAACGCATAAAATGGTGACTGCCCACAATTATGGCCTGACATTTGCTCGGGTTAACTGCCACACCAAACCGAGCAGACCACGCCGCAACAGAAGATAAATCACTGTTAAGACTCGCTATGGTCGAGTCGACGTCACTGATGTGGCATTGACGATACAGTTGGAGGTCGTCAGCATACAGATGGTAAGAGGAATCAAGGAGGACAGTAATAGAGTTAATGAAGATTGAAAAGAGTAGAGGAGATAAAATACCACCCTGAGGAACGCCCGTGGGGATATCACACCAGCTCGAAAGGGTTTGATTCACTTTCACCGCCTGCTGACGGTTCCGAAGATAAGAAGAAAACCACTGCACTGTTAAAGAGGACAGACATAAATGAGACAGCAAAGATAGCAGGATGTCATGATCAACCGTGTTGAAGGCGTTGGAGAAATCAATTAGGACAAGCACAGTGATCAAGCCCTTCTCCATGCCATCTCTGATGTCTTCAGTAACCTTTAGGAGTGCTGTGCTCGTGCTGTGGCCAGGGCGAAACCCAGACTGGTATTGACAGAGAAGGTGATTTTGATAAATAAACTTTGACAGTTGGGAATGAACAACTGCCTCTAGAATTTTGGAGAGAAAAGGTAAAATGGAAATAGGTCTAAAGTTATTAAGAACAGTGGGATTTGAAATTTTAGGGAGTGGAATAATATAGGCCTTACGCCAGATACTTGGGAAAACCCCAGATTCTAAGGAAAAATTAATGATGTGAGTAATGATAGGCTGGATAAAATCAAGTAGCAAGATCACCATAGTGCGACTGACCTCATCACACCCAACGGCATTTGATTTCAGCGACTTAATGACCTTACCAACTTGATCACAGGATACAGGTGAAAAAGAAAAAAAATCTAAGGGTAGAGGCGGCAAGGAAGTAATTTCAGAGATAGTTAAAGATTTTCTGGTTCGATCTAAGAGAGAGGATCTAGAGAAATGGACGTTTAAATCATCAGGGGAAAAAGACGTACCAGCAAGAGAATTAGTCTGCTGGCGTTTACTAAACCCAAGACTTTTAAGAAACTTCCACACATCTGCCGACGAAGCATTCTCAAGAGTGTCGTAAAAGTAACGACGTTTGGCCACCCTCACCATCTGGTTGCAACGATTACGGGCAACTCTATAGAAGTTCCAACTCTCATCAGTCCTCAACCGCTTGTGTTTATTGAAGGCACGATCCCTCCTTCTCATTGCCATGCGCACACCTCTAGTCATCCAAGGAGCAGGAGGGCGCTTGAGTTTTACAAGGCGGAGTGGGACATGTGCATTCATTAATGAGAGTATGGAAGCATTTAGAGCAGTAACTTTGTCGTCAACAGAAGAGGCCGAGGCCACTGCATTCCAATCATAGCTAGCTGCATCTCGTCTGAGGGCATCTTTGTCCAGCCTAGCGAAACTGCGAATCATTACCTTAACTGGGCAACGCTTCGAAGTGTGCACCTTAAGCGATGCATAAATAAGGTCGTGGCGAGAAAAGAAAGGTGCAGCGTGCTGGCCATGTTTGAGGACGGTATCGGGTGCCGACGTCATAATCAAGTCGAGCCAAGTGTCAGCCGAGGCATTGCTATTGCGATGAGTAGGGTTGAGAGGTAAGATAGAAAGATTTAAAGAAAGAGTAAGAGAAAGAAGCTTTGCGGAGCAGGAGCGATTAAGTAGATTAGTATTTAGGTCACCCATGAGCATGAAATGTGCGTAATCAGTGCATAATGGTTCAAGGACAGATTCAAGATCAGAATAGAAGTTGATACAAGGTGGACAGTAGACGACTCCAAGAACGACACGAGCCCCCTTAACATCAACTTCAATGAAAATGAATTCCGCTGAAGCAGAGTAAAGAGGAGGAGACGATGCCATAATCTTATATGACAGACTGCTACGCAGATAAATGGCAACACCGCCACCACCCTTGCCAATCCGATCATTCCTGATGAGAACATACCCAGGAAGGGCAACAGCTGCAGAGTTGAGACACGGCTTGAGCCAAGTCTCAGAGACCAGTATGGCGTCCAGAAGGCTATCAGAAAATGTATCAAGGAGGTCGGAGTGATGAGCAGGGATACTCTGCGCGTTAATGTGGCAAACATTAAGGAACTTCCTAAAAGGCTTTAGGTCGCCGTCCAACGAGGACTTAAGGGAGAGAACATCATAAAAAGAGTTATCATCGTCAGAAGAGCAAGAAAAGCTATCACACGTATGAAAAGAGGCATCATCAATCATAATAAAATAGATATAAAATAATAATAATATAAAATACAGAACACAAACAGAAACAAATTAAAATTAAATTATAAATATACTAATAAAAATATTAAAATAACTATTGCCGTTATATCATCAGCACTATGCACTATCTGTCTAAACCTGCCGGTCTAACACAAATTGTTGACTTAAAAAGAAACAAAAAAAAAATACAAAAAACACAAGAACATCTCGGGGTGACAAAAAAAATAAAAATTGCATATGATATGAATATTTCCAAATGTTCAAAGTTTTAGTACCGTTTCTGAACGTTAAAACGA
The DNA here is from genome assembly GCA_958496325.1 of Nomophila noctuella. Classification (NCBI taxonomy): domain Eukaryota; kingdom Metazoa; phylum Arthropoda; class Insecta; order Lepidoptera; family Crambidae; genus Nomophila; species Nomophila noctuella. Next base: position 5,466,981 of record OY292501.1, read on the forward strand.
AACGCAACAATCAGAGATGTCAGTGTCAGTGGTATAAAAAACAAAATTGACATTGACTTATAGAAAAACAATATTATAGTTTTCGAGGGTGACTTACAAAAAGATAAACTAAACTTAAACACGTTTACACAAAACAAAAGAAGTAAAATTATAGAGAGATATTATAGGAGGTAGTTAGTGCTTACGAATAGAACTACCGCCGCCTCGAACGAGTTGGGCCAACTTTAACATTCTTATTGGCGCATTCTGGGGTCTTCTGCGGTGTCTTCGGAGTGACAGCAGGCTCATCACTGGGGACTGCGGCGAGACGGTCCAGGTCCTCTTCACGGACAATGGAATGCCGCTTGTCCTCGACCTTGACGTATATATTACCGTCAAGCGTCCAACAATTAGACATTCCAAGCCTCTTCCTTGCCTCCAGGAACAAGGCCTGCCGGCGTTTTGTAAGGAACTCTGAAACTACCAGCGGAGAGCCCTTCAACAGAGTCTTCTTCTTCCACACCAGCGCTTTCATTTGGTGGTCACTGAACCGCACCAAGATGGGTCGAGGTCGAGTGCCACTCTGTACACCCAGCCGATGGCAAGACTGAAGGGCAGATGATTCAACATTGGCAATTTCTAACTTGCCTTTCAAGGTCTCGACGATTAAAGCCGCAGCATCCTCTCCAGGGACCTCGGTGACACCTCCAAACAATAAACATTTCCTCCGGTGCCGCATCTCTAAGGCGTCAGTGGTCAAGAGCAGCTCTGAGACTTGTTGGCGTAGAAGACTTAGCGTCCCAAAAACAATATCCCGGAAAGCTTTAAAGTCATCAGCCAGGCGGCTGACAGTCGTGGGATCCTTCGAAGTCCGTAGCTGCTCCTCAAACTGCTCCATCCTTTTGGACCAAACCGTCTCCATGGTCTTCTGCATGTTGAATACTTGTTCCAGGTGGGCCATTAGTGCTGTTCAAATGTTTTCTGGTGCTTAAGACTTGACTTAACAGTGGGAAAAATAGTGGCAGGATGCAGACGTGGAAGTGCTTCAAAATTAGTGCATGAAGGTTATCACAAACGTTCCCAGTGATAAATGGCAACAATTGAATAGGTAATTGAGTATAAAATATGTAAATTTATGCAAATAATTAATTATTAAAGATTTATAATGAAGAGACTGTTGTTCACTTTTTTAGCTCCTACCCACTCATAATATGTTAAATTATAATCTCTCTCTCTAGTCGATTCCCTCACTGCTGAGGATCGTGACTCCGTTTGATTTTTTCAACCAGCTGTCTCCATCGGGTGCGTTCCGTTGCTTGGTGAAGAGCGGCGCTGATAGGCATCTCAAGCTGTTTGGAGATTTGGTCTGACCACCGATTGGGGCTTCTTCCTCTAGGCCTTTTTCCCTCCACCTTCCCTGTGACCATCAGACGCTCTAGATTGTTACCATCCCTGCGTGCAACGTGGCCAAAGTATTGCATTATGCGTCGCAGGCAGGTCGCAGACAGACGATGTGTCTTCTCCAGCTTCAGCTGTTTCAGTATCGAGACGTTTGTACGGTGGGCTGTCCATGGTATTCTCAGCATGCGGCGCCAACACCACATTTCAAAGGCGTCGATTCTTTTTCTGTCAGCCGCCTTGATTGTCCACGTCTCGACACCGTAGAGGGCAATGGGAAAGACAAGAGTGTGAACGAGGTGTACTTTGGTTCGATTTGTGATGTTTCTGTCTCTCCAGACTTTGTTCAGTTCTGTCATTGCTGATTTGGCCATGCCAATGCGTCTTCTTATCTCCGGCTCGCTGTTTCCCTTGTTCGTTACCATGGAGCCCAGGTACTGGAATTGGTTCACGGACTCGTATTCTTGCAGGGTGTTCGTGCGCTGGATGGATGCAAAACGGTCTATCACCATGAGTTTGGTCTTGGATTTGTTTATGTCAAGACCCATTTCCAAACTGGTGGTTTCCAGGCGATTTAGTAGATCCGTCATTTCTGCTTCAGACGACGCGAACAAGGTGGTGTCGTCTGCGTACCGTAGGTTGGATATTTTAACACCGTTTATTTTAACGCCACCTTCCCAATCCTCTAAGGTTTTGCGCATTATATATTCCCCGTAGATGTTGAAGAGGATTGGAGAGATTACGCAGCCTTGGCGAACGCCCTTGTGGAATTTGAAGCAGCTCGACGTCGTATTCCCTATCGTGACCGTGCCATAACCGGTCACATACAGGTTTCGGATCAGCGTAACGAGGTGAATGGGTACGCCGGTTTCCGCTAGCACCTTCCAAAGTTCCTCCCAGTCGACACAGTCGAATGCCTTTTTATAGTCCACAAAGCACATGAAGATCGGGATGTTAAACTCGTAGCATTTTTCTATGATGAGCCGGATGTTTAAAATTTGCTCTCGAGTTCCTCGTCCTTTAACAAAACCTGCTTGCTCTTGAGGAATTTGCCAATCGAGGAAAGATCGCAGTCTGGCATTGATGATGTGGAGGAGAATCTTGCTCGCGTGCGATATCAAAGCTATAGTCCTATAGTTGTTGCAGTCGCGCACCGAGCCTTTTTTGTGAAGAGGAAGGATTGAAGAATGGACCCAGTCCTCAGGCCACTGTCCAGTATGCCATATCTTATTACAGATTTCGTGCAAGCACGATACTCCGTTTGGCCCTAGTCCTTTCAAAGCCTCTGCCGTGATCAGGTCAGGTCCAGGTGCTTTGTTGTTTTTTAGCTTCCGAATTGCATCTATATAAATTATAATAATCAAAGCACAAAAAACAAAATGTAAACTGAATATTGAAAATAAATTTTAGATTTACAATACCTATGCAAGACATAGCTCCACCATTGTTAAAGCATTTATCTAATGGTATCATGACTTCTAAATCTCACGCCGCTCAAGCTGATTAAACTAAAATTCGATCCAGCATTTGCGTCAACACTGAGCGTAAATATATTGCACTGTCCTTATTGCAATTACAAATTGCTCCAAACCCATTGCATTTAATCAATGACGTGTACAATTTAATGTTGGTATTATTAACAAAGTCCATTAACATTTACAAGTATTACGTACAACTTCAGTTGGGTTTTGTCTCTTAATATTTAATGAGATTATTTCGAAGAACACGAAAGCAATTTATTCTAAGTTGTATTTCGTTGTGCCTTTCACACTGTTGTGGAAATAGTTAATTTGCAATAGAAGCTATTAGTAATATACTAAAACTGTTCTATGTTATTTTAGATTGAAATAAAACACTTTACATAAAGGCCTGTGTTGCCACTCTATGTGTTCTGAGAGTTCAATCATTGTTTAAAGTTTACTGTATTTAGTGTCAACTACTCGTATGGTCCCCGTCTAAGCTTTTCCATACGATTCTATTGGAGTAGATTTATACTGGCTTTAGTTAAAGTTGTTCAATAAGCCTAAAAATTATATTTAAGTAATATATAGTCTAATAAACAAACTTGAAGGTGTGCGTTTGAAAATTAAACATTCAAAAATAAGGGACACCCTTTTCACCGTTCTCCATTTAACTCCTACGCTTTCCTTCACACATGATAAAGAAGAGCCCCTTAACATATAATCTTCAAGCTATGTACGAAAATTATTTTCATCTAAACAGTACCAAATCGTCAAGAGGTGACACATAATACCGGCAAACCTACCTCTTGGCGCCAACATTCACCGGCCCACGCCGCCCTTGGCGCACCCGATGAATACTCAACAACAATCGCACTGACAACTTTGTTATGAGTTCTAGAATTTACTAGAATAACCCGATGAGCTTGCGTCGGAAGATTAATGGCTGCCGAAGAAACGAGGGCGTTCGGAATGTTGCAAATGGGTGCGATGCATAGATTTGAATCGTTTGTCATTCCCCGACAACAGAACACTGTATTATTATAAGTATTTTGATTGACATTACGTACATTACAACATGCTGTCAGTGCGTTAAGAAGCTATGGTCGCTTCACATTTTAGTGTCAATTTCGGAGCAGTATTGAAGTATGGCGAGGGCATATCTAACGTCTAGTGGCCGCCCGCGACTCCGTCAGCGTGAATTCCGGTTTCTAAAGCCTTCCTCTTCAAATAAACTGTCCATCACGAAAATATGTATTTATATTTATACTTATTTATTTAAGGTGCGATGTCAGCTTTTTCTTATCGGAAAAAAGTATCTGGAATATTGTTAAGATTCGTCTTCACAACAATCGCGCAGACGACTTTGTTATGAATTCTAGAATTTACTAGAATAACCAGATGAGCTTGCGTCGGAAGATTAATGGCTGCCGAGGAAACGAAGGCGTTCGGAATGTTGCAAATGGGTGCGATGCATAGATTTGAATCGTTTGTCATACCCCGACAACAGATGTAAGTTACAACATGCTGTCAGTGCGTTAAGAAGCGACTGTCGCTTCACATTTTAGTGTCAATTTGAGAGTAGTATTGAAGTACGGCGAGGGCATATCTAAAGTTTAGTGGCCGCCCGCGATTCCGTCCGCGTGAATTCCGGTTTCGAAAGCCTTCCTCGTCAAATAAACTGTCCATCACGAAAATATGTATTTATATTTATACTTATTTATTTAAGGTGCGATGTCAGCTTTTTCTTATCGGAAAAAAGTATCTAGAATATTGTTAAGATTCGTCTTAACTTTCTTACAACAATCGCACTGACAACTTTGTTATGAGTTCTAGAATTTACTAGAATAACCCGATGAGCTCGCAAGATTAATGGCTGCCGAAGAAACGAGGGCGTTCGGAATGTTGCAAATGGGTGCGATGCATAGATTTCAATCGTTTGTAATACCCCGACAACAGAACACTGTATTACTATAAGTATTTTGATTGACATTACGTACATTACAACATGCTGTCAGTGCGTTAAGAAGCTATGGTCGCTTCACATTTTAGTGTCAATTTCGGAGCAGTATTGAAGTATGGCGAGGGCATATCTGACGTCTAGCGGCCGCCCGCGACTCCGTCCGCGTGTATTCCGGTTTCCACACACATAGTGTAACACTGTGGCCTAAAGTCCTCCTCATCAAATAAACTATCCATCACAAAAATATTTTTCAATTCAAACCAGTAGTTCTTGAGATTAGCGCGTTCAAACAAACAAACTATTAAGCTTTATTATATTAGTATAGATTTGAATCTAAGGTGCGATGACAGCTTTTTCTTAACGAAAAAAAGTATCTAGAATATTGTTAAGATTCGTCTTAACTTTCTTACAACAATCTTACAACAATTCTTATAAGAAACTCAAGATTGTTCTTAAAACAAAAAACAATCTTGAGTTTCTTACACAAGTCGCGCAGACGACTGTGTATGTGTTCTGTTATTAAATAACCCGATGAGCTTGCGTCGGAAGATTAATGGCTGCCGAAGAAACGAGGGCGTTCGGAATGTTGCAAATGGGTGCGATGCATAGATTTGAATCATTTGTCAAACTCCGACAACAGAACACTGGCATTATTTTGCTTGACATGACGTACGTTACAAGTAACATGCTGTCACTGCGATCAGATTTTGGTACCAAATCCGTTGCCATGGCAATAATGGCTCCTCTTCTGCTCACCATCAGGCAGAGAGGAGCCAATGTACCGAGCTACTAAGTATGTCTATCCGTTTCCTAGCCATAGTACAAGCTTCGAGCTAGTTTGGAGCTGGGCAATTAGTGTGTTAGTCCAATGAATTCATTTATTTTATTGATACAATAAAAAAAGGAGCGACAGTCGCTCCACATTTAAATGACAATTTCAGGGCGGGTCGATGTGTGCCGAGGGCTTATCTAACGATTTGAATCTATGATGCGATGTCTGCTTTTTCTTATCAGAAAATTGTATTTTAAATATCGTTAAGATTTGTCTTTACAATAATCGTACAAACGACTGCGTTATGTGTTCTGTTATTAAATAACTCGATGAGCTTTTGTCAGGAGATTAATGGCCGCCGAAGAAACGCAGCATTCGGAAAGTAGCGAATGGGTGCGACGTCTGCTTATTCTTATTGGGAAAAGGTGTCTGGAATATTTAAGTAGGAGGATTTTTTTTTGAACTGTGGAATTATAACCTGCCCTCGGAAATTATAGTAGTCACTACATAAATAATTTTCATAAATGTTAAAAGAACAAAGCTAAAGATCTTATCGACGTTACCCGTTGGAACCCCATCTGGGCTGTATCTGTTTTTTTTTATAATGAGGATTTTTCACAAAAGAAAAACCCGCTAGATGACAACAGGTAGGCGTAGCGTCTAACTGGTATGTGATTAACTGCTGTCATTGGTGAATTTTGACATATCTGTCAATGTCATGTCGAAATTCACCAATGACAGCAGTTATCGCGGACTAGCGGATTTTTTAATCGCAAACACCCTCATTATCCCAACTTCCCAACTAATATTATAAATGCGAAAATAACTCTGCTGGGTTTTTTGTATGGATGTTGACTCACCTCCATTTTCGGTCACCCATCGGAGGACTGGCCTCAGGATCAACCTCCTCATTTTTCCATAGTGAGTGTACATCTCGGCGACAAAGAGACAGTGGCGCTTTGTGGCGCAACTCGGGCGCGACGGCCGCCGGACGACTAAATAGGCCATGGCGTGTGTGATCACAATAATTTACGACTGTCGAATGACAATGATCGAAATAAGTATCGATTTGACGACGATTAATATGGGTAATTATTTTTAGAACTTAGAAACGAATGGTTACAGTAAGGTATGAGTAACACAATGTGTTCCTCATTTACTGGTCATGTAGATAGCTCTTGTGTAGGTAATTAAATATAAATATAATTAAATAAGAGTTTGCATGAGCTTCTCCACGCCTAGATGGTTTAGTGGTTTTAGTACCGGGCCGAGGTTTTGAAGTGCTGGGTTCGATTTTCGGGCTGGGCAAATTTGTGTCGGTTTTTCCGAACACAGCCCAGGTTAATGATCAACAATAGCCATTTGTCATGGCTATTGTTGATCATTATGATTTACATATGTAATACTAGCGGCCGCCCGCGACTCCGTCCGCGTGGATTTCTTTTTTTCGAAATAAAAAGTAGCCTATGTTCTGTCTCAGGGTCTAAAGATTGTCTGTACCAAATTTCATCAAAATCGGTTGCGAGGTTTAAGCGGGAAAGCGTAACAGACAGACAGACAGACAGACAGACAGACAGACAGAGTTACTTTCGCATTTATAATATTAGTTGGGATACAATAGATTAACCGCAGCCGCCAGGATATGGATATTACACATGAACGAATCGACCTGTTTCGTAAATAAAAAATATTCACTTAACCTAGTCCTGACCTTGCAAAAAGTCATTTTAAAACATTAATCGAAATACAATACGGTCAACCTGCGAGTTTTTTAGACCTTTCCAAAAACATGTTTTGTCTTGAGTCTGTTGCAAACCATAGAAGTATGTGGTTTCCCCAGACGGGGAGCTATGTCACCAAGCGTTGGTTCCTTCAAGAGAAGCGTGAAGATGTATCTTGCGAGCCTTATAAAAAAACTAGTAGGATTTATTGTTACTAAGTTTGTATCTGTATTTGGGATGTGCTGGATCGCTAAAGAGGTAAAATAAAATAAATATGACTACTTCGAAGTTTACTAGTGCGATTTGAGTCGGTTTTATTTGTATCTCATCCCCTTTAAACCTCATTTCAACCTTTATTTTCAAAATTAGTAGAAAATATCCGCGTGGAAAGTAATGGATACAAATCCGATTTTGTTCCCGATTTTTTCGCGGTGGATATCTGTGGATAGGATACGGTACGGAATGCGGATACAGATCTCCAGAACATCACTAATCTCTAAGGTCTTCTTTATATGCATGCGTTATTATTTTTTATTAAAACGTTCAATAGGTATATTAGGTGTAGGTATAATAACATCGATATAATCGATGTCAAATATTCTCGGCGCCAGCATTCACCGCGTGCCCTTGGCGCCGGCATCTCTAAGCCGCCTCTCGTAAATTATTCCAGTGCATAATACAGGCTCTGCCACACTGAGATTACGATATAAGTAGCATGGAAATAATGAATTATTTAAACGATTAATAAAAATACATTAACACTAGCGGCCGCCCGCGACTCCGTCCGCGTGGATTTCGATGTTCAATAGCCTAAAGCCTTCCTCATCAAATGGACTATCCCACACAAAAATAATTTTTCAAATCGGGCCAGTAGTTCCTGAGATTAGCGCGTTCAAACAAACAAACATACAAACAAACAAACATACAAACAAACTCTTCAGCTTTATATATTAGTATAGATTATTATGAATAGGCTTAAAATAAGGTATTTTATATTAATACAATTTGTGCTCAATTATGGCCTATTCGCCGTGGCCGAATTTATACTTATAATAAATCTGTAGAGAGGTCAATTCTGTACATTAAATATTTTTCCAAAATAACTATCAGGGGGTGTTTAGTGATCGATACTGATACCAAAAATGCAATTAGTAAAATTTTTGTCTGTCTGTCTGTCTGTCTGTCTGTCTGTCTGTCTGTCTGTCTGTATGTTCCTTATAGAAACAAAAACTACTGGACGGATTTTGACGAAACTTGGTATCATTATTCTTCATACTCCTGGGCATATTATAGGATACTTTTCATCACGCTACAATCAACAGGAGTAGCGTAGTAAAGGTAAATGTGGGGAAAACGGGAGAATTTACTCCATTTCTTAAGCTTCAGTCGCGTGTGCAGCCTTAATGGTTGAAGTCACATAGAAAACATGTATGATGAAAATATTCTACATAAAATTGCCTAAAAAGTATCCCCGAACAGCATTTGTCTATCTTTTATGGTTGACTCACAATAACACGTGCAACTCAAGATCCAAATTGGTTTGAACGCGCTAAGCTCAGGAACTACTGGTTCGAATTGACAAAACATTTTGTGTTGGATAGTCCACTTACCACTTACCATTTGTCGAGGTAGGCTTTAAGCTATTGTATATTACTTTTTATCATTGTAAATTGTGCTAGCGAACTATTTAGTTCTAAAATGTGCCGATAGATGGCGCACCTCGCTAGAGGCGCGGCCGCAGATCTGAATCGCGGTGAACAGATGATTTCTCAAATCTATAAGGTCTCCAGATTATTGTTAATAATTTTCCGTTTTCCGTCACTTAATTTGACCATTGTTTCTCTCCTGAGTAATTAGTCCCATAAAAGTGAGCAAGTTGACTGCATGCATGTAGACCGTTGTTTTATTCAGCTATTTTTAGTAAGACTGTGCGGAAATCGTAACCCACGCGGACGGAGTCGCTGGCGGCCGCTAGTAATAAATAAATCTATATCTATAAAACTCAAAGGTGACTGACTGACTGACATAGTGATCTATCAACGCACAGCCCAAACCACTGAACGAATCTATATCTATAAAACTCAAAGGTGACTGACTGACTGACATAGTGATCTATCAACGCACAGCCCAAACCACTGAACGAATCGGGCTGAAAGGACACAGTTTTTTTTGGGCCCACCAACAATCGGTAACGTTTAAGAGAAAGAGAACTATGTTAAAAATGTATATATTTTTGTATGAATTTTGCAATTGAAGTGAATTTCAAACGAAACCGGAGTCATAAAACCAAAATAAAAAGCCTTATTTTGATTATATCCGTAAAATATCTGTCCAAAGATTAGTAAACAATGGCTGACATACAGATAACTGAAGGAAAAAAGGTTTTTATCAATAGAATTAAAATAAAACACTTAAAATCGAACATAAAGAAGACGCAATTTACTTTTGGAACGGTTTTCATGCCCATTTTTGTCTGAGGCGGTGATTGGTAGTGACTTTTAATCATTTAATTAATGAAATAAAATAATTTGAATAAACAATACAAAAAAATCCGTATAACGGAACGCAATGCTAGTCTATTGCCGGATTTTGATTTTATTTAAAAACTGAATACAAATGTCAGAAACCTTCTGTCTGTCAACTGTCATTCATGGTTTTACTATATAATTTAAAAAAGCTGTAGTTTGTTTGTTTGTTTGAACACGCTATTATCGGGAGCAGCTGGTTCGAATTGAAAAAATATTTTTGCGTTGGATTATCCATTAGTCGAGCCAGGCTTAAACTAAAAAATGTTAAGCTATAGTTTAAGACTATTTGTGCAAAAACCTTATTCGACGCGGACAGAGCCACAGGCGGCCACTAGTCATAATAAATTGCTTTTACTTCAGATACATAGGAAAAACATAATGGAAAATCGCCCTTATGTGTAAGTCTTTACGGTTCAGGCGTTGAAAGTCAGGAAAGCAAATTAGACAGATTAGTTTATGAGGTTAATATATATTTTCACATCTTATTTCTAACGATTCCGGTAAAAATATGAAAAAGTAATGTTACCACTATAATCTGGAGATTATAAGGAATAAATTGATACCCATTTCGTAAATAAACGCTAAAATTTTATGTGGGCCTAACTCTCCATACAAAAACGATTGTTTCCTTTGGCATGCAGGTAGATGTTATGACGTAGGCATCCGCTAAGAAAGGATTTTGAATAATTTAACCCCTAAGGGGGTAAAATAGGGGATGAACGTTAGTATGAAACTTTGTCAATTTTAAACCGATCGGGCTGAGACTTTGCATTCATAAAGCAACTATGACGTAAGCATCGTCGAGGTTATGATATTTAATGAACTCCAACCCCCAAACGGGTAAATAGGGGATGAACGTTAGTATGAAACTTCGTCAATTTTAAACTGATCGGGCTGAGACTTTGCATTCATAAAGCAACTATGACGTAAGCATCGCCTAAGAAATGATATTGGTAAATTCCAACTCCCAAGGGGGTCAAATAGGGGAGGAACTTAATATGAAACTTTGTCATTTTTTAACCGATCGGGCTGAAGAATGTTCGAATATTCCACTTGTAAGGAGATATAATAGAGAAAGAAACCGAAATCCACGCGGACGAAGTCGCGGGCGGCCGCTAGTAAAATATATACGTCGTTGGTTTAATGGCGTAAGAAAATAGCAATTTTTTTGGACAACCTGGGTTCGATTCTCGAGTCAACAAAATTTAAGTAAGAATTTCTACCATAATTTTCTCAATCGGAAAGTAGGTATGACGATTAGTAAGCCAATAATATAATATGTTATCAATATGTATAATAATATAATATGTCATCATTGTAATCAATGCATCAAAAAAAAAAAAACAATGCAGATTCTTTATCACGCTAAAACTATTTAAAGGATTTGATGTAATTTGGTATACATGCAGGTTATGGTCTGACTTAGGTGATAGGATACTCTTTATCCCGATTAAATGCTCCCATGGGATAAAACAGGAATCTTGATAAGCGGGCAAAGCCGCGGGTAAATACAAGAAAATAAGAACATGTATAAAAAATGACATAAAAAAACTTTCGAAAAGAAACTCAGATATCATAAAAACATTCACATTGTGCTTTGTTTATTTTATTATCAAGAGCCACAGGTTATCATCACGGACAGTTTTAAATATGGCCACGGCATCCCTGTAAGGTATTCGTTTATAAGTGGTCATGTCACATTAATTTGATACTAAACGTGTCGAACTACCGCTGCGAAGAATTCAAGTTACGGTTATAGTTCCCAAAGAAATGTATCGACGACCTTTTGAAATATTTGACATAAAACAACGCCTGATTCACTTTATAAAAATAAAAGTTAAGAAAAGTATCAGCCTATGAATGTGCCAGAGCAAAGACGTCCATCATTTGAAATCATGTTTGGTTACAAGGATAGGTTTTGGCTTGATCTTGACGAATACGAATACGGACCAACCCGGGCTGTGTTAGGAAAAACCGAGACTAACTTTTCCCGACCCGGGAATCGAACCCAGGACCACGGCCCGATACAGCAGCCACTAGAGTCTAGGACCATCGAGGCGTTCACTTTAAAGATGAGGAAATTAGATTTGCTTGTAATATATACATGTGTGTAATGCCTAAACAACTGTTTTACCTATAGTCAAAATATGACTGTAATTTAAATATTGATATACCCCTGGAAAACAAACGTATCTTTATCATGGGTCTCTAGACAGTCTAAAGGATATATTTCCATTTCAAATAGGTACTTCTAAAAACAGATAGTGTTTTTACGTCGTCGTTAAAAAGTCCCATGGGAACGAAAACGAAATTCCAGGCAATTCTGAAAACTTAACCGAATAGACACTTTTATATTGCTCTCTACAGCACCTTTAAAAGACCTTATTCCTGACAAGTCGGCGAAATTGCTTCTACATATAGTATGTAGGCACGTTTTACTTTAGCACAAGGTACATTTATTTGGACGTTTCGATACCTTTAGTTCACGTGACAACGACACCTATGGGTCAGGTACGTACGAAATCGGGACGATAGCAAAAGTGGAATTCGATAAATTCAAATGGAATAGATTTGAGCACGTCACTCTTCTATGACGTCTGCTAAATCCATAAAACAAAATAATAAATTATCAAAATAAAGATAAGTTAAAATTATCCCAGTTACAGAATACTCCACAACTTTTTTCCTCGTATTTCCCACCTCGGTTTTGGTTGTGTCAAGTCAAGTTATTAATTACATTGGTGAGACCATGGCAATCAGACCTCAGTAGCTTTAAGCAAAGGAACCAATAAATGCATCGATACATCGCCATAATAATCTAACTATGCATGTGCCTTCACGATGGATTTGCAAACACCGAACAAGACTTGGTAAATAAAAATCTACATTATAATCGCATAGGTTAGTATAGTACTAAGATTATATCCAGGAAGAGGTATCTATAATAAACAAATCAAAAATCCATAGTAAATTCTGAGATAAGTTGACCTTACGTGACATTTCAAACCATTCGACACTATAGCTCTCATAATGATACATCGCCTGTGCATTTTAAATATCATAAAACCGACACTGATGCACATCCCATTATTTCTAAGAAGTCGACGCAATACTAAAGTGAAAAGTTTATTTATTGCAAATTGAAGTACGCCCACCAAATGAGTGACAGAGCAACCTAATGGACGGAAAAGCTTTAATCACACAAATATTTATAACTAATAATTACTTCTTGAACAATTTGCTATTTTCAACTTAATATTTTCCCGCTTGATGGGTTTTCGCATTTGTTTCCGCATCGTTTCGTCATTACACGCAAATCATATTAGTAATTAAATTAACCTTTTGCCACAAAAGTAATATTGTCAGAAATTATAAGTTGACTTTTAACTACACTTTCGACGACCATCTTTGTAACGAAACATGATTTTAAATGATGGAGGCCCTTGCCCTGCAGTGGGACATTAATAGACTTTACTTTACTTTACTTCAACTAGAATTAATTCTTGTTATGTAACTACGGTCGCAGTTCGAATCCCGCTATGGATAAATGTTTGTGTGATGAACATCGGCATGTGTACTCAATTCATGGATGTTTATAAAAGTACATATTTAAATATGTATGTCTATCCGTTTCTTTAGCTTAGTTTGGGGCTTTGCAATTGGTGTGTTAGTCTAAAGAATTTATTTATATATTTACTCATATTAAACAAAAAAAATGTTGCTAATTTCTAGGTATTTGTAATTTGTCTTGTGACGGTAAATTTTATTTTACCTGGGTTGTGTTTAATCGGGATAAAAAGTCCTATCACCTAAGTCAGCTTATACCCTGCCTGTATACCAAATTTCATCAAAATCCATTCAGTAGTTTCAGTATGATTGACGGACAAACAACCAAACGAAGAAACTTTCACATTTATAGTATTTGTATGATTTTACCAATAGGTTTTGCTCGCATTTAAATAATTCATGATTAGGTAATATTTTACTGATGCCTTTCGAAACTACTTAAAATATTCCCTTCTTAATTTATTTCTCCAAATTTTTATGTAACACGGTGAACCGTGATTTTAATATTTAGAAAGCGAAATCGGTAGGAACCTATTTTAATAATACATAGTAAGTTTAAGATGAGCTTTACGACTATGCGCTAAAAAAACAGTAACGCAATCAGTGTATTCTGCTGAATCCGAAATAGCCAACCTCCACAAATCCTTATTAAAGTGTCAATGTACTACTATAGAAACACCCAGTCTCAATACAAATACCCGTTTGATTAATAGATATTTATCTTTGGCACGGGAAGTGAACCCGCTGCACGCAAGGGGCGTTTCAAGAAGCCTTATCCATTACACTGAACGAGCCGTCAAATTGGATGATTAATTGGTTAAATTAATTACATTGCGAATATCGAATAGAAGAAAATGCAGTTGATGTCATGTCTACTATGGAATAGTAGAATGTGAGGTGTAGTAAGTTACTTGAATATGAGTGGGACCGAAGATTTGTTTGCAAAACAAAAGGATACCTACATCTTTGTACTTTGCAAAACTATGTAGCTGTAGTATAAGGCATTATTTTGTCCTGTTCACTATCAGATTTTAAAAACCTAATAAGTAATAATTAAACCTAGTTTGGTTTAATTTGTATCACAAAGAAAAACTTTATTTGTTTAAAGTAAATTAGAGTGTTAAATTATACTCCTAATGTTGTACTTTCTGATAAGTGTGTTGAGGGATGAAAATGTTAATGGAAAATTCTCTACCACACCAGCCGTAGGAGAAAACTCAGTTATATCATATAATAGTGCCTATTAAAGTTTATCGACGTATGTCGGCTGTCGCTATTGATCATGGAAACATTCGAGCGTGGGCGACTTATTCCGCTATAACATCCATCCTATTATTGCGCTGACTGCAACAAGGGCCGCCAATTTAATGGCCCCGCGTAGAATGCAGCTCAGCCTTGCATAGATTGGGCGTGTGCATCTCAATCCGCCGACTTTATGGCCCTTCACAAATTTGACCTCTATCCCATTATTGCCCTCACTCTGGAACGCGGCCCGCTAATGTAATGGCCCTGCGCACTGCATCTCAAATCGCCGATTTTATGGCCCCATACCAGTTCATATCATTGCGCCGACTTTATGGCCTTACACTAGTTTGATCCCATGTGCAAAACAGAGGTCATTGGAGACACTCTTAACCCCGCAAATGGAAAACTAGCGGTGAAGTCGTACGCGTCAAGTTCTATGGCTTCTTTCCTCTTAGGAATGCGATAGATTCCTAAGAGGAAAAACTTTCTGACGAAAGAATTTTCGAAATTCAAATCACTTGAAAGGCTAATAAATCATGTTTTACAACTTAACCCCTTTGAGATAAGGGTAGGACATTGACCCAAATACTTTATCAATAATGTTCCGCAGTGAATTTTTTTCTTAAATATCTGTATTTCGCTTTTTTTATTAGATAAGTCTTTTTTGAAATAATGACAATACCTTCAGTTCTTGTGTATTATGTTTTACAGTAAATATGCTACGTGATTACACTGTCAACCCTTTGTTAAAGTCAATATTCACATAAACGCTACTTTAGTGGCTCCACATACTAGATGGGCCCACTCGCAATACTATCGGATGTCTAAATTATATTAACACATAAACTGTTAACTTGCAGAAAATTTATGCATGACGACTCTTGCCAGATAACGCTTTAGCTCTCGTAAAATTATTATATCCTCAAGATTATTAAGCTGGCACTGTACACTGTCTGTCCCACCGACCACACAATCACTCGCTGATTTGATGGCCCAACACTTAGATTTGGTGGAGTCGACCCACTCTGGAGTTTAACCGCTAAATTATGATTCATCTTAAGTAGAAAATTGGCCACTTACAATAATCTAACCCTTTTCCCAATTTTAATCCTATGATTTCATTTTCATCGAAATTAGCTACGATTTGTCTGATTATAATGTAGGTAGACTTAATAGTAATAATATATCCGCCTAGTTTCTGCCAGTGGCTTATTTTAATAACTAGATGACTACACATTATATGGTTGTTTTAATTCTTAATGCACCAACTCAGCTACCTACACACTAAAACAAAATATATAAACAACATCTTTATACATAGAAATATCATTAATCAACAAAAAATAATCATTGCCTCAACATAAAAGAATCGAAATCAAAACATATTCTTTAACATCAAGATTGCACTATAAAATATACGACCGGTTACATGGTAACAAATGTCTTGCACCGCCGGGTCCTCAGAAGAAGGAGTTGCCCAAGAAGTGCTGGCTTGACGTTGGAAAAATGACACACATGCGTGCCAATGGTCTGCCTACACAGGATGCCGAAGACCGTGCGAAGTGGGTAGAAGGAGCAGGAAAGCGGACCCTGGACTCAGAGACAATGGCCGAGGAAACGACCGGGACAGGCGCTAGGATAATGATGATGATGATGATTTTTTTTATATATTGGTTCGGTATATTGGCTCCACTCCGCCTGATAGTGAGCAAAAGAGAAGCCCTTATTGCCATGACGGCGGATGCGGTACCAGAGCGGTATTCTATTCGCTGGCAACACCATACCGGCCCGCGAGATACTTCTTCACGCTTCTCTTGAAGGAACCGAGGTTATAGAATGGCGGTAACACCCATACTGGTAACGCTTTACATCATCGTTCAAAATAGAATAGACAAAATATTGTGTGCACAATTAATAAAGCGTCCAGTTTAGTCTATTGTGAAAAACTACATGAATGTATTAAATGCATCGCGAAATACATTTATGTATAATAACAATTTTCATATCCCCGCCAATCTCCTAGCCCTGTATACTAGTCAGCCCACTCATGCTGTTATCAACAGTCTAACTTATGGCGCGAATATAAAGTGCTTGTTCTTTAAATAATACGTTTATTGGAACGATAGTGGAGGTAATAAATGTTTTATTTCGCACAGCCCAGTGTAAAAGCTTTGCCGCTAAATAGGATTACAGACTTTCAAGTAAAACCTCGTTAATTATATAAAATGAGGCATTTTAGATTATATTTTTGTGTAACTTAAAAAGCTTCGAAGAAAAGCAATTTTAATTATGGTTTAGTATGATCGTTTCTGACTTAATATGTGTTATATAATTTGAATTTATTGATATTCTTAGACCTCACTTACCGAATTAAAAAGACCCCGTGATTATTAAGAGCTACTCTACAGTGTAGACCTCAAAAAAATGGACAATGGAGGCATCTCCTTATATACGAGGCGAATTCATGTGATAGTTCCAATATGCATCATTAAATAAATTCATACTTCTAGAATAGAATTCTTCTTTTAACTAAATGCCGATAAGGCTGTGTATTTTACAGATACACAGCCTTATCGTCGTTTGTGATGAGTAAAATTTTCCTGATAATTTACAGTTCACGGTACATCTCATAAATACTTGCATGATCGCTTCGGCTTTACGGCCGAAAGGCGAGTGGGCATACTGTTGCGGCCATAAAATCAGCGGCCCTATTATACCCATAAAAGTATAGCACTTAATTTCATATTCATAAATGAGTGATGCTGGTGCTTATTGGTACTTATTTCTATCAATATGGCAGGCGTAGTCATAATGTAAGGCAAGTTAAGTTAAAACATTTCGGAAGGAAAAGAAAAAGAGGAAACTTTTATTGATGGATTTCAATTATAGAGTCATTAGCCAGGCGGTGGGTACACTGTCGAGGTTTTTATCACCGCCGAGCTTCAATATCATTTTTAACCTGCCCTGATTTTGGGTTCACTGATGCCCGTGGCCACCCATCAAGGCAATGACGAGGTACCGCGGGGTTTAGTGGGTAAACCCTTGAGTTCATATTCCCAGGAGCAGAGTCTTATAGAGCACCGGGAGCCCCACGGGAGCACACGACCTTATTCAACTTTTAAGACAGGCTCAACAGTAGCGGTGTGGTATCAACGGAATGGTCAAAGATACAACATATGGAAACGCTGTTTTTTTCTCCCGGAATGTTCCTTAGTCGCTTCTCATGACACCCATGAGAAAAATTGGGATTTTTAATCTTCAACTCAATTAATAAACTGGCTTAGCCTGTCGTTGTAGTAACTAACTAAGATAGAAATTAGCAATTACTCAAACCAAATGGCTGCAGGGTCTGTCTAGGCTACATTTATGGCGCTTCAATGCATTCTTATTCGGTAAAAAAGGCAATCACACCCATAGACAGAAAGATAAATACCAAACAAAATACGAAATCAGCCTAAAACAGTTTCTAAGATTTAAGTCCTTAGGTTCTAAATCTACCTATTCACAACTTACGACATATTGGGCCTAGATAAGATCGCATTGCGTGGACTTTACTGCTAAGACCCAGGTACAGTTGATGTGGCCATAAAGTCAGCGGGAATGCATAGGCATAACAGATCTACATATATACTTATACAACAAAGCTGAAGAGTTTGTTTCTTTGATTGAACGCGCGAATCTTTGAAAGAATCATGCCCATATCCCGTACCATATTGCGTCAAAAGTATATTCACACCGAAAATAAAGTTTTATTTATTTATACCATTTACTGGAATTTTACCGTTTCTTTTAACCGCGTTTAAAAGATAAAAATAAATTGTAATTAAATGACCTACCTACTTCCGCAAGATTCATTTCCCGTAACTTTCTCGTTCCGAATTCCGATTTTATAGTTGTCACTCAATATTGTTGCCTAACAATTAAAATAAAAATCTTGTTCACCTAATTAGTATTAGCCTATTTAAACATTTCACATTTATAATACACGATAGAAAATAACGGAAATATAATTGGATGATTTTACAGCACATCAATTTGATGAAATGATGGGTGAACGGTTGTCTATTACAAATGTTCTTGATTTCGGAAATCTTAGTAATATGTCACCAGACATATGTCATTATTGGTTAAGAATGTCTGGTGATCAATTTAATGAATTATTATTCACTGTACCAAGATTAAGTGAAATGGTTCCAAATGCTGGATTAGCACTATTAATTTTTATTATCAAACTCAAAACTGTCAGATTTCGTCAATAGTGAAAACATGAACCGAAGGAGTGCGTTATTTCAAATGATCGATGGAAATAACCCTCACCTGGACAAAACAATTATTTACTGCGAGGAAGAATACGATCCCGACATGTCAGTGCCCGTACTTACTTTAACTACTTATTAATAAGTAAGAATCGGGCAGTAGTCAACACACTAGATGCAATTGTGGAATACTGCTGCAATTGCCGTGTCGGTAGACGGACGGTGGGATGTTGTGCCCATATAATGACAGTAGTTTGGTACCTCAGCTGGGCTCGATTCAGTGATGTCAATGCCCAAGCGTCATAATTGGATGTTTTTTTTTCATGAATATGAAGATTAGTCATTGCTAAATTGATTGTAAATAATGTCTAGTAATATTTCCTTTATATGTACATATTATTGTGAAAATATAAATGTTTCATCAGATTAAACATTCTTCATTTTATATTATTTCGATGCTTCTTACGGACAAGCGCAGTGGACGTCGTTTATCGCTCAATCCCAAAGATTTTATCTTAATAGCATCTGAATCGGATAGTAAGGTATTATACATATTATGTATAATACCTTCCTAGACGATTCGGCGACGGCGGCCAATCCTACGATTAGCCACTTACGCAGATATATTATAGTGCACAAGCGCGTGCGCAAGCACAGGTGCACTCCCTATTCCCTCACTCTCATAATTCAGTGGGACAGCAATCTGACACGACCGTAGAGAGATCAGGCGCAGGACCAACAGCTTTATGTGCTTTCCGAGGTACGGGGGTGTAATTACACCGCCATCTTCCAAACTCCGGACTGTTTCTTTGTTATCACAACAGGAAAACATCAACACAATTTCATCGGTCCGACCCGGAATTCGAACCCAGGACCCCCGGCGCGGCCGTCGCATTAAAGTGCGACCTACTAGCCATTGCGCCACGGAGGCAGTTCACATTTATTTATATAAGACATAAATTATACTAATCACGACGATGTAAAATTGCTAAAAAGTATGATCAGGCGTTTTCTAACTTTTTAGATTTTTTCGAAAATGCGGTTAAATATTTGACAAAATCTTTTTGGAAATGGAAGGATATATAAAAACGTAGCTCTTGAGAGTAAATTCAGTGTGACGCAAGATGGTACGAGTCCCCATACAAAAATGGGCATTGTCCTTTCTGATTCGAATTGAAAAAAAAATTGTGTTGGGGAGACCATTTGTCGAGGAAAGCTCTAAGCTATAACAACACTATGTGTGCGGAAACCGATATCTGCTAGTAAAAAATAAAAATGTCAATGTGATTTTTTTTCGAGTATAATCAAATGCTTTTAGACTATTTTACAATGTTCTAAAAACATATGATAAGTATTTTAATCAGTTAATTTCTTTCAAGTGAAAAAATGTTACAATAATAATATTACAATTCTGTTATATTGGTCACCTTCAAAAATATTCTAGAAGTTTTGCCTAATCCAGGAATTCACACTTATTCCTTTCCAATTTTCAATAGGTTATTTGAATCAAAAGACCGATCGATTGATACAATCTGACTCGTCAACATTAACATAATATCAATGCATCTAAATTGTACTGTATTTTAATATCATGATATTTAAGTACAGGCTGTCTTGATGTCAAATCAAAAGATTGTTATCAGTAGGTCACCTAACGACGTGACATTCCTAGCCTAAGCACAGATTGTTAGATATTTTGTAAGTTTCTTATGCACGTTCGTTCCACGTCCGGTTGCATTATAATTGCACAATAATTTTATCTGTTATCAGTTATCTGAATGATATTAGTTACATTGTTTTACCCATTCACTATTGCGGTATGGAATGTATGCCTGTGCGATTAATTTATTGCAATCTTGGGTTTTTGCCTATCTTATATTGAAAGCATCGCTTAATATGTTATCGTAAGAATTTAATTATTTTTCTTAAATATGTGAAATTAACTGGTCCATCCAATCATCACACCACATCAGGATAAACTAGTTTTGCCTAGGCTGAACTAGTTCTTCCTTTTAACAACGCAAAAAAAAACATTTCAGCCAATTAAAGACCACCTCCTGGGAGGGAGACTATTGTGATAGATAACGGTTAAGGTAAAGGGTTTTTGTGACCTTACTTAAAATAGAAGAACTAGTTTGTCCTAGGCAGAACTATGTAGTTTGTCCTGAAATCAAGTTAGAGTGAATGAGCAATGTCCACTCAATAAAGTTACGATACCATATCAAAGTATGTTTACCATGAGCTGTGTCGTGATATTCCAACTAAGGTGTCATAAAAATTCGAGTACCTAACGAATCCCAGACTTCGCACCTGAGTAAAGGAATTTTCCCTTTTGGCTATTACAGCTTTTATTAACATTGTAGACTTTTATGAATATTTTTAGTGATCCTAAAACCAGTTTCAGCCCGCATATCGCAAGCCTCGGAGCTTAAGTTGCAATTTAATGAAGACGTAAATACCGCCACTTATAACACAAATCCTTGCCTGGAATGTAGAAATGTAAGTAAAAACGCAAAAGTACAGGTTTCATAACACGACAATAACTAAAATTCACTATCATTTATACCGTAACACAAAAGCATTCATAAGTTTTTACAACCAGATTCATTCATGTAAAGTTATACCGGTGAAAAGATCGGTAAATCATCTTACCCTCCTACCATGCACACGTCCAACATAAACTATCTCCACAGACCAACATAAAATGTCGAACGTACAACATAAAGTATGTTGAAGTGTCACTTGGTGCATTTTTATAAAATGACTCGAGGTATAATCGGGTACGGTTGCAATTATTATCAATTTACATGCAAATAATTTCGCGACGGTGATGTTACTTTGTTTTTCGCATTCTTCAAGTTGTTCTTGTTTGTTCGATGTAATTGAATTTCGTTTATAGAAGTGAAAATGTGGCAGATGCGAATAGGGTTGTTGGTTGTAACTTAACTTGTTGACTTGAATTAATTTTCAAAATTGTTTTATATGATAAATTATTGGGATGAGTTAGTCTTAGTAAAAATGATTTATATCCTTATCATACAAACATTTCTATGCGCAATTGTGGATGATGATGGAACATGTTTTTGTTTTGATATGAAAATTGTATGGTAATGTTGAAGTAGGTACATTTTATACTACAGTTGGTAAAAATATTCTTTAGATAAATTCAATAGATCTAATCACTCTTAAAAGATACTCCCTCATATTTCAAATTTATCAATCTACATAGCTTGCAACAGCTTTCGCCAATAATTTTTGCTTTAGACGTATCCTTTATGTAGATATTGTTAATAATATCAGTACTACACAATGAACATGAACTAACATTGAAATCACTAGCCTTATTATTACAATCTAAATTCTCATACACAAGACAGTGCCTATTACCATTTAAAAACCGTCGCCCCTTTTTTTTTTTTTTTTTGTTTTTTTTTTTTGGAGGGGAATGCGTTCGTATTACAGTCATAATTTGCTCTAAAATATAGACATTCAGAAGTCCTAATGAAGCGGTTGGAATACCATCGTGACATTTAGTAATCAACCGACACATTTTCATACGTATATTCGCTCGGATCCATATCTACTGGCGTATGCAATGTAAAAACACCCACATATGGACATCGATTCTGATTGAGTCCACTAAAAGCTTTACGGATATTTACATTACATTATTCCTTCCAGTATTTTGCTGGTTTAACGGTCGAAGTCGTGTGTAAAAGGTATGTAAAATATGCTTGTTTATAACAATATCATTTTCGTTTCTTAGTAAAACCGTTAATTATTATTATTGCATTTTTGCTAGAAATAGTCATATATCTTTTGGCGAAAGTCGGAATCGAACTCACCTTCTTTTCTTTTTGATCAGAAAGGTTACGCTTTCAGCTGAAGCTTTAAAATCAATGAGCTTTACAGTAACGTTTCATATTAAAATATTCCTCAGTAGGAGACAGCATAACAACCGTTTGCTTGTCTCCCACCTAAAGTCACGCAAAAACGTTGAAAAATAAAACGATTATAGCATGTTCCTCGCAAAAACTATTGCCCTGGAATCGAAGCTGGTTTTATTATCGACAGCAAATGTTACTGGGCAATAAAATCGGAAAAATATCACTTGAACATTGTCAAAGTGCGTGACTCAAAAGCGTTCGAGTTTAGAATGAGCTCGCTATTTTTTTGTGTGCTCCGATTGACTGTTTAATTGTGCTATCTATATATCATAATTGGCATGAAAGATTTAATTTAAATCGTTATTTTATGTACGTTATGTACTGTTAAAGGTTTTGAGTGGTAGAGCTTAGTGGAATTTGAATGAGCCAGTTGTCTGGGGAAGTACCTCTACCTTACAGAAAACCACAGTGTAGTAGCACTTCATAACTGTTGTGCTATGTTTCTGCTGGTGACTCAATTGGGGAGGGTATGGTGTCTTAAAATCAGGCAACGCGTCTGCGACCCTTGTGCAGTTGTTGAAGTCATGGGCAGCGGTGATCACTTACCATCAGGTGACCCTTTCGTTCGTTTGCCTCTATAAAACTTAAAAAACTGTGTACAGATTAGAGGACAACTCAGTGATGTGAGTTTAAACAACTGAGATGCTGTTGACTTTGAACTTCCTATGGGGTATAAAATTATTGCCAAGTAAGCTGCAAAAATTTATTACGTACTTTATTTACCATTTCTATTTTGAATAATGTTTAAAAACATTATAGTGTTTAAAAAATTGTGGCTACTAAATGAATGACTACATTAGATTAAATTTTTATCCGTTTGTTGTGGTAACATTAATGTATTAATATTGTTCTAGGTTTTGAAATGGGACAGCCGAGTATAACAAATTAGATCGATCATTTACGTTTCGCTCACTCGCCCGCAAATACTCTAATTAATGGATTAAGCCTCAATTGTTGAATCATTGGAACCGAAATTTCAGAATCTATATTGAAATTAAACAATTCATATTGAGGAAAGCCTATTACAAATTAAATTAGGTACAGAAAATCCTTTACAAATGCTTTAATACTATTATAATATGTATCATGTCACCATTCTAGCATTACCCAGCCATTCATTTCATTCACCCAGGGGTCATTCAAAGACCGTCTAGGTAGGTGTAGAACTCAGCAGTCAATGGCTTCACCGAGCAAATCCGGGCCCATTGCAAGACAGGAAGAGGGATTATTGAGAACGAGACTAGCGGTGGCCACCGTTGCTCACTTAAGCGCCAGACGTTTCGGCTCGCGTCAAGCCTCGTCAGCTAACCTGCGATTGGTTAGGACGTGGAGCAATTCCAGTCCCGTGCTCAACCTCCCTCTCCCTACCTATCCAAATCCGATAAGAAGCCTCCAGAGCAGTTTTTGAAGCTCTATCCATAAATGAGCTTATTGCAGATCTTGGCAATCCTAGATTCTTAAAGAAATTATGTCTTGTCTCTTTCGAGTAAATAAGTATGTCCGGTCTGAAGGCTGTGGTACATATCTCCGAAGGCATTTCGTAATGCTTTTCATATGTATCCATCAGCAGTGTCCAATCAGTTGCTGCACCTAAGATTGAAATTGGCTTGGGTGTTCCCTTCTGTAGCTTAGTGGCACCAGCTCTAACAAACTTGACTACCTGAAAATTACCGCCAGTTAACCCCTTCTTTGTTCTTGCTATGGATAAACTTATGGCTTCCCGAATCACTTGAAGGACCTTATCATGCCGGAATGAGTATTGTCCCGCATCGAGTAATACCTTACAACCGCATAGAATATGTTTCGCTGTGCCGACACCTTCTCTACACGATAGACACGTATTACTTACCTGCTTGCCCCATCTGGCAAGATTGCTCTGGTCGGGAAGCGTCGCCTGAACTGCATTGAGATAAAACTTGAGTAACTCAGGAGACCAATTATATATTAAGGATTTCCACTTCAAAGCTGGAGGGATACAGAATTCACCCATTTTTACCCAGTCATTTTGCATTTCTAGGTTTAGGGCATGAAGTGTAAAGTTCTGGTTCATGTCTTCTACAGCAAAGCCCTTTAAAATCTCCTTGTCGCTCTTTCTCTTTTCCTGCCCAAGGCCTGCCCTGTTAGTACGGGTACCAACCTGAAAGGATTTATAGAAGACCAATCTCGACTCAGTTTCTACTGAAATACAAGACTGCGGTAACTCGTTGATGGTACTGTCTTCTGACTCCTTTAGTATACAGTACTTGGTGATTCTTGCATTTTGAAAGATTAGCGACGGCTTTTTTATGTTTAAACCAAAGCTGTTAAAAGTTCTGAATAAAGTCGATGGGTCAGCTGGATGAGCTAGGCCTATCCACGATTTTAAGTATTTCGTTACTAATGCATCCAATTTGGTTAAGCTCTGCCTGGTGAAGTCATAAACGAGAAACGGCCAATTGAGTGCAGAAGTCAGGTAATTGTCATAAATCCACGCTTTCTGTGTACCACGAAGGAAGATAGTGTCTACCAATCTTAATTTCTCATCAAACTCCTTAACTATGTCATCAGTTGGATTATCTTTACCTCTACTCGTTATCTTTTTCCCCAGAAACTTGAAGGGAGTTTCTTGTGACACTGTGGATATCGATGAGCCGGCTACCGTTAATCCTGGATCATATGGTGTAAACTTGGTACCTTTCCTTCCTAGACTTAAACAGTAGCACTTACCTGGTTTCACCCTCATTCCTTTTGTCCACTCGCAGAATGCATCTACTACATTAAGAAGAGATTGAGCTTGTTTAGGATTCCGGGTCAAGAGTGTCACATCGTCTGCAAATGCTAGGACAGATGCTGCAAATTTATCTCCTTGCTTAAATCTGTACCCCCATTTATTCTCTTTTGCTACAATCGACTCTATGAGAATATTGATGACAATGTTGAATGCTACTGGAGACAGACAGCAACCCTGAAACAAACCTATGCCGAAATCAATTTCATTTGTCTTCCCAGTTTCCTTTCCAAGGTGTAGTACAAACGAGAGCTTATTGTAGTAAGAAGCTATAACTTCACATATAAGAGGTGGGACATGGTACCAATTTAACGCCTTGAACAAGAGTTCATGGCGAACTGGATTGAAACTCTTCAGACGTTGCGTAAAGAAAATATAAATAATTATATGAATTATTAGGTAATTATTAGGTAATTTTTAAGCAAGTTTGTACGTTGAAAAAAAAGTTAGGAGTTTACTCATAATTGAATACAATGATGAGTAACACAATTTTTAGACATCAATAATTTGAAACAAATGCAATCCTAAAAAAATATGTTATTCTCAGTTACATACCTGTTCAACTTGATGTACAGCTTATTATTTTATTAACAGTAAAGATTAAGTTTAAAAAAAAAACTCGTTTATCAACCGATGAACATTTTGTGGCTAATATTTTAGAACGCCATATTCTTTTGTTAATGTTTTGTTTCCTATCTGCTATTCAACAACATTAATAATGTTAGATGGCTTTAAAAAAACGTAAGTTGTAAGTTTTCCGACCAGCTTGCAACAAATCTACGTCTCCAATTGCCCATAAAACGAGCAAGCGACCACCTACCAGCCGGCCCGTCTTGCCAACCATAACAATTTGACGAGAGCAAGCCCTAAGCCATATTTCGTGAACCATAATTCAATACCAATTCTCAAGTCACTCAGTCAGTTGATTCATTGACCGTACAAGCTAGCAATAAGCGAAGGCACTTAATAACAATATTCTTAGCGCAACATAACGATATATCGGCTCCTACGCAAAAAAGACTATCGTGATCTCCCTTAATCGCTGCCGAGATGTATCTACATCTTGCCGTCGACCGCTAAGATGTGGGTAAGGGCTCGTGCATAAGACACCGCTTTGAATATATATACATAGATAGCAATTTCATTATAAATACAGATTTGCAACGTAACTGGACGATTCCATTTTTGCATATTATTAAAAATACAAGTAAATTAAAAGAATATTTATATCGTTAAATCCTTTTAACGGCAAGGTATTTAAAATGTATTAGTGGTATTGAGCACCGAATCACGAACCACCTCAGAAGCGGAGGACAGTTTTGATGGATTGGGTCGTCTGATATAGTTTGGGTCATCATTTTTGTAACCTTTTAAATAACTCTGACTGAATGCGTTGCCGGCGTATCTACATGTTTACACCTTCCTATAACCTGGATTCCTTCAAAAGAAGCGTGAAGAAGTGTCTTGCGAGCCGGTTATGGTGATGTTAACGGAGAGGATACCTTCTTGTTACCAGGCAGAGAGGAGCTAATGTACCGAGCCCATATAAAAAAGAAAATGGCCTATCCTTCAATACATAGTAGAGGTCTGTAAAATAACTAAAATGGGTCCTCGCCCTTACATCGCAGGGCATCTTAGCTGCCAGGCTGCTTCACGATTTTCCCGCGGCGAGACCGATGCAAAACGACAAGAAAAACTTTGTTTTTAATATCAGTATGAGTTTTATCGTACCCAGGAGCTATGCCGTACAACTCACTGTGCTCGGAAACCTATTTACCGGTCTTGTACAGATTTAAATTTCGGTGTCCGAGCCTTTTTCTATTTTTAACGAAGCACTTTAAACGTTTTAACGCAGAAATTATGTGTATAATAAGTGCAAAGTATAGTCAGA
Source organism: Nomophila noctuella (assembly GCA_958496325.1). NCBI lineage: Eukaryota > Metazoa > Arthropoda > Insecta > Lepidoptera > Crambidae > Nomophila > Nomophila noctuella. The sequence continues at coordinate 5,494,475 of OY292501.1, forward strand.
AAGGTAGAAGAGAATCGCTGATTACTTTAGTTGCACCCGTGCGAAACCGGGGCGGGTCGTTACTTTATTCCAGATCGACATAGCTTAACCTAATAACAATAGTTTTTAGAGCAAGCATGAGGTTCCGCTACTTAAAAAACAAAAACATATTTTACCTCTAATTGTTACTTTATCAGTATTATATAAGTCAATTGCCCACATCTATACTCTATACTAATATATAAAGCTGAAGAGTTTGTTTGTATGTTTGTTTATTTGTTTGTTTGAACGCGCTAATCTCAGGAACTACTGGACCGATTTGAAAAATTATTTCTGTGTTGGATAGTCCATTTAATGAGGAAGGCTTTTGGCTATTGGAAATTGAGCTATTAGGATTGAATTGGGCGGCCGCTAGTTTTAAATTTTCAATATATTGATAGTTTTTTATTTATATTTTCTTAAGGAATAGCTATTAAATTCGAATGTGTATACAATTTCTTCCCGTGGGTGTCGTACGAAGCGACTTAAGGATATAGGCAGCATCGTTCACTTGTGTTTTATGGTTCTTGCAGCGGTCACCAACCCGCATGCCAAGTGTAGAGACGAGTATTACGACAATTGAGTTGTTAAAATAAAGTAACTGATCATAAGCCAGGACTACGTGTTTTTGACAAAGACATCATACCTAATATTTTAAATGTGAAAGTTTGATTGTTTGGATGTTGGTCCGTCAGTCACGTTGAAACCATTGAACGGATTTTGATGAAGTTTCGTATACGGGCAGGATATAGGCAGGCTTTTTATCCCAATTAAATACTCCCATGGGATAAAACAGGAATCTTGATAACGCGGGCAAAGCTGAGAGTAAAACTAGCATTGTTTGTTTCCTTGTTTGAGAAAACCAAAATCAACAAGGAAGTTATTTTTACCAACTTAGCTGTTAAAAGCAATGTCTACAATAAAATCTGTAACAGCTCATTAAGTTTTTCACCGTTTATTGTTCCCCCCATTATCTTCAATATCATTAACTTTTTTCGCGCCACACTTCCACGCATTCGACGAAAAAACATCGTACGTATTTCCTGAACTTTCATCTCATATGGCGATGTAACTGTTAAGATAATTAAGGAAGCAATTAAACAATTACACCGCATTTCAATCTCAACTGGGGTATAAAGTATCGGGAAAAGTTGATGTGCCTTCTACTTGACATATCTCGACACGGAGCTTGTCAAACTATTAGTTAGTTAACCTCAGATTACTGAAATCAATAGATGCAACGAATATTTGACCGTTGTGCTATCCTTTTTGTTCTTATTATGAATCACGTGTGATAGAGCAAGATAGCAGACACACGTACTGTTGCCACCTGAACTGTCAAGTGGGATGACGTCAATATCGCATGGCCGTCGTCTTCTAGAGAGACTGAGAGAGAAACAGCTGCGATTGTGGAGTTTTGCGGGAAAATAGATGTCGGGCTAAATGCAGTTTGCTTCAAATGAGTTTTAGGTCTTTGTTATGAGCGAAAAGCAAAATCGCGATATTTGTTGCGTTTGTGGTTTCATGTAGACGTAAAGGGAACATGAATGCTCAGAATTAAGCTTTTAACAGGAACGCTTTGGGATCTTTTTGTTCATATACGAGTATATGCCGTAATGTTAGAGATTTATAAAACTTTTTATTTTTATTTTTATCCAGAGGATTAAATACTTTCAAGTTACTTTGCGCTTGCCAAATTCGGGGTGGAGATCTCACACCCAGGCAAATTTGCCCGACCTGGGAATTGAACGCAGGCCCTCGAGATCACGGCCCGCTTCCATACCAGTAAACCATCGCGGCTCATAAGAAAATATATCAATAAATTTAATAACGTTATACGGATGTATTACGTCATTAAATTTATTGATTGTTGCCATAATACATATGCCAGTTGGACTGGATATGTTTATTTGTGGATATCCAGTCCAACTGCCAACAGTTTGAGAAGCCCAGCCCTCTATGGCGATAAATTAACGTGAAAGGCGCTCTCGACCCGGGGTCGCATTCCCGCGAAATGGCCGTAACCGATACGAGCTTCCCCGGAGACAATAAGTCACTTACCGTGCGCTAGAATTTAGCTAACGAGCCCTAGGCGAGCTGTGCTTCATAAGACGTCACGAACAAATAGTTATAGAACGCTGGGAGACTTTTTAATCGGGAAAAGTTTGTAAAGAAGCCTCTCTAATTTGGGGGAGGACCGTCACTTGTGGACTGCAAAATGCTAATGATAATAATGATGACTGGATGATGATGTTGGCAGGATGATGATGATGTCAGAACGATGCGAGATTTACCGACCATCTGCGCGCCGTTCTTCATAAGACCGAATGAAGAAATGACTTCTTTAAAACATACATATTTTTGTAACTGGATACGTTAAGGCACAGAATAAATAGCAAGATAATAACAGAAGCTTCACCTTCTTCTGGGGCAAGGCGACAAAAGTTAATGAAGCTTTCAAATAAAGCTTCAAACATTATGGTAACCCAAAATAACCACAAAAGCATCATTGCTCCTCAAGAATGCTTGTCTTGGACGAAGATCAAACCCACAATATATCTCAACTAGCGGCCGCCCGCGACTCCGTCCGCGTGGATTTCGATTTCCAATATCCTATGTGTTATTCTGATGTATAAGCTATATTGTGGTAAAGTTTCATTCAAATCCATTCAGTAGTTTTTACGTGAAAGAGTTACAAACATCCATACATCCATACATCCACACATACAAACTTTCGCCTTTATAATAGTAGTAGGATTTAGGTAAAGCAGAATCATATAAACGCTAAATGTCAATAAATATTAAAATAATAATGTCAAGAACTAAATAAAGGCATCTGGGCGGGATTCGAAGTCACAACCTCGGGCATAATCCAGACTCACTACCAAATACGACATCAAGCCTGCCTCGGATCCTAGGCCCTCCCCTCTTACTGTATGAGGAATAATTTAGTTAACGACTACCCCCAGGGCGACACGACCTTCTAAGTTCCATAGACGAAGCTGAGGCGACCGTTTCACAAAACAGTGGACTAAAACAGGGCAAGTTGTTTCCATTTAAGCTAAAAAAAATAATTAACTAACTACCATAATAAAATCCGTCCAGAAGAAAAAAAAAATCATTCCTAAAATGAAACGACAATGCTCAATGACTAGTAATCACCATTGTTAATGTAAATTAAAAGAAAATTTGGATAAAAAAGCAAAACAAAAAGTTTGCATAAAATTGCAGGTGAAGTAAATATCTCCCAACACCACATACATAGATATTACATTGATTTATATGAATTAGGTAAGTAGCTTAAGCACTTGTACTACCGATATCAGAATCTACAGTGATATAACAAATATAAATATGCATACTTAAATAGATACATATGACTTACAGACCAGGACCAACAAATATGTTCATGTACACAAATGTTTGTCCTGTGCCCGCGACCTCTTGGTCTAACAGTCATGTTCTTGACCACTACACCAAGGGGGTAGTCGAAGAACAAGTGAAGTCCACTTTGACTGTCACTTATCTTGCAGCTTCGTTCTGGTCAAAATAAGAGTTCATACATGCCGTTACGCTACTTCTACCAACTGTACCTACAACATAAATCTAAGTTAATAAGCATAATCAGTTCCCAAAAACAAAGTTGCCTATACGCGCCTCCATAAAATACCCCAAACGAGTTCGACGTCTTAATGAAATTCCAATAAGCATACAATCATTTTTATACGGAGAAAAGTATGTAATTGTATAATTATGACCCGCGGCGACACTCGGCATAGACAACAGTTTATAACAGCAGACATAAATTAAAATCGTTTGATATGGTCTCACCATACTTCGACCCGCTCTGAAGTCGGCACTTAAATTTTAAGCGACGGTCGCTTCTTATCGCAGTGACAGCGAGTTGAAACGTACGTCATGTCAAAAAGAAATAATGCTACATTTTTCTGGTGTTGGGCATTTCTAACGAGGTAAATCTATGACAGCAGCTGTGACATACTTACTTGGGCAATAAAGTTTTACGACTTGCTATCGGCTTCTGCCCGTTTTAGGATGGGTGACCGTCCATGGGAACGGCGAAAGCGTAGGTGTGTTAGAAGTAGGAAAGTCATAAGGTTAGAGGTGCGGCCGTTCATTTAGTAACTCAATGGATAGACGAAAGTAATTAAAGCAAGTGACTTTCCTTAATTGGTTTACGAGTACTAATACGAGTTTCTGATATTTAAAGCATAATGTAAGATTGTATAATATGTAAGAAAACTTCGTCCTTTATGTATTTAATGGTCGGCTATTTTCAATAGGTTTAAAAATAAGAACAAAAATATAGGAGACCAAAGCGTGAAACTAAAGACGATACACAATCGATATGTAATTTAAAGTTAAAGTTATTCATATTATATATTCATATTCAACTATGATTTTGATACTTTCCATAGTCCACTGATTCTCAATGAGTGGTCTCTCAACACCAAAAACCTCTACCAAATCAGATCACCAAAGCCTCAAGCAAATTAAAATGAACCTAATATAAGAACGCATAAAATCTAAACACCACCGTTAATTGTCTTATCAATAACATCAAAATAACTAGTGTAATTAAGTATAGTCAATCAAAAAATCGAACTCGTGTGTGGTGAATGAATTTCGCCAAGCATAAGATAATTGCCATCAAAGACCGGACGCACGCCGGATGTATCAAGTCTTAGCAAATATAACAACCGTGAGATTGATTAATTATTTATTAATAAACTATTGAATATAAGTCTTAGTTATTGAGGTATTACATCTAGTTAATACATGCGATATAACTTGGCGGTTTGAAGTTAGTAGCTCCGCATAGGCTATTATTAAGTAAATTAATTAATGCCTTGGACCAATTGCTTAGCCCAAAACTAAGCTCAAAACTTGTACTATTGATGCATAAATGAGTGGAAGTTCCACTAAGCTCTTGCTCTCGTAAACTCTGGTTTCCACACTAAACATACATAGTGTTAAATATTGTTGCATAGTGTTATATATACACAACATTATTTTTCCTCTATAAATGGACTATCCAAAACAAAACAATGTTTTTTCAATTCAAACAAAAAACAATCATCACAAACTCTCCAGCGTAAGTATATTAACTTAATCTCAATGATGGATTCCTTTGCCCTACATGAAAAGCTTACTTAACCGTAAGTACGCCAGTTAAACATATCATCATATCATTACATATGCGTCATCATTCGTGTGAACTAAACGATCACTGATTCCATCTCCATTTTGACATTTGCATATTAGAAGCTCTATAATTTGATTCTAATTACGATAGTGGTTTGAAGTAGGTGTAAAATTTGACTTGATTGAAAATACATTAGCCGATAGCCGTAGGAGAGCCATTGCGATTTATATGTGCAGAAAAACAATACGCTTCGTCGTAATAATAGGCTAACTACCTTCTAGTACAATGTTGTAAAAACCCTCGAATCATCATCATCCTAGCGATAGGCCCGGTGGCATCATCGGCCTCTCGGCCATTGCCTTGGAGCCCAGGCTACGCTGCGACTATGATCCTGAATTGACCAGCCTAGTAATTACAATGGAGCGACTGTGGTTTGAAGTACGGAACCCTTACAAGGGCAACCAGACCATTTGGATCATAGTCGGAACCAACGGCGTAACGTGACTTCCGTAGCACGGAATCAATATTCTTACCGGACAAATAGGTGGTTTAAGCCTGGAATGTCCTAACCAAACTGGGAAAAGTAACATGAAGCCAAAGTGTTCCCCGCGGGATTTGAACCCATGCCCTCCGAGGTTTTGGAGCACAGCGCTCTTACCACTATACCACAGAGGCAGTTTGTATCTAATCATTAACACCTATCATCTATAATCCTACACTAATACTTGGTAAAGAGAGAGAAACTCTTATATTTTTCCTACAAATATGACTACGAATAATGCATACAATTTCGTTAGAAAACTAGACAATTCACTATCAGAATTAATTTATACGTTTGCCGAAAGACCGAATCGTATAATTACTATGAACAAGCTTACCAGACCCCAAAACATTTGCATCGTACACTTAACAACAGATACCATCTACATTGTCTAACAAACAATTCTCGACTCTAAGCTATAAATTATTAAAATTCATTTCGGCACTCGGAAGAACAGATTCAAATGATAAACATTTCGAATAAAAATTCCCACACTGAATACACTCTTTGTTTACTATAACATGTTGTAATAAATCTACGCAAGTATGCGACGGTAAACACGATCGTAAAATTATAAATATGTCCACTGTAGTGAATCGATACTTTCTTTTCGATTTTATACCTTATTTATAGAGAGGTAAGGGTGTCACCTGCCGATTACTTTCTCAAAATCGTATAGGCGCATATCTGTATTCTATCATCTTTGTGAGAGTTCCTTCACCTATCGAGTTCCAAGTGTATTATGTATTATAATGGTCATTTTTAGGGTTCCGTAGCCAAATGGCAAAAAACGGAACCCTTATAGTTTCGTCATGTCTGTCTGTCTGTCTGTCTGTCTGTCCTGGCTCGTTCTCCACCGTTTCTGATCCGATTGCCACGAAAATTGGTGGAGAGATGTATAGTGATAATTCAAAAATTGGTTTTTAAAATAATCGAAAAATAATTATTTTTACCCCCCCTTCCCATACAGCGAAAAGTAAATTCGAAAAATAAAAATCGACTTACCCCATCGTGTGGGGTATCGTTAAAAAGGTATTTTTAAATACAATAAAACTTGCCTTAAAACCATGTGGATCAAACAGCCCAGTCTCGAGATATATTAATACCAAGTTAAAATTAGAGCGTCCCCCCCCCATAACTTTTGAAATACTATTACAATAATTCAGAAAAAAATGTCCTGTATACCTCCAAGTAAGTACTTTCAACGAAAACTATAGCGAACTCTGTATCATACATAGTTATTTTTATACAACTCGACCAACTTATGACGTGCAGTTGCCCTTACTAAATGGTGTCTTAAGCGGTCGGGCCATCTTTTAGCTACGGAACCCTTTCATGGGCGTGTCCGACACGCTCTTGGCCGGTTTTTATACATCCGCCTGTCGCGGTGATGGTCAACCTTTTAGGACCGATTAGAAAAAAATATGGTAATAATCATCTAATATCAAATGTCATATTACGCGTTACAAAGTGTCGTAAGAGCTAAGACACATGGGAATGTTTGTATTCCATTATGTTTATGGGACTGACATAGTGGAGAATTATACGCGACGGGGCGTAATTAAATGTATAATGTTCGGCTTCTTTTACAATATTTGGACGTCAAGGACAAAGTTTACCTTTTGGTTATAATACGAAGGGCTTTAAATTGTGATTTATGCTTACATAAACTGTTGATTGAATAAATAATATTATCATAGTTTTTTCTGTATCTATTATCCTTCCATATTTCTTATAATCACACTACATTTCAATTCTACATTTTAAAAATAACTTGTTACTAATTATGAAGCATTTTTTCGCAAGTCAACCTTACGAGATAATCTTTTTAACGCCAGTAAAGTTATTTCTTTGCTTACTTCCATTTATTTCTTAAATAAATCGAAACATTAATTGAAGGCGTATACCACGTAATGATTTAGCGCCGTTTTTTTTATAAACCTTATTACAACAACCTACTTCTGAGTTGCGGATAATCAAAGTACAGGTTTGACAAAGATTATCACACTAAAATAAGCCCTATTTTCAACTACATAAGATGTCAAAAGTATAGGTACTTTTAATCGAGGTCTGTACATGGCGCCGTACTTAGGAATTTAGTCTCGTAGGCTAGTTTCTTCAGCTAGTTAGCAATAATACCGCTAAACGTAAAATACCTAGTTAGAACAAATTAGAAGAAGAAAATGTCGGTCGTTGTCACATGTATAATATATGAGGCTTCTCAGTACTGTACGGCACATATAAGAAGCTACACGGATGTACATACATCTAATGCAATCAATTACTCTGTTTCGTGCAACTTTGTACTTATTTTCCTTTAATATAATACTCCTTTGTTTACTCAGTGACTACAATAAAGTTATGTAGGCAACTACAATAGATGCACAAATACTCAATACGTTGCTGCCAGCATTTTAGCAATATTTTTGCTATATTTCTTTTCTATTTATTCCGCTTGGGACTAGGGACACCAGATCAAAGATGAAATATCCAACGACATTACATTCGGTACTGTGAATCTTGGCAACCTTACATATTTTCTTAATATAACCCATGCTTTATTATAGAAGCCAACCAAAATTTCTTGTCATAGCTAATAAATTCTCATCCATAACTCTTCCAAACAAGCGACTTGATTAAATAAAACTAGTCGAGAGATCCTTATTGAGCAAACACTTCCAACGGTATATTATTATCCATGAAATGGCTGGCATACACATTTCACAAGCAATATATTATACAATTTTCTTGTTTCGAGTCATTCAAGTATTTCTTATCTTGCAATAAATTATTAAAGGTTGACAAGGTCTGACGGTGCTAGATTTACAGCCCTTTTTTTCTATAAAAATGGCATACATTCCACACATAAACCTGGGAATAAAATATTTCATTTCTTTAAAAATGTAGAATTAAAAATAAAGCCTCCTGCTTTCTAAAATAGCACCTAACTCTTAAGCAAGAAATGATTGGTTGTCGCATTTAAAATATAATAACACGGCATCACAGTAATAGTAGGTATATAAGAAGTTTATAAATATATGTATGTATGTTGATTAGAAGTAGCAATTGATACCACTCTGCATTCTAGGATACGTAAAAGACTTAATTAGTATTATCTTATCAGCTGTGTTCCGGTAAAATGGACATAAAGAACGTAATAAACTTGAAAAAAGATAAACCACGGATAGGCCATGGACCAATCAATGCCGAAAAGCAAGCACATTGATGCTTACACATATGAAATCAGCAGGAATTTAAAACCCCTCACACGACTGCATGTCTAGCTAGCCTGCGGCCATGGCGAATAAATACTCCTTCGACGAAAATACTGCCATTAATGGGCCCCTGTGTCTATGCCTTAAGTGGTTTAAAAACTGCGCACTTTGCATAAATTTCCAATCACATTCACGCAGGGCCTAACGCAATTTCTGATTCACAATTTCCTTAAGCATTTTCTACGAACCTTTGCATTCGTTTCACGCACAAGCCTAGATTTCCACAGCCTCAGAAAATAGCCACTAGACGCGAAGAGAGCATACTAAGTACACATAAAATGTTTAATAACCGTAAATTGTTTGTTTTAATAAAATAAACTTTATTCACGCACCTCTTTCAGTGCCCATTAAGTTTTGAATTGAATCGAGGATGGAATTCTTAGACAAAATAGTGGGATTCGCGACAATATCGAAGCTGGTTGTAAAGTGTGTGAGTTATAATGTTTGAGGCAGTTTTAACCGCGCTATGAAACTGAGGGGATTCGCATTTCCATTGCTAATCTGGAAGTAATGCTTCCCTCAAGACTTAAGCAGGGCTTCTTTAACGATGCCTTATTCATGTTGCTTGTTTCTTTGATTATTATCTAAACACTAGCGGCCGCCCGCGACTCTGTCCGCGTGGATTTCGATTTCCAATAGCCTAAAGCCTTCCTCGTCAAATGGACTAACACAAAAAGAATTTATCAAATCGGACCAGTAGTTCCTGAGATTAGCACGTTCAAACAAACAAACATACAAACAAACTCTTCAGCTTTATATATTAGTATATAGATTTCCTTTATCTTATGTTCCAACCTTTACTCAAATATTAAAAACAGTAGCATAGCATTCATAGCAAGTAGAAGAGTATTTTCAAATTTTAATGTATTAGCTATAGAAACCATTTATAAGGATCTAAATCAGTAAGAGTATCGGATTCTAGAGTTTAATTTCCATGTCAAGGATATCAAACTTAAAACAAAGCATACCTAGATTCAGCAAACGTGGCGATTAGTTAATCCAGCTATGACTGACAACATGATTTCTTCATCAAATCTTTGCTTGAGACATTATCGGACTAATACTTTACATTCCTCTGTTGATTTGGTATCGCCAGTGCAGTGTCGGGTACATTGCAGTTTGCAAAACGTGCCTTTCCGTAGAATGTAGCGGCGAGTTGTACGCCCCGCGCATACTAATGCAATTCAAATTAATGCAAGCTCTTACGAGTAATACCAGTAGTTAGCAACACCTCATTGGCTGCGCGCTCTGAATGTGCCGGAAAGAGGATAAATTCCCACGAAAACTGAATCAAAAATACGATTTTATTTTTTTACTTAATACATTGTTTATACCTACTTATAACTAATTGTACATATAATCAGGCTAAACAGTTTGTTTGTTTCTTAGTTTGAACGCGCTAAACTGAGGAACTACTGGATCTAAATAAAAAAAAATTGTCAATGAACAGTCTATTAGTCAAGGAAGGCTTTAAGCTATGTATATTATAACACTCTGTGTACAGAAACCGAATTCCACGCGGACGGAGTCGCGGCCACTAGTATGAAATAAATGTTTGTTATTCAAAAGAATTTTCAGCTAATTATTATCATCCTCCTAGCGTTTATCCCGTTTCTGTGCGGGGTCCGCTTTGACCATGATCCAGAATTTTGCGAGTCTGGTAATTACAGTGAAGCGACCGCCACCAGACCTTCGTAACCCTTAGAGAGGAACCACACATATTGTTCACACATTCAGATCTATCTGAACTATCTGAATGTGCAGGTTTCTACTGATTATTATAAGTGAATATATTTAAGTGAAACTGCAACTCAGGGTGCAATCCAAGTGCACACAGTAAGTAATCAACTACCGAAGTATTAAGTGTTTGCTCAGCTGATAGGTTTGCCGGCACTTCGCCTCGCCAATTATTGACTCTGTATGGATAGTTGGAAACTCTTGCCGATGAATTTTATATTATGTTTGTTTTAGCAGCGAATATCATATTTGATCTAGTGCAGTTAAGAGGTTTCAAACTTTCCATTCGTTGGTAAAAAAATATTATATTTATTTAAGAGGGTTAACTGATGGCAAGGGATCACTGCCGTCTTGGACATCAACAACTCCACAAGGGTTGCTGATACTTGGCATACTTTTAACTCTATACTATCCCAACTGACACCTGAACACTTACTCAACAATAAAAACATGACACAACAGTAATAGAGTGCTACAACACTTATCTAACTACTTTCACAATTTAGGAAAAACTAAAAAATCTGTACTTTTTAAGTTTTTCCTAAGTGTAGCTCTTTCTTAATACTCATCTATATGTAGTGCTTGCAAAATCTTTTCTTTCCCATCAAAATATTATTTTTCTGCTGCTACTATTCCATATTATTCCATTCCAACAGCTGTGATGTTGACATTACTTAATTGAAATACTACGAGTCACTCATTTGTATAATTACGCCTTTGAAGATGTGAAAACAATCTTGACTCGTCAATGTTTGCTTATCCTCGCTCACAGTTTGTCGATAGTGAACGGCAAACAAGAAGATCAGTTGAAGCTGAATGTTTCATTCCCATAGGTAGTTAGGTTCGAATATCATACACTAGCGGCCGCCCGCGACTCCGTCCGCGTGGATTTCGATTTCCAATATCCTATGTGTTATTCTGATGTATAAGCTATATTGTGGCTGTGATTGTGGTAAAGTTTCATTCAAATCCATTCAGTAGTTTTTACGTGAAAGAGTAACAAACATCCATACATCCATACATCCATACATCCACACATACAAACTTTCGCCTTTATAATAGTAATATAGTAGGATTTAAATCGACACCAGATTTTTTTTTAATATTTTGTTTAACATGAGTCAGTCTCCCTCCCTAGCAAAATGCTACATTAATTCGTTTATCTACTGATAAAATCACTAATTATGATGTAAGTCAAACTGCCTCATAAAAAAAATAACTTCTAAGCAGCCGACCTATTCCTTCGCAACCTATTCTGTCAAACCTGAGTATTCCGATTGATCGTAACGGTGCCTTTGGGGGAGTCCACTTTGATCACCCGCTATTAGAGCATCTGGCCTAGGCCACTTTAAATAAATAAATAATAAATAAATATTTCACAACATCACAATTATTGATCTGTCTCCGAGTTAAGTAGCTTAAGCACTTGTACTCCAGACATCAGAATCAACTGGTAATACAAATATACTGAAATAGATACATACAACACCCAGACCATGACAAACAGACATGTTCATGCACACAAATATTTGTCTGTGCAGGGTTCAAACCCGCTACCTCTTGGTCTAATAGTTAAATTCTTGACACCAAGCGGGTGCCACCTTTGAGCACCTATTAATACTTTTGGCAAGCTAATAACAAGATAGATGCCCAAAGGTGGCTGGCCAGGTGCTCAAGTTGCGTATGCTCACAATTGGGTGCCCAAAGTGGAACGCCTTTCCGTCAAACCAGAGCATTCCATCTGATCGTAACGGTGCCTTTGATCACCAGCTCGACATTCGTGTCGTATCCCAATCGGCATATCAGATCGGATCTAACGTTGATCCCGATGAATCGAGCTGTAATCGATTCCGAGAGATCGATAGAGGCGAGTCCACGATTGCGGAGATTCAAAACGCTGACACAATAAATTATACAAATGGATAAAATAGTGGTTTAATGAAAACAAAAACAATTATTCCTTTGATTTTGGAGTTAACATTAAATTAAGTACACCTAAAAGAGGTTGAGTGATTTAAAATTAAGTCCAAGTAATTTATTTTATTTTATTTAGTTACTACGAGCGCGTTAAGCATCAAGCTGCGCGTATATACATACATATGTTAATGATTATGCATAATTATAAAAGACTCAGCTGAGAAGTCATTAACAATTAATGAAATAAAAATTATTATGGGTGAAAACGAATTCCATCGAAAGTTATGAGAAGTTTTGATACCTGCAACCTACAACATATGTCCACATTTGAGTTGCCATACAAGGTCCATAATTATATTGCCTATCCTAGAAGAATATGACCTTCTCACAACAAGATTCATCTGCGCCCCTGATCAGCACAACCGCGACTATACTTAAATAAAAACCCTTGAAATGACGTTCGATATTCAACGATTCCTTTACTCATAAAGAAAAACTTCCGAATTATATGCAACCTCCGACGTCACTCTCCGACATATTAATGAAATTGGATACTTCTTCGAACTACACAACAATACCGCTCCAGTGTGAAATCTTCCCAACGTTCCCACGAAATCGACGGCATCGCTAAATAATAAGTCGAGACCATCGGGTTTGGCACGCGATGCTGTATCCGAACGCTCGGGTATTTTTAGATCCATTGTTTGTTGTTCATTTTAGATTAACAACATTTGTTGAGGACGCGATCTTGACAACTAAGCCATGATAGATTTGATAAAATAAAAAAGGAATACTAATATTAATCCATCATGATCTTTGTAACAAAAACATGATTTCAAAGGGTGGCCTTTGTCCTGCAGAGGAATATTAAGCATAATCTGTGCTGTTAAGATGTTCATATTCGTTACCCAAGTACCTGGGTCGAAAGTCCCAGGCGCCGACTGACATTTCTTCCTCTCTGTTCAACGCGATGGGCCCGGCACCCGCACGGAGAATCCATATGGATAGCTAAGAAGTTCGTCTCATAAAAAGTTAAATCAATAACCTAAGCTAGTCATACTTTTAGAGTGCACAAATGTTTTTACAATTTCTTTACGATCAATAGGAATGTAATTTTTAGAACAATTATTGTGCATTGGACACCTATTTCTTGCAATGTTTAAATATTATTTTGTACGTAAATGAAACACACTAGGCCGAAAAAACGCGACCGAAGTTCATCGCGACTACGCCTGCAATGTATGTATTTTAAATGGAGAATGACATATAATGCCGAAATAACCTAGGTACGTCGCGTAATTTTGTATAGAAAATTAACTGCGGCCGAACTACGGTCGCGATTTTTCCGCTAATTGTGTTTCTACGCTAAGTGGTATTAAAATATTGTACGTATCTTCTTTTTAAATGGCCCAATAAAGAACTATAGACCTTTTTCTTTGCTTATGAGCATCGACACTGGAAGTTATTGCGGTACCATTGTATATCTCAATGTTTATTGTGTGCGGATTTTTATCTCAGCGGGTGCTAGAGAATACGCCGTAAATTGGCTAGACTGGTTTAGCGAACAATAAAAACAAAAGTTTATTTATTTATTTATTTATTTATTTATTTATTTATTGCCAAACCATAATGCTAAGGATGTTATAAAAAATGCAGTACAAATATGGACCCTGTCGGGTGAGTGGCAAAGAGTAGGAGAGAGGAGGACGCCGTCATTCAATAGTTGACATTTATTTATAATTTGTCGTCTAAAAAGTCTTGGATGGAGTAGTAGGTTTTATTGTGTAATATTTCCTTAACATGCCTTACAAATAGTTTCTCGTCATTGATACCTTTTATAGAGTCTGGCAATTTATTATATATTTTTATGGACATCACTAGAGGGCCTGATGAGTGGAGTTTGAGACGGGAAGAAGGTAAAGTTAGTTTGTTTTTATGTCTAAGTGTGTATTTTAAGTTTAAGTCTTCTCTCTTTTGGTAAAAATTGGGATATTTTTTAATAAATTTACATATTTCTAATATATAAATACATGGCAGAGTGAGTATTTTATACTTTGAAAAAAATGGTTTGCAGCTGTCTGTATTTTGGATGTTAAATATAATTCTGATTAGTTTTTTCTGAGTGATAAAGAGATTGGGGGCGTCCGAGCTGTTTCCCCACACAACGATACCGTAGCTGAGTGCCGAGTATGCGTATGCGTAGTAGGCACTCAGGGCTGTTTCTATATTTGTAGATTTTTTGACTTCGTAGAGGGCGTATACAAATGGAGATAGTTGGGCTTTTATTTTTTGGATATGAGATTTCCAGTTTAAGTTAGTATCTAGTATAATGCCTAATAATGTTATCTGGTTAACTTGTTCAATTTTTATGTTGTCATATTTTAGGTTTATGTTTATAGGGGATTTTTGGTATGGATGGAAGCTAATAATTTTAGTTTTGGAGAAGTTGATTTCGAGGTTGTGGTGTCTCATCCAGTCTATTGTAGTGTCTAACATTGAGTGTAGTTTCTTGTGCATACAGTCTACGTCATTATCGTCCCACGAGGTCAATAGGGATACGTCATCCGCAAACAGCACACATGGTCCCTGCATAATTTTCGGGAGATCATTGATGTAGATAAGAAACAGCAGACACCCAAGAACACTGCCCTGCGGTATAGAAGCGTTTGTAATTTTATTTTTGGATCTTACTATTTTTATTTCTTTTAAGTTATCATCATAGTATTCGATGTCTACGAATTGTTCGCGATTTTTTAAATAAGATTCTAACCAATTGTAAGCTTTTCCTCTAATTCCTATTCCATACATTTTTTTTAATAATATTTTGAATTGTACTTTGTCATAAGCCTTCGTCATATCTAGAATGATTCCAACTGCATATTTTTTGTCATTTATTATGTTTAGAATTTCGCGAATATATTTGAAAACTGCCAGAGCTGTCGATCTTTTCTTACGAAAGCCATCCTGGCAATCATCAAATATTTGGAACTTTTCACAGAAATTATAAATACGATTGCACATGACTTTTTCGAAAACTTTTGAGATTGAGGGTAAGAGAGCTATCGGTCGGTAGTTATTAGGATCAGTCTTCTTATTTTTTTTGTGCAATGGTTTTATTATGGTGGTTTTTAGATAGTCGGGGAATATACCCTCGTCAAAGGACTGATTGATGAGAAGAGTAAGGGGCAAGGTGAGTTCATCGGCACAATGTTTGATTAGGCTAGGGGGTAGTTCGTCAATTCCACAGCTGTTTTTATTCTTTAATTGTCGAATTGTTTTATTAACTTCCCTACAGTCTACAGGCCTGAGAAACATCGAGTTTTCAGTGGGTGAGACGACAGCATGACCTACAGCAGAAGTTGAAGGATTTTCACCAATGGATGCAAAGAAATCATTGAATATATTCGCAATTTGAGAAGGTTCAGTTGTAAGAGTATTATTTATTTTTAAAGATATGTTATTTTTTTCTCTTTTCTTATTTTGGTTCGTCCGTTCTTTTATGATATTCCACATTGTTTTATATTTATTCGATGATATTTTTAATTTTTGAATATAGTAATTTCTTTTTGATATATTTACAACTTTTTTTAATAGCTTTTCATATTTTTTATAATATTCTAATAGGACGGGACTTTTCGTTCTTTGTGTAAGTAATTTAAGTAATCGTTTATTTTGACATGATTTTTTAATACCTAAAGTAAGCCAGACTTTTTTTTGACCAGTTTTTATTTTTATTTTTCTTTGTGGTATACATTTATTTAAATTAGTTAATAGGATATTATTAAAGGTTTTATAATTTATATTTATGTTTTTGTTAGGAGATAGTATATTATCCCATTGAATGTCTTTCAAATTGCACTTAAATTGTTCTATATTAGTGTTGTTGTAAAATCTTCTTTGAAGTTTCCAGTTAATGAACTTATTATTATGTGTATTTAGTTTGAGACTTATTATTGTTGCTGCATGATCAGAGAACCCTAGTTCTTCAACTTTTACATAATGTTGATGTTTGTCTACGTTAGTGAAAATTAGGTCTAGGCATGTTGACCCTGTAGGTGTTACGTGGGTGGGATCTTTTATGTATTGTGATAGGTTATATTCCAACATCATATATATAAATCTATTAGCTTTTGGACAGTTTTTTAGAATATTTATATTAAAATCTCCTCCTATTATAATTTTATGCTTAAAATACTTATTATTTATATATTTTAGAACTTTTTGGATTTGTGAGTAAAATAAGTCTTCCTCTCTCCTAGTCCAATACATAACAACTATTAACATGTTTTCCTTTGGTAGTTCTGTTGCGCATACTTCCAGTATATATTCTATGGACATGTCTGATATCTCAGTACAGTCAATACTTTCATTATTTTCTTGTAAAAATATACAGACGCCGCCACCACTTCTGGTTTTTCTACAAAAGAAAGCTGCGATCTTGTATCCGGTGATATTAATCAGTTCTAATTTCCCAGGTGATAGCCAAGTTTCAGATATACATATTGCTTGGTAGGTTGGATCTCTGTCAATAAATGTCTCCAGTATATGCTGTTTATTAAAGATACTCTGTAGGTTTTGATATAGTATTTGGAAAGATGTTCTGTTAGTTTCGAAAGGTGTGATTATTATGCAGTAGTTCGTAATTGCTTTTGTTGGTTTCTGTTTCGTTGCAGGCTGCTGTACTGGCTAACGTGGTATTTATTGAGCTGTTATGTTTCCAGTCTACACGCTTCCCCTCTATGTACAGCTGGTTGTTGCGCATCACGGCACGTAATCCGTTTTTCCGTGCTTCCATCATTTGTACACGCATCGCTCTAATCTCTTTCAGTTTTGATTTATCTAAGTATTTTGAAATTGACAATCTTGTCCCATATAGATAGTTCGTATTGGTTGTAATAAATTTTGTCATTCTTTTACTCAGTAGTTCTATGACTAGTGGCCTGTTTTTATTGTTACTATTTCCTAGCCAGTAAATGTCTTCTATGTATCCAAGTAGATTAATGTTGTATATTTCTCGAAACATGGTAATAATTCTGTTGTGCAAATCATTTTCAGTTTCTTTATAACGTTCTCCAAAGCCATAAATAACTATTTTTTTGCTATTTTCTTCAGGTTTTTGTTTAGATGTATTATAACAGTGATTAAGAACATGTATTGTCCATACAAAAGCTTAATTGGTGAAGACTTATAAAAACGTCGAGTTTAAACTATGTGTGATGATGGGTTTTAGCTTAATTACCTTGGAAAAGGATTGGTGATCACAAACCCCTTCAGTGTTAAGAAAAACCGAGACAAATGTTGCCCGACCTGGGAGTCGAACCTTGAGACCTCGGCCCGGTACTTCAACCACTAGGCCCTCGAGGAGTTATAAATCCATATCAAGCCATTCAAATAATTCTAATGTAACAAATCAATTTCGACTATTTCAATTAAAATAAGCAAACTAGGTACATAATTCCTTCCAGTTGTACAACTTCCTAAACGAATTCATTTAACATTATTCACAGACCGAAATTACGTTCAAGCCGGCAGTTACTAGCTACCAGTTGAACCAGAAGTTGGTCGATTAGGTCGAGATAACCGCTAGATAACAATGCAGCCAGCTGTATTGTTTCGTAACACTTTACTATTACTAAGAAACACTAGGAAAACTGATGGACTGATTAGTTTAAGGAATTCCAGCCCTGTTTCACAACCTTTGTGGACAGATAGCTTTGCGTGATGTTAGATAATTGAATTAACGCTTTCGGTGGTTCGATGGATAAAAGGTAGATGGCGGATACCAAGAAACAATTGCTGCGCGTGTTCTAACAATATAGTATATTAATATATATAATAAGGCGAAAGAGATTGTTTGTTTGTTTGAACGCGCTTTTCTCAGGAACTACTGGTTCGAATTGAAACAAAAATATTTTTGTGTTGGATAGTCCATTTATCGAGGAATGCTTTAAGCGATACAAAAATGTGTGAGAAAACCGAAATCTACGCGGTCGAAGTTAGCATTAAAAAAGTAGATCACTAGAGTTATTTTTGTTAACTTAAACAAAATTCTGTGTTATCTCTTTAGAACGATAAAAACATTGCTTTGAAATAAATTACTAAAGTAGTAACTTTGTAAGAGGATCTTGAGCGGTTATAACATTCATAAAGATCTTATAACGCATAAAACGAATGCAAAGTAGCGAACGGATGCCAATGGGGCTTAAAATCGCACTCACGTGCTAACTATTTCCTCATTTTAATCAATGGAATATATGACCCAATATCCGGGTACATTAATGAATTCCCAACTTATATCTCACCATTCCACAATTACTGTTAAGCCTCGCATATATTGAATAAAGCCGAAGATTCATGGCTCTCAGGCGATAAAGGCAAAGTAAATAATAAAATATTTTGAAGATTTCCGTTGCATTCGCAGTAAAATGTAATATAAGTGGCACTTTCACGATACGGAAGCCAGGAATACCATTTTCATTTACGATATCGTTTGTTACGGCTGTTTCATTAATTACTACTAGGAAACAGTTTAAGTACATTTCTTTGTTTGATTAGGCGATAAAATCCATAATATACAATTATATATTAAATACGAGTACATAAAAGACAGTGCCGATTAAACGACTATACTGCTTTTATGTTATCTGTGATACTGCCTTTGCTAATATCGTTTGTAATGAGCCCAAGAATAATAGTACCACATAGGTATATACGGTTGGTGGACGTGAGGAAAAATGCCGCTAATTTTAGGCAATTAACATAAAAAAATTACTATTGAACAATTAAGTTTATGTTTTTCAATGTTTAACATATAAACAAGCAAAGTGTATTAAAGCCAGACAAAAAAAAAATGAAATTTAATAACATCTTGAAGAAATTTTATTCACATCTTAGGATTGGCGTAAGACACATCGAAAATATGTAAATTCTACCGGCATCACAAATTATTATGACAGCCAATTTACGGACTTTCTGTTAGGCAATACAGCTGAATGGCGTTGTAAACCTAATATATGCAATAAATGATTCCGTTCAGCTTAGATATTCAAATATATTAATCCTTCCACTCCTTTAAATCAACCACCGAGCTACCGATCTATAATTACCATGCCCATACATTTCGTTATCAGAATATTGTAATTAGTTCATCCAGTCCTTAAGTAGGGCAGAGATATCCAGTAGTAGAAACTTTCTTGGCAATGATCCGGTTTGTATAAATCTTGTAGTACAAATGTCGTTTGAGCATTTATCGACAGTAAAATGTTGTGAGTGGTAGTCCTGGGCAGGGCTGCCGGTGGTTCGAGGTAGTTCACTTTGCGCACCCAATTTTTGGGCACCCGTCACTTGAGCTCCTGAATAAGTCCACTTTGAGCACCTATTCATATAACACGGCGGGACACTATCGTCTACATCACGGCAGACACCACAGAAGTAACTTGGACTAATCCATACAATATATAAAATTTCAACTTGTTGAATATCGCCATCATTAATGGATATCAACCGATGGGCAACGGACCAGGGGGGGGACCAAAGAAAAGATGGTGTGACGATATTGTCCACTTCTCCCGCGATGGGCAAAATTTAGCCGCAGACAGATGCAGATGAAGAAACATTGGGGAGACCTTTGCCCAGCAGTGGGACAATATTGGTTAATAAAAAATATCCTGTCCTTAATAATCCTGTTCCTTGGTGGGAAGTGACCACGTGATTAGTCGGTACAAGAACGAAGGCTTTTACTCCAGACCGCCATGTTATGGCGTACAAATGCGAATAAGAGTAAGGTTTTGGGTACTGACCCAAATATTGAGATGTTTTTTTAGGAATATATTAAGGTCTAAGAAAAATTTAAAGAGGTACAATAAATAAATGAAAAAATATGCAATCTACCGTTGTTTATTGTGGGTAAATATTTGTTTGTTATGTGTTTTCAAAGCTTTATATCTAACTAATGGCAACCCTAGCCTAGTCTGGGGTAAAGTGTAATTATATCAAGCCGTGATTTATAGGTTGATTAACGATTAGTTAATGCAAATTGAACAATGTAGTTCTTGAAGAGCAAACTTTTTAGCCGACTTTTAAATTCTTATCTGCTCCCACGCGAAAACGGATGACATTTAAAAGAGACTGTTGCTTTAGTATAATAAATTACAGATTGCTGGAATAGTATGACAACTTCCGTTCATGATTTGTATACCTAATAACAAATAAGTTTTTTTGTTATTGGAGTATGTCTACTTGGCTACGCTAAGGTAATCGGGAAATAATTAAATTAAAACGTCCATGACCCACATGTTTGACTAAATTCTGGACTAGATGGCGCTATGAGTTAATTGTTTCGTGGTGTTTTCACTTCATTAGTTATCTAATTATTATTATGTTTTTTTTTTATAATGTAATAGGGAGGTAAACGAACAAGTTGTTCACCTGATGGCAAGTGATCAGCGCTGCCCATGGACATCAACAACCACACAATGATGGCAGATGCGTTGCCTGCCTTCAAAACCCCATAATATCTCCAACTGAGCTCTGGCAACCTTACTCACCAGCAGAAACATAGCACAACAGTTAGTAAGTGCTATTTCACTGTAATCTTCTGTAAGGTGGAGGTACTTTCCCAGAAGTTCTACTAGGCTTACTAATCAACAAAACTTCACTGAGTTACATAGGTACCTAAAATGCTATCAAGGGTTCTGTTCTTGATGACACGGATCGCTGTCACAAGAATCCTATCTACTAAGGGCCATGTGTTCCTTAAGGTCTGTCGTATGATCATCATCATTCTCCATCTAAGTTTGGTAACAGCAATACAGCATTTTTCAAAGAATTTTGTTACAATAGTGTGTATAGGTAGTCCATTTCACCTAAGATGATCCCAGTGACCGTTGACGGTTCAAAGGAAAATCGACACTATTCTTAAGCATATGAAAATCGATATTATAGGTATAATACTGCTCGTGAAGCTTGTTGCCTTGAATGAAAGTTCAATTTCGTATAAGAAGTAGGTACCTATGCCTGTTACAAGGATCATCTTAGCTGAAATGGACTATAGTTATTTAGGAGGCAAGCTAGGTAACTTGTATAATGTAAAATACCTACATGTCAGTCCAATTGGACTTCATCTGTGAACCAACAACGAATCTCGACATCTGACTTTTAGAAAAAATCTGACACAATACCTATAAACTGACAACACAAAACCAACCTAAATAGAGAATATGAAGTTTTTGGGAACGCGTGTTATATAACTAAGTGCTTTATGTGCCTTTATGTAAGGTTTATAATGGGTCTAACGTTTACAATGAACCAATGGGTCTATTACGTAAACAATCCGCATAACGAGTGGTGATTTAAACTGTTCTATGCGGCTAAAGTTTTCATTTGCATCTTGACCTTTTTATTTAAAAAAAAATAAAAAAAAGGTAAGTAAAATTTTAATCGGAAATATTGAAATAATTCCTTTTCTTAAAGCGAGCACTTCTTAGCTACTTACTTATAGACCCAAGTAACTTAACACCAACCGTCAAATAACCGATCACAATCCTACCAAAAAGGTAAAAGTACCTTACTGAGAATTTGTGTAAATAACCCCACGTTCTAGAACGAAAACGTACTTCCACAGATATCGGTTTGCTATAGTTGTGACATAGATTCGCGATCCCGCAGAGATCATGGTGTCGCAGCCTTTGGTAGAAAGTTGCTATCATGCACATTCCACTTACCTATAGACCAGGGCCCTTTTTCCTTACAGACTTCCCGTAGCAGACAGTCTCCCACATCTTCAGCTGAACGCAAATCCTTCCATATCCACTTCAAGAAAGCACAGGCACTATTCACTTCACTGGAATTTTAAATATTTCTATATTCACAAGCACTTCACATGGATAAAAGTATCAAAATTGGACTGTAAAAGTTGTCTTTTTGTGTTAGTTTAGCGAGAAATGTAATAAACGAACGCGTTTTCGGTGTTCCCGATGGTCGTAGAGCGTTTGATGACCCCAAAAGTGGCTTTACAACTGAGTTGAACGGAGTGTTGAATGCAAAACGCGAGGTTTCTCCGCGGTATGCGCGCGCTGGTGTGCGGCGCTAGTGAGCTGCGCACACGCAGACGATGCACGGTTTTTGTCGATGTCCACGGGGCAAGTAACAAGAGAGGTGGAGTGGTGTAGCTTGAGCATGGAAGGAGCTTTTATAAGCGTCGTGTTCTTTGTTGTTGGAGGTGAAGATATGGTGTATGTTTTTGTAAATAAATAATTTATCTATCTAAAAGATGTTTCTTAATAATCTTTGAGGGTATTTTAATGACAAGTTTAGAATAACAACATTTTAAAAAAGTACATTTTGTTTAAATGGTAAGTAGGTAAAATTTAACGTATGTGGCACGTGCTTGACATGTTACAATTTTATTTTTACTTTGGAAGTTTTTTTAAATACTGTTTCAAAAAGAGCACGTGCTAAAATTATACTATTTTATTTATTAATAAAAAGGTTAATACAAACTTTAAAATCGTTTAAATATATTATTAAAACACAACAAAATACGAATGTCACTCATGTTCTTGTACTTACAAAAAGAAATGTTTTAATGTGAACTTAGATTTTTAAAGACATGTTATTCTCTAATATACTTTTGTTATGAAAATAAGAGTTCAAGAACAAATTAAACCCTTTTATGAATAACAGTATTCCAGTTTCCAAGTTGCAACACTAGTCCACTGCGGCGACGTTTTTCTGAAAGCTGCTGGTCGATGTCCCGCTACGAGACTCAAGCTCTGCTTCTCTGTCCCTTTCCTCTACCCTACAAGCCATACATTAAAAAGGGACAACACTACACGAGTCAACTTACGACCATTTTGCAGAACTTGAAGTGGCTCTACTCTGGAAATATTAACGAGCGGAATTACGGTCGTTTTGTGATAAACCAGTCGGTTTTAAGAGTCTTTAGAGCCTATAGAATTCTTTTAATGGATATGGCTCACTCGTCACAGTCGGTTGAGCGATACTGCGACATCGCTCTATGTTAAGTAGTAGCGGCCTGATTGGTTGAAGTATAGCTCTATTGATTAATTTCTATCGATGATAAATTGCCTTTTTTTGCCAATCGAGTTGTCAAATCTAATGGGTATGTCTAAAGTTTAAAATATGGGCGTCCGCAATTAACACATTTGTCATATCAAATTCCAAACAAACAGTGGGGAAAATAACTATATCAAAATTATTGGAATGGGAACATAAATTTGGATGCTTAAAATGGTAATATCGGTGTGACAAGTACCGTTATCGTAATCATGGGAGTTTCGGAATGGATCGGATGGTTTTTAAATTAAACGTTTTGATAAACTGTCGCGAAGTCGGTTGGACATATTTGGATGATTACGAGATTGCGTTTACATGACTTTTTTATAAATTGGTATGACATGAATTGGTGATTAGTTAAACGTCTCCGTTATATTAATGAGCAACAATTAATTTATCTTGTCTAATAATTTTGCAGAGTTAATGTTTAATTTATACTTTAATGAATTGCTTTGGATAAATAAAAAGATTTTGTATATTATCTCATGTATGTATCATTACGTTAAGATGGGTTTTATGAGAATAACCTACTGATAACAAAAATTAAAAAGGTATAAATAAAAATGTCTAATTAAACACAAATGACAATAATTGTAACAAAATATTTGTCACCTATTCTGTTCTTTCCTGTTTATCAAAATCTACAACACATCATACATTCTAACCAGATAAGCAATAGAAATTATGCACTGTTTTCGACTGTATCACAAGCGATTAAGATTGAATTACTGAAAGCACTATTCTGCCACCACGTTATTTAATGGAAGTGATATGATAGAAATCATATATTGATTCCACAGAGTCGATAATGATACAGTTATGAAAATAAACCAATAATTTAAACGAAATCATTTA
This sequence comes from Nomophila noctuella, assembly GCA_958496325.1. NCBI lineage: Eukaryota > Metazoa > Arthropoda > Insecta > Lepidoptera > Crambidae > Nomophila > Nomophila noctuella. The sequence continues at coordinate 5,519,058 of OY292501.1, forward strand.
TGCGTAAACGACGTAGGTAACTGTTTTGTTCTAAAAATAACTTCGTGAGAAAAAGGACTTACCTACGTGGTTAACTATAAATAAAAGTGTTTATTCGCATTTCTCCTTGTTTCCTAACGTTAATTTAATTTATAAAAAACATCCACTTTTCAATATCCTAAATGTGTTTTACATAGGATATTGAAACGTGGATGTTTACTTACTAAGTATTTGCTTTGCTTATTAATGTCCCATTGCAAGACAAAGGCCTCCATCATTTAAAATCACCCTTTCTTTACTAACAAAACTTAATAAATATTTTTTACAAATTTTATTCAACTACTCCTGAAGAGAGATAGAGCATAGTAGAACTTCCACTTAAATGAGCCGCTCGTCTGGGGTCCACTGGGTTTCACCTTTCAGTAGACAACAGGGAAGTACCTACTTAGTAACTGTTGTGCTATGTTTCTGCTGGTAAGTAAGGTCAACAGTGCTCATTTGGTAAGAGTATCGGGTCTTAAAGGCAGGCATCGCAGCTGCGACCCTTGTGCGGTTGATGATATCCATGGGTAGCGATTATCACTCACCATCAAGTGACCCTCTTGTTCGTTTGCCTCCCACATTAAACAAAAGTATAAAACCTGTTACTAGTAACAAATTCACCCTCGTACCAGTACCATTATTGTCACATACATAACAGAATTGTTTTCAAACACTATTTTCAGGATCATCTAAATTGAAAGGGACTTCAACCATCGACGTAACTTTCGATGAATAATAATACAACAGCCGGAGACATTCCTCTATACGTCCGTCTCTTTCACACACGAAGCTCATCGTAGGTGTGAGCGAGACAGCGCGATCGAAGGAAGTGCCTCTTATCGTTCATTCCGAGAATAACTTTCCCATAGATTGTGGACGAAGGAGTTATGCATACGGAATGCAAAAAGTATGCAATCTTCATAACAGTTTGACGTAAATCGTGGACCGATGATAATTTAAGTTAATGTTGTCGCCATGTTGTTATAGAAATTAGTTACTTATATAAATTGTATAATTTACTGTCGGAGGCAGTGTAATTACAAGTGAATTTATTGTTTCATTTAGGCATTTCATAGTTGCATTGAATCTTTAACTTTAACTGTTTCATTTTGAGTAACAGGGTTACCATGGATTAATCCAAATTTTATTCGTAAATAATTGTAAATTAATTTCTATCCATTAATCTGCAAGTCCATCATCGATAATTTAATTTCATTATGTAATACTAAACATCGTGCTTATAAATAATACAATTAATTCATCAAATGTCCATTGGTTTCCTAAATAGTACCTAAAATTTCCAATACTTTTGAGTAAGAAATATTTCGTAATTTATGTACAGACCTACGTACATATGTAAAAGGTATTTATTCTAAGATTGACTTCATAGAAATTAAAAAGAAATTAAATAAAATTACCACCATCTTATAAACCGTAAGCTAACCTACAATAAATCTCATAAAAACAACTCACAAATCCGCCAAGTCCATCAGGTATCGAACCCAGGAAATAGCGGGCGATACTTAACCACTTATCTAACGGCATCAGTCCATCGGTAAATCCTGGGATTGTAACTTTGTTGCTTGATACTTACCAGTAGGTCACGTGGGAAGTACTTTATCGCTTCCATGAAGTGGCAAGTAGTGAGTAGGTAGGGCGATACTAGGGCCTGAGTTCGAATTCCGGGTGAGACTAATGATTTCTGTTATCTAAGGGTAGATAGCAGAAATTGTACAGGTGGTAATTTATTAAAAAAAATACTGTTTTAAAGAATCGCTAAAGACGTAAAAGATATTATTAAAAGGTCAATCATAAATCGAATATAATAATTTGGTTTTAGTTTCGCATTTGCTTAATAATGTTAGTTCGGTAAAAAAGTATTACAAGGTATCAAAAGGGCAATAATAGTTCCAATATAAAGATTTGTTTTTATTTTTGCCCTTGTTTTATAATGTTAGTAAGTTTAGGTATAATTTTACTTCCCATGTTGCGGACAAACCGTAGTCTTTCTTTTGTAGTACAAAAGACATCAACGCGTGAGAGTTGTTAGTGAATGAACGTACTACAAGATTCAACATAATAATTTGATGTTTTTCTAAATAAAATGTCTAAAGAAAAGTTAAATTAAATTCTATTGACCACACAAGAAAGTTAAGTTCAGTTTTTAAAAAAGCTACTTAACTTAACGCTAAAAGCATTCTCTACCAGTCAACCATAGGAAAAACGAAATGTTTCAATGCTTAAAAAGAAATCTCAAATAATATACCTAAGAAAAATAATAAACCAATGACCCTTGGACATACCAAATATTATATGCGTCACACTACGATACAAAACTTGCATCAGATTTTTGACCACTCGCATTATTTAACAAGTGTGGTGATTAAGCCAAAAGCAATCAAAGTGATAACAAATGGTTGAATGTTGGTTACTTAACCATTAGTATAATCTCTTCATCACAGCAGATGATCACAAACCCTTCCTGTGGGATAATTAGCGCGTCCTAAGCAAACGTCGACCGAACAAACAGTTCCTGGTAACTTTATATTTTTGAGGGTTGAATAGGCTTGTTGGGGACTTTAGATGTAGATGGATACATGGGCGTACCCAGGTAAGGGCAGGGGGGGGCAGCTGCCCCCCCCTGGAAAATGTTGACGTCCATACTAAGTACCTTATCATGTACTTTAATCGATAAAAATTAAGAAAACATTTTTTTGCCATTTGTTTGTATTATTAATACAATATTTTAACAGCCCTTTATTACGCGGCGCGTTCATTACCCATACCCATAACAGCTCGTTAGCAGCGCAGCGCCAGAGATTACTTACCTAGCTTATAAAAATAAGATTTGCCCCCCCCTGGCCCAGAACCTGAGTACGCCCATGGATGGATAAATAGGTAAAACATTTATTTCCGCGCAACACAACACTAAAATAATTAACAGAGTAAAAAACATACAAAACAAGAACAAAATGCATACTAGTAAAATGTTGTCCCGTTAAGAATCGTAGTTCGTTGATATCAATTCTACCTGAATGAATATCAATGAAATACGTTTATTTCACGGGCGTAGCCAGGTTTTAGAATCGGGGGGGGTTCAAGAAAATAAAACGAATAAAAATACATTAAATAGCCGTTTCTTCATAAGAACAATATTTAATATGTAATAAACAGATTCAGAGAAAACTTCTGGAATGGAAGGAATCGTCGAAGACCTTTTTCAAGCAGGGGGACAATATAGGCTAAATAAAAAAATTACGTTCAGTTATACCTAGGTACACGTTATAGAATTAATCTTCTGTTCTTCTTTTTAAATATATCCACTACTTCATTCGCATCAATTTCTATCCCATAGTGAATGTTCATGAGAGCCAAGCCATTCAGTCTGTTTTCACCCGTTGTGTTCCGCAAGTAGTTTTTAAGCCTTCTTAGACTTGAAAAAGACCTTTCTGGGGTAGCAGTGGAAACAGGTAACGTAGCCAGTATTTGCAACAATGTGTAAATATTTGGATAGAGTTTTTGGTCGCACTTATCTAAGCATTCCAAAGCTGATTTTGGAGTAGGGGAGGTGAGAGTCATAGCTGCTTTCCACACTTCAAGTTCTGCTTTGACGACAGATGTACTCTTTTCAGGCAGCACTTCTGAATACATACAAAATGCCTCTTCAATTTCACAACCTTTCGCAAAATTTGACGGTAACACACCAGACAGTGCCGATACTACTTTACGGTGTTTCGCAAATCTCTCAATTAATTGTTGAATTGTATGGTCGAGAAAAGGGATACGGACTGGGCATTCGCCAGGCAGGCACCCGCCGAGCACGAGAACCAGTCCCTCCCACCACGGGTGATAAGGAAACCGCAGGGTTTTAGTAGGTAGTGGGACGAAGTCCTGAGCCCTACACACGACTGCAGGTGTAGCTAGCCTGCAGTTACGGCACGTCAAAGTGTTTCCCTGCGCAAAAAAGAAAAAAAAAAATGGTCCAGAAAAGGGATGAATAAATTTATTTTGTAATATGTGGATATATCCGACGCAGGAATGTTAGAGCGATTTAACTGCCTCCCGACGATACGTGGCATAAGCAGAATTCCACCATTTTCTTCTATTAGCACCTTTGCTTTCTCATAGAGATGGGGGTACTCTTCGTCAACTTTATCTCTCAAAAGTTGCAAAGCATTAATAACATTATCCACGTGGCTGAATGCTGTTATGAGGTCTGTGTTAATTGCTTGCAGTTGCTTTGATAGCGATAATGTATAGCTCATGACTTTTTGAAGAATCACTAGGCACATAACGAAATTTGAAGATCGAATTAATATAGTTTTTTATCTTAACTTTTCGGGGGGGGTTTGAACCCCCAAAACCCTCCCCCTGGCTACGCCCGTGGTTTATTTAATTTCGGATGATTTTCCAAGGACATCGATTATGCTTTCATGTGACATTAGGATCACACATAATTTACTATACTAGCGGCGTCTGCTACTCCGTCCGCGTGGATTTCGATTTCCTCACACATAGTGTTATGCTATAGCTTAAAGCCTTCCTCGACAAATGGACTAACCCACACAAAAAAAATCAATACGAACCAGTAGCTCTTTGGAGTAGCGCGATCAAACAAACAAACAAACAGCCTTTTTATATTAGTATAAACTTAATAACTAAATAGCATCTGCAGAAAAGACTCATCCTAGTATCCACCATAAAACACCGACCACCGATCTATTACCCACCAATTAATTCGCAATTAAAAACCGTTAATAATGTCGATTAATTAAAAAAGCCAATACAATTTGTACGGCGCACATCTATCGATCTACAGATGATCAATGCGGGGAATGTTTTAATTAGGTTAACCGGAGCCGGTTCGATGCTCGTGCGTGACGTCACGTACGGCCCCTCCCCTCCCCTGCTGCGACCGCCCTTCGGCCCTAATAATCGCCATAGTATAACTAAGAGACAGTAGTACCAGTAAGTGTTTGAAATAAGGATCAGGAGTGAAAATTGGCAAAAATTGCATCGTGTAGGTACTCGTTATTATAAATGAGAAGCTGGATAGCTCAGTGGTTAGCGCGCTCTGCCTGCGATTGCAAAGTTAAGCTACTCTCGCAGAGGCCAGTCATCGGATGGGTGACCAAAAAATTACATCTCGACCTCCACTGTGCTTTGGAAGGCACGTTAAGCTGTTGGTCTTGCGCCTGATGACGGTCGTGCCAGATAACTGTCTCACCGAACTTTGAGAGTGAGGGAATATGGAGTGCACCTGTGCTTGCGTACTCACTTGTGCACTATAATAATATCCTGCATACTGGCTGATCGTGAGACCAGCCGCGATGGTCGAAAACAGCCGAAATGTAATTATTATTATGAATGGTAATACTACTGTTACTCTAACACACTGTGTCCAAACCACAGCGCGCGGCAGTGCAGTAGCTGGGCAGATTTAATGACGGGTTTAAATATCAACTTGTTTACCACTTAAAACCACAACTGGTAATGGCCAAGAGTCGTTCTAAGCGCAAGACAAAATATCCTACCCTATGTTTGATTCCCCCGTGCCAATACAATTCAATACTACTGCTACTCCAACATACTGTGGCGCAACCACAGCGCGCGGCAGTGCAGTAGCTGGGCAGATTTAATTACGGGTTGCGTTACTCCGTGTTTGCGCTTGGCGGATAACGCGCCGGTATTAACTGCCCGTACTTATTTATCTCCTGCATTTTTTCTGAGAAGTACTGCGGCGGTAAATCTTAAATCGAGCAGTGAGAAGTCGGGTTATAGATGGGGGCTGTAAAATGTTTTGATTGATTTATTGTTAGGTGATTGGTATGAAGAAAAATGAAAAGCAATTGACTTTTAAAAATACATTCGTAAGTGGACTAGGGTCATCCTTCGCTTTAGTAGAGATAGACTTATTATCCCAAGGGTGAGACTCCACCAATGCTAAGATGTGTGCTATGACGTAAATATCCAAAAGGATTTCAAGCTGTGATTGATCACGTGTTAAGGCTAAAATCCTATTGGCTGCTTACGACACATCTCACCCCTAAGCTTTGGCGGTGTCTCAGCGGTCGGTGTTCTGTATGGAAGTCTCATTCGAGTGGAAGTCTCTTTAAATTCTACCTCTCTTAAATTTGCAACACAAGTGCTTGAACTACCTCGGAGTCAGATCAATTTATTTATTCACGATTTATTTATTCACGAAAAACATGTTTACATTATATACATATATCTGGTGACTCTGCACTAAGCAAAATTTACTTGTATCGCTGTAGCCAATACACTCCATATTTGTCGTGTCAGATTGCTGTCCCACCGAATTATGAGAGTGAAGGAATAGGGAGTGCACCTGTGCTTGCGCACTCACTTGTGCACCATAATATATCCTGCGTACCTGGCTGATCGTAAGATCGGCCGCCATAGCCGAATACGGCCGGAGGGTATTACACTCCGTATACAAGTTTAACGTAAACAATGTTCATGTTATGTTTCCAGTTGTTTATTTATGTAATGGTGTATCTCAGACCCAAAGTCCGTATATAATAAATACTACGAGATCTCCGTATCAGATACAGCGATGTCAAGTTTCTATAAACGTAGTTTATGTCACAACAGTATTGTTTTGCTAAAGCTTACACAAGCAAGGGACATTTCATCAGAGTGGTACTCGTTCTTACAAAACGTCAGTTCGGTTAATAGTTTAAACTAATGATCGTATTGTAGGGAGCGGTCTTGTATTGTTAGTTGATATTTGACCTCGATGTCAATGGGCGGTACAGGGTTTGGGTCCTGTTAGTGTTACGAGGTGTAAGTCACTGTTTCAGATTAGTTTGGTTCGCAATATCACTAATTAATAAGACATATTTTTAATTCTAATAGGTTTAAAGAAACATCAATGTAACATTATGTTTTTATTCCACGATTATCTCATTCAAGTACTGATTAATTTCAAAGAACGAAACTTGATTTAACATATTATAGAATGCATAAGAACTCATAAGTCTCTTTCCATAATTTCCAACATTTAATGTTTCAATATTTAAAGGAGATGGCTCAAAAAATAACCAGCGTCGACAGAATCTTCTCATGTCCGTTTTGATGGGGGTTTATGTATATTTGTTTAATATGTCTATAGATTTTTCCTAAATAAAGGTGGTATCTGCTAATCGCAAAATAAAATTTTCCTTTACCAACATTGGTAAGTAGTGAAAATCCCATTTTTGTATGGCAAACGATTATATTTCATGTGAATCATCGTCAAAGCTATCCCTATTTTTAATTACACTTTTTATTATAAACCGGACAGATTCCTTCATTAGTATATTTCTCCCTTTTGTTATTCATCGTACAGTTTGCACCATCATACGGCTAATAGCTCCGAGCCAGCTGTCATTCCGAGCGCATTGTTAGACTCATTCGAGCCATAGTTTATCCCCAGTCGTATTTCAGCTGCGGTAATGAGTTCAAGAACTCTATTAGGCTCTACTCACATGCAATATTATGTATATGATCTATTATACTAATATAATAAAGATGGAGAGTTTGCTTGTTTGATTTTTTGAACGCGGTAATCTCAGGAACTGCTGATTTGAATTGAAAAAATATTTTTGAGTTTGATACTCTATTAGTCGGTAGGCTTAAAGTAAAGCTTAATAAAACACTATATGCGGAAACCGAATTCCACGGGGACGAAGTCGCGGGCGGCCGCTAGTAAACATGTAAATTACACAATACATTTCATTCTACGACAACAACGGAGAAGAAATTTAAAAACTTCAAACGGCAAAAACTGGAAGCCCCACTTAATCGGGAGTTATCAAACACTCCTTTTCTCTCGAAGTAAAAAAGCGGTTAACTTTTTAAACTACGTCACAGTGTGAACGCCGATTATGGTAAATTACAAAGAAAACTCTTCGGCATTCAATTTTACATTAAAGAAAACGCTCACAAAGGATATAAAAAGACGTAACTCACGAACTTTACGAAGTAAGTTGAGTCCATGTTAACCGCATAATTTGAGGGAAACTTAGCACCGTCACGTAGCTATTGTCATACGATTATGAACCTTATTACTTTGACCGAAGAGTTCAAAAAACATTTGTCTGCGATTGTACGAAGACGCTTGGAGAAATGAAGCGATATTGACGTAAATGACGATCCATAGGTCTTTTGCACAACCCATGGCCACGTTTTGTTGTTACGATTCCGAGAATGGTCTGGTCTATTTCCTTCGTAATACCTGTATAATTGCGTTTTTATGGTGCACGATGGTTCGTCTGAATAGGTCGATCAGTGGTGGAACATAGGTACAATAGAACGCCGATTATCCGAATTAATTGGGACCGGGTTCGATTCGGATACTCGAAAATTCGGATATCAGAAAAACGAACTGTCACACTTATAGCTATTCTATAAGTGTGTGTGACAGTTCGTTTTTCTGATTTGTCGATCGATAACTCTTTTTGAGATTATTTAAGATCTGCGTCATGACTATCGCTAACAAAAGCATATTCACAAATAAATGTTTTAAATAATTATGATACTACAATGAAATTGATTGTAAAGACTGGTTACGTCAGTAAAATATAGTTGTCTTCGGCACGGAAATCGAACCTGTGCTTCTTGTTGACGTCTCAATACCAACTGGACCGATAAGCAAGGATTAAACGGATATCAATTCATTAGAAAGCTTGACCAGCGTTCAATGGACAGATAGACAGATGCAGATAATAATTATGTCGGTTAAATGAGTTAATATCTTCATTATCATAACTCTCCTCCGTGCTTCGGAAGGCACGTTAAGCCGTTGGTCCTGCGCCTGATCTCCCCACGGTCATGTCAGATTGCTGTCCCACCGAATCATGAGTGTGAGGGAATAGGTAGTGCACTTGTGCTTGCGCACTCACTTGTGCACTAATATAATATATCCTGCGTACCTGGCTGATCGTAAGATCGGCCGCCATGGCCGAATACGGCCGGAGGGTATTATCATAACTCTACCCTAGTCGAGTTTCAATAACGTTCGCAAATATTTTGATACAAATTCTTCCTCAATTATTAAATGCTCAGAAGATATTTTGATTATTATACGTGCATGCCATCCCTTTGTTTCGAAGAAAGGCAGTTATCCAAAAATAGATGGATGACAATGAGCACTTAGCTTAAGAATAGTTTAAAATCAAAAATGCTTTACAAGAATCCATGTCATGCGATGTTCACAAACCCACAACCCTGGTACAAATCGAGGCACTAAACGCCAATTATATCGTGATATGTACTTGTGATTTTATGGCTGTGGCGATAACTTAATTTATCGTTGAACCAATCAGCATCAAATAAGCCATTATCATAGACTAACTGAGGTACTGCACTGGTCACTTTTGCATATGGATTTATAGGCGAAAGGACTGGATTCCGTGCGACATTTATCGAAGGTGCGGCGGGGTAGAACCAGGGAAGGGCATGATTCCAAAACTTAATACGATATTGGAAAGACTATTTTTAACTATTGAAAGATTCTTACTAAGCCTATAAACATCTTTGAGTCTACTTTAAGAAGGATGGAGGGACCCTACCTACCTTAAAGAAATCTTTGAACAGGCCTTGAGAAAAAAAGAGTGTAAGGGCGTTTGGGTGTATCCATTTATCTTTGCAAATAAAACTATTTGCAAAGCTAAATGGAGCATACAGTGCCTGCTTTGCTTTTTATTTTTGTAAAATAACGTCGTGATTGTAGCAACTTAACACGACAATTACTCTGAGGTGTAAATTAAATTGTATATTAACATAAATGCTACCGATTAAAGTGATTTTTCTATGAAACGAGATAAGGTACACAGAACTAAAGTTTCTATGAGAAAATCTACTAGCGAAAAGCAAGTTATTAACTCATTAAAAACAAGCTCTTATAAAGAATTATGTCTCAACTCTGTTTAACGCCTATCGTTAGCAATTACTGTCAAATAGGTATAAAAACCTTCATTAATAAGACATCAACTTTTCCTAGCAGCACGCAGCCGAGCAACTTTACCTAGATGCATAGAATTAAATCATTAGAAATGCCCTGGCCATACTTCAACCCGCTCTGAAATTGGCACTAAAATCTGAAGCCACGTTCGCTTCATATTCGATCGCTTGGAGCGATGGTGGCTTAATTGAACGGACCGCGTCTCATATATGAGATCGGTGGTTTGAATCCGGGCCCAAACCTATGGATGTTTCGAAAAACTGTATGAATTTGTGCCTTTAGCTCAGCGGTAAGGAAAAACACCGTGAGGAAACCTGCACATTCAGATAGTTTCTAACTTTGGTCAGTTAGATCTGAATGTGTAACCATGATCCAATCTATCTGGTTCCCCTCTAAGGCTTACGAAGGTCTGATGGCAGTCGCTTCACTGTAATGACCAAACTCGCCAAATTCTCGATCATGGTCAAAATGATGATCGTTGCTTCATATCTCAGTTACAGCTTGTTGAAACGTACGTCATGTAAAACAAAATCAAGCCACATTTTTCTTGTGTAGGGCCTTATCTAACGGTTTAAATCTATGTCTAGACGTATAATATCCGTCGACTTCCTCTGGATAACTTTCACTGCCTCCGTCTTTGGATGAATGGCTTGTCCGACGGGGAAAAGATATTTAATCTGACGTCTAGTACTTGTTTCGTCCATAAATTAGCCCCGGTTGTTAGAAAAAGATGATTGTGGACGATAGTTTTCTATGTGACTTAATTAGAGCGTTGCGGTTGTTAAATAGTATTAATTACATCCGTATACTAAAGGGTTTGCGGGCGTTTGCGGTCGCGTCTAGTTTGAAAAGGTTTAGGAATCTAGCTTGTGAAATAACTTGAAAGTATTTTCTGGTAAAAAATTATTAATACGCGGGCACACTCTTAAATAACTATGTTCAGTTTTCCTTTATTGTGAATTAGCGGCCGCCCGCGGCTTCGCCCTTGTGGATAATGGTTTACGTACATATAGTGTTTTATTATTATAGCTTAGAGCCTTCCTTGACAAATGGGCTATACAACAGAAAAATATCTAATGTGCACAATTTATCCAAAAGGTCTTCCGTCTTTTTTTCGGAACTTTTATGAATTAATTTGAGAATTCACAGAACCCTTGTGTAACAACTTTTTCGTGTAACAATTGCAAATACCATTCCGATATGGGTAGTTATCAGGTGCCTTTTATATTGTTTTGTGTTGTTTTAGATATTTTTTTATAAATAAAAGGAACAGCAAGTTGTCAATGATATGATCAGACGGCCCCACATAGAAGCGATGGTAATATTAATAAACAACACACATTCTACAAAAGGTCTTATTCAAATCGAATTAAAATGAAACAACAAAAATGCCCTAAAATATGTTTCTAAAAGTGTTTTATAAACAAATGAAGAGGCGTACGTTTTATAGGACACAATAAACCCAGTGGGGGACGACCGGTAGTGTGTCTCTTTAGACTAACATGACATCGGTAATAAACTATAATGCATTATTCCGGGTTATTAGGCTGACTCCAAACTAATAGGACGGTGCAATCAATTCACGTTATATGTACATACAGTCTTGTCTATTATTTTATGATTTTTGTTTGTGTATTTTTTTAATAATGTATTCATGAGCAAAATATTTGATTTTTGATTGACTGAGGCTACACTAGGTAATTGATTTTTCAGATTTTGAAGACCCTCGTACAATGTATGCCAACTTGAAACTAGTATTTCTTAAATGAAGAGTTCAAATATTGAATTAAATAAGAACGTTATAAAAAACTTAAAACTCTTAAATGTATCTTACAAAATTCTTTATAATTCTCAAGTCACGAACATTAGCTATTAATTAAAAAGGAAAAAATGGCCTGTTGCCAAAAATGCCGTCGTGTGCGCAGCCTACAAAGGAATTTTATCTCTAACCAAATCGTTTGACAAAACGAAACAAAAAAGTTTTAAAAAATGCTTCCCGAGCACCATACTGAGCTACGAACGACGCATATCAATTTTAAAACTTATAGGAATGTAATAAAGTATATTTTGAATTGTCCAGCATTCACGGTGCATTGGTTGGGGCACAACCATCAATCATATGTGATGCGACACTGCCTTACCTCATATAGACTGTGGTGGAAAGTTATTGGACTATTTACATTGCTCCGTTTGTTTTTTTGTCAAGCCATCGGGTAGTTCTTTAGCATTGTTTCCTGTTTAAGATAAGTTTGTTTCAATTTGTTTTATGTCGCCCACCTTTGAGAGCAGAACTAAATAATAATCAATATTAAGGTTAAATTTTAGTAACAGAACTTAAATGGGTGCTTGCTACATAGACACAATTTAAACAAAATAATATTTATCTTATCGTCACGAAAATCTACCAGAGACTTATTCGGAGATACACTTACAGAAGACCAAAATGAAGTGGCACTTCGTAACTATGACCCTTGCTCGGTTGTTAATGTCCATGGGCAACGGTTATCACTTACCATCAGGTGACCCTCTTGTGCGTTTGTCTCCCTATAAGATAAAGAAAAAACACTACATAAAACTGTGGATCCAAATATGCATAAAACTCAAGGCAACATGAAAGTCTAGCTCAATCACAACAGTAGAATGGCGTACGAAAGCAAAATGGTAATAAAGCTTGCCACAACATGTTATGCGAAGCAAAATTATAATACGTTTGTTAGTGTTACCCTTAGCTGTTGAAGACGACCTCCAAGACCGGAGCGAAACTGCAAAAATTACCTCAGCAACATGTTATGCATAGCGAAATTATAATAGACGGGTGCATTAGTGTAAAGTGTTTATTTAACGTTTGAAGAAGGGTAGTATGGTGCGGGAGTTAGGACTTAGTGGAATTTCCACAAGAACGAGCCGGTCGTCTGGGGAAGCTCGACCTTACAGAAAACCATAGTGAAGTAGCACTTTGCAACTGTTATGCTATGTTTTTGCCGGTAAGTATGGTCGCTAGATCTCAGTTGGAGAGGGTATGGGGTTTTAAAGGCAGGCAACGCATCTGCAGCCCTTGTACTGTTGTTGATGTCCATGAGCAGCTCTGATCTCTTACCAATAGGTGACCCTCTTGTTCTTTAGTCTCCCTATACCATAAAAAAGTATTTGAATTGATTCTGACGGAGGTTTGTCTAAATTAACAAGTGCATAAAGCTATTTTGGGGTAATTAAGAAGCAAAATTGACATTCTAAAAGCGAACTGCCTTATACCTAGAAATTATGTGCTTCCTTGAAACAATACATATTTAAGTCATCATCATCATCCTAGCGCCTCTCCCGGTTGCATCCTCGTTCATTGCCTTGGAGCCCAGGGTACGCTGCGACTATGATCCTGAATTGACATGCCTGGTTATTACAATGGAGCGACTGTCGTCTGACCTCCGTAACCACAAGGGAAACCAGACAATTTGGATCATAGTCGGGACCAACGGCTTAACGTGCCTTCCGAAGCACGGAATCATCATTCTTATCGGACAATCAGGTGATTCAAGCCTGCAATGTCCTAACCAAACTGGGAAAACCAACACAAAGTGAAAGTGTTCCCCGCGGGATTCGAACCCACGACCTCCGAGTTCGTAGTTTTTGAGCGCAGCGCTCTAACCACTACACCACGGAGGCAGTTTAAACAATACATATTTAAGTACCTACTCTAAATGAAAACCTATGTTCAAACTAAGCTACTTTGGAAATAGTTTCTCGTCTGGCACTGAGTACGATATAATAACCTTGTTCTAGTTATAATCACGTTTTGGTAGAGCAAAATGCGACATTTCACAGTTAACGACCAAATTCGCATAGGTACTTAGGTTTCTGAACAGAAGGCTTCATGAAACTGAATGGTATTTGAGCAGCTGAAAATCTATTTCAGCGGATTTGCTTAGTTTTATTCGTAACTCTGAACGACAAATTGCTGAGAACTACATAATTACATTAACATTTTAGCGGCAACATGAAATCTTAAGGCGTTAATTTATACTTATATAATAAAGCTAAAGAGTTTGTTTGTGTCTTAGAATGCGCTAATGTCACTACTGGTTCGAATCGGAAAAATATTTTAATGCTGGATGTGTACAAAGTTTTTTTTTGGAAGTACAAGTAGTATTAGCCTATTAATGTCCCAAAGCGGGGCAAAGGCCTCCAACATTTGAATCATGTTTTCGTTACAAAGATGGGTTTCGGCTTAATCATCACGCTTTTTTGGAAATAAGCTTCTTATTTATTTTTATTTTAAGACTCCTTCTAGAAGCAATGGCACTGTGATACCCAAAACCGACCATTCAATTATCCACCACCGCACACGGCGGCGTCCTAATTCCCTCGCTAATTGTGTCCCGAACGTTTACCACAATTACGACCCTGACGAAACAGAAATGTAATTAAACGTAACGTAATTAAAACAGTTCTACGTAAAATGCATTTTTGTATAGGGCTGTCTGTGACGAGACGCTTTTATCGTGGGAAAATCGGGGAATAGTCAGACTTAAACAAACTTGGTAATTAAAGGCTTGGTACTTATTACACAATGATTGTTCGCGAGAGAAGCTATTAAAACACAGCAACATTATTGGGGAAAGCTAAGAATGAATTATTGCAAAATTATATGCACAAGTTTGGTGAACCCAATCTCTTAAAAAAAATAAACAATACCTAGTCGTACTGAAATAACTAAGACGGGCATAATTTTACAACTATGTAATTGTAGCCCGACTTAAAGCGATCATTCAATAATCCCAACTAATATTATAAATGCGAAAGTAACTCTGTCTGTCTCTCTGTCTGTTACGCTTTCCCGCTTAAACCTCGCAACCGATTTTGATGAAATTTGGTACAGACAATCTTTAGACCCTGAGACAGAACATAGGCTACTTTTTATTTCGAAAAAAAGAAATCCACGCGGACGGAGTCGCGGGCGGCCGCTAGTTTTGAATAAAATAAACCACAAGAATCTCAAACACCTTATGATTCCAGAATTATGTATTTCGTCTTTCAAACAACCCTATCTGTCAGTTTTAGTAAATATGAGAACTGAGTCCACGTTAGTACCTACATCATCTTAATTAGCTTACATTTGTATACGAAAACATTTTTACGATCTTAGAATGCGCGTTTTAAAAATAACATACCTAAATACTTTTGAGTTTTGAGGAATTGTGATACAAGACATAAAAGAGATGTGATTCGTCCAAGAATGTTAATTTGACAACTTGGTATTATATCAAGTTTTTCTTTTGTTGGCAAGTGGATCTTTTGAATTTAATTAAAAGTTTGAAATTTCTTTTAAGTATTCGCGGGCAAGTGGTTTCAGGTAGCTACAAAAAAAATGTTTATATAAGATTTTGTCTTTTTATTTTGAACTTAATATTATTAGATAGCTATTTACAATAGGTAAATTCAATACATAATTTTCTAGAATCACATAAATAAACTAGAACGAGTAGTTACGAAATCTCCAGATGAATCGTTATTTTATTCATGCAAATTCAATCGCTATAATTTCGTGAAATGTGACTTTCCAAGACATTTTAGACGACATTGATCTACATATTAAATTTATGACAGACTGAGACCCTATAGGACCTTGAAGGAAAACGGTGAAAAGCATGTCGTGCTGAGTTCCTCCTTGAAATGAGCTATTTCTAATATAAGACGAGTGTATTTGCCAATGCTAAGGTAATGGATTTGAAAACGTTGCGACTATTTATATGTACTATAAAATTTAACTTTATTTTTAATATTTAGAATATGTTAAAATATAAACAATTATAAGGTTCAACAAAGTTCACCACCTACCTTGTTCAATGGGTTCAAATAATTTTACATAACAACGTGCAAGAAATCTTCTAGTTAAATTTACCTTTACGGCCCATAAAAATACTCGAACCGAGAAAAAACAAGTCATTCGGTCCTTCGAGTCGGATCATCAAACGTCCGATAAGCAGAACAATGCCTTATGTACAAGAATGAAGTAATAAATAAACGATTACACATTTATTTCAATCTGTGCGTTTGTTTTCTGGGCGCGGGGGGCAGTTTGTCATGCTATATTGCTTCATCCGTTCTCTGCGTACAAAGTAAAGGTATCGCAGAATGGTTTGTGGTCTGATTTCATATACGCCCGGGAAGAAAAATACATATTAAAGTTAAATACCACAATAAAATTACGTTGAAATGACTGGATCAATCAGATAAGTCTGAGAATTTCCCTGATCAATAAACTTAGCAAAATGTAAAGTGAAATGTAGGTACTCATATTATGTTTATAAGTGTTTACTAGATAGGTACTGTATTGTATAACTATTCATTTAAATTACACTCTACTTACCTGACCTGCAATCTTCGGCTCTTCTGTTAACAAAATCCAAATTATCATTCAGAATGTCTTCTTCTCAAAATGTCCACCGGTCGCAAAAGGTCTCTTTCGCAGAACGTTTCTTTCGCAAAATGTCCTTTTCTCAGAATGTCCACTTTGCAAAATGTCCCTTACGCATATTGTCCCTTTTATTTCTTAAATTCTTCTTTATTTAATTATAAAATAAGAACTATCCGCAACAAACTTTAATAATAACACATCAACACTGCTACTTGGTATGTATGACACAACATAAGACATTTTTTACAAGTACCCTCAATATATTTTATTGAATTATGTTGCCATATTATGATTCGTTTTACGTTTAAGAATGCACTGTGTGTTACTAATTATTAAATGGGATTATATAAAAAATTGTAAATACTCACAGTTCACAGTGAAATATGTCTATCCTGGGCCCGTAGCCCAGATGCCACTTTGATGAATTCGCCATACGCTTTCGTCGCGATTTATATTGCCATCGTGCACACGAACTATGTATGTGAGCGGGATTGTGATATAAGTCGCTACGAAAGCGTACCTACGGCGAATTCGTCAAAGTTGCATCTTGCTTGGCTAGCCTTCGCTTGTCATTCTGTAAGCTTACTCTTTGCGCCCCGAGTGACGGCCGGCGGCGGCGGCGCACGCGCAGCGGGAAGCCGTCCCCCGGTAATTCATGTATTGAGATATTCGGCCGCGTGTCGCGCAACCCGACGTATCGTAACTTACCCACGACATGCACACGAATTTAGATCAAACACCTGCCGCGTTCGAATTGGCACATGTCTTAATTGTCGATTGTTTATCTGGGTAAAAAACAATAATAGAAAAAAAATACTTCTGCATGCAGTTTACCATAATATAAATAGAGACCTATTTGTGAAAAAAAAATGTTTTTCTCGTCATTAGACATAATCAAATAATCATTCCCTCACCATTCGCCATTTTTCGAGCATTATGTATTTGCTGACTGTTCGAATCTAATATAAAACGATGCAATCTAAAACGAGGCATTTGCATCGCAACATCACATCTAGCGTTGGTACTTAAAGTCGATATTTACGTAAATCCTTGTATCTTCTACAACTGATGACACTAAGATTATGAGTCCTCGTTAAATAACCATGCAGATGGGCGTACAGTGATGGCGCAGGCGGTAATAAATGACACTTTTGATGCGCAGTACATGCCAGCAAAATCGTTATTGTGGTCTTTTCTCCTAGAAAATATTACTCAGCAAGATTGTTACAAAGTACCTACATCGTAAAAGAATCAAAGGCATTTCCCTCAGCTGCTTCTTACACCCACACCGGTGGAAATGAGGATGTATTATACCTACCTACCTACCTTTGTTAAACTATTCTACACGACTTAAACTACATGACACAGATATAATTAGATATAGCTGATTTAAATAACATTTTGTTTGTAATGGTAAGTTTACTATTGCAAACGAGGTTTTACAAATCTTATAATTTTTTTTTTTATATTTATGAAGGAATTTCTGAACAAAAAAATTTCCTTTATTTAACCATTTCTGAACGCTCATGTCATGTATTACGTCACTGTCAGTGTCAAAAGTATCAACACAGCCAGAATTAATTAAACCAAGAAAACAAATATTTATCAAATTATAGTCAAGTTGTTTTCCATTGAATGGTCAGATAATTGATCACCAATATGGCTTTAAGTTCAAAAAGTCGGACATTATGCCGGCCAATATTTATAACCTGTCGGAGTTACTGCGAAAAATCTCCATACCAGCGTAATGAAGAGGGTCCTAAACCTCGCCTTGTGCGTGGAGAAGAATACCCCCAGGTACGGAAACAGTGGATTCAACGAGATGGAGAGTGGTCCAGCAAATTATCCGTTTTCGTTGAGAAAAACCCCAACCCAGATTTCCTGTACACACTATCACAAGCTCCCCATTTAACAGTACAGAAAGTCAAAGATTGGTGGGCAAACATGAAAGAAATTCAAGAAAAAGAAAATCAGAAATTCTTGCCGGAAAGAGTGGCGACTTTGGGGTCAAATTTAGCTGCAGTGCACTTCTTCACTTATCGTTATGCAGCTGTGAGGTAGTAAATTAGTGTTCTGACTTGTTTATTCCATTCTTATTTTACATAATATGACTTGATAGTCTCTCTAATGAATCCCATATTTAAAAGTTGTAGTAGTTCGGTCAACCAGACTTACCTATACCTTAATTAATGTCACTAGAGGGTCAGTTATGACAATAATGCAAACATCAATTGTAATTTTCAGGTTAAAAGATTCAACGGAATGGATAAAGGGTGACATAACAAATCTGAAGTTACCCTCAACCTACACAGAAGGATATTTTGTTGAAGCAGTAGACTGCACAAATTTTCATCACAATGGCATACGTTACGAGGGCATTGAAAACTTAAGTAACCTGAATTTCCTCAAGTGGCTATCATTGAAGAATAATAAACATGTTGATGTCTGGTGCATTGATCGAATAGCTGGACAAAATGGAAACACATTGGAGTATTTAGATATTAGTGGCTGCAATATATGTGAGGGTTGTATTTTAGCTTTGGCAAGGATGAAGAAACTTAAATACTTAGTCGTAACTGATCCTGGAGATGATGTTAGATTACAGGCTGGCTTGTCTATGTTGGAACAAGAAAAAACTAACCTCATTATAAATGCCATACCACCAGAAATAAGTGATTCAAAACAAACAGAATGAGTTATCATGAGATTTTTTAAATTTATTTGGGAAGAAATAACAGCTAGAGCTTCAAAGCAAAAACTTTTTCCATCGCCTGAACAAATGTAGGAGGACAAACTCGAAAAAAAATGTATGCAGCAGTACAAGCTCTGTAAATTATTAAAATAAAATTGTTAAATTATAGGTTGAATAAATAAAAAACATACCATGTTTTCGAGGTTTTATATTTTAACATAAGTCCGTACAATGATCCAATATGCTTGAACAAACTGTCCACAATGCTATGGGTTGACTCTATTACCTGCACACATGATTCTCTTGGTTTTGTTGTTGATTACATTTTCTAAGTTAAGTGCTTTGTATTTGGTCCATAAGTTGGATTCATAAACATCTTTATAATCATGCTTATGTATGTGATTACTGTTTCAGATATTTTCTCTGATGATTTTTGTCTAATTCAATCTAACATACATTAAATTGAACACTTAAATCTAAATAAAACTTCTAAACAAGATATTTACAATTATGACATTTTGACTAAACAATTAGACTAATGCCTTATGTAGAAGAAATAAATAACGAATATGAAATGCTTTATTTAAAATGTCCTTTTCAGGTAATTGCTAATATTTCTTAAAAATATAACACTATAACTTGTTATATGCAACATAGTAAATTCAGTCTAATAAACAAAACTGCCTATTATCTATTGTTATTGACTGACAAAGCCTACGAGCCGATTGATCAATTGAAAGTCAACTTGCCAGGAACTCTTCTGCATACATACTAAGGTTTGTAAGTCAATAAGGCACTAGTAATACGCAGCTTACTTCCATTAAGATTTGTTTCATATTTGTTATTACAACAACACACTGTATATGTCATTCACTCAAAACACAACCTAACGCCAAAATAAAATTGTC
The DNA here is from genome assembly GCA_958496325.1 of Nomophila noctuella. NCBI lineage: Eukaryota > Metazoa > Arthropoda > Insecta > Lepidoptera > Crambidae > Nomophila > Nomophila noctuella. Next base: position 5,539,058 of record OY292501.1, read on the forward strand.
AACAAGTGCTAACTCCAGGCAACGGACAGTATTGAAACAGATTGAAACATTCAGTACAAACCATTGCAATCTTAAACCGTTAAACAAAATTGTTAATTTAATGCTATGTTAAAAAGGTATTGCAGGGAAATATGTGAAAATAATATACATATCTATTTGAAAATTAAAAACATGTGTGCTGATATATATGCAAACAAGATGTTAATTTGATTAAAATATAATAATCTGTTGAAAGATTCATAAATCAACAAAAACTACTATTATGTTAATAAAACATGATAATTCTATTGATCTTTACAAATCTTTTTGATATTACACAAATATTACAAATAAGTATTTATTGAAATTGATTATTTTTCATTCATTTCTATAAAATGTAGTGTCTGTTACACATAACCTATTCACACATTTAAAATCCCGGTCGATTTTGAAGAATTATTGTAAACATCTATAGACAAAAAGTTTCATATTTCGTACGAATGATTGCGCATAAAAATAATTAGATTGTGATTAAAAGTATTGCAGCAATATAATGGATATGATTACTTCTTTCATATCAACTGCAAATGATTCTGTATTGATTGATGGGTAGAAAATTATACTTTACTATTATTCTGAGCTAAAGGCCAGAACATGATCAGTTTTATAGAAAATGAAAGAGTTCTTCAAATAAGGTTTTATCCAAACTATTCATTCAGTTGCGTTTTATTCAACATAACATGTACTATGCTCCGAGCTTTTGAAGACATCGAACCATTATGTTTCTTACTGAAACTGCAGCGTTAAAAAGTTATTAAAACCCATCTTGCGCGAACTTTATAATAGTATGAATAAAACATTACATAAGTAATGTACTGTTCATACCCAAAAATCCTGTTGAGAATAGATACGTAACAACATGTATAAATAAACGTGTGACTGCACGACTAACTGGTAACAACAGTTGTATGTATGAAAAGTGTATATGACAATGACCAATTGACTACGCGGAGTTAGTACCAGCCCCTAAAACTACGAAATGTCAACGTAAGACCAAATTTTAACCTCGTTTGTAACATAGTCAAAAAACGTATGCATTGACGCCTACGGTCGTAAACTAATATTGCATCGTTTATTGCAAGCGCCTTGAATAAGCGTCCATTTCTAACGAAGATCGCATGTTTTTTATAAAACTTCAAAATATATAATCTGCCATTCGTTCTTTTTTATACTCAACGTTTTCAAAGTTTCCAAGCAAATAGGCCGTTACTTGACAGTTTTCGATTTTTAGTGCGATCAAATTCCCAGCGTCAATGCATAAAAGAACGCTATTCTGGCTAGGTTACACACAAGGCAAAGATAAGATTGATGTATAATTTAGACAATAGCCGTAGTATCAGGATATGGCAGCCCCGACTACACAACTATCAAGATTACATTATTTAACAGTGCGAAAATATCTCTTACATTTATATTTTTAATAAATTCATTTTACGTCCGGACTCCTAAAGCAATTATCTAAATACTATTTACGCCGAAGAGATCATTTAAAAATACAATTTTGATATACATAACATTTGTATTGGCCGAAATTTCAAGTATAAATTATATATTTTTTCTTCTTTTATCTATAATTAGCATTATCTAAATAAAAACTTAATTACTTTGAGAGCCGGGAACTCTTAACACTAGTTTAAAATAAATCTAATATTTACAATGAGATTATAATATGTATAAATATTGATTTACCTAGTGTCAGTAATGTTTTGAGCTTGTAAACCACTGCTGTTATCCTGCCGGGTCAAAACGGTGTTTACACAACTTACTGATAGAAAAGACGTAAGACATTGATTTTCATATGAAAAAACTAGTATTTATCTATTACAAATTTTGTAATAATATTTAATAATGTTCGTTACAACATGGCATCCAAAACGAATACTTAACGTAAGTCACTGTACATAAAAATAATAAGTAGATATTCATCTAATAAAATGAAATTTTTAAAACATGTGGAAGACCAACATCACAACATAAATATAAACAATATAAAATAATAATTAGAGACTTAAATAATATGAATACGCACCAAAGTTTCATTTCCTAATTCTCGATATTAATACACCACAATTGGGCTAATCAATGTTTACAATGAGGACATGGACAGAAATATGTGCGTCTTTTTTTTAATCAATTCTTAGATTTCACCAACGGTACGATTGGAGAGTTTTCAACATAAATGCAGCGATTCCTAAGAGGAATATAAAATAAAAGTGGAAAAAGCAGAAGTCATCATAATAAAAAAAGCCCATAGTGGCCTCAAAGATCGAATAAGTTTAATAAAATTACTGAATGCTTTGGGATATAAATCTTAGCACTGTGACATAATATCGCCCCGAGCGCTGAGGTATATATCTACAGCAATAACTATAAAGCAAAAATGTGATATTATCACATAAGTAAACATATAAAATCTGAACTATCCCTATGTAATACCTACTCGGATCGAATCAATATTTAATAAATTAGGCTGCAAATTCGTTAAAAACCGCAAAATTAGAATACATACTGCAGTCGGGCTTTTTCGTTTTATAAAATTCACGTGCATGTGACATTTTATATCGAACAATCGTTTAAATAAGAAGTACTTTAGATACAGTACTTTCTAAATAGACCAGGCGTATTTACTACGCTATTTCGCAATAGCAAATAGAAGCAACAATGGAATACAGTAACAAAATGATACAAACTTCACGTAACACAAACGCAATGATACACAAACTGACATACGCCAACCAACTACGAGTATAGGACTTACATATTTATACAAATATATTGAGATCGTGCCTATAGTGAGTAATGTGCTAACTTTACCGAAATAAATACGCTCGTAATGATGATACACCGGCAACCGAGATACATAAAGTATGGAGCTATATAAAGTTGACATTTCCAACACTTCCATGTTTTCAGGCGCCATAACCAATGTTATTTACTTAGGCGTAAAGATTAATTTTAAATCACACTTTTGACGCTTAATATTTGTAATTATTATTGGTATAAACAAACTTTTGTATCTAGTAACAAACGGCAATAGTCATTTGCAAAAATATGCCTAGACCTTTTCATAACTTGTGACTAGACACAAAAATAGCAAAACATTTTTAGTTTATGTCGAATTATAAGATTCTCCATACTTTACAAATCTCGGGCATCAAATTGCAACTTATAATAAAAGTAAGTCGCGCTCCTAATGCCTTATGGGCATCAAAAATCAAGAGATACATGTAATAATATGATTAGTTACGATTATTTTTTTTGTGTTTTTGTGTTTAGACTGGACAAGAGAGTCGATGAAATGTTCGTCCAGATGTGAAAGCGATCGATTAATAGATAATATAAAAAGAATTTTCGCTCTTCAAACAACAATGAGCTCCACATTCATAAGTTATCGCTAGATCTTATATTTTAAGACAAAGGTCAAGCTAGGGGACAGCTATTATGGAAATAACCTAAGTACAATTTAACACCAAAAGATTGTCTTTCTTCGCAAGCATGAAAGCGCGGGCATAGGGGTAACACGTCTTCGAGATACTTAGTATTAGGTAATTACAGCGGAATTGTGATGCGATAAAATAGTGTTCTTACTCATTTCCTGTCCCTGAACTTTATTCAAACCAATAACATGGTAGATTATTTCTATGACTTATCGATTTTTGTAAATATCATGTTTTAACATTAAGCCACATAAAATGAAAACTGATACAGCCATTCAAATAAAAAGAAAATATTTAACAAATAAAACCCACGCTCTTGAAAACTTGTTATCCATATGCCATATTCCGAAAACACGCAAATCAAACTACAATGAAATTTGGAAGAACTTGAATATACGCTAAAGAAACATTGGAATAGCAACCTCGGACAACCTCAAATTCCCCATTTGAATCCGTAACACTTAATTTTTTTAAGTATTTTTCATCATTATGTCCAAAATTCCTTAGAAGTGACAATATTTATATCTACGAAGAATAAAATCGTCTATTTTAAATGCAGTCAAGCATCGAAATATTTAAGTATGTGATCACTAGAAGGTAGAAGAGAACACTCGAATTCACATAGAATCTCACAACTCCATTGCAAAATGGCTTTTAACCATCATCAGACATACAGGCAGGAGTATTTTAGCTGTTGACATGTTAAATATTGATGTGACAGTTTAACATTCAGAAGTTAATATAATGTATGGAAATCTTGACATACATTTGCAGATTTTATTTTAAATAGTCAAGATGCATCTTCAAAAGCGGTTATATTGCTGTTAAGAGTAATAGCATTAATTCACAATTTATTAGATCGCATTTTCGGAATCAACAGCATTTTACTTTTACGTACATCAGTAACGTAGTCTCAAGTACTGTTCCATGACTTTTATTGTAGCATCCAAGATTTCCCGCACAAATCAACTAGATTTTAGTCTTTCACGCTTTATTATAAACACTAACAGGACAACAACACTACCAAGGACTACATACATATTTAGTCCCGTTTTAGTCATTGTTAATGTTTACAGCTCAACCAGAACATTAATACGTCATCGCAGCTTCATGAAAAGCCTGTATAAAGGCTAGCTACTATTCAACATGTCAACAACTGAATAAATGTTTACTCCTGCACAACAATGGAGATGGTGTACCCACATCGCTAACTGGCCGTAGAGGTAGGCTGCAGAGCCGCGGAGACGATGGGGGAGTTCACGTCTGGAACAAATAAAAATATGAGTATCAACTCACACTCACATTCAACGCAGCAGCGGTTTGGAGATCCTTGGAGAAGGCTTATGTGAAAAAGTGGGCGTACCTTGGCTGATGATAATGTTAAGGGGTCATCCATAAAGAAAGTCACACGTAAAGGGGATGTTGGTAGTCGACAAAGTGAGACAAGGGGTTGGTGGGAGGGGTCCTAAGTGTCATCACACTTCAAAATATAATACTCACATCTATACGTCTAGAAGTACTGATCACGTTATTTCAAATATGAATTACCTTCATATTTTGCTGTCGCTGTTTTAACTTCATATTTTCTTTTATGTGGAATTGCAAAACATGTGACGTCACACTTGGGAGGGCAGGGTCTCAGAAAGGGGGGGGGGGGGGGTAAAAAAGTCATGAAATTCGTGTGACGTACTTTATGAATGGCCTCTAAACGCCCACCTGATCATTAATCATGAGTTTGTTTTACGTTAGCTCTACTAGATAGTATCTGTGTTTTAATACTGAGTTCCAACTCACTGGTGGGCGTGTTGACCTCCGAGTGCGGCGTGAGGCTGGACTGCGCCATGAGCTTCTGCCGCACCTCCCTGATCTTCAGCTGCAGCGACATCTTCGTCGGGAATATGTCCATGTGGGTGGCCTGGGGAGTATTCAAAGACTTATTAATTGGGAAATGCGGTATTTTTACTTATCTCTGATGTTTTCTAACATGTCAACAGATGCCGTTAAGAAAGCGGTATATTAGACAGACTATACGTGCTTCGCTATGTGTGGTAAATGACGAATCATTCGACCGATTTGGTGAAAACTTCACATAAACCATCTACTAAATAGTCCGAACAAACCCTGAAAATTTGGTTTGGATAGGTGAGCCCGTTCTTGAGTTATAAAGTGACCACGAAAAATGCCACTTCGTATTGTATTAGGATTAGGAGGACACATGCCTAAGTCGGTGGTCCTGAGCCTGATCACACTCTACAGTCGTGTCAGATTGCTCTTCCACCGAACTATGAGAGTGACGGAATGGAAAGTGCGTGTGTGTTTGCGCACTCACTTGCGCACTATATTATTATATGCCTGATCGTAAGATCGGCTGTATTAGCCGAAAAGTCGCCGCTGTGTCGCATGCATCGTACACTTAACGCACTCTTGCTATTGCATCCCGAATTCGATATTTTTACGGATAACGTAAAATGCATGTTAAACCAACTTGATGTTAGCTTGTAAGACGATGTAGCTGATAAGTGTATACATATTGCGTAATTACGTAATTGGGATCTTCCCGTTTAATTATTGGTCAAATCACTACATAGTATAAAACAAAGTCGCTTTTTCTGTCCCTATGTGTGTTGTATGTCCCTATGAACGCTTAAATCTTTAAAACTACGCAACGGATTTTGATGCGGTTTTTTTTAATAGATAGAGTAACTCATGAGGAAGGTTTTTATGTATAATATCATCCATTAAATAGTGGACAAGTACCACGGGCGAAGCCGGGGCGGGTCGCTAGTAAATAAATAAATTACTGTAAATGAGTCTCACCTGAAAGTTGGTAGTAGCCTGGGCCGTGGGGAACATGCCGTGGTCCTTGAACAGCTTGAGCACGAGGTTGCGCCGCTGCTCCAGCATGCGGCGGTGGCCCGCCTCGCCGCGCGCGCCGCCCGCCGCGCCCGCGCCCGCGCTGGCCGAGCACGGCGTGCGGGGCGACATCTCGTCCAGGCTCTCCGAACCTGGAGGTCATCATTGATTAAATAACTTTATTGCCTTTTACATTGTTGAACATGATTCAAACGAAAGTGGTACATGGTGGTATTGATTTATACAATGTAGCGCCTCGTCGGGACATTGCAATATACATATTATATAATTCTAACTTTACTTATTCTAATCTACACATAAAATTTAACTTATATTAAACTCATTATAATGTTATTTACGTCGTCGTCCGATGTAATGTAGTCAGTTTATTATTCATTAGCAACCCGCCCCGGTCCCGGCCCGGCTTCGCACGGGTGCAACTAAATTGATCGGTGTTTTTATGTAATCAAGTAAGACGACGAGTAAAACGAACGCGCCGCGAACGTGCCCAGTGGAGGCGAAACGAAGCCTAATAATGTACATCAGAATATGATTAACATAATCCATAGGCGTTTACAGAAATGTATCTAATCGTAGAGAATTTAACCACGAGAAAATATATTATGTCCCAATTAAATATATACCCTAAGGGGCCATCCATAAAGTACGTCACACGTAAAGGGGGGGGGGAGGGGGTCGACAAAGTGTGACAAGGGGTGGGAGGGGTCCTAAGTTTCGTGACATCACATTTCAAAATCTAGAGGTACTAATCGCGTTGGATGAAAAAGATGTTGACACCACAAATGTTCCTGACGTGAAAAACGAAGTGAACTGTGAAGTGACTGCCATGCCAGTTATAAATAATTTAAAGGACTGGGTTCAAAGTCCATGGACTGAAGATGATTGAGTTTCTTTTTCTTTATATTCATAAGTTTATTTTTTTGTTATTGTTTCAAATATTTGATACTACATATGTTGATTTCATAAAAAAAGAACTTAATTTAAATGGTAATAAAACTAATTTCGGAACTGCTGTTTTAATTTCATAATTTTTCGATGTTAAATTGCAAAACATGTGACGTCACACTAGGGAGGGGGGGGTCTCAGAAATGTGACCACCTGTGACAAGGACGGGGGAGGGCTCAAAAAATCATGAAATTAGTGTGACGTACTTTATGGATGGCCCCTAAGTAAGGTCAAATGCTAAATAAAAAAATACGTACAAGTTCGTATAAACTATTACACAAGAGTAGTCCAAACCCTGCGACTTACCGCGATACGTGTCCAAGTTAAAGTCCGGCCCGAAGAAGGTGTTCCCGACCAGCTTGGTGGTGGTGTGCGGCGTGTGGTACGAGTGCGGGGTCGGCATGCTGCTGCCGTTCACCTTCACCTCCGCCTCCATCACGCACGGGACCACGGTGCCCTCCTCCTCTGTGAATGGAAAATGTATGGTTAATAAATATTTTTACAACATCACATACATTGATTTTGATTGATGATTGTTGGGAAGGGAGAGGAATGTCATCGGTGAAGGTGATCGTTAGTATACTATAAAGGGGCCCCTTAAACCTACACGCTGGGTCTGTAGTCCCAGGCGCCGACTGACATTCCTCTCTGTTCCACGCGATGGACCCGGCACCCGCACGGAGAATCCATGGATAGCTAAGAAGTTCGTCTCTCCGTTTTAAGTAGCTTAAGCACTTGTGTTACAAACATCAAAATCAACAGTGGTATTACAAATATACTTAAATAAATACAAATAACACCCAGACCAGGACAAACAGACATCTTTGTCCTGAAATCGAACCCGCGTCCTCTTACGTAATAGGCAACATCTTGACCATTACACCAAGCGGATCCAAAATTATTAGAGAATACAAACACACACATTGTTGAAGCGTATAAGACTGTTTTGTATGCAACCTCCGTCCATCACCGCATTTTACTCATCGATGCTTTACGTTTGTCAATTGTTATTTTTTCCATCAATAAAATGTGCAAGGGCGATAGGAAAAATTATAAGTATTTTATTGTAAGAGGCAGAGCTCAGTAGAATTTCCACTCGAATGAGCCACTTGTCTGGAGCCTCGACCTTACAGAAGACAACAGTGAATTAGCACTTCATAACTGTTGTGCTATGTTTCTGCTGGTGAGTAAGGTCGCCAGAGCTCAGTTAAAAATGGGTTCCTAAAGGCAGGCAACGCATCTGCAACCCTTGTACGGTTGTTGATGTCCATGGGCAGCGGTGATCACTTACCATCAGGCGACCCTTGTTCGTTTGCTTCCATATAGCATTATAAAGTATCTTTTCCTAGTGTAGTCTTAATATTCAATAGAAGAAAATAGAATAAAAGTTTATTTGGTACAAAACACAAATAAAAAATTCAATAAAGACATACATACACAGTATTAAAATATAAACAAACACAATCGTAACATACCCATTCCAATCTTATTGTGCTTCTTCCTGAGGTAGAGTTGCGGACTGCAGGGCACCACCATGGCGCTGGGACTGCACGCCTCCGGCTTGAATTGAGGCAGAGTACTGAACTTCTGCTCGAAGTTAACTTGCTCCAGCACCCTGTGAGAATGAAACAATGGAGATTAATAATGGAGGAGTTAGAAAGGTGGGTGACTGAACTTATTGTAACTGGAGATTTGGACTTTTTGAGGTAATTCAAAAGGTCTGAAGAGGGCTAAAATGTGCGGACGAAACCCTCTTAAAACGGAAGTTGACAAAACTTAGTTGTAAATGTATAGCAAAAAATTACTAAAATTTAAAGAGAAAGCACATTTTGCATGAAATATTGGAGCCTTGTGCCCTACGCTATACTTATACTTCATGTTTAAATTATGTTTTTATAAAAAAAAAATATGGAGGAGGAAGAGGCTCTTAAAGACTGATTTGTGATGTCTAATATCATAAGCATTACGATTTTGATTTATTCATTTCATTAAGAGGACAGTCACCAAAAAACGAATTTTTTGATTTACAAGCTGCCAAAATTATTTTTGTAAAAAAAAACTATTACTTAATAATAATAAAAAGTTGAATATTGTGCATTGTGTATTGAGGGTACTCACTTATCCCTCCCATCCTCATTGCCTTTCTTGAAGAGGCTCTTCTTGTGCGAGGGGCTCGGCAAGTCAGCCATCTTGGGCGACGGCAGGGATTCACACTGATCCAATGGAGTAGTGGGGCCGCTCTCCGACCGAGGGATGTTCTGCTCACCGCTTCCCGTCGATCCTGTTGATGTTCCTGAAGGCAATATTGGAATTTTCATTGACTGGGAATAGAAGTCACGTCAACAAGCTTTTCGACTTGTATGAAATTGATTCAAATTGAAATTAATAATATAATCTCAGTTAAACTTGTTACATTACTAAGCATCCGCGATTACGAAAAATCCCATAAGTCACTCAGTCATAGAATGTACAAGTTTTTATTTATTACTAGCAGCCGCCCGCGACTGCGTCCGCGTGCCTTTCTTACCCTTTTGGGTGGAATTTATTAAATTCCTTTTTAAGAAATGCCAAATTTATATAAACTTTATTCATGCAAAGTATCAGACCGTTTCATAAAAAAAAATGCATAACATCGGGTAGACGTAGGCATTTTTATGCATGCCACAGCCCGAACCATCCAGTGGTTTGGGTTGCGCGTTAATAGATCACTTTATCAGTCAGTCAATTAGTAAGCCAGTCAGTCAGTAAGTCGTTGAGTCTGATATATTTCGATTTGATACAGCATAATACGAGTGCTTACCTCTGCTGAGCCGCTTCTGCAGCGGCGCGCGTCCCAGCTGCGCGGGCGTGGGCGCCAGCGGGAACGGGCGCGCCGCCTCCTCCGCCGGCGCCGGCGCCGGGCCGCTACACCACTGCCTGAGAGGACAAACGTGCACGTTGTTATACATCATATCACATACTCTTACAGTCTGTTTTTTTTTTAGCTTTAGAAATTATGTAAGCAAAGAAACAGGGGCAATCAACTTTTTCTACAATTAAACAATGGAAGCACTTTACATAATGATGTCACTATATTATTCGCCCGCCAAAGAGGGTGTTTTCGATTGCAAAATCCGTTAGATGGCAATACGAAGGCGAGAGGTGTACCTGCTATGTCATCGGTAAATTTTGACATAAAATTGTTTGAACAATGTCATGTCAAAATTCACCAATCACATACTAGTTAGACCCTCCGCCTACCTACTCTACTCTAGATGGCAGTAGCCATCTAGCGACTTTTCATTTGCGAAAACCTTCATTACAAAAATTCAACTCAAAAAAATACTATCCAAAACGAATTTTTTTTTTATTCGACCAAGTAGTGCCTCAGCATTATTATATTAGTATAGAATAAAAATTCATCGATTGGTAAGTAGCCCCTTATCTAATGGCAAATAAAGAAGTCAGGACGGCTGATTGTCTAACTACAAAAACATATTTTTTTTTCTTTATTTTACCAAATGAAACGACAAACAGCAAATATCAAAGGCTGATGAAAAGAATACCGTCTTTATTCACATAACTTGAGAGCAGGGCGATATCTGAAGTCGGAGCTTGTAGGATTGTGATGGAGGATTGATAATGAAAATATTCATAAAGTATACCGCAGAGTAAAATAAATGTATGTAATGTTGTAAAATAATACAAGAATCAACTTACATTTCAGGCTTAGGCACGGAGTGATTGTTGCTTTGAGATACTATCACAGATTGGCCGCTTTGGACGTTTTGGTTTTGGTTCAGGTTCTTGTTAGGATCCTCTCTGGCTACTTCTGTGAAAAATAATATAATATATTTGTATGCAAACAAAATGGAATTCGCTTAAATTGGCGGGCTAATTTCAGCTGTTATAATTGACAACATTTATTTTTTTATAAGGTACTATAATTCAGAAACCATTTCGAGATTTTCGCTAAATTGACACAAAAAAAATAATTTTAATTTTTTTCATCCAGTAACTAAAAAGATATTTTCAAAAGTTTCCAAATTCAATGCTCATCGGATCCACACACAATCAAGCTTGGTCTCGCTTTGGCCATCGTGAATTAAAAAAAAGAAACGTAAGTTTGACACTGTTTCTTGTCAAACTGACAGAAATCTGTGCATGTGTGTGTACAGTGTTGCCGGATTTGCAAAACTCCTGGCCAATCGGGGAAAAACTCATGTTTTTGAATATAGCGAAAAAATTCAAATTCACTCATTGTACCAAACTGTTTTTTTATAGCTTCATGAAGTATTACTAACACGTTTTTTACGTTAATTTAAAGCACAAAAAGGGTACCTAAGTTGCACTAAAGCTACTTGGACCACATTTTTTCATGAATTTTCCCTAGAGTCTCCTGGCAACATTGATTTAAACTTCCGTCATTCAAGTTTATTTTTTAAACTTGCAAAGATAAAATGTTCGTTCATCCCACGACATTGACTTACACCCTTTTAGAACAAGTAGTTCTTAATTAATTTATTTTACGAAAAGGAAAGAAAATTAGCAAAAAAGAAAAAATACGTATGTTTTAGTTTTTGAAAATCTTTCGTATTAGTAAATAAAAACAGTACATGAAAAAAATTAAATGTTGTCAATTCAGAAGTATCTGATAGACATAGCACACTGTCTCAAATAGCACACTGATAAGACACGACCAGCTATCTCGCATTCTTATGCGATAGCTACTTTTTTTAATTATTCAAGAAAACAAGCGTATTAATATTGACTTTTTACTTTCTGAATATTTTTCATTTCCACTGAACAATTATTCGCCCTTAAAATGTATGCAGTATATTTTGTTACACCTTATATTTATAGCAGTACACAAATATTACTCGTGAAATCGGCCAAAAGCTTTAACTCGACTATATTATTTACAATACCAAAAAGAGACATTTCCTAAAAAACAGCATTAAAACCCCTAGTTCAAAAGAAATGTCAATGACACTTCTTCCTCAATGCTTTAGTTTAGTATAAAGAATCTATAACTCACCACTATTAAAAGCCGGCACATACAGCCGTTGCAACTGCACATACTGCAACGGTTGCTGTCCGTCCAACGAGGATGGGTTGTCGCTCGCCTGACTCGCCTTGATGAGGAAGTTGCCTGATGCATCCACCGATAGCGTGAGTGGACCTGTCGTGTTTACAGATAATGTATTATTAGCCAGAGCTAGAGAAAAGGCCACAGGTTTTTGAAGATTTAATTGTTTTATGGTTGACTTTCTGACCGCAGCATACTTTTTATGCTGGGCTTTTGTAACAGGGATGTTGACACGTCTTGACTGTTATCACACTATTTTAAAAAATAGAAGACGTTAACAGGTGTTTGTTTTTTTCGTCAAACATAAGTCAGAATCAATTGTCGCACTAAGTATATTAACAATTTTTAATAAATATCTCACAACTTCACAAACATACATTTATCTGACTCCGTTTCAAGAAGCATAAGCACTTGTGTTACAGATATCATAATCAACAGTGTTTTTTTTTTATTATTACAAATACATATACTCACATCAATTAATACAGATAACACCCAGACCAGCACAAATAGACATTTTCATGCACACAAAAGTTTGTCCTATGCAGAGATCGAACCCGCGACCTCTTTGTCTAATAGTCAACTTCTTGACTACACCAAGCGCCTCGTTGATTAACAAATATTCACCTGTAGTGTTATCGCCAATGTTCCTCTTGACCAGAGTGACGCTCTTCAACAGAGCGTTGCTGAGAGCAGTGGTCGTCTGCGTCTGCATAGGCTGGCTCGCCATGGAGATACCGCTCGATATAACCTGGGGGAGAAGTAGAGTAAGTTTAGTGGATGTTCATTATTATTCAGATTACTTGTTAGCAATGGTAGGGACAATGGTAATATTCACTTTTTTGTATAAAATAGGAGAGATATAAACAAAAAAAAAGGGCCTCATTATGTGCCTTTTTATGAGTTATTTTCGCCGCGCTCATTGTCACAACTACACAAGAATCGCTGATGTATTGCCTGTCTATGAAACTCCAATGACCTAATAAAATTGAGCTCTCAGCAATCATTCGAGTCGAGAAAATCTACCATTTTTATTACATTTTGGTCCTTCGAAAGCCAGCTTTCATTATAGTCGCGACGGCGTTGTCCAATGCCACCGGGTGGACATGTTGGGCGTTCTAAGAGATATGCCTAGCACACTGTTAGTGAGACCCTGGATACTAGTAGAGTAGCCACCACATTTTGATCCTTCGTAAGCCGGATACTGGGACCTTTTCCATTACATAGTACAATAATAAAAAGCATATTACCTGCACACTACTAGTGGAAGTCGGCGAGTTCATGATAGACGCGATGGCGTTGTCCAAAGCCGCCTGGGTCGACAGGTTAGGCGTACTCAATGATATGCCCTGCACGCTGTTAGTGAGGCTTTGAGTACTGGTAGAGTTTGATTGCGACGGGTGCGGCGAGCTCGGCACTTGGTTAGGCATACTCGTCTTGAGATGCGTGTACCAGGACTGCCTGTGATTCTCTCCTGTAAATAAAGTAATAATAAATAAATTAATTGCACTAACACACCCATTGCCTAGCCTCAAACTAAGCTTGAAGCTTGTACTATGGATGCTAGGGAACGGATAGACATACTTAAATACATGTTTATAAACAGCCATGACTCAAGTACAAATGTCGATGTTCATTACACAAACTTTTGGGATTCGAACCCACGATCTTTGGTTTTGTAGCCATGGTCTCTGATCACTCGACCAAAGGGCCTGTCAAGTAGGAGATTCTTAATATATAAATTCTCAATAGAAGAAGCTTATACAAATATGTTCCCAATGCAGAAACGAGTATACTTAGAAATATGTAGTACAAACCTGAATCAGCATGGGTAGATTTAAAGGCGCCACCAGTTGGTTGGAACACCTTGGAACCTCCCGGACTTGAAGCTGTTATTCCGCCTAACAGATTGTCTGAAGAGCCAGCTCTGCAAATAAAAGAATACATAAATATTAAAATGTTTCAACTCCTAACAATGATTCAAATACATTGAATAAATTGGACCGTAATTCGTATCGCATAAAGAGCCTCACTTTATGCAACGCATCTTGCGTTGCATAAAGTGAGGCTAGATAAAGTGACGTAAATATAAATACACTTCGTCGTACAACAAACTCGTGGTGACTTGGGTAAAACTTCCCATTTGGGGGAGGCCTACATGCAGCAGTGGACTGCGATAAAACTGCACTTGACTGCTCCCGTGGGAATTTTGCAATATCTTGTTGCAAGTAAGCTTTAAGTCAACTAAGGTATTTGCATGCCAAATTTCAAGCGTCTAACTTAAGTTTAGATTCTCCATACTTACTTTCACCCCCATTTTAGGGAAGTGGGGGGTTAGAAAGGGGCAAAAATTAGCCTATGTTACTCTCCATTCCTTCAACTATCTCCACTAAGAAAATCACGTCAATCCGTCGCTTCGTTTCGCCGAGCAAGAAAGAAAGACATAGAACCAGACAGACCGACAGACACACTTTCCCATTAATAATTATAGTATATAGTATAGTAATATAGTATTGGTATGGATTCAACCAACCTCGCCTTGATAGGCTTAGGCCTCCTCGTATGATCGTGATGCGTGAGATAGTCCCTCGTATCCAACCCTTCCGAGTCGGAGTCGGTGACCTTCTCGCCGCACTTGAGGTCGATGATCTCCTGCGCGGGCGCAGGCGGCGGCTCCTCGATTAGAGTCTGCGGGATCTAGAATGAAAATGGGAATAGTAAGAACTAGTTTAAAAATTTTACTCAACAATGATTCTAGTCAAGTTAGCTTGCAATATCCTTTTGCAACTAAGCATCAAGTTTACTAAGGGACCTGCATGCCAAATTTTAAGCGTCTAACTCAAGTTGTTTAGATTTTCCCTACAAACTTCCACCCCCTCATTTCGGGGAAGTGGGGGGTTGGAATGGGTCAAAAAGTAGCCTATGTTCTGTCTCAGGGTCTAAAGATTGTCTGTACCAAATTTCATCAAAATCGGTTGCGAGGTTTCAGCGGGAAAGCGTAACAGACAGACAGACAGACAGACAGACAGACAGAGTTACTTTCGCATTTATAATATTAGTTGGGATAAATATAACACTCAGAAAATGTTTGTCCTATGCGGAGATTGAACCCGCGACCTCTAGTCTAATAGGCAACTTTTTGACCGTTATAATTACACCAAGCGGGTCGTCAATAGATGAGATGCAATTATAATCAGCCTGTAGCAGTTTTCTTCCAGAAATAGGTGACTTATGCCTAGGAGAAAACTGCTAAGGGAGACCTATGATAAGTCTCCCTTAGCTAGGGGGAAGTGTAGGAAGCTGATGATGAAAACTGTTGCTACACTGACCATAGGCTCATCGTCACTAAGCTGCGGCGACGCATGGTGCGCATACGCAGCCGGCAGCGGCACCTCTGCGCCCGCCACGCCCGCCACCTCCGACGGCGTGCGCGGACTCTGCGGCATCGAACCCGTCGGGTCTCGGCTGCTCGACGACTTCCTGCGGTCCTTGTTGCACCACTTCCACTCGGGGTGAGCTTTGAAGTGGGCTTCTTTCACCTGGGGAATATTAAATAAAGTATTAATATTCCACTGCTGGGCAATACGAGTATTCTAGCAATAAACAAATAAGAGAAGTAGGGCTTGGTGGAACTTCCACTCGATTAATAAATAAGAGAGGTAGAGCTTAGTGGAACATCTACTCGAATGAGCTCCTCGTCTGAGGAAGTACCTCCACACATTACCGAAGTCCACAGTAAAGAAGCACTTCATAACTGCTGTGCTATGTTTCTGCTGGTGAGTAAGGTCGCCAGAGCACAGTTAGGGGGGTATGGGGTCTTAAAGGCAGGCAACGCATCTGCCACCCATCTTCAGGATTCTACAGCATGATCAATCAACGAACCAATGCCGAACGTACTCGCCGCACGTGTCCTCACCAACTCCGCACGTACAAATCACCTTCTACACAGCTTTACCCACAGCGTTCATTACATAACACGATTAAAAGCGATATTTTGCAGTCAAACTAAAGTTTTCTATCTATATTTCCTGCGCCAGCCTACGACGCGTGTTTTTCAATCAAAATGACAGTTAGTCAATTACTTCGCGCGGTCACTATCAAAATAACGTAGCTCTTTCTCAATTTCTTAACTCAGTAAACCAGCTTTGTAATCAAAATATCAGTTATTCAATCACCTCGCTAGCCAGCTCGTTGTACTTCTGCTTCTCCTCCGGTTTGAGCGAGTACCACCACTCTCCCAGGATCTTGCTGACCGTCCTGTTATCTTGGTTCGGATGTAGCTGGTGAACGATCTGCCGGTGCCGCTTGGAGAAGATCATGAATGCGTTCATGGGACGGCGGATGCGGCGCTCCTTCTGCGGGTGACAAGGAATATTGATGAGAAATGAAATAAAATAATTTTATTTACATAGAAACATAACAATAGAACAATAAATGTGTTGCAATTAAATATATTTCAGTATGTATTTGGAATAAAAATGCAAATAAAACTCAATAATTTAAAACTTGTCTGTATTTATTTAAGTATGTAATTTGATGGCATCCCTAAAATATGTGTGATAATTGGGGTTCATCCATCATGATCCCATGGCCTGCTCTCCCGAATATTTCTCGTGAACCCACAAGGATCCCCTTTAAATAAATCTAAAAATATTTTGGACCTGTTTTGGGGCTGAAATCTGATCATAAAGATAGGCAGCCATATTGTTCGTGATTTTGTTTAACTTATCGAGTATAGAGTTAAACGGAGTATAATTTCCAACATAAAATATATTTTCAACTTAGCAACGCAGAGTTCATCAGAATACAAACAAGAATAGCTGAACTATTTCCTAAACTCATAAAGTACGAGCCGTTAAATTTAGCGTAACATTTAAAACGGACTTACAAATTTAACATTCGTAACTAAATTATTATGAAGCCGCTATTTCCTGTTGGAAGAATGCCAGTACTGGGTACAAGTTCGGTCTAGACGTTATCTTATATCGTAGTGGTTTGGGAATGTTGCCCCGTTGCTTTAAGATGAATGTACGTTTGCGGTTTCTCTTTCAGCAGTAGTAAGTGCAATGTATGACTTTATGTATACCGAATGTGTACAGTTAAGAAACTTTGCACCATCATAAAAAGTTTACACGTTTCATTTTGTGTAGAACGCGATACTTCCTAAGAGATTTTTTTTTCATTAATGTTTAGACAAGCATATTCATTAAAATATGTTCAGGTCGTGCATTTTAAAATAACATCACAGTATTCAACTAAAAATAACGAATAAATTATTTCAATAACTTATTACTTTTTTTTAGCAGTTGAAAGTTAAGTTCAAGGCTGTATTAGAGGACCTCAGATTATTTGTTTGTCATAGCAAACTTTATTTTCAATAAAAAAAACATGCTGTGTATTTTTGTTTGGATTATTACTGACCCTATATTTTCTGTTTTCTTATAATCGGGATTAAATTCGATTTTTAATAAATATTTGTAAATTAATTAAATCAATTACAATCTTCTTACCTTTTCTTGAGTAGCGGGCGAGTTCAGCGAAGAGAGACTCTGCGATCGTCTTTTAGTGGAGTCCTCGGCGCCTCCGCCGACAGTTTCCTCGCACTCGAACACGTCGTCATCTTCCTCCGTACACATGGCTGTTGCGTCACCTGAAATGTTGTGTTTACTCGTAGTAGATACACAAAAACTTTCTTCAAAGATAAATACAAAATAGTACAAAGAATTATTTTGTTATTTGAATGAAAGAAAAGCGTCTGTTGTGCTATGATACTGCTGGTGAGTAAGGTCGCTGGCGACCTTACTAAGCTCTGGAGCTTAGTTGGAGAGGGTATGGATGGAGTCTTAAAGGCAGGCAACGCATCTGCGACCCTTGTGCGGTTGTTGATGTCCATGGCCAGCGGTGATCACTTATCATCATGACTCGCTTACTAGTTCCCTTACAGCATATTATGCTGAGCCTTTTTGGTGTAGAAAAACATAATATTATTGTGCGTATGAGGCGCATGCGGCGTATGGAGCGTTTGTAGTGATAATTAATAAATAAGTTAATTAATTAATAGACAGAACGAGGGGCGTGTGGGGTGTTTACTCACCAGCAGGCTCACTCTTGATCTGATCCTCAGTCTTGACATGCGGCGTATGCGGCGTATGAGGCGTATGAGGCGTATGCGGCGTGTGTGGGGTCCGTGGGGTGCGGGGGGTCCGCGGCGACGGCGGCTGCGGCGGCGGCGACGGCGCGCCTAGCAGCGGCACCAGCGACTACCAGGGTTAAATAACTTACCAACCATATCATCTGATCCTCGGTCTTGAAGTCCGGCGTATGCAGTGATAAATCGCCAGAAGGCTAGCTCATAATCTGATCGTCGGTCTAGACGAGGGGCGTGTGGGGTGATTACTCACCAGCAGGCTCACTCTTGATCTGATCCTCGGTCTTCACATGCGGCGTGTGAGGCGTGTGAGGCGTGTGAGGCGTGTGAGGCGTGTGCGGCGTGTGTGGGGACCGCGGGGTGCGGGGGATCCGCGGCGACGGCGGCTGCGGCGGCACTAGCTACTGCCAGGAGTACATAACTTACCAGCCAGCCCAGTTTTGATCTGATCCTCGGTCTTGGCGTGCGGCGTATGCGGCGTATGAGGCGTTTGAGGCGTATGGGGCTTACGTAGTGATAAATCGCCAGAAGGCATGTGGGATGTTAACTCACCAGCGGGTTCACTCTTGATCTGATCCTCAGTCTTCACATGCGGCGTATGCGGCGTATGAGGCGTGTGAGGCGTGTGCGGCGTGTGCGGGGTCCGCGGGGTGCGTGGGGTCCGCGGCGACGGCGGTTGCGGCGGCGGCGACGGCGCGCCCAGCAGTGGGACCAGTGACTGCCAGGGAAACACTGCCCCGCCCACGCTGCCCGTCGACACTGATATACGAAATAATACACCGTTATTCATTGAACAAAGTAAGAAATATTACTAGGAGAGTGAAAAATTACAGTGAATGAAAGGACGACTACCACAAAAGTAGAGTTCACGTCACGTAAAAACAGTGCCGGCGGAAAAGGTGTATTTCGTAGTATGATATGAAATGTGGGAGCGATGAGAATGGCCACGTGCGGCATGCTTGCCGTACAGTATAAGCTTTCCACGCCGCACAAACACACCCACTGTCTTTCAGCGACTTTTTATGTAAATTAATTGAATTTTATATGTATGTAAATACGACCACCGATCTAATGTGATGGAATGATGGGTGAAAGATAATGGTATGGTGGATAGGTAATGGTCGACTACTACTCAGGTTCTACTATTCTTATAAGTAGAAGTAAAATTTCTGCGACCGGACATCCATATTCCAATATATAAAATCTCTTGACAGTTAACTTACCAATGATTGCTGTGTGCGATGTAGGCGGAGGCAAGACAGGCAGCAGCTGACTGGGGTGCACAATCACAGCACTGTTATTCATATTATTTACCTGGAACAATATTATGACCAAAATTACTCTAATGTCTTGAGTAAATTGATATAAATCTCAATATGGAGAGTATTTCGAAAGAAAAAGCTTTTAAAGAATAAACGCGATACGGTAAGACAATTCCAGTAGGACCAAAACAACAAGAAAATGTTCATAATTAAAATATAAATAAACCAAATCAATTGTACTCACATGGTCATTGACACCATTATCAAGACCTCTGGGCTCGGGTTCTGGGTCATTGTTGTTGAGTTGTTGGCTTAACTGAGACATCTTCTGGTCAATCTGGAAAGTTAAAAATAATTTAAAAATTGGTGAGATATTTTGATTCCAATTGCCAAAATTTTATAGACTGGTTGCTGGGCATCAGCGTTGCCCTGAGTTTTATTGTTCATCATGCTGTGACCACCAACTCTGCTTAGAGTTGTGACTATTGGCACTACACAATACACAGGCACTACCCTCTGACGGAGACCTACGTTCATAAGAGGAATGCAACAGGATTCTGATAATAAAGCGTTCCCGAGTGAGTCTTGGTCTCCGAGAATAAGTATCTGGGTTGGTCCTTCGAAACGTCCACAGTAGTATTAGTATTAGGATACATTCTAATCCTGACAAAACAACTAACCTGCATAGCATCAGACGGCTCGTTCTTGATCAGCACGATCTTCTTGTCCATGTTCTGCGGTATCACGTAGTACCGCTTGACGGCGTCCTTGTCCGAGTCCAGCACCGGCACGAGCCGCGCTTGCAGCGGCTGCAGCGGCTGCAGCGGCGCCGGCTTCACTATCCGCTTGTCTTCCATGACGCGAGTCTCGGGTACAACTAACCTGCATGGCATCGGACGGCTCGTTCTTGATCAGCACGATCTTCTTGTCCATGTTCTGCGGTATCACGTAGTACCGCTTGACGGCGTCCTTGTCCGAGTCCAGCACCGGCACGAGCCGCGCTTGCAGCGGCTGCAGCGGCTGCAGCGGCGCCGGCTTCACTATCCGCTTGTCTTCCATGACGCGAGTCTCGGGTACAACTAACCTGCATGGCATCGGACGGCTCGTTCTTGATCAGCACGATCTTCTTGTCCATGTTCTGCGGTATCACGTAGTACCGCTTGACGGCGTCCTTGTCCGAGTCCAGCACCGGCACGAGCCGCGCTTGCAGCGGCTGCAGCGGCTGCAGCGGCGCCGGCTTCACTATCCGCTTGTCTTCCATGACGCGAGTCTCGGGTACAACTAACCTGCATGGCATCGGACGGCTCGTTCTTGATCAGCACGATCTTCTTGTCCATGTTCTGCGGTATCACGTAGTACCGCTTGACGGCGTCCTTGTCCGAGTCCAGCACCGGCACGAGCCGCGCTTGCAGCGGCTGCAGCGGCTGCAGCGGCGCCGGCTTCACTATCCGCTTGTCTTCCATGACGCGAGTCTCGGGTACAACTAACCTGCATGGCATCAGACGGCTCGTTCTTGATCAGCACGATCTTCTTGTCCATGTTCTGCGGTATCACGTAGTACCGCTTGACGGCGTCCTTGTCCGAGTCCAGCACCGGCACGAGCCGCGCTTGCAGCGGCTGCAGCGGCTGCAGCGGCGCCGGCTTCACTATCCGCTTGTCTTCCATGACGCGAGTCTCGGGTACAACTAACCTGCATGGCATCGGACGGCTCGTTCTTGATCAGCACGATCTTCTTGTCCATGTTCTGCGGTATCACGTAGTACCGCTTGACGGCGTCCTTGTCCGAGTCCAGCACCGGCACGAGCCGCGCTTGCAGCGGCTGCAGCGGCTGCAGCGGCGCCGGCTTCACTATCCGCTTGTCTTCCATGACGCGAGTCTCGGGTACAACTAACCTGCATGGCGTCAGACGGCTCGTTCTTGATCAGCACGATCTTCTTGTCCATGTTCTGCGGTATCACGTAGTACCGCTTGACGGCGTCCTTGTCCGAGTCCAGCACCGGCACGAGCCGCGCTTGCAGCGGCTGCAGCGGCTGCAGCGGCGCCGGCTTCACTATCCGCTTGTCTTCCATGACGCGAGTCTCGGGTACAACTAACCTGCATGGCGTCAGACGGCTCGTTCTTGATCAGCACGATCTTCTTGTCCATGTTCTGCGGTATCACGTAGTACCGCTTGACGGCGTCCTTGTCCGAGTCCAGCACCGGCACGAGCCGCGCTTGCAGCGGCTGCAGCGGCTGCAGCGGCGCCGGCTTCACTATCCGCTTGTCTTCCATTACGCGAGTCTCGGGTACAACTAACCTGCATAGCGTCAGACGGCTCGTTCTTGATCAGCACGATCTTCTTGTCCATGTTCTGCGGTATCACGTAGTACCGCTTGACGGCGTCCTTGTCCGAGTCCAGCACCGGCACGAGCCGCGCTTGCAGCGGCTGCAGCGGCTGCAGCGGCGCCGGCTTCACTATCCGCTTGTCTTCCATGACGCGAGTCTCGGGTACAACTAACCTGCATGGCGTCAGACGGCTCGTTCTTGATCAGCACGATCTTCTTGTCCATGTTCTGCGGTATCACGTAGTACCGCTTGACGGCGTCCTTGTCCGAGTCCAGCACCGGCACGAGCCGCGCTTGCAGCGGCTGCAGCGGCTGCAGCGGCGCCGGCTTCACTATCCGCTTGTCTTCCATGACGCGAGTCTCGGGTACAACTAACCTGCATAGCGTCAGACGGCTCGTTCTTGATCAGCACGATCTTCTTGTCCATGTTCTGCGGTATCACGTAGTACCGCTTGACGGCGTCCTTGTCCGAGTCCAGCACCGGCACGAGCCGCGCTTGCAGCGGCTGCAGCGGCTGCAGCGGCGCCGGCTTCACTATCCGCTTGTCTTCCATGACGCGAGTCTCGGGTACAACTAACCTGCATGGCGTCAGACGGCTCGTTCTTGATCAGCACGATCTTCTTGTCCATGTTCTGCGGTATCACGTAGTACAGCCGCGAGCAAAAGTATTAGGCACCCCTATTAAAACACTGGAACAGCAAACTTATGTAGTGATAGGCTTTTAATGGCTATGCTTTTGTTTGAGGGGTATCATTTAAGTTGAAAAAAACATCAAAATCATTTTTTATGACATGCAGTTATTCAATTATTAATTGTTTCTCGAAATACGTTATTTTTCAAAATCTTTATTGTAATGCGTTAATTTTTTTTTTAAGAAAATACACATGCTGTTTGCAAGTGTTTTAGCTGATTATTGGAGAATAACATTTTTACCATGAGTTAGGCCAAAAAAAACGAAACTTAGTGCCGAACAGCGCCTAAGAATATTTTTTTTGTCTGAACAAGGCATGTCTCTAGTGACTATAGACCAAGAAGTGAAATGTTCTCGCTGCGCAGTGCAATATTCAATAAATCAGCTAAGAGAGACCCGATCTCATGAAAACAGGCCAAAACAGGCAGAAAAAGAGTTGCAACTGATCGAGATAACCAGCTAATGATAAGACAGTCTTTGCGGAACCCCAAAAAAACTGCTATTGACCTCGCTGAAAATTTTCAGGAGGCAAAAGGCACACCTGTGAGTGTTCAAACGGTGAGAAGATGACTTCTTAAAGCTGTATTAAAAGGTTGCAAAGCAAAAAAGGAGCCATGGCTGTCGGAACACAGCATGAAAATTCGGCTGGACTGGGCCCTGAAACATAAAAATTGGATGGTGGAAGACTGATCCAATGTGTGGTGGTCAGGCGAATTCAACTTTAATGTACGGCTCTTAAGTTTACATACCTTACATAAAAAACATAAAACCATTGAAAATTTACTTCTTGATGTAAATTGTACTGTTTCAAAAATGAATCTGTTTTTCCCTATCAAACTGATGTTTGGAACTTCCGGTGCAACCGATGTAAGACGAGGAATAGGTGAAGATTACGACGAAGACTGTGTGTTACCCACTGTTAACCATGGTGGAAGGTCCATCATGAATTTGGGTTGCATGGCAGCCGATGGCGTGGGCGGAATGTTGCTGGTCGAGGGGTTAATTAACAGTGAAGAGTACACAAGAGTCCTAGTAAGAGCTTCTAGCACCATAAATAACGAAGATTTAAGGCGATATGAACTGTGAAGGCGTCAAATTGCATCAGAACAACACCACCTGTCACCAATCTGCTCACTCCATGACCTGGCTGTACCAAAACAGAGTGGACCTCTTAGGCTGGCCACCACAATCACCAGACCCCAATCCAATGGAGCATATTTGGTCAAATTGAAGAAAAAGATACGTAGACACTCTATAACCAATAAAACATCAGGGCAAGCAGCGTTAAAAAAATAATAAATGAAATAACCCCTGAAGAATATTTTAAGTTGATGAAATCAATGCCAGTAAGTGTAGTTTCTGTGATCAAAACTAGTGGTGGACCAGCTAAATTTTAATAAACATGACATTTTAATAAAGCTTTTAAATAAACAAAAGCATTTCATTAATAATACCTTCCACAAACACTTAAAACTAACAGTTCAGTAGGGTGCCTAATACTTTTGCTCGCGGCTGTACCGCTTGACGGCGTCCTTGTCCGAGTCCAGCACCGGCACGAGCCGCGCTTGCAGCGGCTGCAGCGGCTGCAGCGGCGCCGGCTTCACTATCCGCTTGTCTTCCATGACGCGAGTCTCGGGTACAACTAACCTGCATGGCATCAGACGGCTCGTTCTTGATCAGCACGATCTTCTTGTCCATGTTCTGCGGTATCACGTAGTACCGCTTGACGGCGTCCTTGTCCGAGTCCAGCACCGGCACGAGCCGCGCTTGCAGCGGCTGCAGCGGCTGCAGCGGCGCCGGCTTCACTATCCGCTTGTCTTCCATGACGCGAGTCTCGGGTACAACTAACCTGCATGGCGTCAGACGGCTCGTTCTTGATCAGCACGATCTTCTTGTCCATGTTCTGCGGTATCACGTAGTACCGCTTGACGGCGTCCTTGTCCGAGTCCAGCACCGGCACGAGCCGCGCTTGCAGCGGCTGCAGCGGCTGCAGCGGCGCCGGCTTCACTATCCGCTTGTCTTCCATTACGCGAGTCTCGGGTACAACTAACCTGCATGGCGTCAGACGGCTCGTTCTTGATCAGCACGATCTTCTTGTCCATGTTCTGCGGTATCACGTAGTACCGCTTGACGGCGTCCTTGTCCGAGTCCAGCACCGGCACGAGCCGCGCTTGCAGCGGCTGCAGCGGCTGCAGCGGCGCCGGCTTCACTATCCGCTTGTCTTCCATTACGCGAGTCTCGGGTACAACTAACCTGCATGGCGTCAGACGGCTCGTTCTTGATCAGCACGATCTTCTTGTCCATGTTCTGCGGTATCACGTAGTACCGCTTGACGGCGTCCTTGTCCGAGTCCAGCACCGGCACGAGCCGCGCTTGCAGCGGCTGCAGCGGCTGCAGCGGCGCCGGCTTCACTATCCGCTTGTCTTCCATTACGCGAGTCTCGGACAGCTCCGGCGGCCGGGTGTCTACCACAACGTTGCGGTGGATGTTGTTCTCTCTCTGCGTACATTCATACATTCACGTGTTAGAAAATACCGCCTCGAGAACAACTTAACATTTCACGAGGCACATCTTTATCATCATGAGCCCGTTATCCGAACGGGGGATTCGGGCTTTCCCTATCAACGGATAGGAAGATCAGACCTTAAATCACCAAGCCAGCCAGTGCTGGTTACGGCTTAATGTGCCTTTCGAAGCAACGGCATCGAAAGCACGTTAAACCGTAACCCGCACGGACTAAACTATAAAATTATGTGTGGAACGCCATGTAGTTAAAATGGATTAATTTCCAGTCGGACGTACCTATAATGTATGTGAGATCTTCGGAAGAACGTAAATCATTTAGATAAAATGTATTAAATGATTTAAAAATATTTAAAAGAAGTTAACTCCTTACCTGAGGCAAAGCGTGATCATCGTCCTCATATTCCGAGACTCTTCTATTTAAAAAATTCTCATGGTTATTCATTGTTGGCGACATATCTTGATCCCTGCGGTAGTTATCATGTATGCCATTCCTTAGGTGAAGCGGCTGGCGGTACAAGCTGTCGATATCGATCGTAGTCGGTATCGCCCTCTGAACAACTAAGTTGTGTGCAACATCGTTGCTAGCACTTCTTATGTTGTTGGCTATGCTCGTCTGTAAGTTCTGTGGGTTGAGGTTAAGCGATATGCTTGATGGTAGGGACAAGCTTGTCTGCAGTGTTGGAGCGTGGCTCGTCTGAATTGTGCTTTGGATGTTCAATCCTGATGTTTGCACGCCGATGATGTTCGGCTGCGAGCTTATGTTGTTGTGGAGCGTTGTGGGCCCGTTCCGAGCTTCTGAAACCTGGGAAAAGTGAAACATGGTTACTGTGACTTTCTTCGGAGATAATTGGAGGAATGTGGGAGATATCTTTGCTCGGCGGAGAAGAAAAGAGAAGAAAGAAAAACTGTTTTAACGACACTTTTCGGTAATAATCAAAGGTCACTTTTTACTAATCAATTTGACGTCACTACCATTATTTTAATAACATACATTTCAAATAACTGCCAGTCGTGTGACTTTTTCATGCAGCATAATTTATAAAATGTTTGAGAGTGATCACCTAAAATTCAAGTTAATAGGAGCTAAAGGAAATCCATACAGCAACCATAATATGAGATAAATACCTGATAATAAGTAGGAGCGGGCGAAACTCTTATGACGCTAGTAGCGACGCCGCTCACGTTAGGACTGCCTCTACCCGGCCGGACCAACTCAGGTCTGAAAGGAATTACATGAAACAAAAGTTAACACACACTTATAATTACGACCCGTAATTCAAACAGAACATCAAGTGTTGATGCACTTAAGAACGTGCAGACTGCACACTATCGCCGCCATTAGTTTTACTTTAATTGTAATGAATTTCAGAGATTTAGATGATATTACTCTCTGCACTAAAGAAAAACATTTTTGATTTTATTTAAGTGACTTATATTACATTGTTCACGATTAGCAGTTTATAACTATCTTAATGTAAGAAAATAATTCAAAGTAGATTTCAAAAAAATCATAAATAAAACCAAATGGCGGCGCTAGTGTGCGAACTGCACGCCTTTAAAGTGCAACCGAAAGTATAGTTCGTTTCAGGTATAAACCTAACTGGAAGTTATTAAATTTTTTAATAAATTATGTAAGAGTCGTACGCCTTGCTGCCTTGAGGTGCTGTTTTGTATGAGAATGACGTTTCACTCAAGATCGACCTCAGAGCTGAGTGCTTTTTATTAATACGAGCCCTTCTCCAGCTGTGGCTTGCTACACCAACAATAATGAAATGATGAATATTACCTGATGAGATGATGGTACATAGTCGGGCCGTGCGGCGGCTGCGGCTGCGGCGAGGAGATCGGCACGAACACGTTGTTCCGGAGACCGGGCGACGCGCCGCCGCCCACCGGCGACGCCCCGGGACTACCCGACCGAGAGCTGCCCAGGGACACTGCAACAAGAGAACGAATTGTCATTTACACGCTTCATAATTATAATATCAAAATTAAAATACACTTTATTTACGACGACCCGCTTGGTGTAATGGTCAAAATGTTGCCTATTACGCAAGAGGTCGCCGGTTCGATCCCCGCACAGGACAAACATTTGTGTGCATGAACATGTCTGTTTGTCCTGGTCTGGGTGTTATATGTATCTATTTAATTATATTTGTAATAACATTGTTGATTCTGATGTCTGTAACACAAGTGCTTAGCTAACTAAGCTACTTAACACGGGGTCAGATCAATGTTTCTGATGTTGTGAAATGTTTATATTTATTTATTTACGTAGGCCACTTATAAATAGTCAATAATATCACAATACATATGTATATGTAGAACGACTCTACCACGGACTTCGGAACGCAATTAATCTGTCAAGAAGAAGCGGCAAGAAACTCGATAGTTGCTCTTTTCGATAGATTGGGTTCCAGTCAAACAGTCTCCTATCACAAGTATGACGTATGTGCCAGCCATATATAGGAAGCAAAGGAACTAGAGGGTCACCGCACGAGGTTCGCGGATAAGTTGCCTGCCTTAAAGACTAAACCCATCCCAACTGAGCTCTGGCGACCTCACCAGCAGAAACATAGCACAATAGTTACGAAGTGCTATTTCACTGCGGTCTTTTGTGGTGGACGTGCTTCCCCAGATGAGCGGCTCATTCGAGTGGAAGTTCCACTAAGCTCTACCTCTCTCTAAATGGTAGCGTTTGTGTAGCTGTACACACACCCATGGTGTGTATTTACAAGTTATAGATCTGATGCATCTTTAGTTATTCATTGTACATTTTAAAACCTGAGACCTTTAACCCCAATAACAAAGGCACTACGTCCATTGTTAACCGCCAATTCATGGGTGAGATCACCGCTATTTCTAAACAACGTAACTTCAAAACAACGTTCGTAAAAATATCAATAGGCCATATGGATGCATATTGACCTAAGTGAAAAATGTTTGTTGGTAGTAATGAATAGGCTCAAAAACTACTGGGACGATTTAAAAAAATATTTCCCTCGGTAGGTCACATTAGCCCCGAATAATATAAAATATAATATCTTTATCAGTGTCATTTCAGTTTTATCCTTAATATTACATTCGCCGACTTTAATGTAGCAACACAAGTTAAGTACTAAACGTGTAGGAACCCAACAATCGATTGTATCAATTGAAGAATGCAGTAAATTATTTTATTTCAGTGAAATAAAAGTAACGGTCCAATTTTCTAATAGTTATTAAAACTAACACGCAATATGAGTATGTCATTTCATCATAAGACCAAACAAAATATCGATATTAATCAGTTTATCGCCGCACTTTCATACCTTTCACCCTTATCATAATCTGAAGTGCGTGACACCAAAACAATGACTATTAAAATGGTGAAAACGTGTGCAATAATCTTATCCAAGCATATAACTGTATTTTTTCGCGAGACGCACAAGTAGTAAATATAAGTCAAATTCAGAAGGACTCATAAGTGTCGGACAAAACATGCCATACATTGATCGCGTAGTAATAACTAAAAAAATATCACAAGCGACCCATCCCTGTTTCAAAAGGGTGCAACTTTAATTATTATCAGTGTTTCTCAAATATATGTATTTTGTATTATGTACTTATGTATAATACACATAAACTTCCTCTTGAATCACTCTCTCCGATTTAAAAATGGCATGTAAATCGGTTACATAGTTTTAAAGATTCAAGAAAGCTACTTTGTTTTGTATGTACTATGTATGTAGTGATACACTAAGTGGTAAATTAGATTTAACTAAGTTCGAATATTATTTGCCAAATAGTTCAAACGCAAAACGTTACAAAGCTCTATCGGCCGTAAACACACTCCTGTCAAAAACATTGTAACCAAATTACTATATTACTATGGGAAAACATCGCCGTTTCGTAATGAATGGAAATGGCTCAGATGGCTCGTGGGCGTGACGCACCGTACACATTGTGCGTGGGAGATCAATCGGATCATTTGCGTAACCAGTGAAAAATATAACGTGGAATGTGAAAGGAATGCTCCGGTCTAATGGTTTGGCGCCGTTTGTCAAACGGTGTAGCTAATTACACGCCGCGATATAGAAAATTAAATTGTATTTAATATTTCACAATTAAAATTTTGTTTAGGTGAAGGAACACACTATGTTGAAATTACGCGACCGCAGTTCGGCTGAAATGCATTTTCTTTATAAAATTATGCGACGTATTTTTGGCAAAGTGTGTCTCATCTGTCATCTTCCATATAAAATAAACACATAAATTCAGCCGCCTCATTTCAGTCGCATTTTTCCGCAAAGTGTATTCCTACAGTAACTGTGCTATTTAGGTTGAATTTAGGAAAATCAAACATGTAACGCATACTTTAAGTCTACTCTCAATGATTTATTTGGCAGCTGCGGTAATTATTCGCCTGAGACGAACTGATTTATCATTAGTATGTACACATCATCTTACTTGTACAATAAACACAGGAAACAAAAATATAAAACAGGTGTCATCGAGTAACTTACAGGGCGCTACATTGTAATACCGAAGGTCTGTGTACACCAGTGTACACATTTAATAATACTTTGTACCCAATGTATTATGTAATTAATTAATAAATAAATAATTTTGACATTTCATGCCTTTAAATGATATTAATCTAGAAAGGGAAATTAAAAAAATATATATATCGAAAACATCCTTAATCAATTTTATTCTCGATCAATATCAGCTTGCAATGCATTATAAATGTGAAAATCTCCACCCTGTATACCACCGTAACAAGTCAATACAAGTGCCAAGGCCGCACTTTGATAACGTATGACAAAGCTCTCAAGGCATTCCACGATGACGTAAGCGCATGCGTAATATGGTGCAACGGACCAAAACATGGCTGACCCTTACTATTTTGGAACAAAGACTCATGGTTTTATTTGAGCCTAGCGACCCACCCCGACTTCGCACGGGTGCAACTAAGTTTATTTGTGTTTCTCTACTATATTATACATGTATTATTCATTAAAACCTTCCTAATTATTCAGACTATCTATTTAAAAAAACCGCATCAAAATCCGTTGCGTAGTTTCAAAGATTTAAGCATACAAAGGGACATAGGGACATATAGGGATAAGTAGAGCATATAAATGCAAGATTAGCCTACAAATAATATAAGTACCTATATTTCGTTATTTGGTCCGCTTGTGAACAATTATACTTAAGAGGAAAATGCCACAGTAATTAGATACTTGTTACACAATAATTTGAATATTAAATACTCGTGATAAATAATTAACGGGACATAATTTAAAATTTTAGTTACAATGTTTTTTCTACGAATAGCTCTTACAATAGAACTCGGTCAATGTGCTTCCCGCGTTATGATTTATGATCACCTCAAAAGTTAAAATTATTTTCAGCTGAAAAACAATTGAGAGTACAATACGACAAAAAAACAGATTTTCTTTGTCTTTGCCCCAAGTAAACCGAACTAAACTTTTATCGTACGAGGCCGCATTTAGACGCCTTAGAGTATATGCTAGCTAGGTCTGCAGCCTTATATGGGGCACTAAACTCCTGCTGTCCTGGGCACCATTTACCAGGCAGAAGTAAAACCCACAGTAAATGCAACCTTATGGCCTTGACTTAGGGTTCATATCAAAATTTTATGATTCAATTTGTCATTTAATGACAAACTGTGCGTCCCTACACCTGGACAGTCAAATGTCAAATAAAAAAAGTTTTAAGCGAGGCAGAGCTTACTGGTACTTCCACTCGAATGAGCCGCTCGTCTAGAGATGTACCTCCACCTTACAGAAGACCACAGTGAGATAATATTTCGTAAATGTTGCGCTATGTTTCTGCCGGTCTTAAAGGCAGGCAACGCATCTGCGACACTTGTGATCGTTTCCCTCCCTTCCACATTAAAAAAAACTCACCGAGCATATTAGCAGCCTCGGTCTCATCCGGGTCGAATCGGCCCGTGACCCGGTAGTGCGGCGGCGTGGTGTCCGACTCCCGGGACGTCTCATCTCCTTCCACGCCGGTCCCGCTCGACGAGAGAGACTTGCTACTGCTTCTGGAACAAGGGGTTATGGAAGTACTATATGCCACGCACTGTGTTGACGTTGGAGAAATGTTTATGATTTTTTTCAATAAAAAAGAGGGAGAGATAATTTCCGATTATAATATAATACTCTCCGGCCGATTTTTTTCCAACCATGGCGGCCGATCTTGCGATCAGACATGTACGCAGGATATATTATAGTGCACAAATGAGTGCGCAAGCACAGATGCACTACCTTTTCCCTCACTCTCTTAGTTCGGTGGGGCGGCAATATGACACGACCGATGTGAGATCAGGCGCAGGACCAAACCAACGGCTTAACGTGCCTTCCGAAGCACGGATTTCATCTCGAGATCGTCCGTGCTTCGAAAAGAAGAGTGAAAGCTAAGAGCATAACCCTCCACCTGGGGATGGCCTATGTCCATTCTTTGTTTGAAATTTATTTGGCACCCAAATCAACTTTTATAATGTACTCCACATCTGAATTCGGATTCGGCAAATTTTGCACATAAAAAGTACGTTGGCAACAAACAACTCGACTGTTTTCATACGGAATGTAAACTGCACTTGAAAATATCACGTCAAGGACTTTATCGAAATATCTCCCAACGTACATTTCCATACAAGGCTAAACCTTAATGAATTTATCTTTTTAACGCAGAATCAAGGTCGCACCAGCATGGGTTATCATCATCGCTCATGAACACTTGTTAAAGACTGAAGGCTTCTATCGTTATGGTTGTACACACATGTGTGCATCTCATATGTGTTTCCGGCCATAACGGAAGAAAACTGACTTTTTCTGAAGGTCGGTAGATGGTGGGTTATCGGAAAACCACTGAAGTATTTGTAAATTTTAAGTAACATATTATAGCAGATACTATAGCGTCTCGTATTCTACAAATCCAACCAACTCGAGTTGGTGACTTGACTATGAGGTATTATTCAATTTTACATAAAGTTAACCGTTATAGTATGTTTGACCTAAGATCACCCCGATGGCAGTATGCCTTCAAAGGAAACTCGACACTATTTTACATCAATCTTTTAAACGAAACTCATTTAAACAGCTCGTGGAACTTATTGCCCTCAAATAAAATTTTACTTCGTATAAGAATTACACGTGTCACAGTGATCATCTTAGGTAAAACATACTTTAGTACACACCCGATGCTACAACTTCAAGCATACCTTTGCTGCGGAGTATGCGTCGACCCCTGCGCAAGAGGGGTATTCGACGACCTCGTCACTCCACGCAGAGAGAGATGCCGGGAGCAAAAGCCTCGTCGCTGGCTCTCCTTCGTACACCCGTCTTTGGAACAGAGGCGGCGCCATTGCTTCCCGTTGAACTTCTTACGGATACCGGTCGGAGTGGAGACTACGTCACCCTTCTTGTACTTGTGCGGGGTTGCCGCTTGAGATCTGCCGACAAAAAGTGTGCTGAGTAACAAATAACCATAAAAAAACCGAAATGAGAGGCTGGATATATTATAGTGTACAAGTGAGTGTGCAAGCAAAGGTGCACTTCCTCTAGCCTGTCTCTCATGGTTCGTGGGATAGCAATTTGACACGAACGTAGAGAGATCAGGCGCAGGACCAACGGCTTAACGTGCCTTCCGAAGCACGGAGGAGCTCGAGATTATTTTTTTCGGTCAACCGTCCGATGAGGACGAGCTCCTCAAAGAAACCTATACAGCATACAGCCTACCACTTAGTATCTATACCAATATAATAAAGCTGAAGAGTTTGATTGTTTTGTTTGCATTCGAAAATGTCAGGAATGACTGGATCGAATTGAAAAAAAAATTGGGTTGGGTACTCCATTTGTCGAGGAACGCTTTAAGCTAAAGTAAAACACTATGTGTGTCAAAACCGAAATCGGATGCAGATGTAAGAAAAACAAAGCTTTTCTTTCACGTAGTTGTTTCAATAAATAAAAATAATTTCGACTGTTCTCCCGTCTAAAATGCCAAATGAAACTTACCTAGGAGTAGGGGGTTGAGATCGGGGTGTGAGGCTGCCTTCGAGCAGGCTCGAAGTGCTGCCTCGGCTCTGGAGGCTACTGCGCTTACTGTTGCTGCCATCTGGTGACAAAATAACACAACGTTTAAAAGCAGTAATGATTTTAAGGCAGGGCACGGATAAAAGGGACGCCACAGGCCCCTGGCCTATCCTAATAGTTCGAAGTTTACTTAGTCGTAGCGGGAGCCATAGAAATCTCGGCCAGGGCTCTGGTAGAATGCAAACCGGCACTTTTGAAAAGAAATATGTACTTAACACATTGTGCGTATTTTAACATCATGCGTAGGCTATTAAAATTCATATCCCGTGCGCAAAAGTAAAGATTCAAAACAAAACAGTGCATAAGTAGTTTTTTTTAATAATTCGTTTTCTTGAAATAAATACTGTGGTGAATTAGTACACAGTTAATCATTACATTGAAATGATCATGGCTGTCGACGGATTTGTCGACCGAAAAACAGACTCAATATAAATTTCTCAAATCTCTGAATTCGACCAGCTAAAGACCTAATCGATTGAAATAGAGCATTCGGGTAAAAATGTATCACATCGCACTACATACTCACTACAAAACAGATGTGGTTTAAACTCAAAACATCTTATTCACGAGTTATTTTGTCATCCGTACCTACGTAAACTTTAAGCCGTTTGCGCTGATTACAATGACGCAAGACGTTACCGCCATCATTTCACTAGAATAACTTACGGGCCATTATTTACTGCCTAAGCATGCGTCACGATACACACGACCAAAGTCAATGGATCGCAATCGACATCATGCATGACAGCTATGTCAATACTTGCTTCCGCTCGTACGAATTTTATTGCGATTAATATTTTAGTAGGTATTTGTTTTTTTAACTCACTTTAGCTACTGCAGTGGTTAAACATCAATACATCGGTAATTAATTAGTTGGAAGTAAAACTTCAAAAATATATAATTATTTTATATATGTATTTGACCTAATGGACCTTAGTGAAACTTCCAACCGAATGAGTCGCGCGTTTGGGGAATTACCACAACCTTGCAGAAGACCACAGTGAAGTCACACTTCGTCAATGTTGTGCTATGTTTCTGCTGGTGAATAAGGTCGCCAGAGCTCAGTTGGTGAGGGTATGGGGTTTTGAGTGCAGGCAACGCATCTGCAAGACTTGTGCAGCGGTGGTCACTTATCATCAGGTGACCCGCTTGGTCGTTTGGCTCCCTATACCATATAAATACCATATTATTCCCCTTTACAAATAATCAACCAACCCATATGCGAGTCCGTGGGGAAGATAATCTCCTCCCTGCGCAGGTCGTCGTCGCTCTCGCAGTAGTCGTCGAAGGTGCGCTTGCGCAGGTCGTCCATCGAGCCGTTGGAGAGCGCGCCCACCGTCACCACGTTGCTGCCCGCATCGGCAATGACGTGAACAAGTGCTCCCTAAGGCGCTTCTTACGTGGCGACTTGGATGTGGGAAGACATTGGGTAGTAACGAGTACTACTCTAAGCCGAAGACACGCTCATTTCCAATAAAACAAGTGAATCTGCTAGCTTACCCATATACCAGTTGGCGGGGAAGATAAATCTACTCTCTGTCCAGATCACACTAGCTTACGTAGCACCATTGGATAGGGCAAGACATTGCGTAGTACCTATACCACTCTAGCCCGGAATACAAAGCACATTCCCCATAAAAACAAGTGAATCAACCAACCCATATGCGAGTCGGTGGGGAAGATAATCTCCTCCCTGCGCAGGTCGTCGTCGCTCTCGCAGTAGTCGTCGAAGGTGCGCTTGCGCAGGTCGTCCATCGAGCCGTTGGAGAGCGCGCCCACCGTCACCACGTTGCTGCCCGGCATCGGCGACGACGTGAACAAGTGCTCACTAAGGCGCTTCTTACGTAGCGACAATGGACATGGGAAGGCATTGGGTAGTAACTTGTACTACACTAGGCCGAAGGCACGGCCCATTGCCCATAAAATAAGTGAATATGCTAGCTTACCTATATGCGAGTTGGTAGGGAAGATAATCTCCTTGCGCAGATCGCTCGCTGACGAGGCACCATTGGGCATGGCAAGACATTGGGTAGTCACCAGTACTACTCTAGCCCGGAAGACACCACCCATTCTCCATCAAAACAAGTGAATCAACTAACCCATATGCGAGTCCGTTGGGAAGATAATCTCCTCCCTGCGCAGGTCGTCGTCGCTCTCGCAGTAGTCGTCGAAGGTGCGCTTGCGCAGGTCGTCCATCGAGCCATTGGAGAGCGCGCCCACCGTCACCACGTTGCTGCCCACTAAGGCGCTTCTTACGTGCGACATTGGATATATGGGAAGACATTGGGTAGTAACTAATACTACTCCAAGCCGAAGACACGGCCCATTGCCCATAAAATAAGTGAATATGCTAGCTTACCTATATGCGAGTTGGTAGGGAGGATTATCTACTCCCTGCGCAGATCGCTCGCTTAAGTGGTGACATTGGATATGGGAAGTCATTGAGTAATAACTAGTACTAGTCTTGGCTGGAAGACAAGGCACATTCCCGATTAAAACAAGTGAATCAACCAACCCATATGCGAGTCGGTTGGGAAGATGATCTCCTCCCTGCGCAGGTCGTCGTCGCTCTCGCAGTAGTCGTCGAAGGTGCGCTTGCGCAGGTCGTCCATCGAGCCGTTGGAGAGCGCGCCCACCGTCACCACGTTGCTGCCCGGCATCGGCGACGACGTGAACAAGTGCTCACTAAGGCGCTTCTTACGTGGCGACATTGATATGGGAAGACATTGCGTAGTAACTAATACTACTCCAAGCCGAAGACACGGCCCATTGCCCATAAAATAAGTGAATATGCTAGCTTAATTATATGCGAGTTGGTAGGGAGGATTATCTACTCCATGCGCAGATCGCTCGCTTAAGTGGTGACATTGGATATGGGAAGACACGGAGTAGTAACTAGTACTAGTCTTGGCTGGAAGACAAGGCCCTTTCCCCATTAAAACAAGTGAATCAACTCACCCATATGCGAGTCCGTTGGGAAGATAATCTCCTCCCTTCGCAAATCGCTGGTTTACGCGGCACCATTGGACATGGCAAGACATTGCGTAGTAACTAGTACCACTCTAGCCCGGAAGACACGGCCCATTCTCCATAAAACAAGTGAATCAACCAACCCATATGCGAGTCCGTTGGGAAGATAATCTCCTCCCTGCGCAGGTCGTCGTCGCTCTCGCAGTAGTCGTCGAAGGTGCGCTTGCGCAGGTCGTCCATCGAGCCGTTGGAGAGCGCGCCCACCGTCACCACGTTGCTGCCCGGCATCGGCGACGACGTGAACAAGTGCTCACTAAGGCGCTTCTTACGTTGCAACTTTCGATATGGGAAGACATTGGGTAGTAACTAGTACTACTCTAGCGAAGACACGGCCCATTGCCCATAAAACAAGTGAATCAACTCACCCATATGCGAGTCAGTGGGAAGATAATCTCCTCCTTGCGCAGATCGGTCGCTGACGTGCAACCATTGGACATGAAAAGACATTGCGTAGTGACTAGTACTACTCTAGGCCGCATTACGGCCCATTCCCTATTAAAATAACTGAATCAACTCACCCATATGCGAGTCCGTTGGGAAGATAATCTCCTCCCTTCGCAAATCGCTCACTTACGTGGCACCATTGGACATTGCAAGGTATTGTGTCGTTACTAGCTAGTAGCTACTACAGTAGTACACTCTAGCCCGGAAGACACCGCCCATTCCTCATTAAAACAAGTGAATCAACCAACCCATATGCGAGTCCGTGGGGAAGATAATCTCCTCCCTGCGCAGGTCGTCGTCGCTCTCGCAGTAGTCGTCGAAGGTGCGCTTGCGCAGGTCGTCCATCGAGCCGTTGGAGAGCGCGCCCACCGTCACCACGTTGCTGCCCGGCATCGGCGACGACGTGAACAAGTGCTCACTAAGGCGCTTCTTACGTGGCGACATTGAATATGGGAAGACATTGGGTAGTAACTAATACTGATCTAGGCCGGAAGACG
This sequence comes from Nomophila noctuella, assembly GCA_958496325.1. NCBI lineage: Eukaryota > Metazoa > Arthropoda > Insecta > Lepidoptera > Crambidae > Nomophila > Nomophila noctuella. The sequence continues at coordinate 5,576,448 of OY292501.1, forward strand.
GCATATTCCCCATAAAACAAGTGAATCTGCTAGCAAACCCATTATGCAAGTTGGTGGGAAATATATTCTCCTCCCTGCGCAGATCGCTTGCTGACGTGGCGACATTGGATATGGGAAGACATTGGGTAGTAACTAGTACTACTCTAGGCCCAAGACACAGATCATTCCCCATAAAACAAGTGATACAACCAACCCATATGCGAGTCCGTTGGGAAGATAATCTCCTCCCTGCGCAGATCGCCGGCTTATGTGGCACCATTGGACATTGCAAGACATTGCGTAGTTACCAGCACTACTCTAGGCCAGAAGACACGGCCCATTGCCCATAAAACAAGTGAATAAACCAACCCATATGCGAGTCCGTCGGGAAGATAATCTCCTCCCTGCGCAGGTCGTCGTCGCTCTCGCAGTAGTCGTCGAAGGTGCGCTTGCGCAGGTCGTCCATCGAGCCGTTGGAGAGCGCGCCCACCGTCACCACGTTGCTGCCCGCATCGGCGACGACGTGAACAAGTGCTCCCTAAGGCGCTTCTTACGTGGCAAAATTGGATACGGAAAGACTTTGCGTAGTAACTAGTACTACTCGAAGCCGAAGACACGCTCACTTCCAATAAAACAAGTGAATCTGCTAGCTTACCCATATGCGAGTTGGCGGGAAAGATAATCTCCGCCTTGCACAGATCGCTCGCTGACGTAGCACCATTGGACATTGCAAGACATTGCCTAGTACCTAGTACCACTCTAGCCCGGAAGACACCGCCCATTCACTTTAAAAACAAGTGATACAACTAACCCATATGCGAGTCCTTTGGGAAGATAATCTCCTCCCTGCGCAGATCATTCGCTTACGTAGCACCATTATACATTGCAAGAGATTGCGTAGTACCTAGTACTACTCTAGGCCGAAGACACTGCCCATTCCCCATAAAACAAGTGAATCAACCAACCCATATGCGAGTCCGTTGGGAAGATAATCTCCTCCCTGCGCAGGTCGTCGTCGCTCTCGCAATAGTCGTCGAAGGTGCGTTTGCGCAGGTCGTCCATCGAGCCGTTGGAGAGCGCGCCCACCGTCACCACGTTGCTGCCCGGCATCGGCGACGACGTGAACAAGTGCTCCCTAAGGCGCTTCTTACGTGGCGACTTGGATGTGGGAAGACATTGCGTAGTAACTAATGCTACTTTAGGCCGGAAGGCGGCCCATCTATATCTATAAAACTCAAAGGTGACTGACTGACTGACATAGTGATCTATCAACGCACAGCCCAAACCACTGGACGGATCGGGCTGAATCTATATCTATAAAACTCAAAGGTGACTGACTGACTGACATAGTGATCTATCAACGCACAGCCCAAACCACTGGACGGATCGGGCTGAAATTTGGTATGCAGGTAGATGTTATGACGTAAGCATCCGCTAAGAAAGGATTTTGATTAATTCAACCCCCAAGGGGGTAAAATAGGGGATGAACGGTAGTATGAAACTTTGTCAATTTTAAACCTATCGGGCTGATATTTTGCATACATAAAGCTACTATGACGTAGGCATTGCCTAATCAATAATATTAATAAATCTAGCCCCCCAAGGGGGTAAAATAGGGGATTCACTTTAGTATGAAACTTTGTCATTTTTTAACCGATCGGGCTGAGACTTTGCATTCATAAAGATAATATGACGTAGGCATCCCCTTTTAACCCTTTCCACGCCACGAGTTTTCGTTAAAAACGTTCACCACACGCCACCGCAATATAACTGGTTGATTAACTAGTGCTGACAATGTTGAGTATCGATATTATTAATTTGTAACAAATAAATCATTTGAAAAAAAATATTTATAGTTATTTTTTAAGTTTCTTGGGTTTTATTTTATTACTAGCGGCCGCCCGCGACTCCGTCCGTAGTTTTTACGTGAAAGAGTAACAAACATCCATAAATCCATTCAGTAGTTTTTACGTGAAAGAGTAACAAACATCCATACATACAAACTTTGGCCTTTATAATAGTAGTTATGATTTTAGTTACATGAAATAAAAATATCAATAATGACCGGTATGTTTTTCTAATGTAAATACATCTACGTATTCCAATAATCCTCTAAAAAAAAAGAAAATTACAAACACTTTATTGTGTCAAACCATGGTTGCACCATTAGATTGGGACGCTTTATAGTACATATTATATTTTTTTATAACTTACCTGTTGATTATGTAAGAACACTTCAAATTCAACATCATCAGTTCCTTCTAAAATCCTAATCAACTCCTCTGCAGTGGTCATATTTCAATAAACATTAATTTATTAACGTAATAAATCTACACAGCAACGCAAAGCATAACACAGTAAATAACATAATTTTGCAGGGTACTTCCATAATTTATCGATATCTCCAACCCTCATTGTACAACACTAAATAAGTAGTTCTAGAAACATCTATCGCCTCTGACGTCACTTCCGTGTCTGATATATCAGACGTTGGCGTACGAGACTCATGCATGATCGTGTCGCTATAGTGTTGTGACATACTATGCAATTTACTGGATTTGATCATGAAACCCAGTATCAATCAAATCCATCAAATCAAATTTTGATGCAAAACATGAATCGAAAATAAAGCGTTTATCAATGTAAACGCTTTATTTTCGATTGCATTATTATCGAGTGGATTATACAGGTTTTTGTTTTGGGCATATTTTTTGTGTGTTACGAAATCTTACCAAGTTTAACCAATGTAAAACTTGGCAAGATTTCGTAACACACAAAAAATATGCCCAAAACAAAAACCTGTATAATTTTTACATTTTTGAATGTTTCTATTTTGAGGTACCAGATTTCTGGTTTTGGTAGGAACATTGAAATGGAACATCACTAATGGAACGCCAATGTCTGATATATCAGACGTTGGCGCAGAGGGTCCAAGTGGGGCGGGCCCCACATGCGATCTGAGTTTGTACCGAACGTTCCGACTCTCTCGCAGCGCACACGTCACGTCCACGTCGTCCGCCCTGGACCCTGTGGTGACCACCGTAACGGAGTGGCACCCAGGTGACTAAGAACGTGTGCGTCAAGTGGGGCATCTACTGTGTGTTTGCACTGTCTGCAGCGTTGTGTTTTCTCAGAGTGCTTTGTAGCTCCCCAGTTTCAGTTGAGGGGCTTCTCCTGACTGGGTTGAGCTGCAACACCCTTGTTTACTCACGAAAAAATAAAAACAACTTTGGTTTTTATTGATTCTAGCAGAACGTTCCCAGAATGGCTACCAAAATACCCCACGCTGTTCCTTCTGGTTCGGAGGACCCCAAGTCCCCTACGGTTGAGGACACGTCGGTCTCGAAGGTTCACACAAAAGACTCCGGTGTTCTATTAAAGAACAAAACTATTACTGGAAAATCAAAAAAATCTGGTGCTGTGTCTGGCAGTAAGTTCTTTTCCCACGGGGATCTGGACCTGTCCGACACAGATGACACCCTGAAAGGGATGTCAGATGCAGACTCCGTTGCGAGTGGCACCGTCTCTGGTGGTCGCTCGAAGTTTCTGCGGCCGCGCAAGCGACCTGCAGTGACAGTTGAGGAATCGCAGGATTCTGATTCCCGCATGTTAGCGGAAAACCCTACAGCAAAACGAGGCCGCGGTCGCGGCCGCGGGCTCACGACCGCCTCTAGCCATTTTATTGGCATGGCAGAAGCTAAGATGAAAGCGGCAGCGGCCAAACGTGAACTACTGACCTCAGATGCGGAAGAACAGATCGCCGCTCAAGAGCGGCTCAGAAAAGATCACAGGGCGAACACTGGTTATGGTATCGCCCCTGTGGTCAATTACGCGGAGAAGTCTGCCGCCGACTTGGAGGCTTTGGCAAAGCAAGACGCCGAAGACATTATTGGAATCGCCAATAAGTCAAAAAACCTTAAGGGCACCTTTCAGAAAGCTCTCAAGGACCATGCCTTATCTTTTCTAGCCGTCACAGTAGAACTGAGTAAACGGAGTATCTCTGAGGAGACCGCTGCTCTGCAAGCAACCGTTAAACGGCTCTCTGCGGAGCTTGCCAAAGTCTCCGAAGAGCTAGCAGCCTTGCGAGGGAGTCAAGCCGTAGTGCTTGCTCATACTTCTTCTGCTAAAGAGACATCCAAACCTGTTGCACGTAAGACGTCAACACCCACCCCTAATGTGACTGTAGACTCGTTCTCGGCTTTTGAAGCCCGAATCGAAGCTCTTCTTGTTAAAAAAGCCGCGGAAGAACGCGCTTTTACTCGGGCCTGCATTGCAGGCATCGAAGATCGTCTCCTTCCAGAGGTACGACTTCGTCCGCCGTTAGCTGCGGACAGAAAAAATGCCGCTGCGCGTCAAACCGAAGCTTTTAAGCCTCCCCCAAACCCAATAACCACGGGGACGGGCAAGGGCAAAGGACAGGGCAAAAGGGCCGCTTCCTCAGTGACCCTGCACGCAACTCCAACGACCCAGGAGGTAGTGGAAGATTCACTCCTTCCATCTTCCACCCCGGCCAACGATGGATGGAGTACCGTCGTCAAGCGGAAGTCAAAGAAGAAACTCACGGGGGCTCAAGCAGAGACCTCGACACCTGCTTCTAATCAGGGGGTCCAGCCCAAGAAAAAGAGGCAAAGGAAGCGGAAGGCAACAGTGACTAATAAACCTGCCGGTAAACTAATCACTCCTAAATCTGCTGCCGTCGTTATCACGTTGACCGACGCAGCACTTGAAAAGGGAGAGACTTACGAGTCTGTTTTAAAACGAGCACGAGAGGCGATTGGTGATGCCACGACTTTGGGTGTCACGCCAAAAAAGTGTCGCATAACGCAAACCGGAGCTCGTCTCTTCGAGTTTCCAGGCGCGGAGAGTGGCGCACAGGCTGATACTTTCGCGGCAAGACTGCGTCAAGCGGTAGAAGGAAGTGCAACTGTAGCGCGCCCAGTTAAGAATTCCTCTTTACAGGTGGCGGACCTTGATGACTCTGTCACTAAGGAAGAGGTGGCTGCCAAGGTGGCTGAAATCGGCAGCTGCGCTATTGAAGCAGTCAAAGTCGGCACAATCCGTACCGGGCGCGGGGGTGTTGGAACCCTACGTCTCCAATGCCCCGTCACAGCCGCTAAAGCGGTGTTAAGCGCTGGGCGCCTTTTGGTTGGGTGGAGCTCCGCCTCTGTGCGCGCTCTTGAGGACGAGCCACTGCGGTGCTATAAATGCCTAGGTACAGGTCACACTCGATCACGATGCCCCTCCTCTGCTGACCGCGCGGAACTCTGTTTCCGGTGCGGTGTCGAGGGACACAAATCGGCTGGCTGTACCGCTAAACCGAACTGTGCAGTTTGCGCCGCACACGGTTTACCAGCGGGACACGTCATGCGGGGAAGGAACTGTAATCCTCCCCCCAAGAAGGGAAAACAGCCGGCACCTGCTCGTCCAGTCGCTGCTGCTGCTGCCGTTGCCGGACCGTCGGCAGCGCGTAATGGTGCGATGTCCGAATAATGGATCAAATCGGACATCGCACAATCTTACAAGGGAATCTCAATCACTGCCGGTCAGCCCAGGACCTAGTTTATCAAGTCCTGGCAGAGTGGCAAGTGGACTTGGTCATTGTAGCGGAGCCCTACTTTGTTCCAGACCGCTGGCTAGGCGACGTAGATGGCCTTGTAGCCGTTTTCGCTCGACCACAAACTGGCTCTCCACCCCTCTCTCTGCTAGAAAGGGGACCGGGCTATGTGGCCGCATCGTGGGGTCCCATCGCCGTGGTGGGAGTCTACTTTTCCCCGAACCGGCCCTACAGGGAGTTTGAGGACTTCCTGAACTCTCTGTCTGCAGTTTTAGGCCGTCTAGTGTCACGGCAGATCCTTATAGCAGGCGATTTCAACGCAAAATCTGTGGATTGGGGCAATTCTGCCAACAACATCCGAGGTCATGCTGTTCAGACGTGGGCAATTACGTGCGGTTTATCTCTTTTAAACAGAGGCTCAACTCACACCTGCGTGCGTCAGCACGGTGGGTCAGTGGTCGACCTTACCTTTGCATCTCCTGCATTGGCGGTGCATATTAGAGACTGGCGCGTGGATCCAGTGGAGACTTTGTCGGACCACAAATACATTAGGTTCGATATTTCTACCCGGAATTCCCAGAATAGGAATGGCAAGCCATGTCCGTTTCCGCGATGGGCGCTCACAAAGCTCAACCGTGAACTTGCAAAAGAGGCTGCATTCTTACAAGGATGGATCCACCCGCCTTGTGCTGATGATGATTTAGATGTAGTTGCCTCCAAGCTCCAAGACTCCTTAACTGAGGTGTGCAATTTTTCCATGCCTCGGTCCCGCCGACCTGAGCCCCGACACGCCGTTTACTGGTGGTCGGAAGAAATCGCTGATCTACGGGCTGCTTGTATTACGGCCAGGAGGACATACACATATTGTAGACGGCGAAGAAGAAGGAACCTTAATGAAGAGTCCCGTCTTTACGAGGTGTATAAAACTGCAAAAGGCAGCTTGAAATACGCCATCGGCCAGGCGAAAGACAGGGCAAGAGCTGAAATGCTCGAAAGCCTTGACCTAGACCCGTGGGGGAGACCATATAAAGCGGCACGCGCCAAGCTGCGCCCTATTGGTCCCCCACTAACCGAAACCCTTGAGCCAGCTTTGCTGGAACAGGTGATTCGTGGTTTATTTCCGGCCCGCCAAGAAGAATTCGTTCCTCCTGACATGTCTCCACCACTGGACGCAGTATTTCATGCAGAGACAGAGCTACCCCTGGTCACCACAGAGGAGTACGGCGCAGCGGAACTCCGGCTCCGTGGAAAAAAGACTGCCCCGGGTCCAGATGGCATCCCGGCTCGAATAATAGCTTTGGCGGCGTCTGAGGATGCTATGGCGGTAAATTTTAGAGATCTCTTCAACCGATGTTTCCGGGAGAGGAGGTTTCCTCAGATTTGGAAGACGGGTCAATTGTGCCTTATACAGAAACCGGGGCGTCCGGCGAATACCCCGTCCGCCTACCGGCCGATAGTTCTCCTTAATGAGGTGGGTAAGATGTTTGAGAAGATTATTTCTTCTCGTCTTATTGAGAATCTTCGGGACATCGGCCCGAATCTCTCGGACGCCCAGTTTGGGTTTCGAGCGGGGCGTTCTACCATCGATGCCTTGACTCGCCTTCGGGAGCTGACTCTAACAGCCGAAGAGCGTAGGGAGGGAGTGATTGCAATATCATTCGATATTAAAAACGCATTCAACTCCCTTCCTCACACGACAATTTTGGAGGCTCTGAGGTACTTCCAAATACCTCAGTATCTAGTTGACCTCGTTGCAGACTATCTCCGCAACAGACAAATTGCCTTCTCCGGCAGAGATGGTGCAGTCCAGCACTTCTCAGCTGAGTCTGGGGTTCCACAGGGGTCAATATTAGGACCACTCCTGTGGAACATAGGATATGATTGGCTCCTCCGCGGCGCCCTTCTCCCGGGCATGAGTGTCATTTGTTATGCAGATGATACTCTAGTAACCGCAAGGGGGAAGTCATTCAGTGACGCAGCTGTTCTGGCTGCCGCTGGAGGGGACATAATAGTGGAGCGCATCCGCCGCCTCGGACTCACTGTGGCGCTCGAAAAGACGGAGGTAGTTTGGTTTTGTGGGCCTCGACAACGACGTGCACCGCCAGACGCGCATATTACGCTCGGGGGCGTGAGAACGCCAGTAAAGGGCGAGATTAAATATCTGGGCCTAATTCTGGATTCTAGGTGGCAATTTGGTGCTCATTTTCGAGAGCTGTCACCTAGACTCCTTAAAGCCGCAAGCAGCCTCAACTGGCTACTGCCAAACCTGGGTGGCCCAAGCTCCAGGTGCCGGAAACTGTACTCCGGCATCCTGCGTAGCATGGCTTTATATGGGGCGCCAATTTGGGCAGAATCTCTTTTTCGCAAAGATAATGCACGCCTCCTGCGTGCGCCCCAGCGAGTGATTGCGCAACGTGTGGTTAGAGCATACCGCACCGTAGGATACTCAGCAGTATGCGCGCTCGCTGGAACAGCGCCGTGGGAGCTTGAAGCGGGTGTCCTGGCGGCCGTTTATCAGTGGACGGCAGCCAAAAAGGCGGCGGAAGAGGCCTTCTGTCCAGTTGAGCGGGAGGAAGTACGGCGTGAGGCCAGAGAGAGCTTGGTTCGGCTCTGGAAATCGAGCCTCGTCAACGCCGAATTTGGCCGTCGCACCCTGGAAGCACTGGTGCCAGTCTTTGAGCGGTGGCTTGAGCGACGACACGGGTCTCTTACTTACAGGATGGTGCAGGTTATGACTGGGCATGGTTGCTTCGGGAATTACCTGCACCGAATCCAACGAGAAGAGACTCCTTTCTGCTACGAGTGCGGCGCAGCAGAAGACACGGCGCATCACACCCTTGCGGTGTGCACTAAATGGGCTCCACAACGCAATGCTCTGGTGGCGAGGGTTGGTAGGGATCTCACTCTCCCCAGCATAGTCCTTACTATGCTACGGGAAGAGGGGGCCTGGACAGCCTTTGCCACCTTCTGCGAAGAGGTGATGCAAGCGAAAGAAGCGGCAGAACGTGCACGAGAGCAGGACCCTGCCGCCAATGCGCTCCGGAGGGTGAGAAGGGGGAGGAGACGGCGAACTACTGCCAGCAGTTCTCTCCCTTTTAGTGGAGGAGGGCAGTCGGCGGGCGGTGCGGGGGTACTATCACCGATTACCCATCAGCCTCCAACACAGCCTGGTAGGGACAGCTCAACACTCACGGCTGTCCCTTTAGCTTCCCCCAATACATCAGGGGGGAGCAGCGTCCTGCCCGCCGCATAGGTGGGCTCCGTCCGGGGAGGATCGCGTAGAAGGCTCAGTGCTAGTTACCGTGATCCTCCCCATTAAGGACGATGAGGGAGTGTCGCAGAGGTTTTAGTGGGTATGCCAGAAATGGAGAGCCCCACATAACCAGTCGTCCCCCGGCGACTGGTATGCTTCAAGCATTTCCTCTGCGTAAAAAAAAAAAAAAAAAAAAGAGGGTCCAAGTAAAAAAAAAATAGTATGAGTCGATTCAACACGGTTTTGTTTTTAATAATTTATCATTAAAATAACATTATAATACTTTATTAAATTGATATTTTTGATTAACTAAAGTATAAACAGTCTGAAAATTGTATTCATATGTCGTCACGTACTATAACGATAAGAAAAAATAGAGTTAAATTGGTTAGATATTTATGTCTGATATATCAGACGTTGGCGTGGTAAGGGTTAAAGATTATTTGAAAAATCCACCCCTAACGGGAAAAATAGATGATAAAGAAACCAAAATCCACGCGTACGAAGTCACGGGCGCCCGCTAGTTTCCCATAAAATAAGTGAATCAACTCACCCATATGCGAGTCCGTTGGGAAGATAATCTCCTCCCTGCGCGAATCGCTCGCTTAGGTGGCACCATTGGACATTGCAAGATATTGTGTCGTCACTAGCTAGTAGCTATAGTAATACACTCTAGGCCGCGGACGGCCCGTTCCCTATAAAAACAAGTGAATCAACCAACCCATATGCGAGTCCGTGGGGAAGATAATTTCCTCCCTGCGCAGGTCGTCGTCGCTCTCGCAGTAGTCGTCGAAGGTGCGCTTGCGCAGGTCGTCCATCGAGCCGTTGGAGAGCGCGCCCACCGTCACCACGTTGCTGCCCGGCATCGGCGACGACGTGAACAAGTGCTCACTAAGGCGCTTCTTACGTGGCGACATTGGACACGGAAAGACATTGGGTAGTAACTAGTACTACTCTAGGCCGAAGACACGGCCCATTCCCCATAAAACAAGTGAATTTGCTAGCTTACCCATATACCAGTTGGCGGGGAAGATAAATCTACTCTCTGTCCAGATCACTAGCTTACGTAGCACCATTGGATAGGGCAAGACATTGCGTAGTAACTAGTACTACTCTAGCCCGGATGACGGCCCATTCCCCATCAACACAAGTGAATCAACCAACCCATATGCGAGTCCGTGGGAAAGATAATCTCCTCTCTGCGCAGGTCGTCGTCGCTCTCGCAGTAGTCGTCGAAGGTGCGCTTGCGCAGGTCGTCCATCGAGCCGTTGGAGAGCGCGCCCACCGTCACCACGTTGCTGCCCGGCATCGGCGACGACGTGAACAAGTGCTCCCTAGGCGCTTCTTACGTGACAAGATTGGATATGGGAAGACATTGCGTAGCAACTAGTACTACTCTAGGCTGTATAGCGGCCCGTTCCCCATTAAACAAGTGAATTTGCTAGCTTACCCATATACCAGTTGGCGGGGAAGATAAATCTACTCTCTGTCCAGATCACTAGCTTACGTAGCACCATTGGATAGGGCAAGACATTGCGTAGTACCTAGTACCACTCTAGCCCGGAAGACACCGCCCATTCCCCATAAAACAAGTGAATCAACCAACCCATATGCGAGTCCGTTGGGAAGATAATCTCCTCCCTGCGCAGGTCGTCGTCGCTCTCGCAGTAGTCGTCGAAGGTGCGCTTGCGCAGGTCGTCCATCGAGCCGTTGGAGAGCGCGCCCACCGTCACCACGTTGCTGCCCGGCATCGGCGACGACGTGAACAAGTGCTCACTAGGGCGCTTCTTACGTGGCGACATTGGATATGGGAAGACATTGGGTAGTAACTGGTAGTACTCTTGGCCGAAGACACGGCCCATTCCCCATAAAACAAGTGAATTTGCTAGCTTACCCATATGCGAGTTGGTAGGGAGGATTATCTACACCATGCGCAGATCGCTCGCTTAAGTGGTGACATTGGATATGGCAAGACATTGCGTAGTAACAAGTACTAACCTAGGCCAGAAGACACTGGCTCGTTCCCCATAAAACAAATGAATCAACCAACCCATATGCGAGTCCGTCGGGAAGATAATCTCCTCCCTGTCCAGATCACTCGCTAACGTGGCACCATTAGACATAGCAAGACATTGTGTCGTAACTAGCTAGTAGCTAATAGAGTAGTACACTCAAGCCCGGAAAACACGGCCCATTCCCCATAAATCAAGTGAATCAACCAACCCATATGCGAGTCCGTGGGGAAGATAATCTCCTCCCTGCGCAGGTCGTCGTCGCTCTCGCAGTAGTCGTCGAAGGTGCGCTTGCGCAGGTCGTCCATCGAGCCGTTGGAGAGCGCGCCCACCGTCACCACGTTGCTGCCCGGCATCGGCGACGACGTGAAGAAGTTGTCGCCGCCCATTTGGAACTGTTGGATTAAATAACATAGAAATAAAAAAAAAACCTACATTGCTTCACCACACAACATTAAAAGATCCGCTTATTCTAAGCATATTAGATAAAACTTAAAATAAGAAAAACACCGTATCATTATATATTATCAGCGCTTTAATTTAGTATACAAATGATACTGGCTTCTTTTAGGGATCCATAAACGTATACGAGTATTAAAGGTAGTTTATGTAGATAACCAAATTGTAGTTGAATATTGTTTATCCAAACCTGTACCTACTTATTTGACTTTATTTAAAAGAAAAGCATACCGTATACTATGCGTTCTTTAAATTAGGTTCATTATATTTAGAGAAAAACCTCTCATAATATTATCATCAGAACATTTTCATTTCATTGTTTGAACCGAGGTATCCACCATTACCATCCTATGTATTAGTTTAGGCTGACGTCTATGACATTTATCGTTTTGACGTCACAATGTTTTGTGAACGCTTCATAGAGATTTTATGGATACTTCGATGATAAATACAGTAACATACAATACACTTAACATGAATAACATTATGTTAGTTAAAACGGTCCATTCATACGTTCTTTTGTATCGGAACTGATTGTTGACATGACTAAGCCTAATGTACATACTCTTATAATAAAATTAGTCTTAATAAGAGTTATCATGTATATGTAAGAAGTTTATACAATTAAGTAATTCTCATAAAAATTAAGTGTAATGTCGGGAAATGTAACATCGACGTTACTTTACCCTTTTTTGGTAAACCCAAGTTTAGGTAGGAAATGATGATATGTTGGAACATTTTTCTAGACCAAACATTTCATTCACCAGATAAAGGAAATATTTATCTAGAAAGTATGGCATTATCAAAAAAATAAGCATCACGATAATAATTACGATAGCAGATTACGTTTTGATTTGTAATACCTATCAATTGACAAAATAACGGTATTACCCCAAACTCTTCGGTACTCGTAGATAAAGTTAATACATTCAAATTAATGGGGAGAAGTAATGTTGATTACGTAAAGAGCATGCGTTATTACTTATTGCCTACATTTGTGAATATCAAATGGGTACAATTATCCTTGGGGCACAAGAGAAACGTTCCACCTTTAGAATTAAATTATCAGATTGGGTGCCTCACAACATAATATACGTAATATAGAAGAAAGTGACTCCCTAGTCACACATGGACCATGGAACATTGTAGAAACATTGAGTCGAAGAAACTTTCATCCAAGGAGCAATTTCGCTTCTACAGATGTTCGCAAGAGAGATAAAGAGCTTGCTACACCAGTGAACCACGTGGTTAAAACGATGCTACAAGGAAAATAATTAAAATAACCCATACTTAATTTGCTTCCATCGGAACTCCATAAAATATTACCATCGGCTTTGGATTTCGAGAATATTTATCGTAAAAATGTGAAAGTGAACCTCCGAAATCGAACAAAAGAAAGGACAGACAAACGCACAAATGGGTTGACGAGACCGTGGCGCCATCTACCGGTTGTATAATTGGCGATGATGAATAAAGAGACACCACAACGTAATAAAAAACAAAGTATTTATATCTTGAAAGGAAATATTTCGCTTTCCTGTGTGCCGTTTTATGAGTTTAACCGAATATCGATGAGGGTTATCTTTCTATTCTTTTTATTTCATTACATCCATTATTGCTTTAAATCATGAGCATTATCACACTGCTGTTGCATTTACAAGCCAACTTATTAATCTGACTAATTATCACGCACCCTGATACCTGATAAATTGAGTTCTCCCTTGTAGTGTAAATAACCCAAGAATCTAATCAGTAGATTCTCTCACACTTCAAGATTCTAGGTTTTTTGTGCACTTATAGTCATGGACCGTGGCAGGCGATATCATACCTAAGTAGGGATTAAAAAACTAGAACCACCACCTGTCATCAGATAAAAATAACGTTGAGTATCATCGGCTTATTCATTGCGTTCCACGATGCTCTTACAAACGAGGAAAGAGCTAGGTAATACAAACGCTGCCCTTTCCAGAATAAAGCTAACAAATTAACTCTTATACCTTAAAATAAGGTTGTACACATTAATAAATAAATTAATTAATTCCTTAGAATATCACACCTGTTGCCTAGCCCCAAACTAAGCTCGAAGCTTGTAGGTACTTTGGATTCTAGGAAACGGATAGACATAACACTTATGTATACCAGGAAAAACAGACTGTTCTGTGCGGGAATCGCACCCGCGACCTCTTAGCTTAATAGCTAACTTCTTGACCACTACACCAAGCGGTGCATCAACGATTACGTGTTGCAAAAATGAATACCGAACCTATCAATTACGGTAGCACCAGAGCGTCTAGGGCTTCGTGAGCACATGACGCGAACTCGGTTGATAAACATAGACGTAGCACAACAATGTTCCTTTAAATAGAAGGAAATGCTTTGTCGCGTACGCACCGAACAAAAAACACAAGACTGATAAGTAACGTTTACTCTGCATAGAGTACAATGTATAGACCGCAGTGCTGTTTAAAAGCTTCCGATGACGTTACATTTCAGAGAAACTGACAGGCATAGCTGTGCATGTTCATCGGAACGTCACATTATTTAAATACACAACACCATCTAAGATTATTTTCCTTGTCTTGTTGGTGAAATATAGTGGCGCACTAAACGACTTGAAATTGTAATTACAGGTTTATTATAAGAAGTAACGGAGCACTGAATTAGGGTTACATTTAAAGTTGACTTTAGGAAACTGGAAAACACAATTCATTCACAACAAAACAATTTTTTCTGCTCGGTAAGTCTACAAAACATGCTTATGACGTTTTATTTGTCAGTTTTAGGAAGTAACAAAATTGTTACTAGTTGAAAATAAAATTGTATTTTTCCTCCTGGCAAAACAAGACCTTATTTTCAACCGCTGATACAATATACAAGTCGCAAGATCAAACTTTATTGTCGACTTCACAATGCAGTGACTGTCTTCCATATTCATAGCGGCATAGGCGCGGTAACGCTTAGCTATCAACATCAACTATCCGTTTTATAAGCCAGCGTGCGAAACGTTGATACCGACGGAACAGTGATCAAAGATCACTGACCTACACCGTGACGCAATGCATCTCTGCAACGTGCAAATTCTAAATGTCCTATTCACTGGAAGTTTCTAAGAACATGCTTTTGTTTTATTCAAATGGCACAATACTTTTTTTAATCTACTAATATAAGAGATTGTTTGTTTGTTTGATAGCTCTTATCTCAGGAACTACTGGTTAGAATTGAAAAAATAATTTCCATTTGACGAGAAAGGCTTGAAGATATAGTATAACAATCAATATGTGTGCGGAATCTGAATACCATGCGGACGGAATCGCGGGGGGCCGCTAGTCTCGTGCTATAGGGAGGCAAACGAACAAGAAGATCGCCTGATGGTAAATGATCATCGCTGCCCATGGACATCAACAATCAATCGTACACAGATCACAGATGCGTTGCCTGCCTTTAAACCCCATACGGAGGGTATGACCCCCGACCGAACTCTTGCGACCTTACTCACCAGCAGAAATATAGCACAACAAATGCTTTTGTTTCATTCAAATAACACAATACTAGGTTAATACATTTTTTCTCTTCATTACGTTACAGCAAATTAGTGTTATCGGTGTTTTAATAATACGCCACTTCACTTTTTTTACTACATTAGTCTGCAGATAGTCACGTACACCACCTGACACTAGGCAGTCAATATTATTTAGTGCATTAAAGGACACTTCACGCGGAGTATCTCTCACTCATGCATTTAAACTATAAGCCCTTTCATTTAAAAAAAGCTTTACTGAGACGTAGTTACTAAGTAAAATAGTAAAATGGCTTAACTTTACCCGTAAGCATTATCATACTAATATTATAAATGTGAAATAATATAAATGTGAATGTTTGTTGGATGTTTGTCCGTTAATCAGGCTGAAACTACATAACGCATTTTAATGAAATTTTGTATACATTTTGTATACAGGGTATGCAAGGCTGACTTAGCTTAGGTGATAGGATATGTTTTATCCCGATTAAATGCTCCCAAAAGAATTTTGATTACGCCGCGGGTAAAAACTAGTTTGGAATAAAGCTATAAGCATTACTGTGTTAAGTGTACTACTACTCAAAATATATTTAGTGGAGTCAATGAATACATAAAACAGGCAATATTCGAAAGTCCTCAAGAACAGCTCCGATTTCGATGATTTTTTTTTTATTAAATTTGTTTTTTTATACTATTCAAAATCAGAAACCTCTTAGAGCGGGGACGGAACTATTTATATTGTTTTAACAATATCTACGATATAGTTAATGCACAAAAAAAAATTCTCCAATACAATATCCATTAAAAACTTGTAAATATATTAATTAATGTTATAAAAAATCTATATATATAAAATTCAAATCTATATATATAAAATAACGCTCGATCTTCTATATACAAAACTCAAAGGTGACTGACTGACATAGTGATCTATCAACGCACAGCCCAAACCACTGGACGGATCGGGCTGAAAAGACAATGCGTAAAATTGGCGTCTTTTTTTTTTCGAGCGTCCACCAACCGAACTTGGTAATCTATATTCTTGAGGTCATCACAAACAATATTTGCTATGGCAGTATAGCTGTAAACTCAGTCCGAACTGAGTAAATCAGGTTTGAACTTTTTTTCGCTTCATACATTTTTCTATGGGAAATTGATTTTTTTGTTTCTTGCGTCCATCGATGAAACGTAAAAATATATATTCTTGAGGTCATCACAAACAATATTTGCTATGGCAGTAAAGCTGTAAACTCAGTCCGAACTGAGTGAGACAGCAAAAAAAATTCAATTTCGTACATTTTTCTATGGAAAATAGATTTCATCGACGAAACGTGAAAATATATATTCTTGAGGTCATCACAAACAACATTTGCTATGGCAGTGAAGCTGTAAACTCAGTCCGAACTGAGTAAATCAGGTTTGAACTTTTTCACTCTAGGCGTTCGCTCCTGCATTTTTGTATGGGAAATTGCAGTTTTTTTTATCGCGTCCATCGAGCAGACATGTAAACATATATTCTTGAGGTCATCACAAATCATATTTGCTATGACAGTACAGCTGTTAACTCAGTCCGAACTGAGTCAGACAGCCTAGAACGATTTCACTCCAGGCGATCATTCCTGCATTTTTGTATGGGAAGTGCAACTTCTTTTTTTCTCACCAAACATGTAAATAATTTACATGAAAAATATATATTCTTGAAGTCATCACAAACGATATTTGCTATGGCAGTTTAGCTGTAACTCAGTCCGAACTGACTCACACTCAGATGACAGGCCAGTACTATTAAAATGGCTAAAGTAAGGTAAAGAATTGAGACCAGATAATATTTCCATGTGTTTATTTACAGAAATAAAAAAATATGTTAGGTTATACCGCGTTCATGGAATTAATTATTACATAAAACAGTTGAGAAATGATACAGATAAGGAACTTTTGAGTAGCATTATTACTCAGTTAATAATATTGTCACCGTTGTTCCTCATCACTTGACTCCACGGCTTCTTCTTCTAGATCTTCTCGAATTATAATGCTTTCCAAAAAAAGAGCAGGAGGGCTTATGCTGTCCTGATGCCTACCCCATCCTAAATACCATATTATTGCCATTATATGGGAACAAGTCCCCAGTGTTCTTTTCCCAACAATGCAGCTACAATAATTTGATTTGATGGCTTGTATTCCTCGTCGATTTCTTTCAACTAAAATAGTTGTATATTTAAAAAAAAATAGTGTAATAATAACCTTATAATTTTTAATATTGTAGAATTTTAATTACATTGTCGGTAATAGGCGAGGAATACAAGCTACTAGTACAAGAGGAAAAGAAAACTGGGAACTTGTTCCCATATTATGGCAAAACTATGGATTAATATTTAGGATGGGAAGGCACTAGGACAGCATAAGTCCTCCTGCTCTTTTTTGGAAAGCATTATAATTCGGCTAAATCAAGAAGAAGAAGCCGTGGAGTCAAGTGATGCTGTACAACGTTGATATTTTTTTAATAATGGTTTCAATAGTTCATTGTCGTCATTTTTGTACTGTTTAATGTAATGATTAATGATATTATGAACGCGGTATAACCTCAGATTTTTTTTAGTTATGTCAATAAACACATCAAAATATCAACTGGCCTCAATTCCTTACCTTACTGTACATTTAAATAGTTCTAGCCAGTCTCACTCAGTTTGGACTGAGTATACGCCTATACTGTCATAGCAAATATGATTTGTGATGACCTCAATAATATATGTTTACATGTCTGCTCGATGGACGCGAGAAAAAAAAACTGCAATTTCCCATACAAAAATGCAGGAGCGAACGCCTAGAGTGAAAAAGTTCAAACCTGATTTACTCAGTTCGGACTGAGTTTACAGCTTCACTGCCATAGCAAATGTTGTTTGTGATGACCTCAAGAATATATATTTTCACGTTTCGTCGATGAAATCTATTTTCCATAGAAAAATGTATGAAATTGAATTTTTTTGGCTGTCTCACTCAGTGCGGACTGAGTTTACAGCTTTACTGCCATAGCAAATATTGTTTGTGATGACCTCAAGAATATATATTTTCACGTTTCGTCGATGGACGCAAGAAACAAAAAAATTCAATTTCCCATAGAAAAATGTATGAAGTGAAAAAAAGTTCAAACCTGATTTACTCAGTTTGGACTGAGTTTACAGCTATACTGCCATAGCAAATATTGTTTGTGATGACCTCAAGAATATATATTTTCACGTTTCGTCGATGGACGCAAGAAACAAAAAAATTCAATTTCCCATAGAAAAATGTATGAAGCGAAAAAAAGTTCAAACCTGATTTACTCAGTTCGGACTGAGTTTACAGTTATACTGCCATAGCAAATATCGTTTGTAATGCCCTCAAGAATATAGATTACCAAGTTTGGTTGGTGGACGCTCGAAAAAAAAAAGACGCCAACTCCCCTAACAAAATCGGCATTGTCTTTTGGTATGCAAGTAGATATTATGACGTAGGCATCCGCTAAGAAAGGATTGTGAGCAATTCAACCCCCAAGGGGGTGAAATAGGGGATGAACGTTTGTATGAAACTTTGTCAATTTTAAACCAATCGAGCTGAAACTTTGCATACATAAAGCTATTCTGATGCGAGCATCGCTTGAGAAATCATTTTGATAAATTCTACCCCTAAGGAGATAAAATAGGGGATGAAAGTTTGTATGAAACTTTGTCAATTTTGAGCCGATCGGGCTGAAACTTTGTATGCATCAAGTTATTATGACGTAGGTATTCCCCATGAACGATTTTGGTAAATTCCACTCATAGAGGGATTAAACGGGGGATGAAAGTTTGTATGAAACCCAAATAAACGCGGACGAAAATAATATTAAATTATTGTTAAAAACTTTTTTGTAACAACTATTTGTTACAATAAGATTATTATAGAGATTTTTCTACATAAAAATAGAGACCAAACTTAATTTTTTATATCCATATCGTTGATATTGTTTATTCAATATAAATAGTTCCGTCCCCGCTCTAAGAGGTTTCTGATTTTAAATAATATAAAAAAACAAAATAAACAAAAAAAAATCATCGAAATCGGAGCTGTTCTTGAGGACTTTCGAGTCAAATGCTTCATTGACTCCACTAATTATTCAGGAACACAAAGGATTATTTCAACCTTTATGCTTAGTAATGTAAAGTTCAATTCAAACCTATTTCTCAAGTGAGTATTACCTATATTGTATCACATAATAATAGTCATCCCACCAAGATGTCATGCGACTGCCGCATTATTATTATTATCCTATTTACTCCACTAAGAATATAACTGCCATTAACTTTACTAAGAAAATGATTGCAATTTAGAACTGAACTTAAATCACGCGAATTGCTGTTGCAGTGATTTAATTAATTTTTACGACTTCGGAAGAAAGATACAAATCTCAATCAGATCCGCTTCAAGGTAATATGAATTTTCCTCATAGTACAAGAAACTAACTAACTAAACATAGAATGAGTCAGTAATTACAATAAAAATAATAACAGTATTGTAATAGCGGGTATCATGGCAACTAACTACCGAGACCGAGATAAGTTTTTTTTTCTGAATACATCCTTATTTCCTATTGAAATATTCATTTCTGACATAACAGTAATTACTTAGAAGGAAGTTTGTTATATATAAAAACACACGCGGCTGCCCCGTCTCGTCCCCGTGGATTGCGCGTTTTATTATAGTTTAAAGCCTTCCTCGACAAATGGACTGTCCAACACAAAAATATTCGTTTTATTCAAACCAGTTGCTCCTGAGACTAGAGCGTTCAAACAAAAGAACAAACAAACACTTCTGCTTTATTATGTTACTAGCGGCCGCCCGCGACTTCGTCCGTGTGGATTTCGATTTTCAATAGCCTAAAACCTTCCTCGTCAAATGGACTATCCAACACAAAAAGAATTTTTCAAATCGTACCAGTAGTTCCTGACATAAGCGCGTTCAAACAAACAAACAAACATACAAACAAACTCTTCAGCTTTATATATTAGTATAGATAGATTAAGTAAAGTAGTATAGGTCTAGAGATGTTTACGCACATACGCACAGCAAATACATTATCTCGAACGAGGAATTGGTTTAGATCAACCATTTTAAAAGGCAGCCTTTCCTACACACACCGTGAATTGTATTGTACCCTAGCAACAGGCTCAAGAGAGAAGAGAATGTATCGCATCAGTCCCTCAATCACAAAATCAATTACTCCCATCCATTCTGTATTCTTAATACCCATTACAACATCCCAAGGCGCTCTACTTAGCAGTTAAGCGCCGAGGCTATAAGTACCTTTACGGCTGGCTACTAAAACATGAATGGCGATTATGAGCAGAGCCGTAAATAGCCTTATATGCGCCCGGTGCGAGCTCACACAAGTGCGCCCCTTGCGAGGTTTTTTTTTTTTTTTTACTTGAAAGTCGGTCATTTCTGCGCCCCTCCAGGGTCTGCGCCCTGTGCCTGGGCACCGCTGGCACCGCCCTATTTACGGCACTGATTATGAGCACAGCTGTATTGGATCTTGGCGCTGTCAAACGGCATAGATTGTTTGAAGTTAAGTCAAGTCCGGTGAAGTATTCGTTGGAAGTCTTGGAAGGTATTTCTACAAGAGTTACACAATCATTGTAAATTACAATAAACACAGTTATGATTGGTATCTAAACCTTTTAATCCAAATAATAAGTAAGTATCTGCCTTTTAATATAAAAAAAGAAACGTTTATCAGATAAGTAAAACCAAGCAGAACTAGAATTATTTTAACATAAACTACCTGACTAAAGAAGTTTAAACATTTACAAATTCACAAATATCTTAATTTTTATTTAGATAATAATTAAATTAAACGTTAAAACAAGGGACTCCTCACCTTTGTCATCAAAGCTCTCATTGACGAATGTTGTGTTACAAATATTTACACCTATTCGACTCTAGCCATTTTACCCCTAATTAGGACGTATTAACTCGCCTACCGTATATAATCATCTCCAATCAAGACGAGATTACTCGCCTTAAGCAGCGAACGCAAGCGACGATTTTTTTATTTTTACCTGGCAATACTAATCATGTATATAACTATAACTTCTGTCCTGGAAGGACAGAGAACACCGGGCCCGTCTGTGCGAGCAGTTTTCGATTTCAGTGCTCCGTATGTAGAGGCAGATAAATGTAAACGAGTTAACTAGCCATCCGCAGCGAAAGGGTTGAATCACGTGGTTATCACGTGATTATCACGTGGCACTCACCTGCGGCACGGGCATGACCCGCTGCTGCGTGTGCATGTGTATGGCGGAGACGGCGTGCGAGCCGGCGTCCTCGAGCTCGTCTGCCCAGGGCGGCTGCAGCAGCCTGATGTCCGCCCTCTTCACCTCCACCGTCTCTTTGCAGTCGCGGTCGGTCACCTATGTTGAAGGGGAGAGTTGTAGTAGATGATCTTATTTAATCGTCTTAAATTCCTTCAAAAGTGTTCAACGAATCATAATATTAACTTATAACAAAAACTCTAGAAGCCTGGATTGACCCTAGCCTTGCTTGGCCAATCTTAGAAATCTTAACAAAGTTAATAAAATAAAATAAATAACTAAATATCTCTGGACATTATTCACACAGCGCCATCTAGCCCCAAACGAAGCATTAGATTGTGCTATGGGTGCCAGACAACGGATAAACATTACTTAGGTATATACTTTTTAATACATACATACATATTATACATCAAAACACCAAGACTGATACAAACAGACATGTTCATGCACACCAATGTTTGTACCGTGCGGGGATCGAACCCGCGACCTTTGGTGTAATAGCCGACTTCTCGACCATTACACCAAACGGCTCGTCAAGGTATATGATAAGGTATGATGATAATTTTTTCTGGTATGAATTTTTTCAATTTCATATTTTAAGTAAAAGGTGCAAAAATGCTGGATTTGATGCCGTTAAATAAGAAGCCAAAATATTCCACTCATTCTACTACTCGCCGTCTCTTAATTAATTGTCTGCGAACATAATGGGATTTCCCCGTTCTTGGTTTTTTCCACATATGTATACATAGAACACACGTTTATTTTAATACAAAATAAGAAACAGCATCTCACCTGAACTCTGATCCGCCTCGGCGAATTACGAACTTCACACACAACACCTTCGACAAACACATTTTGCACATTCTCCCGGCCAGGGTCCGCGGTCCTCACCACGCACGAGGAGCCTATGAGCAGATGGCTCATCTGCGGACTCGCGTCACTTATCACATCGTACTTGTTCTTGCCGAAAATATCACTGTACTCGACCGGATCGTTCTCCTGTCCGTCCAGTTCCACTATCACTTTGCACCCGTCCGCCTGACGGATCGCGCCGGGGATGTAGATGTTCCGCTGTTTAGCGAGCACGCGATGGTCGCGCCACTCCGACAGATCAATGTTCGGGTAGTGGATGGAGTACTGCTTGACCTCCGTTGGCGGCGACGGATGCTGGATGATCGGCGACGGCTGCGGCACGGAGTGTATGGCCGGACTCTGCTGGTACTCGATCGGCTGAGGATGGCTGACTGGGTTGTGCATCCGCTCGATCTCCTCCAGCTCGGAGGGGTCGAACTTCCGCTTCTTGGGCAGGTTGCGGACGGGCGCCTGAGTGGGAGTCTGCTGCGCCGGCGGCTGCGGCACGCTCCCGCTGCTAGCGTTCCCGGGATTCGTCGGGTTGGCCATCGTTATGTTTGGGGTCAGATTAGTCGAGGACTGCGATAGGCTCACTGTGCCGACGCTGCTTATCACTGAAGCCGGGATCTAGAAAACATAATATTTTATTTATTACGGTTCTACGGCAAAGGAAATTGATTAGATGGTTTTCCTTATCAACAGGAATAACGAGGCAAGGTACTCTCAGTACCGGGAAGTAATTTTGTATTAGGTACAAACAATTTGGAAAAGGAGCTATGACAACGTGATACATAGTAATGCACACTTATCGGCTATAACTATCATCGGCTGATGCCTATAGTTTATCTACCACTACACTCTGTCAGTTGACGTCACAACGTCACAATAGTCATTGATACAGCTGAATTGGAAAACCCAGGCATAAATAAAACAAGGCGCTGCAGCGAAACTTCCTGTGCAATCGCAATAACGATCTTTAACAATTCAATATAAGATAAATACACGTAACTTCTGCGTTTACTACTTGTAGAGATGACTAAGACACCTAAATGGTCAATGGAAAAACTGTATCATTCATTAACTGAGTTAAAATCTGCTACAGTCAATCTTAAAGCGGTGCAATGCATTTTCTATACAAAATTACGCGACGTAATTTTGGCATACTGTGTCATCTCCCATTTAAAAGTATGTCATATCATGATGACGACGGAACGCAAATTCAGTTTTTCCGCATAGTGTTCCTACAGTATCTTCTGCATCTAAAGTCGAAAGGTAACAAAAGAGTGAGACTCACCTGATCATCAATGTCGTAGAGCGTTGCCCTGTAGTGGTGCGAGGGCGCGGGGGCGGCGGCGGAGTGCGGCGGGAGCGGGGCGCCGCCCGCGTTTTCTCGCTGCATCACCTCCGCTACCACTGGTCACTCGAACCACGCGCCCTCGCCACCTGAGACAGAATATACTTTAACAAAGTCCATCAACATACGTAGACAGGCATAAGTAGCATAATGGACAGAGCTTAGTTTCCTTTGCCGGCAGTTGGAGAGGGTATGGGGTTTTTAAAGGCAGGCAACGCATCTGCGACCCTTGTACAGTTGATGATGTCCATGGGCAGCGGTGATCACTTACCATCAGTTGACTCGCTTGTTCTATAGTCTTTTGATCCTTACATGAATAAATTTTATTTATGGAACGGCAATACAAATATGTTTGCCATTTTAGCACTTTTTTTGCTGACTGTTACTTTTTTCTAAATTTTGTTAATGCAGGTCAAAATATCCCATAAAGTTATGGAATGTTTCCTAACAACGTTTTTTTATTACTGTACTGTTACGGTAATGTACCTGCCCTTCAAAACCCATTTCAAAGTTCCACCCTAATGTACCTACTACATTTAACACAGGGGAACGGTGCTGCCCATCCCACGAAAAACTCCTTAACAAACATCTCTATGTCTTACTTAGTGCAGGCAATGAAGCATTTTGGGTCCGAATTTTTTTACTGTGAACCAATTTCAATTCTGGTGGAAATGGCACTTGTGAAACCCATTGATTTACAAGAAAAAGCATTCGATGATCCTCTTATTTGTAATACAGCTTACTTATTTTACGTGCAAAAGACTTTTAATTGTACTCATTTGAAAGCTTATTTCAAGCACTACAAAACTCTTAATTATAAGAATCCATAAAATGCATCTGCTCGCCGCTAGATGACATTGACCAAATCGATTAAATTGCAGACAAAATAAAAAACGGCTACGATCTTTAATATATATCTTAATATTGCACATAGAAAACTTTAGGATAAACAAAATTATTTATTTTTTTACCAGCTACAATTTTGTTCCTCATAAAATTTTCGATAAAACTTATATTTTTGGAGATATTTGCAAAAAACCGATGAAAAACGTGTCAAAATTGGGAATTTTCAATTGCCAATAACTTGAAAAGTATTAGATTTATCGAAAAACTTTATAGATGATTTTTTGCTTAAAATTAGTTATCCAATCGATATCCGAGGTTATCTTAAAAAAATAAATACTCACC
Source organism: Nomophila noctuella (assembly GCA_958496325.1). NCBI lineage: Eukaryota > Metazoa > Arthropoda > Insecta > Lepidoptera > Crambidae > Nomophila > Nomophila noctuella. The sequence goes on from OY292501.1 coordinate 5,600,945, forward strand.
CCCGAGATGGGGTGGCAACCACTCCAGGGGTAGTTGCGGCGTTCAAATCATTTTCACTTTTGAATTTAAGGGTACAATGAAACTAATTCCAAAATTTCATGCAAATCGGTTCACAGTAAAAAAATTCGGAGGTTGGACCATATTTTTCGCTTCAATGACTGCGCTAACTTGGAAATGTTTGTTGCGGACAGTCTATAGTACCATTATCATCATCAAAATCTTGACCACCCAATTTTAGTCACCATCATCATCAACCTTTCAATTTACATATAACGGGTATTGTTAAGACACAGTTGCTGTTTACGTATAGTGCAGTCTCTCACTGACGAATTAATAGATTCATATCAAAACTAGCGGCCGCCCGCGACTCCGTCCGCGTGGATTTCTTTTTTTCGAAATAAAAAGTAGCCTATGTTCTGTCTCAGGGTCTAAAGATTGTCTGTACCAAATTTCATCAAAATCGGTTGCGAGGTTTAAGCGGGAAAGCGTAACAGACAGACAGACAGACAGACAGACAGACAGACAGAGTCACTTTCGCATTTATAATATTAGTTGGGATATAAAACCAAACGGGAATGAAGACAATTATTTTAATTCGATAAATCGTATAATCGAGATTGGTCTCAATCTCAATTGATCTCGTTACTTCTCTAAGTGACTCTATTAACGGTCTGATTAGTAATATTGACTTAACGAATGATATTCAGAAAGTTCATACCTATTCCAACTCTAACAGAGGTAACTTTACCTTTTGGCTGTGATATATAACATGTACTTTCCCTAAAGATATCTAAAGTCAAAGTATTGTTTCAAGAGATGTTAAACTCTCTAAGAGCGAGACGCCTTCGGCCGTTGTTTAGAGTTGTTTAGTGGCATCTCAACCGGTTCATATTGTGACAAGCCTGTTTGTGATCTGATTCATTTTCAAATTGCTTAAGTTTTTGACACTAACTAAATTCTACATCGGATTGGGATCACAGTTTTGTATTGTAGATTATCCTGCCCAATCCGATTGACTGCTACCTATTCTGTTTCTATACTAATGAGTATATCTATCTAGTAATCGGAATGTTATTGTGGGCGTTTCAGTCTCATCTACAGTAGAGAGCTTTTGTCAAAGCTGAAACTTTAAACGAATACAAGTAGAATAAGTGAATACTTTATAGGTATAGGTTAGTAATATAGAATTTCGGAAATATCTTTTTACGCACGAGGAGACTATTTGATTGACTTCAGAAACATACCATTCCGATTTCATCGGCGAATAGTTTCGTTATTCGTATTTAAACTCCCTATTAAACTTATTTGACAATCTTGGCATTGGCCTTTATCTATGTAATTAAATACTCTCAAGCGAAATAGACATATGGATCATGACTTGACTTTCAAGAGGCTCTTATTTATACGGAGAAATAGGCTTTGACGACGACAACCCATAACATAAAAGCATACGCATAAATTAAACCCAATTCTTAAGCATGTCCCCAACTAAATAACTAACTATACAAAGCCTAACAATGTTTCAGGCTTCCTTTGGAAACAAAAGGGTATACAATTAATTTCAAAGTAACGAAAGGTCAGGAAGCACTAGGGTCACACCCGAATTCTAAAATGGAAGTATGTATTTTGTACTAGGTATATCTATATTATTTCTAGACGTACTTTCTAATCTAGGAGACCTTTAAGAGAATGGTAAAGTAGGTACTCTACGACTCTACGAAAAGCTGATTGTTACTAGCTAGTTAATTACGAGTTCTTCAGACTTACTAACTGCTGCCACTTTAAATATTTAGGTAAGCAATTAGACCTGATTACCTTATAGTAAGTCAGTAACTTTTCTCCTACATTTTGTTTCACCGGAACATTTTAAAATTCCTTCCTTATGACAATAAATAATGGTAGGTTACGAGCATTTTTATTTACTTACACTGAGTTTGACCTCTTCAAACTTACTACTGATATCGGTAAGCAAAGAAAAACAATAACAACAAAGATCTTGGATAAAGCGAATTACACATTATATCTTTATGAAAATCGATGTTCATATGTGCTATATTGCATAAACAATGGACACTATAACTTTACTAATAGAAATTTAAATCAACATTAACTATTCACAAATGAATAATAAACTGAGAGGCTCTATACAAAATTAACATTTTGGAAGAAAATTAGTTTAATTGTAGTTTTAAAACGATTACATCCCATGCTTAGGTTACATAACACATCCATTCCGAACTGAAACCTGTTCAACTGGTCTAGAAAAAAAAAACTAAAAACCGGCGATGAGTAATTGGTATTGAGCGATAAACACGAAACAGTAGTAGGTATAATGTGGCTCCACTTTGTTATTATTTCATTCGACAGAGATAAAACATAAATAATTAGCTTCTATTTCGGTATTTAAATTAGTAGAACATCATAAGAATGGTTAATGATGGACCATCATTAACCATTCTTGATGGTGATCAAAGTCAGCAATTATTATTTCCCATTGCGAAACTGTTTCTAGTTTTCGGTTGCTAAATAAGCTTTTCACTTACCTAGATTATGAGTTAACTGCTAAAACATTCAGGATCTACAGTCAAGCAACAAGACTGTCTTTCTTACATCAATTGCATGAGTTAGAGATCGTGTAGTTCTGATTTCTGTATAAGAAATGCTTATTTTTTAGTTTTAATTAAATTTGGTCTCCTTCATTACAACAATATTCCGTACAAAAGGTCCCCAAACTAAGTACCTACTCGCTTAAACTAAATTGAAAAACACTGACCATAAGGAAATGGCTTCCAGCTCATGCCCCATGCAGAAAGTCGACGTAAAAGAACTAACAAAACACCACCAGATGCATTTAAATTCTATCGATTTACCGCATTTGCGACTGTTGCTTTTTAACTTGGTTTTGTTCTAATACATTCGCGGGATGGCAACTGTCCGCTATTTTAGTTTAATTCAGATTTAGCTTAGATCAATAACCTGGGGTACAGAGGTCGTTCTCGAATGTTTAACTTTTTATACGGAAACTGGTGATCTTGTTATTTTGTTTCGGCGTAGTACAACAAAGGAAATACTTGATTTGATTCGCTCTGGTCCCGAGAGCATTATTGTGCTTACAATTCAGTTTGTAAGTATAGACACTGATGCAGAATACTCACACTATAGAAAAGTTAAGCGTTGGTGAATTAATCCAGTACCTATCTCTTTTATCAGGGCCGTCTTTCACCTATTAGAGGCCCTGGGCAACATGTGTCTCTAAACCTCTGGTTTGGTAATCGTGGGGCCCTGAACACATGCCCATTGTGCCCTGCCCAGCCCACAACAAGAGTTTTTTAGGGTTCCGTAGCCAAAATGGCAAAAAAACGGAACCCTTATAGATTCGTCATGTCTGTCTGTCTGTCTGTCCGCCAGTCTGTCACAGCCACTTTTTTCCTAAACTATAAGTACTATACTGTTGAAACTTAGTGAGTGGATGTATTCCGTGAACCGCAACAAGGTTTTCACACGAAAATAGAAAAAAAAAAAATAAAGTGGGGGGTCCCCATAGTCAGAACTGAAACTCGAAATATTTTTTTTCATTGAATATATACGTGTGGGGTATCTATGGATAGGTCTTTAAAAAATATATTAAGGTTTCTAATATCACTTTTTTCTAAAGTGAAGACTTTGCGTGACAGACCCTTCCAAAGTGGAAAAAAGTGTCCCCCCCCCTCTAACTTCTAAAATAAGAGGATGACAAAACTGAAATAATTATATAATGTACATTACCATAAAAACTACCAACGAAAATTGGTTTGAACGAAATCTATTCAGTAGTTTTTTTAAAAAGTCAAAAATAGAATTTGTACGGAACCCTCAGTGCGGGAGTCCGACTCGCACTTGGCCAATTTTTTTGTTTGACGACTCGCTTGGCGTTATGGTCAAGATGTTGCCTATTACGCAAGAGATCGCGGGTTCGATTCCCGCACAGGACAAAAAAACACTTGTGTGCATGAACATGTCTGTTTGTCCTCGTCTGGGTGTTATATATGTATCAATATTTAGTATATTTGTAATACCACTGTTGATTCCGATGTCTGTAACACAAAGTGCTTAAGCTACTTAAAACGGAGTCAGATCAATGTATGTGATGTTGTCATGTTGTGAAATATTTATTATTTAAGAGTATCCATCCAGTATCCAACTAGGTACTGGTTCGAGTTTAAAAAATATTTATGTGTTGGATAGTCTATTTGTCGGCGGCCGCTACTGGAAGCATTTTTTTTACTATTTTATTCGTTGTTTGTTTTCACTGGTTTGCCCTCTGAGCCCTTTTGATATAGTAACCAGATGTTTAACTATTCTAAGACTGACTGATACTGATTATGATGCCTTACAGAAATGCCTTTTCTTTCTTTACTTAGACTTAACGGGAATAACAATATTATATATAATATTTATTTAATAGGTTGTAGGTACCTCAAGTTTTAAGTTTGTTTACTGTGTTAGTAATGCAATCAATGTTTATAAACAGTTAAAATATTACGATTAGTGTTACTAGTTACCACAATCAATTTCATGAAGTTAGGTAGGTATTTTACTATTTTAACAACTTATAATGGTAGTTGTTTGAAGATTTGTAATGCAAATTGGGAAATAAGTGTTATTTCTAAGAATCTTTTAATTACCAACTTAGCTTAGAAATATTGTGACAAACAAAATATTCTATTTAAAGCTATTCTAGTTGTGAAGATAGGAAAGATACACATGTATTTCATTCTTCCAATTGCATACCTTTTCAAACCACATTTGAAAGACCTTGAACTTAAATGATCTTTGTAAATTGTTTATAGGCCTTCCACTATGTTTTCAGAAATCTTGATTTCTGTGTGACTTTGTCCAATTTGAAGATAAAAAAGTCTCAAGAATTTTAATCTATATAATTTTGAGACTTACCACTTTTAGCTTGATATGTTCACTGTAATACACATCCATGTTCTAATAAACAAAACCAGTTATAGGTATTTGATTCATTTAAGTTGAGAAATATCAGGAAGAAAAAGGAAGATCATTGTTAATACACAACTGGGTATATAACAAAAGTTATCCTCAAAAAAATAAATGTAATCTATAACACCTATCTTGAATAGATGAACTTACTGTGATTATTAAATAACAGATAGGTAAATGAGAGTCCATCAACTACCTATAACCTCCCACATTAAAAGACAAAAACAAAAGAAAGATCAGCCAGCCCATAGGTATTAGATTAGAACAAATTGGCCTCCCTCCTTTATTATCTTGAGCAAGTTCTAACATGTCTCCTAGTGGCCTTGTGGATCCCACCACTACACGCTCGCTTGTGTGTGTACGCATAACATTAACTTCAGTCCTACTATACCATGACTCATACTAACTCATGATAAGGATAGCTGTATTATATACAAATAAGTAGGTAATCTATGAATTTTCTTAATCAATAATTCACCCTTTGTAAGCATTTTACTTTGAAATATTACAAAGGAGAGTTCCTTTTAGTAAGCCAAAATTGTTTAATTATATGGACTTGCCATTTAAAGAAAGGATAGCGTGTTTTAGTTGTTTTCATTAGTTGTGGAGACAAAGACAAATTGTACAGAGAGTATTCACTTTGGGTACAGTGTAGGCTTATACTATTTAGTATTAGAGTAACTTAAAGGGCTCTACAGGTATATGATAATTATTTCACTCTAGTTAGTAAGGTAAGCAAAATCTCTTTTTTATGCAGTATTTTTTATATCTGCAACATCTTAGTATAAACTATACACCTAGACAGGTGGCAGGAGTATTACATTAATAGTAACTTAACATGTAAAAAGGCTACATTGGAAGAGGGAGAATTATTAAGGAGAACCTGTCATCCAATAGCTTAATGTATTGGATAACATTCATCTATGCTATAGCTAAAATCTTGAACCATTTTGTTGTAAATTGATTTAATAACAATCACACTTTGAGTTATTTTGTACTGTTGCCTGATGACAATATAAATTTTAAATTATACACCTAATTCAATGCTTAAATTAAATGATCATCCTCATATTATAGTGTCATTATAATATGATACTATGAATTAATATTGTTGCCGACGCAAACCTCCTTTTCATTATATTTTGGATTTTGATATTTTCTTTTCTATGACGTTTTGATATTGATTTTGTTTTATAAGAATATACGACATGAATATATGGTTGCGATTTACACGGAAGAGCGGGCGTTTTTATTTTTATTGCTGCCGCCCCGATCCTGACCCGGCGGCAACAAGTGGTGTCAGAAGTGGGATGGAGTCGTCGGCATCACCACCGTAAGTAGTTATGTGGAAACTGTGAGTACCCAATTATTATTTATATTTACTCACTACCGGCGATGACATCCCAGGCGATGTCCAACTCCTCTAGCCGAGCCGCGCGGATACTAGCCCTCGAGGCAGCGCACGCTAGGCGCGTGTACGAGATCAGACGCGACCTTGCCGCAGCCGAGGAAGCCACCGCGCTCCTTGAACTGCAGGCGAACATCGCGGCCCTAGCGTGCGGCTCCCGCACAAGCCGCTCCGCTATCGGAGGATGGTTGGACACTCCCTCGCCCACGCTCGACCCTCCCTCACCCGTGCTCGGTTCTGCAGCTAAGCCTGCACCCGCACTGGCTGCTGTGTGTCCCCTTGCCGAGCGCTTGTCGCGGCCTGATCCCGTGTCGCACTGTGCTCCGATATCGGAGCGCGACACACTGGGCGCCGCACTGATGAGCCAAGGTCTCGCACTCTTAGGGCCACACACGCCGCGGACACCAACCGAGCGCGAGGGATATCTTATACGCAACCCGACAAATAACGCTCTGTCGCCCACGCGCGACTCTTACTCGCCCATGCTCGGTCCTGCCTTTAAGCCCGGACCCACTCGGGCTGCTGTGTGTTCCCGTGCCGAGCTCTCGTCGCGGCCTGATCCCGCGTCGCACTGTGCTCCGGTATCGGAGCGCGACACATCGGGCGCCGCCAGGACGAGCCAAGCTCATACCGAGCGCTCATCGCGGCCACCCGTGTCGCTTATCGCTCCGACGTCGGAGCGCGACACACTGGGCGCCGCACTGATGAGCCAAGCTCCTGCACACATAGGGCCACACACTCCGCGGGTTCTACCCGAGCGCGAGCATTATTTCACTACAAGATCGTTTTTGCCCACAGACATGTTTACGCGCGGCGTTTTGAAAACTGCGCCCACTAGGCCAGAGGTTGCTTCAAGCGGTCGCCCTGTTCCTGTTGGCCCCTCGGAGTCGGCCGCGCCCCCTATTGGGCGCCCCCTGGCCGGCATCTCTGAGGTGGCCGCGGCCGCCCCTCACCTGCCTGGGCCATGCAGTCCTGCCCGCTGCAAGCGGCCTATCGCCGCCACCACGACGAGCGCGCGATCCGCGCCCTCGGTGACGGCCTCCCGTTGCGCACATTATGTCAGAACGGCTATAATCTGGCGCCGGCGCCCTCCGCGAGCTCGCCTACGAGGCGCCCGCACCGCCGCCCTCCAGCGCGCGCGTCCACCACGAGCGCGATTTCGTGCCATCATCGTCATCCGCGCGCTGGACGGCGGTCAATCGCCGACGATTCTCGCCGCGCCGCCCGACTCTGTCGTTCATTCACTCACGATCATGCATTTATCACTAGTTACTTTTAGTTCCATTTCCCCATTCGATCGAGGCCTGAGCTCATTATTTCATTGCTCGTCGCGGCCACCCGTGTCGCCCATTGCTCCGATATCGGAGCGCGACACACCGGGCGCCGCCAGGACGAGCCAAGCTCTTACCGGGCGCTCATCGCGGTCAGCCGTGTCACTCATCGCTCCGATATCGGAGCGCGACATCCCGGGCGCCGCCTAATGAGCCAAGCCCCGCGGCATACATCTCGACTCGACATTTCATTCATGATGCGCCTTCACGACCTTCTTTGTATGTCAGATTCTGTCGTATAGGACCTATGAGGTCTTGACAGATCCTTAAATGGCACACCTCATATCGCTCACCTTTGTTATCGCTCCCTTTCTAAATTTGTCATCATGCTCACCAATGTAGCGGACTAGAGGTACATGCTGGTCGCCCTTTGTTTGCTGTCCCCTCAGAGCCGGCTGCGATTTCGTTTGGGCGCACTATCGCCGGCCTGTCTGAGCTGGCCGCGTCCATTGCCTCCCTGGCCCTCAGTGGTCGCCCTCTTGTCGGCCTCTCAGAGCCGGCTGCGGCCCTCTTCGGCGCACTATCGCTGGCACTCCTGAACTTTAGGGTCCTTTGCGCGCCCCTTCAGGGCGCATTCCGCACCCCTTCTGGGTTTTTGCGCGCCCCTCAGCTACGCCTTCTGCGACAGCGCGCGCGCACATCTCTTCGGCGCGCGTACGCGTACCTCTCAATTGAGCGATAATGAGCGATTATCCTCTAGCCGAAGGTCCTACTCCTACTTCCTTTAACGGCCCTCCCATCGTGGACTCGCCGACACCGTGGAACTTGAAGATGCCGAGCGTCTGCGACGCCTCCGCTCCCAACTCAACTCACATGCCCGATTCGTCGCGGAGAGCCTTGCTCAGCCGAAGTCTACCCGAACTTAAGCCAAGACGGCCTCCTCCGCCTCTCGCTGCGCGTTCCGGCTTTGTCAATCTCGACGTCGTCTCCAGCGCTCTGCTCATCCTCGAGGTGGCAAGCCGTCATGCGACTCACTGTCTCCACTGTTGTGCAGCTCACCACCACCAGCGCGACGCCACTACATCCCTGGATGGCAGCCGGCAGTTCGACGGTTAGTGAGCGGCCACCCGACGTGCCCGACAGAGAGTCTGCGGACGTGCATGCGCCCATTGAAGACCTGCCGGCGGAGAGAGTGGCCTGGACGCCACCTAGCAGAGGCCTACCCTACCGGAGGGGGAGATCGGCTTTGACTGTCTCCATTTCATACCCGGCGATGATTTTACGGACGGAGTTTGGGAGCGGCTGCTCGCTTTTATTGAGACGGCTCACCTACGGCTGCACGTCTTCACCGGCGGAAGCGGAGGGCCTCGCGAAATCGCGACCGCTGAATCATGTCAACTCAAGAACTCTAGTGGCGATAATGCCGTATCATTTCACGAGTTCATCTCTTGGGGACATGATTCGGCGGGTTCGCTAGGAAGTAGACCTCGGCTCGCGGACCATTTTTGATAATTTTCTGTGTTTTTTTTATATGGTTCCGCGTTGGCAGTATAGCTCCCCCGTGAGACTAGCGTCGCCTTCCTCACTTTTTTTCGTGTCTTCGACACCGGGGGCGGCCATGTTGCCGACGCAAACCTCCTTTTCATTATATTTTGGATTTTGATATTTTCTTTTCTATGACGTTTTGATATTGATTTTGTTTTATAAGAATATACGACATGAATATATGGTTGCGATTTACACGGAAGAGCAGGCGTTTTTATTTTTATTGCTGCCGCCCCGATCCTGACCCGGCGGCAACAAATATGTTTAAATTAATAATGGGTAATTAACAATAGGAACTTAAATGTGTGTTGAATTATCAGGCATTCTAGAGTACAGTTGCATACATTTAAGGTGTAACAAAAAATTTTGATGCCTTTTTGGACTTGACTTAAATCATACAAGATTTTGTGATACATTTTTGTTATTTATTTTAATTATAAATAACAGTTAAAGACATCTTTATCATCTTGGAGCACAATATAGGTAAGAGCCACTTACTTGTGAGATAATGTTGATATTTTCGTCCATAACTTGTTTTCTATTTGTATCAAAATGGTGAAATGAATTTGGCTGTTTTTTATTCCACTTCTCACACTATTGTTGGAACTTAGATAATGTCCTTAGCAATAATTTTAATCACATGACTTTCTTTACCAATTTTGCACTGTCCCTACCAATGCTGCAAATCAGTAGGAGTTCACAAAATGTTTTGATTCCACATGAGATTGATAGAGCAAGATTTAAAAACAGTTTGATAGAGGCCGGTGGTGCATAGGTATAGTGTAATCAGCTGATAAGAAACTAACTCGCGGCGTACCTATGTAAGCGGTGCACACTATCGGCGCATGCTTACAGATTTAACCAAATCAATTAGACGGGCGATCTCGTTACACGCAGGTATCACCCCGACCCGCGGCTCTCGCCGTCACTAACGTCCACTAACCACCACGGCTGCGCCACACGATGCACAAAATCGAATACCATTACTTATTCACTTGCATGTTTATTGTCATGTGCGGGCGGCCTACATGCGCAGACATTACCTTTTTTAATTCCACTTATTAGGTAGGTACTCACCGTCGCTTTCCATTGTCCCGAATGCAACGCACTGAGTAAACAGTCCAACCACATAATAAAACAAAATGGAAGTCCGATTCGCCCGCACCGAGATGAGAAATTTTATGAGCGCTCCGAACACCTCTCGAGTTGTAAAACGTTGTTACTATCCTGTCGTAGTATTTTAGCAGCCCCCCTCCAGTTTATTATCTGCCGTCACCAGATTAGATGATTCACGACCACAAAGGAATATGATCGAAGAACTTTAACAAATACCACGATTCGTAAAGTTGATGTCGATTTACACAAAAATTAACGTCCACTTGAAAATAATAATCATTGAAGCGTTTGACGTTCCGAGACACAACACCCACATCAAAAAATTCTACATGGCGACTGGCCTGGCCCAGCTTTCAATAATTTCCACTCGAACATATTCCTGTTTCACTCGTTCACCATTCATTTAATTATTTCTCAATATGCGAGAAAGGGATGGAAATATATAAATATTTCCTATGTATGAATAGAATCGGTGTTGTGAAGTGTCCCCTCCCCGGCGCTGGCCGAGACCGAGTTGAATGGACCCGAGACGCGCTCAACCATTGGATCGATGACGGTCACGTGACACAAATATGTCGCGCTTGGTAAACACCCGCGGAAATTCAAATTAAAAGGAGTTTGCAACTTCATGTAACGTTGAACGAAATATTTTCATTTTTTCCAAGGGTTATGATGATCAATCGTTTAATTTCAAAATGTTCGCAATTCAGCTAAAATAATATTTTGTTCATTTCCATTTCAAGGACTTTTATGCATTCACATTGCAACCAAAAGTTTACGTGCAAATCAGCGCAGGACGTGAATGAAATTTATGTTCCGATTACGTTTGATTGCTCTAAAAGTTTTATTAAAATGCTTGTGAGGAAGGAAACATTTGAAACAAAAATAATAGATAGATACAAAAGCCTTACTTTTGGTTTTGTGCCGTGTAGTGCGGGCCTAGAATAAAAGGAAGCTATGTATGGACTACCCCATTTCTTACGTGGTTGTCGTAAGAAGGGACTACCCGACGGATATTTCGGGGGGGATAGCTTTCCCTTCAGACATCTCTTTCCCATTAGGCACAATGAGCACGTAACCAAACCAGACGTTTAAGCCCATGTGCACAGGGCCCCTAATGGGTGAAAGACAGCCTTGTTGTTCCCTTTTATTTTACCTACCAACAACTGGTGGACTATTGAGCATAGCGCCCAATCGAGGGGCAGTCTTACGTCCACCAGGGTACTGCAGCTGTTGGTTATCTCGTAAGGTTCGATTATCCTTTTAATTTAAGTTAACCCTTGCCTTCAGGTACCAGAAATTTAATAGCATATTTTAAATCTTTGTCACAAACTTAACTCTCAAATGGAATAAATCTTAATAATATCTATAATATCTAATGCGAGAGGTTGTTTTATCGAGAAGGTTATCTATACATCTATACAAATCTTATAAAGAGGAAAGGTTTGATTTTTTGTTTGTTTGTATGAATTGAATAGGCTCCGAAACTACTTGGCAGATTTGAAAAATTCTTTCACTGTTGGAAAGCTACATTCACCCAGAGTAACATAGGCTATATTTTATCCCGGTACGGGAAGTAGTTCCCCCGGGACGCGGGTGAAACCGCGTGACGGGCCGCTAGTCTCATATAACACTCGGGTAGTTGAAGATTGCCCATGATCGGGCTGAATGGAGAGCCATTTAATAATGCCAGTGCCAATGACAAAATCCTCCATTTGCAGAATGTCTTACGTCCAGCATTAATAAAGTATGAAGTATAAACAGACCTAGCCAAATTGATAAAAAATAGAAAAGCAGTTAAAATGAATTTTAATAACTTTACCAATTATTATAAGATTGGAGTCATTAACATTCCGTACACATTTAAAAATCGTCTACCATGTAAATTCAAGATCTTATAATGATTAACAAGTAAATAATACCAGTAGGAAAGTTTTTGATAATATTTATTATGTATGAAAATACAACCTATCATACTTAAAATTAAGTAATAATGACTTAAGGAAAGCCTGTTATATCTGAAAAGGTAAATTAAATGTGCGATATTATGTACCCAGAGAACAAAATAAAAGAATATGATGTTATTTAATGTATAATTAATTACCAAAATAATTTGTTAAACACTATAATAAATGTTACTTTATGTGCTACTATGTCTGAATTTATGACCCATAAATTCTAATTGAATCAAAATCTCTATATGATTCTCATACCAGAACATTATATTTGCATCAGCATTTGATAGCAGAACACTATAAATTTTTGCTATGGTGCAGCTTGATAACAAAAGTAATATTTTTCATCTTATTCATAAGCAAGGCATAATCAGATAGTGGAAATGCTTCTTTCTATAGTTAAAGATCTTATGTTAGATACCAAGGCCAAAAACAGATACAATGCAATACATAGTTTTGTTTTCCCAGCGGACTGTACAGGAACCATCCGTGTTGTTATCCCAAAAGCAGGAAGACGCTGTGTGTAGTCCTGCTCCATTCTTTTGCATTATTGTGCAAGTCACTGAAAAAATAGAAGATATTCTTGACGTCACACAAAGTTCCCAGAACAATACAGACTAGCTAGTAGTTAAAGCATAAGATTAAAAATCTAATGGGACTGTAAAAGCTGAGAGAAATATACTGTAATAAAAGATTTAATTAGGGTGCATGCATAGAAACTATTGAAATATGCAATTAAATGGAATAAGACTTTGTTTTCCTAAGCTGCTTCTACCATAATACTCTATTGTATTCATATTACCCACATGCACACAGTAATAGCTTGAAAAAAATAGCATAGCGGTGAAATTCTTGCCAGTACTCTGACCGACATACCCACCTATATATTTGTATGGTTTTTGTAACTTCGTGAGCTGACCCAAACAAGATTCCACTACAGCCGAAGTCCATTGATTAACTTTGTTATGCTGATATGCGGTGCCGCCGATGGAATTCTCGATAGCTTCTTTGATGATTTTACTCACATCGTCCACAATGAATTGATTCTGCAACACGTCATGTAGGTAAATATTAAATCAATAAATGCATACAAAAAATCCCATTGAGATGCACTTACTTCTTCCGCCAAATCGTTGCACTCTTTGACCTCCATGATTTAATAATTGTAATAACAGAAATAAGTTTTTTTTGGGAATGGTTTGATAGAAAACAACAAAATTTTTTGACGCTCACGAATGAACATCAGCTTGACATTTATGGAAGCGCTATCTGAAGTTGCCAATAAAAAAAAAAACGAATAGAAAAAACCGATACTAAAGCCGATAAAATTAAGTGATAAAATAAAAGAACAAAACAAATTAAACATAGATATTTATCAAGAAACTTATTACTGGAAAATAAAAGATTATGAGGCAAATTTATTAATATTTGTAACCTATGACATTTTCAAATTTGCAATTTGTTGAATGAAATTTGATTAATTTTATTTCATTTATTATATGATTGTTATTTAAAATGAGGAGATCATTTCATGTTTGCTCATTAGATGCTCGTTTCATAAATTATTATAAATAAATAAAATTCATGTTGTTTTTAACCGATACTTACCGGTTATTGTTTCTTTATGTTGGTTACTCCGTAGAAAACGGAAATGGTTGATTTTCTTGTAAATGTCAATTTATGTTGGCAAACTGGCAACATTTTTCGTAACTTTCATTTTTCGTTTGTCAGTTTTTATTGTCTCAGTGAACATGGATAATTTCAATTCATCACCAAAAAATTAAATTATGGCATCTTCGATACAAAATAACAGAGTATCACCTTCGGGTTATTGCGTGTGTTTTAGAGTGTGCAATATGTGGTGTTGGAGGGCCTTCAAATGGCTCCCTGTGTTGTTGATAGTTTCGATCGTAACTTGGTCATATTATGCCTACGTTATTCAACTGTGCATTTGTTAGTAACTCAATCATACATTATCTTGGTTGATAAATTAGTTTGCCTAATGATGTGTCAGCGTCTTATTTTATCTTGCAGTCACAATTGAGACGACGGTTCAGCAATGTATTTACCTGGTCCTGTATCATATTTTGTTGATCATGTTTGCCTGGTCCTACTGGCGAACTATATTTGCTAATATTAGGCCAATTCCGGACAAGGTAACTATTTGTTCCTTTATTATTAAAAGATAATGTCCCTAATTCTAGAATATGGTGTACATTCAACATGTGTATGTTTCTTTCTTCTTTGCTTGTCTGATTCCTAATTGGTAAATTAGATTATAATGCAATTTGGTTCCATTTTATGTAGACTTTTGTATCAGGATTGCGCTTTTTACTAAAAAATATATATTGTAATCAGTGCTTTTGAATATTGAGCCTATTTTGTCATTTCATGTATTTTGTATTCATAATAATTCAAGTTAAGAATATCTACTAATAAGAAGTCAGTAAGTTCTATTGGATATCATTACTTTATTTATGAAAATCATATTTCTTTGTGTGTTCCTGATGTACCTAACACAAAAAATGCACTGAAGAGAGTATGTGCATACACGCAAATGAACACTGTACTGTGTTTTTTACAATTTAGTAATTTGAGTTTTACAATTTAATAACTTCATTGTAATGGACTTAATAACCTTTTGTTATTGCAGTATAAATTGCCAGAATCAGAATTGGAAAAGTTGCTTAGTGCAGAATCTGAGGATTCACAAAGGGCAATTCTCGAGAACTTTGCCAAAGATCTTCCCATAGTTACAAGGTAAATGTTTTAAACTTATTACTTTTTAAATTCCTTATCTATAACTGTTTTATTTTAAAACTGATTAGAAGGATGATGTTATTCTTTATTTATAACTAAAGTTAGTTAAAAAATAGTATAATTTAGTATTTTTACCAAATATTAAAGACAAATGTTTATCATTAGCAAAGAATGGTATGCATTAGTTGCTACTAGTGATGTTCCGAATATCCGTATCCGTATCCGTATCCGCGGATATCCGAGGAAAAATAAAAATCCGTATCCGTATCCGTTACTTTACACGCGGATCTTTTACGGATCTTTTTCAGTTAATCATCAGGTAGAAATAAAAAAATATCAAGCTAGTTTTTTTTAAATAATCATATATTTTGCACCTATATATTGCAAACATTTAGATACATAGATTTTTATAATGAGAACAAGTTAAAACTTTACTTTTCGGACATTGAAATAACTAAAACCTAATTATTGTTTTCTATAATTAAATGAGGTCAATATCAAATCAAGTTATAACATCCTTTTATAACAATCATGGTCAAAACAAAACTTAAACTGAAAACTTCTTTTATATATGATTAGGTCCAGAAATATAATAGCAAGTTATAACATACCAAAATGATATTTTTTATGTCAATAAAAAAAAAACTTAAAGTTAAACCTTCTGTTTATAATTATGAGATCAATACGACAGAAAGTAATAAATCACTTTTATAAGAATGAGATCACGAGGAAACCAAATATTAATCAAATTAAATGTTAATTCTAATAAAGTAAATTAATACTATGTGTCACATAAAGTTTAAAAATTACTTACATGAGCTTAGCTTGAATGAACTTAGCTTACATGAGCAAGTAATCACAGACAAAATTAGAGCAGCTTTAAAAAAATATTAATCATAATTAAAATTAAGTAGGGTAAATTGTATTTCAAAAATAGCAACTTCGCAGCTTTTTTCCCGAAAAGTCGGTTACGATGAGGATCATAAACAATTCCTGCTGCACTGAAAAATTGTTCACTTGGAACGCTGGTTGCAGGTGTAGATAAATATGTGCGCCGAGCAATGTGACTGAGACATCCAAACCTTTTACTGTTAATCTGCCAATACTTTAACTGGTCTTGATCTCTTGGTAATCTTTTATCTGCCATATATTCTGCGAGCGACACTAATCTTATGAGAAATTGAAGATCCGTATCCGTATCCGTATCCGCGGATCTTGACCCTAAATATCCGTATTCAGATCCGTATCCGCGGATCTTCATTTTTAGCGATCCGGCACATCACTAGTTGCTACAAGCAAATAAATAGTAAAACAAAGAGGTTTCCTATAAAATAAAACCTTGATAAATAGATAAAAAGCAGTGGAAGAAATATCCATTCTTTAACACTACTACTAATCTTCTAACATTTTACTACTATCTTCATGTTTCTTGGTTGAGTCATACCGGTATTAGATCACAAGTACCTAGGTAGTGCACTGCCTTTATTCAGCAAAAACAACAAGGAAAATACAATTGATGAATACAACATCATGTAACTAGGGATGTGACTCGAACTATGTTATGAATAAATTTTTATCTCAATTTAAGAAATATCAGTTTTTTTCCATTTTTAAGTATAATATAAACAATTTATATTTATAGCATTAATTATATTTTCTTTTACTGCTCATCTAGTGATTGATCTACATAAGCTTGTTATAATTAATCTTTTTACTTTGCTTACAAGATAAGCTAAAGCACCACATTTCAATTACTATGAAGTAGGATTCTTATTTTATATTATAATAGATCTGTATTTTCATTGTAATCTTCATATAGAGTTTTCTCAATTCTAGAGTCAGAATTGCACTAAGAAAAGTATATGGAAAGCTTTTCTGGGCCCAAAACCCTAAAGAGATTATAGAGAATTTTGGAAACACTTTACCAGTCTTAACGAGGTTTGAGTGCTCCCTCAGTAGCTAGAATTGAGAAAATCTAATGAATCAGTAATATAGTACAAACCTAGTTGTTTTACAGAATAACAGACTTCATGTTATGATAATAGAATAGGTGTAGTAATTAAATTAAAGTTTTTCACGCTTTGCACAGGTACACTTAAATAGAAAAATCAAACTATTTTTATCTAGTACTAAACATAGCCTCTGACAGTCATTGATAATGTAGCTTAAAATGAATAAATTATAATGTGTTTCAATTGGTATAGTAGTTTTTGAATTTATTCATTACAAAGAAAAATACAAATCTTTGTAATATTAAGTAAAGATTCGTAAAGTTGTGTAATAAAGTCATTCATAACACTTCCTCTAGTTTTGTGCAAAAATCAATTGTATCGTCGTGATATTGTATTGTGTTTTTTTAAAGTAGATAATGTACATTCCATATTTGTTTGTTGTACCATGTTAGACTTTCATTCCATATAGGTAAGGTTTAAATTAGATTAGCAAAGCCACACGTGATACAACCACTGTGTTAATAGTATTGTTTCTGTTTTTGCTATCGATTTTAACGTTCGAGGAAGATGTGTTATGAATAGTAAATTAATACGTTGTGTTTATTACAAGTCATAGTAATGTGTACGAAAGTGTGTCGAATATAGTTTAATTAACATAGTTTCCTACTTATATTATGGCGGGGAAAGTTAGTAAGGACAAATGTTTGTGATATTGTTTGACTACCGTGTTTTAACAAACGAACAAATTGTTTGTTTGAACGCGGTAGTCTTAGGAACTACTGGTCGAATTGAAAATTATTTTCTTGTGTTGGATTGTTCAAAGTGGAGGAAGGCTTAACGCTGTAATAGAACACTCTGTGTGCGGGAACCGAAATTCACGGGGGTACGAAGTGGCGGGCGACCGCATTAGTTAATATGCATTAAAGACTCGAAACTCGAAAGTGATTCAATCGGTATATCTGCAAAATAGCAGGCAACCTGGCGGTTCTAGTTCAGTCAAAATAGCTTTTAAGAATCCAGTCAATTGTCGTACAATTATTCTGTGTTAGAATCATTCTAGTAAATAATTTATTTCCACCGGAAAACGTCGATTAAAGGCGTTTCGTTTCGTGACGTTAATTTTCACTAATACTTTATTGGAGAATCTAAGATTGTTTTATCATGGGTGATATTATTAACTGTCTAAAACTAGACCCTGTTTGTTATAATTGTGCGGTTTGTCTCGCCACAAACCAACATTAGCGAAAGGTGTAATAAAATAGCCCTTGACCAAGATTTATCAAAGTCATCAAAGCCTATAAGTACTAACTATATTTCTTCATTCAATTTCAAAATAAGCTACGCTAAGGGTGAATAGTCTGAAAACACGCTTAGGATTTTAATTTTTTTGTTTGGTAGTTTATAACAGCTGTCGGTGCCCCCAAACTTTGTTACTGAACTTTTGTAATAGTCACTTAATTAGCATCATTTTGTAATAAATTAAATATTGTGTTTTATTATTATCCTATTATGATGATAAAACCAAGTAAACAAACTTTAAACTCATAAATATTAGAGCCTATCTCGTGTTGTAAATGTTTAAGCAATCTCAGGTGTTAATAAAAAAAGAAGTGTTTACTTCTTAAAAAAGAAGTAAACACTTCTTCTTTTACAATCACCTGAGATTGCTAATGGGTTAAGTCTCTGCTTTCTGCTAATGACTTGATCATTTACATATGCTTTAGATAAGATACGTATGTACATATCCCGCTGTGAATGCGAATGTCAACTAAACATAGTCTGTAATTTTAATGACCCAGCTGGTTAGATAAAGTATTTATAAACTAATAATCGACAAACATAGGCGCATAAAAAAACATAGCTCCTTCTTTGTTGGAGACGGAAAAATCAGGATCTACTTTTAATTTTAGCCCTGATACCTATCTTGTGTACAACTATCCAGATTAGACATCCAGAATGCACTCACAAAACTCTCTAGTATTGTAGATTCTCTCTTGTGTCCCTCAAAATAATAGGTCACTTTTTCATTAATTTTATTAGAACGAGAAACATTTGAAACATAAACAAAGTAATAATATAAAGGGAAAACTTTATATCGGCTTGTCAGTCTGCCAAATGAAATGAAATAAAATACAAACATATATGTAACTCTGCTAAATATATAATTTACTGATCTTTCTTTCGTAAAGATATTCATACCACTTTCTTCGCCCATTAGACTTCACAACAACGTTGACGTCACACTTATTGAATTCATTTCTCCATCCTTGCGGCGCCAAAGACGCTTTTGTTCTTAATAACATTTCTTTCTAACCTGTTTCTTAGTAAATGTTATTTAAGTTGGAGATTTTCCGCACTTTAGTTATAGTGGGCGTCTGAGTGAAAGCTTGTTTACGGAGAACTAAAGCGCCAGTATTGTATAGATGGACTGGGTGGGCGGTATTGTAGGTAGTCTGCTTTCTGATAAACTGGCGGCTATTTCCATAAGGCTTCTTTTAAGGTCGTGGGGATAATCCTGAGGCAAATTATGTAAAAACAAACGAGCAAGAGAGTCAGCTAGTAGTGAAACGTCACCGCTGCCTCTACATCACACACTTCATAAGAATCGCTTATCGTATGCCTTGAAAACCTCGTGATTTCTTTAATTGGGCCCTTCAGATCTTACAGTCAGAAACAAAGCTCTGACTTTATAACATCATGTCCCCAATTCGTTATAGGGAGGCAAACAAACAAGTGGGTCACCTGATGGTAAGTGATCACGGCTGCTCATGGACATCAACAATCGCACAAGGGTCGCAGATACGTTGCCTGACTTCAAAACCCCCATACCCTACCCATCTGAGCTCTGGCGACCTTACTCACCAGCAAAAACATAGCACAACAGTTACGAAGTGCTAGTTCACTTCTGGTCCTCTGTACATACAAAATACCACTGTGAAGTAGTAGCACTTGAAGTGAGAAGACGTTGAGAGTGAAGACCACAATCAAGGAGGAACTTCCCCAGACGAGCGGCTCATTCGAGTGGAAGTTCCACTTAGCTTTGATTTTTTTTTATCTCGGAGGCGGCAAACGATCTAGCAGGTCGCCTGGTGGTAAGCAATCACCGCCGCCCATGGACAGCCGCGACACCAGAGGTATCGTTGATGTGTTGCCGGCCTTAACCACATACCCTCCCCAACTGAGCTCTGGCAACCTTACTCACCAGCAGAAACATAGCACAACAGTTACGAAGAGTCTCTTAAAAAAAGCCTTAACCGGTTGTCTACACCCTCTTTCAGAACACTATCCGGTTCCGTCCGGTACTGCAACCGGTGTGTGCTGGTCAAGCCAGACCGAGCACACCACTGCAGCATCTGTTCCCGCTGTGTGCTCAAGATGGACCACCACTGCCCGTGGGTGAACAACTGCGTGTGCTACCACAACTACAAGTTCTTCATGCTGTTCCTCGGGTACGCTCTGGTCTACTGCCTGTTTATAATGGGCACGTCACTGCCGTTCTTCATCAAGTTTTGGAAGGTAAGTTATGCATTTATATGATGGAAGTAAAGGCTTCTTGGTTATCACTATCGATCTATCAACGTCCACTCGTGCAGGTTTTCCCAGATGGGGTATTAACCCCATGGGCTTTAGCCCATGTAGTCACTTGTGGTAACACCAGGCGGTGGGTACTTCTTCCCGAGTCCTGCATTATTACTTTATATGGTACTAGCTTGTAGCCAGCGTTTTCGCCCGCGTAGAATTCGGTTATATTGCAAACAATATTTTTTTCCCCCGAGATAAAAACGCTAATATTCAATCTAAAGCGGAAAAAACAAAATACCCAAATGCATTTTAGTGATGTGATTATTATCATAAATTTATTCGTATTATCTATCAGTAGGTTTGTAAATAAATCAACTGCTTCGATATTTCTTAGTCTTTTGACACCAATTAATATGACCTTATAAAATGAGATTTAATTAGTAGAAAGAACATCTCATGTTCTGACTTATAATTAAATTTCGATAGTATTTATTATTTTTACCTACTCAAATATCTCTCAGTGCAAATAAATACTGACAACGTGTTTTCTTTATCTAACATTCTAGTTGTAAAATAATTATGCATACTTATCAGCAGAGTTTGCCTTATCTATTTTTCGTAACGTGCCCTATGTTCTGATTTGACGTGGATTTTGACATATCAATTTGGTTCCATACAAATCAACCTATTTAAATAATATTTGAGACCACCCATTGATGTGAAGTTAAAGAATAAGTATTTTATTCCTATAACCATAACCTGGTTTTTTGATCATGATCGAGCACTTTTGCAGATATAGAAGGAATGGAAAAAGATATTAAGCCAAAACTAAAATTTGAAATACTGATTTATTATAGTTCTATTAAACTTTCAAGATTATTTTTATTCTTTTCTTAACAAAATCTCTATAAAATGATAGAGACCTTTGCCCTGTAATGGTTGCACTAACTTTGTACTGTTTGCACTTATTTCTACTTTTGATACTTTACTTTTTATCACCACGTCAATTTTTACACATATACTTTTTATACACTAGTTCAATTCGTGCTTTCCCATTTCAGCTGTATCAAGAATACAAGCATGCCCACTGCGACCGTATGATCGAAACTGGATCTTATAACAAAATATGCATGGATATTGTAAATGTAACGTCACTTTACAATCCAATACAGGCCATTTTAGCTTGCACTTAGCTTAGTCTTCGAAGTAAATTCGTCTTTAACGTGTAAAACAGCATATGAGTGATCGTTTAGGAAAACCATTTTATACGCTTAGTGAAATATTATTGTATCATTGTGATAATAGTACATATTTAATCATTTGGAAAAGCAATGACCTCCAGATCACATTATTCGCGGCTCTCCCAAAATGAAATCACGAGACCGATTGCAATTTAACGATAATGGCTTCTGAATTAAAAAACTGTGTGGGAATATAGCAGGTCATTGGTGACTCCATCATCGTAGCCCATTTTGATAACGTTGTCTTATCTGATAGCGCGATAGCAGTTAATCATGTCCGAATTAAAGATTAGTGACGTAAAATGCCCATTACTCATGTTTAGTCATACTATGTAATTTAATAGTATAATATGTTCCCCATTGTACTAAATCTCGGTATCGCAGTGGGAATGGCTTATTTTTAATTCATTTTAACAATGTGGAACATACGTCATCGTTTAAAAGGACATCGTAAAATTGATTACATTTAAACTTTAATAGAACGTATTTAAGTTCATTTTAGTGTAAATATACTTGCTTCTCACAGTATTTGTAGAATATAATTAGAGCCATCGTGTTATGATAAACTGGTGTACTTTGATTAGATTTGACCTTAAGATCATATAAACAAAAATAAATGTTGTGACTCCGCTGGTTTAATAACTATATTACCAGATTGTGAATCCGAGCAAGAAGCAAAATATCCCATGATTAATAAATAATTACACTTTAATATTGTTTTTAAAATGATATCTGCCAATGAATAATGAATTATAGTATTTGTATGATGCTTCAACAAGGTCTTTCTTATGATTTATTGTTAAATCCCTAACAAGAAAGTTGGTGGTAATAATGGAGTTATCTTTTCAGTCAGTCAACTAAGATAATTATGTATATAGATTTTAATGATTTTTCCTGTGAAGAATGTTTATTGAATAAAGTTTTATTTATTTTTTTAGTTTATTGGAGAGAAGGTCGTAATGGCCTTACTATCACTCTTCTTTGCCATAATGCTGCCAACATATTATTGACACTAAAACACGAGTGAATGAAGATGTAGGTAGGCCGATAGGAGTGAGTGGATGGTGAAAAAATATTGCGCCGACCTCGCCTAGTGTGGGATAAGGGCAGGAGAATGAGGGTTTTTGCAAATGAAAAATCAGCTAAATGGGAGTAGGAAGACGTAGGATCTAACTGGTGTGTGATTGGTGAATGAACATGACATTGATTGATATGTCGCATCCGGTCATGAGTACGGACACTAAACGAAACGCAAGTGCGCCACCTAGTGAACCGAGAACGCAGACTTCCGGGGCGCGCTTCAACAGAGTCGTGGCGCTGGGTCCGATCACGAAGGAGCTCACTTTGGCTCGCTCGGGTCGTCGAAGCGGCAACACGTCGCCACGGAACTGTTCCACGTTTCACTTAGTGTTCAGAGCTGTGTATAGTGACCTATAATAAATCTACTGCACTGATATCAAGCTACTTTTCATTTGCACGATACCCACATTCGCCCACACTATGTTGGAAAATACATCTTGATCCGACAGATATATCAAAGTTAGACCTTACGCCTACGTATTGCCAACTAGCAGATTTTACAATTGCAAACACCCTCACTATGATGATGATAAATCAAAGACAATCGAGTCCATTTTTCTCTGATCAACAGGTTTATTGTACTGTTTGGTTGCAGGGCGACTTCGGCACGGCGGCGGGCGCGGGTCGGTACCACATTGTGTTCGCGTTCTTCGTATCGCTGATGTTCGCGATATCGCTCGGATCGCTCTTCGGCTACCACTGTTACTTGGTCGCCAATAATAGGACCACTTTAGGTGTGTATAAGGTCTATTGGTTGTAAAACAAAAAACATATGATTACTAAATGGGACTAACTTCTCCCCTTCCTTCAAGCGAGGTGTGAAGAAGTATCTTTCGGGCTGGAATGGTGATGCCAATGGATAGATATAAAATATTAAAGCGGGACAAGACGCGATATTATTTTTAAAAGCTTTTATTAACTTTTAATAATAATTATCCTATAGTTATGCAACGTAAAGTTCAAAGTTTTACCATTTACATGTTTGTTTGTAACTTGACATGCAGGGTTCGAATCCCGGTTCGGAAGGTTTGGCGAATACAACTTAGACTTGTGATCTTGCGATCACGATAAGCATTACCTAATTTGATAATCCAGCTGCAGTAATTCATCCTAATATTAATTGTTTCGTGATGGATACAATTAATTTGATAGATTCAAAACCCTTCCTGCTCAAGTACTATTCACACCTAGTTTTTTTTTCCAGCAATGTAATATCAACTCGAATAAAAATTATTATCAGAAGTGACAATCAACTTTTATTCACTTAAGTCAAAGCCATAATTCAATTCAATTCTTTCATCGTAAAAAAATATCACCCTCCAGCACTTTGACATTTTTAAATTTATTCCAATGTTCTAAATCAGAAGTTTGATTTCAGATATGCTGTTATCATTACGTCGTACTCGCTCCCCAACCGGTCAGATAGTAAACTCTGTTCTAAAGTCGTTAGTCCAGGGTAAACGTCACTTCTGATAATAAATTAGATGTTGTGGTTTAGTTATGTAATTAATTGTATGTAAGTTTTGTTGTAGTTTGTTAATTATATCCATAATCCAAAAAAGTCGTTAAAGACAAAGTTTGATTGGAATTAGTTATGACGTCATGTTGCAATGGTATTATATTATTAAAAACGTTGAAAGGTTATATTAGTTCATGGTGGTGTAAAAGTTGATTAGTTCATTCAGTAATTACTATTAATATATTTTCTTATTGATACTTTATCATCATCCGTATTGAACCGTTGCATTGCAGAAAAAAGCCCCCTTAGATATAGATCCTTACAAGAGTTATCACTATGCAGCCATCTCTCACAGGTGACCGCAGTATGGTTTTACTTCCATTCGAATGTACCGCTCGTCTGGGGAAGTACCTCCACCTTAAAGAAGACCACAGAGAAGTAACACTTTGTTACTGTTGTGCTATGTTTCTGTTGGTGAGTAAGGTCGCCAGAGCTCAGTTGGGGAGGGTATGGGTTCTTAAAGGCAGGCAACGCATTTGCGATCGTTGTGCGGTTGTTGATTTCCATGGGCAGCGGTGATAACTTGACATCAGGGGAACATCGCGATATTTTGCATTCCTATAACATAAAAAAGTACTTGATTTTTTAGAAGAAACACATATATTTTTTGTTATATATAAAATAAAGCTTGTATCAAGAAAATGCTAATATGTTTCCCTCTCGTTCCACAGAAGCGTTCCGTGCGCCCATGTTCCGGGGCGGGGCTGACAAGAACGGCTTCTCGATGGGTGCTTACAACAACTTCAAGGAAGTGTTCGGGAACAACCCCAACCTCTGGATAATACCAGTCTTTACGAGGTACGTTAAACTACTATTTTAGTAAACATTTTATACCATTGGCAACACTGACACTTTCAGAATTACTGCTGAGTAGGGTTTTACGTGATAATCTAGCGTTGACCGAGATTAGGCAGACGATTTATAATAATGCCATCATAAATGATGTTTTATTTTTATCCATGTCAATAAATGTCGAGAATCACTCCACTTGATTACCTATGATAATTTTACAAATTGAATTTCCAGTTATAATATGAAGTTTTTTTTCTAACGACAATTATGCTAAGTTATTAAATATAAACAGATGCGATTTCTTAAATCGTAACTGATATTAATTTTAGTAACGCAGTCCTTAAATTTACTTACACAGTACCGACACTTTAGCACAGACAAAAAAATTACGGACGTTAGACTGATGCATTAGAAATTTAGAACATATAACATATACCACAACAAAATTACGTATAAAGAATATGAGTATTCAATGTAGTTATTATGTATGTGATGCATGTCGATGTGTAATGATATAATGATGTTTCTAATAGAATAAAGGTATTTAAAAACTTCGGAACATGATATGCTCTAATTGGTGTTATAAAGTTAGCGTGTAATTAAAAATGATTGGAGAATTCCATTTAGGTTGCGGAAATTATTGTCTTTGCAACAGCGGTGATTTAGCCAATGCACTAACAAGCATTTAATATGATGTGATACGCATGCATGCGATTATACTAATAAAAAGCACATGAGTATCCGTACAGAGAGGAAATTTCATAAAAGTACACGGTCCTATTAGTTATTGAAACACGACGCATTCATCGAGTCGATGTCGAGACGAGTCATCTGATTGTGTTGAAATAGTAGTTTCTTCACCAAAGACAGAGCTAAACTCGCAGTCTTTGGAAAATATAGTCATCTTTTAATTCTGTAGTTAACGGAAAATACTTACCAAATGCTCACCATTTTAGGTAGGTTTAGTATGTCTAGTCAAGGGAAAATGAAATTTTGCTTTTTCAAACACGCGATAAAAGTGATATCTCAGATGGGTCAATGAATGAAGAAGAAAAGCGATACATTTGCAACAGTAAAATTTTATCAAATTAGCGGCCGCCCGCGCCTTCGTCCCCGTGGATGTCGGTTTCCGCACACATAGTGTTATATTATAGCTTAAAGTCTTTCTCGACAAATGGAGTATCCTACACATAATTATTTTTACAATTCGAACCAGTAGTTCCTGAGATTAGCGTGTTCAAACACACAAATAAACAAACAATTATTTACAACGAAAAGATTATTTTGCGGGGAAATAAATAGTTGAGATAATTATATGTCATGAATTATGTCTCATTCGATTACTAACGTAATGACATTGCATTGTTATGAATAGTACTGTCTGTATGGATTTCCTCATGTGTTATAAATGTCTATTATTAACCGTGGCTAGCCATGAGTGGGTCTAAGAGTGCATGACTCCGAGTGTGGAAAAAAGAAGTGAATGACCAAATTTTAACATACGAATTTGAGTGTTACATACAGATTTGTTTTTTTCAAATAATATAATATTATTTTACATAACGCGTGGGAGTTTTTAGCATGTGAGAATATTATAAGTAAATTAAATATAATACATTTTAGGCGCGTTATTATTATAAGGTTTTTACTAACAGTATGCTCAGCCAGGGGAGTTATTTATGTATCCTATGTACATACCATTCGGATTCATTCATTTTAACTAACAACATATCATGACTTTGCTTCTATCTAATGCTATCATACATATCATACTGACATCATATCACTTCTAAGGCTTCCACTTTTCAATTTAACATTTGGTACGCTAAGCCGGAAAGGCTTCAAGTATTGGGTATTTATACAACGCATTGCACATTGACTAATGTATTTTTTATTTTTGTATATAAGACACTAACCATACTATAGTATATTTATTTGTATACTTCCAGTTTATTTTTATTTTTATTATTTTAACATGTCAACATTACCGTAATATGTTTCCGGACATCGATCTTCCTTTTTTTTAACGTTATCTGAGTATTTTTATTTGAGTAGTAAGTTATGGCTGTCTATGGCAACAAACTTTTTAAAGGACGTTTTAGTTTTTGTTTTTCGATACGAGTTTACTTCGAATGTTCACCTTACCCCTATAAATTTGCTTAGCAAACAGCTACATGATAATGTATAAAATGTTAGATGTTTTAAAGAATCGCCAACAAATAACCACTTCTTAATCTCTTCAATAAAGCTTTGCAGATATATATAAATAGGCGTACGTATTTTAATCGTTTAAACTAATCAGATAATTGTTTTCCAACTCCAACATATTAATAGGCGTTATTTATTTATTTATTTATTTATTTATTTAAATTTGGTACACAAACAGGTATTAGTTAAATATATACCTTCATTCTGCGAATATTGAAAGGAATATTTAAAACACGTTGTCACGGAGCATATTGCGTTAATGGGCGCGCTTCCCGACTGATTCGTGGTCGTTTATCCAGCTTGGGGGACGGATGCGAATTCCCAGTGCGTCGCGAGCACCAGCTACAGACGTTCACGACTCCCCACGACGCCCATGGGTACGAGTCCATGGGCACGACACGGTCCAGGTCAGACCCCACGAACGGAGATGAGTCAGTCGACGCTAAACACATACCTTGAGTTAACACAGACCCGTCTTACCTGGGCACAATGGGCACGTGCCCCCCACACCGGGTAGGGGGCCCCACGTTTACTTAACAAGAGGTTTAAAGGCCCATGTGCCCAGGGCCTCCTAATAGTTTCCTGGGCACAATGGGCACGTGCCCCGCGATTGGGGCCCCCACACCGGGAACGGGGCCCCACGTTTACTAAACAAGAGTTTTAGAGGCCCATGTGCCCAGGGCCCCTAATAGGTGTAAGACGGCCCTGGTAATACGATTTAGAATGCGACAGTACTGTAGTTAGGGCTGAGCAGGCGCGGGAATGAAATTTTAAAGTGTAATTTATCTCAGTTTAATATACTTTCGCACTGTGATTGGTGATGCGTTTTTAGAAATGATATTATGACCGTATTACTCATGGATGCGAGCTGAAAGTACTTATTGCCAACTTCATACGTACCTTAAGAGCGTGCAGCCCGCACACTAGCGCCGCCAATCGTTTTCATTTAATTGTAATGAATTTAAGATATAATAACTCTAACATTGAAGAAAAATATTGTTGATTTTATAAAAGCTACTTTTATTAAATTGTTAATCTTTTGGTAGTCATAATCTTAAATATTGCTAATATGTAGTGGTTTGTGGTCACTTTAAGCAATATTTTAGATTACGTTCGATCTTTACGTCAGAGAAGTATTCAAACTGGATTTTAAAAAATCATAAATGTTATTCTTTTGTGCACCACAGAGCGTTTTTTAACTGTATATCTTCAATTTAGCACAATTAAGGAAAACGGAATGGCGGCGCTAGTGTGCGGACTGCACGCCCTTTAAGAGAGGGAAAATAAAAGTTATGACTATGGAATACCGTATATCTCTGATATAGCAATAATTCAATTTCAGAATAAAGAACGGTATTTTCATCAGTGATAAAATGGATCGATGAACTGATTTTCATTCGTTTATAAAGCGCTTGCCTGTAAGCCTTTCTTGCTAGTTAGTTATTTTTAGACCTGGTCAAGGGATCTCCATTGTAGTTAATTTTTGGTTTTTTAATTACGATTAAGTATTTCGTCAGTCCGCCCATTGTTTGACGCGTAATAAACTTCAGGTAATTCCGGATTTCTGAGACTTATTAGACATAGTTTTCTGTTCTCTTCTCTAGAAAATATCATTTACTTACTTACTTCGAGTGCCAAACTTCCTATGAACTATTTTCATTATGAATTTTATTATTCTTCCTCTTTCTTTCACAAAATTAAAAATCACAATTATTTTACTAAATTAAATTTTAGTTGTACGTGATATGTTATGATGATTATGAATGAATATAATACTTATTAGTTCCATTTACCATTATAATACTATAGGTATTATTTAATAATATTTTAATATAATCTAGAATAATAGTCAGCCGATATGACAATATGAATACGAATTGTATTAATGTACGGTCTTTGCCATTTGCCGCAATCTAATGACGGAGCTTTAATATATAGTTATGTTCAGTACCTACTTTACGAATGAACTTGCCACGAGCCAATACTCAAGTTATGTGTTCCAGCCAGACTGACGCGTCTTGCGTTGTCAAAGTCCTTATATAAAATATTTTTATACAACTCGATTCCAAGAATAACATTGTAAAACTAGCAAATTGCTTTTTAATGCATTTATAGTTTCTGAGCTAATATACAACACACAAGACTGATAAAGTTAGAGTACTGTTCATATTTTGTAAGTATGTTTTGTGCACAATAAAATGTTTTGTTCTTTATTTTGGTTTTTTATTTTTTTATATAATGCTTCACGAGGCTTTCATCACATTCACAACTTTTTCTCTAGCTCTCTTAACAATTTATTTTTACAGTTAATTTTATTACGAATGGAAATAATATAATGTGATTGGAACATCGATACTCATGCTTGGTTCGATATTTTTCGAAACGGCATAAAATCAGAATTAGTATGAATGAAAGTTACCTTATATGCCGTGGTATAAACCTTCTGTCTGTGTGCTGTATATGACAATTTATTAAACGTATGAGAAATTATTTCTTCCATATCTTCTTTATCTATTCTTTTCTCTTGCATGTTCTGGGTGCTCAGATTTTTTATCATACAGTCCTCGAGGTTTCAATGAAACTTCATACATTTCTTCTTCTTGTCATACACATTATTTCCTATACAAGGTAAGATATTTTCTCTCAAGTTTCTTTGAATCATCTGTAGCACCCATGCTTTCTTTTTCCGTATTCAAGTATGAACTTGTATTTTCTAAATCTTTTTCCTCTTTTATGGGTCAAATTAGAAAACTGGGACTTTTTTACTATTTTAGCGCGGAGATCGGACACGAGACTGAAAGATGGAGACTTTGCCCGCGAAAGGGCAGGACCGTACCCCAAATAGTATAAGGATAATGCATTTACTTATAATTAATACTATTTCCATTTCACAATATTTTTATTACAGTATATTTAAATAAATTTGTTCAACCAAACATGCTTTTCATTCATTGGCGTCATCACCCCTTTTGAGAACGGTTTCAAAATTAATGTCATTCACTTCTTTTTTTGTAGTAAAGCAGAATTTATTATGAATTAATTTGGAGAAGCAGTGCCCTTTTGCATGCTAATTTTGTTTAGCAGGTTAGCCGTACTGCGGTAGTACTTGCGGAGGCTTGGATAGATTGCTAAATACATTAGATCTAAAATAAAGTAGAATAACGGTAGGTTCACTAGTAAGCTTTGTAAGTAGAATACACAATAGATAAATTATGGCAGGATACTCGCTAATATCGTATCAAAGAGCTCGCAACTGCAATACTGCATCAACACACAGGTGACAATTAAAAACGCATTATTCGATGTTCATAATTTCAATTGGCATAATTTTCACACATGACATAAAAATTAACTGATATTATATTCTTTCGGCATGACTTTTACCCGTTTTTTTTTTTTTTTAAGTAATTATGTCAAATGACGATTATGCCATATGATTATGAAATAACAACAGATGCCTGCCACAGGTTAGTATCATCGCATTACACAGTTCAGTTCATATTAACTTTTTATAAATACAAGTACACTTCAACTATTTTTTTATTAGCTTTTATGTATGAGATCAATTGTTTTTTAATGCATATTTAATATAAAATATTTTTTACCTTTCATTGAGGAATAGGAAAGTTAATACTCCTGGTTCAAAGTTATGCATTAAAAGGAGTTTTGGAGAAACTGAATTTCTAAGTAAAATCAAGTTTTTATATTTTTAATAATATTATTATATTAAGCTTGAGCAGGTACATCTCCAACCAACTGCAGTTAGTTCTACAATCTAGCAGGTATCGATAGGTTTTCTATGATCCCCTGTATTTATTGCCATTTTTTCTATCAAGTAGTCCAATTGATTATAATATTATCATTGAATGAAACAGTCGAAAAAAATATCTAAAATATCAGATCATAATGTTTGAATAATTTTATATGGAAGATATCGCACTGCACATTGCGCAAATTTTAGCTTACTATAATTTGACTTGTAAATTACACTCACTATTCGTGCGCCTTCATTCAAGAAACATTTCAAAATTTAACTACATTCTATATAAACGTGTAAAAGTAAAAATAACTTGTACTTTTTTATTGGGATATTGCATAGGTACCTTTATTATTTGTAATTTCAACACAACCTAATAATCACTAACACTTGCAACAGAAGTAACTGTCAGATCGCAGATAGCATAATTACATTTGACGCGGAAATATCGTTATGTTACTGGCAATGTTGACGGGGCCGTTGGCCTACAGGCCAGAGACCCTGGTTACAAAACCAAGCGTTGCGAGTTCGAATCTCGCTAGGAGCAAATGTTTGTGATGAACATCGGTATTTGTACTGTATTTGTATAAAAGTATTTAAGTATGCCTATCCGTTCCCTAGCTTCCATAGTACAAGCTTTGAGCTCTGTTTGGGGCTAGGCAATCAGAGTGCTAGTCCAAAGAATTTAATTTATTATATTATTTATTTTTATGTAAGTAGCATCAGTTGTGACTTGTGACACGCGACATATCGAGACGTAACTGGTAACGTAGCATTGATTGTGACTGGTGGAGTAGACGTGAGCAGACTC
This sequence comes from Nomophila noctuella, assembly GCA_958496325.1. Lineage (NCBI taxonomy): Eukaryota > Metazoa > Arthropoda > Insecta > Lepidoptera > Crambidae > Nomophila > Nomophila noctuella. Next base: position 5,632,868 of record OY292501.1, read on the forward strand.
GTCTTTCCCACTGGGCACAATTGGCACGTGCCCAGGGCCCCGCGATATATTGGGGCCCCCAGACTAGGTTTTGGGGGCCCCACGTTGCCAAAACAAGTGGTTTAAAGGCCCACGTGGGGCCCTGGGCAGGTAAAAGACGGCCCTGGACGTAAGATTAAACGTGTGTGCATGGGTTAGTTTCGGCGACGGCATCGTGTACCCGCTGCCGGCGAAGGACGAGGACACGGAGTCGCTGCTGAGCTCGGAGCGCTGGGAGCGCTGGGGCGAGCGCGCGCGGCCCTTCGACGAGCGCGAGAGCTCCAGCCTCGACGAGCTATGAGTGTAAGCCCCGGGCAGGCTTGCGCGCCAGCTCAGGAGGTGCTGGTGGAGGCGACGCTCAATGTTTCACTGCTAGTTTTGTTGAAGTTCAACTTTTTTCTATGTTGAAGATATTGGACAAAATTATCGTATTTGTTTGTTTGACTGGTTGAACTAATAGTTGAACGTACTGGAACTTATCAGTTTGGAAGCGTTGGCTTATTGATTTGTTACATTAGCCTATCGAGATCCATAGGTTTGTAATTCTGCTATTATGGTATAAACTATATAAAAGAATTTATTTAAATTTGTATCAGACCATTACTGACTTTCCGGCTCGAAGGACCAAATTTTGTATGAACTTCTACTAAGGCATCATGCCTTAGCTGCACCTCGGATGTCGGAGGAGTAATCTTATATATTTTTTGAGTGTTATTTTCACCTCACATGACCTCGATGTTGTATTCTTTCATTTATCAGATAATTCGTACAAACTATAAAAGTCCATAAGCCAACGCTTACAACTACTTTCAGTATATGGTTGTTTATATATTTATAATTCAAAATGCAAAGTACAATATAAGTTCTTTTATCTTTTAAGTACGTTAAAGTTTATTTATTTGTGACAATTGTGCGACGCAAGCCTGTGAGTAAGTGGCCGTTTTATTGGTGCCAGAGTGAAGGAATGGACACTCGTCGGATTAATGGTGCTGATTGATCTAAAGTAGTTTGAATGGCTGTATATCAAAATAATTTATGTACGCTTAGTGTTAAAATAACCAACAACAAATGTTTACTAAGTAAAATTAAACAACTTGCTTTTAAATAAATTAACAATAAAATAAAATTAAATAGTAGTAAACATTTGTTGTTGGGATTTCAATGTACTGTGACTTCCACGATTCCCCAATTTGTATACTACGGTTTTCTCTGCTGCATATAACATGTTGTTCTTTAGCTATAAATAAATAAATCAATAGACATAAATAAATAGATAATAAACATCATTCGGAAGTCTGCTAAGCATACAGTACTTAATGCTATGTAAATACTAAGTGCTTTGACGTTACGTAAGACTGCTGTGAAGGGGTATAGAATTTAAAGTTATTATGACGAACTTAATTATAACGCATAATAAATAATTATGTAAAGTTGGAAGAAGCTTGTAACAGCTAATGCATTTAACATATGAATTATTAGTATTATGAATGTTTAGTAAAGTTTTCGTAATCACAACTTTGTCAGATAGATTACAAGAAAATAGGAATAATAAAGATGAGCACAGAACTTTAATATAATGTGTGTTCAATCAACAGTGCCGTGTACCTTTTGTCATTAGCTAAAACTGTTATGACATAATAGATTTTATAATTTAATTTAATAAATTAAATCAATTGATAATTACGCAAAAATACCAGGTATGGCGAATAATTATCATTAGAACTTTTTCCAAGATTTTTAATATTGACATGCCATACCTAATTAAAATAAAATAAAACTAGATTGATATTTTAACGTGATATAGTTTTAACATTTAAGAGGCTTTAAACATCACACTATTTTCAATTTGAACATCGTTAATCCTTTTCACGGAATGCAATAAAAAATATGCCAATTTTAATTCTAATACGATATTATATCAAGGTGTACACAGTAGATTAATAATTATTTGGTGGTTTAGCTTAGGAAGAATTTGTATATGTAAGAGATTTTTTTAATATTATATTATTTAGGCTGCGTTTACAGACTAAATACATAAATTGTCTATTATGTCTTATTCTAAATTCTATTGGTTCATGAGAATACCTTGGACCTTTATGTACTATGTCTTCTAATGTTTTTCTTCTTTCCATTTGTTTTTTTTACTGACGAAGCATTTCAACTGAACATTCCCTGTATTATTAAGGATTCATTTATTTATTTTATTAAATCTTATGTACACGCAGCCACAGCCCACCATATTGAAACAAAATAATTTTGTAGAACAAACTTTATGTGATCGCACGTGTTAATTTAAATCATGGCCATATATTATAACATTAATTGTACCCATGAAGTTAATAAATAATTCCATGAAGTTGTACTTATTGCGATCTAGTCATTTAGTACTGTTGGGAGTGGTAAAGTTATGTTATAGGGTAAGGGATCGAGGCCGCGTAGAAAATAGGACATAAGTTTCAACGCATCTTTTTACCACTCAAAGCAATACTATTTGTCGAAATTTTATATATGTATGTATGTTGAAAGAAATGAGAGCATTTATTAGATAAGATTTACGTTCATATGTATTTTGTGATTTACTCGTCTCAAATGTGTATTTAATTTTAAAAATTTTGTTCTGAAATATCTTCTGTAAATAATTGTACCGAACAAGATTCAAACAATTTATGAAATATTAATAATTATTATTATCTTACCTACGTATGGATGTGCAATGGTTTTGTAATTTTAGCTAAAAGTGGATGAAATGTAAAGAAAATAAATTTGAAAATATATAAGATGTTTTTATTAAATTAAACACTGCATATTAAAAAAAAAACTTTTAATACTTAACTGGTGGGAGTTTGACTGATTAACATCACAGATTATTAGTTAATATAACATTGAGATTATCATAACTTCGGGATTTGATGATTATTTAAAATCTAAACATTTTGAGGACACTTACGAATACCATAACGAGTACAAATTTAACCATGGTAATTTGTTTCAATCGAACAATCTCTCAATTTCTTTGTTTTACAAAAATAACATTCAAGAATCAGTTAACATGCTTATCAAGATTAATTTAATTCCCGCAAGAGTTTATTCTAATTCGCGATATCCTAAAATAACTGCTTCGCAATAACAGAAAAGACTAAGTAGAAATCGAATAAAACAATTATAAAAAAAACCTTAATAATAACAGTAGTAAAGACTGACTTTTAGTCCACAACGGAACAGCAAAATTAACCATTTACTAAATGGTTAATTTTGTCATCAACCTTTAAGACTACATTTTTGTCACAAATATAAGGTGTAACAAAATATACTGCAAATATTTTAAGGGTGAATTCTTTAGTGGCAATTTAATCAATATCAGATATTAAAAAGTCAAAATTAATGCCTTCCAAATTTTGCATTTTCTGCATTGGCCAAATTGCTCTTTTCGTCCTGTAAGCTTCGACCCCTCTCCACCACATTGCTTTTGGGGCAGGACAAGTGTAGTAATTGTATTACACTGATAAGACATGACGAGCTGTCTTGCATATGACAAATTTTGTACTTTTCCCAATTATTCACTCAATTTATTTTGTTGATTTTCCGGGAAACTAGCGTATTAACAAAAAAAAATTACAAGAAAATTTTATTACATTTCCACTAAACAATTCGCCCTTAAAATATTTGCAGTATATTTTGTTACACCTTATATAACAAAATTCTATTGTTATTGGTAAATGTTTACATTATCTGCTAGTTTGTACGGATATAGTTTGGTGGGTGTAGTTCATTGAATGGTAAGGAGGACACATGACTTACAGAATTGTTGATGTAATACAGCAAAAATATCATCACCGCCATGCTCAAAATTTGTAAACAATATTGCAGATCTGTCCGGGTGTGATGTGGTCCAACGGAGTAAGTAAAACCGTCTTCCCCATGGGGGCAAGCTGGGGTGCTTGCCCCACCTTGGCTCTGATTTATAAGGTGGTACCTAACTTAATAAAAACGATGTTTTTTTTAACAAAGAAACAAAAAAAATATCGGGAGCCCTATACCCCTATTACCTACACCTACACCCTTTAGGTTGCCAGCTGACGCAATTTGAGGCTGGCTACGCCCATGGTGTTCCCCTAATGTCCAACACAACATTGAGAATGGAAGTAGTGGTACATAGTTGTTGAGTAAGTTAGTTATGAGTACCACGTGTATGTATCTGTCTCATATAGAGAGACAAATTAACTCTTACCTCTATTTTCCTCTTCATAAGTCTCTTTTTTTTACTCAAAAATTTAAATTCTTACAAATTAAATGCTCAAAGATGCCAAGAGCTTCCTCATACTGGCCGCATCGTCAATCTTTAGCATATCTCTAAAGGCTCTGACTGCAGTTGCTTCCTTCTCCAATTTCTTCGACACCTCGTGAGCTCGCTTGGTGATCTCCTTGGGTATGCCCGCCAGTCTTGCTGCATTGAAACCATAGGACTTGGGACACGCTCCGGGGGATAGCTTGTAGAGGAAGGTGATCGTTTCTTCTGGAATGTGGTCGGAATTGTCTGGCGTAGTCTCGTCTGTTTCGACCATGCAAGCCTGAAATAGATAGATATAAATACTTTAACCTTATTCCTTATGTTTTCTTCTGAAATTTGCACGAGAGGGCGTTACTTAAACCAAGGGTCCACATTTACTGTGCGGTTTTAAAAGAAAAAAAAACAATCAACTGATCAGTGACAGATTAACTTTAACCCAATGTTAACATAACGCCATCTGTCGGAAATATCATTTAAAATTAAAAAGATATTAATTTTGTTTTTTTCGTTGTTTTTTTTTAATTTAAGTCTCTTCATATCCGTTAAATAGATATGTAATTTTATTAAGTCTCCTCGTGTATGATAGATACATCTAAGTCTTTCTTCCATTAATATGAGTGCTTCAAAATTCCAAATCTAGACAGTCCATCTTTTTTTTATGTTAGAGGCGGCAAACGAGCTTGCGGGTCGCCTGATGGTAAGTAATCAACGCCGCCCATGGACACCCGCGACATCAGAGGTATCGTTGATGTGTTGCCGGCCTTTTAAAAGAGAGTACGCTCGTTTCTTGAAGGTCCTCATGTCGTAACAGTCAGGAAATACTGCAGCAGTGAGATTGTTCCACAAAATTATCGTTCGAGGCAAACATTTTCGGGTAAAACGCTCAGTGGAGGACATCCATCCAGATGGCGAGATCTCCCCTCAAAAAAAGATTTAGAACTGTTGACACCATTAATAATAAACAGAAAACTTATGAAGCACATACCATATGCCCCAGCTGCACCCCGGGATGTGTAGCGAGATGCTGCACGAGCGAGTGGTAGTGTGTGGAGAACACCACGCGTGGACCTCTCTCAGCCAGCTCTGCGCACACGCCCGACGCGATCGCCGTGCCGTCGTACGTCGACGTGCCGCGACCTGCGACAATAACAAAAATGTGGTGTTAATGGTGGTTGGAAATTATTAAAACAATTTTAGATCAATAGATGCAGCGAATAATTTGACAATTATGATATCCTTATTCTCCTTCTTATAAATAATTTGTGATAGAGCAAGATAGCAGGCACACCTACTTCTGCCGCCTAAACGGGGGGTCAAGCGGGATGATCATTACGTGGACCTCGTCTTCTGTTGAGTAAGACAGGCTGTGGAGAAAAAAACTTTTGGGCACAGTTGGATGATTTTTTTGACGTTTTGGTGGAGACACAGACGTGACATAGGGAGCATCTATGGTATCCATTAATCTGAGTTATGGTATTAGTAGAAATAAACTTTTCATACGGATCACTAATATTACAACTTACTAGCGACAAACATGACATTTACACACATATTTTTTTGAAAAATCAATATGGCCTATGTTACTCGGGGCTAATGTAGCTTTAGAATGGTGATTTTTAAAACCGGTTGGTAAAAGTTTTCTTCTTTAGAAACATAAGCATAGAAAATAGTCCAGGAATTTTAGATTTCACCTGCGGAATAATTCCTAGTGAGCTGAATTTTTGTATACACCTTTATTATGATATTTTAATGATGATGTGAAAAATCGACATTGATATCGTGCCGGCTAAAAAAGTTATAGGGGTCCAAACGTCACGAAAATCAGTTTTTCGCAAATATCTCGCGATCTATTGCTCAGAGGTCAATAATGGGTTCATAAAAGTTGTTCGTCGTAAAATTGTCTACAAAAAAGGTCTGTTGCATTTTTCTGTAGAATGAACCGTTTTTGAAATAGAGACTAGAACGCACTCACATATGGCATTGTATACCGTACGGCGCATACAAAGGTATAAACCCTATTGTTTGTTTTTTTCCCTTTTTTGTTTGTGTGTTTTTGTTAGTATGATGATCTACATATAGAAATATAAAGGACTTGTAATTCTAGCACAGTCAGGAAAACAGGAATATCAACTATAAAAAACTAAGTGGCAATTTTTTTGTCACTTTATAATTCAAGAACGGGCTCACCGATCCAAACCAAATTTTCAGGGTTTGTACAAACTATTTAGTAGATGTTTAATGTGAAGTTTGAACAAAATCGGTCGCTTCACCTTATACGTAGCGAAGCACGTACCGGGCCGCTAGTAATGATATAGATATGCAATGTGAATTTTAGAAATTTGATCCACGATCTGCGAAATAAATCTTAGTGGTCCGAATTTTTGTATACGCCTTTATGATGATATTGTGATGAAGATGTGAAAAATCGACATTGATGTCGTGCCGGCTAAAAAAGTTATAGGGGTCCAAACGTCACTGGACATAGCATATCTATATCATTACTAGCGGCCCGGTACGTGCTTCGCTACGTATAAAGTGAACGACCGATTTTGTTCAAACTTCACATAAAACATCTACTAAATAGTTTGTACAAACCCTGAAAATTTGGTTTGGATCGGTGAGCCCGTTCTTGAGTTATAAAGTGAAAAAAAAAATTGCCACTTTGTTTTTTATAGTTGATATTCCTGTTTTCCTGACTGTGCTAGTATTACAAGTCCTTTATATTTCTATATGTAGATCATCATACTAACAAAAAACACACAAACAAAAAAGGGAAAAAAACAAACAATAGGGTTTATACCTTTGTATGCGCCGTACGGTATACAATACCATATGTGAGTGCGTTCTAGTCTCTATTTCAAAAACGGTTAATTCTACAGAAAAATGCAACAGACCTTTTTTGTAGACAATTTTACGACGAACAACTTTTCTGAACCCATTATTGACCTCTGAGCAAAAGATCGCGAGATATTTGCGAAAAACTGATTTTCGTGACATTTGGACCCCTATAACTTTTTTAGCCGGCACGATGTCAATGTCGATTTTTCACATCATCATTACAATATCATAATAAAGGTGTATGCAAAAATTCAGCTCACTAGGAATTATTCCGCAGATCGTGGATCCAAATTGCTAAAATTACTGGACTAAAACTAAAGTCCCACCTAATTCATCAAGCAGCACGAGCGAGTGTACAGTGGCGTGTTTGACAATGGCCGCCGTCTCGTTCATCTCGACGAGGAAGGTGGACTGCCCGGACAGGATGTCGTCCGACGCGCCGAGGCGAGTGAACACGCGGTCTACTAAGCTCAAGCTGCATTCCTGCGCCGGTACGTAGCTGCCCTGGAATGAGACGAACTTCTTAGCTATCCATGAATTCTCCGTGCGGGTGCCGGGTCCATCGCGTGGAACAGAGAGGAATGTCAGTCGGCGCCTGGGACTTGCGATCCAGCGTGTAGGTTTAAGGGGCCCCTTTATAATAAATAGATATATATAAAGCTGAAGAGTTTGATTGTATGTTTGTTTGTTTGAACACGCTAATCTCAGGAACTACTGGACCGATTTGAAAAATAAAATTGTGTTAGGTAGTCCATTTGACGAGGAAGGCTTTAGGCTATTGGAAATGGAAATTCACGAGGAGTCGCGGGCGGCCGCTAGTAAATAGATATTTAAAAATATATATCGTCAGATCATTGATCCATAGATAACTCATTAGAAACAATATGACTTACACACCTCAAATGTTAAATTAGTACAAGATATTGAACAGTTATTTGCTTAGTCAAAAGATATTTTTAAACATGGTTTAGGACCGGCCCATGGGTGCAAGAAGTCAAGTGGTCAGAGGCCCTATAAAACTAAGGACCACGGATTCGAATCCCGCTAAAGGTAAATGTTTGTGTAGTAAACATCGGCATTTGTACTCGGGTCATGGATGTTTATAAAATTATTTGAGTATGTAATATTCATTCCCTAGCTTCCATAGTACAAGTTTCAAGCTTAGTTTGGGCTAGGGAATTGGTGTGTTAGTCCAAGGAATGTAATTTATTTATAATCCGTTCCCTCTTGCTTACTTTCTTGTAGGTGAAATGATTAGTGCAGGTTCAATTAAGTATTGTGTTCCTACAACGTCCGGAGTCCATTATGAGAGAGTACGTCCGTTTTCTTCCGTGGATGTCGCTAGTGTCGCCACTTCCCGTACATAAAATGCTCTAGAGCGCCCTCTAGCGTGAACTTAAAAATCATTTTGACAAGGTAACTTGCCGCCATTTCTGGTTCATTGTTGCGTCGTTTTTCGAACCGTGCACACGTTGCTACAAATAAATCCGAATTTATTTTTGTGATCTTTTTAAATTTTCGAGTTTAGAGTAGAAAATTTAGTCGCGAGTGAATACTTAGAGTATTATTTTCCGATATTTTTGGATTTCCCGTTACATTCATCGTTATCAGCGGGATGAGTAATCTACCCCCGTGACCCGCGTCATCGAAAAATTCCCGGACAAGATCGCAGTCGATTTCATCGGATAGTGGAGGCAGTCTTAGGCTCGTATTAATAAATCGCACTCAACTCTGAGCTCGATCTTGAGCGCGATCTTGAGCTGCTGTTTTGTATGAGACTGACATATCTAGTTCGCTCAAGATCGAGCTCCGAGTTGAGTGCGATTTATTAATACGAGCCTAAGTGATCGTGATTCGTTCGCGGAATCGTCGCATCGCCGCGTCGGCTTCGTGCTGCTCCTGCGTCGCCGCCGCGCGAGTCTTCGCCTGCGCCAGCGGCGACGACGGCGGGGCTACGTGCGGGAGGCGGATTTGGAATGGAGATTTGACTTATTGATCCGGCAATTGGTGAGTTATTTTTACAATATTATAGCAGTGACTGCGGGCTCGCTCATATTCGGATCGGGTGTGTCGCTTGGCTCGCAGAAAACGACTGTACCTATCTCCGCTCATAATCCTAATGACATAGTGCCGGGGGAGAAAATATCGCGAATCTTAACACATCGATGTAACACATCAAGTATGCAAAGATTTGATTCTCCCGAGTGGAATGCGATCCGTGAAAATGACATTCAAATAAAGTACGTAGTTTTTCCGGCTTTCGCCGAGCTGAAGGTCAACGAGGAGCTGATACAACTCGAGGGGCGTAGGGGACGCCCCCGTTCGTTGGTTCACAAAGATCGTAGTTTTGCGGCGATCTCGCAAGCGCTTATCGTTGGGAATGAAGTCCGCCACGTTTGAGGCAGTGGAATCAAAGTGGAATAGTTCGTCAAGTTCACTTACCAAGTGAGCAAGCACAGTGAGCAGTCCAACTTGCCGCATGAGTGTCGACTTGCCGCCCATGTTGGGTCCCGTGAGCAGCAGCAGCCGCGCCGAGTCTTCGCCTAAGCGCGTGTCGTTGGGAATGAAGTCTGCCACGTTTGAGATGCACGGGTGACGACCCTCCACTATGTTTATGTATGGCTGGAAATAATGTTACACTTTATGATCCGTTGACATGGTGATTAGGGCTCACTCTCGTGGAAAAGAGGGAGGACCCAATTCACTGTGAAGCCATAAAAAATATTAAGGTAGCTTTGTTATCTTTGCCGCTATCACAGAAGATGGCTGTATGGGCTTAGTCCTTTTGCCTGTCTTTAACAACAAAAAAGCTTCATACTTGAACTTAGACATATTGGAGAAAGCTGTTCTGTGGGTCTATTATGAGCAAATTACAAAACACCTAAGAGCCTTATCCGAAAATGGTTATTTGGTGTTTTTTATTTTATTAGAACGACACATATATTCCATACCTAATCAATTGAAAAAAAATGAAGTTCCAGCTCATTTCAAAAGAATTTATCAGGTTCGAAGGACCAATGACATTCTTTAAAAAATATCCAAATTATTTATTTATAAGATTCTATTACCAAATCCAAGCTAAAGCAATGAATCTCAAAATTATAGAATATTTTGCTCAATCTCCATATCCTACCTCAGCATTGTCAAAAGTGACATCAGGCAAGCACACGTCCCCGCTCTGCAGCCGCGCGAACTCCGCCAGCGCTAGCAAGATGTCGAGCGTAGAGACACACTTGACGGCCGCCTCCCACTGCGCGTACGACGACGAGAACTTCTCGAATATCCGCCGGCTGAGGTCTTTGAGCACGTCCGACTTCTGCTGCTCCGCCGCCATCATTCTTGATAGGAGATCCTGAGAAAAAATTACACTTATTTTATTACTAGCGGCCGCCCGCGACTCCGTCCGCGTGGATTTCGATTTCCAATAGCCTAAAACCTTCCTCGTCAAATGAACTATCCAACGCAAAAAGATTTTTTCAAATCGGACCAGTAGTTCCTGAGATTAACGCGTTCAAACAAACAAACAAACATACAAACAAACTCTTCAGCTTTATATATTAGTATAGATATAGATATAGATAATGACACATCATCATCATTCCAGGCTGCAATGTGCAGGCTTCAGGCAGGAGATGTGACATACACTACAAAACCCTGTGTCCCTGTTGCATCCTCGGCTAATGTCTCGTAGCCCAAGGTAACCAGGAATTGACAAGCCTGGTAAAGTTTCTTAAGAGAATAATGATACATGTTTTGTTGATTAAAGCAGCCAATTTGTATAATCAAACCTTTGAGAGAAAAGAGAGTGCACAAGTGTAATTAAATGAATTTTCCTTCACACTTGTACCTAATTGGAAAAAAAAAAAACAGAAATATGGCGGCGAGGCTGTTGATATAAAGTGCGATTTACTAGCGCCTGCGTAACGAAGACGACATGCGACAGTCATTAGTCGTTGATCTATGACATCTATTACACAAAAATAAATTATCAAAATAATTAATAAAATAAATATTTACTACACAAAATTTTTTTACTTAAACCAAATGATGTTGTATTGGCGTAGGAGGCCATTTAATAATATTTTGAAATAAAAATATTTAGTTGCGTGTTGCGAGTTTGACGTTTATTGATGGAAAAAAAGACAATTGACGCGCTTAAAGCGTCGACGAGTAAAATGCGGTGCAGCACGGAGGTTGTGAACAAATGAGGTCGCATTACGCTCCAACAGATGTATAAAATCTTATCTGCATCTTACCTTGGTCTCAGCAGTAGAAAATCTCTTATATCCCTTCCTTGCGCCTTCTAACTGGTAGTCCGACCCAGCTTTGTTCACGGCACTTTGGGGCACTTCTATTTGATACCGCTTCTTGTCTGACCCCACGTATGACAACTGGAAATATAAATAAAAACAAAACATGCTTAGATATTATTTAGACAACGCCACTTGAGTGCTAACTTAGCAAAGGGCTGTGCTAACAATGTTAAAAAAAAACCGATTAAACATTTTATCCATAGACAACAGATGACTTTATATATTTTTTGGAGGTGGTGAATTTGGCCCCTATAATAAGACCGCAACTTTATTTCAAAATGTTTAAACCTATTTATAATCAGGATAAATTAAATAAGTATTTTACTGTGTATTTCCTATCATAGGGATTAGTTAAATGTAGAAAAACAGACCTTGGACTCCGAGGCATAGCCCAGGAAGCGACCAAGCCATACACTAGGATGATGATAAGGAATTAACTAAACCGGGAGGGAAAGCGTTCCCCTATGTTTTTATGTTCGCTCACGGTCCATCGTTTACCATCAAACCTCACCAATGTGATGCTTGGACACATTTAGTTTTTACGTGATGAAGTTCAACCTTCGTTATTGCGCGATCTGTTATACTTATAACCTACACCCAACATTACAAGATTATTATCTTACCCGACATTTGAAGTATTTCTCCTGTTCCGCCAGATATTCCTTCAATTCTTTCTCAATGTCGCTTATCAGCTGAAGAGTGTTGTCGTACTCCTGGTCCACGCCTTCTCCGGGGAGGATCTTGCCCTCCTTCTCAGCTTCTTTCTGATTGAAAGCTTCCTGTAACCAATAAGTTAGTAGGTCAAAATATCAAATGAACTAATTTTACGAATATTATAAATGTGAAAGTTTGTTTGTTTGGATGTTTGTCCGTCAATAACGTTGAAACAACTCAACAGATTTCGATTAATTTTGGTATACAGGCAGGATATGGACTGACTTAGGTGGTAGGATATCCCGCTTAAATGATCCCATGGGAGGGGAAAACAGAAATCTTCATAAGGCGGACAAATCCGCGGGTAAGAACTAGTAATTAATAAAATCTTTCTTCTAAGCCGCAAACTGGAGATCCTGGGTTGGATTCCCCGGTTGGGTAAAATTTGTGTCGGTTTTTCCCGGGTAACACAGCCAGGGTTTGTGATCACTTATCCGCATTTAATTAACAAGCGTGGTGATTCAGCCAAAACCTAGTCTTTGTAATCAAAAAAATTCAATAGAGGCCTATGCCCTACAGTGGGACATTAATATGCTGATTCTTTTTTGAAAGTATAGAAACCTTGAATAAAATCTATTTATTTACCTTGAAAAACTTCAGCGTATCCCTATAATCCGGGTACTTCCCATCCGGGCTAAACTGCGTCACCCTCTTCAAAAGCTCTGCCTCGGTCCCGGCGAACAATTCGCTCAGCTTGAGAGCCGCGGTGAACCCGTTCAGCACTGCGATGAAGTCTAGAACCTTTTTCTTTGAGTAAGTTTTTTCTTCGTAGAATATGGCGCGGGAATCTGGGTGTTCTTTCGAACGTTTGAGGTTGCCGAGAGCGTGAACCCTAAAATAATTTACGAAAATAAACTTAAATTCTGTAAATGGTATATAATGTAAAAATAGTCTGCAATATAAATAAATCTGTAGTAAATGTAAATTATACAAAAATATCTATTCATGATTAATTTATTTAAACTTTATTGCACGAAATAAAATTTGTACAAAAGGCGGACTTAATGCCTCATGACATTCTCTACCAGTCAACCAGTCATGATGATGTATAAAGTTTTGACTTAAATATTGAAATAATTTATTCAGAAATCTGATTCACTTAGTAAATTCTTTTGCACGTCAAAACTTTTTTCACCCTACCTGTGTCTCGACTTGAATAGCCTGCTGAGAAGACACATAAATATTATAATATTTTCGAGTAATTAAATCACTACATAGTATAAAACAAAGTCGCTTTTTCTGTCATGTTGTATGTGGTATGTCCCTATGAACGCTTAAATCTTTAAAACTACGCAACGGATTTTGATGCGGTTTTTTTTAATAGATAGAGTAACTCATGAGGAAGGTTTTTATGTATAATATCATCCATTAAATAGTGGACAAGTACCACGGGCGAAGCCGGGGCGGGCCGCTAGTCTATACTAATATTATAAAGAGGAAAGGTTTGATTTTTTGTTTGTTTGTATGAATTGAATAGGCTCCGAAACTACTAGGCAGATTTGAAAAATTCTTTCACTGTTGGAAAGCTACATTCACCCAGAGTAACATAGGCTATATTTTATCCCGGTACGGGAAGTAGTTCCCCCGGGACGCGGGTGAAACCGCGTGACGGGCCGCTAGTATTATATAAACAAGAAAACTACACCCAATATGCTACATTGGGTGCTGATAGATTTGTAGTTATAAATCGAGTAGATTTATGGCTAACATTTTTGGTACTTTATACAAAGTCATTTGCAAACAACTCACTTAGCCAAAAGCCTCTCCAAGTCAGGCAGCGTGGTCAGTATATTCTTAGCCTCCTGGCAGAGCTCCTGGTCAGCAAACAGGGTCCTGACGGCGTCCTGCCGCTCTCTGATCACCGCCAGGCTGCAGCTGGGCGCGCACACCCACTGGTACAGCAACCTGGAGGTTACATGAATAAATAAATATTTCACAATATCACATACATTGATCTGACTCCGTTTTAAGTGGTTCACTTGTGTTACAGACATCAGAATCAACAGTGGTATTACAAATATAGTTAGAGACATATTACATCCTCGCGGTGTTGTAATATGTATCTATTATATCCGGACCGATACGACCTCTTCACCTTCAAGAAAAGAGCGTACTCCCTTCTAAAAGGCCGGCAACGCATTTGTGACTCCTCTGGTGTTGCGAGTGTCCATGGGCGGCGTTGATTGCTTACCATCAGGCAATACGTCTGCTCGTTTGCTGCCCCATGACATAAAAAAAAAAAAAAAAACTATCGCCAGGGGTTAAACATTTTGGATTGTGCTCAAAAAATTACTGAGATAAATAAGCTTAAAAATTCAGCACCATCGTAGTTACCCCCTCCCAGGGATTCTCGATCCTTTCCTCAACTGATAAGGTCTGGTTTAGCATGTAAGGCGGCTCATAAGGTTTATATCTAACCTTTTTAAAAACACATCAAACTTTTCTCTATAGTAGTGGAGCAGTTATTCAGTCTGTCCTCAAGTGTTCAGCGTTATACTATAGCATCAAGCACTATCGTCGTTTCGTAACCATCGAGCGGCACATAGGTTTGTATCTAAACTATGTTCTTTGAAACACACATACCTTTTCCCCATAGCAGTGGAGCAGTAGTTCAGTCTATCATACAGGCAGCCCTCATCTTGAACAATTCTCAAGTTCCTCAGCGTTATAGCATCCAGCACCATCGTAGTTCCTCCTTCCCAGCGATTCTCAACCTTCTTCTCCTGCGATAAGGGTCGTCCATAAAATACGTGACATTTAAAGGAGGGTCGACAAAGTGTGACATGGTGTGACAGAGGTTGGGAGGGGTCCTTAGTTTTGTGGCATCACATTTCCAATCTAATATATTTAGAGATATGACGACTCGCGTCACATTAAGGAGGGGGAGTCTCAGAAATGTTCAGAAAATTAGAGTTCAGAAAATCATTTCGTGTGACATACAAATGAAATCAAAAAGGCCTCAGGAAAGCACATATGAATGGTCAGTAATAAAATTATAATAACTATAATATTGCCATTTTTTTACATTAGTTGCTGGTACAATATTTCTACATACTTGTAACAGGTCATATAGTTACACCATTCAAAAATTAAATTAAGAAAAAGAAAATGACAAATTGAGTAACAGTCGACCTGTTCCCGAAGGCGTCACCTTTTCACAAGTATGACGTATGTGTCAGCTATCATCTCACTCGACCATTTAAGAGGGGACGAATTGACTTGCCACATAGGCACCGAGCGTAGCGATGACTCTGCCATCTCGTGACTCATATTCAAAACTTTTACTCTCAATGTCGGTAATTCTACTGTCAAACCACTGAAAAACACGGTGCCTTATTCTGACATCTAGTGACTCATATTCGAAACTTTTACGCTCAATGTCAAATTCTAATGTCAAACCACAAAAATAAATCGGGATTTTGGCGCCCTCTATAGTTTCTGCGTGATCGTCAGAATGGCCGGTAAACAGTCATGTCAGTCAAGGCACTTGCGATGTTAACTAATGAAAAGCTCATACTCAACTAATGAAATAATAATAGGGTAAGTACAAACTTTATATATTGCGAAATAAGCAATTGATAAGCAATTTTTCGTCCACAAACATTTTAGTAATTCTGCATAGTTTACTTATGCGCAGAGGTTGACCGGCCATCCTGACGTCAGAATGGCCGGTCAACCTTAAATGCTGAAATTCTTCAAAATCATAAAATAAGCAATTCTCTAATCTTCATAAGCAAATATAAGCAATTAATAAGCAAATATTAGACATAAATTCAAAGTTAATTATGACTGTTGACCGGCCGGGTACCTATAGCGTACCTTCTCCTCCTGCGACAAGGTCTGGTTGAGCACGTCAGGCGGCGCGTAGGGCTGGTACTGCGCCATGCCGAGCAGCTGGATGTCGAGGCGGCAGGCCGTGAGGTAGGACACGCAGCCGCCGAGTGCCTTGATGGCGAGTGAGCAGTGAGCCGCTGGTGTAAGGCCTAGAGCGTCGCCTGGGGAATAACCGACAAGGATTTTAATGTATACTAATGACAAACAAACAAACAAACTCTTCAGATTTATTATTTACTAGCGGCCGCCCGCGACTCCGTCCGCGTGTATTTCGATATCCAATAGCCTAAAGCCTTCCTCGTCAAATGGACTATCCAACACAAAAATATTTTTCAAATGTTGATTGGACCTGTTGTTCCTGAGATTAGCGCGTTCAAACAAACAAACAAACAAACCAACAAACATACAAACAAAATCTTCAGCTTTATATATTAGTATAGATATGTTACCATTGTAAAATGTTGTAAATAAGACAGTTCATTTCGATGATTCTAAGGGTACATCTGAAGAATCGCCGAGAGTGATTCGCCAGATGTTGTAATAATTATCGTAATCCGTACTCATTTTAATAGGAAAAGGAAAACGAAAACATCAGGTATTGTGAGACTTTGGGAAACACAACATCTATATTTAAACTAGTAGTCGTATTTTTAAACACAGAAATCAAACGTGTGATACGATGTCTTTAAGCCATAATCAAAATATACTTTATTTACTGACAGTTAGGCACTTATAAATCGTCAACAACACCACAGTAGATTTTCCGGAAAATACTAAATTATAATGGAAGTTCCACTCGAAATAGCCGCTTTATGTTCCTCTTTGTGAGAAGGGCTCCGTCCTGAGCTTAACCATACAGCTTGGGGAGGCTACGATGGTATAGATTAAGTTACCTTCATGCAAGAACGGCTGGATGCCCTCCGGCCACTGTCCATCAGCGTCCGTCCGGTAGTACTTCTCGGCGAGTAGCTTGAGCGTCTTGTCGGGCGGCGGCAACGTGTTCGGTTCCCGGCACGCACTGTGACAGTGACTCTGTATAGCACATGTGTCACAGCACAGCTTACCTTCATGCAGAAACGGCTGGATGCCCTCCGGCCACTGTCCGTCCGCGTCGGTCCGGTAGTACTTCTCGGCGAGTAGCTTGAGCGTCTTGTCGGGCGGGGGCAACGTGTTCGGTTCCCGACGTGCACTGTGGCAGTGTGTGGCGAGCAGCTTGGACACGCGCGGCGTGGTTGTCTTGCGGTCGTATATCACCTAAGGACCGATTACAACCATCATTAGCAGCCTGTCGCAGTCCACTGCTGGAGGTATAAATCAAACAATAGGCTCAAATACACACACCGGCACATATATTTAGAGAAACGAAAAAGAAGGAACAATTTTTTTTTATAAAGAAAATCTCAAGAATTGTTTTAGATATTTCTTCTTCAACCTTTGCCTTCTAAATCTAAATCAAATTGCTTATTAAAATTATTTTATTTTAATAAAATCCTTACCAGTGCAGGCGGGTAGTGTGCCAGGGTTGTGAGCAGCCTGGAGGAGTGCTTGTCGTCCTCGAACTGGCCCAGGTGGAAGGTGCCGATCGACGTGTCGACGAAACACACGCCGAATGTACTGCTGCCGTTACTTTCCTGTTCATTTCAAATGAAACGTTATTGTATCAAAATATAAAAAATATATAAAAAATAACAAGCACACTGATATAATCTTTTTAAATTGTAACCGTATAGTTTCATTGACGTTGGACCCTATCTTCACAGAATGAGGTGAAAAACATGTCTTTTATGATCTATCTCGATAATCCTTCCTTGCCCGCGGTAAACATTGGACAAAGGGGTCGTGGGTTCTATTCCCGCACAGGACAAATATTTGTGTGCATGAACATGTCTGCTTGTCCTGATCCAGACCAGGATAAGCGTTAGCGTTAAGTGTTATATGTACCTGTTTAAGTATATTGGTATGAATAAAAAATATTTATGTCTATCCGTTCCCTAGCACCCATAGAATAAGCTTCAAGCTTAATTTGGGGTAAGGCAATTCGTGTGTTAGTCCAAGGAATTTGTTTATTTATTTAGTTTATCTGTTAAAGTACTTCAGAAATAGGATCATAGGGTGTAGAACCGTGTGCCTACCTCCTCAGCGATGGCCATCATGTAGGCGGACGTGGCTTCGGAAGGACCGGGGTCCTGCAGGCCGCACGTCTGTGCACCTCGCAACGACACCTGGCAGATCTCGCGACGCACCACCTTGTCGTCCTTGAGAACCTCAGACATAGGCCATAGGGTCTAGGAGTGTGTGCCTACCTCCTCAGCGATGGCCATCATGTAGGCGGACGTGGCTTCAGAGGGCCCGGGGTCCTGCAGGCCGCACGTCTGCGCACCTCGCAGCGACACCTGGCAGATCTCGCGACGCACCACCTTGTCGTCCTTGAGAACCTCAGACATAGGCCATAGGGTCTAGGAGTGTGTGCCTACCTCCTCAGCGATGGCCATCATGTAGGCGGACGTGGCTTCAGAGGGCCCGGGGTCCTGCAGGCCGCACGTCTGCGCACCTCGCAGCGACACCTGGCAGATCTCGCGACGCACCACTTTGTCGTACTTGCTGTTCTTGTTCGCTAGGTATTATAATAATCATACAAATAATATAATGTGAATGTTTCTTTCATGTTGAAACTACTAAACGGATTTTGATGAAATTATTTGGTATACAGGCATGGTGTTGGCTGATCAGGGACATTGTCCACTTTGTGGGAATGTGATGTTTATCTTGAATAAAAGTAGCCTATGTGACTTCTTCATTATGTTAATAATTTTCTTGATTATCTTCTATTTAGAGATAAATCATGTTTTGTTAAACAAACATGATGTGAACATGTACTGATGGTTTGGTCGGCGAAGTGTATAAAGAAAAAAAGAACAAGTAAAATAAAAACACTTAAGCAATGCCTATACTGGTGAGCAAGGGCGAATCAGCTTTGGCAACGGGGTTGTCAAATAGTCGTCACCGCTATATGACCTCCCCCCCCCCCCCCCCCAACATCCGCCGTTGCGGGTGGGCGAACGCTGATAGTACCAAATATACTAAATCAAACAACTGAAGTACTTACTTCTCTTGCACCTCTCCTGCATCATCTCGGGCGTCTCTGTCTGTTCCACGCGGGCCACCTTGTACCCCTTCGAGACGAGCGTCGACGCCATGCGCGAGTACGCGCTCTCTGGGAAGCCGGAGTGGGCAAACGCGCCCTGGGGAACGGAACTTGCATTAACTTACACGTATTGTCAATGGACAGACAAAACAATATTCAATTCAATTTATTTATTAAAGACAACAAGATCCATAATCTATACATATAATAAAATCGTAGAGGTCGAATGTCTGTACAAATGAAAAAAATGCTTAAAACGAAGTCAGGGCGATGTAAATAAAAGGAAAATACAAAAAAAATTTTTTTTAGAATTTCTTATTTCTCTGTCTGTTTGTCTGTTTGTCTGTTTGCACGGGCTAATCTTCGAAACGGCTGAACGGATTTGAATGAAATTTTGCATGGTAATACCTAATATCCCTGGTCAACATCTTAGATAACTTTTATTTCGGAATATTAAAGGGTTCCCGTGGATGGTTAAAAAACCATTGTTGAAAATCACAAAATCACGGAAGGGTCCATGGCGTCATCTAGCGTCGAGTAAAAAAAGCATTGTTTTTGTAACTATACTCTGTCCACTCTAGAAGACGACTTTTGACAGCCCATGCCCATAAAAAAAATTAGTTTTCTTAACGTGTTTCGAAAAAATAATATTGTACTTCATGAACGATTCCGTCCACTCAGTGATGTGCAACACATAACGATTACTACGATTGTGGCACAGATTTCGAATAATCGGTAGAAATAAATGCTATGAATCTAAACTTCTTCATAAGTGTAAATAAGGTTGCCGTGCCGAATTTACGTCGCGTTACATCGTATAGAAAATGCATTCACGCCGAATTTCGGTTGCGTTTTTTCGCCTTAGTGGGTTCTTTCTACATTTAGGGATTATTAAATCGTAACTCGAGTTTATCAATAATCGGGATGACCACATTTTAGATACTTTAGGACATCACCAATTGTGTCAAACGTCAATCTGTCAAAAGACGCCTAATAAAATGGACAGAGTATACGTTACCTATCTGTTTATATTTGAAAGTCATTCTGTGATAATTCCAATTATTTCGTAAATAACCACGAAGTGCATTTTCAAAAGAATATATATTTCTATCGGCGAATACTTTCACGGTTTGTTTCTTCACAATGCCTAGAAAAAGGTCAAATCTTTCTCAGTACTCAAGAGAAGCTAAAAGATCTAGGTTGTTTAGATCCCAAGAAAGTAACGATGATCATGAGGCAAGACTTACTGCGACTCGACACCGCCAGGCTACTGCTCGCGCTATGGAAAATCCTTCTCAGCGTGAAGCCTATGGCACACCGAAAAGCTGTAGAAGCAGTTGATAGAACTCTCAGAGATAACCTTCAAAATGACCAACCTATGGGTTGCGTAACGATGCTGTTTTGTGGGGATTTTAGACAAACGCTGCCAGTAGTACCACGAGGAACAAAAGCCGACGAGCTAAGAGCATGCTTAAAGAGCTCAAGTCTTTGGCGACACATCACAAGGATGCACTTGACGGTGAACATGAGGGCGCGAACAGGAGGTAACACAAACGCTCAGGAATTTTCTGATTTGTTGCTGAAAATTGGCGAAGGAACATATCCGGAAGAAGAAGGGGAAATTGTATTATCTGAAAATCTCTGCCACACTGTTAATTCAATTGAAGAACTTATCTCCTCCGTATATGGTGAAACAAATCAAATAACAAGTCATGAGAACTTATGGCTTTGCGAAAGAGCAATTTTGACTCCGCGAAATGACCAAGCAGTAAGAATCAACTTGGATATACTCAACCATGTTGAAGGAGAAGTAGTAGAGTATATACTTCTATCAATAGAGTAATGGAGCAAGATGACGCTACCAATTATCCCGTTGAATTTCTTAATTCTCTGAGCGCTCCCGGACTTCCAGCTCACAACATTACTTTAAAAATTGGCGTCCCAATTATTTTGTTAAGAAATCTAAGTCCCCCAAAATTATGCAACGGGACAAGACTGAAAGTTATTTCTCTGCAGCGTAACATTATAGAAGCGGAGATTTTGTCGGGATGTGGCGCCGGTCAAAGAGTCTTTATACCACGAATTCCACTGATTCCCAATAATTACCCTTTCAATTTCAAACGCGTACAGTTCCCAGTGAGCTTATGTTACGCTATGACCATAAACGAAGCCCAAGGCCGGACGCTGCGTGTTGCCGGCGTAGATCTCAGCGTCGGCTGTTTCTCACACGGCCAGCTCTATGTGGCTTTCTCCCGTGTTAGTCAACCAAACAAACTATTTGTTTACGTTCCAAACCAGACCACATCGAATATTGTTTATAAAGAGGCATTATAGTTATAAATAGTAGTACTAGCTAGATAATATTTTCTGTTATATTTTACTACCATAAATAAAAAATAAAATATAATATAACTTAAGTACTCTAATTTTTATCCCGCTGTGATATTACTTGTAGTCCACGCGTGCGAAGCCGCGGGCAGCAGCTAGTATAATATAGTTTTTCTTGTTTATTATTTACTAATTTAGTTTTTACCCGCGGCATTATTGACGTGACAACGTCTTATAAATTGGTTTGCCGGGTGACACTTCAAGAAACTGCGTTACGCTCCGCTCACGTTATGCGCTCACAATGAGAGCGAGTGAGAGGCACGCGTCCCTTCCACTAGGGGATGGTTATCATATTATTATGTAAGTCGTTGTCACGTAAAACTTTCGCCCGTATACCGACTTATACAGGCAACCAATTTTTTATATTAACTTTTTCTCAACAAAAATGTTGTAGGGTCATGACCATACCACTCCCATAAGATGGAGAATGCCATGACCCCATAATTCATGTTTTTTTTTTGCCTGCCTCTCAAAACCTCCTACCCTTACCAACTGAGCTCTTATTGAAGATAAATTGTGGCTTATTTTATTAATCACTAGCGACCCGTCCGGCGGTTTCACCCGCGTCCCGAGGGGACTACTTCCCGTACCAAGATAAAATATAGCCTATATTACTCAAGTGAATGTAGCTTTGTAATGGTGTAAGAAATTTTTAAATTAGTGCAGCAATTTTTGTGTTTTTGTGCTTTGTTACATACAAAAATATAAATCTGTCCTCTTTATAATATTAGTATAGATGTATAGAAAACTGATGATAAATATACCTTCATGTATGAAAATCCGAGTTCATTGACGCCCACAGCGGCGTCCATGTGATACAACTCATAGAACTTGCCAACTTTGAAGAACAGCACGCAGTCGTAGTTTGTAGACTTCATTTCCCACCACTGACGGTGCGCCTGAAAATGTTATCATAATAATTTATTAACGAGAATTTAATAACCAGGCCGATCAATTTGATTTAGTTTGGCAGCATTTGCAATACTCAAACTCAAAACTCAAATAATCAAACTCAAAATTCTTTATTAAAATAGGCTTCATAAAAGCACTTATTAATCATCAAAAACTACAGAATAATGACTCGACCAACGATTCGATAGGCAGTTACTGTGCGAAAAGAATCAGTTAGAAATACGACACTTGCTCTTTCAATAAGAAAAATACGACGCCTGACTAATATAGAAACAGCGAGATAGGTTTACTTCAGCTATTTTCATAGTGTCTTAAGGTCTGTTATTGTGGGGATCATCTACTGATATTTTTGCACTACAGAAAAGGGTGATCAGTGCTATATATGATCTGAAGCTGTCATCATAATATCATCTTCTTAAAATATATTTCCTTATTGTACTTGGGGGTCATTTGAGAGTTGGAAATATTTAGTCTGGTTTTAAGTCAGGTAAGTGCAGTGTGTTTTATCTCCAGTTTTTGGTCCTTTGGGGCTAATACATAATTCTTAGCAAAAAAATAATTCTACTGTAAATATTTATATACTTACAGGAGTCTGTTCATTCAAGAACTCAGGAGGCACAAACAATGTGCTAGGGTTGTAGTCGGGATGATCCGGCCGTCTTTTCATGGCATCTCGGATCTTCTCAGGCTTAAGCCAGGCGAGCTTACAGTGAGTCCAGTTTCCTTCATCAGTTACTGCTTCTTCCTTAGGTTCAGACTGGATTGGTGCTGGGACAGACCTGATAAAGTGTAAATTAATAAGTAAATAATAATAAATTCTTCCGACTAGCACACCAATTGCCTGCACCAAGCTTAGCTTGAAACTAGTTATATGGATGCTAGGAAAAATCGATGACTTGAGTATAAATGACAAACTAAGACAATTTTTAGAAGACATGGTATAAACCTGTGGTACACAGGTAGAAATGTTATATGTAGTTGCAAAATAAAAAAAAGATAGAAAGTTTGTCTCCCTCAAATATAAAACAAACTTCTGTATTCATGCACAAAGAATAACAAAGTCTGTTTGATTCAATAAAATATCAAACTTTTATAAGACAGAAAGTGTAATTCCATAAATAAATAAAATAATTAAGATTATTTAAATTATATCCTTACCCTTTGCTGGGAGTTGATTTAGCAGCAGGAGTCTTGCTCTTAGGTGACTGATTAGGCTCATATTTGAAGCTGGTTTGTAATTTCTTCTCCAAAGACATTTTTTCCTTGGTTTCTGCTTTATTGTCTTCTTGATATTTTGGGTAAATACAAAAAATAACATTCATTATCAAAATCTCCAGCAATAATTTCGATGGTTATAATGTCAAAGGGCTTAAAGGACATTTTGGCGAAAATGACTTTTTGATGCAATCCTATAGAGCTTTTTGAGCTCTATCGATTGGTATATATAAGGTTTTTC
Organism: Nomophila noctuella; assembly: GCA_958496325.1. Lineage (NCBI taxonomy): Eukaryota > Metazoa > Arthropoda > Insecta > Lepidoptera > Crambidae > Nomophila > Nomophila noctuella. Next base: position 5,656,774 of record OY292501.1, read on the forward strand.
TATTCCCAATATTGAGCAAGATATTCACGGTAAAAAATCAGCCATTTTTGCACTTTTGGATTAAAGGACAGAACAATAGTTTTCTGGCCTTTACAGCCTACACACGTATAATTTTAGTCGCACCTGTTAGGCTTAAAGGACATAGTTAGCCTAGCAAAATAATTTTCTTAAGGCTTAAAGGACATTTACTGCTACTGTTGTATTAAATTAGTATCCTTTAAGCCAAATTTTTGTAGGTCATATTTCATCTTCTAAGTGACCATGGTGCAATGAAATGTATGAAGTTTATATGAAGTTTATATTAAATTTATATATTTTTCATCTGAGGGAGAATTATCTATCATTATAACTTATATACTTGTGTGATATGTATATATACTATATTTTTTATTTTTGTTTCTGCAATTCAAGATTTAACTTTAGAAGTTTTTATATTTATGTTTATTTTAATATCAAGAAATAGCTTGAAATAAACAAAATATTTTATTCTACCCTCTCATTTGTCACAATTGCCCCATATTGAATCTGTGAAGAAGAAGACAATGCCAATTTTTGTACGGGAGATGGCGTTTTTCTGTTTTGCTCGCGTCCATCAACCAAATATGGAAATTTATATTCTTGAGAGCATTCCAAACGATATAAGCAAAGGCAGTATAGCTATAACCTGAGTCAAAACTAAATGTGACATGCTAGAACTTTTCCATTTCCATAGAAAAATGTAATGAAGCAAGGAGTTTTATGTTTGCAGTAATGAGTAAAACTCAATTTCCAAAACTCTGTGCAATATATGAAAGAGATTTATAATAAATTAAATAGTAATACCGTCGTTAATGCGCTTCTATTCTTTCTATTTTTATTTCAACTTCTCAATAATTATTACAATTTCAAAGCGAAAAACGTTTTAAGGGACAAAATTATGTTTGGACCATTTAAGAGCAGTCCTTTAAGCCATAGTTGACAACTACTAGAAAAAAAAAGTTAAGCTTAAAGGACAAAATGTTAAAATTACAGTTCTTAAAGGACATCTATTTTAGAAACTACGCTATCTGGAATGTATTAAACGGTCGCATACAGTTCGGCTTGAAAAAACAAAATCAATGGTCTTTAAGCGAAAGCGATAGCTTAAAAGACAAAAAAGTTGTGTTATTTTTTCTACATTTTTTGTTTTTTGGCTCTCCTGAAAAGTGGCGATTTGTCCTTTAAGCCCTTTGACATTATAACCATCGATTTGTCCAATAAAATTAGCAGATTCATAAAAAAAAGTTTATTTATTACATTATATTAGAAGAAGTTAGGTATCTTCTGATTCTGAATATGATTTATATAAAATAAAACTAGTAAATGTTAAGAAATAGTATTGAAAATTTGTAACAATAGGCAATACACAGCCTAAAAAATATAAGCAATGTTTGTTTTTATAAATAAGTATTGGTGATATTTGTTGCCTACCTTTGTTTTCAACATCAGAATCATCCGAATCCACAGGATTGAGCCTGATCCTTTTCCTCTTCTTGGCAGCAATTGGCACTTCATCTTCATCGCTACTGTTCTTCACCTCAGGTGATACTGTTGGCTGCCTCTCGCGTTTTTTATCTGTAAAGTTAAGAGCTCTTAAAATGTAAAATGACATTAAATGTTTTGAACTACTACTTAATAGTTGACACTATTTTAAGCGGATAGTAAGTTCAGTAGAAAAGTTTAATTAATATACTTAATAAATAGTTTTTGGCTGAATTTTGTTGATAAGCCTAGCCTTAATTACTTAATGGATGGGCAATCCATCATAAAGAATATTATTATATTGGAACCTTCCATAGATTAGATCGTTCAAGCAAACATTTAAACGCTTCTTTATATTGGTGTGGGATATTCGGCATACCGAGTAACCTAATACAAATGAACTAACACAATAAAACAAATTATTGCTACGTACGTCTGCTGTTAGGATATTTACTTAGAGTTTTAACGACTAACAACAATTCTTAATATTAATAATGACTACTTACTGTCAGTTTTATTTTCTTTTTCAACCTTTGTTGAAGTATTTAGTTTAGGGCTTCCATTAGTATCTTCATTAGTCTTTATCTTTTTATTTGCTGGCGGTGTTTTAGTGAAGTAATTGAACAGGGTGTTTCCACCACCCGTGCTGTTGCGTTTAGACATTATTCAGATCTATTTAATTAATTATTTTCAATAACAATAAGTTAAACCTAAGAATTAGTTACGGCGAGATTCGCGGATTTTTGGCGCATTTATTATTTACTGTCAAAGCTAAATTGTCAATGTCAGTCAAATACCTGACACTACTATTTTTAACTTTGCTAGGACGCAGACTTAGATTAATCCAACCTTTAATTGGTCACTCAAATCGTAAACTTGGAGTGGTCGGGGAAAGTGATTATTTCTCGTAGATTGTTATTCATTTACAACTTATAGTCATAAGCAAGTTTAAAGTTTCCATAGGTAACCCCATCCGGATCCCCCTAAATCACAGAACAATAAGAAAGTTAAAATGAAGTAAAATTCCTTGTAGAACAAACTACACAACAAATAAATATTTTGATGTTGAGAAAAGAACAATTTATAAATTACCTCCATGAATGGGAGGCGTGAGTCGTGAGTAACTCGTCTTGGAATTTAAAGATGGGTCAAGACAAATCTAGGATGTACACTATTTGTACATTTATTTTTAATGCATTTACATGCTAAGTAATGTATTAATTTATCTACATATATAGATGCACTCGTGTAAAATAGTGTATAGGAGATGAAGGCTTGTTACAAATCACTCTTAGGCTCGTATCAATAAAACGCACTCAACTCTGAGCTCGATCTTGAGCGCCAACTTGAGGTGCTGTTTTGTACGAGAATGACATATGTATATCAAGTTCGCACTCAAGATCGAGCTCAGAGTTGAGGGCGATATAATAATACGAGCCTTAGTATGTTCATCAAGTACTTTAGAATATGGTAACACCTACATTAATCAAAGATATTGGAAGTACCCATCGATCCCTAGAGGACTATATAACTTCCTTCTATGTAAATAACCAGGGAAAATTTCCAAAAGGTTCCATTTCCAGTGAGATCAAATAAAAAAGCATGATATCGATTTATACTTTGTATTTATTATTGCAATTTTCCTGAACTCTTACGTATAAAATTAAATGTTTATAATAAAGATTAAGAATAACTTAAACCTAGTTATTTTGGTGTTTAAATGACGGCACTTTATAAAGCTAACAAGTCAGCGAGAATATATTAAAGTTTTAATATTATCATCGCCAACCAAACTTAAAAAAAATATTCCATGAGCAATAAGCTTATGATATTCAGGTGTTTTTTTTAATATCTGTGGTGCGAATCTCCAAAATTTTGTTTTGGTCATGTATCTTGAAAAATGTTTGCAAAAATACCTGCGTGTTATATTTTAAAGGGTTCATAGGCAGGTTAAGATTCTAATTAGAGCTATTGAAATCATAATTTTAGTGATCAAATAAATATGTTTTGGAGATTCACCCAATGATAGCACATCCCTTGTGAATAGGGCTGCCATCTCCAAAATGTGGAAAACAGGACAAGAGGCGACATAACCCCGGATTTTAGAGTCCGAAAGCCGGACACCATAGCTTCAGCTCAATGAAATCGTCTCTGTTGGTGTTGTCGTCGTTTTTTTTTTTTTTTTTTTTTTTTTTTTTTTTTTTTTTTTTTTTTTTTTTTTTTTTTTTTTTTTTTTGCTCGGTCCTGTTATACCTTCCCCGGACGTTGGTGTCTTTCCCCGGACGTCTGTCTGAACCGTGCCCGGACGCACCCCGGACGCCCTCTAAACTAGGACAAATCCGGGGAAACCCGGACGGATGGCAGCCCTACTTGTGAAACATGTTCAAAAATATTCAATGGACACAATCATTTGTGTAACATGCAATGCACAGATACTTGCTCACCAATAAACTTAAGCTCTTGGAGTAAATTAAAACTATTAATTGCAATTACCTTTAAATAAATCAATAGTCAATAGGAATGTTTATAGAACTCTATGTATAAATCATTAAAATAATTTAGAATAATTTGTAATTTTCCAAAAATAAATAATATTTCAATATAACAAAACTTATAAAACATATTTTTATTTATAAAAAATCTTACACGCTCTGTTTAAATCTTTATATTTGTAGTCATCTATCAGGAAAGGCAAGACCTGTATCAATATCTAAACCAGTATTCTAGAATTTAAGCATGACCTCAATAAAAAACCAAGACCAGAAGGTGGAAGAAAGTGGATACTTTATTATCCATACAAAGTAATAGTATGCAACAGCATATAAAACTATTTTTGGGCAGTAGTTTATCTTCAAACATTTCTATCTAAATACAATTCAAAGACTGCAACATTCAAAAATCTCAGAATTACAAATATTGTACTGTTTATAAATTGGATTCTATAGACCAAGATTTTCGAATAACACACTACACACATTGAAAATATGTTTCGAAAGCTCTCCAAAGTGTATGCTAAATTGATAGCATGAGGCAACAGTGCATACAGAATTGTACATTATTACGTTCACTTTAGAGTTTAAAACTTAATGCCTCCATGCGTGCATTTGAAGTGAACCAAGATTACAATATCATTATTGTCTTAACTGGTTTCTATCGTCCTTTATAACGAAATTAACTTCCGTTATTATGCTTGCTTCATAACTTTGTGGCTAGTTGTTACTAGATATTTTAGAAATAGTTTAATGAAATAAAGATAGGATTTTAGAAATTACCTGAAGTTTGGGTAATTGTAGAAAATTACAATCGTTGCATTAACGCCGTTGCTTGAAGTAATTATCGCTCATTATCGGGAAAAACGTGACATGTTTAACAGTCGTTATGCATTTATTATGGTTGTCACTTGGAATGTAAACAACTAATGTTTCTTAATCTTTGTTGGATTCTAAACTTGTACTTACAGTTGAAACTGAATAATGTATTACCATTTTTTATTTTATTTAATTTACAATGAACGATACTTTTAGGATACTAAGGTGTACCTTAACCAGACTAGTATTTTGTGATTGTAAGGCGGCACTATTGTTTTTGTTCCTTTCGGTCTTGTTAAACTTTAGGCACCTATACCTATTACGTTAATTCTAACTGGAAACCTTTTCTGCCTTCCTAATAATCCATCCAAATAACAATACATGCAAAACAAATGTTAAAAAATATAACGTTCTACCCTCAAATAAGCTATACAAAAAAGTCCCTCTAGATAAAATTTCAATATACCCCCATCTTCTCATCATTACAATCGTTCGAACAGTTCTACATTATGATCCTCACAGTTGACACTAGTTGTCACATATGGGGCCGCTTTCACATGATGATCTGTGGTTCAGGAACAGACATGGCAATCGACTTGTGTGGAAGGACCTGGCCACCGTTCACGTAGATTTCATCTTTCACAATCACATCTTCTCCTGAAATAAAAATAGAAAGGGTCAAATTAATTATTTATTGATGCATATTTTGCAGGGCTGTCCTTCACCTATTAGAGGCCCTGGGCCTTTAATCTTCTGGTTTGGTAATCGTAGGGCCCTGGGACCCTGGTCTGGAGGCCCCAATCGATCGCGGGGCCCTGGGGACGTGCCTATTGTGTCCAGTGGAGAAGAGACTTCAGGCGATGGGCAGCAGCTTTCCTGCATTTCATTGTTATATCGTTCACCATATTGACATTAATGCCGTTTGTGGTTAGTGACGCCCCCAAAACTTGGTGAATTTAGACTTACCCTCAACTGAGGGAAGCCTACATCCAACAGTGGACTGCAACAGGCTATTAGTGATGATGATTTTTATTTGTGTAAGTGTGAATTATGTGTATAAGCTCCAGTTTTGACACATTTCGCCCACGTCGCTCCTTAAGGGACTCAAAAAATGTCTTCTGTGCAACTTATATGAATCTTTGTGCAGACACGCACAGCACGTCAGACGAAACACTTTGAACCGCCCTTATGTCAGGGACATAAGTTAAACACTTTGAACCGCCCTTATGTCAGGGTCATAAGTTAAACACTTTGAACTGCCCTTATGTCAGGGGCATAAGTTATACTATCGAACTGCAGCTGCAACTTAACCATAGTAGTAACACTCACCCAGGACTGTGCAGTTCTCCATGCGCACCCAGCGGCCGACCACGGAGCGCCAGCCCACGATGCAGCCGTCCAGCCACGCGTGCGACCGCACCATCGCGCCGCGCAGGATCGTGCTGCGCTTGATGCACGCGCCTGTTGGACGAATATGCTTTAAAGCGCTTCAAGCGAGACTTATGCATTATATACCTATTGTAAGTTTTAATATTAGAGGAGCGCCATGTTGTGCCGGTCAAAAATTGGTTTTTCTCAAGACTTTCGATCGTGAATAAGTTGTATGGCATTATACAGATAATTTTGAAGGCTGGTAGAAAAAACTAATAGATCTTACAAGCAAATATTTTGCATGGAAAGGGATGTTCATTTTCTATTAAGAATTTTGCGTCCAAAAAGAAATTAAAAACGTTTGTTATTGGGAGATTACTATCACGAAACCTTGAACACACCACCAATATACATAACATCTACTTGTAGCGACAATATTTATTATCAGTCTGTGCCGTATGGAGGCATGGATGATAAGAGGCGAAAGCAATATTACAACAATGTGATACTCCGGATAACTTGATAAGAAATACTCGGTTCATATGTACGGACTGATAACTGATCAGCTTACAAATATTGAAACTGAAGTCAGTCATCAATTAATTGTCATACGCTCGGAACTTCACGTTTATCAAAATCATTACTCATATTTTTATCATAATGATAAGAAGATTACGGTTCATTAATTGTTAGGCAGGTATGAAATACTATTAATTTAGGGATTATACGTGCCCAGGGCCCCGCGATCGATTGAGGCCCCTAGACCAGGTTCTGGGGGCCCCACGTAACAAGAGATTTCAAGGCCCATGCGCCCAAGACCCCTTGAACGCTTAATAGGTGAAAGACGGCCCTGACTAAAATGCAATAATTTTAATAATAATAAAAAACAGTTTAGCCTCTCACACATTTACATACAGTCAACCAACACCACAATGTAACATTATCAAAACAAAAGAACAGAAGTGTTTCTCACTCACCATCTTCAACAACAACGTCCGGACCAATAGTGACGTTTGGTCCTATCCGACAACCCTTGCCGATGGTGGCTGATGGATCGATCAGCACGTTGCCGACCACTCCAGTGCCATCGTACAGCATGTTAGAATTCTTCTGTCGTAAGCTTGTCAGGTACAGACACATACCTAAAAATTGGAGATGTATGTTGAACTAAATATGCAATGTGGCATGCATTTCAATCTGCTTGTCTAAATGTCAATGAGAACAAAAAATTTAGTCTTTTACTTCGCAATCTGTCTGTTCAAATAACAAAAGAAGCAGTTTATGCCTCTGTCTCTCTCTCTCTTTATTTTAAATTTAAGAGTAGAGCTCTTGAGGATGTGTATGAAATGCAACACGCAACAACTGTCTTGACAATTTAATGGAGTGGTTTGCCATGGCCTCTTCTGTTCTTTTGGAAGAAAGTAGTACAAATATTTTGTATTTCATATATCATATCATATGGTTACAGTTGTGCTATCTTAACTAAACTTAAAACTTGAAAAAAGAGAAATTAAGTTGATAAAATATTTTACAATACCAGTTAAAAAGTCTTTAGGCTGGCCCACATCCATCCAAAAGCCTTGTAACTCCATGGCGTGTAACTGACCATCCCTAGCCATGAATGGAAACACTTCCTTCTCTATCGACATGGGTCTCAGTTCAATTCTGCTCAACACTGATGGATTTAATATGTACATTCCTGGAAACAATAACAATGTCCATTAATATACAACATAGAGTGTAGACGTATAATAACGACATGATCTAACATAGTCAATGTTATGTTAAGCGACAGTGACTTCACATCTCGTAACCTTCGTAACCAATGTCCGCTACATTAATCAAAATAATGCTGCAGTTTGTTGGTGTTGGGCGTTGGGTATATCTAACAGCTGAAAACTATGGATACTACTTTAATGACTGTTTTGATAGGAATCATAAACTTACCAGCATTAATTTTGTTGGAAATAAACTCCTGTGGCTTTTCTACAAAGCTTTCAATCACTCCATCATCTTTGTATACAACTACACCATATTTTGATGGTTCTTCCACTTTTGTGACCACAATTGTGCCCTCCTAGAAATAAAGAAATTATATTAAGTTGGAAAGTAAATCTGAATAAGAATAAATATCTTTATTATAGTTCCCTCTATAAAACACAATGACTCACTGATAAGGATAGTGTTTGTGCACAATCCACTGTATAATATATTGAATTCATGGTTTCTCAACAAACAAATACCTAAATAAAGATACTTTAATTTAAATTAAATAATCATTTGGTTCTCTATCACCCATTACAAATTTCTTAAAATTTGCATTCATTTAAATATATGGTCGGGCCTCTCTATAAGAGAGAGAGGGAGATTTTAGATGGTTTTTGGTACTTCAAATTGTGCCAAATAAAAAGTTCCATTTTCATACCTTTCCATGACTCCTGTGGTACTTTGCCAATTCTTTGAAAGGAAAATCACATATAACGTCTGAGTTCAACACAAAGAACGGCTCTGGGCTAGTGCTGAGTAGGTCTCGGGCGAGCGCCAAAGGCCCTGCAGTTCCCAGTGGCTCCGACTCGTGTGAGAACGTCAACGATACACCCAGTTTCGACACTTGCTCCGTCAACTCTTTTTCCATTTCTTCAGCTCTGTACGATACTGCAAGGATGACCTTAAAGAAACAGGACAAATGTTGTAGTCATTGAATTTGATGATCCGCTTGGTGTAGTGGCCAAGAAGTTAACTATTAGACTAAGAGGATGCTGGTTCGATACCCGTACAGGGCAAACATTGTGTGCATTAACATGTCTGTCTGTTTGTCTTGGCTTGGGTGTTTTATATATCTATTTAAGAATATCCGTAAAACCACTGTTCATTCTGATATCTGTAACACAAGTGTACAGATATCAGAGCTACTTATCATGGAGTCAGATTAACATGTGCTGCTGTGAGAAATTTATTTATTTAAATAAAGTTAATTTTTTTTCTTTTTATACAACAGCACAGTATTGTTTAAAATGTAAAGTAATGCATGATTACAAAGAAATACCTAGTTACATCAATGAGTAGAACATTATTCAATCAAAGAAGAGTTCTGTAAAGAGTGAATTTTATAAAAAATATTAATATTACTCTCTGTATATTTTGTCATTTATTGGATCATGTCTGTATAGTCTTTTATATTGAGAACACCAAGGCACACTATTCAGGGATTTTAAGTATAGAAGTATTTCAATATCTTCCGAGGTGCCCATAACACTGTTTACTTTACTTTATTGATGTAATGTTTACCTGGGTAACTCCAGCGTCTACTAAAGCTTCTATTTGATGCATCAGAATTGGTTTGTTCGCAAATTCTACCAGGGGCTTCGGTCTGCTCAGAGTCAGTGGTCGCAGACGGGTCCCATATCCTCCAACAAGAATCAGGGCGCGAATCTCGCCAAGTTTTTTATCTGAACCGCACATTTTATAACTATTGGCTAACAGAACACTTCAAATATTTACACTAATAATGTCGTAAACGGTTCAATACGTGGCGACTACTAATTTATTGCATTCCACTGTTTCTACAATTTAATTGAATGAATAACAAACATAAAACAATGCATTCAATGACTGAACTCAGAAATTCTACAGAAATACGAGTGATACAAAAAAATACAATGAAACACGTCTGTCACACGTCATTCCTTGCAAAAACAGTCCGAAATAGAATACTAACAAAAAATGAAATATACTAAGATTCTCAACAAAAATAATGTGTTATATGTGCTTACAAAATTTTTGAATATAAATCATTTATATTGGAATATCTTGAATGATTTAAAGTTAAATATATATTTTTTATTACAGTTAGGTATGTTTCGAGTTTAATTAAGAATCGAAACGTTTTGACAGAAATTTGACAGATTAACTGCCAATGTCTTTTCATACGTCAGGAAGTTTCATTACGTAATGGCTGGCGGCCTGTCAGTGTCACAAAATTTTTAAATTTCTCTCCCTTCCGATAATCTCTTTGTTATACAATGGCTCTCCCGGTACGAATTTTGGCTCGAGTGAAAGGTAAATGTTTAATACATAGTATCCATCATATTGTTAAGACATAGTCATTTAGGTAAAGAATAATTTTCTTCGGTGACGTGCCGTCGATACCAGTCAAAAATTTTTTTGGTCACTGTTAACATGTAATGATAACCTTGCAGATAGATTGACACCTAGTTCGTGACTTAAAATGTTTTCTACACCAGTTAATCTGAATGTAAGGCTGGTTTAATTTTATCCTCATTGTAATAAAAGTCCCAAAAATATGTACGATTAATATGCGCTTATGACATCAATGTCGTATTCATTAGGTCTTTAGCCGAGACCTTCGTCTAAAAATAAGGTTTCTATTCGCAGTTGTGATAATACGTTCCTATATTTTTCTGGTATTATGTAAAACAATCAAGTTTTTCATTGTAAAGTAGCTATTATTGAAAGCACACATTCTAAGTCTGCTACAATACACATTGACCTTTGATACTGTCAAGTTTAGCTTTATATTGCTACTATCTCTCTTGAAACGAGAGTTTGTGTTTATTTATCCCATTTGAAGCGTGTTTCTTTTTATTAGTAGCATCAGTTAAGTTTTTTGATAAAGTTTCAGTTATATTTTTCTTTTGATCCTTCCAGATGGGTTGAAATTAAGCAATGTCAGGTTCCAATCAGGCACACCTTACGCAGAAACGAGGAAAAACCTCGTTTTGACGAGTGAAACAAAAGTCATTGTACAGGGTTTCACAGGAAAGCAGGGTACTTTCCACAGCCAGCAAGCTTTAGATTATGGAACGAAAGTGGTTGGGGGAGTGTCGCCTAAGAAGGCTGGTACAGAACATTTGGGTAAGCCAGTGTTCGGCACAGTGAGGGAGGCGAAGGAGGCGACCGGAGCGCAAGCCAGTGTCATCTATGTGCCACCTCCTGGAGCAGCGAAGGCCATCATCGAGGCCATTGAGGCGGAGGTGCCACTGATTGTGTGCATCACTGAAGGCGTGCCACAACATGTAAGTAATTTTCCCATATCATTACACATAGCTACTAGATCTTCATAAGTCCAAAGTTTATTCTTATTAGTGAATTTATGGTTGCACATTCAGTGATTTCTGACTTTAGTTCAGTTAGATCTGAATGTGTAACCATGATCCAATCTGTCTGGTTCCCCTCTATGGGTTACAAAGGTCTGATGGCAGTTGCTTCACTGTAATAACCAGACTTGCCAAATCCTGGATCATTGTCAAAGCGGACCCTGTATAGAAACCGGATAAACGCTAGGAAGAAGATGGTTACTTGGAAGTTGATGTAAAACATATTGACAAAGTCTGTTTTGATGGCTTCTTAGTAGTAAGGTAGGTAATTTTACATGAGATGAACTTATTATCACAAGAAAACAAACATTAAAAGTTTTGATAAAGCATTGATAAAAAAAACAACTTGTGAGATATCAGTATCTGGGCCAAATTCATACTTGTAACTAATATTACAATGGAAGATTCTGAAGTATTCTTTATGAAAAATGAAGTGTTTGGCATAATGCCTAATATAAAACCTAAGTTACACTTACAAAAAAATATTAGTGAAAAACATGAAAATTTTATCTTATTGGAACTGATATGACATAATATTAGTATAATTTGTAAATATTTTACTTATCATTGGTAAGTGTGACCAAGACCTCTTGATAAAATGAAATGAACTTGTGTGCCTGATGTTTAAAAAGACAATCCACTTTGTTTTTATTTTTGTTTATCATTAGCCATATTATGCAAGAATATTTTAATCACATGGTATTAGTAATATGCTAACTCTAATGCAAATATTTTTGTCAAACCAGTTCGGCCAATGAACACAAGATAATGAAATTTGACAGGCCCGTTTGTCTAGTGGTCAGAGACAATGGCTACAAAACCGAGGGTTGCGGGTGCAAATCCCGCTAGGGGCAAAGGCTTGTGTGATGGACATCAGCATTTGTACTCAAGTCAGGGATGTTTACAAAAGTATTTAAAACATACCTATCTATCCATTCCCTAGCATCCATAATGCAAGCTTCGAGCTTAGTTTGGGGCTAGGCAGTTGGTGTGTTAGTCCAATGTATTTATTAATTTAATTTAAATTCCTTTCAGGACATGGTCCGCGTGAAGCATGCGCTGTTGCGACAGAACAAATCTCGTCTGGTGGGCCCGAACTGCCCCGGCATCATTGCACCTGAGAAGTGCAAGATCGGCATCATGCCTGCTGCCGTCCACAAGAAGGGCTGCATCGGTGTAGTCTCACGTTCCGGAACCCTCACGTATGAGGCTTGCCACCAAACTACCACTGTGAGTATTAGAATTGAGTATTAATCTATACTATAATATAATAAAGTTAAGAACTTTGTTTATTTTTTTGTATGAACGCGCTTATCTCTGGAACTACTGGTTTAAATTGAAAAAAATATTTTGGTTTTCGATAGTCCATTTGTCGAGGGAGGCTTTTTAAGCTATATAACACTGTGTATTGTGCAAAACCAAACTTAAACTTAAATCCACGCTGATGGAGTTGCGGGCGGCCGCTAGTTGGTATGATTAGAAATAAGTACCTATTTTCATTGAGACTAACTACTGCCAATCAATAAAAATCCCTAATTTTGTGGCAAAGTTTGAGATTTAAAAACAATTTTACTATTTTTCCATTTAAACTAGCATATAACTACAATATTATCAATTTAGCGCATTCTAATCGATTATAAACAGTTAGAATTTAAAAACATCAGTTGATAGTGGTTTTCTATTTCCTGACTAGTATCATAGTTTTCGCAATAATTTCCGAAATCGCACTTATCCGCAGCCGATTTTTATAAATGTTATTTATGAATGTCTACACTACAAAATAACATCAAATGTAAAGGACCGGGAGACACCGGTAACAATGAAAACCCTCGGTGAAATTAAAAAAAAAAAACCTGTTTTTCCCCCTCACATATACAGGGTGGAATCTTGAAATGGGTTTTGTTCGGCAGGTACATTAACCGTTACAGTTACAAGAAAACGTCGTTAGGCAACCATCCCTAACTTTTTGAGATATTATGACCTACATTCACAGATTTTGGAAAAAAGTTACAGTCAGCAAAAAAAGTGCTGAAATTGTCAAATTTTTTTTTTCATGCCAATCGATCCTATTTCATGTAAGGATCAAATGACTCTATGGGACCATTTGAGGTTTGAGTACTAGAAATGTCAGAAATCGCAAAAAACTTTTCCCATACATTTTGTACTAAAAAATCCAAAAAAAAATTTTCGTGCCATTCGATCCTGTTTCATGTATGAATCAAAACTTTGTATCAGACCATTTAAGGTTTGAGTACAAAAAATATTTTTGTGTTGGATAGTCCATTTGACGAGGAAGGCTTTAGGCTATTGGAAATCGAAATCCAGGCGGACGGAGTCGCGGGCGGCCGCTAGTCTTATCTAAAATCTGTCAAAACAAAAAATCGTATATAAGTAGAGATAGAGATTTCATAACTCTGATCTCTTCAATAAATTAAATACTATCACCTTGTTTAGTTTAAAATGCAACATTATCAAAATCACTAAACATTTAAGAATACTTATTAGACACATTTAATGGCCTTGAACAAAATGTTCAATAAGACTTCGGCCCCCGACATAATACATTGTTGCATATTATTTTTGGCCTGACTCTGTCTAAACGTAATTGATTACTAAATTATGTAACGGTTTCTTGTCCTCAGACTGGTCTGGGTCAAACTCTTTGCGTCGGAATCGGAGGTGATCCCTTCAACGGAACCGACTTTATCGACTGCCTTGAAGTATTCCTCAACGATCCCGACACTAAGGGAATCATTCTCATCGGTGAGATCGGTGGCAATGCTGAGGAATTGGCTTCAGAGTATCTGACACAATACAACACTGTAAGTCATTAAATACTATTTTTACTTTAGACACTTTTGGTTTAGTAGGCAAATAGATTCCTTGTTTAATTTTTTGTTTTCTTTATTTCCGTACAGAACAAAAAGGTAAAGGTTGAGAAGCTCCCCAGAGGTTTACTATTGAAGTTATCTTATATCTCATTCTCAACATGTTATGCTCTTACTCTTAACTATCATGAAAGATGTCTTTGCCTGAACCGTCATAGTATGTCTTACTTTGAAATGTATGCATTTTGACACAATATTTTCCGAAATCATGATCGCAAGTTGTATCCATATGAGAGTATGTAGATAGATAGCTATTGAGATATTCTTCATTCATAATCTCGACTTATTTACATCAAATAGTTAAATATCTTTCGAAAAGCACATTTTCTTACAGTAAACCACTCAATTTGAATAATTCATTACTTTCCATTGTAACAATGCACGGTAAATACTTTTCTTTGTTATTGAAAACGTTTTGACTTTGTTTTGTACATTTTTAGGGCCAGAAGGCTAAGCCCGTCGTCTCATTCATCGCCGGCCTGACGGCGCCGCCCGGCAGGCGGATGGGGCACGCTGGAGCTATCATCTCTGGCGGCAAAGGTGGCGCCATGGACAAAATCAAAGCTTTAGAAAAAGCCAACGTAATCGTCACACGTTCCCCAGCCAAAATGGGTGTGGAACTTTTCAAAGAAATGAAGCGACTAGAAATTGTTTAAGAAATGCATATATTCGTCACATAACATGTTATACAAGATTATGAATGTCTACTCTGTATAGTCTTTTAGTGATTATATTGGTATTATTTATTTTGCATTGTTGTTTCAGTTATATTTTTAAGATTTATAAGATTTATTATACTTACCTATAATGAAGCAGATAGATATTGTGACACTGAGAGAATGGCAGTATTCTAATAATCATTACTGTTTTTTCTAACAATACAATAGGTGGCAAATGAAGATAAAAATTCAATTAAAATGTTTATTGCACAAAATTGGTAGAACAGCACTCCCAGATAGATAGTAAGTTAATATTATAATCATAATAATGTAAGTGTTAATCTAAATTAAAAATCGCCAACTGTTATGCAATAAATTATAAATTATTTGGATTGTTTCCTGGTTACGCTTTACCTGTTGTGTGGTTGAAAAAATTGATACAATAAAACATGCATATTACGTAAATGTATTTTTATTTCAATACTACAGTTTAGATACAGAACATAATTTTAGTCTATATTGATATAATATAGAATGTAATGTAAGAGACAATTTTTAACTCTATATAAAAATAGTTAAACAAATGTTTTTTTTACTTCAACATTTAATGGGAAGAATTTAAATAACAGCAAGTTTTAGTTTCTTATGAAGTTTGTAGTCATAAATATATATCCTAGAATCATCACACTAATAGGTCAAGTTATATCACAGCATCTGAACAACTAACTCAAACATAATACCATGTTGTATTATGTTAATAATTTATATGTTCAGTCAATAACCATAACTACCTGCAGTTTTTTAATTAAACAAATGCTTATTTACTTAAAGTAATATAAAAACTTAAAAAAGAGTAACACAGAATGCTTGAGAAATCACCAGCGGTCCCGCCGCCCGCGCCCGCCGCGTCCCCTTCCCCCGCCGCGGCCGCCGCCCTCCTGATCTCGTCTTAGCTTCATAGCTTCAAACCTTTGAGCCATTTGCTCCAACTCATCAGGTACTTCTTGGTTTGCTTCATCCAAGATCTTTATAAGGTCTCGAGCATGAGCCCAATCACTCCTTGTGATGAATGATAAGGCTATGCCAGTCTTACCTGCACGGCCGGTCCTGCCGACTCTGTGCACATACTCCTCAATGTGACGAGGGAAATCCAAGTTGACAACATGCGTGAGGTCCTTAATATCAATGCCCCTGGATGCAACATCAGTTGCAACTAAAATGTTGACTGTCCCATCCACCATGTCTCCCAATGCTGCTTCGCGATCACTCTGGTCCCTGTCACCATGCAGAGACTGGCATTCAATACCTTTCATGGCAAGCTCAGTGGTGATATGTGTAGCAGTAGCTTTCTTACCACAAAATATGATCACTTTATCATTTTCTTCCATGTTCAGTAAAAACTCCAACAAAACTTTTTCTTTGTCATCCTCATCCACAAACATGAGTTTTTGTGTGACTGTGTGCACAGCAGCTAGATCCAGTGAACCAACATTAACTTGAATAGGGTCCTTCATGTAGGACTCAGCCAGGCGTCTCACACCAGTCGGCCATGTGGCAGATGTCATTACAGTTTGTCTGTCAGGACGGACATCAAACAAAGATTTTCTGATCTGTGGCTCAAAGCCCATGTCAAGCATTCTATCAGCTTCATCCAGCACAATATATGAAAAGTTTATTATATTGAGATGTCTGGCTAGTACCAAATCATTAAGCCGTCCTGGAGTGGCAATCACAATATCCACTCCCTTCGCAACTACTTTGA
Organism: Nomophila noctuella; assembly: GCA_958496325.1. NCBI lineage: Eukaryota > Metazoa > Arthropoda > Insecta > Lepidoptera > Crambidae > Nomophila > Nomophila noctuella. Next base: position 5,673,379 of record OY292501.1, read on the forward strand.
TCTGTTCCTTTCTATCACCACCACCATACAGGCACACAGATTTTATGCCTTTGTATTGGTATTTAGAAACTTCCTTGTCAATTTGCAATGCAAGTTCTCTTGTTGGAGCCATGATCAATACAGTGGGTCCTTCCCTTTGTTCTCTGGGGATAGTTTGACCTTCAATGTGTATCAAAGCAGGAAGTAAGAAAGCCAGAGTTTTACCTGTGCCAGTCTGTGCAATACCAATTAAATCTTCGCCTCTTAGAAGAACTGGCCAGGCTTGACACTGAATTGGGGAAGGTTGTGTAAAGCCTTGCTTATAGATTTCATCCAAAATCTCAGGATAGTGTTGGAATGCTTGCTCAAAAGTGGTGATGGGGTTTGGTATGGGCCTGAGACCAGGCTTGTCATCAAAAGTTCTCTTTACTTGTATGTCATTATTTGCACGCCTCCAACGAGTCACCTCATCAGGGTTCATATTAGCCACTACAGGGTCCTCTTTGTAAAAGTCCTTAATAATTGGGGGCAAGTTTTCGAATCTTTGTTTTTGCTGTTCATCATAGAAGGCATTGAGCTTGTCCCAATCAATTACTTCTACTCCAGAATCATTCTTCTTGAGAAAATCTTTAGAGCCCGAACTATCCGTGCTGTCATTAGCGGCCCTAGGAGGAGGTTTATAATCCTCAGTGAGCTCGTTGATCATACCCTCGACTTTGGATATAGCGTCATCCGAACCGAACAAAGTAATATCTGTCGTATTTCCGTCAGATTCACCGATTTTAATCTTGGCCTGAGATTCTGCTTCGAGTTCTCGGATTTTAGTTCCTCCTCTGCCAATAATGCGGCCGACTTTATGTGAGGGTACAGCCATGTTTTTTTTGTTACTATTATTTTGTTCGTACCCGCGCCGGGTACTGGGACCGGCATTGCCTCGATCACGCCAGTTGCCGTCGTTACTGCGACCTCGTGAGCTATCGCCTCCTCCTCTTCCAAACCCTCTACCGCGGCTAGGCCGGTATTCTCGGGTGTTATACGTGATTTGCGGTGCCGGGACCGAAGCCACCGGCTCATTCTCCGACCACTCGTCGTCGTAATTCATGTTGATCAAAGACCGTTTAAATTTTTGTTGAGTTTAATTCAAGATAGAAATATCCTTGATTATAAACAAGTATTATTTGGTTAAACGTTTCAACAATTTCCCCGGTCGCGCGGATCATGCACGCACGATGTTGATTTCTGTTTTTAAAGTTGATGACACATGTGTTTATGATTTATGGATTTATGTTTACAAGAAAAAAGTTCTCTATGGTGCAACCATTTGCGTTTCGTTCGTTCGTAATAAATTGAATAAATGGTTTATGAATAATACATAATGCCTTTCTTATATAGTTAACTTATACTACTTTATGCAAAAGAGAGTCATAAACAGGTCTCCTGAAACAAAGATAGTGGCATCCAATGTAAATAAGTAAATGGACCACTACCAATCCGGAAATATCAATAATACATTCCGTGCGTGACCATTACTTGGGATGTTCAAACTTTACGTCTTTACATCCAAGTCGATTCCGTGCCGTTTTTAACTCTACCAGTGAGTAAGAGAGATGCCGCTTTACATCATGTAAAGCGACATCCCTTTTACTCACTGGAATCCGTCCTGCTATAACGGCTGGCAGTGAGCCCCCAGCACCCTGTTTCTATAGCAATTTAGGGAAAGGTGTGAGCATAGATTTGGAGGCACTGCGACTGCGCCTGTAGTGCGGCGGGCGGGCGCCCCTTTTGTGCGCCTGTGGTGCGCCAGCGGGCCCGGGATAAAACCGCTTCTGGGTGGATTATTAAATAACAACGATGACACAATTTTTTACACTGAAAATGTTATTTTAATTTTTATCTCTAAAGTAAATTTCACAATTTACGGTGCCCGCCTGCCCCTCTCACAGAGTTTAGAAAATTAGAAGAGTCAACATAAATCATTTTAGGCGAAACAAAACGAAATCCAATTTATCAAACCGGCCAACCACAGAACGCCAGTGCTGTTGTCTGTGGTCGCCGCGACAGCACCCTGAAAAGTGATACGGGATTTATTTTCAATAAAAACAATTTTCAAAGTATCATTGAGAGAATAATGTATAAAAAACTGTGAATTAATAGCAGAATAACGACGCGATCGTACAAAAAGATGATTCTTTGTACTTTTGCCTTAGAAACATAATTAGGTTATGCTTGTATAGTGTCATTCGAGCATAAACCTTCCTAGGAAAAATGAGCAACTGGGCTAGGAGGATGCACAGGCGAGCTGCTACATTGAGCAATGTGGTCACGTCTTGCGGGCATCCTAATTCCTTGCCATATCCACGAAGACTTGAAAAAGTGAAGTTTGGTGTTCCTTTACACGAAGTTTGTAAAGATGATATTCCTGGGCCGCTTCTTGTTAGTATCTCGGTGATAGTTTGTGTATTTTGTTTTTGTGAGTGGTTTCGCTAAAGGATTGATGTTTAGGTGCTGATATTGAAGTTGAACAAGGAGGCGCCGCTTCGCCGCGATGTGTTTAGGGCTCCGGGCCACCAAGGGGCGATGAAGAAGCTCATACATTTTCTCCAAACAGGAAGACTGGTTAATGTGGATAATTATTCAGTTTATACTATTGCTAGTGTACTCAAGAAATTTCTCAGGTGAGTTATTTTTATTAATATTGCTTTGATCATGAAAATTATTTATATGTACCGAATTGCCTATGTACTATCTCATGTAAATAAACAGCCAAAACATTATCAGTTAGGTACCCTCATTATGATAAAAATATTGATTAACTACCTTGAAAAAACTTAAAAAGGAGGTAGTATGGATTTTGGTAATAATATTTGACATTTTTAGATTTTCTGTGTTGTATGGCTTTGTATACATAGATTATACTTCTTGAACCAGTTACTTATCTAGATTTCTGATCAATATCAGGTCTAGACATTCAAAAGTTAAAAGAAGGCTGGTTTCATAAATAATTGTATTTAAATTGTATGTATTATTGTACTGTTTGCATTTTTTATTTCATCAATGGACACAGGATGTAACTCAAAAACCGAAAAAGATGCATAATAACCATTATTATACTTAACTTTTTACCAGGCACAATGGCTCCCCTTGGAGGCTAAGTGCTTTCCCCAGCTACCTAAACCTAAACCTAATAAAATTAAAGTCAAGATATATATTTTTTTATTAAATAACTAAATGATTAAGCTACTCTAAACAGCTAACAGCAGTAATTTCTGAACATCATCTTTGAAAAGTTATAAATGTGATATAAGATATAATATAAGATTATTTGTTGAATACTCTCTGCCAATTATTTACTAAAATATTTGAATAAATAATAGCTGCTGTTGTGTATGAATTCAATATTTAAGTTATCATCACAGTATTGTGCTTATATTTGATCTTTAGTTTTGCCGAGATACTCAAGATAAAACTAACTTACCTTTATCAGCTTCCATAGAAAACACCTAACAATATTATGAAAATATTTTCTTTTTACTTTATAAGATGTAATTCATTCAGAATTTTTTAATTAATAAAATAATAAATGAAATTTTATCAAAGAATTCCTGAAAGTCATAGATTCTTCAACATCATTAACATATTTTAGGAAAATTCCTGGTGGAGTTTTTGGCCGTGATGGTGAAATGCACCTGTTCTCTGCTGTAGAGTTACCAGAAGAAAGACAAGTTGATGAGATTCGTAGGTAAGTACTTAGTACAATTACAAGTAAATTTTTTGTTGTTTTTACATTGTTTCCAGGTATGTAACTTTGTCATTGATTAAAATAATATTGTGCTATTTGTTGATTTAGTAAGAAACCATCATGATCATTCTAAACAATGAAATCTTCATTTCTGAATGCCAAAACACTATCAGTAATATTTTCAGAATCATTTTGTAAGACAAAGTATTATTGTGAAAAAAGTGTTCTTTCTAAGAATAACAATGGACATGCAATGGCATTCGCGGGCATAACTTACGTACCTACTGCAATTTTAAAAGTTGAGCGAAAGTATTGTACTTCTCACCATTCATGTAATAACAACTTCCCTGAGAGTCCGTCGGCGGATGCACGCCATTGCCCGGCCGGTCAGTACCATGACAAAAGAACATCAAATAATTCCATCCCGATGCTAATCGGGAGTTATTCAAATGACATTGACCCTTTGTGGTCGACCACGGCGCGAACCGCGAAACGAATCAAGCACGACCGATTGAATCAGCCGTGAATTATTTAAAAGAGAATCATTATTACTTAATCCGTTATCCTGGCAACAATATTATGCAATGCAATTTACTCTACGGCAAGTTTTGATCAATACATCTAAAGTTAAAACGCAAACGACAACTGTTTCTGGACGCGTTATCAAGCTAGGCCGAAAAGTAATCAAATGTTTAGTGGTCTCGCTTTGAAAAAAATAAGAACTTTGGCGGAAGTTTCTGTCAACCTCGCCTATTACATCGTCCCGTCTCATACTAAGTTATACTTAATCATCTCATGTGGTCGATAACTAGCCATTGTTTACTGTAATCCGAGCTTGTATTGGACTTTCACAATAAGCCGACGAGTTGGGAACAATGGTTGTTTGCAGTCAAGCCCTGAATTTTGATGCGGGAAATTGATGCTCGGACGAACAGATCGGAACTAATAATTTCGAGTACCGCTAGAAGGCGGCTGGTCGCGTTTAATTGATTATAATACGGGTCAGAATCGTTTATCCCGTGAGCTAGTAAGTGGGCTATACACCAAAGGTCTGGTTTTGAGATAGCGATATTGGTGGGTTGCACCCGCAGGCGTATCGTGCCAGGCTTTCCTTGGCTTGTTTAGTTTTATGGTTCAGGATGTTTTACCCGTTGCCATAGCAACTGCCACCATGTTTGCTCAACAAGGTGAAAAGGTGGCATTGGATTATTATAAAGGAATATCTATTGCGCCGTTTGCCAAAGTTCAACTACCGGGCTGAACCACTGACATTATTATGTAGGTAGTTTCAAAACATAGTGAATGGGGGCGTTTGGGCGAAAAAAGCGTTTGCAAGCGTTTGTAAACAAAATGGCGATTGTTAGCGCAAAATGGCGATTGTTTAGCGGTAACACAGTAAACTGACAGTTAGCAAACACGTCCTGGCCGAAAACAGTACAGTTAGCGCTAACAATCGCCATTTTGTTTACAAACGCTTGCAAACGCTTTTTTCGCCCAAACGCCCCCAATGAATAATTTTCTTCATCTTAACGGCGCAGGATGTATTAAACTTATATTTCATTTATCGCACTGTTGATTAAAGCTGAAAATCCTAAAAAAATATGTGTTATCACTCTTTGATCTCTTCTCGCACGACACAAATCCCAGATATATTTGTGTTTATTATAATTTACGTGGAACGAGCCATTCGTTACGTTATGCTTCATATTAATTTATAGTTTCATGTCTTCTGTGTAAATGTGCCGTTTGTCTTCACATGATAGATTGATTAGTAAAATTATTTTCTGTATAGAAAAGCTTGGCCGATTTACATTCATAGGTATGCGATAACCTAATTACCAATTCCAATAAATTTTGTCGATTGATATTTTCTGCCAGCCTTAATATTTTGACAACGAAGTAAGGGTAAGCATTAATTTTTATTAATATTGAGCTCGGTCAAAGAATTACATAGGAGTACATACAACAGGAGGTTAAAGACCTCATAAATTGTATATAAGCTGTAGTATACATATTTTGTGCGCAATCAAAACATCTATAAAATACTAATCTGAATTATGTCAGATGAGTAGTGTTAGAATGTTGTCGGCGGATTTTTTATCTGGGCTGAGGCAGTGAAACTGTCAAACGAATACTTGCTAATGAGAATAAATCAATAAATAACACCTCAAGAAAGTGGAAAAGAGTTGAACTGGAAAACATCAAAGTGTTTTATGTGAATGGTGCACTCTCGCAGTTATAAACGTTTTAGTTACATTGAATCATTTTTGCAGATTGTTTTGCACCAATCAGGACACCCTAAAAACGACTTAAAGTAATTTTATTTTTTGTTTAGTTATTTTTGCGTAGTTGTTTTTGTGCAAAGTAGGGACTTTATGAGTTTTCCTACGTATTAGCGATATTTATATTAAACTAGCGGCCCGCCCCGGCTTCGCCCGTGGTACTTGTCCACTATTTAATGGATGATATTATACATAAAAACCTTCCTCATGAGTAACTCTATCTATTAAAAAAACCGCATCAAAATCCGTTGCGTAGTTTTAAAGATTTAAGCGTTCATAGGGACATACAACACACATAGGGACAGAAAAAGGGACTTTGTTTTATACTATGTAGTGATTAAAGTAACAAACATTCTTCCAGGGTTGTCAACATTAGGGGAACCACCATGGTACCGAGTGTTACTGGAATTTTTATTTAGTTAAGGAACATTCATACATAGTCGTTGATGAATCAACATGGAATTCTCAACATTTCTCAAGTTAAATAATTTTGAACCAATATCATTTCGCCATCTTATTATTTTTGCCACTAACAATATCGGGGTTATCTTACAAATCGTTTTCTGTTTATACAGAGTAAATCATTAAACAATAACTAACCATCCATGCACCATATAGCTCATGTCTCACAGGGAAGGGATTGGTTATGATGGTCGTGTAGGTACATCGGTCATTGAATGTTTTATGAGTAAGTGAGTTGCGTGCGGTTTCTAACAATGAATCGTTTTCATTGAGATTCTGTTTACGCGGTCTCGTGTGTTAGGTTGTTTTCACTGGCGCGCATCAAATTTCAACGACCAGAGTAATATGTAGTTAGTATTCTGTGTCAAAAGGTTTACTTTAAGTAAGACGCTAAGTTATTATTTTATAAATATTCCGCTTTTATGGACTTTACAACTTACTGTTACATCTTGTTTACTTAAATAATTAAACTGTTGTGATTTACCGTGTCTAGGGCTTGCAAATATTCGACGAAATCAGGTATTCGAATATTCGAATATTTTTCGAAAAATATTCGAATATTCGAATATTATTCGAAATTTTTTTTCAAGAGTCCACCAACCAAACATGGAAATATATAGTCTTGAGGCCATCACAAACGATATTGGCTATGACAGTATAGCTGTAAACTCAGTCCGAACTGAGTGAGACAGGTTTAAACTTTTACACTTTAAGCCTACGCTTCATACATTTTCTATGGGAAAGTGCATACTTTTTTTCTCGCGACTTTCGAACAATCATGAAAAATTAAAATAAATATTTTTGAGGTCATTCAAAAAGCTATTTGATTTGGGAAAAAAATTATATCTGCAAACTCAGCCCGAACTGAGTAAGACAGGCTAGAAACTTGAACACTATGTACCCTCGCTTCAATATTTTTTAATAGGAGGTTGTGTCCTTTATTTTCCTGCGGCCATCAGCCAAACATGGAAATATATATTCTCAAGAGCCCAGTGAACGATATTTGCACAGGCAGTATGAATGTAAACGCAGTCCTTACTGAGTAAGACAGGTTAGAACTTTTACACAATAACTGGGCTTTCGCTACTTACATTTTTCCACGGAAGGTGGCGTCTTTATTATTTCGCGTCCATGGACCAAACAGGGAAAAATATTATATTCTAGAGATCATCACGAACAATTTTTGCAAAGACAGTTTAGCTATAAACTCAGTCCGAACTGTGTGAGACAGGCTCGAACTTTTTTACTGTGGACCTTGGCTTCAAAATTTGCTATGGGAGGTGGTGTCCTTTCAACCAAACATGGAAATCTTTGTAAAAGGCGTATTGCTGCAAACTCAGTCCGAACTGATAAACACAGGATAGAACTTTTGCACTCTGACTGAACTTCCGCTTCATACCCTTTTATTAAGTTCTAAACTGTCTCACTCAATTCATACAGAGTTTGCAGCTATACTGTCTTTACAAATATTGTTTGTAATACATAGTCTCAAAAATATATTTTTAAATAAATGATCGTTGGACGCGAGAAAGTAAAGACGCCAGGCCACCTAACTGCACGCCACAGGCGCAGTACGAACGGCTTAACGTACCTTCCGAAGCTGGGAGGAGCTCGAGATGAAATTTTTCGGTCACCTGCGACTGGCATCTGCGAACGTTGCTTAAGTTTAGCAACCGCAGGCCGAGTGCGCTAACGACTGCGCCATCGATCTTCCCATAAAAAAATATTATTGAAGCGGGGGTACATTGTGGTCAAGTTTCAACCCTGTCTCAGTTCAGACTGAGTTTGCAGATATAGGTAAAATTAAATAGCGTTTGTAATGACCTCTAAAATATATTATATTTAATTTCCATAGTTGGCCGTTAGACGCCAGAAAAAAAGGATGCCATTTCCCATAGAAAAATGTATGAAGCGTAGGCCTAAAGTGTAAAAGTCTCAACCTGTCACACTCAGTTTGGACTGAGTTTACAGCTATACTTCCAAAGCAAGTATTGTTTGTGATGCCCTCAAGCATATTTCCATGCTTGGTTGATAGACGCTCGAAAATAAAAAAAAACCACCTCCTCCACAAAAATCGGTCTTGTCTTTTTACCAGGAAGGGTTGTAAGGGGTGAAATAACATTAAACGGGGACATAATTCACGAGATCAATCAAACATTCATTTTTGATGAAACTTAAGAAGTAAAAGTCGCTAAAGTTTTTTGCTTAGGGTCATTTAATATCGGTCTAAAATCTCGATAATCTCGATCAAAACTGTCGAGATCTCGATCAATATCACATATAGCGAGATAATAGACCGTCGAGATAGAATATCGAAAAACACCTACCTATTTTTTTGAGATTTGAGACTATCGAGATTGCATTTCCTAATTAATCCCAATAGGACATAAAATATTCGAATATTCGAATAACGCGTCACTTAATATTCGAATACTAAAATGAGTCGAATATTCGAATTATTCGAATATTCGAATATTCGAATTGCAAGCCCTAACCGTGTCTTCTTCTTTTCTTTGCCTCTTCCCACGTTAGGTGAGGTCGGCCCTTTTTATTCTTCGGCGGCAGGACATAGATAGGGTACAAGCTAGTCAATTGTTTTGCAAAATCTATGAAGACTATTAATACAATTAGTCACCTATTCATACTTTGTATTGTAGTGAGTTTTTATTGCGTACTGTCGGTCGGTTCAGCAAAACTGGCCTATGCGTGTAGTCAGTCCATTACCCGCACGCAGACATCTGTCGTTCGTTTCAATTGATTGATACAAATCTTGCGTTCCTTTTCCCATGCCTATCATTCACGTTCTCTGGATTTCGGTGAATCAACAGATAATATGATGAGTATTTTAGCTTCAAAGTTTCTTTTTCAATGTATCTTGCAGTTTTGAGGTCACAAAGGATTTACTTATAATAGCTGTGCTGTTGTTTCTATTATAGCCGTGCTTCGGAAAGCACGTTAAGCTGTTGGTCCTGGGCCTGATATCTCTACGGTCGTGTCAGATTGCTGTCCCAGCGAACTATGAGTGAGGGAATAGGGAGTGCATCTGTGCTTGCGCATTCACTTGTGCACTCCTGCATTCCAGGCTGATCGTAAGATCGGCCGCCATGGTCGAAAACGGCCGTAATGGTATTGTTACGGGCAACGTGATTAATCGGGAATTATGAATAAGGGCCGGCCTTTATTAATAATTCCCAAGAGCGTTGGGCAAAGTGATTAATTTATCACTTTGACCGGCCCGTATTAATAATTCCCGACGCCTCTTGGTCCATGTAATAAATCAGTGTTTGAGATGGCTTGTATTTATCACTTGGACCGGGCATTATGATAAAAAATGTTTAAGGGTCACAAAAAAAAAAAAATAACCCTAACCTATTTTAGACCACCTAAGAAGCGGAAGACTAATGGATGGATATAGGTTAGGGTTATATTTTTTTTATGACCTTTTAAAATCCCCCTAGTCACGAACATAACACATGGTAACGACTTTTCGTCTTATGTAATATTTTTATCTAAATAAAAGTAGGAAGTTAATTATATCAATAATTGCTTTTTTTAGTGTTTATTTTTAAATGTTCAATTCTTGTGTCCTTTAACTTTTCATGTTAATATTGTAAGTTTAATAAGATTTAATTAGCAAAAACACTTCAAATAACCTATTTTATCACTTTGCCCAATTGAGTAGGGAATTATTAATACAGACCGGGAATCTATACTAATATATAAAGCTGAAGAGTTTGTTTGTTTGTTTGTTTGTTTGTTTGTTTGAACGCGCTAATCTCAGGAACTACTGGTCCGATTTGAAAAATTCTTTTTGTGTTGGATAGTGTATTTGGCGAGGAAGGTTATAGGCTATAGTATATATCTATTATTTTATCCCAAGGGGATGAAAAAGGGGATTAATGTTTGTATGAAACTTTGTCAATTTTAAACCGATTGGGCTGGGACTTTGCATGCATAAAGCTACTATGTCATAAAGATCCCCTTAGAAAGGATTTTTATATATTCCACCCCAAGGGGATGAAAAAGGGGATTAATGTTTGTATGAAACTTTGTCAATTTTAAACCGATCGGGCTGGGACTTTGCAAGCATTAAGCTACTATGACATAAAGATCCCCTTAGAAAGGATTTTTATATGTTCCACCCCAAGGGGATGAAAAAGGGGATTAATGTTTGTATGAAACTTTGTCAATTTTAAACCGATCGGGCTGGGACTTGGCATGCATAAAGCTACTATGACATAAAGATCCCCTTAGAAAGGATTTTTATGTGTTCCACCCCAAGGGGATGAAAAAGGGGATTAATGTTTGTATGAAACTTTGTCAATTTTAAACCGATCGGGCTGGGACTTGGCATGTATGAAGCTACTAACATAAAGATACCCTTAGAAAGGATTTTTATATATTCCACCCCAAGGGGATGAAAAAGGGGATTAATGTTTGTATGAAACTTTGTCATCTATACTAATATATAAAGCTGAAGAGTTTGTTTGTTTGTTTGTTGGTTTGTTTGTTTGAACGCGCTAATCTCAGGAACTACTGGTCCGATTTGAAAAATTCTTTTTGTGTTAGATAGTGTATTTGGCGAGGAAGGTTATAGGCTATAGTATATATCTATTATTTTATCCCAAGGGGATGAAAAAGGGGATTAATGATTGTATGAAACTTTGTCAATTTTAAACCGATTGGGCTGGGACTTTGCATGCATAAAGCTACTATGTCATCTATACTCTATCTATAATATATAAAGCTCGATTACCACTGACTTACTAATATATAAAGCTGAAGAGTTTGTTTGTTTGTTTGTTTGTTTGTTTGTTGGTTTGTTTGTTTGAACGCGCTAATCTCAGGAACTACTGGTCCGATTTGAAAAATTATTTTTGTGTTGGATATTGTATTTGGCGAGGAAGGTTATAGGCTATAGTATATATCTATTATTTTATCCCAAGGGGATGAAAAAGGGGATTAATGTTTGTATGAAACTTTGTCAATTTTAAACCGATTGGGCTGGGACTTTGCATGCATAAAGCTACTATGTCATAAAGATCCCCTTAGAAAGGATTTTTATATATTCCACCCCAAGGGGATGAAAAAGGGGATTAATGTTTGTATGAAACTTTGTCAATTTTAAACCGGTCGGGCTGGGACTTTGGAAGCATTAATCTACTATGACATAAAGATCCCCTTAGAAAGGATTATTATATGTTCCACCCCAAGGGGATGAAAAAGGGGATTAATGTTTATATGGAACTTTGTCAATTTTAAACCGATCGGGCTGGGACTTGGCATGCATAAAGCAACTATGACATAAAGATCCCCTTAGAAAGGATTTTTATGTGTTCCACCCCAAAGGGAATGAAAAAGGGGATTAATGTTTGTATGAAACTTTGTCAATTTTAAACCGATCGGGCTGGGACTTGGCATGCATGAAGTTACTATGACATAAAGATCCCCTTAGAAAGGATTTTTATATGTTCCACCCCAAGGGGATGAAAAAGGGGATTAATGTTTGTATGAAACTTTGTTAATTTTAAACCGATAGGGCTGGGACTTGGCATGCATGAAGCTACTATGACATAAATATCCCCTTAGAAAGGATTTTTATATGTTCCACCCCAAGGGGATGAAAAAGGGGATTAATGTTTGTATGAAACTTTGTCAATTTTAAACCGATTGGGCTGGGACTTGGCATGCATAAAGCTACTATGACATAAAGATCCCCTTAGAAAGGATTTTTATATGTTCCACCCCAAGGGGATGAAAAAGGGGTTTAATGTTTGTATGGAACTTTATAGGTATAGTATATACCTACGTTTGCGGAAACCGGAAACCACGCGGACGGAGTCGCGGGCGGCCGCTAGTTATTAATACGGCCCGGGCTTATCACATGGCCCGTAACAGTATTATTATTATACATAATGTCAGTCATGGCTAGCTGAGTGTGACTTCAAAAAGTTTTGTTAATTATTAAGCCTAGTAAAACTTCAAACTTACAGTAAAACAAAATAAGTAGGTATTATTATAATTCCTTTTAATTCGCAACGCGGCAAATTAATGAAAGCTGCTGTTGTCGATAAGATTTGAGTAGGTACATTTAATTAAATACAAAGGTTCATGGCTTTTCGATTGAATTGAGTTTTAACGTCGATAATACTGTACTGTATTATGTTTACATTGTAAATTAATTTTCCTGTTTTCCCGCCAATAATGAGGCCATTGATAGAATTCTCGTTATTATGCGGTTTGTTGATAAATCAACATTAGTACCTAGTAAAGTTGTTTTGTTTCATTTTACAATAAAGCACAGGTACTCTTTCTGCATGATTTTTAACATACTTCTATCTGGAACATAAAAAAGTCTCCTGGCACAGGCAATATTAATTACGCTTAAAAGGAGGCTCTGACATGTAGATTTAATAAGAACTTTTTATTAATGCAAATATCGTTTTTTTTATTTATTAAAGGAGTTCGAGCATCTACAAACCCAGTTGGAAGGTCTTTTAAGCTAGATGACAGTTCTTAGTCCAGTAATTTTAGCAATTTTGATCCACGATCTGCGGAATAATTCCTAGTGAGCTGAATTTTTGTATACACCTTTATTATGCTATTGTAATGATGATGTGAAAAATCGACATTGATATCGTGCCGGCTAAAAAAGTTATAGGGGTCCAAACGTCACGAAAATCAGTTTTTCGCAAATATCTCGCGATCTATTGCTCAGAGGTCAATAATGGTTTCATGAAAGTTGTTCGTCGTAAAATTGTCTACAAAAAAGGTCTTTTGCAATTTTCTGTGGAATTAACCGTTTTTGTAATAGAGACTAGAATGCACTCACATATGGTGTTGTATACCGTACGCCGCATACCAAGGCATAAACCCTATTGTTTGATTCTTTTCCTTTTTGTTTGTGTGTTTTTTGTTAGTATGATGTCCTACATATAGAAATATAAAGGACGTGTAATACTAGTACAGTAAGGAAAATAGGAATATCAGCTATAAAAAACTAAGTGGCAGTTTTTTTTGTCACTTTATAACTCAGGAACGGGCTCACCGATCCAAACCAAATTTTCAGGGTTTGTACAGACTATTTATATCATCGTCGATTTTTCACATCTTTATCACTATATCATAATAAAGGCGTAATACAAAAATTCAGCCCACTAGGATTTTTCCCGCAGATCGTGGATCAAAATTCCTAAAATTCACATTGCTGACTATATCGTTACTAGCGGCCCGGTACGTGCTTAGCTACGTATAAAGTGAAGCGACCGATTTTGTTCAAACTTCACATAAAACATATACTAAATAGTTTGTACAAACCCTGAAAATTTGGTTTGCATCGATGAGCCCGTTCTTGAGTTATAAAGTGACAAAAAAAATTGCCACTTAGTTTTTTATAGTTGATATTCCTATTTTCCTGACTGTACTAGTATTACAAGTCCTTTATATTTCTATATGTAGATCATCATACTAACAAAAAACACACAAACGAAAAAGGAAAAAAAACAAACAATAGGGTTTATGCCTTGGTATGCGCCGTACGGTATACAATACCATATGTGAGTGCGTTCTAGTCTCTATTTCAAAAACGGTTAATTGTACAGAAAAATGCAAGAGACCTTTTTTGTAGACAATTTTACGACGAACAACTTTTATGAAACCATTATTGACCTCTGAGCAATAGGTCGCGAGATATTTGCGAAAAACTGATTTTCGTGACGTTTGGACCCCTATAACTTTCTTAGCCGGCACGATATCAATGTCGATTTTTCACATTATCATTACAATATCATAATAAAGGTGTATACAAAAATTCAGCTCACTAGGAATTATTCCGCAGATAAAATCTAAAATTCCTGGACTATCTCTTTTTGAAATGTTTCGTTGTCCACAGATTACTCCTGTCGCTGCCAGTTTGCACGCAGAGGCTGTTGGTGCTGCTCTTCGGCACGTTCCGGGTGATGGCTTCTAATGCTGATAAAGCTGGTTTGTGGATTTTTTTCAAAAGTATATTTTGAAAGTACATAGTTTGGTGTTGCCTTGGTTAGTAGATAGAGTATTTAACGTCTCTTGGGCGTTGGGTATTGTTGAGCCAGATAAAGAAATGTCTGGAATAGTGAGTTTTGGGGTGTTATGCGAATTAATAAGAGTAATTTTCTGCATGTAAAATATTATACATATTTTAAAGATTCTAAGAAGGACTCATACTTAGGCCATTATACCAAAGGGGCTCGATCTAAAAAAGACATTAAGTCATTATAAGAAGTGTTACTTTATTAATAAGACTTACGACTAATACAAAAACTAAATCGCTCTTTTAGCACGTCTTTTGTCATCCCTCGCAAACGCATCCTAATCTAGGCATCTATACTAGCAATTGCAGAATGCAACAAACTAGGCCACGATGCGCAGACCAAAGAAAGATTAAATAATCTGAATGTAAAGCGGTTGCATCACGCACGCAAGCGTGGGCGACTCGCGCCGTGTAATTGGCATAATCAACGTAATTACTTTCGGTTGGATTATGCGGAGCGAACGGGTTGTGGTGACTCTCTGGTGTCGTATGGGACATGACCTTGGGGTTTTTGATGATTTTGGGGTAATGGACCAAAGGAAGATTAAATAATGTGAATGTAAAGCAGTTGCATCACTCACGCGAGCGTGGGCGGGTTGAGCCGTGTAATTGGCATAATCAACGTAATTACTTTCGGTTGGATAATGCTGAGCGAACGGGTTGTGGTGACTGACTGGTGTCGTATGTGACATGACCTTGGGATTTTTGATGATTTTGGGGTAATGGACCAAAGGAAGATTAAATAATCTGAATGTGAAGCGGTTGCATTACAAACGCAAGTGTGGGCGGCTAGCGCCGTGTAGTTGGCATAATCAAAGTACCTACCTAATTACTTTCGGTTGCTCGAATGGGATGTGGTGACGAATGTGACATAACCTTGATTTTGTGATGATTGAAATGGCGCAGAGTGCACCAGAGGTTATGGCGTCGAATCATCATCCTCCTGCCCTTATCCCACACTTGGCGGCGTCAGCGCAACATGTCTTCTCCTTCGTCCTTCCACTCACCCCTATCAGCCGTCAACTCTATATTCACTCATTTCACGTCACGAATAACGGACGATTTTTTCGATATAAATAACTTAAAATAATACTCGAGTTTTTTGATAGACGACAAATACATGCCCCCACCACTAAAATCTTCCAACTGTAATAAATCTACTGTGGCAATCTAGAGTAACTTCCATTTAAAGTAAAGTACCTAGACCACATTATTTCCCATTTTCCGAACGCTAAATAACTTTAATTTACAGCGGAATTAAAAATAGAACAATATAAATGCAATTACTTATAGAAATGATAATAGCTTGCCAAGTTTCGTGTTATAATTGTGCCAATAAAATTGTTCCCGTTGTTGGTATGACTCGATTCGTTACCTGCTACTCGTATATCAAACACACTATTTTCTATTGTTTCGTCTTAGTGCAAGTGAATCATAAGAAGTGTACCATTTAACTTAATTAGATAAGATAAGATAACATCTGATTTCATATCTAAAGAAGTACATATTTCTCATGCGCAAATTAAAGACTAACTTCATGGATTTCTCGAAAAGATGATGAACATTATACTGATAAGATGGAAGTAATATAAAAATACGAAAACATGTGCTAACTAAAAAAAAAGATAGAAGAAATAAAAACTCAGGCAATAAATAAACAATGAAAATTCATCCGACCTTAGGTGGCTCAGGCGGGAAATCCGTGCAAGCACTCTGGTTATATGGAATTTTTCCTTGTTTATAACTTTTAAAATTTTAGATAAAAGTTTAAATACTTAGCGTCTAAAATTGCTTAAGATAAAACATAAGATGTTACAATAAATATGACTTGCAGTTTTGTTGAACCTAATAACTTTAGTATTACACAAGCGGCCGCGTGGATTTCGATTTCCAATATCCTAAAGCCTTCCTCGTCAAATGGGCTATCTAACAAAAAAAGATTTTTCAAATCGGTCCAGTAGTTCCTGAGATTAGCGAGTTAAAACAAACAAACAAACAAACTCTTCAGCTTTATACATATATTAGTATAGATAGGGAAAAGATATGACGTCAAGTAGACGCGTCATACTATCATATCTAAACTGTTTGTTACTGTTATCCTTTCTATACTAAGGTCAAAAGGCTCGACTTCGCGCGTTAAACCCATACGTCAAACTTTCCAAATGTCATGGGCTCTTTCTTTGTATGCAATAAGCAACAACACAAATTAATACCTGACATTTACATTCAAAACGACAAAGAACAATTAAGATAATAACAAAATAATCACTAAATAAGTTATTTATACGCATTAAATAAAATACATATCCTTGTAATAAAGTTGACTTTATAGCAGTATTATGAAGTAAACTGTGGTCGCATTTTTGAAATGATTACTTCCGAAAATACTGTTTTATCAGAGAACAAATAAATCAACTCATTACTGGATTCATTTTCCGAAAGAAAAAGGCTCGTTGAGTACGTATTGTTCAACATCATCATCATCCTAGCGCCTCTTCCGGTTGAATCCTCGGCCATTGCCGGGGTGCCCAGGGTACGCTTCGACTATGATGCTGAATTGACCGGCCTGGTTATTACATTCATTGATTACATATTGCTATTCAAATAAGTAGGTATATCAAAAGGTATCAATATAAAAGTTGTTCCTACGAGATTGCTCAAAATTCTAAGTGTTACCGTGAGTTAATGACCGAATATGCAATTTTAGTAGTAACAAAGTTTAAATGAAACGATAATGTAAAACTTCAGATAAATCTAATAATTAGAACGTTTTGTATTAAGCGTTAGTGTAATATTTACGTTTGAGTAATTGGTTGCGCCTTATATGTTAAACATCATATTAATTCAGTACAGACTAAGCTTAACAAAGCTCAATCAATTTGATACTTTATGATTTAGTACAAAAAGTCCAAAATAACAATTGTAATTTGTATGAAGTCGTCTGTATATGGCACGATAGACATGAGGTCTTGTGCCTAGGCGTGTGACCTCATTCGTCTCAATTGACAGTGTATAGGTGAGAGTTGAGAGGTCAAATGTACTCTCTGTGATGCCGCCGTACTACTAACACTATTTGTTTCTGTTTGTATATTTATGTTGCATTTTACATGCTTATTATACTTTTATAACATGTATTCAAAAACTACTTGTTTAAGGTTTTCAACCAATTCATTATTTGAACAAAGATGTACCTACCGTCGATGTTCACAACATGTACATTTTTTTTTTGTCATTACTCAGTATTGTTTGTTTTTTTTCATTTTGTTTATGTCCAAAACTAGTGGCTGCCCGCAACTCCATCCGCGTTGATTACGGTTTCCGATCACATCGTGTTAAATACAATAGCCATAGCCTTCCTCGTCAAATACACTATGCAACACAATTTTTTTTTTTCAAATCGAACCAGAAGCTCCTAAGATAAGCGCTTTAAAACAAACTTTTCGGCTTTATTATATTAGTATAGATAGTGCCGGCTTTGTTTTTAAAGCTAAGGAAAAAATTATCCTTCAAACAAGAACAAAATGAAATGAAATAAACACAAAGAACAATAACTGTAGTCAAGAAGTAGTTCTATGTTTGGTCACATCAATAGGTATAATAATATGTAACTTTTCATTGTAATTACAATTGTATTATTTGATGTGACCGCCTCCATGGCTGATTGTTTAAATTACTCTAGTCTGATTGGTAGTACATTTTTATTAGTGTCCGACTTGGTAGCTTCGAAAATGCCAAGTTATCAAATAACTAATCCTTGGTGGAACAACTATTGGAATATTGTAGCCAACACCATGTAAGAAAATGTGTTCTACATAAAATAATGGATGCGTTTTTCAACTTCCACAAGCCATTTTAGGGATCCCATAGCGGCGTCATTCATATTGTTAAACATTTTAGTCTGTTGCATTTCCATAGTCCCATAACAATAAGTAATACGTGAACAAATGTATTGTTACTTTCATATATGGCCGAGTCGCGTACGTCATTGCCGCATGCCTTTTTAATGTCAAACGTCGGACTAATTAACAGGCATGTCACTCGTAATTCGAGCGATAAATTACTAAAAATTACTGCTTATTTAAGTAAGGCAAGTTTTCTTGTTTACTTTTTCATTTTGTAGAGTAAACATCAGCTTTGCGTGGCACGGTACAATAACGTTTAGTTGTGCGTTTTTATGCCGCATGATATTGAATTGATTCGCATAAATTCTCACAATTCATTGATTGCTCTAACGTAGGATAGTGTTTCATGAGAAACGTTTCGATAATGACGATTGATTTCTCCCTAAATCATTCCGCTAATTAGTTTTCTTAAACGGTCAATGGTCTGGCGTGCGCTCGTGCAAATCATTGTTGTTTCAGTTATTTGATTGTTTTGTTAATTACGAACTCTATTATACGTACGCTTATTTGCATTTTGACTGAAAAAGAAGAAATATTTGTTTGACCAACAAAAACGTAATAGTTTGTTTTTACATACTTATAATGGAAAGGTTTCTTAGTTCATGACTATCTTCGTCGATTCAAAAATATGCTTGGGGTCCCCTTTAATAAAGTTATAGAATTTGCAAGATTCAGTACCTACAGCCAAAATAAATTTAAACTTTCATAATTATGCCCTTTTTTATGTAAGGGGGAGGCAAACGAGCAAAATCTTTTGACTAAAGCTGAAAATGTAGTTTACTTATTACTTATGTTTGAAATATTTTTATTTTATCTGTAACAATCGCGTATACCTACCTAAGAAAATATTATAAAGCTGAGTGTAAAACTATCACTGTTCACCAATCAGAAAAGTTATCGATATAATATTTTAATATCTGCTTTGTATTTGTCCATAGGTACAGGTATGACATCCGAAGCCCTGGGCGTGTCTGTGGCGCCCTCATTCTTCCACTCTTGCGTGTCCGACGGGAAAACAGCAACAATGGAGGACGTCCAGAGATTCAAGGTCTGTGATCAGCTGTTGTATTGAGATAGTTGGAGAAATACAACCATAAATATGTAGTAGAAATGACAGATTAAGCAATGCATCTTCTATCGATGATTGAATTGGTAGATCCGAGTACTATGAACCTTAAATATCGGTTTATACATATGATCCCCAACACTTATTCTAATGCTTGAAGGCTCTTTCTTAATTATTAAGACTTTTCAAGCAGTGCTACGCTTATCATTTATCAACCAATAAACGAAGAGTAATTGGCTTTATTGACCGAAGATAATTTTGATATTGAATTTAATGTTATCATTTTTAATCTCATAATTCATTCATGTTCAAAAGGCACCGAGCTAACTAAAGAAATGAAGACCTACCATTGTTTCGGTCTTAATGAAAAATGAATCCACTTTATGCAATGCGGGTGTTTGAGATTGAAAAATTTGCTAGATGGCAATACGTCGTAGGCGTGAATTGTAATTGCTACGGCATTGGTGAATTTTGTCATATGTCATATCTGTCAATGTCATCACTTACCAGTCAGACCTTACGCCTAGCTACTGCCACCTAGCGGATTTTTCATTTGCGAAAACCCTCAGTAAAATAAAGTTATAGGGCGGGTCAGGATTGTATTTTTCCGACTGTATACGATCATTATTCGACTTAATGAGCCATGCCCTCCATATGTTTCTGGTTACAATGCGAGTTTGTGTCACAACCGACACGCTTATAAAGTTATAACGGTCTCGCGTAATGTAACAGCAACTAACAACTGAAGTATTTGCATTGTTTAATGTATTTTAATTTAGTGCTCGGTAAGTTGCAAATTTTAGTGTCCTGAATAACCAATAACTTAGAAAGTAAAATTGTTTTGGTTGCTCTCAACAAAAAGAGAATCAAATATTCTTATACTACTGTTTTGCTGAAGAAATCAATTACAATTTTTCACATATTTCCTATTACAAATAATACCAACGTTTTGTAAAATGAATTGATAAATAGATTAAACGAAAGCATTTGTGTATAATTGTTGTAGATAACATTTGCACATAGCGTAATGTACGATAGGGGATATAATATTTGTTGCACCATTATCAATGATTTATTGTGTAGGATTTCAGTGTAATCAACAGATGTGGACATGAGGACGTAGAATTGCATTTAACATAAGATTTTAGACGTTTCATTATAACATTAATATTATTTAACGGGACTAAACGCGATATTAATTATGTAGTATATGTATACTACTTACTGCTTGACGTTTCGGCTGCGTTACAACAACCGTGGTCGCAAGAGAAGTAGTATACATATACTACATAATTAATATCGCGTTTAGTCCCGTTAAATAATATTAATGCATTTCACATGTTACAGCGCCACTAACTAATCTGACTCGGTGGCCGAAATTGGAACTAATCGTCTTTTGGAAATATTTTACAGCATCACAGTCATGAGCACCAACATGTCTACACATCGTCATACACATAAGACTCTTAAGACAAAGCAGGTAAGCTAGCCAAGATGCCACTTTCACGAATTCGCCATAAGCGTTCGCCACGACTTATATTGCCCTCCCGCACACGTGGCATCTTGGCTACGGGCCCAGTACAGTTCATATTTGAATGTGTCTGCATACATGTTGGTGCTCATGACTGTACCTATCTACTAAAAACGAAAACACAAACACCGGGTCAGATAACTATGTGGCACACTGTATTAGTTTTTACATGACAATATGACAAGATTATACATACAAAAATAAAACAGTAGTAGGTAACATATTTATGGAGAAATAGAACAATAAAACCTATTTGTGTTTGAAGTAGTACGACTACTATTCTAGTTGTTGGAGTACTATTCTAGTTGTTGAACTTGAGTTTTCTTTTTAATAATGGAGACGGAAGCTTTATTCAACTACGAGTTTTCAGTAGCAATTTAATGTATAAGAAGTGTATAAAAAGAGGTGAATAACGAAGCTCACATCCACAAATAACTTAACACGTCTATCGCTTCCTTTATTTTATTTTTTATTGTACAAGTGAAACTTGACATGACTTGACAAAAAAACAAGTGAAAATTGCTAATAAAAATATCGTCCGAATAATTTTGTTGTCATTTGAATAGTTATTTATTAATATTTAACTCATTGTGCGTTTTAACACCTACCGTGTGTTACTTATACACGTATTATAACAGTTTTCATTAATAATATTTGTGTTCCGAATACACGATTTTACATTGATGCATTCTAAATGTAGGTGTTTTGTTTCTTATCTGTTTGATCCAAAATTGCCTAAAAAACAGCATTTTTTTGGATACTTAGATTCTATCGCGTATCTAGTAGTTTATATAAATATTAATAAATGAAGTATATGTACTTCAAAGACAATAACTTCTTCAACAACAATGCTTTGCCATTGCTAATCTCATTATCTAAGCCATAAAGTCAATAAACAGTTTTGTTATCGCTCAAGTGCGTATTGCTGTTAATAACATTTTCTTATCAGATAGAATGGTTTAAATTGAATCTGATTGTACGAACTTGCGTAATAATTTCATATCAATAGTACCATAGATTTAAATCGTTAGATAAATAAATGCCTTCGCCGTACTTCGACTCCTTTTGACACAGGCTCTGTAATGTGAAGCGACGGTCGCTTAACATCGCTAATAACCTTATTCACCAACGTAAGTCACGTCAATAAAAAATATGCCACAGTATTCTGGTGTGGGGCATATTTAACGATTTAAATCTATGAATAATACAATCTAAATGATGGATGAAGATCGATCAATCTGTGACTTAACGACATCGCCTTTGTGGCTGACGTTCCTAATAGCATCGGAAGTCATTTTGTATCAAGATAATGTTCGTATTGTGGTTTGATGGGATTTGCTATTGGTGTTTTGCTTGTACTCTCATATCGATAGTATTTTTTTTGAACTTAACTTATCCTGCTATGATATCTCTAATCGTGACTTTTATAGTCATACAGTTTCAGGGGAAATTGAAATGTTGGTATTGTTATCGCATAAAGATAATTGAAAAGACGAAGAAACACTTAAACTAATTTAAGTTATATCATATCAGTTTATCAGTGACAGCAATATTTCATTAAAATGACTAATGATTTCATCTTATCAGTACGTTGAAATCATCATATTCATAATTCTCTGTCAAAATGTACTAAAAAAGAAAAGTATTTTTCAGCGAGTTATTTAAATACGATTAGTCTCACTGCGACAAAACTCAAGTCTTTTCAGGTTAACCATCTTATTTTTTTGACAAGCCGTTTGGTGTAATGTTCGAGAAGTCGGCTACTACACCAAAGGTCGCGGGTTCGATCCCCGCACGGTACAAACATTTGTGTGCATGAACATGTCTGTTTATATCGGTCTGGGTGTTTCTATGCATAATATGAATGTATTTACAAAAAAAAAGTATATAAGTAATGTTTATCTGTTTGGCACCCATAGCACAAGCTAATGCTTAGTTTGGGGCTAGATGGCGATGTGTGAATAATGTCCAGAGATATTTATTTTTTTATTTATTTTTTTACTTAAACGGTACTACATGACTCATGTCCATATCAGACGATTACTCCAATGTAACGTTTAATTAAACAGAATTGTAAATGCATATGTATATAGCTTAAACTACATGCAATTGTCTAAACATGCGACCAAAGGCTGAAGTATGCGTGAGTACAAGTTGACGATTATACAACGGCTAATATTCCTCATTACTGGCTAGTTTTGCGTCCAAGCTTTCCCTACCGGCTTTAAACTGACACATTAGATGCTTGTTTAGTTTGCCTTAGTCTGCGCCCTGTACACGATGGGTAAAATGTTTATATTACACATGACGTCACCATCTAGTTAAAAAAACTTATAAGGATTTTAATAAGATACAGACAATAAGTTATTTTTATACATTTACATCGCATTGCTAGTGTATGGCCTGTGAATTGAAATTAATATGTATTTTGCTCCTGTCATTTAACAGCGAATTGCAGAACACATAAGGCATTTAATATGTAAAAGACACAATGTTATTTTTATATATTTACCAAACTTGACAGGCCATATACTAGCGATGCAATCATCGCTAGTATATCCTGCCTGTCAAGTTTAAAACATATTTGGAAATTAATGTGCATTTGCTACTGTAGTTAAACAACGTATTCTTAACAAAGTATATTTATATTAATATTTATTAGTGAAAAGGTAAATATAGTTCCTACAATTGGTTTCATTCAAATTCAAATAGATAAAATTTTGTAAAAATATACACTTTCATTCAATGACTTACTGTTGTTTTTTTTCAGTAAATAGGTATTTGAATTTGCATGTAACCATATGTACTTAACATGTTTCTTATCTTAGTATTTAAATACATCCGTTAACCGGTACACTTTCAAGATTATGCAGTGTCACTCGTGTGCATTTTCCAAATATTGTATTAGTGGAAACTACCGGTCCCCTGATATCAACGTATGCCATCTAAACATAGCATTGTCCACGAGCGTTATCACTGGGTGCATCATAGAATATTTTCACGCATGATCAGCTACCCCCCAACATAACCTGATCCTGATAAGAGCTTGATTCATGAATATTAGACAGTTACTCACTTCCTCCGCAGCTGACTCATCATATTATCCGAATTAATCTAATTAGTGAGGTGTTCGGAATTCCAATGTAGATAGATAACGCTTTGTTACGTTTAGCCACTTAGCACGCACTGGCGAATTAAGGTTGTTGTACTTTTTGCCGTAGAAGTAGTTTTACATAGAAAAAGTAGATAAGTGACTTGCATAATTTTAAGCGCAAAAAGAGGACTTAAATACGACTTGGTATCTTCTGAAATTACATAAACGAATATCAACTAATTCCATTACATGTTTGAATAAGCCATTTGGCAAATCTTGCAGACAATTTCTCACGAATAAGTACAATAAATACAATGCGAATCGACCTGGATTTAAATTTCACTATGATTGTGAGATACAATTTTTTTATGTCAACTTTGCGTAACTTTTGTATTCCATATTGTTGAGAAACTCAATACAATGGAAACTACAATTGTATGTAGTACTTAAATATTCTTCTTTTTATCAGTTTAGTTCATCGGGTGGTATGAAAGAACTTTCATATAGTTTTTATGTAGCTTACAGTATTCATTTCAGTAAAAGCATTGGTGATTTTTAAAATGAAATATCCTCTACAATGGTATTAAGTATCCCCAAGGCCCAATTTGTAATTGGTATGCATGGTTGGTATGACTTTGGCGTCACCCAAGCCATACTTATGAATATTACGAATGCCATAGAACTTTGTTGTCTGTTTTTATTTTACACTATAAGTAATTGAATGTGAACTCTTGAAGGTACTTTTAAAGTACATGAGTTTTATGACTTCGAATGGTAAACTTCCAGTGACGGATTAACCCTTAATCAAATTAAGCAATTGCCTAGGGCACCACGTCTGGGGGGGCACCAGAAGAAGCACAAAAAAAAAGTCCCTCCCAAGGGCATCCCGAGTCACACCTCACTCGCACGTCACCAAAAACCACACCAAAAAAAATATTCTACGACCAATTTGAAAATTCGCGCGTATCTAGTTGACATATAGTCCGACCTATAGTCAATAACCCCGCTCCCGCTTGCCCATTCGCTGCCCGGTGCACTCGGCAATTCGAATTGCAATCGGCCAATCACAAACCACCCCTTCCCGCGGGCCACAAATCTGGCGCCCGCAAGAGTCTGTGTCAAACGAATGTTTTGTTTTTTGAGTAATTGCGCCAACAGGCTTCTATGGCTTCTATGCATGTGTAATACGCAACAATTAATTGGATAAATATAAGTAAATCAATATCATTTGTAAACTAAAAATCTACGGTGCACATTTAGTGTGAGAGTGTTCATCGACAATAAATAATAAATATTGTGTTCGCTTAGGTACGTGAAGTTTTATATTGTTTTGTTTTGATAATGTCCAAAGTCAAAATATCTAAAGTATTTATTTCATTTAGGTAATTACTTTTGGTTATGTAAATAATATACTCAAATCAGTCAAGGGCTGAAGGTTTCTGCAAGATAGTTTTTTCTAAATATAAGTAAATTAGTTTGAGAAGTCAATGACACGCGCGTCAAATGACAACTGCCGAAATACGAATATTTCATTGTCTGGTTCAGTCTGTATCTGTCTACTCGCCTCCCGACTCCAGTCCTAAAGGTAGCAGGCGTAAATGGCGGTACAAAGCGGCGGACTGGCACTGTATGAGGCATTTCTTTGCTGCGTATCCCTGGACTGCAGTATGTTTTTCTTCGAAGGACCCCAGCGTCTGTGCTGATGCCGTCAGGGAGGTGATATGTCAGGGAATGGAGTATCTTATTCCGTTCTCTAATCTACCATACTCTTGCGTGGCACGCCCGTGGTTCGATGCAGAGTGCGCGAGTGCTGAGGTGCTCAAGCAATCTGCTTATCACGCTTGGGCTGCAGCTCGCAGCCACAAAGCACCTGGGGTGCATACTTTGAAGAGAGCATTCAACAAAGCTGCCAAGTCCTGCAAAAGGATATATTACGACGTGCTCGCTTTAATCATATTGGCCGGATCGGGGTCAGGTTGGTTTCGTACCCTTCGGGTAGTAAGTTGTTTTGGTCACTAGCCAAATCGGTTGAAGCAAATTTTTGCAGGTCATCACTTCCACCTTTACTTCGTCCCGATGGTTCACTCGCCCGCACTGCCGAAGAAAAGGCGAATTTATTTGCCCATCTTTTTGCCAGCAATTCGCATTTGGATGCTGCTAACCATGTACCACCAAATCTTCCTCGTTGCGAATCGACTTTTAAGTTCGCTAACATTCGTCAACGAGAGGTGCTTAAGGTTCTGCACAGTCTTGATGTGATCAAGGCGAGTGGTCCTGATGGGATATCAGCGAGAGTGTTGCGGAGTTGTGCACCCGAGCTGTCTCCAATTTTGACACGGCTGTACCGTCTCTCTCTCAGTTCCGAAGTCCTGGAAGCTTGCTAACGTGCAGCCTGAGCCCAAATAGGGTAGCCGTGCGGACCCCTCAAATTACCGACCAATAGCCATAACCTCCATTCTCTTTAAGGTATTGGAGCGTACAATAAAATTAATAACCGCTTGCTTGCGTATTTAAAAGGTAACGATCTCCTCAGTGATTCGCAATTTGGGTTAACTTGATGTCGCACCTACTCCACTTCTAAGGTACTCGTTACATTATCATCATCTTATTTTGCAAAAACTTATGTTTTTAGGCCCTCAAGGTTTAAAGACCGATTCTAGTTGACATACGGATAGGGGGGCACCACAGGCGTGGATTGCTTAGGGCATCAAGAAGTCTTAATCCGTCACTGTAAACTTCATGGTGGCACTAATATCTCGAAAAAAAATAACCGATAGACTCAAATCTGCAAATTCGTATTTGCTGTTTATCACGTTGAATCGAGACTTGTCGCATAAGTGAAGCCATCTAGCGGATATTTCATTTCTAAGAACATCAATATAATTTCATAGCGCTGCTATCAAAAGATTCAGACCTTGTTTCACTACCTTCGTATATGTCCCTTATAGCTTACTCAACAGATGGTTTACATGACTTAACACACTTTATCTGTCCAATTACTATAATACAGTTAACGCTTTATTGAGCAGAACATGCTTTTAAATTCATTAATTTTGAACCTTTTCCATCTATACTAATATATAAAGCTGAAGAGTTTGTTTGTTTGTTTGTTTGTTTGTTTGTTTGTTTGTTTGTTTGAACGCGCTAATCTCAGGAACTACTGGTCCGATTTGAAAAATTCTTTTTGTGTTGGATAGCCTATTTGACGAGGAAAGTTATAGGCTATAGTATATAACTATTATTTTACTACAAGGGGATGAAAAAGGGGATTAATGTTTATATGAAACTTTGTCAATTTTAAACCGATCGGGCTGGGACTTGCCATGCATAAAGCTACTACCTATGACATAAAGATTCCCTTAGAAAGGATTTTTATATGTTCCACCCCAAGGGGATGAAAAAGGGGATTAATGTATGTATGAAACTTTGTCAATTTTAAACCGATCGGGCTGGGACTTTGCATGCATAAAGCTACTATGACATAAAGATCCCTTTAAAAAGGATTTTTATATGTTCCACCCCAAGGGGATGAAAAAGGGGATTCATGTTTGTATGAAACATTGTCAATTTTAAACCGATCGGGCAGGGACTTGCCATGCATAAAGCTACTATGACATAAAGATTCCCTTAGAAAGGATTTTTATATGTTCCACCACAAGGGGATGAAAAAGGGGATTAATGTTTGTATGACACTTTGTCAATTTTAAACCGATCGGGCTGGGACTTGCCATGCATAAAGCTACTATGACATAAAGATCCCCTTAGAAAGGATTTTATATGTTCCACCCCAAGGGGATGAAAAAGGGGATTAATGTATGTATGAAACTTTGTCAATTTTAAACCGATCGGGCTGGGACTTTGCATGCATAAAGCTACTATGACATAAAGATCCCTTTAAAAAGGATTTTTATATGTTCCACCCCAAGGGGATGAAAAAGGGGATTAATGTTTGTATGAAACATTGTCAATTTTAAACCGATCGGGCTGGGACTTTGCATGCATAAAGCTACTATGACATAAAGATCCCTTTAAAAAGGATTTTTATATGTTCCACCCCAAGGGGATGAAAAAGGGGATTAATGTTTGTATGAAACATTGTCAATTTTAAACCGATCGGGCAGGGACTTGCCATGCATAAAGCTACTATGACATAAAGATCCCCTAAGAAAGGATTTTATATGTTCCACCCCAAGGGGATGAAAAAGGGGATTAATTTTTGTATGAAACTTTGTCAATTTTAAACCGATCGGGCAGGGACTTGCCATGCATAAAGCTACTATGACATAAAGATCCCCTCAGAAAGGTTTTTTATATGGTCCACCCCAAGGGGATGAAAACGGGGATTAATGTTTGTATGAAACTTTGTCAATTTTGAACCGATCGGGCTGGGACTTTGCATGCATAAAGCTACTATGACATAAAGATCCCCTTAGAAAGGATTTTTATATGCTCCACCCCAAGGGGATGAAAAAGGGGATTAATGTTTGTATGAAACTTTGTCAATTTTAAACCGATCAGGCTGGGACTTGCCATGCATAAAGCTACTATGACATAAAGATTCCCCTAGAAAGGATTTTTATATGTTCCACCACAAGGGGATGAAAAAGGGGATTAATGTTTGTATGACACTTTGTCAATTTTAAACCGATCGGGCTGGAACTTGCCATGCATAAAGCTACTATGACATAAAGATCCCCTAAGAAAGGATTTTATATGTTCCACCCCAAGGGGATGAAAAAGGGGATCAATGTTTGTATGGAACTTTATAGGTATAGTGTATGTTTGCGGAAACCGGAAACCACGCGGACGGAGTCGCGGGCGACCGCTAGTTAGAGAATAAAGCCCAAAATATGGCGTCCACCATGGATATGCCTCTGGCGTATCAGGGTGTAAGTTATACGGGACTTATTCGTAGATGAGGTGACTAACAGGGGCTAAGTTTTGCACGTCATTATCAATGTTTAACTGACAACCAGGTGGCGACCCGCATAATGCGGCAACTGATCGAGCAGTTCAGCGCGGGCGATCTGTTCGGGCGCGACAACTACGAGTACTACGCGCGCGTGACCGGGCGCATCCTGCGCGTCAAGGACGAGTGGATATGCTCGTTCCGCGACCCGCCGCCGCCGCGCCACCACCGCGACCAGGAGGCGTATGCGAGTGAGTGTTGCTGCACATACATAGATACATAGATAGACAGTATGGTACATGCAACTGATGCAGCAGTTCAGCGCGGGCGATCTGTTCGGGCGCGACAACTACGAGTGCTACGCGCGCGTGACCGGGCGCATCCTGCGCGTCAAGGACGAGTGGATATGCTCGTTCCGCGACCCGCCGCCGCCGCGCCACCACCGCGACCAGGAGGCGTATGCGAGTGAGTGTTGCTGCACATACACAGATACATAGATAGACAGTATGATACATACAACTGATGCAGCAGTTCAGCGCGGGCGATCTGTTCGGGCGCGACAACTACGAGTACTACGCGCGCGTGACCGGGCGCATCCGGCGCGTCAAGGACGAGTGGATATGCTCGTTCCGCGACCCGCCGCCGCCGCGCCACCACCGCGACCAGGAGGCGTATGCGAGTGAGTGTTGCTGCACATACATAGATACATAGATAGACAGTATGGTACATACAACTGATGCAGCAGTTCAGCGCGGGCGATCTGTTCGGGCGCGACAACTACGAGTACTACGCGCGCGTGACCGGGCGCATCCTGCGCGTCAAGGACGAGTGGATATGCTCGTTCCGCGACCCGCCGCCGCCGCGCCACCACCGCGACCAGGAGGCGTATGCGAGTAAGTGTTGCTGCACATACATAGATACATAGATAGACAGTATGGTACATACAACTGATGCAGCAGTTCAGCGCGGGCGATCTGTTCGGGCGCGACAACTACGAGTCAGTATTTTTGTTCAATACTGCACATATATGGATAGCATTGGAGTCAACTGCCATAAGGTGCCGACCCATCATCAATTTGTATCCGGTACTTTGGAACGTAGGCCTCCCATTTACGGGGAGTTATGCCCCGAGTCACCAGGTTAGGCTGGCAGATCGGTAGCCACATCTTCCGAAGCACGGAAGTCCCCGAGATGAAATTTTTCGTTCACCGATCCAATGACTGGTCTCTGCAAAAGTTACCTAACTTAGCAATCGTAGGCCAAACGCCCTAACCACTGCGCCATCGAGCTCCTGATTTGCTTATAAACAATTGAGGAAACTAATCCTAATAGTTTTGTGAATTTACTGCTCGGTGCAGTCTTGCATGACTTTTAATGTCATGGTTGGCTTGTCCGAAGCTAATTCATGGAAGCTAGTCTAAAGTCATAGTTTTATAAAATTTGCTTTGACTGTCGCATCTAAGTGGCCTGCACTGCTACACAGTTTCTTGCAAGAGACTTCAGTTTTCAGTTGTTATTTTTGTGCTATCAAAAGAGCCAATATTTCTAAGCCGTTCTCAAATCCAACAACGTAACTCCACAACTGAATGGACTTTACATCAACATGTACTGTTCGTATTGTTAAGACCGCGTGGGTGGTGTAATTATCTGTTTCCTTTTTGATTTGTACTACGTGTAAAGTACGAGTCAATGGGCTCGCTCGTGTCAAGGACGGATGAATATGATCCACCGCGATGGGCGTTGCGCATGTGAATGATATGCTTCAACTAATTTGATTCCATATCGTGTTGAATTACAAATATGCGCTTGTCACTAAACACTGACGAATGCGTGGTGTTGTGGAGGTAGTCCACTTTGGGATCCCAATTTTTCAGCACCCTCATGTTGAGACTACAGTATATTTCACCTAAGATGGTCCCGGTGGCAGTTGACGGTTTAAATAAATATCGAAACTATTGAAAAGTAACAAGAACCCTATGGAAAATAATAAAAACAACTCGTAGAGCTTATTGCCTTGAAATTTATTTAAAGTTTGTAAAAAAAATTGACCAAGTGCGAGTCGGACTCCCGCACTGAGGGTTCCGTACAAATTCTATTTTTGACGTATTAAAAAAACTACTGAATAGATTTCGTTCGAACCAATTTTCGTTGGTAGTTTTTATGGTAATGTACATTATATATTTATTTCAGTTTTATCATCCTTTTATTTTAGAAGTTAGAGGGGGGGGGGGCACACTTTTTTCCACTTTGGAAGGGTCTATCACGCAAAGTATTTACTTTAGAAAAAAGTGGTATTAGAAACCTTAACATAATTTTTAAAGACCTATTCATAGATACCACACGTATATGTTCAATGAAAAAAAAATATTTTGAGTTTCAGTTCTGACTATGGGGACCCCCCGCTTTTTTATTTTTTTTCTATTTTCCTGTGAAAACCTTGTTGCGGTTCACAGAATACATCTACTCACCAAGTTTCAACAGTATAGTACTTATAGTTTCGGAAAAAAGTGGCTGTGACAGACTGGCGGACAGACAGACAGACAGACAGACAGACAGACAGACAGACAGACAGACAGACAGACAGACAGACAGACAGACAGATAGACAGACAGACATGACGAATCTATAAGGGTTCCGTTTTTTTGCCATTTTGGCTACGGAACCCTAAAAAGTACACCTGTCACAGGGATCATCTTAGGTGAAACATACTACATTCCATTTTTGAAAGTTGTGGCAGGCTCATTGATTGTTTTTGACAAGCCTTATATGTATGTATAAGAACAAGCTCGAAAGGGGGGCTACGCTAACTGTTCAAGTTGCGGGTGCGCAATAATTGGGTGCTCCAAGTGGATAACCTCGTGTTGTGTTTGTGCGATATGCGAGTCAAGTCATCGTGACAACATAAGTGCTGGTTATTTATCGGCAACCGTTGGTTACGAGTAATGATGGTCGGTTAAAGTCATTCTGTTGCATCGTTGGCTTCGTATATTTAATATGCTCCGTTGGTTGGTTGTTGTTCTCAAACTATTTGAGGAACCTTTAGGAACAAATGAATTGGTACATACGCAATTTGTCTGCGTTTCTACTGTACATTATGGCGTGGAAGTAATCTATGATGAATAGTTCGGGAAAATAAATGTTTAGTTACAGGATTTACAATAATAGTACATATCTGTATTTGGCAGACCTTATACATATAATATTTCACAACATCACATATATTGATCTGACTCCCTGTTAAGTAGCTTGAGCACTGGTGTTCCGGACATCAGAATCAACAGTGGTATTTCATTCCTGTACAAATATACTTAAATAGATACAAATAACACCTTGACCAGGACAAACAGACATGTTCATGCACACAAATGTTTGTCCTGTGCGGGAATCGAACCCGCGACCTCTTTGTCTAATAGGCAACTTGACCATTACACCAAGCGGGTCGTCGTTAACTATTAATAATATGATCAGCCGCAGTTGATTTATAATGCTCACGGTAAAGGCGTGGGTAAAATTAGGTCGATCGATTGATTCGACTGTGACATCGAGACTGCATAGAGACAATGCTGTAAACAAAGGAAACGACATAGCAGCGCGTTAGCTTGTGTTGAAAAAACACGGAAACGACACCGACTCTTGTTATGACTGTTATGAGAAATCTGGTCTTAATAACAAGAGTATTGTGTTATGGTAATGAGGGAGTCGGGTTAAGAGAGTAAACTTGAGGATGATTTTGAATGTATTTTGGTTCTTGAATTCGGGTGGGATTGGCTATAAAGTAAACACAGCCTAGTCTAAACGTCGTTGCTATGATTCTTGTTTATTATGTTAGATATTACCTAAACTTTCAGCTGTGAATGAAACTGAAAAAGTTTTGAACACCCTATATCATTGTCTTAGTCTTTCCCAATAAGTGCAACATTTGCTGATGCCTTCAGGGTTTTATAAAAAGGTTTATGGAAAAGCTTAAAACATCCCAGTTGACTCAAGGAATCTCAAAACATAGTCTGACCTAGTAGATGTTTGTAATGTCCTGTGCAATAAATGATTGCCAAAGCCATAACAACATGAAAGCTTCATAAGGACAGCAACTTTCCTTGCGAACTGTACGCGTTGTATTTATTTCCTTCTCACGGACATTGCGACTCGCCGATTAACAAGTAAGTCCGATTAACCAGACGTTCTATATTTAGGAAACGAGTATAAACTGTCTCGGCTGATTGCCGGAATTGTACGGGATTAAATCAAGTGACACATAAAATGAACGGGCTCAAAATAAGTATGTGTATGAGAATGAAGCGTCTCCTTTCGTTCGACTGGAAATGACGCAAACTGGTTTGATTTTTAGGGTTCCGTAGCCAAATGGCAAAAACGGAACCCTTATAGTTTCGTCATGTCTGTCTGTCTGTCTGTCTGTCTGTCCTGGCTCGTTCTCCGCCGTTTCTGAACCGATTGCCACGAAAATTGGTGGAGAGATTCATAGTGATAATTCAAGAATTGGTTTTTAAAATAATCGAAAAATAATTATTTTTTACCCCCCCTACCATACATCGAAAAGTAAATTCGAAAAAAAAATTCGACTTACTCCATCGTGTGGGGTATCGTTAAAAAGGTATTTTTAAATACAATAAAACTTGCCTTGAAACCATGTGGATCAAACAACCCAGTCTCGAGATATATTAATACAAAGTTAAAATTAGAGCGTCCCCCCCCCTTAACTTTTGAAATACTGTTAAAATAATTCTGAAAAAAATGTCCTGTATACCTCCAAGTAAGTACTTTCAACGAAAACTATAGCGAACTCTGTATCATACATAGTTATTTTTATACAACTCGACCAACTTATGACGTGCAGTTGCCCGTACTAAATGGTGTCTTAAGCGGTCGGGCCATCTTTTAGCTACGGAACCCTTTCATGGGCGTGTCCGACACGCTCTTGGCCAGTTTTTAAATACCTGAATTGGTTCAGAGCACTTTGCGCTCATATTGAATTTTTTTTGAAGTGTTTACAGACGTCTGAACTCGGAATATAAGTTAAAATTTGAAAGCTTACATTTTGTAAAGAATGAAATTTAAATCATATAAAAGATAGTCGTATCAAATAGCGACAGACACATCCAACATCTCCAAAATTAATTTATTGCCAATTTGAATAAAATATTTTCTATATGAGTAATTCTGAAAAAAAAAAACTTACCAAAATCAATAAAAAAACATAATATAAAAGACACATTTCTGAGCCCAAAATATTACTGATATTTTGCAAAGCGAAGAACAGTTCCCACTATTCATTTATATTACTTATTTCCTTAAATGTGTCAGTATATCTTTCCGTAAGGTTCCTTGGTATTATAATACTTATTTATTTACATTAATTAATGTTACAGGACAACTATCCCTCGAAGCAGAGAAGACATGGCTACAATGTGAATGCGACCGCTGGGGAAATAAATACAATTTGGAAGGTAAGGGAATTTCCATACAACGCAACTCTGTCAATATCGAATCGAGAATTTCGCATAAACTTGTGTTACCTACTTCATAAATACTAATACTATTAAAATTAGGATTAAATGTGGCTTGGTCAATCATTGGATGAAGTATGTGTTACTTGCGTTTACTTTTTATCGAGTGCTTTAGTAACCAAAATTGTTTAAAATAAAATATTAGTTTTAAGCATGAGTTATAAAAGTGTGAAAGCTGACCCTAGGCTCCGAGGGAATGGTCGAGGAAGCAACCGGGAATATCAATCGGATGATGATGATAATCAATTTTACACATGTATCATCAATCAACATCATCAGCCTAGCGCCTCTCCCGGTTGCATCTTCGGCCATTGATTCAGAGCCCAGGGTACGCTACGACTATGATCCTGAATCGACAAGTCTGGTCCGTTTTTCACATGCATATGCGAAGTTAACTCGATTCGATAATACATTCTCTTATGTAATTAACTCTTCCAGGAAGTATAATATATGACGACAATCTTTCCGCAGGTCATCTCAATGAAAATCGTTTAAGTTGTTAAATAAATAGTCGAAGTTCTAAGTTAGTCATTATTGTACATTTTTTGGTGAGTCAACAGAGAGATATATGAATATTTACACGTTATTATTACCCCGGCAGTTATATATTTACTTCATAATGTACTTATTACTAATATGGTATCATAGTGTAATTTAGTTTTCGGGGTTGGTAGCACAAGTAGTTCAATCACAATTTTATAAATGACAGATTATACAATATCACTTTTACACTTTTTTGTATCAAGTCCTTTATAACTAACAGATGGCTTACCACATATTATAATTTTATTAATGTTATTTACAAATTTAAATTTTATTTATATTTGTCACATCACAATGCAATTTAAACATTAGGATAGACCAACCGTTTTATTAGGATTTTAAGCCCCATATAAGTAGAATAGATTCTTTACAATCAGCCTCAATTATCTGTAACTGCTTATAATCCTTATGTAAAAGCTTTCAGAGGATGGAAAAAAATATTGTGCGCTGATGAAATAAGTAATCTCATTTTGATCATATCCTAACTTTTTTCTCGTATGTCTGAGGAAACCCATGTGACTTTTTGAAATGTCGCTCGGTTGTGTAATGTTTCAAAATTTCGAAAGAATCTGAATATGGTTTAATGTGGCGTTCGCTGCGTTGATGCACGTCGCTTTTGCCTGTCGCGTATGAACGTGCGTGTTGCCGCTAAATGGCGAGACTCCATCAAAGCTGAGTTATGCGAGTGGAGCGGAGATGTCTCGTAAGCAGCCAATAGGGTTTGGTCTCAAATACGTGACATCGCAGAAATGAAATACTATTGGCTATTACCAGCACACCTCCGCTCCAGTCGCACATCTCCGCTTTGGTGGAGTCTCAGGCTAATACCTACTTAAGTTAGCCACACGTTCAACGCAGCGAACGCCCCAATACAATCCTTATCGAGAATTCTCTCATAACTCTGATAAACCCTCGATAGCCTACCAACATGACAGAACTGAGTCATATATCAATCTTCAGGTCTGACCAAATCCGAGGAGTGCCAGTCGATGCCTGCGCTGATGGGCGTGGTGGGGGCGGGCGCGACCGGCGGCGTGCTGGGGCTCGGCATCATCCCCGAGCACAGCCTGCTGGACTCCTGCACCAGGCTGTCCATCTCGCTCGAGGAGAGCGTGTTCAAGGTCAGTGCCTGGTCTGAGGGACCGAGCAGTGCAGTCGATGCCTGCGCTGATGGGCGTGGTGGGGGCGGGCGCGACCGGCGGCGTGCTGGGGCTCGGCATCATCCCCGAGCACAGCCTGCTGGACTCCTGCACCAGGCTGTCCATCTCGCTCGAGGAGAGCGTGTTCAAGGTCAGTGCCTGGTCTGAGGGACCGAGCAGTGCAGTCGATGCCTGCGCTGATGGGCGTGGTGGGGGCGGGCGCGACCGGCGGCGTGCTGGGGCTCGGCATCATCCCCGAGCACAGCCTGCTGGACTCCTGCACCAGGCTGTCCATCTCGCTCGAGGAGAGCGTGTTCAAGGTCAGTGCCTGGTCTGAGGGACCGAGCAGTGCAGTCGATGCCTGCGCTGATGGGCGTGGTGGGGGCGGGCGCGACCGGCGGCGTGCTGGGGCTCGGCATCATCCCCGAGCACAGCCTGCTGGACTCCTGCACCAGGCTGTCCATCTCGCTCGAGTAGAGCGTGTTCAAGGTCAGTGCCTGGTCTGAGGGACCGAGCAGTGCAGTCGATGCCGGCGCTGATGGGCGTGGTGGGGGCGGGCGCGACCGGCGGCGTGCTGGGGCTCGGCATCATCCCCGAGCACAGTCTGCTGGACTCCTGCACCAGGCTGTCCATCTCGCTCGAGGAGAGCGTGTTCAAGGTCAGTGCTGGCCGGTCTGAGGGACCGAGCAGTGCAGGCGATGCCGGCGCTGTTGATCATCGATATCATCCATCCTTCCCTCTACACGGTTACGAAAGAAACCGCAGGGATCGGTACGATGTCTCGAGCCCTGCGGGTCTGGCTAGCTTGCACGTAAAATGCTTACCCCTGTGAAAAAGAAAATCTAATAATCCTAGGAGTGCTCCAGAAATTGGGTTTCGTTTGTTGGTCTGTTTGTTATTCAGTTTGACTGCTGTTAAAAGTGAATTATTAGTAGTAAATATTGTGACTCTGTAGTTTAAAACGGTATAAGAAATTAAATAACGGAAAATTTTAATTCATAAAATGAGCTAGACCTCAAGCATGCTGTTTTCTAAGTATGACTAAGAAACATGACACAGTTTCGCTTTAATATCTTGTTTTTGCTCTCCCGTACATACTAACTAAACATTGTGACACTATCATTGCAAAGTTGACACAGTCTTTATGAAATGTAAATACCTCGTTATATACTCATACACAACACACGTTTACAGATTTGCTAATAAACTATTCGCGGTATTCATTACCTTACTCATTACTGTTCATTCATACTCATTACCTCTAAGTCAAACACATTCTAGAGGAGACTCTGTGACTGCGAATTGTGATGCTTCCTGGTATAGTCTCTTCTTTCTCAATAGAATAAGAAATTTTGAATATCTATTCATCACCTGATGAGGTCATGTGGATGTATTTTCGATAAACCGAATTGACATATTATGTATATCTGCGATAAGTATGGTTTATTTTACAGATAAGTAGGCCTATTAGAGATTTTCATATGACATTTGATTGATAATTAGCTGTAAATTGCCCGGATTACATTAATTGATTAATTTGATAAGATTTGATTTGATTTTATGTAAAAATGTGATGA
Organism: Nomophila noctuella; assembly: GCA_958496325.1. NCBI lineage: Eukaryota > Metazoa > Arthropoda > Insecta > Lepidoptera > Crambidae > Nomophila > Nomophila noctuella. The sequence goes on from OY292501.1 coordinate 5,711,195, forward strand.
TTATAGATAAATATCGCAATTGTATCTCTAATATATAGAGATACAATTCAGTAGCGATTAATTCAAAGCAAAGTAATAAACCCTCATAGTGTTACTTACTGATATACACCAAGTGCCGTAGAAGTGTAGTAAGAGTAATCCCGCTGTAGTGTGAAAATATATGATTGTTTGCATTTGTGTTAGCAACGATAATAAACTAAAAAAAAAGCACCGAAGAGATTCTAGCAAAATGAAACTAATATAATAAATGAGAAAGTTTGTCTGTCAATCACGCTTAAACTACAGAATGGATTTTGATGGAATTTGGTATACAGACAGTGTATATGCTGACTTAGGTGATAGGATACTTACGAACCCGATTAAATGCTCCCATAAGATACAACAGGAATTTTGATAACGATAGATATATAAATCGTTTATTGTTCACAATCATCACACACATAACGCTGGCATAGCCGCGGGAAAATCTAGTGAGGTTATATAGGTTTAATCAACAATCTGTCAAAACGTTTCCAGGTGTCAGTGAGTTCATCGTCGCAGTCGTCTCGCAGCAACTCGAGCCCGCACATGACGCTGGAGGAGTTACGTGCTATCAACAAGTACGCGGAGAGCACGAAGAGCCTCTCCTACCTGCCGCAGGTGCGTTCTGTTCCTAACTTCACTCCGCGACTCCGTATGCTCGTATGTACTCCGGTGTAAATGAGGATTTTTTTTCGATGACCCTCGTTGTTCTATTTTTGAACGGAAACAGCCTTTTAAACTGGAAGTGGATAGTTTTTGTTTTTCTTTTGGTTAATGTAAAAAGAACGTGACAATTGAGGGTTTAATGCACAATATTATGTTATGTGAGAAATCAATTTTCAATCATAATGAATGTTGAAAATTATGATATTAATAGACATTTACTTTTTTTTAAGTCGTTTGCTGAACCCAGATAAGAAAATGGAATATTGCAATAATAATTATGTTACTTATTATAAGGGTATGGGTCCCTTGTAAGGATTACGGAGGTCAGACAACAGTCGCTCCATTGTAATAGCTAGGCTGGTAGGATCATAGTCGCAGCGTACCCTGGGCTCCAAGGCAATCTCCGAGGATGCAACCGGGAGAGGCGCTAGAATAATGATGAATTATGTTACTTTTAATATCTTGCTGGTAATGCCAGAATATGAGTAAAATATACTTAATGTAGTTTAGTTAAAAAACAAAATATCTTTGTAACCCTTTTGGTTGGCAAAAGTTTAAAAGGTTGTTTCCCAAAAAAACTGCATTATTGAATAATCGAATAGTAGGGTGTGTATAAATGATGTGTGTTTCGATTCTAGCGCTCACTAAAGGACGTTTTCTATAAGTGATGGTGACGACAGTTTCATATCCACTCGTAGAGCCTTCCCCACGCCCAGTCTGTCTCCCCTTGTACTGTCTGTAGAACGTTGGCCACTGTTAAATGTTTATTTGTAACTGATGAGTATATTTGAAGTAACATTTGTGTAGAACTCTAGAGAATATTCTGTATATTTATCCTATTAACCATGGACACGAGAATTATTAGACATAGGGTAGAAATTGTCGTGAAGCGCTATGAATATGAGTCATTTTCCGTTATTTATTTTTGAACCTTAGTTTATTTATATGATTTCAAATACAATTGACATTTATCAATAATCGCGGTTTTATAATCTTAAACAAATCGTTTCGTGTGTGCACAAATTATCTTACCCTTGCCAAGGAGAGAGGATAATTTCAATGCTACCATATATATTTTTAACGAGTCAAATGTCAGAACGACTGTTGCTGTTGCCTCGATTTAATGGCTTGATGCATTCATTCAGAAAAACAATTATTTCATAACACATTTCACAGTGGTCATAAGTTCAGTTCTTGATTGCATGACTGATATCTGTACCCTCTTACGAACTTAGGGCAACTTGGCTGTTCTGTTAGCTCTAGTTTTCCTCCCTGAGAGTCTCAACACTGGGACATGTGACTGTATGTTGAACACGGCGCTTTGACAGTGTGGCACACACTGTGTGTTGGATAACACGAGCTTTGAGCTGCACAAAAATGATCTGTAAAACAATATACATAAGATCGAATTTGAATTACCATGTTAGTAAGGGGTGGTCAAACTTTTAGTAGGCCTGTTATATTGGCTTTAATAATTATTACAAGGCGCAAATTAATAATTGAATAACCACAATATGACTTATGGTTAGAGTATAACGTTAAGTAAATAAATTTAATTAAAATTTCGACAATTGTTTTTAAAGTATTAATCTAAATTGGTCGATCAGTTGGCCACCCCGGTCAGAAATACTTTAGGGATATATTGATATATACAAACATATACTAATCAATTTTATTAGATAAAACCATATTTAATTGTAGACGTTTTGTACTCGTAACATTTATGAAGGTTATGGTAATTTTATAACATTATTTTTTGTGATAATATCGTCATTAATTTATTGACTAACGGTAGCAGTTGTTGGAATTTAATTAAACTAACGTTCTTGTTTCATGTTAACAAAATAATATTAACTGTTTTCGTGTAACAATTTAACATTATATTGATAGGGTGGGTATTTAATGTCTTATTAATAATAATGCATCAAAATACTTAGTTGTACGTTTATGACAGCGTGTATAATTGTGTCTGAAAAATAAATGAATAGAAAACACAGTGTCGTAAAATCTATGTCTATAATCTTTGCTGTTTTATGGTAAAAATAATCTTTGCTGTTTTATGGTAAAAATAATAAATGTAATATTAAGTGTTGCAATAATTTACTGCACTGTGTTGCCATGCAATATTATTTATAAATTATGAAAGTATGATTTTGTTTCCTTACCCTAATATTAATTAACGGGGTCGGACCTTTAATTGAAATCAGATCGTAGTGAAAACCAGAACGAACATGATTCGTCGATTTTCAAAGGAAAAATATTGATCAAATCAAGTACCTACTCACGGTCAGAGAAGACGTTTACGAAACAATTATATTGTATCTGCACACGTACAATGTCCGGTGTTCGTAAATATAAGGGCCGAGTCCACAAGCGCACTAGCGAGCGACGATCGGAGACGTTCGTACTTCGAACGCCGACTCGGGCGAGATCGCGGGTTGAGGCGGGTGGTGACGTGTGGTGTGGTGACGTAGGTGCACGAGCGGCAGCGCGCGCGCATGCGCACGCGGTCGGAGTGGTTCCTGCAGACGGGCGGCTCGCTGGAGGCGCGGCCGCGCGCGGGTACGCCCCCGCCCCCGTCCCCGCGTGCCGCGTGTCCCGCGCGCCTCGCGTGTCCCGCGCCGCTGTCCCGCTCGTCCCGCGCGTCGCTCGCGTCCTGCGCGCCCGCGCTCGCGCCGCCGCGGGACAGCGCCGCCCTCTACGTGCTTGTGGCCTGCCTTGAGTTTTTGTTTTGACCGCCCTCGCACCGGTACTGTGTCACTGTGTTCGTTCGCTTCGGTGCGGAGGACTAACCGGCGCCGTTCGAAGGCTTTATGATATCCACGGGCACCTTGATGTTTTAGACGGAACAAGACGTTTCTGTACCGCCGATACTATAATAATTCATGTCATTTCTAGTAGCGGACTCGCACACACGTACCGCTGTAGTGCGATCTTCAGTAAGATATTAAGAACAATCCGTCGTAGTTGACCTGACGACTAAATGAAAACGTGGTCGCCTCGTGTTCATATCTGGACTTCACCCAGTTAACTATTCATAATGAGTTGCAAGAAATTCAGATTCAGTTGTATTCATTCATTGAAATCAAAAGTAATTTAAAGAAAACCTAAACCGATTCATTCTTGCAAAAGAAGATGCTGTTCTTACTTTAATTTATTACAACAGTACTATACATAATCAGATGCTAACTACCTAACTTCAACCATCAATATCAACTTCAACTGAACTTCCAAACTGTATCATCATTCCATTTTCTATTAGCCTTTCAAACTATTTAACTAGGCGGTGCAAGGGAGATCACAAAGCCTTCGGATTGATAATATTAACAACACGGTATTGCTATGGGGGCCCGCTTACGCTTGTGTTCGCCTTATTGTCGCACAGTTCGTTTCCATTCTACCTCACGATACGGTTCCACGACGCATGCGCTATTTATGTCGTCCTTTATGTTACGTGTATATTAATTTAACAGCAATAATTAATTTATTATATACGTGTATTGTATAGGTCTATACTATTTGCTCGGTTACAAACCGTTGACGATGTAAGTAATGGACAGTAATGGACGAGGCGTCCGTTGTGATGGTACGTTTTGCATCACCCCGAAACGTGTACACAAGAAGCACTTTTACTGATCTTGTTAAATACTCACTGAAGTTTTAAGTTTTTCTGATTGGTTATGTCTCGATCATTTTTTCGCTGCATCAAATAGTCACATTTCCATTGTCAGTCTTTTTTAATGTCGTGCGTTTGATTGGTTGTGTTATTAATGTTGCCATATGTAAATATATCATCTCGGCATCATGTGCATTTTGATGTTTCCGCATTGAATTAAATATTAATTTGATGATGTTACATATGGTTTGAATAGTGCATCGGAGTTTTAGTACAGCTGATTTTTGTTATCTATGCTTCTTTGATGAAACGGCGACTTCACGTCGCAATGGAGGGTATTTGATGTAATATTTCCTGCATTCTGATATTTATTTGCGCTATGAAATACTTGACGATTGATCCAAGCTGTTGAAATATCACGGACGATATGAAACACCTCGTTCTTAGCTAGAGAGTGCAAAATACACGTCGAATGACGTATAATTCATGTCAATGGACATGAACTTTTTTTTTTATCTTTTGTCATATTTATTTTTTACTTACCAAAAAATTTGGCAACGAAATAAATATTATTACTATTTTAATGTGTGGATAATCGTCAAGTATTGGTAATGGTTGTTGCATAAATGTAACCAATGATGATGTGGCATCAAATGTATGTTCATAGCCTGACAAGTTTGTGACCACATCTAATTATTTAACATGTGCACGTGTTATCGAATTTTTATCCCATTTTTATCTCGTATTTAAAAAAAAAATTGAATTTTTAAGATATCAACAAAGCACGATACGAGATAATTATGATTCTAGTGGTTTTTCGTTTTATCCCTGGATATCATTTATAAGGATTGTGTTCACTGCAAAGTATGTATTATATTTTACGTACATCAATTTCGGAGTTGACTTAAAAAACAAAATACCACTGTGGTCCATTTTAAAAATGCGTATTGCTGTGTAAACGATGTTAAAATAAGATATTTTACTATTTGCATATATCACTTATCCAGTTAGTACCCAACATTACGCATGCAAGACCTGTTACCAAATGTATACGTTATAACGCATTCAGATTGATAAAGTGATTGTATTTTGCTTTCTCCTTTTCTTTTCCATTGCGATGATTAAAATCAATCATTGATGTTTTTACAATTTATTGAAATATTCTCCGCTGTAAAATTAATAGTACATGAATAAATCTGAATGCGAAAATTAATTACCTGAATTAAATTAATACTTTTAGTGAACATTAGCTGGAACTCATATTGCAATGGAAAATGTTTCACTAAAAGTTCGCATTAAGCCGATGCTCCATACTATTGTTTAGAGAATAGCAGTGTTTACACTTTTGTGAAGTTGGACTTCTAATATGTTATGATAAAAAAATACGCATTATGTTGTACATCGAGCAAGAAAACAACTAACGCTTATATTTCTTAAAAAATTGAGAAATTCTGTTTTACAGGTTTCTTTTAGATTGATTGTATAACACCGTTATCTTTGCAACTGGTGTAATGTGACACTCGTATAATGGATCGGAAGGAAGGCAGTTTTATAATTATAGAAACTCTGGTTTCGTCACCGATAGATGTCGTTCGAGACGTATCCCATCGATCCATTACTAGTGTCACGTGACACGTTCGGAGCATCAGCCAATATAGTAGGGGAGCCCAAGAGGGCATTTTTGCAGTGACTCGAGCGTGTCAGAAAATATATGCAATAATTATGTATATTTTTTAAACTAATCAGATAATCAAGACACGCCACTATTTGGACGGTTCATACATGGTAGAGGTACATTACATCCTTTTGCATTATGGTTTGACAAATAAATGAATATGAATATGAACATTAAATGGTGCAAGCATTCTCCCTACATAATTTTACTGACACGTTCGAGTCACTGCAAAGATCCCCACTTTGTCTCCCCTACTGAAAGATTATTTTTCGGCGCTTCGTGACATTCCTCGTTGACTGTAGGTGGCGAGCGTCGCAGCTCGCGGCGTCGGTCCCGGCGCGCGCGCGTGTGCGGCGGCGGCGCCGCGTGCCGCGCCCTCACGCACTCCGACACTGAAATCCCGCTCGCTCTCCAGTCTCGTAAAGTGACCGCCTGACCGCCGGTCACGGTGCTGCACGCGTCTCTCGTCTGCCTCGTCTGCCGCCGCCCCGTGTGTGTTTGCGAGCGGTAATTGGACACAAACACACATAGATATTCACGTACATGTACATGTACATATACATTAAACGATGTCTTCAATTCTCAATGTGATGCAAAGCTGTTCCTCCACCAAAATCACTCGTAAATGACCGCCTGACCGCCGGTGACGGTGCTGCATGCGTCACTCCTCTGCCTTGTCTGCCGCCGCCCCGTGTGTGTTTGCGAGCGGTAATTTCACACGCACATACATATACACGAACACGTTACGTTAAACGTACACGTATACGTTACACGTGCACGTACACGTACATACACTTTGTTCTATGTCTACAATTCTTAAAGTGATGCAAAGCTGTTCCTCCACCGAAATCGCGGAATAGACGGGTTACGTACACTGAAATCCCGCTCGCTCTCCAGTCTCGTAAAGTGACCGTCTGCCTCGTCTGCCGACGATCTGTATGTGCATGCGAGCGGTAATTGTTCACAAACATACTAAAATTCTGCAGCGGTAACTTTACACGCACATACATATTCACGAACACGTACACGTATACGTTACACGTACACGTACATGTACATACACATTGTTCCATGTCTTCAATTCTCAATTTGATGCAAAGCTGCCCCTACACCGAAATCGGGTAATAACTATACTGGAATCCCGCTCGTGAAGTAACCGCCTGACTTGCAGTGACGGTGCTGCACGCGTGGGCGTTATCTTAAAACTTAACTTAATGAAAAACCGGCTAAATGATTCGATGGTGTGCTATTTTCTGATTATTTTCTTTTTATTTTTTTTGCAAATTTCGTTAGTTAAATGCTCTCTATTGAAAAAAAAATCAATTTTTATTTTTGATCCTTTTTTATGTAGAAATGGTGGTTTCAAAAATATAAATTTAAAAGTACTGCAGCTTTAATGTTAAGTTCGCAATACAAGGTAACTAATAAAATTTTAGTAACGTCACTAGTATTGCTAGAATTTCGGTTCAAATTTAATTTATAAGTTAAATTTCAAGGTGTTTAAATATGTGCCATTCTATTGGACTGCAGATGTTTACACAATGTATTGATCTCTAAATAATGTCGAACAAATTGTCAAATTAACCCTTATGAAGTTAGGCGCATTATACATAGTATGTTTACAAGATTATAACGTGGTCAGATTTCATTATTACGATTAACAAAATGTTTTCTATTCTTAAAAGTAATATTACTTTGTTGGCGAAGAAATAATTCACAGATAAACTCGGAACGGTTACTGTTTTCTATTAATTGTGATTTTCCGTACTGGCAGACGATGCCAGTAGTTATATGCATTCAATATAAATATATTAAAAAACTATCGTTTTTCCATACGAATACTATTTGTGTTTGACATTCAAGTTTATCGATTCTAAAACCGTATAATTAAACAGATCAAGTATGTATATTGTAGATGTCTGTTTAAAATTATTACTGAAATGAAAAATATGGATTGCGTGCGGAGTGATCAGATATTTCTGTCAATTCCATCCTGTGGTTCACGCGCGAAATCTACTCGAAAATTAACGGTTTCTTACATGTTTTAATGATTATTAAGTAACTTGATAGTTTCAGATAATAATTAATACGGTCCTAAGCTGAAGGCTTGTATGACGAGGTGTAGTGTTGAATAATTATATTCCTATAACGTATACTAAATGTTATTCTGAATGTCGTTGTTGTACAACTTAACTTAATTCAACGAAAATAATATCAACGCTTTTTACACAGGTTTGTCAAAACTTTGTGAATTATGATGTATAGAATACCTAGATTACAGGATCCGTGTAATAATTCACGATGTATGCTAGAAACATTTATCGTTATGATGAAGAAACTTATGATTTATTCACACGCAATGTGTGCTTATCATTGCAACTAATAACATTCCTGTAAATAAATGTTTAGTTAGATAAAAAATATTATTTATAGCACTAATTGCATTAATAATTTAGTTATTCGGAAGGTTTCTTATCAGTTTACGAAATCTTCGAAGAGTTCACATTTTGATTTTCCACTTGCATTTCTTTCTACCTCATAAATAACCTTTATTTGCTCATTGTAAATACACACATCACAAAATATACGCCGCTTAAAGGCAAGTAACGAGAATTTAAAATCAGGTATTAGCCAAATTGTAGCCACGTATCGAAAGACTGAGATAATTATCTTTGTAATATTTTCTAACACACTTTACATAGTTCTCACAATTGGACAATTTTAAAAGTAGTTTTGCCGTCAAATGTTGTCTATTATTATATAGTACAAATTGAGTTTCACAATTAAACATAAACGCGATTATATTATTGTCTTTAGTATTCTATAAATAAAATTATAGTTAGTCAGATCTTAAATGACATACATTATGTAAAATATATGTTATGTATAGGTGCTAGGTGTGAAATCTCTTATGATTATCTGTTATGTTTCTAAATTTATAGAAGGTTGATTTTCGTTTATGTCGAAGACAGAGCTTAAAACACGTCTGTTTCGTTATAATATCTTTAGAAATAATTGTACTTTACGTTTAATTTATTATAATTTTGCAACACAAGCATATGCTATGCACATTGGTTCGCACATTATAGCAAATACTATTATTTTTTGTAAGTTTATATGTTAAGACTGTTAGGACGTCCAATGCAAGATGCAGAGTGGATTTTATTATTTGATATCACAATTACTTTAATATCTCCGTTAGATCTTAATAGAAATGGAGTTGATAGAAGAGTTAAGGTTTGTTGAAGGCAGCTCAAAATATTTGTTTGTAAAATATTACGCAGCTAATGGCCATACTATAGAAGTACCTTATTATTGAGTATTAAATTGCTACGCGAGTATTTATACAGCTAACATTATATATTTAGCAGCTTTCCATAATATGACGTTTCTTTCCATTAACATGGGTACATAAATATAACGCAGTTTGATATTTTTAAATAAACTTATAAATACATACATAGATGTTGTCGTTAGAGCAGTATTTTAACTGTTCTCTGAATGGGGTAACGTATATTTTTAAGTCGTTTTAATAAAGATGATAACATTTGTCGTAATGGTAATGTAATTGTACTTACAATGTTGTTAGAACAATAGAATCGGAAACGTCATATTAATAGCTAAGTCTATGACGTGTAATTGATAGCTGGCTTGCATTTCTTGGATTTGTACGTCCAAGTTCCTGTGTTCATTGATTAGCGTTAGGGGTAAAGATTAGGGAGAACCTAGATTAGTTGATTAATGTCTAGTAATATTTTGAGATTGAAAGACTTGCTGTGGCTGCCATCGCGGCGGGAACAAGCAACAACAAACAGCGCTCTCGGTCGCAGTTACAGCAAACTAATTTTTTGTAAATTATAATATTAGCCTACATATTATTATAATTTTTTCGTCTTTATTCAAGCGCGTCCTATTTTTTAAATGAATTAACGTTTTTGAAATTTAATATTATACTGGAATAAGATTTTGTACAATAATATAAGTTGCTCTAATATTTAGATATATAATATTTATCATTTTATAAGACTGTTCGTATGTTTATCATTATAGTTTATATTACTAACGCTCGAATACATTATAATATACTTATCATTCCACCGACTTAAGTATTTTAAAATACCAGATGCATTTGAGTATTATTTTTCTGTCATAAAATGTTAACATAGATCTCAGAGCTTTAACAAAATTATAACAGTGTTACTATGTATACAGTAGCGGACGATACCGAGGTATAGATTAGTTGTTACAATGTAGGGCCAGGTAATGTTGGTTTGGGTTCGTCTGTTACACTCTACTTGTTTTGCTTAGGCATTGTAAGGGTTTGATGAAACCAGTTTTTTTTAATTATGATTAATCGAATTAGTTTTCCGAATATACAGGGTCTGTTGTAGTTCATTAGTTTCATTTCACATAGGTTATATGAACGTGTAATTTTTTTTGGTTGACATTTTCTTGTATAGAGTATAATTTTCTTAATATTTTTAATTATACTCCGTTCAAATCGCCGTTCTGGTCTTAGAACTAAAATCCATCCATGCATGCATGCGAAAATGAGTGATACGTTTGAGTTTAACAGACGATTCCCTATTTTCTAGGTAGACTTTATCTAAATATTCTTGTCCCTTAGGCATTTGATTCTTGAATGAAGAGGCCTTGAATGTTTGGCTAAAGTCTTGTTCATGTGATGTGGCCCATTTTGACTTGTCATTGTTATGTCGGAATTGATTGTTAGTATAATTCATTTAAGTATTACTTGTATGGTATTCGCTTATGTAAAATTCAGTTATATTGTCACATTATATTTGCACATTTTTCTATACAAATTATAAAGAATTTCACGGAAATAAAAATGTAACAATTTATTCTACGTCTTTTCTTGGAAAACGTTCTAGTATTTTTAAGTCATAATACTTTAATATCCATTGGACTAGTTCCTTAATAACTATTACAATTTTATGTAAGTAACTATTGAAGTATCTTTAGGATAATTATGCTTTCCAAATTCCCATGAAAATTACCATGATTATTAGATAATATCTTTCTTATTGAAGGGCCTTACTACGCAGGATGCTAAGATCGTGCGAAGTGGAGAAGAAAGAGCAGGAAAGCGGACCCTGGACTCCAAGGCAATGGCCGAGGATGCGACCGGGAAAAGCGCTAGGATGATGATGATGATCTTTCTTATTGAAGGAAAAATACGCGCAGTGCGTGCGTGCGTAAATGAAAAAAACCATTTCAGAATATTTTAGAACACTTTAATAAAATAAAGCAATCCAGATTCACATTAAGAAAAATCATCCACTTATAAGATCTTTGACCTTCGTTCCCTTCACGTAGACTTGTGCCACGTTTCTGTCGTCTCCCAAATATACGAATTTCTGGAGCAAGCTTATCGCGTGGTCTTCCTCAGTACTGGTAACAGGATCGCCGTGTTTGTCTATAGCACCGCCGGGTGCGTAAACGTCTATTAGAAGAGCGTCGAATTCCTTGCCGATTTCGAAACTGCCAATTTTGTCTTCCAGGTTTAGTGCTGGAAAGGGAAAAGAACTGTAAATGTGGGAATGAAGAGACGTTAACTGCAATACTCCCGAAGCTAAAGAGCTTTCTGCAAGAAGGTACGTTTTGTATAATGTTATCTTTCCTCTTTTTGCCGTTAGTGAATTAGGATAGGAACACACTAGGCTGAAATAACGCGACCGAAGTTATGCCTTTTACGCGGAGTAATTTCGGCATAGTGTGTCATCTTCCATTTAATATACATTCAGGCGTGGTCACGCCGAGCCTCGGTCGCGTTTTTTCCAGCTAGTGTGTTTCTATACTAAAGATGAACGTGTGTCGTTTGGCGGTGACAAAAATAACGTGAGACACGTTTAAACAACAAAACCTACAAATGGTTAACACAGGTCTAACAGCATTCTACCTAAATTGTTTCAAACAGAAAGAATGCGTGTTTAAGTACAAACGGCTCGGAGAAAGAAGATGAATTTTATTTAGAAGCAATAGTAACAGTTTAACATTTTACCCTTAGCCCCTCCAAGTGTAGCCAAGTAGAAAGCCTCAGTCCAACTTATTGAGAACCCTTCGTTTCCCTTCATCTGGAGATGAGTGGATACGTCCATGGTGCGTCGCATTGCGTCTAGTACGGAAGCGCTGTCGCCGCCAGAGACATCTGAAACAAGAGATGTTAGTCTTTATTTTATTTTATTTAATTATCCGCAGCTCTTAGTGGTGAAGTACAAAATACTCTTATGATGCTAATCTTACAGCTTATGACGGACTTTTTTTATTTACAATTATTTATTGTAGGATATTTTATTTAAGCATTTTTAGTTGCTAAGTTATACCTTTTATATCAGTGTCAAATTAGTGTTGGGCCAAAAACATTGTGATAAAAAGCTGTGGAGCGATATCGCAATACTCCTACAATGGATTTGCTTTCAAATTGTTTAACCATTGTACATTGTCTGCCAACAGTCGCTATAAAAGAGAATTACCTGTTCCCAATCCAACAATAAGTCCATTGTTAAGGTATTTTCTGACGGGACACAAGCCGGAGAGCAGGCGTGTATTTGACGCCGGGCAGTGAGCTATTGAAACGCCTTTTGCGACCATCGTCTTCAACTCTTCATCGGATAGATAAATGGCATGAGCCATTATGCACTGTGGAGAGCAAGTGACGATTATTTTTACAATAAACACAATAGGAATCTCACTGATGCCAAAAAGCTGAAGATTTTGTTTGTTTGAACGCGCTCATCTCAGGACTATGGATTGAATTGAAAAAAATATATTTTTGCGTTCGATAGTGCATAAGTATAACACTGTGGAAACCGAAAGGACACGCGACGGAGTCGCGGTCGGCCGCTAGTAGTCTATGAGTACGAATAAAATGACCTACCCTAAATGACTACTACAAATTAAAAAAAAACCCATATTTTGTAACAAGAATGTTTCTTAACAAAAGCTATTTAATATTTTTTTTAAATTAGTTTTAAACATAAGATATCTACCCTGTTGTTGAGAATGCGGCTTCTGTCATACACTTCCGCGTAGTTCTTACAGCTAGGATTGATCTGCAGCACGTAATCTATTTCACTGTCATTCTCGGATATATGGCTCTGTAATGAAGTAAATTGAAGATTAATTATGGACAGGTTACAAAATTTTGCGAGAGTTTCGAAAAGATAGCGAGCTTACCTGCACTCTACAATTATATTTGTCACCAATATCTGAAAGACCGGACATCAGCTCTTCATCACAGCTTACTGCGAATCTTGGAGTTATTACTGGTTGGATCAAATCATTCTGAAATAGAGAGAGACAGTTAGAGAACGAGATAAAGATTTTTTTATGTTATAGGGAGGCAAACGAACAAAAGTGACCAGCCTGATTGTTTGTGATCACCGCTGCCCATGGACGTCAACAATCGCACAAGAGTGGCAGATGTGGTGCCTGTCTTCAAGACCCCATACCTATCTCAACTGAGCTCTGGCGACCTTAGTCTCCAGTAGAATCGTAGCACAACAGTAACGAAGTGCTACTTCACTGTGGTCTTCTGTAAGGTGGAAGTACTTTCCCAGGCGAGCGGCTCATTCTATTGGATGTTTCACTAAGCTCAATCTCTCTTATTATAAAAAAATGCGCATTTAAAATCTATACCGAATTCCCGTACTTTTTGTTTGAGAGAGAGAGAGACAGAGAGAACGAGATAAAGAATTACCTTAAACGCTAACACTTTTTCTACAAACGTAGTGACGTCAGCTAGTTCCTTCTTCGTATCGTTGTAGTATCCAGCGTCGTTCTTGAGATTCATGCTGACCTTGCCCACCAGCGCTCTCTGGTGGTGCTTGATGACACTCTTGGCTAATTCCAAAGTGCCTTCTAAGTGGAGCGAACCGAAGTAGCAAGCTGTCGTCGTGCCGTTGGTTAATAGGCGTTTCTGGAATTGCAAGGAATTGGGTTTGCTACGCATTTGGCACCTTTGAAATATTTTTTGAAGTGACTGAAGTTAATAACTGAATTTTGGTTGTTGACTGTAGACCCTAGAGTCCAAAAAACTGAGAACAATCGTAAGAGAAAGCGAGACCGGGCCGCAGTAAGGACTGAACTCAAATCAGGTATTTGGCATTCTGTGTTGGGACAACATTTATTCGGAGCAGTTTTTCTACAGACATCTTGGATTTGTGCAATCTAGAAGGTCCAAATTAAACTTTTAGTAATTCTTGCTCTATAACGTGTATGGGAACCACATGTTGTCTGGATGGACTTTAGAATATTTTATTTAGGGCTCTATCATCACTATCCAAGCGCTTCTTCCAGTTGCATCCTCGGCCATTGCCTTGGAGCCCGAGGTACGCTATTTAGAGCCATATCTGTTCCTATAATACCCAGTTGCCTTTTTTAATCAGGTCCATTTAGTGCCTGCCTTTAAGCGATAACAAATTGTTGACTCACCACCACAACGTCGTATACTTTGGCCGCGAACTCGACATCATTGTACCGGCTCTCCAGTGGGAAGGTGTATTTGGCCAGCCACTCCAGCAGTGGGCGGTCCAGTCCCAGCCCAATGTTGGGAAACTGAGGAGCGTGAGTGTGGCAGTCCACGAAACCTGGCATGAGGAACTGGCCATTGTTCAGCCGGATCACTTTGAAGTCTTTAAAAGAAGCTCCTTGTTTCTTGAATTCGTCTAGCTTGCCTATTCTGGTTATCTGAAATTAATATTATGTACTTAATTAAAGCAACAACTATAAAAATTACTTCACTGAAATCTTTATCGTGAAGAAGAACATTGACCGGCTAACGTAAACTAAATAGATAAGGACTTATAACTATGTAGTTTATAGTACAAAAAAAATATTAATCAGAGTTGTACCTATGGTCTATGCTGTAAAGTAGAAAGATTATGATAATAACTAAAACATAGATCGCGGTCACATCTATTTTGAATTTCGGACCGATGGGATATTAATGGTAGAGTTCCTTCACTCATTCATCTCTCTCAGTCGACTTTCTGATCTTGTCAAATGCCAATATTTGATTGTTCATGTTAGAGTGCCAATGATATATTGTGTCAGTGTAGAAGTAAATTTATTGTAATGTAACTCATAATAAAATTATTAGCTTGATTCTCCAGATTCTTAATCTTGAGAATCAAGAAAAGATAAAGGAGAAATTTTATTATAAAAGAAGAAACTGACCTTTATAAGTTTCTAAACAATTTAAACTGTTTTGTGAATTAAAAATATGGTCATTTCATTTTTATTAAAGATTCGATAAAAGAAAATTCATTAAAATAGTTAAACTTTTAATTAAATAAGAAACAATTCGAAAACTTGATTGTGAATCGACATAACCTCAAAACATAACAAGAACTCAATTTTTAAGTTACAAAGATAAACATGTAAATAATTACCTTTCCATTTTCAACCGCCAAAAACCCTGTAAACACAGACAAGTTGTGCAAAGATTTCGCAGAAGCGATTATACCAACAAAAACCAGTCTTTCTCCACTCATATTTGCTAACTAAATAATGAATTTAAACATTAACCTACTAAGCAAACTTTACGAAGATGATTACGTAGTAAAACCGATAAAACAAGATGATAACTTATCAATACAACTAAACATCAACATAGCGTTGGCATGACTGCTGGATAATAATCAAAGTTATTGGAATTTCATCCTTATTCAGCTGCAGGCTGTAGAAAGAGACAACGAAACAGACTTAAACCAACTCGTTTAAAACTCTGCGCGAAATTGAACCTTATATCTGTATATAAGTCAGCATTGTATGGTGTGTATGGAGACAAATTGACGACATTATTTTGAAACTTTAGTCAATTGTGTATGGGCATGGTATGGGGCTCTGTGCGTTTGTTTTCGACGGTTTTTAATAGGAAGAGTCCATCAGTACCTACAGTTTTTTTTTATTGATAATTACAAATCAGCACTTTGAAAGTATTTTCAAACAACATACTTTAAGCCATCTTATACAAAATATTTAGAGTATTTAAAGTAGGTTAATTCGTTCGATATCCATTCTTTCCTTTGGAGTTTCAAATTGTTTAGGTGTCTATTATTGTTCTCCCTGGTCCATTCCTCTAGATACTACAAACAGTCAAATTAAAAGAAGCAGTGACTCGAGTTGAATCGAGTACAAATGCCTTAGCGGTATCAGAATCGTCCCTTTGTTTGGATGTCTCTATAGAGCTAGACCAACAAACTGTTTGGTACTTTTGGTCTTATTGGTCCGTACTTACTTACAGTTTAAATAAAAGTAGCAAAACCATCTTGCTACTGCGCATCATGTCTTGTATTTGTGATCTTGTACATCAGATGGTGCCAGGACGTCTCCGCTGTCTCTGCAGAGCTTTTCCAACCGGGGAACCGATTAGTTCGATTGTAACTTGGTGTTGACTCTAGTACCTACAGTACAGATGCCGTTGACACTAGCGCTATCGAACCTACGGCCGTTGGCTTCGGTTGTCTCTATCATCGCTTCCATCAGGCTTGTCAAAATGAATTGACACTTTTGCTTCCTAGCCCGATAATATGCATTCTACTTACTGTCAAAATTATAGTAGCAAAACTATCTTGCTACTGCGCATCGTGTCTTGAAGTGGTGATCTTGTACATCAGATGGTGCCAGGAGGTCCTTGCCGTCTCCGCAGAGCTCTGCCAACTCGGAAACCGGTTGGTTCGAGCACTTAGTGACCACTGCTTGGAGTTAGAAACTGCGGCGCGTGCAAGAGATTCTTCTAGTCTGTTGTGGATGCGATGGGCTTCTTCGAACGCCTGGAAGCGTAATTACTTTTTTTTATATAATTGTTCGGTATATTTGCTCCACTCTGCCTGATGGTAAGCGAAAGAGGAGCCCTAATTGCCATGAATGCGGTACCAAAGTGGACTATCCGCTGGCATCGCCATACCGGCCCCCATGATAAATAGGTACTTCTTCACGCTGCTCTTGAAGGAACAAAGGTTATTTTTTAAGCCTCAATTTACGACCTTGGAATAGACGCCACAAAAATCCAATATCATCAAGCTGATATTATTGCCTATTATGCTTGACGCTATCATTAGAAAATAATATGGAAATTAATGTTAAATGAGGCGTTTTTAAATATACTCCTAATTTTGATTACTTGCGGTCAATAGGGATGTTGCCACCACCAGTCATTTGACCTTCTTTTATTAACTGTCAAAACGATTCCAAACTATGAAGTTTGTATGGGAATAGCACACTATGACGTCACTAGTTTTAAAGTCAACTGAGTAACTAATTGTATAATTTTAATTTATTAAAAATCTTAAGTTTACGTATAAACGAAAACAAACCAATACATTACGTGCTAAAAAGCGTCTTCTTTTTTAAGAAAAGTGTTGTGAAATTAATTATGATATGTGTTAACATCCCTATTACAATGCGGTTTGAAGTTTATTACGAATTAGTAGTGCCCCATTGTTTTTATTTATTAAATTATTAAATTATCCATACTATCATGTTAAAGACAAGTACCTAGTTATAATTTTTGAGTGTGCTTACTTGATTAAAAGTGGTCGAGGCAGCAGCTTGTCGTCCAGACAATTGAAGGGAATAACCCTTCAGTAAAAGCCATCGCGGAAATACAGCCCGCAGAAGACGAGCGTCTTTCTCCAATTTCATGAGCTCTGTGTCCGCCAAAGATCGTAGTTCCATGAGGTCTACCACCTAAGTAACATCCAAAACGATAACAAAAATATTGATAATTTTATGAAAAGGTAAACAATTAAAAACGCGATTTACCTTTCGAAGATCGTCTACTTTGCCAGCAAGGCTTTCCAGCATTCCCTCAGCAAGTCTTAGTGCACTCAGCATACTGGATAGTGATCCATCGTCAGCTTCATGGTCGGCCCAGCTTAACGCCTCTCTTTCAAACTGCCTAGATTTCCTTTCAAAGTTGGCTCGTAACCAGTAAGTCCACAATCCAACTACGAGTCTCCTTCGGCTGGGGCCTGCGTTCTTCCCCCTGTTCAACGCATATTCTGCGTACCGACTTATTTCGTAAGGCGATTCCAATTGACAACCAGCATCCAATAACATATCTATGCATAAAGCATAATACCAAGTTTCACATTCGTGTGAAATGCGATATTGGTTTAGGCGAACTGATAATTGCAGAATGTCAACAGCCTCTTCAATCCGACACTTTGCCATTAGAACATAAAACAAATCTGGAATGATTTCTAAAGAAATATTGTCCGCTTGAAGAAAACGGCTGATTGTTATGGCTCTAAAACCCGAGCGAATGGTAGATGCGAGTTCTCCTCGAGCCATTCGTGCATGGAATATTGTCATGAAGAGCTTTCCAACTGCAAACAATTCGTCTATCCGTATGGGACGGGACAACTGGCTCAAAGCACGACAGGCCATTTGCTCAACTTCGGCAGTATAATCTATTGCTTCATTATCTAAACTAACTTGTATAGCGTTACTGAATGCGTCGCACATGTCTATGACATTACATTCTACATTCCGTGCTAATTGTAATGCTCGATAAGCAGATATTTTAGACACTCTTAAGTTTTCCAACGATGCGTACAACACTGTTGCTACATTCAAGCAAAATATAGAGTCTGATTTCAAAATGACTTCGTTTGCACGACGACTCTTACTTCTGATGTTAATTGAAGACATTATGGTACTCAATCTTAAAAACTCTTTAACCTTATCGAGGTTGATACGATACATTCGGATAGCTTGGTCGATTTGAAACTTAGCAGCAGTTAATTTCTCAGTCAACAAAAACGTGGCCGCCCGTATGCTATAAATTCTTCCTAAAAATCTGCGAATCTCAAATTTACTAAGGATATTTTCAGTTGTTTGCTTGTCTGTACATATTTCTTCAGCTTCATCCAATTTTGGAAGTATCATTTCAAATTCGTTATTTAATAAACATAAATAGCAATATTTTATTATGAATTCGACCATTTTAGATTTCAATTCAGCTTGTTGTGCATGGTGAATAAGTTGTTCTGTAATTACAATATGTAGGTCGCTACAGGAACACTTATTTATATTTGTTTGTGACACACCTTGTTCAATTTTGATGCTGAATGATTTTTTACTCGTTTTATGTTGAGTATCTGCGTCGACCTCGTCAATGCTATCTACTACAAGTAGGTTTTGCCAGTCATGACTATCCTTCGCTTCAATGACCGACCGGAGCATATCAAATATCTTATTTTCTAGGATACCTGAATTAATATCTCTTAGATGCAAACTGGTCATTGTGACTCTTTTGGTCGATCTACGACGAACTGACTTTCTTTCATCGTTATTTGTTCTTAAGATAGATGTAAATCGTTTACTGGAATCATTACTCTCATCGTCTTGCTTAATTTCTACTGATTTCTGTACAGTTGCACTATTTGATCTTGGTGTTATATTTCCAGACACCTGTTTATTCGTTAGGGACTCTGATTTGGCTCTTTTTATGTTACTGGGATTTTCTACATTAGCTGAAGTTGGTTCTTGCTCCAGTTCTGAACTACTCACTTCACTTTCGTCAGAGTCACTGTTACTGTTCTCAGGAAATATAGTACTATCAGTATTATAACTTTCTTGTTGAAAACTTGTCATGGATTGGACTACTGTTATAGAACCACCACATTCAGAACACTTATGAGTATTGTTTTCTAAGTAATGGACTATGCGAGAATGAAATTCTTTTTTTTGGTTTATAGGCAACAGTTCATAACATGCTTTTCTCGTGTTTTTATTTCGAAATTTCATTACTTTACAGAAGGCATATTTCGGAAGCTTTCCATTGTCTTCAGGATCGTACTCAAAAGAACAATCGCAAACCAAATTAAGATTTTCGGACACATTAGAAGCTATTGTTGCATTTGAGGTACCATGCCACTTAACATTTTTCATGTTAGCGCAAGATAACATCCTCATGGAAAAAAGCCTTTTAATGGCTTTGGCCGTAGTTAATGGATCATTTTCATACATTATATTTTCTAGAAGGTCTCTTGACAGAATGTTTCCTATCACTGATGCTATTTTTAAAAGAAGTTGTTGATAAGGAGTTAATGAATCGATTTGTATCATCACTAGTGCATCTATATTTTGAACGTTTATATTAGTTTTTAATTGATCTTTTTGAAGAACAACGCAAATCCCTATTTCTGCGTTTAAATCATTTTGGATCAGCTCATCCAATCTTGATTGATCCTTTGCATTGAGAGCTTGTGGATGCAATAAATCCCAAGCTGGAAACTGTAAATCTTCGGCCTTCCATTTCTCTAATTCACTTTCATTAGTTTTTATCAGTTCCAGAGCTCCATTCGAAAATAGATGTATAATGAAATTTTCGATAAGGCCGGGTAGACCTTCGCATTTTGAATGAAGTGCGTCGCACAAATCTTTTGGGACAGCATTTACATCAAGAATTTGACATGCAAGTGGGACCACCCATTTCGAAGATAAAGGGCCCAAAACAATTTTTCTTACGCTACCATTAATAAATACACTATACAGCCAATTTTGTACAGAACCAAATTTCCCGCGTGTTACTGACAAGACCGTAAATATTTTCATTGATGTAAACAATATGCAAATGAACTCCCATGAAAACGGATCTAAATTTTGCAAATCATCGATGAAAACAACATTTACATCATTAATTGACATCACGAGCTTGGTAAACATTTGTTTAGCTTTTTCCATTCTTTTCTTTTCATTTTGTACATTCACACCTTCATGATACGCAAAACGAACTTTTATGATATGATTTAGGTAACACAAGTCTTCATTGTATACTTTTAAAAGTTGAACAACTTTTTCTTCTTTGATGAATCCCATAATTGGCTCTTTGAGCCCTAATATCTGATTGACTATTTGACTTACAGCCAAATATGGTGTAGCTGAGTGTATAGATGTTAAGTTGATAAAACTAACTTTGTAACCACGGTTCCCAGCATCTCGCGCCATCCATTCCATCATTCTGGATTTACCAATGCGACTGTCTCCGACGAGTAATAAAGCATCAAAGTCCCTGTATGACAAATGACAGTCGTCTAACCAATTTTCAAAATATTCCATTTCGTCAGCTCGTCCCAATAAAGGTGTTGTCATCGGTATATCATATAAAGCTTTGACTCGTATCTCTTCTGAATATTCATAAATTTTACCTGGCTGTCCGATACCCTTCAGTTCAACGTTTGGTTGCAATGTAAATCCGTTACTTGAAATTTTGCTCTTAACGAATGTAGTCTCGTCACAAGTAATTTTATTGCGAAAACGGCACATTAGTCTAGCGGCTTTGTTGACGACGGCACCGATCACCGTAAACTCTCTTCGTAGAGGATGACCGACTACTCCACAATATACCTGCCCCGTCGTCACGCCAATTGAAACTTCTAGTACTCCATCAAGGGCAGAAACAGATTTTTTTATGCTATATGCACATTTGAGAGCGGCTTGTGCTTCAGATTCATGTTTGAATCCGCGCAAACCAAATATGACTAATATCATTACATCTTTATCAAACAGAATAATTTTGTTCACGCAACCCATTGACTTATAAACGATTTCACAAGTTATCTGGTACGAGTTATTTACGATCGTTATTAATTGAAGAAAAGGACAATCTCTTGGTTTCAGTGTCAAAAATAGGATTGATACTTGCCGCATTTCCGTCAAATATTCCAATGGTTGATGTGCATCTATTTGAGTGAGCACCGGTCGAATCATAAACTTTCTTATTTCGGACCCTATATTTTTCTCTTCGGTATCTAGAATTGCTTTACGAAGGCTTAGCGCTTCATGTCTACGTATAGAATCTGCAAGACTTAAATCATTCGGCGACACCCATAAGAAATCTGGATTATTTTCTATGTTACTGAGAGGATTTTTTAATTTACCCACCAATGGCCCAAAACCTGCAAAGGGTTTAGTAACATCTTTCTCACGAGGATCATAAAGTATTGATTTAATAGTAACATGGCCGTCATCGTGTATAACGTGATCATAATTTCTTGAATAGCAATGGTCCCATGCGGTGGCTGTTAGTTTTACTTCCCCCGACGCACAGACACTTTCAGCTTTTTTGGCTTCGATGACAGGTAACCCAAATATAACATAATTCATATCAATACCGCTTCCGATTGGTGCAAACAGTAAGTTTCCCGCAGATATTGCCAATTTCACTTTTAAATTGACTTTGACATCGGTTTCATAGGATGCATAGGAATGTTGGATTATTAGGGCGCAGGCAATGACAGTGTGGATAGTATGACAGAGGAAAGTTCTTTTGTCAGTTTTCCAAAGGGCCAGAAATGCATCTCCAGCGAATTTGAGAATATCTCCTCCATGGCTGTAGATTAGCTCTATAAGAGCCCCGAGGTATGTGTTCAAGGTAACAGTTAGTCGGTATGTGCCACCTTTGCCCGTGTTGTTGTATCGTTCTGATAATGCAGTGTATCCTGATACGTCCGCCATTAGCAAGACACCAACAAATCGTTTTGGGTTAGTTGTATCGAAACTGAAACAAAGATACACATTTGTATATTAAAGTAACTAATATCAAAGTAAAAAAAGTTAGACTTTTTAGTGTTAAACGACTAATGTGCTTTTAGTTGTCGTGAAATGTTTATTTAAAACTGACTTTTTGTAGTATAATGATGTAGTTGTGGAGAAGAAAATAATAAAAATAATAAAAAAACACTTACTCATTCATGAGTAATATTTCATCAGGCACTAAAGTGGATAGAATCAAAGATTGTTTCCTAGTCAGCTTAATTTCAACGTCTTGGTCAGAGTTGTCCGGACGAGACCTCTTCCTCTCAAAGAACTCTTCCACCCAATCTTTTATCTCTCGATACTTCGGGTCTTCGTCATCAGAGTCTTCATCAAAGAAAGTGTCCCTTCGAGACAACCTTTTGTTAGCTTGTTTCTTCCATTTATCAGTACTGACCATAACATTCATTGAATTTTTTCTGGAACGGGTACGGGTCTTTCGGAAATTCATATTTTCTTGTGTGTGTTTTTACTATCTGGGAATAATTCACTTAAATTTAGATTAAATGTCCAAACGTGTAAGTCACTTGAAACTTAACCTATTTAATAAAATCTATTTGGTCTTGATTTAAATCTCATTCTGAGCACTCTCTTTTCCCTAAATTAATGATAATCCTGAGTGATAAATCATTAGAGACATCATCTAAGTTGACACAATTATGCAAGTCAATTTGATTTGATAGACAATTTGATAAAAAGTTAAAATAAAATAGTTTTCTTTATCCATTTTTGTCTTGAAAAAGTTTGCGATTTCCAACTTGAATTTATTTATTTATATATTTAAGAAACTTACTAAATATCATGACATGAAATGGTTTAAGGGATTAAATAATGTAGAGTACAATTAAGAATAGGTGTTCATTTAACTTTTTAATTCGTATGCATTGTATTGTGTGTGTCTCTCTAATAGCTGTGTGTAATTAATTCTTATTTTTAAGTCTGGTTTTATAATGTTACAAAAACGTAATGTATGTGATGTTTGTCTTTTACAGTTTTCTCTTCTAACAGTAAGAAACTGTAGTTTTACCACGGAAGTGCGAAAACTTTATTTATTTACTTGCACTGTATTAGTGCACTGACACGCGTTTGTGTGTAAAGTTGTGGGCCGTAGGCAGATTACGAGTAAACCTTGGACTTAAACGCAACAATACCTATAATGAATCAATCTTAAGGACCCGTCAATTAGTTACTAGTATAATAACTGATAATGGGTTGATCGGCCCATGCGTTAATTAAACACCTCTGATAAACGAGGCAATAAACTCGTTAATATACAACTCATTATTAATATTACGTCGATTAAGTACTTCCCAGGTTTTATTTATATTTTCGTTGCGTATGCAGTAGTAAACATAATTTTATCTGAAAATGTGCAGGGTTTTGAACTCAGGAGCGGTGCCATCGGTCTCACAATTTTTAATAATGTCTGCATTTGTTACGAGTACCTAAAATCAAGGCGTGGGGTTTGACCGAATAATTTGAGAAATTTTGTTGGTATCATAACATTAATAAGATTATCGACCTACTATACTTATTATCTGTAAAGTTTCAAACAACAACGGTAGGTATAATTATATTGACGGAGTCAAACACTACATTAAAAGTACGAGAAAAGGGAAGCCTAAGGACAAAGCATGTACCTACCTATGCTAATTAAAAGCACATTAACCGTTACTAAGTATAAACAATCAGCGCGGTAATCGAGAACTTGGTAATGAAATGAGATTAATTATGCAATGCAATGCCATTTTAAGATCTAATAGAGATTATAAAACAGTATCTAGGCGGCAGTAGATATTAATTATACATGGGAGAGGAAGAGTATCAAAAACCATAATTACTTGGTGCAAGTAGGATCGTAGGTCGAAAGCCTTACTAGCTTACTACCTACATTATGTAGTTAGATAAACCTACACAGTTTACGATTACTACCAAATGTGTCATTGTGCAAGTAAATTGCATTCATAAAAGAGTCTATGGGACAGAGTCAGCACAGTGCATGCAATAACAGTGTTGTTACAACTCATATATTATCATTATATCACTACATAGTATAAAACAAAGTCGCTTTTTCTGTCATGTTGTATGTTGTATGTCCCTATGAACGCTTAAATCTTTAAAACTACGCAACGGATTTTGATGCGGTTTTTTTTAATAGATAGCGTAACTCATGAGGAAGGTTTTTATGTATAATATCATCCATTAAATAGTGGACAAGTACCACGGGCGAAGCCGGGGCGGGCCGCTAGTTTATATATAAAAATATATAAAAGAAATATTAAAATAAAAAACATCACTTTCACCTTAATTAATTTGTCATTAATACTATTTAGTTTCTTATCAGTAATGGATTTTGACAATGAGTCAATACTTATTAACTTGTAAACATTGACCCACTTGAATTTTAGTGAACTGTTTTTTCTGCGGGTAGTGTGTTTTTTTTACACGAAAGTAGTCTCGGTCGTACTGTAGCCCAGAAAGCATCGTCGTGTCTCATAATTTGTTCCTAAACTATGTTTCTCTAACTAATCGTTTAACAGTGTCTTGAGAGGAATTAATATTGTTCTTAATTAAAATACGGGTAAGTACTGTATGTGCTGTGCTGTAGTGCTTGAATTCATTCACAGAGTAAGTATAACATTTAATTTTGTGATTAAATAAACTGCTATGTAATCAGTTATTAATTTTTTTTTTTAAATTGAAGGAAATTTTACGTTAAAGTAGTTCCAGTTCACAATGCACATACTACAAAGTTGTTTCACTCTCGCCCTCTTCACTATGACCACCGTACGGCAACGGAAGGTAACGCATCCCAGTCATCAGTGAGGATCAAGTGATTCACATCACAACATAATGCACATGCTACTTTCATTGACAGGCCCGTTGGTCGAGTGGCTAGAGACCCTGGCTACAAAACCAAGGGTCGCGGGTTCGAATCCCGCTAGGGGCAAATGTTTGTGTGATGAACATCGGCATTTGTACTCGAGTCATGGATGTTTATAAAAGTATTTAAGTATGTCTATCCGTTCACTAGCTTCCATAGTACAAGCTTCGAGCTTAGTTTGGGGCTGGGCAATTGGTGTGTTTGTCCAAGGTATGTATGTATGTATTTATTATTGAGGTATAACTACTACGTATAGAGTGGACATCGCGAGCAAAAGTTATTGCGTCAACTTGGAGGGAAGGGGCGGATAATTTTGTGATCTTTTTGTCTTTTTATCTATGAAATAACACCCCACTATCTTTATTTTACGTCCTATAATGATTGTACATGTTTTTAACTTCAACACGGCTGTTTTCGATAAAAAAATAGTAAAAAGAATTTAATAGATGGCAACTTTGTTTTCCATGGACCACAATGCGGGTAAGAAAATATTTGTTCGAGATGTCAACTCTATACATAGTAGTAATATCTCAATGGCTACTACGAAGTTGTTTCACTCTCGTCAACTGCACTATGAACACCGCACCGCTTCGGAAGGTAACACCGCCGCTCAGTCATCAGTTGGGACCAAGTGAATACACATGCGACCTGCGCGTGCGCACCAGCTATGGAAACGAACGGCCACACGTTCCTGGACAAAGTCCTGAAGATTGTGAAGGAAGAGCAAGATGTTAGCAAGCCGCTGATCAAGTTTAAACACCCGAAGGAATTAGAAGTAAGTTGTATTGATTTATTTTGGTTTGTAAAAAAAGTTGAAGTAACAAAAAGGTAGGTATACAACAAATGCATCGCTGACCTGTGCGAGCTTTGCTATGGAAACGAACGGCCACACGTTCCTGGACAAAGTCCTGAAGATTGTGAAGGAGGAGCAAGATGTTAGCAAGCCGCTGATCAAGTTCAAACACCCTAAGGAATTAGAAGTAAGTTGTATTGATTTATTTTGGTGTAGTAAAAAAAGGTTAAGTAACAAAAAGGTATACCTACCTACAACAAATGCATCAATAACCTGTGGGTCGTTCGCTATGGAAACGAACGGGCACACGTTCCTGGACAAAGTCCTGAAGATTGTAAGGGACGAGCAAGATGATACCAACCAAGCCGCTGATCAAGTTCAAACACCCGAAGGAGTTAGAGGTGAGTAATTAACAAAATGTTACAAAATAAAAGGTGGACTGACAAGATTAGTAGAGATTACCTTCATAAAGAAATTGTCTCCCACGCAAGTTGTCTTAGGGTTTTTTTCCCGTGCTAAAAGGACGTTTTGTTTTGTTCGGTTTATATATAGGGTATTTAAAATTTTTGACACAATTGTTAACTCATTTTTTGGCCGACTGTATTCGGTAGGCTACTATTTCAGGGCAGAAGTAGCATGAAAATCAGACATTAAGTAACAATTTTTTAATGACTTGGGTCATCATACTACTAGTAAATGTTACCTCAATTTCACATGTAATGGTTATCTTTTGGTATCAAAACGACCTGATAATAAAATAATGACATTATAATTAACAATGCGCTTGTGAGAACTTTCCATAGAAAAGTTCCCACAAATAATTAATAAACTGTTTTGATGGGCACAACGAGTTTTAACTGTCTTAGCGCACTCCTGACATTGATTTGGGGTTCGAAATTGATGGTCTTCATATTTTGGGTTTAACTGGAAAGCTTTATTTAAGTTAAAGTTGTAAATAATAACATGAAACCAGGAAAAATAAGCCTGGAAATCGTTTGCTTATTCAAGGAAGCTATATTCTCGTAAAATAGTACTTGTATTGCGTATGGATATTAAAATGCATGCATTTACTTGAAGGAATATCTAACACAGAACTTGACTACAAGAATAATAAAGTTGTTAGAGTATGATGCAAAAATTCCAACAGCGACTCGTATTAAAATTAGTTACCGTAAGGTAATAAAACTCTGTGTGAGAAAACCGATACCCACGGGGACGAAGTCGCGGGCGACCGCTTGTAAAATTATTGATGTGGATGTTTAATATTACCAACCTTATAAAATGAAATATAGTCATGTTTGTTGCCTTGCATAAGTAATCGGTGTGCTTAATTGAAGCTTTAGACCCAACGTAATTTCCAAGGATAGTTTAAAGGGACGAACGAGTATTTTGACACATAAAATAAACTTTAATGTAAAGTAAACAGAGATGACATTTGTACCCTGCTCTTGGAGTTGGTATTAAATGCAGGATATAGGTATGCTTTATAGCTTTAAAGCCTTCCTTGACAAATGGACTATCAAACTTAATTTTTTTTTTCAATTTGAACCAGTAGTTTCTGTATTATTGTGTTTAAACAAACAAACAAACTGTTCATCTATATTTGTACAGATTTATGCATAAAATGTTTTTAGCTGCACCTACTGTGCAGGTATTGAACCTACGGCTCTGGCGTACTTGTAGATAGACCATTATTAGTTATTACACACTAGCGGCCCGTCACGCGGTTTCACCCGCGTCCCGGGGGAACTACTTCCCGTACCGGGATAAAATATAGCCTATGTTACTCTGGGTGACTGTAGCTTTCCAACAGTGAAAGAATTTTTCAAATCTGCCAAGTAGTTTCGGAGCCTATTCAATTCATACAAACAAACAAAAAATCAAACCTTTCCTCTTTATAATATTTGTATAGATAATAATTAAATTAGTTTTTTTATATTGCCGGGTTATACATATTACCTATCTATATGAATCATTATTTGAAGCAACAAACCATATTTTCCAGGCCATATTAGACCTGGACGTCACCGAAGGCGTTGGAGACGAGGGTCTGGAGAAATGCGTCCGTCAGGTGTTGGAGTACAGCGTCAAGACCGGGAAAGCCAAGTTTAAGAACCAGCTGTTTGGTGGAATGGACCCGTACGGGCTGTCGGGGGCTTGGATCTCTGAAGCGTTTAATACTGGACAGTGAGTATAGACAACGGATGGTTTTGACAGTGCCGGTTTTAAGTCTACCAGCCCCCTGGGGGAGATTTCTGAGGCGCCCTCTATCACTATGAGCTAGGCTCTCAACTCTGAGATCGAACTTGAGCGCGAACTTGAGGTGCTGTTTTGTATGAGAATGACATATCTAGATCGGACTCAAGATCGAGCTCAGAGTTTAGTGCGATTTATTAATACGAGCCTAAGTCTAACTTCTAAATATAAGCTCAACGAACAACCGCGATCTACACTAAACCCGCCACTGGGTTTTGAAGTCAGTTCAGCTAAGAAACGAGATAAACGGTGGGCCGTCTTCAAATGCGGATGGTGTTGGTGGGTGCCCATATGATATGCGTGGTGCTCTCTTACTGGGGATCTGCGGTGATGTTATTTAAAGTCATTCTGCAAAATAATGTTTTCATACATGACTAAAGAAAAATGGGCCCATAAACGTTTTTAATTTTTGAACCGACTTCAAAAAAGGATGAGTTCTCAATACGTCTGTAACTATGTATATATTTTTTTTATGTATGTTCACCGATATTTTCGCCAATTATTTTTGTTTGTGTGTGTTTAAAGGACATATCTGGCGAGTAAACATCTAGGTACCTACATATTTATTGCATTTCAATGTCTAAGTTGCATAGGTCGATGTTTTTGCCTTAGCGATTGAAAAGTTGTTCACCTTCTCGTGCTAGGTAATGCGCTAAACTGACGAGTTTTAGGTATATTAATAGAAATATTTCCAAGTCTCAACAAAGTTGTGGGGTATTTTGTTTTCCTTAATAGAGTCCTAAATCCATTGTTTATACATCTATGTAGTAATATAATACATCTGAAGAGTTTGTTTTTTGCTAAAGTTACATAACGTTAGTTGGTGACATAACAAAGGCACAGAAAATTCATCAGTTATGGAGTCCAATTTTACTTTAATCTTCTGTAAACCACCGGTTAATTTAAGAGAGGTAGAGATGAGTGGTACACCTTCTTCCACTCGAATGAGCCGCATGTCTGGTGAAGTACCTCCACCATACAGAAGACCACAGTGAAGAAGCACTTCGTAACTATTGTGCTATGTTTCTGCTGGTGAGTACCTAAGTTCGCCAGAGGTCAGTAAGGAAGGGCATCGGGTTTTAAAGGCAGGCAACGCATCTGCGACACTTGTGCGGTTGTTGATGTCCATGGGCAACGGTGATCACTTCCCATCAGGTGACACTCTTATTAGTTTGTCTCCATAAAACACAAGAAATATTATTGCATTGTTCTCTAGTGCAGCGAAAACCAAATACATCCCAATTGACAATACTTCAACATTGCTTTCAGATACACATTCGAAGTAGCTCCAGCGTTCACTCTCATCGAGCTGAAGATGCTCGAGCACATCTTAAAACTCTTCGGCATGGAGGAAGGTGACGGCATCTTCAGTCCTGGAGGCAGTATCGCCATCATGTACGGAGTAGTTGCTGCGCGGTATAAGGCGTTCCCTGAAGTCAAGAGTAAGGGCGTGAGGAGCTTGCCTGAACTGGTGTTGTTCACTTCGGAAGATGTGAGTTGGTTTTCATTTCTTCATAATTATTTAAATTTTTACTCAAACTGTTATCGGTTTATAGGTTTTCTGCTTGAAATAAACATAAAGTTTGCTTTTAATTGCTTACATTTCATTCTTTTTTGTGGTTCAATGACGCCTTAAATCACCTACGTATGTCTGGATGGATCTTAAACACTACGAAACGGGCTATGTTTTTCTTTAAGAGTTACAAAGGTAACTCTTAATGTTATATAGAGGTACTTTCTTAATAATAAACCTTTTTCTTGAATAATATTCAAGAAATGTTAGTACCTAAAACACATGTAGAACTTACAATATTATATGTAAAGTCTAGTTATATGCACTTTGTGATTCACCAGCCTTTTTTCATTTGATTATCATGTCTAAACTTCACATTTCCAGAGCCACTACTCCATAAAGAAAGCCGCTCACTGGCTCGGTTTCGGCACCGACAGCATCGCAATCATCAAGACCAATGACAGAGGCCAGATGCTGGTGCACGAGCTCGATGCAGCCATCCAGAGGGTGAAGAGTGAGGGTATGGATTTACGCTATAATTTTAAAAATTATAGACAAAAAGTATAATAATACTTAACATGAAAAATCTCCTTCTTACGTTTGAAAACGCCTGCAAATAGCGTTTCAAATGAGTGTTGTAGTAGCTATTAACAACATTGAAAGAGATAACGCTGCTTTAGGCGTTAAGCAAAAAACAAGGAGAAATTCATCAGATCGACTAACTAAGCTACCGAGACTCTCGGTAGCTTAGTGGTCAGAGCGCTTGCCCGGATTGCAAGAGGCGCTGGGTTCGAATCCCGCCTGAGCCAACTGAGATCTGATGAATTTTTCTTTGTTCATATGTTATAAAAATTACGCTACTTAACTACGGGGTTTCTCAAAGTGGGTTACACGTACTCTCCATCAGGATTTTAACTGGAATTCGTGTTGCCGTAAGTTTGAGATACTCTGCGCTAGTAGAAACTGGTAGGCTAGCCAAGATGCCACTTTGACAATATACGACAACGCTTTCGTCGCGACTTATATTGCCATCCCCCACACGAACCGCATTTGTATGACCGGGATGGAGATATAAGTCGCTCTCGAGTCGTCTCAAATCCTGAGTTCGATTACCGGGTTGGGCAAAATTATGGTCGGTTTTCCCGAACATTGCTCGGGCTTGTTAACCTGCTAACTCGCATTTGGTAAGCGTAGTGATTAAGTCACAAATCATCTAAAATCTAAACCATAAAAAGGAGAAAGCCTTTGTCCTGCAGTGGGAGTCTTTGTATTTTTAAGCATTTTACATGCTTAGTATTATTTACCTTTATCTATACTTGCGGCCGCCCTTCGACTCCAACCTTCGGTTATGTTATGATATACATACAATATACATATTTCAACGCGTTATTATGTTACTAGCGGCCGCCCGCGACTCCGTCCGCGTGGATTTAGGTTTCGGCACACATAGTGTTATACTGTAGCCTAAAGCCTTCCTCGTCAAGTGGACTATCCAACAATAAAATAATTTTCAAATCGCACTAGTTGTTCCTGAAATTAGCACGTTCAAACAAACAAACAAACAAAAACCTCTTCAGCTTTATTAGATTTTTACATATCTGATTCGAATTAAACGGATCTCTAATCTATAACATTCTAGGGAAGTGCCCCCTCATGGTGAACGCGACCGCTGGTACTACGGTCCTCGGAGCCATCGATGACTTAGCCGCTGTGGCTGATGTCTGCAAGAAGCACGGCGTTTGGATGCATGTGGATGTAAGTATAGCTAGCACCAAAGACTTTTTTAAGGTTATACCTTTATCTATAATTTTAACATTATCAACAAAGAAAAATTCATCCAATCTCAGTTGGCTCAGGCGAGACTCGAACCTAGCGCGCGTCCTGCAATAATACTGAGCATGTAAAAAATGCTCCAAATAAATATACAAAAAGTTCTTCAAGGTTTTTACATGTGAAAGAAATGTTTTTGTTCGTATGTTATTATCTTGAAAGGTTTTTAAAGAAAATATTTTTTATAGGAAACGATACTGTGAAGGGGGAACGTCCCACTTTTGAGAGAATAATTTGTTGACATATTTACTTTTTCAGGCTTGTTGGGGAGGCAGTTTGATATTGTCAACGACACATCGAAGTAAACTTAACGGAATTGAAAGGTATGACAAAATTTTCTTTTACGGTCGTACATCACCGACATATAAGTATAAATCTACTTACTATATTATTGATCTGAGTCAGAAATGTTCGCATGCACAAAAATGTTTGTACTTTTCGCAAATCTAACTTGCAACCTCTTGGTGCAATAATCAACGTCAAGTTTGACGACGATTTCTTGTCGTAATGGTTAATAACCATTAAACCAACTCGGTCGTAAAAAAATATCTTTAAATGCAAGATATATCCTGTTGTCTCTAACTGCCAACTTAAATTGACTTTTCCAGAGCCGACTCTATATCTTGGAATCCACACAAGATGGCGGGCGCGCCTCTGCAGTGCTCCTTGTTTCTCGTGCGCACGCGCGGGCTCCTGCACGAGTGCAACGCCGCCGCAGCGCAGTACCTCTTCCAACAGGACAAGTTCTACGATGTGGCTTATGATACAGGGGACAAGAGCGTGCAGTGCGGAAGGAAGGTTAGTTGATACTTGTGCCGACTCGCTGTTATAGAAGTCACACAAGATGGCGGCACAAGATGGCGGCTATTGTTTAACCGCACAAAATGGCGGACGCGCTGCTGCAGTGCTCGTTGTTCTTCCAGGGGATAAGAGCGAGCGGTGAGGTAGGAATGCTTTTTTTTTACTTTCAAGACCCAACTCGCTATCATGGTATGTAATAGTTAGTATTCTGTGCTATCATAGGACTCGCACAAGATGGCGGGCGCGCCTCTGCAGTGCTCGCTATTTCTCGTGCGTACGCGCGGCCTCCTGCACGAGTGTAACGCTGCCGCCGCGCAGTACCTCTTCCAGCAAGACAAGTTCTACGACGTATCGTATGATACCGGGGACAAGAGCGTGCAGTGTGGGAGGAAGGTTAGTTAATACTTCCTAGAGCGAAGTAGCCGTCATAGAACCATCACAAGATGGCGGCTATCGTTTAACCGCTCAAAATGGCGACGTATCGTACGATACAGGGGACAAGAGCGTGCAGTGCGGGAGGAAGGTTAGTTAATACTTGTGCCGACTCGCTGTTATAGAAGTCACACAAGATGGCGGCTATCGTTTAACCGCTCAAAATGGCGAACGCAATGCTGTGCAGTGCTCGTTGTTCTTAAAAGGATTAAGAGCGTGATGATACTTGTGCCGACTCGCTGTTATAGAAGTGACACAAGATGGCAGCTATCGTTTAACCGCACAAAATGGCGGACGCGCTGCTGCAGTGCTCGTTGTTCTTTCAGGAGATAAGAGCGTGCAGTTGGTAAGAATGATATGTTTTACTTTTTAGAGCCAACTCTTTATCATGGTAAGTGATACTTAGTATTCTGTGCTATCATAGGACTAGCACAAGATGGCGGGCGCGCCTCTGCAGTGTTCGCTATTTCTCGTGCGCACGCGCGGCCTCCTGCACGAGTGCAACGCCGCCGCCGCGCAGTACCTCTTCCAGCAGGACAAGTTCTACGACGTATCGTACGATTAGGGCTTGCAAATATTCGACGAAATCAGGTATTCGAATATTCGAATATTTTTCGAAAAATATTCGAATATTCGAATATTATTCGAAATTTTTTTTTAAGAGTCCAGCAACCAAACATGGAAATATATAGTCTTGAGGTCATCACAAACGATATTGGCTATGGCAGTATAGCTGTAAACTCAGTCCGAACTGAGTGAGACAGGTTTAAACTTTTACACTTTAAGCCTACGCTTCATACATTTTGTATGGGAAAGTGCATACTTTTTTTCTCGCGACTTTCGACCAATCATGAAAAATTAAAATCAATATTTTTGAGGTCATTTAAAAAGCTATTTGATTTGGGAGTATATCTGCAAACTCAGCCCGAACTGAGTAAGACAGGCTAGAAACTTGAACACTATGTACCCTCGCTTCAGAATTTTTGAATAGGAAGTTGTGTCCTTTATTTTCCTGCGGCCATCAACCAAACATGGAAATATATATTCTTAAGAGCCCCGTGAACGATATTTGCACAGGCAGTATGAATGTAAACGCGAATTGCGTTACTGAGTAAGACAGGTTAGAACTTTTACACAAAAACTGGGCTTTCGCTTCTTACATTTTTCCAGAGAAGGTAGCGTCTTTATTTTTTTGCGTCCATCGACCAAACAGGGAAAAATATTATATTCTGGAGATCATCACGAACAATTTTTGCAAAGACAGTTTAGCTATAAACTCAGTCCGAACTGTGTGAGACAGGCTCGAACTTTTTTACTGTGGACCTTGGCTTCAAAGGACATGGTCAATTCCTGCCTAGTGATGGCCACGAATGGCACAAAAGCACAAAATATATTAAATTAAAATAGGAATTTTCAAATATTTTACAATCTTGTAGAACTTGTCAGTATTTAAAAGAAATTAATTAGTAATTTAACTTCCGCTATACACTGCTTTTGAGAAAATGCGTTCCTTTCAACGTAAATACGGATAGTCTGTTCTTGTCCTCCATAGACACAATATAATATTGTATGAAAAACAGTGACATACAATAAAATATAGCTTTAACTATAAAAAATATTTGAAATTGTATCATTTAACGTATTATTTATCACAAAAAACTTATTTTATACATAGTATTTTATTATTTTTCCCAAAATGAATATTGCTTTAAGCAGAAAGGAATGAATATTATTGTCATTATTTTGACAGTTATTGTCAAATATTTAAATCCGTTGCCATGGAAATAATATACAATGCGTGACAGAGTAAGCGTTAGCAAAATTACGATAAGAGAAAAAGAAACAACAGTTTTTTCATGGTACACCGTTGAGTAACCTTAGTAACCAATGTATCATGTCATCAATCAAAACAATGCTACAGTAAGGGATTGAAATGTTTTTTGCAATCTTTGTGTGTCTGTATAATTATGACCTCAAGTTCTTGGACTTTAGTTGTTAATGATATTGAATGTTCTGATAGTAACGAGTCTATTGCAGTACGACATGTTTGTGGGAAATGAATTTGGTGTCTAGGCAAACGTTCCGTAGAATGTTGGCCATGTCTTTTGCTATGGGAGGTGGAGTCCTTTTTTTTCCACCGGCCATCAACCAAACATGGAAATATATATTCTTAAGTACATTACAAACGATCTTTGTAAAAGGCGTATTGCTGCAAACTCAGTCCGAACTGATAAACACAGGATAGAACTTTTGCACTCTGACTGAACTTTCGCTTCATACCCTTTTATTAAGTTCTAAACTGTCTCACTCACTTCAGACAGAGTTTGCAGCTATACTGTCTATGCAAGTATTGTTTGTAATACATAGTCTCAAAAATATATTTTTAAATAAATGATCATTGGACGCGAGAAAGTAAAGACGCCAGGCCACCTTACCTTACGCCACAGGCGCAGTACCGACGGCTTAACGTGCCTTCCGAAGCTGGGAGGAGCTCGAGATGATTTTTTTCGGTCACCTGCGACTGGCATCTGCGAACGTTGCTTAAGTTTAGCAACCGCAGGCCGAGTGCGCTAACGACTGCGCCATCGATCTTCCCATTAAAAAATATTGCAGCGAGGGTACATTGTGGTCAAGTTTCAACCCTGTCTCACTCAGTTCAGACTGAGTTTGCAGATATACGTAAAATTAAATAGCGTTTGTAATGACCCCTAAAATATATATTTCCATAGTTGGCCGTTAGACGCGAGAAAAAAAAGGATGCCATTTCCCATAGAAAAATGTATGAAGCGTAGGTCTAAAGTGTAAAAGTCTCAACCTGTCACACTCAGTTTGGACTGAGTTTACAGCTATACTGCCAAAGCAAGTATCGTTTGTGATGCCCTCAAGCATATTTCCATGCTTGGTTGATTGACGCTCGAAAATAAAATAAAACCACCTCCTCCACAAAAAACGGCCTATTCTTTTTACCAGGAAGGGTTGTAAGGGGTGAAATAACATTAAACGAGGACATTATTATTCACGAGATCAATCAAAACGAGAAAAATAACTTTTGATGAAACTTAAGAAGTTAAAGTCGCTAAAGTTTTTTGCTTAGGGTCATTTAATATCGGTCTAAAATCTCGATAATCTCGATCAAAACTGTCGAGATCTCTATCAATATCACATATAGCGAGATAATAGACCGTCGAGATAGAATATCGAAAAACACCTACCTATTTTTAGAGATTTGAGACTATCGAGATCGCATTTCCTAATTCATCCCAATAGGACATAAAATATTCGAATATTCGAATAACGCGTCACTTAATATTCGAATACTAAAATGAGTCGAATATTCGAATATTCGAATATTCGAATTGCAAGCCCTACGTACGATACAGGGGACAAGAGCGTGCAGTGCGGGAGGAAGGTTAGTTGATACTTCCTAGAGTTAAGTAGCCGGCAACCATCACAAGATGGCGGCTTTCGTTTAACCGCACGAAATGGCGGACGCGCTGCTGCAGTGCTCGTTGTTCTTCCAGGAGATAAGCGTGTGCGGTGAGGAGGAATGCTATTTTTTACATTTCAGAACCCACTTGTTAAGTGATAGATATATAGAACCCACCCATTTAAGAAACATACATAAATCCACCTTCAAAAAACCGTCATATGTAGTAGATGTTGTGTTTCATAACTGTATCGATATTTA
The DNA here is from genome assembly GCA_958496325.1 of Nomophila noctuella. Lineage (NCBI taxonomy): Eukaryota > Metazoa > Arthropoda > Insecta > Lepidoptera > Crambidae > Nomophila > Nomophila noctuella. The sequence goes on from OY292501.1 coordinate 5,747,936, forward strand.
TGTCAATGTGTTATGTGGTACTTTACTCGTATTGGATGAACCTCTTGCTCCATCCTTCCAGTAATATGCATGTTTAAAAAGATACTGTTGTCAACAGACTGACGGCTTCAAACTATGGATGATGTGGAAAGCACGCGGTGACGCTGGTCTCTGCACGCTCGCCGACCACACGATGCGGATGGCACAGAAATGCCTCGACATGGTGAAAGGCATTGCTGGCTTCAGGCCGGTGGTAGGAGACCTGCAGTGCCCCAATGTCTGCTTCTGGTATATTCCGGAGTTCATGAGGAACAGGACCGAAGATGAAGAGTGGTGGGAGTTGATTCATAAGGTGAGTAAATTAGTTGTAAATATTGGTGGACGTTCAGTCGGATTCACGATAAGGGCAAAGCATAGTCTGAGATGCATAGGGTCTTTGTGCTCTCGCCGACCACACGATGAGGGCACAACTGGAAATTACTGACAAAGATTAAAATGGTGTGCATTATATTCTTGTCATATTTTGCAAACTAAATCTAAACAGAGCTTTTACAAAGTAATACGTACGTTAGTACGTACGTACGTATTACTTTTAAGTGATAATTTTTACATACATACATATTACTTGTATATCGGAGACAAAGAAACGATCTCACAGTAAATACTGTTATGTTACCTATTATACAAATTGTATTGAATTATGCGATACCATAATATTAACTATATGTATTTGCCACGAATGACTAATTTTAATTTGTATTTTGAATAGTTAATAATAAACATTTGTATGGTTTTTCAGATCACAGCCAAGATCAAAGAGTTGTTGGTCCTTTCAACCCGGATGATGGTGTCATACTCCCCAGTGCGTCAGTACAAGAACTTCTTCCGCATTGCGTTCACTTTCCACCCGGTTATTGATGAAGCAGAAGTAGGGAATATGTTGAGAGCAATCATCATTGAAGGTGAAAAAATTAAATTGTCTATATTATGATGACAAGTAGGAACCCAGAAGTACCACTTATTTTTCCCATCAGCACCTCTAATAGAAAGTGCTAATTGAAATAGTCGATGAATATCGGATTGTATATACTCGTATTATGAAATTGACTAATTGTAGTTTGTAACTCTTATCTTTATAAGCTTAATACATTAAAGATAGATTTTACCTTGATTAAAAATACAGACCTCCTTTTATCTTGAAATAAATAAAAGGTATGGCATTAAAAACGGGGGATAAAAGTTTGTAAAATAAAACCAATTTTGCAATAACTTTGTTCTAAATAGTAATTTAAGTTTAAAAAAAATTGAATTAATAAAATATATTTTTTTGATTCTAATTGTTTTATGGGTAGGATACTATTATTATTTTACACATCATAATTATAGTCCAGTAATTTTAGCAATTTTGATGCACGATCTGCGGAATAATTCCTAGTGAGCTGAATTTTTGTATACACCTTTATTATGATATAGTAATGATGATGTGAAAAATCGACATTGATATCGTGCCAGCTAAAAAAGTTATAGGGGTCCAAACGTCACGAAAATCTGTTTTTCGAAAATATCTCGCGATCTATTGCTCAGAGGTCAATAAGTGTTTCTTAAAAGTTGTTCGTCGTAAAATTGTCTACAAAAAAGGTCTCTTGCAATTTTCTGTAGAATTAACCATTTTTGAAATAGAGACTAGAATGCACTCACATATGGTATTGTGTACCGTACGCCGCATACCAAGGCATAAACCCTTTTGTTTGTTTTTTTTCCTTTTTCGTTTGTGTGTTTTTTGTTAGTATGATGATCTACATATAGAAATATAAAGGACTTGTAATACTAGTACAGTCAGGAAAATAGACATTTCAGCTATAAAAAAGTAAGTGGCAATTTTTTTTGTCACTTTATAACTCAAGAACGGGCTCACCGATCCAAACCAAATTTTCAGGGTTTGTACAGACTATTTAGTAAATGTTTTATGTGAAGTTTGAACAAAATCGGTCGTTCTTTTTATACGTAGCGAAGCACGTACCGGGCCGCTAGTAATGATATAGATATGCTATGTCCAGTGACGTTTGGATAACTTTTTTAGCCGGCACGATATCAATGTCGATTTTTCACATCTTCATCACAATATCATAATAAAGACGTATACAAAAATTCAGCCCACTAGGATTTTTTCCGCAGATCGTGGATCAAAATTGCTAAAATTCACATAGCATATTCTATATCATTACTAGCGGCCCAGTACGTGCTTCGCTACGTATAAAGTAAAGCGACCGATTTTGTTCAAACTTCACATAAAACATATACTAAATAGTCTGTACGAACCCTGAAAATTTGGTTTGGATGGATGAGCCCGTTCTTGAGTTATAAAGTGACAAAAAAAATTGCCACTTAGTTTTTTATAGTTGAAATGTCTATTTTCCTGACTGTACTAGTATTACAAGTCCTTTATATTTCTATATGTAGATCATCATACTAACAAAAAACACATAAACGAAAAAGGAAAAAAAACAAACAAAAGGGTTTATGCCTTGGTATGCGGCGTACGGTATACAATACCATATGTGAGTGCATTCTAGTCTCTATTTCAAAAATGGTTAATTCTACAGAAAATTGCAAGAGACCTTTTTTGTAGACAATTTTACGACGAACAACTTTTAAGAAACACTTATTGACCTCTGAGCAATAGATCGCGAGATATTTTCGAAAAACTGATTTTCGTGACGTTTGGACCCCTATAACTTTTTTAGCCGGCACGATATCAATGTCGATTTTTCACATCATCATTACTATATCATAATAAAGGTGTATACAAAAATTCAGCTCACTAGGAATTATTCCGCAGATAAAATCTAAAATTCCTGGACTATTAATCTTATTTATGAGAAAAACAACACTGGTAAAATCAACTATTTTTTTAATTTTTTATCAATTCTCCATTGCACTTTGAAGCTTTATTTGAAGCTTGTGTTCTTTTTTGTTTTGAATTTAATGTTTCATCTTTTCCTCAAGTAATAGTTTCTCTGCACGCTAGATGGCGCTTTCAGATGTAAGAATATTTTCTTATGTTTTTATTGAAATGATGACTTGATGAAGCTGAGGCAAGTTTGCCGTATTGTAGTAGTTGAAATGCGTGCTTATTCTTCGAGAAACGTGTGACTTGCGTTTTTTTCTGTTTTTATTTTCATTTTTTGTCAATTCGACCAGTAATACGTTTTCAGCACGCTAGATGGCGTTTTCAAATGAAAGAATATTTTCGAATTTTGGCATTTGATGAAACTGAGGCAAGTTTGCTGTATTGTAGTAGTTGGAATGTGAGTTTATCCTTCACGGGAGTGTTAAAACCGCACATTGTCGACTATCCAGCCGAGGTACTTGTCGACGCGCGTGTAGATGCCGGGGTGCGTCGCCTCGCCGCAGCCCTTGCCCCGCGACACCACGCCCACTATGCCACAGCATAGAGCAAAACATTCACTTAAAAAATAGAAACTATTTCATATCTTGAGTTAGCAGAAATAATACCTTTATCTCGAAAACACCAAAAAAGCAGAAAATGTATTATATCAATAGTTTGTTGTAGATAAAAAATAAAGTTAAAACTATCTTATTTATAAGAAAAACAACACTGCTAAAATCAACTATTGTTTAATTTTCTATAAATTCTCTTTGGCACTGTGAAACTTGCAATCATTTTTCTTTTTAATTTCATGTTTTATTATTTCTTTAAGAAATAAGTATTCTGCATGCTAGATGGCGCTTTCATTCTTACATTTTTAAAGAATTTGAGACACTTGATGAAACTTAGGAACTGCTTATCCTTCACGTTACAAATTCGTAACTATTTCATATCTGTTTTAGAATGTTGTTTCTTGTTGTATTGTTATAGTTAAAATGTGAGTTTATCCTTATATTTCCTTCTTATTCTTTCTTTTTCCTTCTGCATTCTTCTCTTCATCTAAAACCGCACGTTGTCGACTATCCAGCCGAGGTACTTGTCGACGCGCGTGTAGATGCCGGGGTGCGTCGCCTCGCCGCAGCCCTAGCCCCACGACACCACGCCCACTATGCTCCACCGCCCACTAGCCATCTGGTACATGAGCGGGCCGCCGCTGTCTCCCTGGGAAATATTAATAAACATATTATTTATTAATTTCGTGAAAAGAAGTGAAACACCAATTAATGAAAGAAATTGAAGGCACCCTTTTCAATTAATATAAAAATTTTAACGAAAGAGTTTTGGTGCATGTTCGATTTCATCATCTCTAAAAATAGGAAGTTAATTGATGATGGGAAGGATATGATTTTCAGTGCCGTAACTAGCCTTTTATGCGCCCGGTGCGAGCTTTCAAAACTGCGCCCCTAGTATCTACCGGTCTGGTCATTTCTGCGCCCCTCCAGGGTCTGCGCCCTTTGGCACCGCCCTAGTTTCGGCACTGATGATTTTTGACAAAAAAAAGTGCGTTAATTTATAAGCCGCAATTCTCAATTTGTTTGGTTTCTGTAAAATCTGTCTACATGAGAAATGTCGCTTGTAATCGAAGAGTAAACGATCTATTCGACTTTGACCACGGAGGTGATACCTTAGGCGATAGTTATAAATGTGCAATGATCACACACATGGAACATAACTTACCTACTATGAATTTAAATGAATAAGGTATTTCTATATGTAGGTACCTACCTATTTATCTTGCATGGGGCCAAAATAGCTATTTGCCTTCAAATGTAAGTTTCTTACTTGACAAGAGTCCTTCCCGCCGTCAGGCCCACCAGCACAGATGCTCTCGTCAAACACGGAGTCCACGAAGGCATCCACGCATTTCTGGTGCGACCAGACCGGGACTGACACTTCCATCAGTATAGTGCTGTGTGGTCCGCCGTAGAACTGGGTGCCCCAGCCTGGGGAGCACATGTTATCGAACATTTATGACTGGGTTAATTCTAACGAAATTATGTGTTTCTTGGAGAGAATTATTGACAAGCAGCCAACGTAAAAATGAAGTGAGGTTTAATCAGTCTGCTATTCAGATGGGTTTACATTTAGATGGGCATCGTTTTTTGTCTGCCAATGAGGGTTTTCGCAAATAATATAATCCGCTAGCTGGCAGTAGGTAGGCGTAGGGTCCAACTGGTATGTGATTGGCGAACATTGACATAACATTGTCAGATATGTCAAAATTCACCAAATGACATAGCAGTTAGACCTACCGCCTAAGTATTGTCATCTAGCGGATTTTTCAATCGTAAATACCCTCATGTTACCGTATGTTTTTATACCCAAGCAATGACATTTAGGTGTTGAATAAACCCGGAAGCTCCACTATCGCTATGTCGTGGTGGTGTCTTACCAATGACCACGACGTTCTCATTAGTGATGTCCAGGCGGAGCGGCGGCAGACATATCGGCCACACGTACATAGGTGTTGAAGGCGGCGGGCCGGTGCAGCTTCAGTATCGCTATGTCGTGGTGGTGTCTTACCAATGACCACGACGTTCTCATTAGTGATGTCCAAGCCGAGTGGCGGCAGGCATATCGGCCACACGTAGGTGTCGAAGACTGCGGGCCGGTGCAGCTTCAGTATCGCTATGTCGTGGTGGAGTCTTACCAATGACCACGACGTTCTCATTAGTGATGTCCAAGCCGAGCGGCGGCAGGCAGATCGGCCACACGTAGGTGTTGAACACAGCTGGCCGGTGCAGCTTCAGTATCGCTATGTCGTGGTGGTGTCTTACCAATGACCACGACGTTCTCATCAGTGATGTCCAAGCCGAGCGGCGGCAGGCAGATCGGCCACACGTAGGTGTTGAAGACTGCTGGCCGGTGCAGCTTCAGGATCGCTATGTCGTGGTGGTACGACGGCATCTCGAAGTCGGCGTGTTGTCGGATCTCGACCACGCGGAAGTTGTAGGAACGCGACTCGTTGGTTCGACGGAAGTCGTATTCGCCTAGGCGGACGAAGAGGTCTTCAGCTTTCCATCTGGAAGAGGGTGAGAAAATATATCGTAATAAAGTTCAGAGGAGTCGTTACGCTAGTAAGGTTTTGATGTACCCCTGTAATAAGTTAATGTGCCTACATAATATTTACGCTATGAATCAAGTTCAACTTCAGTGACACATTTATTTGCGCATCACTCTGCTGTATAAATTGGCTTCAGCTCTGAGTCTTGGGCTCGTATTAATAAATCGCTCAACTCTGAGATCGATCTTGAGATGCTGTTTTATATGAGAATGACATTGCAAGTTCGCTCTCAAGATCGATTTCAGAGTTGAGAGGTATTTATTAATACGAGCCTAAGTAAAAGTATTCATCACTCACCGTCTCGTGCAGTGGGCGGCGGTGAGCACGTGTCTGTCGGTGATGAGCGCGCCGCCGCAGTACTGCTCGAAGCCCACGGGGGTGATGGACGCCATCCACGGCCACTCGCGAGGGTTGGCTACTAGCTAGCTACGCCGCTGCTAGCAGGACACACTCACCGTCTCGTGCAGTGGGTGGCGGTGAGCACGTGTCTGTCGGTGATCAGCGCGCCGCCGCAGTACTGCTCGAAGCCCACGGGCGTGATCGAGGCCATCCACGGCCACAAGCTAGCTACGTTGCTGCTAGCAGGACACACTCACCGTCTCGTGCAGTGGGTGGCGGTGAGCACGTGTCTGTCGGTGATCAGCGCACCGCCGCAGTACTGCTCGAAGCCCACGGGGGTGATCGAGGCCATCCACGGCTACTCGCGGAGGTTGGCAACTAGCTGGCTACGCCGCTGCTAGCAGGACACACTCACCGTCTCGTGCAGTGGGCGGCGGTGAGCACGTGTCTGTCGGTGATGAGCGCGCCGCCGCAGTACTGCTCGAAGTCAGTTATGATAGAGACCATCCACGACCACTCGCGAGCGTTGGCCACTAGCCAGCTACGCCGCTGCTAGGACACACTCACCGTCTCGTGCAGTGGGCGGCGGTGAGCACGTGTCTGTCGGTGATGAGCGCGCCGCCGCAGTACTGCTCGAAGTCAGTTATGATAGAGACCATCCACGACCACTCGCGAGCGTTGGCCACTAGCCAGCTACGCCGCTGCTAGGACACACTCACCGTCTCGTGCAGTGGGCGGCGGTGAGCACGTGTCTGTCGGTGATGAGCGCGCCGCCGCAGTACTGCTCGAAGCCCACGGGGGTGATGGACGCCATCCACGGCCACTCGCGAGGGTTGGCTGGACGCGCGCCCACCACCCGGCCTTGTGTGCGAGTGCTGAGACCGCATCCTGTAATAGACATGACAGACAGGCAGAAGTTAGAGGACATAGAAGCTATCTATTTGTATGGTATAAGAAAAATGACAGCGCCTTACAAATCACCATGGCTAGGAGCACCTAGGCTTGATCTTTCAGAGTCTTCTCTGACATGTTTTATTAACAAATTTGAAACAAAGTATCTGTACTTAGTCTTGTACAGCGAAATATATTGCAACAAAAGCCCTTTTCGGGACTACGTAAAATTCGTTCAAATTGCATTTTTTTCTTACAACGGAATGTTGATTCCCGGAGACTTTGTCAAAGACATTAAATAACTTACTTTTAGTGAGAACATATTTTTTTCTATGTGCATTAAAGTAAAGCCTTTTAATGTTAGCATTATCAGAAACAAATAAGTGAAAAGGACTTTGAAATAAAACACGAGCATATACCAAAGCGGTTTAATACACAGAGCAACCATGATTATTTATCTGTTCTGCTTACGTCCTCTTACGGACCTCTGTTCTCTGCGCGCTCGATCTTGAGTATGGCCTCGTTTTCTTCCTCGCGAGGCGCCGTGGCGGGCAGGTCACCAGCTAAGGCGGTGCCAGTGTCTGATAGCTCGTCTGGGCAGCATGCACCGATGGATCTGGAATGGAGAGTGAGTAAGGCTGAAGGGCTATTCAATTGTGAGACGGTTCAGGACTCAATAGTCCCTTGGTGTAGAACTTGGCAGTATGGCAAATTGAGTAAGTACATATAAAAGTGAACGGTATCGATTTCACATACCGGATTGTTTTTTAATAATCAGTTAAGGGATTGGAAAAAAATGTTTATTACGAGTAGGTACTTAATTTTTTTTGTCAATATACCTATTTAGAAAATTAATATAATCTGGGGTTAACATGTTGCATACCGTGTAATATATGGAATCACGTACCTAACCATATTGATTTTGCTCCTGTTTATCAATTACAACATATGGAATCATCATAATATCATACTTAGTAAGGCAAGTAATAAAACTCTGCTTGCGCATTTCATTGTGCGTTGTAACAATTTACTAATATGAGCCTAGGTACCTATATGCCTTTTCTACAACTAAATAAGTATAATTAATGTATTCCTACTCACGAGCGCTGTATGATACAGAGGTAGTCCATGAACTTGGAGAAGTCGTTCTTGAAGTCCTCCTGCACGCAGTAGTGCAGGTGCCTGCAGTGGCCGGTCTTGCCGTTGGGCAGCAGGCATGCTTGGTGTGGCACGTTCGGCTGAGGATGGAGAGCAACAGGTAATAAGCAGACTGGTCAAATCAGGACCACGGTGGAAGCGTTCCATGGAAGCCTTGTGGTAAGGACCGCGCCTCACTTATGTGAGGTCCGTGGTTCGAATCCGGGCCGATTTTTCTCAAATCTTTTTGTGCTATGGCTATTAGCTCGGTGGGGGCAATCACCGTGAGGAAACCTGCATAGATAGTTTAGTTCCTAGATAGTTAGATCTGAATGTGTAACCATCCATGATCCAATCTGTCTGGTTCCCCGCTAAGGGTTACAAATGTCTGATGACAGTCGCTTCACTGTAATGACCAGTACAGGCATTAATTTGCATACTGTACAAGCAAGAACTATGCATGATAATTGTTTGAATTGTTTTGTGTGTTTCCCATTTTTAAATGTGTTAAACGAAGATTGTTAGCCATTACCACTTCAGTTTAACAACTAGAAAGTATCTCCCAATATAAAAGATTTGTAAAGTGTAGGTCTAGATGGCGCTGACTAATTGAAGTCTAATAAGTTATTTTATCATATTTCTGCGCTATTCTTACTTAATTAATATTCATTCATTTCTATCAGTAGTCATTAGAAATATCTCTATGTGCAAGAATGCATGTAATGCTACTATTAAAATTTAATTGAACACGAGCCTTCCTTATAATAATTGAGCATCAGTTTTACTACTGAAATCGAAAGGTTTAAGGGTATTAAATGAAAAGGGTTAAAGTTCACTCTAAAGTATAGTTGTAAAAGGTTTCGTTACCTACTTATTGTAATATCCAATTCACATGCAAATTGTGTGTTAGCGTAGAAATCTGTCGGTGCGGCGGGCGCCAACCGTAAGGCGCCAAGAGTTATTTCCTCTCGGGTCATTTCAATAGAATGGACATCAGTTGAACCAATCATCGGCTCACCATAAAGTTGAATGAAGTTGTAAACTTTTCGCTCTAAGGTTCGTGGTTTACGATTTGATTACCATATTTGGGATAGATCGAGTGATTTGATAGAGCAACTATATAGTTGCAGTGTTACGTAAAATGTTGTTAAAAATAGGAGGTAGTCCCATAAACTGATCGGTATAGGAAAACGAGTGTTGTTCGTTTGTTACGTCAATTGTTGTGATACGAACAAATATTTTTTTAATCGGATTTATCATTCATAACTTTTAAGTCGCAAAATTGTGCTAATAGTGTGTGGTTTGAAGTGGGTTAATTTTGTTAATATGTATCGACCAATAAGGTAAATAATGACTAGAATAATAATAAATTGTGTAATAAATACTCAAACATAAGCTATCACGTCACACATTAGAAAAGTCAAATCGATACTTTTTAATTTCGTTTTGATAAAAGCTGCTAAAAGCGCAACATTAACTGAAGCTCAAGAACTTGTGCTTATTTTTGAATTTATTTTTTAATGTAAAAGTTTCATAGTTTATTTTGAATGCAGTCAAACACCTAATTATGGAGTAACTTGACTAGAAAACAGCCTATCTGTGGTGTGGCCTGTTGAAAATATGTTTAAATTATATCCGCTGCGCCCACCTAGGCGCCAGCGCTTAATTATTGTACACTACCCAGGATTGGTATCGATTTTGACAAGTAATATTAATTGCGGCACGCCACCGAGGTTTTGAAAGGTTACAAGACGGGTTCGTTAGCTAAAAGTAAAGGGAGTATTGAGTTTGACAAAGTGGAGTGTTAATATGCATTTTACGAGAAAGAAATCGATTTATGTTTCGTACTTTGTTTGTGGGTACTATATCTATTCGTTGCAAATTTTTCATTTAATTAATTGGTAGTTTCATTCCTAAGACTGCAAGTGTTTATTTACCATGAAATGCAGACGACCCGTATGGGTCACAGTGGGTCTTTCAAGACAACAGAATCTCAGATGAACAATGGAGTACCTTGAAGAGTAAGCGGTAAATATGTACTTTTGTTTGAGTTCTATAATTGATATTGTTTGTATTAATTTCTTTGTCGAAATAGTCAGCTAACGCATACGTGTTCCCGCCATCCTTTAACCTCGATACCTTCAAACGGAGTTTGAAGAACTGCCTTGCGGGCCGGTATGGCGATGCTGAGGAATCGTTATCCTAGTTACCGCATCCGTTTTCATGGCAATCAGGCAATCGCGAGAGGTGACGCGCATACACACACTAAGTACACTCTTTTGCTTACTATCAGGCAGATTGGAGCCAATAATATTGGCTATAATATCTCGGTATATTGGCCCAATATACAGTCTATTATAAAAAATATGTCATAAACAGTATGATGAAATTGTATCAAATTCTTATCAGTATTTTACCTGATTTGGATTCATTTCGACGAATCGTTTCGCCCGGCCGCTGCCGATGTGCAGTCCTCCGGCGGACACCATCTCCTCCCACGCTGGGTCCGTGAATGGAGCTGAGAATAACATTACTTTTTTATACTTTAAACTAGCGGCCGCCCGCGACTCCGTCCGCGTGGATTTAGATATCCAACAGCCTAAAGCCTTTCTCGTCGCATGGACTATCCAACACAAACAGAATTTTTCAAATCGGCTCAGTAGTTCCTGAGATTAGCGCGTTCCAACAAACAAACAAACAAATATACAAACAAACTCTTCAGCTTATATATTAGTATATAGAGTATAGATAACTTTATTAGTGAGGGAGGCATATCCACTATTTCAGTTTTAACCGCTTAAAAGGACCATTTAAATGAGCAAAATCGTGCAGTTTGATACATATTTTTTGTACCTGGTAAAACGCATTTCTTATAGTAAGTTATAATAGCTAGACCTTCAGCCTTGCTGAATGGACTGGTACCTAATTTCCCTGATTCAAATAAGTAGGTACACTAACCACATGTCGTTATCTTTATTGCTTTACTAGCGGCCGCCCGCGACTCCGTCCGCGTGGTTTTCGATTTCCAATATACTATGTGTTATTCTGATGTATAAGCTATATTGTGGTAAAGTTTCATTCAAATCCATTCAGTAGTTTTTACGTGAAAGAGTAACAAACATCCATACATCCATACATACAAACTTTCGCCTTTATAATAGTAGTAGGATAGTGTGTTTTAATTAATGATGTTCCGCATATCCCTACCCGATTTGACACCGATTTAGCAGTTTGCAGCAATTATATATTTCTGTGGCAGTGTTAGAGTAATTTATTTATTTAGTTATAAAGTCATAGCTTAAGGTTCAAAGCATTTTTTTCTTAGTGGAGAATAGTGAACCAGTAGATATTATTGGTGCATTGACACACTGATATATTTGCCTGCGATATAACAACTGTATGAATGAATGGAAGGTGTGACATTTGAGACAACGGCGAACAAATGCTTTGACTTCGATTGACTTACTAAACTTTCTAATATTTCCACATTTTGAAAACACTTCACGATTAGGTGTCAATAAAATGAGAAAGTGTAGGAACACACTAGGCTGAAATTTCGCCACCGAAGTTCAGCTTAAATGCAGTTAATACAAAATTACGTATCGTTATTTTGGCATAGTGTGTCATCTCCCATTTGAAAGTACCTATGTCCTACACGACGGAACGTAAATTCGGTCGCTTTTTAGGGTTCCGTAGCCAAATGGCAAAAACGGAACCCTTATAGTTTCGTCATGTCTGTCTGTCTGTCTGTCTGTCTGTCTGTCCGCCAGTCTGTCACAGCCACTTTTTTCCGAAACTATAAGTGCTATACTGTTGAAACTTAGTGAGTGGATGTATTCTGTGAACCGCAACAAGGGGCCATACATAAAGTACGTCACACGTAAAGGGGGGGGAGGGGGTCGACAAAGTGTGACATGGTGTGACAAGGGGTGGGAGGGGTCCTAAGTTTCGTGACATCACATTTCAAAATCTAGAGGTACTAATCGCGTTGGATGAAAAAGATGTTGACACCACAAATGTTCCTGACGTGAAAAACGAAGTCATGCCAGTAATAAATAATTTAAAGGACTGGGTTCAAAGTCCATGGACTGAAGATGATTGAGTTTCTTTTTCTTTATATTCATTAGTTTATTTTTTTGTTATTGTTTCAAATATTTGATACTATGTTGATTTCATAAAAAGTACTTAATTTAAATGGTAATAAAACTAATTTCGGAACTGCTGTTTTAATTTAATAATTTTTCGATGTTAAATTGCAAAACATGTGACGTCACACTAGGGAGGGGGGGTCTCAGAAATGTGACCACCTGTGACAAGGACGGGGGAGGGCTCAAAAACTCACGAAATTAGTGTGACGTACTTTATGGATGGCCCCCAAGGTTTTCACAAGAATAAAGAAAAAAAAATCAATTCAAATACCATTTTTTTATAAAGTGAATACTTTGCGTGAGAGACCCTTCCAAAGTGGAAAAATGTGTGTCCCGCCCCTTTTTAACTTCTAAAATAAGAGGGTGATAAAACTGAAATAAATATATAATGTACATTACCATAAACACTACCAACGAAAATTGGTTTGAACGAAATTGAGTAAGTAGTTTTTTTAATACGTCAAAAATAGAATTTGTACAGAACCCTCAGTGCGTCAGTCCGACTCGCACTGAGCCGATTTTTTTCACCTAGTGTGTTCCTACACTAAGGCTATCGAATGCAATTGGAAATATCAATTTCTAATACGCGATGAGAGTTTTAACGGTTCTGTGGAATAGATAGGAATTTCTAAATTTCATAATCTGGTTTAGAAAATCGTAAAATGCAAACATCAATTTTCCAGTAACATTAAATTCCTTTCCCGTTTAGCAGATGTGAAGACGCGTCTAGGCATTCATTAATGACTAGCGGCCGCCTGCGACTCCGTCCGCGTGGTTTTCGATTTCCAATACCCTATGAGCTATTCTGATGTATAAGCTATATTGTGGTTAAGCTTCATTCAAATCCATTCAGTAGTTTTTACGTGAAAGAGTAACAAACATCCATACATCCATACATCCACACATACAAACTTTCGCCTTTATAATAGTAGTAGGATAGAAAGTGGAATGTCTAGGGAATTGTATTTATCTATATCTATAATGAAGAGTTTGTATGTTTGTTTGTTTGTTTGTATGTTTGTTTGAACGCGCTAATCTCAGGAACTAGGTACTGGTCCGATTTGAAAAAAATATTTTTGTGTTGGATAGTCCATTTGAAGAGAAAGGCTTTAGGCTATTGGAAATCGAAATCCACGCGGATGGAGTCGCGGACGGCCGCTAGTTAAATTATAAATCTAACTGCAGATAAATTGTTTTTATTGTTTCATGAAGATTTTCCAACGTTTCTAGCTGTTAAAGCATTTCTCTATTGAGTATAATTATGATACAATAGTTTTCATTAACTATAGATATTGTAGTTACAATATTATTAATAAGAAAGCTAAATAATTTTCTTAAGGCTATAAAATTATTTGTATAGAGGATGCAATAATATTGATGAAGGATACTTAAGATGAAACTGTTGATTGTAGTAGACAATCTTTGGTGTAGTTAGATAGTTAGGTACGTTGGATTTAATGTTGCATATTAGAAACCAGCAAATAATATTGATAATTACGTCGTATATTTTAGGTTTCTCTCATAGGTTTTCACGCATTTCGTAAGACATACAACATAACATAAAAGTGGGGTGTTCGGGGCTCCGCCTACATCTTGGGAGCCCAAGTCAACCTCACCTGCAAGTGGTGCACCCTGCTGAAGGACGGACGAGGCTCTGGCAATGGGTTTTTCCTCTAGGGGTTGGGGGGTCAGACGGCAGTCGCCTCCGTAAAAACCAAAACCGCCAAATCAAAAATGGTAGTCACAAGAAGGAATACGGTTGCTGTTAGGGCGCCGCCGCAAAACGGCGCGCAGGAGCCTCGCCCGACTTCTGTGACAAGTGGGCAAGGGCTACCGTGCACTGGGCGGGCACGGCTGAAGACGCGAGCCCCGAACCGTACTAGGAAACTCCGCTTCGCAACATGGAACATTGGCACGCTTACTGGACGCGTGAGGGAGCTGGCCGACGTACTCATCAGGCGGAGGGTGGACGTGGCGTTCCTGCAGGAGACTCGATGGAAAGGCAGCAGATCCCGGTCCATTGGGAATGGCTACAAGCTGATCTATACCGGTGCGCCTGGGGGGGAGAACGGGGTCGCTGTGGTGCTCTCTGAGGAGTTTCAGGACAGCGTTCTGGAGGTGAATCGTTGCAGTGATCGGCTTATGGTGGTTAAGTTGCTCATTGATGGAGTAACGACCCACTTGATGAGCGCTTATGCGCCGCAGGCTGGCTGTAGCGATGCTGAAAGGATGAGGTTCTGGAACCAACTCGGAGATGTGCTGAGTGGCATCCCGTTGTCACAGGGGATCGTTTTGGGAGGCGATCTGAACGGCCATGTGGGTGACAGGTGTGAGGAGTTTGATCGTGTTCACGGTGGTTTTGGATACGGCGGTCGCAACGCGGGAGGGGAGGACGTCCTCAGAACGTGTGCGGCTGCGGATCTTGCGATCGTGAACACGTTCTTCCAAAAGAAGACCGAACACCTAATCACCTACAGGAGCGGGCGGCATGCTACCCAAATCGATTACCTGCTCACTAGGAGGCACCACATCAGCAAAGTAGCCAACTGCAAGGTCATACCCGGTGAGAGTCTCACTGCACAACACCGACTCCTTGTCATGGATCTCTGCGTAAGACCCAAGGAGAAGCCCCTTGAGCGTTGCCGACGGCAGATCAGGTGGTGGCGGCTGAACGAATCTACGTCTCAAGAGTTTGCCTCGGCTACAAGCGTTACCTGTGCTGATGCTGATGGCAAACCGGTCCAAGACCACTGGGATGGGATTCAGGATGCAATCACCACTGCGGCAAAGGCGGTGCTCGGGATCTCAAAGGGTGGACGCAAATGTGACAAGGAGACTTGGTGGTGGAACGCAGAAGTCCAGAGGGAGATCAAGGAGAAGAAAGCCTCCTTCTTAAAGTGGCAAGCGACCAGATGTCCTGAAGACCGCGACGCATATGGGGCTGCAAAACGCGCTGCTAAACAAGCTGTAGCCAGAGCCAGACGAGAACACTTACAACCGCTCTACGATAAGCTGGACTCGTCTGAGGGGCAGAAGCTTGTGTACAGAGTAGCTCGTTCTAGGGTCAAAGCTGCACTGGATATTTCCAAGTGCCGCTGTGTAAAGGACCCTAGTGGCAACCTATTATGCGAGGACCTCGCGGTGAAGGAGAGATGGCGCTCGTATTTCCACGAGCTGCTCAACGAGCAGCATAAGGAGGTGCAGCCACCGGACCTCCCCCCGAATCAAGGACTAGTGCCACCCATAACGCCTGATGAAGTCCTCAGAGCTCTTCGCCACATGAAGAATCGGAAAGCAGTCGGTGCCGATGGAGTCCCCATTGAAGCCTGGAAGGCGATGGGTTCTCGTGGTGTGGGCATCTTAACCGACCTTTATAACCGCATACTCTACACCGGGCGGATCCCTTGCCAGTGGAGACGGAGTATCATAACTCCAGTCTTCAAAGGGAAGGGATCGGTGCAGGAGTGCGGAAGCTATCGCGGTATAAAGGTAATGTCCCACACTATGAAGCTATTTGAGCGGATAGTTGCGACTCTCGGCTACGACAGGAGTGTACTGTCTCGGACTGTCAGTACGGGTTTCGACCTGGTCTTGGTACCATGGACCCTGTTTTTGCCCTAAGGATGATCATGGAGAAATACAGAACGAAGAACACGCCTCTGCATTTCCTGTTCCTGGACATGCAGAAGGCCTTCGACTGTGTTCCTCGCATGATGATCTGGTGGGCACTGAGGTCCAAGAGGGTGCCTGAAACCTATATTGACGTCATCCGAGACATGTACCACGATTCCGATTCAATAGTTAGGACTGCTGTTGGTGACACCAACCCTTTCCCCGTTACCGTCGGAGTCCACCAAGGATCCGTCCTTAGTCCCTTCCTGTTTAGCGTGATATTAGACGAACTGTCAACCAGCATCATAGACGCACATGAGCAACCCCCGTGGCTGCTTATGTATGCTGATGATATCGCGCTGACGGATTCGGACAGGGGACGACTGGTGCGACGAGCGGGTAAGTGGAAGGTGGCACTTGAGAACGGCGGTCTAAAACTAAACGTGGCGAAGACTGAATACATGGCCTGCAACACAGATCCCCCACCCGTACGCATAGACGGTGACTTGGTCGAGCGTACGGACCAGTTTAAATACCTGGGATCTGTACTTCATGCGTCTAGCGACATCGATTGCGACGTCAAAGCCCGCATTTCAGCAGCCTGGGCCAAGTGGCGTGAGGTGACTGGTGTCATTTGTGACCCCAAAATGCCGGTTAAGTTGAAGGGACAGGTCTATAAGACCATCATTAGGCCCGTCCTTTTGTACGGCAGTGAAACGTGGCCTGTACTTGAGCGACACAAGCAGATGCTGCGTGTCACGGAGATGAAGATGCTGCGCTGGATGTGTGGAGTGACGCGGAAAGACCGCATTAAGAACTCACGCATCCGGGGTAGCCTTCGTGTCCGTGATATTGCAGATAAACTGCAGGAGTGTCGCCTACGTTGGTACGGCCATGTTTTACGGAAACCGGCCAGCTACGTGGGAAACAAATGTCTCACCATGCCACCGCCGCCGGGTCCCGGAAGAAGGGGCAGGCCCAAGAAGTGCTGGCTTGGCGTCGTTGAAGATGACATGCGTGCCAATGGTCTTTCCACCCTGGATGCCCAAGACCGTGCGAAGTGGAGTAGGTGCAGCAGGAAAGCGGACCCTGGACTCCGAGGCAATGGCCGAGGACGCGACCGGGACAAACGCTAGGATGATGATGATACAACATAACATAAAACAGTAGGTACCTTCAGATTAGCGCCTTAATATAAGTATATGGAATTATGGACTAGCGACCCGCCCCGATTTTGCACGGATAAAAATGTTTCTGAGTATAGCCTTTGTTACCTATGGATAGTGTCCGACCGAAGGTCTATTTTTGGCCGAAGCCGAAGCCGAAGCCGATTAATCGGCTATCGCAACAACCTTCGGCCGAAGCCGAAGCCGAAGCCGAAGGTAGGTATATATTTTCTCAGCACTCATTAATTCATTTTTTTTGGACTGCGGTTGCTAAAGTTATCTGGCATCTGCCAGTCATCAGATAGTTGACCGAAAAATTTCATCTCGAGCTCCTCCGTGCTTCGGAAGGCACGTTAAGACGGAGGTCCTGCGCCTGATCTCTCTACGGTCGTGTCAGATTGCTGTCCTACCGAATTATGAGAGTAAAGGAATGGGGAGTGCACCTGTGCTTGCGCACTCACTTGTTCACTATAATATATCCTGCGTACCTGATCGTAGGATCGGCCACCATGGCCGAATACGTCCGGAGGGTATTATTATTATTATTAATTAATTTTGTTCAATATTTTCTACAAGTTGCATACAAATAATATTAAAATTACCTAAGTATATCAAAACCTCAATATTGAAGGTTTATATTACTGTCTCATATAGAAGTTGACGATAGGTATATCATAGAGATGGTTGGTTTAGAGCTAAATTAAAGTTGGTGATTTTGTGATTTACCTACTGGTAAAAAATAAATATTTCTTTATGTCTTTGTTTTACTCGACTAGACCAAAACTAGACTAATAAATAAAATAAACAAACACTTCTTAGTAAATAATTAAAGGTTGGTCAATTAAATGCACAATTTATAAAATATTAGAAAATTCAAAATAAATGTAGTAATAACAATAGAGCGAATGAAGTAACAAACTGAAATTTACTAGGCAACCCATATGCAACATAATTATTGGCATGTCAAATTGTGTATAAAATATGTTTCATCCATTAAGCATCTCGATGAAGGTCCTTGTATAGCGGGATCTTAAGTTCGTCGATATGTCATTCTGATATAAAACAGCACATCAAGTTCGCGCTCAAGTTCCATCTCAGAGTTGAGTGCGTTTATTAATACGAGCCATAGACTATTATGTATCACAATTTAATTGATAAGCAAAAATTCAAAACAAAACATTCGTTTAAATACACGTACGAACTTGTTTTGATGCATGCAATTTGATATATTGACAGTGAATCCCCGCCGCCTCATGACTTTCGTAACAGTTTGTTCTATCTCGACGGTCGCTTGGACCTTCGGCGAAACCTTCGGCTTCGGCCAAGTTTTGGGCCGAAGCCGAATGTTTCGCCGAAGGTGGATTTTTTGGCCGAAGGTGGCCGAAGCCGAAGCCGAAGCCGAAGCTTCGGTCGGACACTACCTATGGATAATGTAACTTTCAAATAGAAAATGATTTTTTGAAATCGGTTCGTTACTTTTTGAGTTTATTCGTTACATACAAAAATATATATCTTTCCTATGTACCTACTTTAATATTAATTAAGAGGTCTTTCATCATCATCATCATCATCATCAGCCTATCGCAGTCCACTGCAGGACATAGGCCTCTCCTAGGGCAAACAAACTCTCCATTCAGCAACGCTTTTGTGTCAACTTAGTGGTCCTTAGTTGACACAAAAGCTATGCCCTGTCATTATATATAACATTAAAATCGGATGTCTATACGAGTGTGTTTAAACGTATCAAATACACCGATATGCAAATACTGCTATCAATGCTGCTCTTACAAAGTAGGGGAGTGGACCTCGGCCCGGTTTCAGATAACAGTGCGCAAGCGCAGATGCATGCAGATCTCTGTACCAAGCTAAAATACGAGTCAATTATTGCGCGTTTTTACCTAAGACTTTGTACCGGTACGTACCTACTCGAGGATACAGCCACGGTAGGTAATACAATCTGTGTGACTAGGTTTTGTTAGCTTGGAAACTAACTAAGCAAAGATCTTTCTAGGTTTCCATATTCGTAGGATGACAAGTGATCAAGAAATTAGATCTTTTTAACTACCGTAGGTAAAACTGCCTTTAATAGTTATGTAATGTATAAATATATAAAACTCATGCGGGAAGATGTTATGCCGTAGTCTTTGCTTAATAAAGGAATTTGATGAATTCCACCCCAACGGGGATAAATAAGGCCACGCGGACGAAGTCGCGGGTGGCCTTTAGTCTTCTTATAGAGCAGGCTCGTGCCCTAACAGGGGTTACATTAATGGGTGGGTTGATGATGATGATGATGATTTTCTACAGGTGGGTGTGAGTGACATAATTTTATCAGTTTTATAGAATCTTCGTAAAAGTGTATCCGCACCTAAGTACCTATTTAATTGAATGAACAACAAACTTACAGCTAACTTCTCCATTGGCACAGATCACCGTCACACAAACCAACAGCACCAGAAACATTGTGGTCTCCTCGACCACCCGATGTGGTGTGATTTGCTCATACATTGGCCGTCGGCAGCGGATGGCAGATAATGGAGGTAGGTATAATCCGCAGGATGCCGCTGATAAATTCGCGTAAAATAATAAAATGACTGTAAGCCCGCATTGGCAGTGCTTATGAATTGGCTTATTTTCATTCAAAAGTAGGATTGTAGCTGTAATGCACTTGGTTTTTGTAAGAAGGGTGCACGGTCCAAAGGAGCATTTTAGGAAGGCAACCACTGTTCACAATACCACGGTCACCAACTCTCATGCTCATCGACGCGTGTCCTTAAGTTTTCTTCATCATCCTAGCGTATGTCCCGGTCGTTTTCTCGGCCATTGCCTCGGAGTCCAGGGTCCGCTTTCCTACATTTCCTCCTCCACTTCGTAGGATTTTCGGCATCCGATGTTGTCAGACCATTGGCACGCTTGTCACCCCTCATGATGTCAAGCCAGCATTTCTTGGTTCTTTCCCGTCTTCCGGGACCCGGCGGGGGTTGCATGACAAGAGGTGTCAATAGGTATCACCCTCTTTTTTAAGTGAACTTTGCCATTGTGTGGACTGCGTTACTGATGATGGTACTGAAACCGCGGCATATCAATGCTTAAAGGTCATAGAACCCTTTAGTGAGAAAGCAATAGATAATTCCTGGTCAAAGAAATTATTTATGATAGCCGTTTATCATTGGGTAAGACGGAAGACACGTGTTCTTCCAGCTGAAGAATGTAAGAATATCATAATATATGTTGTTTATATGCTTTGTTCTAACTACATACCTTTGCCTTTGTCCATGCCGATGAAATGTTTATAATATGCAATACTTACTTTGCCAAGCTTAGCACCAGGGATGTTATGAATATGACATTTCGGATACGGATTGAAACGGAAATAGGATAACCGGATATTTTTTCGAATCCGTTAGTTTCGAATAATTTCAGCTATGTTCAGTGTATCTATTATGTAAACTGTGATTTCAGTTACAAATATTGATTTTTAGGAAATTTAAATTAAAGTACCTATAAGTAGGTGATAAATTGGATTTATTTGTAAGTTATTTGACACTTTGTGTTTAAGCAGCGGCAGGCTGAACAAAATTACTTTTAATATAGTGTCTCAATTATTATCTGAAACTTTTATTTCGGATTCGGATTCGGTTACGGATATTATTTATATCGGATATCCGATACTTTCGGTTACGGATATTATTTATATCGGATATCCGATAGACATAGTTTCGATTACGGAGCTCCCAAACATCTCTGCTTAGCACTTGCACCTCCAGTCACCTTGAGAAGTCGTAGGACATTATGACACATTCCTTAAGCATTGTTTAGGCTAAGTTAGTATGGTAATTCTCGAATATTACCGCTACGCCCATAACTCATGAACATGCAACTGGTAGTTACTATTTATAGAAACGCCTACCGCGTAGCTACTGGTTTTAATGCGAATTTATGAAAGTTTTAGTAATAACCTTACTGATTAGTTTAATCATATTTAACACATAATAAAATATGATTATCCCAAAAACACGTACATTTTCTAAATGTTAAGAATCTATAAATTATTTTGGTAAATTAGCGCAGTCATTGAAGCGAAAAATATGGTCAAACCTCCGAATTTTTTTACTGTGAACCGATTTGCATGAAATTTTGGAATTAGTTTCATTGTACCCTTAAATTCAAAAGTGAAAATGATTTGAACGCCGCAACTACCCCTGGAGTGGTTGCCACCCCATCTCGGGGGTGAGTATTTTTTTTTTAAAGATAACCTCGGATATCGATTGGATTACTAATTTTAAGCAAAAAATCATCTATAAAGTTTTTCGATAAATCTAATACTTTTCAAGTTATTGGCAATTGAAAATTCGCAATTTAGTCACGTTTTTAATCGGTTTTTTGCAAATATCTCCAAAAATATAAGTTTTATCGAAAATTTTATAAGAAACAAAATTGGAGCTGGTTAAAAATTTAATAATTTTGTTTATCCTAAAGTTTTCTATATGCAATATTAAGATATATATTAAAGATCGTAGCCGTTTTTTATTTTGTCTGCAATTTAATCGATTTGGTCAATGTCATCTAGCGGCGAGCAGATGCATTTTATGGATTCTTATAATTAAGAGTTTTGTAGTGCTTGAAATAAGCTTTCAAATGAGTACAATTAAAAGTCTTTTGCACGTAAAATAAGTAAGCTGTATTACAAATAAGAGGATCATCGAATGCTTTTTCTTGTAAATCAATGGGTTTCACAAGTGCCATTTCCAAGCTATTCATGCTATCACAATTTCCAAAACAGCATTGAAATGGTAATTTAGAAGAACTACAACATCCTTTATTGCAATATATAATTAAAAACGTTTTTCGAAAACGGTGAAGGGTTAAAGGGCTTAAGATTGCCGCTGCCACGCGCTCTTTAAACAATCATATCTCCGTCAGTTTTTGTTTAACAGAAATAACAAAATTACTAAATTTTTTGTCAGAAAAATACCTAAATTTTTTATCCCTACACTTTTATACGCACCTATCGTAATTTTTGAGATATTATGAAAAGAAGGTGGAATTTTTTAAAATATGAGATTTTATATTTTTATTTTAATCCTGTCTATTTTGAAAAATACGTGTCCTAAAGCAGCCAAACTGATACAATTTATCAAACACTTCATAATAAAGTTAATTCTTGGCCTAATACGAATAATTTCAATTCTGGTGGAAATGGCACTTATGAAACCCATTGTTTTAAAACAAAAAATATTGGATGCTCCTCTTATTTGTAATACAGCTTACTTATTTTACGTGCAAAAGACTTTTAATTGTACTCATTTGAAAGCTTATTTCAAGCACTACAAAACTCTTAATTATAGGAATGCATAAAATGCATCTACTCGCCGCTAGATGACATTGACCACATCGATTAAAATGCAGACAAAATAAAAAACGGCTTTGATCTTTAATATCTAACTAAATATTGCACTTAGAATACGTTATAATAAACAAAATTGTTTAGTTTTTTACCTGCCACAATTTTGTTCCTCATAACATTATCGATAAAAGTTATATTTTTGGAGATATTTGCAAAAAACCGATGAAAAAAGTGACAAAATTGCGAATATTCAATTGCCAATAACTTGAAAAGTATTAGATTTATCGAAAAACTTTATTTATGATTTTTTGCTTAAAATTAGTCTTCCTATCGATATCCGAGGTTATCTTAAAAAAAGAATACTCACCCCCGAGATGGGGTGGCAACCACTCCAGGGGTAGTTGCGGCGTTCAAATCATTTTCACTTTTGAATTGAAGGGTGCAATGAAACTAATTCCAAAATTTCATGCAAATCGGTTCACAGTAAAAAAATTCGGACCCAAAATGCTTCATTGCCTGCACTAAATGGCTTTTTAGTTATTTGACTGTGATTTTGTCCCAGAATCCTAGTAAGGCATAAACATATTATGTATGTCATATTTTTCTACTGCAGTCTGAATCAGAAAGTGGGTGCAGTTTAGGTAATGAATCAATGGCTTCTATTACTATGACGGGCCCGTTGGTCGCGGGTTTGAATCCCGCTAGGGACAGATGTTTGTGTGATGAATATTGGCATTTGATACCTATCTATCCGTTCCCAGGCCTCCATAGAGGCTTAGTTTAGGGCTAGACAATTGGTGTGTTAGTCCGAGGAACTTACATTCTATACGTAACCACACATTTATATTTTTTCAACTAGCTACATTTACATAGCGCATACCAAGCAATGTGTCGCCTACACCATTAAATAAGTACATATTCGATTAGCATATTGCAAGGTCGGCTACGATTTGAGCAAGCGATTATGATGTGCAGTCAACAGGTTTGTTAATTGTCCCTATAAGCAGTATTTCAGTGGAGGCTGATAATTAGTGGTAACGGAGGCAATTATGTGCGATATTTCATTAAGTTAATGTAGGTGGTGATGTGAGAGTTGTTTTGCGTGTAGGTACCTACGTAAGTCGCTTTGATCGCATAAGTATATTTGACCCCAGTAGGTAAATGTGGTAACTACTGTTTGTACCTTTTTATACTAATATAGTAAAGCTGAAGAGTGTGTTTGTTTATTTGAGGAACTACTGGTTCGAATCGAAAAAATATTTTGGTGGTGGAAAGTGCATTGGTCGTGGAAAGCTTTAACCTGAAATACTCGAATAACACTATGTGTGCGGAACCGAAATCCACGGGGACGAAGTCGCAGGCAGCCGCTAATAAGTTGTAAATTAAATTATTAAAGGTTTGTGTACAAGAGGGAAGAAAACGTGATCACCGCTGCCCATTGACATCAACCACTCCATAACGATTGCAGATGAGTTGCTTGCCTTTCAAACCCTTCCCCATCAGGCTTGAATAAGTCGATTTTATTAATTAACTAACCATACCACAGTTTTGGTAATTCGTTGCAGACTTTTCTTTACAATAAATAAGTTGACAATTAAATTTACGGATCCACTCACAGTTAAACCTTTGAATTCCAACGCATGAATATGAATATAGGTAAAAGGCTATTAAGAAATACTAATCGTGTTTATGCAATATTGTAAGAACAGTGGGATTAAAGATCATTGTTACCATATAACTGGTACCTATAACCTTCAAAAGAGATGTCCCAGAAATGTATGAAGCCTCGGCCTGGACCATGTACGCTATACCTAAATATAGGCGAATAAGTGTACTACAGTTTTAATTACTCCAATTCTTATGGAAAACCTTAGTTTTTTGGCAGAAACAATAAATCAAACCACAATATTGCAACTCAGTACAATATGGCGGAGGACGCATCATAGAGTAAAGTAATATATATTGGGACGCATCTTTCAAACTTGAATGACGTTTATGTCATTTATCCGTCAGTTTATTTTTGTTTTGACAGTATGCAGGTTATTTCACAAAGTATTCATATTTTTAGGTTACAAACGACCGAAAAAGGCTGGGGTCAAAGCTGTAAATCCCAGTAAAGAAAAAAATTACAGATGCCATTTTTACGAAGTAAAGTGAACAATTATGAATTTGATTTTATTTTTAAGCCACTAAACTACGGACCAAAAATGTTTTATTGTATTTTTAATGGAAATAGCAATATTTTACCGATTTTTTGGTACCACGTACATGGTGCGGGCCTGGGATGGGACATCTCTTTTAATAAAATTATATACCTGCAGTATACCATTAACAATATAAGTTTATAGTACACGTTTATTTGATTTGTTTTGCAGAGAATCAAATGATTTATCTTTTATGCTTACAAATGGAAATAGATACCTAACGTTGCAAAGATTGATTGGACTTCGTAATTCCCACAATATCCAATGTTATGATAGTAATGTAATGAAATGTTAGTAATGTAATGAGTCGTTCGTGTTGCACTTTGACAGGTGTGTTTAAACAAACAGATATCATAATATTATTAACAATATGGATTGTCTTCTAACTTTACACAATGTTAAACGTGCATACATTTGTGTCTGCGCCTACTCAAGTTAGCTTTGGTTGCTTTCAAATACCCTTGGTTGTGAAGTAAATATTGATTGATTCAATTTAGAAGTAACTGTTTGTAATGGGAAGTCAATTGTTGATTTCTCTTAACTTTTAATGAAATATTATAAAAAATATAATCGAAAAAATCGAACCTAAATTAATTGTTAGGTAAAAATAAAGTATCAACCTATTATTGTTCCTCAGTAGGGCAAGGGCCTCCATCATTTGAAATCATGTTAACGTTACAAATAATATGAATGGTTATTTTAGGTTCATCTCAGTAGTATAGGTACACTATGTGGTTAAAACTGTATTCACCATTTATCTAAATAATGATTATTATTATTACCATCAAAGGGATAATAACAACGATTTTATTACGTCAGCAATTTGAATATAGCGTCATCTTTTTATTTAAAAGTAGATATAAAGAATTAATACGATGCAGGTAGAATCCTACACATTGCTAATTGTAGACTTCGTATATTTTATACTAGCGGCCGCCCGCGACCCCGTCCGCGTGTATTTCGATTTCCAATATCCTATGTGTTATTCTGATGTATAAGCTATATTGTGGTAAAGTTTCATTCAAATTCATTCAGTAGTTTTTACGTGAAAGAGTAACAAACATCCATACATCCATACATCCACACATCCACACATACAAACTTTCGCCTTTATAATAGTAGTAGGATTTGCATAAATGAGGCTACTAGTTTTGTCCTAGAAGTAACGCTAGATATGAGGAAATAAATTCTAGACTTAGTCCTAATGGCTTTGAGGAAATCGCACAAACAATCAACGACCTAAAAGGTACTTACTTGTAGCTGTAGGGCGTTTGACCCGAGTTGTAAAATCTAGATTTTATTGTCACGTAGTATTTTTACCATAATTCTACAATTTATACATACATACATAGTTGCAATGTAGGGCAGGTATGAAAAGATTTTTTATGTCGAAATTTTATTTACAGTTAATTATGTCTTTGCAAGTAAATCTTTCCATTTTCTTTTAATATCTAAAACCTGGCCCTTCTCTACTGGGCATATGAGACTCCCCAGGTTTTGTAGATGTCTATGGCGCATAAGCGCGTTCAAACAAACAAACTCGGCAGCTTTATTAAATTAGATTCTGTAAAACCGCCACATTTTTTTTCTGACCCGGGTATTGAACCCAATACCTCGCTATTGCATCCCGCTACTTAAACAACTACACCTACGAGCTTTAGCTACAAAGTAACACAATTTTCAATTTCCACGCAGTTACAAGGCGCCACAGTAGATTGCCGCTCTGGCCGATATCTCTGATAGATTAGTAATCGAATGTCAAGGAGAGCGGGTTCGAGGCGCCGCATCAGCATACCGGCGGGAGTTACTGCGCCCTGCACCTGCAATATCTATGCAACTTGCTGCGTGCACTTTCAGTTGAGTAATAGAATTTCCCGTATTCTTTATTAGTGGGTTAGTTAGTAGTAATCTTCAGACCTACTAAGTAGAATTTTCGTTGAGCTACAAGGATTGAAACAGTCGAAAATACTGGAGTTAAAAATCGGAGATAGACATTGGGTTCGATCACAAACACGAGCTGCGTTCTCAAAACCTACATTTAGTTCGTTGTTAATGTAATTAATTAATCAAATTATCATAGTGTAATTAAATGTTAAATGAAGATCAAAACGTCACAAGCTATAATTTAGTTTATTATTTACATTTTATGTACTCTTTCCATACTATTTTATCAAACTAACAGTGTAATTTCGTTGCGTTATCTATACGAGGTATCGGCATTTGCCAATACTTCTTGTTTCATAACGACATTTACTAATACTTCTTGTACATTTTTCCAACTCATGGCGCCAATTCCAAGCTCAGAGCTTTTCATAGCTGCCCACCCTCAAGCCAACTGTCTTATCTCCGAACACAGTCGATTTCCATAGCGAGACAGGTCCACAAATCACAATCGATTGATTTACCGAGTGGCGCTAATTATTCGACTAGTCTATTTTTAGTCTAAATTCTAGTTTGAACATAGCTTCACATCGTTAAATATGCCCCGACGCCAGAAACTGTGGTATTATTTTGTTTTTGTTTTGATGTACGTTTCACTGAGAAAAGAAGCGGCTGTCGCTTTAAATTTTAGTGCCAATTTCGAAGCAGTTGGAAGTATGGCGTGGGCATATAACGGTTTAAAACTATGCTAAACTCCAGCTTGATATTCGTCCCGTGTCCTTCGGGCTGATAACTCGGTGAAGGGAGTGCGTAGGCGACAGTTTCCACATTTAGAACGGCGATGTTTCTGATACGGTTGAGCCCACAACATTCGTCAGTTGTGGTATGACGACTTGTGAGTTATGTAATAAAAGATTTACTGTATTTTTGGTGACCGTAATGAAAGTAGGGTTAAAATAAGTAGGATGTCCGTAAGACACATCAAGAAAAGTGGAAAACGTTTTAAGTTCCACAATACCTAATTATAATTGATCGACAATACATTACCTTTGTTTGTATCTAAGAGGGCAATTTGTTCACTGACGGTAAATGATCACCGCTGCAATTTGACATCACAAACCGAATCGCTGATGCATGCCTTTAAAATCCCATATTCCATCCCCAATACACAATTGCATAATCTTTAATGATTAAATTAAAATTAAAAAAAATAGTTTATTGAAAATTAATAAAACTTAATAACTATGGTATGAGTGTTATTAATTTCGTACCATTTACTGAATGACCTCAAATCAACGTATTCCCATAACTTTACTAATTATCCTACCTACATTCGTAAAAATTTACAGCTTTTTACCAGCGTTTACCAAGTCCATAGCTTCCCAATTAACTTAATTAGGAGCATCCAAGTTTGTACATGCACCCACACACGCCACATATCCTTTCTCTTTTACATTCCTTTTAATTTTATATGTGAGACAAGGATGGAACAATCGTTATCTCGTCCTACTTTCGCCGTTTTGACTAAATCGGAACGATAACTTTGCCGTCATAAAGAAGAGTGCAATAAGTCGAATTTCTGGGAAAATTTTAAAATGAAAAAAATAAATTTGTTTATTTCAGTAAGTACTTAAAACAAAACCAATCAAGTGTTACAAAATACATTTTAACCAGTGTGCAATACAATTTTAATAGTACAAAAAATTTAGGAGTTACAATACATGTATATTGTTATCTATAAACAGTAACCCAGGACTCCTTACTAGGATTCCGTGTCGTGGAAGCCCGTGTCTATATAAGTTAACATTTTTGGTAATTGAATTGACTTAAGACCATATTCATAATCAGAAAAATTAGCTTAGATGTCTTTTTTGTATCCTCAATAGGTTCAGCTATACTGATTATCATAACTGCATAGTGGCGAACATAGAACTAAATCCCCAGCCGCGAATACCTCAAAACTAGTCAAAACACAGTTTATAGCACTCTTCGTTAGGACGGCAGTTGAACACAAGTTTTGACACGTAACATGCTATTATCTTTTTGGATGTGCATAAGTTAAGGCAAGGTCGAGAAAGGTTGTGGTTTGACGAACAAATTACTAGTATTATGAATATGACATGAATTAAGTATGTTGATAGCATTCGGAAAGATAATAAGCCTTTGTTTATTTGTCTGGCGCCATGGTATGTTTGGTGTGAAACTTAAGACAGTGCATAAGAGGATTGGTTCTAAATAAGGTAGGGATCCTGTGAGGATACGCTAGTTCAAATCTTAGGCAAGATAAACTTATAATACGAAAGAAACAGTTATTTGTGGTGAGATACAATGATGGTTCTTAAACGTATTTTGCTTTTATAAAATCATACGAAAATCAATAAATAATTCATTATAATATGTATTAAATCAACCTCATGTTGAATATAATTTTGTTGGTTCAGTGTTCAGTGCCACCCATTTTAAAAATTCACCAAGAAGGCTTTCCAAAGGCAATCTAATGTCGTATGTTATGTAAGTAATACATCTCACAAATCTGTTTTAATTAAAACATGATAAGCAATCAATCTAGATAAACACGGGTTTAAATTTCTAAATCAACGCGGACGGAAATCGGACATAAAGCGGGTATAATTGCGACAACACGACGCATTATTGAGGGAAACAGTCCACTTTATGCACCCAATTTATGAGCACCCGCAACTTTAGTATCTGGGCTAATGCTTCAGAGCACCTAATCATATTATTGGCTTACCAAAAATATCAGATAGTCCTGCCAAAAATATCAATAGGTACACAAAGTGGACAGGGCCAAGAAGTGCATACCAACTTGGCCCCGAATACATACGGCGCTTCAGAGAAGTACTTGGTGTTTCGTGGGCAGTCGCATTCAGTGGAGTCCCAAATACATCTTTTCCATCATCAAAAGCGAGTACCTATGCGTACAAGCACCAATGATAATAAAGTAAAGTAACGTGTCAGCCTATAATGTTCTACTGCAGGGCAAAGGCCTCCATCATTTGAAATCATCGTAACAAAAATGGGTTCGTAACAACGATAACAAAGCAAATTTAAATTCGGTCGCTTAAAGGACTCGGCCTGGTGCTGATGTTGCGGGTATTCAAAAATTGGGTGCTCAAAGTGGATTACCTCAATTGCGAAGCTTCACGACGAATTATCCGCCGAGTTTCTTTCATTCAGTCTGGCTCCATTGATGCTCAAATGGCTGCCTGTGTGCCCGGTTTGGTTTATTTGTAGAACAGTAAATTGGTCATGCAGTAGAGAAAATTTGATAGGGAATAACATCTTTTTTAATGCATGCTCCATACCCCGCATTTTTTATCCCTTTCTTTTTTCTCCATAGAAGAACCGGTTGAATCTTTGGTAATTTTATGTCTCCATAGTAAAAGCAGTTGGATTTCGCAGTTGTACCACGAGTCGTGGAGTGTTGTTACCCTAACTGTCACTCTTCTTCTTTGATTTAATTTATTCAATTCACTTTCATTAAGTATTTCAGGCAACACCCATAACAATATTGAATAACAATAACTTAATTTTAATAAAATTTTAAGTAGGTAGTTGTTTGACATAATCTTTGATCGTCCAGCGAGCCAGTCTGGAAATGTGTGTGTCTGTGATAGTATCTGGTGGAAGTCTTGAGAATCTTCGATCTCTATTCAGTCGTGTCGGAGAATTCAGGTAAGTCTTAGATGATAGTAATATATGTATTGTACTCTTTATTTGATAGTTCGTTATTGACTTCTAATATATGTACATTGTGTATTTGGCAGAGCAGGAATCTAACACAGCAATACGATTGCTTTGTAAAACATAATACTATATTTTGCGTCATTTAGTAATAAGTATTGTCTCTTTCTCCCTCCAATGTTTTGCGTACTTAAATGTCCCTATTGCATAAACCTTTTAAGACTGTTCCTATAGATTAGATTTATCCACTCGCCTATTTTATGGGTGTTGGTATCATGTTTGTGCCTACATACACCCTCTAGCTAGCTAGCAAAGTCATAGTAGATCTAAAAACATGCTATATGATACCCAGTAGTGTTTTTAGGGCGCGGGCGACTGCCCGGGAAACCGGATAAAAGGGGCGCCACAAGAGCTCCCGGCCTATCTTATACTTCGAAGTATACTTAGTCGTAGACGGCGCCGTAGAAATCTCGCCCAGGGAACTAGTAGAGTTAAAACCGGCCCTGAAGATACCTTACTGATCAATCCTTTGCTGTACACTCCAGACTCGTACACGATGTAAACATTCGTAGTCCGGTCACGTTCGTTTGAAAAACTGTCGCAGAGTTTGCGGATTCGCGCGGAGACTTATTACAGAGACGGCTCGCGCCAGCGGAAGTCGTTTTTGTCGAGACGCATTTTGAAATACCCTCACTCTTTATGGAGAGGAAATTTACACATACAATACGAAGCGAAGTTGTTCAGATGTTATTGAACGGGTGGACACTGGGAAAAGTTTGAGTTGTTACGTTGCAATTTGAAAGCTAGGGAAAGGATGATATTATATCATTAAGTGGCTTTTTAAAGCATGACGTGGGCGTTCTATTAGTAGGACTATAGGCACTAAACATTGGTCATAGTTCTTATCATAGTTTTAGGCGACTTATTTGAATAAATGCGTAAATAAATAACTATGACTCAATTAGAAATGCTGATCACCGCACAAACATTTGCTTATAGCGGAATTCGAATCTGTGACCACCGGATTTTGCTAAGGTGTTCTAACTTTTGAACTAACTGACCATTCGTGCAATATGTTTTAAGATAATAATTCATTCTTGAGAAAAGTTTATATAACGCTGGAAAAAAGTTTTTAACACATAACGACATTTTTTACAGCTTTCGCGTATCCACATAAAAAAATAGATTCGTATCAAAATCAAATTAAAAATAAATTACATCGTACATTTAACTATATTTTAGCCGTGACTGTTGATGGGACAGATTAGCCATAAATAACCCTTTCTTATTAAGTATTAATTTATTGCCCTAATCAAAATTATAATGGCGTCAATGAGTTATTACCAGATTTTATGAGGAAATCCACTGATCATACACATTGATTACACAGATAACATCAAGAATATCGATGTTATTCAAATTTTAAATCCGTTCTAGAATTAGCGGAAGTGAAATATACGATTTAACGGTCCTGCGGTTATCGTGGCTATTAAGTTTTTTTTAATCGCTTTCTGTCATGTTTTAGGACTTAATTAGCATTTTTTAATTTTATTATGTGGTTATTTAGCTATAGTTCGGAACTTTGTTTAAATCTGTTTTAATAATGTGTGTAAACGTAAGCCTTTAGTTATAGAATAAATATGACAAAGCGAAAGTATTTTACGTAGGTAATTTCCTAAATTCAGAGAAGATATAATATTCTGATGTCCGTTCTAGGATTCAAACCCACTACCCACGCTGCATAAATTAGCGTTCGAAGTCAAGATCATCATTGATGGATATTGCGGTCTTGCCCATTTTACTAAATATGAAATGTGTGAGAACTGTCACATTAATTTGATTTTATGAGTCTGTAGGAAGGAGCCAATAAAAAATAATGGCTTCAGAAAATAATAAAGACTTCCATTATCATTTTAGAATGGCAGCCGTTTAAGATAGGTATTATATACCGGAAATTCTGTTCATTTCTAAAGTTAAAGATTGGTTTTTAACCGAGGCTTTGCACGCGTTATCAGGACTTTTGTTTTATCCCATGGGAGCATTTTTTCATTGTCAGCCCATTCCTTGCCTGTTTGCCAAATTTCATCAAAATCCGTTCAATAGTTTCAGCTTGATTGACGGACAAACATCCAAACAAACCAACTTTTATTACAATCCTAGTATGTTTATAAGTTATTATTAAACATCAGTCTAATAAGCTTAGGTACTTTCCAAGTACGTGAGAATGCGAGAGAATTAAAGTTTTATATTTTTTCTCATAGGGTTGGACATGAAGTAGGCGTGGTGTGGTCACACGCAATGTTTAGATGCACTGGTTCTGACTGCAGTGCGTGGGAAATGTGAATACTGACCAGTTGTCAAGTTTTATTACAAGGGATTTAAATCAATCTACGACTAACTGCTTTTCTGGATGCAATATTTTATTTGGTATTTCTGTCTATTTATTTCCAATAATTTTTGTATGCTTAATGCGTATTATTTACCTTAATTTATAAGCTTTTAAGGGTTCAATCCCCCGCCTGAGATGACTTTTTCTTGGGAATATTTATTAAATATTATGTGGTTTTTAAAGTCAAAGGAAGTTTAGTATTTCCGCGTGTTACATGCATCCATAGTTAATCGCTTTATCTTTTTATCGCGTAGGCCGCCGTATCCTTGCTTCACTATTAGCTTTTATGTTATAAAAAAAGAAACTTGTGGCCTGTTGGTGAGGTAGTTTTACCCCCTATTTCAGCATTCGACAGCCTGTCGTAGTATACTCCATAAGCCTTCCAACTGTGTATCTCTTCACCCATCATAAACATCTCGATAATGACATTAACTAGGGTTACGAGAAATAGTAGCGCACCATGACATCCTGTAACGACGATCCAGAATAAGTATGTTTTCGAGACGCGCGAGGGTAGCCATATTGAATGGAAAAAGCGGGATTCGGTTCTCTTCTTAAAATGTTATTTTTCAGATGATCACGTATCCATTGTCCTTAGAGCCATGTTGAATAATTTACTTAGAGGGCATTAATCCTGGTTCCACAGTTCGTTTGGATAGAATCTAAAATATTATGATGCAAGAAAAAAAAGTGTTTTATTAAAATTTGTCGATAAGCCAATTTAAATTGCACATAGAATGTCTGGTTA
Source organism: Nomophila noctuella (assembly GCA_958496325.1). Lineage (NCBI taxonomy): Eukaryota > Metazoa > Arthropoda > Insecta > Lepidoptera > Crambidae > Nomophila > Nomophila noctuella. The sequence continues at coordinate 5,781,496 of OY292501.1, forward strand.
AACCAGGATTCAAATAACATCACATCTACCGTAAATAAGCCTGGCTTTATCCACAGATCGAAAGATTTCGCCATCAGATTTTTTTTATAACAGAACAACATTATTTGACAGGCCCGTTGGTCGAGTGGCTAGAGACCCTGGCTACAAAACCAAGGGTCGCGGGTTCGAATCCCGCTAGGGGCAAATGTTTGTGTGATGAACATCGGCATTTGTAGTCATGGATGTTTATAAAAGTATTTAAGTATGTCTATCCGTTCCCTAGCTTCCATAGTACAAGCTTCGAGCTTAGTTTGGGGCTAGGCAATTGGTGTGTTAGTCCAAGGCATTTATTTTATTTATTTTATTTTATTAACCTCATATTTAAAAGAAACTCATGTTTTTTGAAATCGTCTCTCAATGGACATTGTTTCTGTAACCATAATTTAAACCAGATTTTTTTGCCTTTCTGCTAATCGCCATTAAACATATTTGCCAACCTTTTTTCCAATACAAATAAATACATTAAATTTTTAAGCCATATCGCATCTGGAAATATCCGGCTCAAACAGGACCACACTATCCTAGGCCGTACACCATACAGTTAGCCAGTACTAATGCGGTTGGCCCGAGGTCCTTACATGGGCACCTGCTAGCTACCGCGTTCCAGAAGTCGCCGGGTTTTTAGACCTTCGCCATTAAAAAATAATAGGGATCTTGAGCTAGTTAGTTAGTGAGTTGCTGTGTAATTATTGAGCTGCCGATGTAATAAGATTTTGATTTATTCTTGACAGGGTTTGTGGGATGTTACGGTTTTGTAAGGGTTCAGTTATTTACTAAGAGGAGCTGGAGAAAATATTTGTGAATCATCTTGAAGCAAATTAAACAATGTTGATACATAGAGATTGTTGATTGAAGAGCTTGCAGGTAAACATCTAGATCCAATACTATAGACTGGGTTTGTAGTGCCTAATGTTCACTTTCATGCTGCCTATTTTATTTTTATTTGTACTTCTTTACACTTTATGACATTTTTATGGTGATGAAATAACTGCAGCGTTACAATTTAGTGAACGTTATGTTGTAGTTTGCTTTCTTTACTATAAAAGGCAAGCGGCCACCCTAGACTCCGTCAGTGTGGATTTAGGTTTCCGCAAGCAATAGTGTTAAACACTAAAAGAGTTTTTTTATTCGAACCAGTTCTTACTGACATTAGCGCGTGCACTCTTCTGTTTTTTCATATAGGTATAAATTTCCATTATAAAAATGCTAGACAATTATGCACACTTTCTAAGCCAAAGATACTCGTCGAAGCTTAAACTATTTAATCACGAATGATTAATCCCACATGGATTAGTGGTTGTTTGAATCGCCGACGTCAACTCTTGTTTTTTGGACCACCTGTGGGGCGTGGTAATCGTAATTGCTCGATTTGCGACCGATCTCAACAGGTTATGATATAAATTGCCATTTTTTTTACTCTAATGCTCTGGCCATAGATGAGCTTTAAATCTGTTTTGACGTATTACATATTATTAGTATCTACAAACATTTACAGACTTTTTTCTTAAGATAAATGTGACAGGTTTAATTTTAAATTGGACATGTGCAGTTTGTTTCAATAATTAAAAATGGCGTTTTATCTAAATAGTTACCAGTTTACTAATGTACCAGAAGTAGCAAAATAGCATTTTGGTCGGTATTCCCTCTGTAGTTAACGTAGGTACGGTTTCCTTCTGAGGCCTGGAGTCCTGCATAACATGCGTCAAGGCATTTTCCTCACAATAAAAAAAAAGGTACTGTTTCCTTTTTTACATTTTGATATGTTTTAAAACAAATAAATGTATGTAGGTATTCTCGTTGGAATTCTTAATCATTGGTTAGGTATTCACAGCAGGGACACAGTGTATTAGTGTGATCGCAGCACTATGAAAAAATTACTCGTAGACTAACTTCGTTAAAAGCAGTTTGTTTTTTTTTATTAAACGTTCGTTGATCAAAATGCTTTGCGGAAGAGTTATTTTGGGCTACAATTTCATTCGGAACCATTGAGGTATTACTACTCGGAATAGGTGATTACTGTGGTTGTAAATAACATTGCGAATTTAATATCAGTTTGCGAGATAGTATTATTTAGATACTCACTTAAATAGTAATTTATTTATTATAACCGTCTCAAATGGTTTTCTATCTTTGGTTATGTAACACTAGGACGAAGAAGAAGATAATAAGGTACACAACAGTTTAGAATAATTGTAACATTTTATTTTCGGAAATTCTTTCTGTTTTCAAATATTTGACATTTGAATTTTGTGGTCTTATTTTTTCGCCTTGATTAATAAACATTGGCAAAGCAGCATACAGCTAGTATGTAAGTGGTGATCAATTAAAAATGTTGATTAGTTTAGCATATACTAAGACGGCTGAATATGCTCGCTGTTCAATTCCATCTCAATATGGAAGTAATTAGCTGGCTGGCTGGTAACATTTTTGCCAAGTAACACTTCATCGCAGATGTTCAGAACTTATGGCACGTGTCAGAATCATCGCCTATTAATGTATAGTGCATGTTTAATACATGTGTTTGTACGTAAATTAGAACTTCGTCGTCGGCGCCATTTATGAGTTATAGATAAATAAATAGGCAGCTTCTTTTATAGAACATTAAAACTTCATTTTAATCAATACTTACTTTTGCCTCTTAAATCTGTTTTGCATATAAAACACTACATTTAATAGTAAAAATTGAATTAACACATACCGTAGAGCATTCATTTCATACTTTTTCGGGAAAGACTTCGCTTAAAAAGTTAGCTACCTTCTGTTTTTTTCTTGCGGTGAAACGAATTGACGCGCCGGCGCCGGCCGTAACGAAGTGTTACTTGGCAAAAATGTTACCAGGCAGCCAACTAATTACTTCCATATTGAGATGGAATTGATCAGCGAGCAAATTCAGCCGTCTTAGTATTATGCTAAACTCATCAACATTTTTAATTGATCACCACTTACATACCTAGTAGCTGTATGCTGCTTTGAGAAAAAAGTGAGCTTCCTACTGGCACTTACGTACGTATTTGGAACCTGTATTTTTTAAGCCTTATTTATGAATGAGACGTTTAAATAGTAACTTTTAAAACTTAGGTTCTTCTAACTTCCATCTAATGACATTCGTATTACAAGTCAGGTAGGTATCAACAGGATATTAAAATGTTTCCTACCCCTGCCGAGTGAGTCGCCCGGCAGCATTTTTGCAAAGTGACAGTTAGTGAATGAATAGTTGCATGCACGTATTGAGATTAGAAAGTAGATGGAATTGGGGCGAAATGCAGGACATTTCCGTCGTATGGTCGTATCTCGCGGTAACGTCTGACCACTGGAGGTGTTTATTTTAACGCTTATTTATGTGGGTATCTTCTGTATTGAGCATCGACGAAAAATTAAAAGATCGTATGTAATGTGCATATAGGTATTAGCAGATCATTCTCCTATTTTCAATACAGGCACAAAGTGTGCCGATGTTGAAATTCGTTGAAAGTGTTAGGTCTGATGATATACAGAGAAGGTACTTTGTTTGTAACCAATTTGCTTCTTCTTGATTGATTTCTGTATTCCGAAGTTAGTTGTAAAGTTATTTCAAATAAGCAATTATAATAAAGAATATTTTAATTTAATTTTTTCGTATACTTTACGTTTTGACAATGTGAGTTCAGGGACTAAGTAAGTACATTTCTGCGCCCCATATCGATAATGCATTTACTTGGTTAGAAAGAAATTGTTAATCTGGTGACATTTAGAGTTTTCCTGGCAATCTTTTGAATTGAACTTGAATTTTTGTTAAGAAATTAACAAAAATTGAAGTCCTGTCGATCTCAATCTCGAAAATATCACACATTCACGTTACTTATAAGTTCGTTAAAATAACTGTCATGTGTGAATGAGAGTAATGGTGTTCGGTTCCGGGTTGTCACCTCGCCTCCGACAGTGGCGCCGCCTTTTCCGTGGCGTGTCGCGGAAACAGCTTTCCGTTTGCCGGAATGTGCGCGGGCGCAGTATGGGAACGAAATAGAGATGAAATAAGGTGCAGGTTATTTTAGAAGTATCTGGTAGGTATTTTGGTAGATAATATGTATGTGATGTTGTGAAATATTTATTTATTATTTAATGTATGTGATGTTGTGAAATATTTATTTATTATTTATTTATTATTTAATAGCATATTTAAAGCTTTAGGCATTGAAGCGAAGAGCAATAGGATGAGGCTGAATCCTAACTAATTAAATGAAATATGAAGGAAAATAGGAAAATACTATAATTATGAAACAACAACAGTGACAAACGGCTGACAATAGAATAGTAAAATAAAACATAAAGAATTATCAAAAAGGTTTTGCTCGGCAACAGGCATGATGTCGCAGTAGAGAGATCAGGCGCAGGACCAACGGCTTAACGTGCCTTACCTATTTACTTACCCCAAATTTCATATTAGCTATCTGAATAAAGCCTCAATCACTGACTATTATTAACTAACCTACTGTTCAATCATCAAATTGTGAAAAGCTTAAGTTAAAATAAGACAAGGGTATCAAAAATACCTTAACCTTGAAAATTGCAAAGTGGGTGGCTTTTTGACTTAACAATAGGTTCCTTAATTTCGTCCACTTGCTAATTTCAAGTTTGAATTACGATTTAAATTCTAAAGAGGTTCGATTATACGCTCCAGGAATAAATAGAAGCTTTAGTTTAAAGTACTATGTTTCTCAAACTTACCGCTATGGCAGCTTTGAGCTAAGGTTAAGGCTTATTAAATTGTTGCGGTCTTTGTTAATTACAATACATAGTCGCACATTTCTTCAAACATATTTGAACTATCTATAGTCTTTTTTTTAAGATTAGGAACTATTTTGAGAAAGATGCAGAGGTCATACACATTATTCTACAATGGAAATACTTTTGAGAATTTTGACATTGTTTGTCCCAATGAAAAAAAGAAATGGCTATCGCTATAATTCACCAATGGGTTTGAGTATCGTTGTCCTAACGAGTTTTTAATCCGTTCTTATAAATTCGACTCTCGCGCAGCTTGGTGCCTGATTAATTCTTCGTGTGTTAAGATTACGTATTGTTTCGATCGTAATCTCCGTGAATTTTAACTGACGTCTTTATTTATAGAGTTGTTGATTAGGCTGTCGTGTATAGAGTTACGAGTATTGACTGTCTGGCAGTGTTTTATTGACGGGGCTTACGTATTATTTTTTGGTGTAAGTAAGTGAGTTCTTTTGTTACGAAAATTCGCTAGGGATAATCGAGGAATGGGTTATTGGTTTCTCCTGTGTTCATTCTGCTACTACTGTTCATCCCACTGCAGAGTGACCAATACGGCTGAATATAGGCAAAAAAGCGTCTATTGGTCAGAGTCCCTGGCTACAAAACCAAGGGTAGCGGGTTCGAATCCCGCTAGATGCAAATGTTTGTTTGATGAGCATCGGCATTTATAGTCGAGTCATGGATGTTTATAAAAGAAATAGCGGCCGCCGGCGACTCCGTCCGCGTGGTTATCGGTTTCCGCACCCATAGGTATATACTAAAGATAGCCTAAAGCTTTCCTCGTAAAATGGACTATCCAACACAATAAGAATTTTTCAAAAAGCTCCTGAGATAGCGCGTTTAAACAAACAAACATACTATTCAGCTTTATGATATAGGTATAGATGCCGTTCCCTAGCTTCCATAGTATAAGCTTCAAGCTTAGCTGGTGGCTAGGCAATTGGTGTGTCAGTCCAGGAATTTGTTTTTTTTATTTCAATTATTATTTATTTATCCTAATTCTCTTCTACTCCATAAATACCCCAGTTAAAATGTGTGGTACGCGCCAAACTGTGTAATAAATCGAAGGGCGATTCAAAGAAACTCATCAGTTGCCTTATAAAGGATATTTAGGAGCAGATTGAAAACTAAACGAGATTTTTTACGATTCTGACCAATTAGGCCATGCTGTCGCCGCCGACAACCTGAGGCGGTTCTAAGATTTATGTCTTGTCCTCAGATCAATAAATATCAATAGATGCACCGAATACTTTAACAGTTATTATATATTTTTTCTCCTTGGATCACGTGTGGTACCCGCCTGAACTGTCAAGTGGGATGACGACATTATCGCGTTTCCTTTCTGTTGAGAGACATATGTGAAAAGTTAAGTGAATTTTTGACGTGTTGGAGCATCTGTGTTATTCATTAATCTGAGGTTCTAAGATTTATGTTTTGTCAAATGCTGACAACTATAAATTTTCTTTTGTTGTTGGCCTTATTAAATTTTGTGCTTATTGTGCTTGATGGCTGGCTGACAGTTATATTGGATATCTATTTATGATTTATTATATTTTGACTCGAACCTACGTGAGAAATAGCTTGTTTTATACTTTTTATTTTATCAAATTCCGACACCGATGAATGGGATATTTTATAACCCTAATTTCTGTGGTTATTAAGCTACTTGGGTTTAAAGACCTGGATATTTTAGATCTTATTATGTTTATGGAAGTTTTTTCTATACCTAATTGAATAGCCTTGATTTTATTATGCAGTCCCTACCACATAATGTAAAGAGACGAAGTCGACTTCCTGCCTCTAATGTGTATGACCGTACCTACCTACTATAATTATTCGGAAAAGCAAGTGTAAAAATTTTTAGTTCAAAGCCTTGGAAGAAAGATTAATAAAATTAAAACTATCCAATATAGGCAGTCCTACAAAAAATAGGTAGCTGAACCGAATTTTCGTTCTTGTCTATAATTATCTTCTTTTAATATAAATTGATCCTTTTATAGGCGAATTAACTTATTGATCTTGACTTAATAAACCCATAATAACACGTTGTGTGCACGAAATGATCAGGTGAAATCAATTTACCTACCGCGGAGCATAGCCTTTACCTATAACGTCACGGCCATACAAATTACCCCTTACTTCCCGTTTGCGGAAAAATAAAGATTTAAAACAATGGTTCCCAAACTTATTTTGTGTACTGCCCACTTCACTACATAGTATAAAACAAAGTCGCTTTTTCTGTCATGTTGTCCCTATGAACGCTTAAATCTTTAAAACTACGCAACGGATTTTGATGCGGTTTTTTTTAATAGATAGAGTAACTCATGAGGAAGGTTTTTATGTATAAATATGTAGTGGACAAGTACCACGGGCGAAGCCGGGGCGGGCCGCTAGTTGAGAATAAATATTTTTAGCGCCCCCTATATTCAATAAAATAGGACAGATATATGAACTGTCCCCCCCACCCCCGCCTCTACACAATGCCCCCATTTTCTTTCTGGGTCTCTTACCGCCCTTGAGACCTGTAGCGCCCACAAGGGGGCGTTATCGCCCACTTTGGGAAAGACTGATTTAAAACGATATTGACGTAATCAGCCATCATGCGTTACTGTTTCGGCCGTTGATTGTTCGAGATTTGCGATTCTTGGTGATATTTGACTACCTCTTTCTTAGTTGCGACAAAAACTATTTTGATGCTAGTAAGCAATTCTTCGAGTAAACCTGTACAGTTCCGGTGTAAGTTCCTTTCAAATGTAAATTTTTGTTCAAGTTTAGTTGTGTCAGTATTCAGTATCGAATAGTTCAACTGGATAACAATAACACAATATTCTACAAAGAAAAAAAACAGAACTAATACAGACACGATCCAAAGTCAACGAATATGCAACAATACTTGCAGATTGATGACAAGACCTTTTTTTTTCCTTAATTTGCTGCAAGTGTTAAGATCCCTTCGTTAGGTATTCCATAAAGTAATAACATATGAGTGTTTTGAGCTTTCCGTTTAAAGGTGACAGTTTTTTTTGGGCCCACCAACAATCGGTAACGTTTATGAGAAAGAGAAGTATGTAAAAAATGTATATGTTTTTTTATGAATTTTGCAATTGAATTGAATTTCAAACGAAACCGGAGTCAGTAAACCAAAATAAAAAACCCTTATTTTGATTATATCCGTGAACTATCTGTCCAAAGATTAGTAAATAATGGCTGACATACAGATAACTAAAGTAAAAAGGTTTTAATCAAAATAATTAAAATACAACACTTGAAATCGAACATAAAGGAGATGCAAATTACTTTTGGAACGGTTTTCATGCCTATTTTTATCTAAGGCGGTGATTGGAAGTGACTTTCAATCATTTAATTAATGAAGTAAAATAATTCGAATAAACAATACAAAAAAATCCGTATAACGGAACGCAAGTGCTAGTCTATTGCCGGATTTTGATTTTATTTAAAAACTGAATACAAATGTCAGAAACCTCCCGTCTGTTAACTGTCATTAGTTACTATATAATAATTATAAAAAAGCTGTAATTCGTTTGTTTGTTTGAACACGCTACTATAAGGAACAGCTGGTTCGAATTGAAAAAATATTTTTGGCGTGGATTATCCATTAGTCGAGGCGGGCTTAAACTAAAAAATGTAAAGCTATAGTTTAAGACTATGCGTGCGTAAACCATATTCCACGCGGACAGAGTCACAGGCGGCCACTAGTCATAATAAATTGCTTTTACTTCAGATACATAGGAAAAACATAATGGAAAATCGCCCTTATGTGTAAGTATTTACGGTTCAGGCGTTGAAAGTCAGGAAAGCAAAATGACAGATTACTTTATGAGGTTTATATATATTTTCACATCGTATTTCTAACGATTCCGGTTAAAATATGAAAAAGTAATGTTACCACTATAATCTAGAGATTATAAGGAATAAATTGATATCCATTTCGTAAATAAACGCTAAAATTTTATGTGGGCCTAACTCCCCATACAAAAACGATTGACTCCTTTCGAAACCATTCAAAAACCGGAAGAGGTGTATTAAATTATTTTTAAATTGCTTATGAGGCGTTTATTAACAGTTATAATCGTAATACTGGCTATTAACTAATCAGCATTTATTTTTCGAAAGCGCTAACTGATTTATTCGCTAGTAAAGATGTTAACACTTGTCCTAATACAAAGAAAGGCGGTTCTATAGCGCCTCCTAATAAACTGGTAGCCTGAGGCTATCAGAAGCTTAGTAAGAAAGCCTGGCCAACATAACTTGACCTCCGGAGAGGGCGCCACATGTCATACTTTACGTATGGAGTTATATTCAATTTCTCTTGTCATTGAGTTTCTGGATACACTGGTGGTACACGTAGAAAGTCGAAGCTTACCATATTTAGCAGCAAGTTCCGTTCATTCCATATTAAATTTAATATTTAATAGTCATTTTAAATGGATTGCAGGTGCGAGAGATTGCTTGTTTTTACTCGATTTATATTTGCAATAATTATTTAAATTAGATGTAACTAACTGTTCATTATTAAGTGTCGTTGGTTCTTTATCCTCTGTGCCATGTTCCCAAAAATATTTTTGTGTGTAAAATGTTACGAAGGATAGTTAAACACATGACAAAATTTTTTGTTCCGGTAATATCGATTGTGCTATGATCCTGACTGATTTTACTAATCTTTTATTAATACGTTGGAGTGCCTGCCATCTGCCCCTGTATCCCTAACAAGGAAAACCAGTATCCAAAAATTGATAAGCCTTTTTAATTGGTACATAATTATGTTTCCTTTTCCTTTGCGAAACATCAGAGAAAACAATAAAAATGAAATGCAAATTAATTATATCGCACGCAACATTTTAAAGGGAAACTTAATATATTGATATAATAACAATATATCCAACTGTTTCGATGCGAGTGACAATAATACAAATGTACTTACATTTCAGGAATTGATAACGCGATACCAAATTAATAACGAATGTAGGGTTCACTTCGGTTGCAATGTTGTGTTATCAGTGATGACCAATGTAACAGTTTGTGTAGGTTTGTAAATGTTTTTTTGCGATAAAATAATCAACAGAATTTATCGCAATACCGTAATAAACCACAATACAGGACTTTTTAATGTCATAGAATCTTTTTGAAGAAAATTTAGAAAAAATGTTGGTACGCTAGTTAAAATTATTACCAAAAAAAAGTTGTTCATTTACACATAAAAAAGGTAGTAAATCAAAAATGTCATATTTGAAAAAAAAAGTTGTTCCTACTTTGTAAAGTCTAAATTCGCCGCGTATTGTTTTATTGAACAATTGTAACATCCTTCCCTAAAACATAGCAACATTGGTAATTTAAGTAGCCATATCTTACTGCATCTCTCGATGGCCGCCAAATTATACGTGCTTTATAAGGCCCGAACGATATACGGAACGAACAAATCGATCGTTTAACAGCTTTTGTTGTAAAAAAAATACGAAGGAATCCACTTTGAGCACCCGATTTTTAAGCGTATCGTATATTTGACTTGTCAATAAATACTGGAATATGGAAACACCAAGCAGGTGTCAATAATACACGATATTCTCTAGTGTGGGACCTACAATATACATATACAATAGTGTCTTGACCTCTGCATTTTACCTCAATTTTTTGTCGTAAGAAGTTGTTTAATTTTAAGAGTATAAACTTATGACTGCCTCCGTGATGTAGAGGTTAGATTGCTGTGCTCAAACCTCGGAGGTTGTGGGTTCGAATCCCGTGGAGACACTTTTACTTTGTGTTGGTTTTCCCAATTTGGTTTGGACATTGCAGGCGTGCTCGGAAGGCACGTTAAGCCGTTGTTCTCGACTATGATTCAAGTGGTCTGGTTTTCCTTGTAAGGGCTACGGAGGTCAGACGACAGTCGCTTCATGACCAGGCTGGTGAATTCATGACCATAGCGTACCCTGGGCTCCGACGCAATGACCAAGGATGTAATCGGGATAAGTACTAGGATGATGATGAGCTCATATATTTTTTTATGTGTCATCAATGATAAATATCAATCCGCGTTCAAGGTTGATTAAGGCAGGTGCTCGAGTTGCGGCTTCTCAAAAATTGGGTGATCAAAGTGGATTACCTTGTTAAAAACGCGTTATCTCCGTCGGTATGGTACCTACGACTTATTTATCAGATACCGGGCGGGATTCTGCGCATATTTGCCGCTGTTACTTTCATTATGCGCGGGCGTTTGTTGGGAATGCCTTTGCGATTTTGTGGGACAGATTGCGCGGGTTTTGCACCTTAAAATATGTTAAGAAATGTGGTGGTGCATTTACTCTATTAAAAACAGAGCCAATACGAGTTTTAACTGTCATAGTTAAAACGGAACTATAGTAAATGTCAGTTAAGATGATCCCGGTGGCAGTTTGCCTCTAAAGGAAAATCGACACTTTTAAATTAATAAAACCCTACAAAAAATTATGAAAACAACTCGTGGAACTCATAGCCTTGAATTTTTTTTTGAAAGAAGTATACCTGTACAGGGTTCATCTTAGCTGTAATGGACTATAATTGTAATGCTATATTTAGTTGACGTTAGTGGGTAATTAACCCAGTCTTTTATGTGTTCGACAAATGCATAACAATAGGTTTATATTGTTACATAGGAATATAGTCACTAGTCAGGTAGGTACATAATACATAGACCACATAGGGATTTGTTGTATGAAGGAGGAAAGCTTCTTGCCTAACACAAAATTCTCGTGCAAGAAGAAGACATAATGACAACATAAATTTATCATTCAGTCTCACAGCAATTTTCCCATACCAAGTGATACGTTACGAAATATTTCTCGACTCGAAGACATATAAATAATGGCTTTTGTTATACGCCTTTTTATACGCATCGTATTAGAGCGAAGGGCATTTGAGAGTAGTGTCATTATTATCTAATAGATGCCCATAAAGCGGTATTAATATTATGAAGAGAAAATTTTCATCGCATTTACACCAAACGGTTGGCAGTCGTGTGGATTAGTAAATAAATTCAAAAACTTCATCATCAGTGTATGCAATTGCAGACCTCTGCTGAACCAATAGTCACCATGCAATGAAAATACAAAACGTAAAAAATCGCAACTACCGACCTAACTAACGTAATAACAAATATTCTTTGTGTAAATAATTATGACAATTAGGTAAATGGTTAATCACAAAAAAATCCTGAACACAACTGGTGGATTGGAAAAATTCTGCAGAAGCCGCAAAAAAGCCAACAATAAATTGGTCTCTTAATTTCTCTCATTCGATGGTTATAATAATGTAATACACACGAAGTCGAAAATACGCTACCAAAGTTCGGTGTGTCTACGTTTGCAATGTATTTTCTATACCATATAAAGCGTCAATCATTTAAAATTCATCTGGTGTAGTCCCGCCGAACTACGATTGCGTATTTTCGGCTTAGTGTACTACTACATTATTATCATTTCGTGTCAACGCCACTTTATTCAAATGCAAACAGCAATTTCATTAGATGGTAGTTTTACGGCTGATCTTATTCAGCTTGAGAAAGCTTTACGGTAATTCTGATATTGCTATCACATGCAATATTTCTGCAATATTAAGAAGGTCGCAATTATTACCGGATCCGGACTATGATAATATCTAAATTGAGATTATTCGCTTTTACTCCAAGTAAGAATTTCTTAGCTCGTCCGGTTTGACTATACTGCAGTTTAATCGCGCAATTTGAATCGAAAGAAACACGTACTATGTGCAATAGTAATGGGTAAGGCATTCTTAAGTTGTTTTTGGAAAGTTTCTTGTTTTGTTTACAGTTATACGGTACAGTTAAAGTCCTCCAAAATTTTAATTACATCGACTACTCAAGTCGATATGCAGGGTTAAGTCATCCATGAATATAAAGCCATAACAAAAGCAAATATTATCGGTTATGATGTTATGAATGTTTTTGTTTCTCTACATAGGTACGTTATCATATTTCCCATACTTGCAGCAAAATTGCGAGAGTGCAAACTGGGTCCTTCGAACCTACGTCAGCCGATGATAACTGCGTGTGGTAATATTAAAAACAAACATGCTACTTTCACCCTTATTGTGTAACGTTTAAAGTGCATCCATATTATGTGCATAATAAAGGAGTGATGTAATGGTGCACTTTTAATCCCGCAAAACCGGGATCGGTATAATTTCCGTGCAAGTGAAGTTTTGATAAATGAAATCATCGTAATTGCGATATTAAAAATGCTATGAGCCACAGTTCTCGAAAGTAAGATCATAGGCATGCAACCAGGTAAGGCGCTAGGATGATGATGATGGTGAATTTTCATGATTAGGATCTTGCAATCCGTTCCTGGATTTAAGTCCCCCTTAGGTGGCCTAGTTCTGCTCAGTTACCAAGCTGGGTAGGCGAGTTGGTGCCGCAGCATAGTAAACGATGAAAGGCAGGGAAAAAAGGGGTCGCCTCTTGCAACAATCACGATCAATCACGTCAATGATTTAAATGCGTTAATCCTTAAAATCAAAATCGAAATTATATAGGTACTCTGGTCGTCAAAAATATCACAATAGAATGAATCTACCACCGACTTAAGAACGCACTCATCTATTGAGAAAAACCGGCAAGAAACTCTATAGTTGCGAACTATCGTTAGACAACATTAAAATGGGACTAAACGCTTTTTTAGAAGTACTTGAGTACTTACTGCTTGAAGTTTTAGCTGCAATGCTGCAGCCGTGCTGTAAGGCTAAGCTCAGCTTGCGAAATATCGACGGAAAGAAGACGACATTCTTGGGAAAGTGTAATATATTCTTCAATAGGAGGCAACACTAGATGCAGGCAAGGTCTCATGAGATCATTGTTTGTGTTGTCTATACGTTCTTCCCGAGACGTGATGATAAGCTGACGAAGTTAACGTGATGAGTTGATAAATACATCTGTCAGCATTGTAATTAGCAACTGATAGTGCTATTAACTTGTGGAGGTGTCGTGTTCTTATAAGATTGAAGATGGAAGCAATTTCTTTAGATTTGCAATGCAACGCTCGTCTCTGCATGATCATTGCCATTCCACCGTTGCATTTTACTTAGTTAGGGGAGTTTCTTTACAGTACAGATTTTATGCTGTATCCAGAATTAAAACCACAGTCAAGTATTAGTTAGAAAAATATAAAGTAGTTAGAACTTAATAGGATTTCGTTTATTATTAAACTCGGGGAGAGTCTGATGTCATTCTCCCGTCATCCTTGTTTGCTAAGCTACGATGATATCACTGCTTTATCAAATTTCACGCTTAATTGTAGGTATAAGATTATTGTGATTACCCGATAAAAATAATTTCATAGAATTCTGCTTACAGCAAAGCAAAAAAAAAATAGAATAAGACGAAACAAAAGAATTGAAAAACATTCTTCTAAAACAAATCTGCCTTTGAATGAATTTATGTAATGGTAATAGCATTGCAGATATTATTGGTACCTACCTAATGAGTCATCTGAAGTAAATAGCATGCCTCATTTTTATTAGTAAGTACTTCTTAGTACCGAAATCGTTTCATTCAAACGTTCTCGTAGACAAAACACACTATAAGACATAACTATCCAACAGCCAACCTGTCAATCAAGCAAACTCGCTCGCAAGTCACAATTCACGTATCCCTTTTTATGTAACATGCAATTACAGCGTCATTGTTTATTTGTTGGCCGCAACCTTGTCCCACTTACGAAGGACCAAATTAGGTAACCGGGTGTTAGAGGATCAGTTTTTGTGGAGGCACGAGCCATGGCGATGATGACAGATGACAATGCATCTGCTGATCAAAGAATGATCGGCAGTTGTTTGACGGAAATAGCGTTAATTAAAATGTTTTTAGGCCTGGTGATAAATGTTTGAAAGCCGTAGAGAGATGGTTGTCATAGGTTTACATACAATATGTGTCTAATTATGGACCTGTGAAGGGTTTGTCCTATTTGTCCTATGACGTTTCATCCCAATTCTTCATTCATCCTAAAACAGTTTTCCTCGTTCAACCTATAGAATCTTTACCGAATGTTAAGTGTCAGGTGATGATGACACAAGTAGTAAGAGTTTTCAAGTAATAAGAGTTTTAAATAATAAATTAAGTTTTATTTAAAATCAGTATTGTTATTAAGTTTCTTATCTCTGGCAGCTACTGCCGCATTCACGATTTGACTGAAATCCTAAGTATGGACGGTATACACGACTGAAGTTAGGCGGCAATACATTTTCAATACAAAACGGCTATACAAAAACAAAATTACGGAATACTGTTTCATCTTCTATGTAAAATTCACTGCAGACGTTGTCACGCGTAACTTCGGTCTCGTTTTTTCAGCCCAGTATGGTTCTATACTTGAAACGTCAAACAACTTCGCATGCAAAAACTCTAGAAAGTTCTAAAACTCTCATAACCCTACCAAAATCCATCAAAGGCTTCTGTTGAAGCTTAAAAACCACTTGTCAGACACACGCGACGGATTTTTTACCTCCTAACACGATGCAGAGACACATTTCCATTATGATAATGACAGCCCGACCATACTGTGTAATTATGCGCATAAGCACATTATAAAGACATGTTTTTCTCACATAAAGCTTTAGATAGACAGATTGATAAACATTTATTCACACTGACAGAGACAGACACGGTTATAACGATGTAACTGTGTAATTAAATTAAACATACAATAACACAGTAAAAATGTACTGAATCAAAATTATAAGTGCGGAAAAAACATGTTGGCAGATTTTCAGACAAAAACCTGTGAGTCACAATAAGTAGTGACAAATCTTCTATATCTATAAAACTCAAAGGTGACTGACTGATTGACTGACTGACTGACTGATTACATAGTGATCTATCAACGCACAGCCCAAACCACTGGACGGATCGGGCTGAAATTTTGTATGCAGGTAGATGTTATGACGTAGGCATCCGCTAAGAAAGGATTTTTATTAATTCAACCCCAAAGGGGGTAAAATAGGGGATGATCGGTAGTATGAAACTTTGTCATTTTTTAACCGATCGGTTTGAGCCTTTGCGTTCATAAAGCTACTATGACGTAGGCATCGCCTAATTAATGAGATTGATAAATTCCAACCCCCAATGGGATAAAATAGGGGATGAACTTTAGTATGAAACTTTGTCAATTTTCAACCTATCGGGCTGATATTTTGCATACATAAAGCTACTATGACGTAGGCATCGCCTAATTAATGAGATTAATAAATTCCAACCCCCAAGGGGGTAAAATATCGGATGAACTTTAGTATGAAACTTTGTCATTTATAACCGATCGGGCTGAGACTTTGCATTCATAAAGATAATATGACGTAGGCATCCCCTTTCAAAGATTATTTCAAAAATCCACCCCTAACGGGAAAAAAAGTTGATATAGAAACCAAAATCCACGCGGACGAAGTCGCGGGCGCCCGCTAGTAGATAATAAATACATATTAAATACTTTCCTTA
This sequence comes from Nomophila noctuella, assembly GCA_958496325.1. Taxonomy (NCBI): domain Eukaryota; kingdom Metazoa; phylum Arthropoda; class Insecta; order Lepidoptera; family Crambidae; genus Nomophila; species Nomophila noctuella. The sequence continues at coordinate 5,797,790 of OY292501.1, forward strand.
GACGATAGGTGCATTAGCGCACCAAATACTTAGCTCCACACAAAATTAAGGAAACGGATAGACATCATAGACATACTCAAATACTTTTATAATTATACATCCTTGAATCGTTCACAAATGTTGATGTTCATTCCACGAACATAAGCTCCCCGCGGGATTTGAACCCTTGACCCTCACTTTTGTGCTTAGGGTCTCTAACCACTAGACCAGCGGCCCAGTCAGTTATAATATGGTGATAGCTAAACTATTAATCGACATAAAAAAGCAAACTACAGATTTTCACCACTCGTTTAATGTCTTAACTTGGCGAATACATACAATACATGGTATTCATTCTTGTCGTAAATCACTCCATCCCACTATTGAAGCCAAGGTTTTGACACCAGTGCGTTGGTTTTATTTAATTGTAATAGGAACGCACGCAAATCGTGAGGAAATCTGCACGTTCCGATAATTTCGATATTAACTCGATGGCTTGTGAACTATTGTGGTTGCCTGATTCACGCAGTTATTTTTTTGTCTTAGTTGGTATGGCAGCTGACACGTATCGAAGATGATAAGCTTCTACTGTGGATTTAATTGATCTTGAAGTGTTAAGTGTCGCCTACCAATTTTAGCCGGCAAAGCCAATAACTGAACGGAACCACGTACGTTTATGTGTGGCGAGAATGCCGGAAAACCGAAAAGTCGGATAAGCCGTCTGACCTAGACCTAAGATCGGCCTTTAGGGTAAAAGAACGGAAATAGGCAAAAATTAACTCTACTAAATTTGAAAAATAAGTAGGTTTATAATAATTTTAATACATTACCTACTAATTTACAACAAATTAAAGCGCCAAAGCAACGTTATCGAAACCAGTGGCGTTCGTTAGATTTATCAATAAAACTAGATTATGCATAATGTCCTATCAATAGCACTAGCAGCTGTTATAAACAAGCCGAACTTTATGGACATACTATCACACAAGAAGCAGTGGTAACAATGCTGGGTAAATTACAATAACAAAGGTTGGCTGAATTCAGCTCAACTTTGTATCGACGACTAGTCACAACACTCTTTTTGCTCTATTGACACCAGGGCAATTTATACAAGTCATAGAATATACTAAACAGTACTTCATCGCAAGGTGGACATTCTCAGCAGGCGACGTAGACCGCAGATGCAAGGACTATGGATGAAACTTTGTTTTTTCTGGACCCATTGTAAAGGAAACGTTTCAAAACAGCCTCTTAGCGGTGGTCCTCAAAAGTAATCCACTTTGAGCATCCAATTTTGAAGCGACTCCACTTAAGCACCTGGCCTTTTTTGTGTTGGTCCTGCTTCTGATCTATCTACAGACGTGTCAGATTGCTGTCCCACCGAACTATGAGAGTGAAGGATTAGGAAGTGCACCCTGTGCTTGCGCACGAATCTGTACACTAATATGCATCCTGCGTGCCAACAGAAAATCGGAGGGGTATATTTGATTTGTCAAAAAAATTGTATATTTGGCTCGTCAAAAAATATTTTATTAAGCCTGCCAAGAATATCAATAAGATCTCAAAATGGCCAGGTGCCTAAGTTTCGGGTGCTCACAGAATGGGTGGTCAAAGTGGACTACCTCCTTAGGCGTCACACGGCGTTTGCATCAGCATGCGTTGCAAAATAAACTATAAATCGACGGCCGGCGCTCGTAAAACCTCGTATTTAGAATGTTGTGTCAACGTTACGGCGACACTGCGGTTACGTACTTACGTAGGATGATATTTAGGGTTCAATACGCAGATCATGATACTTAATAAGTGGAGTAAGTCACTCGTGTGACATTTCCGTTGGCGGTTTCTGTGTGTCGATAACAATTCTTAGGCTAGATTTGTGGCTACTTAAGCCAAAAATTAAGCCTAAGAATGGTTGGAAATGCATGGCATACATTGGCATGCATGGATATGTATAAAATACTCTACTATACTCTGCTCCCAAACGATTAAATGAGCACAGAAATTTGGTACACGAATTCCACGCCTTTCACTGTATCCCACTATCCACTAAAATCCAGTGGGCGTCCAGAGGTTTGCGCAAAGAACAGTGTTCATATTGTTCCATTGAATTATTTATTGTTCCGTTCCATCTCGTTCGAACAAATACAGAATGAACAGAATCTCGAGTGTAAGGTACAATTAGGGCTTAGCCGGTTTTTATCGCACGCACTGTGGGTCCTTGTTTTGACGTGGTGCACAAAAGACATCGTTGTCACAAAAACTGGCGATGTTTTCGTTCACTGCATTGAATACTTAGGGTTGGTACTGGATAAGATTAGTATGATGCATTTTTATTTTTCGTGGTGTAGTTTTTAAGAAATTGACTATTAGAAACAAGAGGTCGCTGGTACGATCCCCGCACACTGGACAAACATTTGTGTGCATGTACAATTGTACATATCTGTTTGTCATGGGCTGGGTGTTATTATGTATATGTTAAAGTATATTTTATAAGTGAAAACGTATTTAAGTATCGGTCTATCCGTTCCGTAGCAACCATATTACAAGCTTCAAAGCTTAGTTTGGCTTTTAGGCTATTGGTGTGTTAGACCAAGGAATTTATTATTATTTATTATTTTATGGTTGTGTACAACCATTACTCCAGTTTGGTTCGTGACTCTGACATATTTGTATTGCTACCCTGGGTTTTAATCACCAATCCGCATTTGTCAAGCTAAGAGTTTTGTGCCTATCAAAAAAATAATAAATATAAGATGTACTGCCTCCGTAAATTAGAATGTATGATAAATAAGTTTTAATTTTCTACTTATTTCTCAAAGTAATGTGACTTTTATATATAAAACTTTTTATAAACCAAAGAAACTTTTTATGAAACATTAATATATTAATGTTTCATAAAAAGTTTCTTTGTTCTAACTTAGTTTGGTTTAAATTTAAAAACACGTCTGTTCAACGTAAATATTACCTGCTACACTTAGCAATTAAATTATTACATATCAAGTTAATAAAACTAACATTTAATTACCTTCAAGCACTGCGAACAAAGAAGTGTTGTTTCATTTACATAATAAAGCACACTAATTTAAATACATAATGACGACATTGCATGCTCGAATAAACTTTACTCTGTGATTATTTTTAGAACTGTTGATAAGCAGAGATTACCCCTAATCTCTGTTGGTGTGTTACCATCCATTTATTTTTTTAGTTCATTAAGAACATTGTGTGAAGGTGTTCTTGTTGGAGAAAGTAAATTAAGAACAATAATGAATATATCTGCCTCCGTGGCAGACCATTACATGGTTAGAGCACTGGGCTCAAAAACCGCGGAGGTCGTGTGTTCGAATCTTGCGGGAAACACCGGGTTTTCTCGGTTTGGTGAGGACATTGACTACTTGAATCCCCTGATTGACCGATAATAGTGATGATTCCGTGCTTCAGAAGACACGTTCAGCCGTTGGGCCTTTTCAATTTCCGTGTTGTGCATATTGTTTTTGTTTTTTTAAAACCTCGGTTTTGTGAGTTTCAATACAAGTGCATTCCACTGCTTTACATAAGCCATTCCAAACGCTCGCCACTTTTCCCAATCCTAAAATAAAGTAACTTTAGTCTGCATTCGGCTAAAACTCCACGTAGTTTTCTACTGCAATACATACCTACATAGACAGATAACTTTAAACTTTCGCGTTGCATTATAATTATATAACATTACAACGGGACTAAACGCGATATTATTTTTATAAGTACCTGAGTACTTAGGGGTACCTTAGACGCTCATGCCCTGGTCAGTCAATTCCATCAATCATGATTGATGGTTGCATGACAAACAAATCAAAGTATCCAGATATTTGTCAATCAATTTCATGCAACCGTCAGTCACCGCATTACACGGCAGGTTATTCATCAGTCACAGCAATGACTGTGGTAAAACTGACAGCAAAACCTACCGTCTAAGGTACCCCTTACTGCTTGACGTTTCGGCTGCGATGCTGCAGCCGTGGTCACAAGCGGACTGGCGGGCGGTGCGCGGCGTCGTCTACTTGAACGGGCTTGAGATGGTGAATCGGACTCTACCCCCGTAATGTCACTAATATTTATACTGCAACGATTGCGTTTAGTTGTAATGTTAAATAATTATACATAGACATACTTGTACAACTCATACAAAGGCACAGTACCTACTTTTATAACCCATATTTGCAAGTGCACCAGCCCTAAGTTTAAGCACAAGTTGAAGCTCTAACTGACAGCAGCCCACGTGAGCGCGGGTTCCGTTACGATGTACTTTGTGGAGCTGTCGACTTGGTATTTGGCGTTGCTTTCCGGTCTCAGTAGGCGATTTCTGGCGTCTTGTGGGCACAGAAGACGGGCGGGGTTGCTGTCAACAACTTTTATTTGATGGGAGTAGGTAATCAATCAGAATACTTAGTGTTTTCCAATCTATAGGAATAGAGTTGAAGAGTTTGTTTCTTTGTTTGAAAGCACTCTTTAGGAAATACTGGTTCGAATTAAAAAAATATTTTTGTTTTGGGTTGTAAAACTCTTTGTCTGCGGAAACTGAAATCCGCTAGTTACGAATAATTAACAAGGAGCTAGTTTTTACCTGACCTGCGGCTTTGCCCGCATTATCGTAATTTCTGTTTTATGCCATAGAAGCCATTTAATCAGGATAAAAAGTATCCTATACCAAATTTTATCAAATCCGTTCAGTAGTTTCAGCGTGATTGACATTGATGATATTTATAGTTTGAAGTATGATCATAAACTTGTGTTATACTTTAATATTAACCTCTCATTGAGGCACGTAATCGTTAGTATATTAAAACTAGATCCTGTTTTCGAAAGTTTGTTTAAATACCCATTAGAATTATAACTTCAAATTTTGTTTAAGCCAAAGCTGCAAGAAAAGTGTCTACTTTTTAAATCACAACCAAGGTCTTAGTAGTCAATAGTTCTTCAAATTTCGAGTAGTTTATCTTATCATGTTTTTGTCAAAATCATAATTTGATTGTATAAAAATATCACGGAATTATCTCACAGATATGTAATGAACTTACACCACTCGGAAGTACCTACATGAAATCGTGCGTTGTATGTAGTATCTTGAATAGTTGTAGAATTGTATGAAGTTATAAATACTGCAATTAATTGTAATAAGGAAACGGTACGCTTTGATCGAGATTTATTTATTGCGACATAATATCATAGTTGTTTACTTTATTGATTACATTAACCTTTTATTACAAAAGACATCTGACAACTTTTTTTCTTATCTTGTTTTTTTTTATTGTATAGTGGGACATTTCTCATCTTCTCATTGATCTTATTAATAATCATTGAGTACCTAGTAATTGACTGCCCGTTGGTCAAGATCCTGATTCAACTGAAGCAAATGATTGTGTGATGAACATCAGCAATTGTACTCGAGTCATGGATGTTTATAAAAGTATACTAGCGGCTCCCCGCGACTCCGTTTGCATTCCTCGTCAAACGGACTATCCGAAACAAAAATATTTTTTCAAATCGGACCAGTAGTTCATGCGATAAAGCTGAAGAACTCGTCATAGTCTCTTCATAGTTCTAGCTGAAGAGTTAGTTTGTTGGTTTGAACACGGTAACTAGTTTGTTGGTTTGAACGTGTTCAAACCAACAAACTAACTCTTCAGCATTATTATATTAGGATATATAATATATATTTAAGTATGTGCATCCGTTTCTAGTGTTCATGGTGGTTTGGGTTAATTGTTATCTATTTATCGACATGGACAATGTAACAGACCGACACCATTCATCAATAATTATAAAACTAAATCGTATACGGAAATACCTACTGCTATTAATCTAAACGACCTTGCCAGATCTTTATTATCTGCAATAATCTAATCGGCGTGAATCCACTAGCACTGATAAAATGCAATAGATATCCGGCTTGGGTTTGCGTCATTGTAAGTAAATAATAGAGAAATCATGTGTAGAATATACCGGAGACAGAGTGGCGGGATAGTTATCTTTGTAAAAGCTTAAAGGTTTGGTTTGAGTACCAGGCCGTGATCTCGAAGTCCATGGTTTGATACCCAGGCCTGACAAAATTAGTTGTAGGTATTTTTGCAAGTAGTTCGTTATAGTGATCACGAATCGGCTCTTTGCATGCGTGTGATTAAGCCAACGCCCATCTTTATAACGATGTAACATAATTGGGTATTTGACTGCATACCTATATACGAAATAAATTATGACATTCTAAGATTAGAGATGAAATCAAAAATTAGGCACAATTTTTTATCTATCAGTTACTATTGAGCTTTTAACAAATTTTTACAGCTAATTGAAGTTAAAAGAGTATTGATTTGACACTATTGCATCGTGACGTCACGATTCAATATTTCATACATTTTTTCCTACAAGGTTACGTTTTTGACATTTAAAAAAAGTAGGTGATTTGACTTGTCAGTCAAATACCGTGTTGCAGCTTACCATAGACAACAATTTACACAGGTCGTTTGGTTTCCTTTTTCAGTTACTGGCAAACAATATGCTGCTAAAACTATACCTACTCATAAATACATTTAATTTAGCACAGTAATTTAATTTTGAATTAATTTAGCACAGTGATCACTATCTTAAAATATTATGTTTGTAGTCGCCACCCAGAGAGGCGTTTAATGTTTTTTCCTATTTTATCATAACCTCAAAGTTATCACTAACGTATCGTACGCAAGCGTTGTTAACTATCTATTAATTAGAATATAAATGAACGCAATTAGTTTCACACTGGTACTGTTTATCGCGATATCAAGAGATGACCTGGTAACAAAGGTTAACAGTGCGTCCTAGATGTTAATTGGCACAAGTTTACGAATTGTATTACGTCTAAACCTTGGAATGTGAGACTTTCAGGGTGGTCTAAGTTTGGTGGCCTTAGCAAACATGTAGGTACCTACTAGTAATAACGAACCTTTTCAGTTAAGGGCATGAGCGAAATGATCTAACCAAATAATTACCGACGAGAGCAACGCTCTTAAATTTAGAAGAAGAAATGTTACCAATAAGACCATATTTACTCCGGCCATTATGTTTTTAGGGTTCCGTACCTCAAAAGGAAAAAACGGAACCCTTATAGGATCACTTTGTTGTCCGTCTGTCCGTCCGTCCGTCCGTCCGTCCGTCTGTCAAGACCCTTTTTCTCAGGAACGCGCGGAGGTATGAAGCTGAAATTTATATCAATTACTCAGGTCTACTGTCCCTTGAAGCTGTGAAAAAATCAAACTTCTAAGCCAACGCAATCAAAAGATACAGCTGTTTATACCGCAAATTTTCGACACTTGCAAGGGAATCAAAACCTACAGGTTGCTTCCCGTGAACTCAGAATCTTGAAATTTGGTACGAAGCAACGTCTTATAGCATAGATAAAGGAAAAATTCCGAAAACCTTAAAATTTCTGTTATTTCACATAATATATATTTATTTTTTAATAAATATAAACTTATTACTTTTTTCCTCATGAACGCGTAGAGCTATCAAGTTGAAATTCATATCAAATACTTAGATCTAACGGCCTTTAACCCGTGAAAAAAAATATCTATGACTCGATTGTCGTAATGAACGAACTTTGTAAACCTTGCAGGTTTTGTACGGAACCCTCGGTGCGCGAGTCCGACTCGCACTTGGCCGGTTTTTTATTTTGACTTAGTTATGTGACATTTGTGCCATATTCTTGTTGTAGTAGACGCCCGCGACGTGACGTCTGCCACTACTTACCACACACATAATATTGGATAGTCCACACTATAGGTAGGATGGACTATCCAACCAAAAACCAGCTTTATTATATTAGTATAGCTGAGTAATATAAGAAATACTTTCCGTGAACCTTACAAGTGTTTGGTTGTCACGTCTAATTTTAATAAGTACACCAGCGTGGTTTTTCCTGATTAAAAATAGCAATATAGTTAGATGTAAAATGTGCGACAGTATTTAAATTATAATTGCAAATCTGTTAACTTTGACACCTTACGTAGTAGGTAACGGCCAAAACAACTACCAACTTCTATTCTGTAAGGCAAGCCAAGGCCACTATTATAATAAAGGGACAATTAACATTCTTTCGCGGTTGTTTTAGCGTAGGTATCACGCTGTTTCGTATGGATTAAACAAGATTATTTTTAAATTACTTTATTATTATGGACTATAGCTGATATGGCTCGGATAACAATAAATATTAACGTTATTAATGTCACTGTTATCTGACTTTTATTCATCTGAAAATATAGTTTTGCAGTGTCACATTCGTTGCAGTTACCTATTATGAAAATCGTCGTAACTACTGAAGTCGTCCTACGTTCATCTAAGAAAGCACTCATGTTTCATATTCAATGCAATAATCAAATTTTTTTTATATTATAAATGTGAAAGTTTGTTTGTTTGGATGTTTGTCCGTCAATCAAAAAAGTACTGAACGGATTTTGATGAAATGTGGTAAACGGGCAGAGTATTGGCTGACTTGGGTGATAGGATTTTTATCCCGATTAAATAATGCTCCCATTGGCTAAACCAAAATCCACGCGAACGAAGTCGGGGGCAGCCATTAGTTTTCAATAAAACAAATACATAAACTACTACGACTTGGGTACATAATGAAACACATACATACCAAACTTGATCTGTATTTTAAGACAAGGGATAGCGAAACTGCTTTTTATTTTTTATATAGTAACAGAAAAAAATAACGGTAATGATTTTACATAATATTCATGGCATACCTACCTACACCTACAGCCCAACATATTATTTTGTTAAGTTAAAGTAAACACTCAAGTTATTTTTGGTTTAGTCAATGACAGACTGACTGACTCCAAGAACTTGCAGATGGAGGTTAAAAGTCGTTAACTTTGTTAAGTTTGGGTTAAGTTTGGGTTAAGTTAACCCGAGATAGTGTTGCAAAAAATTGGGTTGTCTGTTGTTTTATCTATGGTTCGAAGTGACTGTCGACAGGCGTTTTAGAATTAATGTCTTGATAATGTTTTTTTTTTATGTTGTTGACGTTTAATACGATAAACCGTGCATTTCAGAAAATAAGAGCTCAAGTAATCTGTTCTACATTATATCCTGCTTTATCAAATGGGAACATTTAATCGGAATAAAATGTCTCCTATCATCTAAGTCAGCCTGTACCCTGCGTATACCATCCGATTAGCAGTTTCAGCGTGATTGACGGACAAACATCCAAACAAACACATTTATAATATTAGTAAAGATAGGTATATGACCTGGGTGAGCCTCGAACATCGGGCTATGACGCTGAATGGTGGGTCATCAAGATATATTGGCACTAAATCCTTATACCTACTATGCAAATGAATATGCATGTACCTAATTCATTAAAATAATATGACAACGACTACACCGTTCATATATTCAGTCTAGCATAGATTTTTAAATCTATAGACTAGCACTGGCTATACTCCAACCCACTTTGTCACACAGGCTATGTAATGTGAAGCGACGGTCGCTTTACATAGCATAGTAGATAGATAAACCGTTTAAAACCGTTTATTGTTCACAAACATCACACATATACAGACATTAATAACATGAATCACACATAATTAAAAAAGGTAAAAAAAACAAACAAACAGAATACACAGAAAAGAATAAACAAAAAATTATATATTACTAACAATTCACGCAGGCATATGTGTGCTGCAGCAAACAGGGGCCAAGGCTCGGCATTACTTTTTGCCCAAGGGCAAAAAACCGATTTTCAGCCATCACCCCCGAGGTGGATAGAGAGGGAAACTAAAAGTTATATAAATTACTGCATGCACAGTAGCAATAAAAGATAACACAAATAATAAATAATAAAAAAAATAAAAAATTAAAACAATTAAAACATTAAAACAACAGATTGTCCGATTCAAGCATTCCCTTGTACTCGTACATCAGGATCAATTAATGAAAACCATCGTAAATCATCATATTCCGACCTGACCAGAGCAAAAAGTGACAGCAACCGCTACGCTACAAAGGCTTTTAAACCTCCTATTTCTGTGCTTCCAGCAAATGTGTTATAATATTTTTTTAAAAGATAATTTTGATGTTAGTTGTTTTGATGTTAGTAGTAACCTTAGTAACCTACGTACGTCACGCCAATCAAAAAAATGCCACAGTTTTCTTATGATGGGCATATCAAAGTCTTTAAATTCATACAAAATACTAACATTGCAATCAGTAATGACTTGTTATTATTGCAGCCCGTACGCGGTTATACCGAGAATTGCGATGCAACAACCACATTTGACTACGATCCGCTGATGCGATAAAACCACAGCATCTTTCTATGAAGAACAGATGCTATCAAGAACTTTATTAATGTAGGCTACTTATACCTCACTGAAGTATGCAAGAACATATAAAAATCAGAACTTGTCATAATATGAAAACGGTAGGTATGTTGACTTCAAACGATATTAATATTCTTTCTTATTAACATGAGGAAAAGCCCTTTATCGTAAATGATCTTTGTTGAGATGATTTGTCGTATAAATGACATGGCCCATTCCTGCCTAGTGATGGCCACGAATGGCACAAAAGCACAAAATATATTAAATTAAAATATTCATTTTCATGTATTTTACAATCTTGTAGAACTTGTCAGTATTTAAAAGAAATTAATTAGTAATTTAACTTCCGCTGTACACTGCTTTTGAAAAAATGCGTTCCTTTCAACGTAAATACGGATAGTCTGCTCTTGTCCTCCATAGACACAACATAATGGGGGCGTTTGGCCGAAAAAAGCGTTTGCAAGCGTTTGTAAACAAAATGGCGATTGTTAGCGCAAAATGGCGATTGTTTAGCGGTAACACAGTAAACTGACAGTTAGCAAACACGTCCTGGCCGAAAACTGTACAGTTTGCGCTAACAATCGCCATTTTGTTTACAAACGCTTGCAAACGCTTTTTTCGGCCAAACGCCCCCAATATTGTATGAAAAACAGTGACATACAATAAAATATAGCTATAGGTAACTATATTTTTTTTTTAAATTGTATCTTTTAACGTATTATTTATCACAAACAACTTATTTTGAACATAGTATTTTATTATTTTTCCCAAAATGAATATTACTTTAAGCAGAAAGGAATGAATATAATTATTATTGTCATTATTTCGATGTCAAATAATTAAATCCGTAGCCATGGAAATAATATACAATGCGTGACAGAGTAAGCCATAGAATAAAGTAAATATACCAAAAGAGTAAGCTTTACCAAAATTACGATAAGCGAAAAAGAGACAACACTTTTTTCACGGTACACCGTTGAGAAACCTTAGTAATAAACCTTAGTAAATGCTACAGTAAGGGATTGAAATGTTTTTGGCAATCTTTGTGTGTCTGTATAATTATAACCTCAAGTTCTTGGACTTTAGTTGTTAATGATATTGAATGTTCTGATAGTAACGAGTCAAATGCAATACGACATGTTTGTGGGAAATGAATTTGGAAACGTTCCGTAGAATGTTGGCCATGTCCTTCATCCCTAAAAGGATGCAGGAGCTGGCAGAAGCTGGATGCGATTCGTCGAGGATCGGGCTGAATGGAGAGCCCTATGTCCGGCAGTGGACTGAGAAACAACAAGAAAACTACCAGTTTAGATAAATGCTTGTCAAAAAAAAAATATGTTCACCAACGTAGGTTACTGTAGAGTTTTAAAAGACACTACGTTTTAAGACACAATATTTACAAAGAAGAGTACCTATTAGTATGCTACAGCCTACAGTACTATTAAATCGATGATGAACTCATTTCGTATTGGCCGGCATATCATTATAGATTCTAATCCTAATATCTGCATCCAATGTGTTGTTAATCTGACACCTAAATAGTCGTAACGCGAGTGGCAAGCAATAAAACGTTGTACAAAGACATGACAGACCCTTAGCTACCTGCTCAGGACAATACCGATTCTGTTTTGATACCCATTTTGGCTTATCGCCATAAATCAGTGCTTTTTATTTTTTCGTTCCCATTCTCTGTGGTAAGAGCGAAATACCAGCTGTCTTTTGGGGATACCAATTAACAGTGCCGTAACTAGCCTTTTATGCGCCCGGTGCGAGCTTTCAAAACTGCGCCCCTAGTATCTACGCGTCTGGTCAATTATGCGCCCCTCCAGGGTCTGCGCCCTGTGCCTGGGCACCGTTTGCCGCCCTAGTTTCGGCAATGCCAATTAAGTCTATATTTGGATTTGTGTGTTGTGGTCAAATGCCTAAAAGACCAAAATGTCATCTTCTTCATTTCGTCTATTTTTATGAGCCAAATAACTTGTACATGGATGTGTCATTTTACTTTATTCTTGCGGAGGACCGCGACTCCGTCCGCGCGGATTTCGATTTCCATTAGCCTAAAGCCTTCCTCGTCAAATGGACTATCACACACAAAAATATTTTTTCAAATCGGGCCAGTAGTTCATGAGATTAATTTGCTTCATTGGAACACCTAGCCCTTCTTATAGGTTAAGACAGATTTATAACTAGAATTGGAATTAAAACAAATTTTTGATTATAGATAACTTTAATCTTTATTTAATTTTCATCATCTAGGTTAATTCTGTGATAACGATCAAATAATACTCCATAAAAGTAAATAAAGGTACAACACATAGATCTAACACACGAATGTTCTTGACATGAATGTTTGTCCTGGGAACGCAACCCACGATTCACGGTGCATAGGTCAGCTACCATATGCTAGCTGCAGTCAATGTGTCACTCAGATAACATAACATACGGTGTCGTGAATGTTGAGGAGTTGACTGATTTATCGATATGCGTTTAGAATTCTTCCAGCTGTAAAGTACAAACGTGCACATCGATTTGTACGGTATAGTTTACTATCAGAATAATTTTTGATCTAATCTGGCACCCTTTTGCATGGGGATTATTGGCCAGGAAGTAGCACTAAATGAGGAATATTTTTTTTAACTTCTTGGGCAATTTTATTACTAAACGAAGTTTAATCGTAGCATTGTACAACCATTGTGGTTGTATCTATACTAATATATAAAGCTTTGTTTGTTTGTTTGTTTGTTTGAACGCGCTAATCTCAGGAACTACTGGACCGATTTGAAAAAATGTTTTGTGTTGGATACTCCATTTAACGAGGAAGGCTTTAGGCTATTGGAAATCAAAATCCACGCGGACGGAGTCGCGGGCGGCCGCTTGTATTCTATAAAGCTTTTTTTAAGAGCATTTCTTATGTTACCTAGGTAGGATAATCTTAGTTATTGCTAATCCAATCGCCACTATTGACTAACGGTACAGTCCAGTTAATTCATCCGAGCTTCCAACTTAATTGGACTCTGCACATACGGGTGTCGTGAACGTTGAAAACTCCAACAGATTTATCGCCGATGCGCTTGCGTTCAACTTCTTTCGGCTAGCTGTACGCAGGTAGGCAAGGCACTATAGGTCGGTGCCCGCAAGGACGTTGGTGCGCGGGCGGAGGCAGCGTTCGACGACGTCTTAGCCAATCACGGCAGGGTAAGGCATGTGTGCGTGTCGCGTGTACGTACACGGGTACTTTCGGTGGAGATTGACGTTAGATTTTAGTGTTGCTATGGTAGAACAAACTCCCTTTTTGTTGGGTGTTTTGTTTAGTAAGTAATATATTTTTGATTTAAAAAAAAATCGACCCGAATATGTACTATGACTGAATGAATATTTATTTTTCAACCAACAAGGATCATACATAATACACGTTTAAATATATTTTTATAAATTAAATTAAACAAATCATTAAATTTTAATATGTTTGACAATCAAAGAAATTTAAATTTTACATTAAATTAACAAACACAGAACGTAAAATTTTAAATAATAATTAAAGTATTTTTGGTGAAATAATTGTATTATTTTACTATAAAATATAAAAATAGCTAAATAATCAATTCAAAGTATTTAGATTCTAATATGTATTGTACTCTGTTTATAAGTCAATACGTGAACTATTGATATTTTTTTTTACAACCACCTACCTAATTCAAAATCCAACAAAGTTATAAATTGCTGCTATTTTAAGCATGCAATAAATTAATTAAAGCTAAAATATACTCGTTGTTTTCTTTGCAAAACTACTTATAACAGATGTTATAAAAGGACAGGTAGATTGATTAAAATGGTCTGGCAACCCAGTTGTCAGCGTCCGTCCTGCGCGCGCACGAGCCACGCGCGGGTCTCGTTCTCCCGCCCGCCATTTCACGCACACTCGCATCGCGCGGCCGGTCGTGGTGTGCCGCGGCAAAGTTTTGTTTTTTTTCACCGTCCTGCGCCCGCAAGCCACTTGCTTCCTTGCCCACGGCTTGCTTACAAGTGTTTACCCCCAAAAACTTTTCCAACACCCTAATTTCATGTAAACTCGCAAATCTTAGACAGTCAAACAACTTTGTTGCATAGTGCCAAGTGAAATCTCCGCCGTGCAAGCCCCAGATGTTGGTGCAAACGGCAATAACCTCGTTTTGTGTCAACAAATAATAATAAACAGTGATCGGGACAAGTTATACTGCGCGTTCGTGACAAAAAGTAAACTGTGATGAATTAAACAAAGCTCTAAACTGGATGTGCAGGAGGAGAATGGGCCTCGAATGTTGTCGGAACTCGATTGTTGCGATTTCACCCACATAACATTTATGGTAAGTAAAAAGTTTCACGTTCGTTTCGTAACTGCAACTTTTTTGGCGATGGCAACTGTTTGCAGTTTTTGATTGCTTTCTTTTTTAATTTTATTTGATGTAATAAACCTCCTTTTATTATTAAGTAACAACATTTTGAACAAATTATCACTTTTTAACGACCAATCATTTTTTGTTGTTACACCCACCTTTTTAAAAAGATTTGGTTTCTTTCCTTTTAACGTTTTCTGTATTTGGAAATGGCTTGCTATCTAGGGGTCTGTTATCATTATGACCTTTTTAGACGGTAGTAGTGTGTAGACAATATACTTAGGTATTTTGAGTGGAATCCATTGCTCAGTAGAAGTTTGCTTGAGCCGAATCTTGGTATTTTTGTAATCGTAAAAAGCCTCATACCTACCTAGTATGAGTCTTTCTGACGCGGAAGAAAAGAAACGGGAGCTTCAAGGTTGTTTCTTCATCGTAAAGTGCTATGTTAAAAAGTGTAATAGATTCACTGTTTTTAATCTGTAAATTGCAGAATCGTACATCTATTTCGTTTCTTAGATGACCTTGATGTTGCATAATGCCGAAATTGCGGAAGGTTTTGTGCGGTCACTCACTAGGTGCCTATGTTATAGGTCGTACATTTATGTTGATGGATTGGTAGGTAGGTCGCAAGTTCTTTTTTAATTTAGAAGTCATCATCAACCGACCGTTACTCTCGATTCTTCCTTGGCCATTACCTTGGACACTAGGGTCCGTTTTCCTGCTTTTACGAAGTATTTGCATTGTTGAAAGTGCAAAAATGTAAACGAAAAACTAATTAGGTAGGTAGTACTTTTTCAATAATTTTTTTTTAAAGCGTAGGTAGGTAGGTAGTTCTCAATTTTTCAATATACCTAGTTTGATCGATATTTCGATGATGTACCTAGGTACCAATAGATAGGTACTAGCTGGATTCGAAGGTGTTTATTTTTTAAAATCTGATTGGATTAGAAAAAAATCCTCGTGAGACTATCGTACCTATTTCTCATTTGCGATACAACGTGCATTTACCTAATGTCCATTTAAACCCACTTACTCCCTACTCAAGTAGGTTTAAACGCCCTGATGATTGTTACGGGATCATAATAAATTGCCAAAGCCATTGCCGTGTAGATGGAAAAGTGTGATTTAACCGCGTAGGCCGCTAGTGGGATGACTCCAGACACTCTTGCCACACTAATTTAAAATGATCGATCATTGTAATTTTTAATGCACTTCAAGCTCTCCTCACATCTAACTACCTACCTACCTAATTATCTTATAAATTTCTACTGAAGATAGGTAGGTACTAGGTACCTACATACTCGTAGGTATGTGCGTACCTTACCGTAGGTCGTTTCTAAATATAATACCTATTCAATGGACTAGACTAGATTTGCGTTTTTTCTGCAAAGTAGGTACAGAACTACCCAAAACTTTGTTGGCTTAGATGTTCAGTCGATTGACAAAAAGAAATTCTCAACTAAAGATTCCTCACTATTATTTTTGTCGCTACAAATCTTTAGCCTCTGTGAGGCGCCTAAATAGACTCACATATTTAAATTTAAAAAACATAAACCAGTTAGGTACTTAATTTGGTGATAAAGGAATTTGCCAGCACATTTATCATTATAATTTTACGAAAGAGCCGTGGGCAAGCTGGTAGGTAGGTAGGTGGTATGAAGTTACGGTGGCCCACTCAAACTGTTTACGAAACCTGCCGTGGTAGGTACATACCTAGCATGGTTCTGCCATTTGAGTAAATACAGGTGAATTAGAGTCATGCACCGGTATTATTGTACTAGCATTAGTAGAACACCCATGTGAATTTTACCAAGATTGTATTGTTGACATAACTATTGAACTTCTAGCTAGTTGAAAGATGTTAAACATTTTGAATCTCAATAAATACCTAAACAAGAAAACTAGTTCCTACCGTCTAATCTAGGCGAAACGGAAGGTGGGAACGGGAAGTGTCCATAAGCAAAAGCAGTTGGTCACTACACTAAATAAGACTAAGAATAACCTACCGACCTATGCTAAAAGAAAAAAAACTAAAATAAAATGATTAGGCTATTGGGTCAGTAAGGTTGGGCTTTGAATATTAATGAGCGTTAGTTGAAATTGGACAAGAACTATTTCACACTATTATCGCTAGGTAGGTATTTGCTTAACCACTTAAATGCCTAATATTAGACTTCGGCGTCTATTTGCAAACGTAATTACTGGTTCCCATTCTCGTTCATACATTATTTAATGAGTCCGTTTCACAGATGCAAATGGCGCCGTGAATACAATGCCAAAACACTTCGGCGACGGTCGGAGTAATAATCGTCAATGCTGATTATAATCAATTACTGCGGTGTGAGAGTGTTTAAATGCAAATATCTTCACGGGCTTAGATTTTTGGTTATTATCAGTACCACTACATTCAGGGAGCGGGTTTACTTCTCTTCCAACTCAATAAAAGGAATAATATTGTGCTATCCACTGTTTCTTTGCTATTATCCCTGGTTGAAAACCCTTAACGCACGAACCATAGATTTCTAATAACTATGGCATGAATTTCTAAAAGGGCGACCTTCCTACTTAATCCCTTTTAACTTCACTTAAACAAATATTAAACTCACTTTAACGCCTGGTTGACATTATTGCGTGCAGTAGGTACCTAGACAGTAAAAAAATAAATCTTAAGATTTTCGTGATACCACTTATTACTACCACACAAAACGCTTGCCTTAAGAAATGACGCAACAGCAACAATCCAAGCCCTTAAAGTGATTTAAAATAAAATAAAGCTTTATTCGACGTATAATTATATCAATGGATCTCACGAGAGAAGCTGCGAGAACGGTCCAATTTTATCACCTTGTAATTTCCCCGTAATTGTCAGAAGTTAAATCCAACCTGTCATTAAAACCAGCTGGATGCAAAGATTGGACGTAAGTCAAGCATCCCTTTGCTTCAACCGGTGTTGCGTGTCTTGCGTGATTTTAACCAGTCCACCCTGTATAGATCATTGTCCATAGCTCTTAAGTCAAAGGAAAAAGGTTCAAAATCGATTCAGCCCACCCTGGTAGCACATTGACCATACAGTCCTTATGTCCAAGGGAAAAGGTCCAGAATCGATAGTTAATCTTAGTCATTACTAACGTTGCTAGTCCAGTGGAAGCAGCGATCTGGAAACAAGATAGCATCAGATTGCTTGGGATATTTCTGACCGCATTCAGGTTTGGGGTGTTTGCGGTAAGATTTAATAAGGGCTAATATAATAAGGAGTCAATTTACATACTTATACGTTTTTTATGGGTAGGTTGGTAGCCTTGTGAAGGTTACCCGTCATATTAATCAGTCGATGGCCATCCAAACTCAAATAAGATGAACAAGTTGCGTCTGCTAGGTGTAACATAAGAAATTATAAGACTTGTTTATTTTTATTGTGGGCAGTGTGGGTGTGTAATATGATTTGACCTCCTATCGTGTTTTAAGGAATCCACGTCCTGGTGTTATACATGTTATAGGTACAATATGTGGTTATGACCACCCAAGGTAGACATGATAAAAACAGACAGAAAGTAGAAAATGTATACTACTTATTTCTTGTAATAATGTCACGGGTACGCAAACATTGGATAAGTTTTTTTATTCAACCTTTTGCTGTACATGTCATGTATTATTACAATTACATGAATTTTAGCTGAAACAACCTGTAAGCTAAGAAAAAAGTAAATCTGATTTTAAAAAGTTTTGTAGGCTTGTTTTGGAAGTATTTACAAAAAAAATCGCTTTCCAACCAACTGGAAGAAGTCTTAATGGTTCACCGGCTTACCTATACCGAGAAACAGTGGCTATATTGTTCGTGCTCTACCCAGCACCAGTACATACTACTAGCATCTGAGAGTCCATTGTCCGCTTTGTTTACATAATACACTAATAGTTATGTTTTATGTGATACGGCCGACATGCGGTCAGGCACGTAGTAACTTAAGTTTATCTGTAGTAGGTAAGGTACGTTTGTCGGCAATTGATTAGGTATCAGATATCGTGTAATTGTTGTAGTAAACAGCTATGCTGACTTATTCTGTCAGTGGGGACTTAAATTACGCAAAGGCTAAATTAAATTGACGTTAGTTTTTGCAATATTTAAGCAAGATGGATTCATAGCACACGTACTGAAATTATCTAAGTATGACGTACCTGGTTTGTTATAAGGGCAATAGAATTTTTGAAAGGCGTGGTGATTTAGAATGGAAGCTAGAGGTACCAGCTATTATTTAAACCGTCACATTATTTTGGATGAAAAATGGATTGAGTTCCAACCTCGATCTTAATACGAATCCGACAGCTCATTCGGCCTAAATTAGTCCTACAAAAGCTTTGCGGTGTTAGTTAAAAACTATTCAACAACCCACTAAGTGGCTTGTTTGCTCATTGTTATTACTAATTACGATGTAATTATACACACATAAATAGGTGATATTAGCAGGATTTTATGTGGCGCGTAAAATCGCAATTTCTCTTAACTAGTACGAATCAAAGAATAGTATTTACGCTTAATCCTTCTCGGTAATAGGTTTGCTTAGAGGTGATAATTAACACAGTAAGTGAAGTATAAATAAAATTACCTGCACTTGTACCTATTGAATATCAGTTCTAAGTTAACTAATGCTCGCGACTTCTGTAAATAACAAATTACATGGTTCTTTGGTACTAAAACATTGACTTTCGAGTGGCAGTGTAGGTACTTGTTAAACGTATCAAGTTTCTTTCGATTAAGTTTGATGTCGAGACGACTACAATTTAATTTAGCCAATGGGAAACGCAACAAACGTGCCCTCTAATTTGTTCTTACTTTACTTGGAACTATAAAATTAGTTAACAACTACATAACACTGGCAAAAGTTATTCTCATAAATATTATAAACAATTTATTTTCTAATTCAATAAACTAACACGTTTTAAGGTTCGTTCTTTCTCTTTTTGTATTTCCCGTCCATCCCTTTTCCGGTGTTTAATTAAATATACGCTTAGATGCATGTAATTACCTTGATCCGTACGACCTCTTATGAACTCTTTGTGGCCTACAGCGTGTTTTTTTTTAATCAACAGCATAGGTACTTCGTCTTATTTGGAATCGATAACAAAACACATACCTTTCTCAAAAAAGGCCAAAAAACTTGATCTTAAATAGTTCAAGTTGGGCGCGTGGTATATATCCCATTTTCATACGGTTTTCTATCGGAATATCTCAATATTTTTGATATAAAATAATAATAAAAACGTATACCTATCATGATTTCGCTACAGATTATAAAATTTAAGTTTAGCAAGTGGTAGAAAATGTCATCGAAAGAAAGAAAGATGACAGGGCTGTGTGTGCAGCCTTTGGAGAGGGCTATGTCCAAAAGTGGACCGTGATAGGCTGATGTTGAAAAAATAATCACCTGAACAAAAGAGTTATACTTGAACAATCTAGAGAACAGAGGAGCTTACAGTAATGCTTCCTTGTAAAGTGACCCTGAACGAATTAGGTAATTTAGAAGGCACACTTCGAGAATTATAATAAACACAGAATAGCCCTGTAACAATGTTGTAGAACATTCAAACGTGCTTGGAACATGTTATTTAAATAAATATTTCCACAATATTATGGTACTTTGTTCGTATTACATACGCTGTTAAATCGATAAATAAAATATCAGTATGATTCTAAAATATTGGCATTAAGCCCATATTGTGAACTTAAATATCTTTTAAAATGTGCTTTGTGCCAATATTGGAACAATTTTATTGTTAAGCGCGTTCAAGCTCAGTATTTTTCCTGTAAATATTTCTTTAAAAATAATGTTTGTATTACACATTGCGACCAGGAAGTTACAACATTGAATAACACAAAGCCTTACTTGTCTTTTATGTTTGTTTAAAATACATACCTGTTATTTTGAATGTCTTAAAAGTTTTACTGTCATGGTTTGCTCGTTATTTTCTATCGCCCTATCCCATTTCAATATAAATGACATTATTTCGTATATTCTTTCATTCATTTTGAAACGAGGAAAATATCAATTTTAATTAAGAAAGTAATCACTTAACGGTAACATGTGAAATCACGTGTACCTCTACACATTTAATACCAAAAACAAATGCAATTTGGTACTAAAAACAGATAGTGTAATACGACTTTTAATTTTATGTGTGTCTTATCCAGCAATATTATAAGGCGGTGTGTTCATGTGTTTTTTTTTACTTGCTTTTTCTTCTGTCACGAACAAACGAAGTTAACAAATCATTAAGATTGTGAAACCAAAGTCCTCATTACTGTCAACATGTATTCAAACATGCAATTTGAACAATGGAAACTCTTCTACACTACTCGAATATATTCAACTCATGAGTATTTACATAAGGTCTAAAATAGTGGTTTCACTGACCGTAAAGCCGTCGTCTCCGAAAGCATTTTAGTTCTGTGATTATTCATGAACCTATTGCTTGAAAGTTTTTAATTAAATTCACACGTAATTTCATACCAGAAATGGTCTTGAACAGTACTAAGAGTAAATTGTCGAGGCCAGATTTTACCTAAGTTTCACTTTAAGTATACATATACGAGGCATTGAACATTTTCATTCGCAACTCCGATGCGACGTATATATCTTATGTCCTGGTTAATGATTGATTGGTAAAGTTTTTAGACGTAACGTTACAACTTTATGACTTTCCTGACAGTACAGCTTTGTGGAACTTCTGGGAAAGTACCTCCGCCTTACAGAAGACCACACTGAAGAAGCTCTTTGTAACTGTTGTGCTATGTTTCTGCTGGTAAGTGAGGTCGCTAGAGCTCAGTTGGGGACGGAATGGGGTCTTCAAGGCAGGCAACGCATCTGCGACCCTTGTGCATTTGTTAATGTCCATGGGCAGCGGTGATCACTTACCATCAGGTAACCCTTGTTCGTTGCCTCCCTATAACATTTAAAAAAAAAACAAGTACAGTCGCCGTCAGATATATCTAAACAGACAAGTTGACCAAATATTACTGAACAATTTAAAATGTTAAACTACACAACTACACACGTTGATGAGGCAAAGTATTACGTATCGTTATCTGTTAAGGAGCTCCGACTGCACATGTGTAAACAGGGCATATCAATTCAGGTCAATCTATTAGTCGGTATCAGTACGCCTCCGAATTATTTATTGTACGCACACATATCAGGTAGTTGATAGACGTACTTAGAAAGCAATCATGTGATAAGAGGCCTTTCTCTTCTTTTCGAAATGTTTAGCGTTAAAGTAGTTTACTAATCTACAGAATTGGTAATTTAGCGCCAAGCTAAGATATTGTGGGTCATTCACCTTTTAAGTTGATGTATTAGATAAGATGTCTAGATAATAATGGCTTTTGACTAATCATGCGCTTAATTCAATACTTGCCCTTGCCATTCCTAAATTGAAAAATAGAAACTAAGGGTTTCTGAAAGTGGAATACGCGTAGATTGAAATGTAAGACTCGTTCAGTGTTTCGTCCCACAACACGTTCGTCCCATTTGGGACGAAACACTGAATTAAAAAAAAAAATATTTTTTGTTCTGGATTCGTCCACTGAACGACTCAAATGTAACCTCTAGTTTGAGTATCAAGCATCACAAGTCATAATAAGAAATGTCCGCAAATGAAACTCTTCAAGCTGATATTATACATGTATATATTTTTTTTTAGGTAACAGTATTTAAGTACTTCTATCTGTTCCTTAGTTTGGGGCTAGGCGATTGGTGTGTTAGTCCACGAAATGTATTTATAAACAGTAGGTAACTTGCTTGTCAATATTCTATCTCCACTCAAAATGACTGATATTAATGAATGAACATTTCTTCTACCGTTGTGATAATGGAATTAGTAACACCGCTTTATTAAACTTGTATTTTGTCTTAAAAAGTGGTTGGACGAGTTTCTTGCGACGCCTTTTCGGAAAACCATTCACATCGAAAGGCGCTAAAATGTGCGTAAATACCTACTAGGAACGTGATGATGATGAATCATTCAATAAATGGATTTGAAATTAACATAAAGATGATCTTTGTTTATCATTGTAGGTATATTTTTTGTTTGGATAGTGCTAGCAGATTTCGTAATAGGTATCCGGCATTACATTACAAAAAATTGCATGTTTTTTTGATGTATTTTCCATTTTATCTTATCTCATCCAACCTCCTTGTTATCCTAGGTGTTCTCTGAGCTTAGATTAAACAGGCCTATAATGATACCTACAAATTGTATATATTTTTAATTAGTTACCGGATTTTTATTGCCTATTAATTTAGAATGTCGTAGTTGAGTGCATATGGAAGGCACGCAAAGTTTTGTACTATTTAATTTGTGAAAATTTCATTAGGAAACCTGCCCATTAAGATAATATTGCTTGTGTAGTACCTAGTTACAGACCAATTTATTCATTACTTTGACTAATTGGTTTCTAGAAATAATTCTAGTAGTAATGCTAATTGGTTTGACTCTCTTATTAAATGTTATGGAGACTTTACTGTTAAGTACTAGAATATTGCAAAATTTTAAATTTGTCTGTTGAGGCATACTTACACAGATTTTAGGCACACATAGCTATCACTTGTTGTTGTGTGGTTTTAATTATTTGTTTTTACCGCTTTTTTTGTTGAAATAAAAAAGAGGGTTTGAACTTTTTTATTTCACACCAAATTGTTGTTCTGTAATATATCTGAATTGAAGATTTTTAGCGGGAAAAACATTTTTTAATATAATCAGATAAAAACAAGTTAAATATCAAATTCTCCATTTCCTAACAGGAGTTCAACAGGTTAAAATGTCCATAAACTTAGAAGTGGCCGTTTATTATTTATATTACTTATGTAATGTGTTTTAGTGACCTTGGAATAATAACAGCAAATAACTTGAACAATAATAAAGTAATGGACCGGTTAAGCTGTTTATTTCTTTTCATAATAAAATAAACATGCATTAAACATTCATAATAAAATAGACGGCCCGCTACTAAAACTATCAGGCCAACGAGGAATATTTAAAAAAATATATATATCATGGCATCATACAAAAAGGTTGCTTATCCTTTTGAATTAAACAAAAAGATACATTCTTACATAAGTAACACCCAGACCATTTAGCATACGATCATCGTTGAAGATAAAAACCAGCCGTTTGAATAAACATGTTTTGTTAATTGTTTAAACTGGCTCACCACGAGCGTTGATTGTTTTTTTCGCGAATTAGTACAAACTTGTTTTCATTGTTATATTGTTTAGGCTTCGAGACGAAAAAAAGAGTTCACATTTCATTGTGGCTCACAGGGTCCGCTAAAATGCTGATTTATCTTCTGTCTCCAGGCATAATTTACAACGTATTGTGTTTTATACCAGACGCTGCGACTTTCTTTTTGGTCAACCATATGATTATGAAAGAACTGAAGTCGCGAAAGACCTAAAGGGCTAAACGATCGCGTCGGCTTCTGGAAATGCAAGTTATGAAACATTGTTTTGAAAAAGAAGTTTATTTAATTTTCCTGAGCCACTATATTATAGGTAGTATTTCTTTCGTCCTTCAGTTTCGTTTTTTCAGCGATGAAAAAAGCTAGGTAACATCAAACAATTCCATCAAAATATTATAAGGCTTTATTTCATTTCGAACTTTACTAAATTCCCCATTAATGGAGTTTATCGCGATGGCTTATGTTCATCATTAAAGATATTAAAAGTAGGTGAGTAAATATTTTTTTCTGATTCCGCAATATTTAATTCCCGTCTTATCAAATTAAACCAATCAAGATATCAATATTGACGTTCTTTGATCTGTTTACTTGACACCTTTCAGGTATACTCGTATTTGTGCAAATACTTAATAGAAGCTACCGATTAGGAAATCCTTTTGATCGTTATTTTACCGACTTAACTCTTTCTTATCGATTTAAAAAATAAATGCTCATTTCGGAAAACATACATAAGAAATAGGCCAACACAACATTGTTTTGATGCGTGAAAGTAATTCGGTCTGGTTTACAATTCGTAGTTTAAAAGGGGCAAACATTTAAATTAAAGTACGTAAGATATATCTCAGTGATTAGTGCCAATCTAGTTTGCTGTCTAGAATTTAAAAATTCGACCTAGTATTTAAACCCTGGACCGCTGACTCTAGTGCAACCATTCAAATATGTAACCTGCGGAGCTACTTCGCTACGGTGACAACAGAAAAACATAAAACAGAAAAACATTTTAACAACGCTAAACCAATTAGGTATAGCTATGTAACTTTTTGTATATTTTTATTTTAGCATTTTTTAAATGATGTTTTTTGTTTCTAATTTTAACATTATATACCTACCTATGTATCACTTCTGCTGCACATTGTTATCACTTTTTATGCAATACTCCTCCAATCTCGATCTTGTAAATATTAAAACATGAACCCAAACAAACCAATCTCAAGATATCTATTTAATAAGCGTTCGATTTGTAGGCCGCTAGCCTGCTACTTGAGATATTATAAATAATATGAACATGCGTTCGTACTTACGCTATCGGAAGAGTATGTTACGAAAATATTATACCAGATAACTATATCTGTCGATTGCGCAATGGATGTTGTAAATCAATGCAATTTTATAGGAAGAACTAGCGGCCGCCCGCGACTCCGTCTGCGTGGATTTCGATTTCCAATATCCTATATGTTATTCTGATGTATAAGCTATATTGTGGTAAAGTTTCATTAAAATCCATTCAGTAGTCCTCATTCCTTTTGTCCACTGCGAGTGGACAAAAGGAATGAGGGTGAAACCAGGTAAGTGCTACTGTTTAAGTCTGGGAAGGAAAGGTACCAAGTTTACACCATATGATCCAGGATTAACGGTAGCCGGCTCATCGATATCCACAGTGTCACAAGAAACTCCCTTCAAGTTTCTGGGGAAAAAGATAACGAGTAGAGGTAAAGATAATCCAACTGATGACATAGTTAAGGAGTTTGATGAGAAATTAAGATTGGTAGACACAATCTTCCTTCGTGGTACACAGAAAGCGTGGATTTATGACAATTACCTGACTTCTGCACTCAATTGGCCGTTTCTCGTTTATGACTTCACCAGGCAGAGCTTAACCAAATTGGATGCATTAGTAACTAAATACTTAAAATCGTGGATAGGCCTAGCTCATCCAGCTGACCCATCGACTTTATTCAGAACTTTTAACAGCTTTGGTTTAAACATAAAAAAGCCGTCGCTAATCTTTCAAAGTGCAAGAATCACCAAGTACTGTATACTAAAGGAGTCAGAAGACAGTACCATCAACGAGTTACCGCAGTCTTGTATTTCAGTAGAAACTGAGTCGAGATTGGTCTTCTATAAATCCTTTCAGGTTGGTACCCGTACTAACAGGGCAGGCCTTGGGCAGGAAAAGAGAAAGAGCGACAAGGAGATTTTAAAGGGCTTTGCTGTAGAAGACATGAACCAGAACTTTACACTTCATGCCCTAAACCTAGAAATGCAGAATGACTGGGTAAAAATGGGTGAATTCTGTATCCCTCCAGCTTTGAAGTGGAAATCCTTAATATATAATTGGTCTCCTGAGTTACTCAAGTTTTATCTCAATGCAGTTCAGGCGACGCTTCCCGACCAGAGCAATCTTGCCAGATGGGGCAAGCAGGTAAGTAATACGTGTCTATCGTGTAGAGAAGGTGTCGGCACAGCGAAACATATTCTATGCGGTTGTAAGGTATTACTCGATGCGGGACAATACTCATTCCGGCATGATAAGGTCCTTCAAGTGATTCGGGAAGCCATAAGTTTATCCATAGCAAGAACAAAGAAGGGGTTAACTGGCGGTAATTTTCAGGTAGTCAAGTTTGTTAGAGCTGGTGCCACTAAGCTACAGAAGGGAACACCCAAGCCAATTTCAATCTTAGGTGCAGCAACTGATTGGACACTGCTGATGGATACATATGAAAAGCATTACGAAATGCCTTCGGAGATATGTACCACAGCCTTCAGACCGGACATACTTATTTACTCGAAAGTGACAAGACATGTAGTGCTTGTGGAACTTACTGTACCATGGGAAACAAATATCCCTAAAGATCACAATTATAAGTTAAACAAGTACTGCAATTTAGTCGACCAGATAGCAAGAAGGGGATTCAAGACTGATCTATTTGCAGTTGAAGTCGGTGTTAGGGGATTACCTGCGAAGTCGGTCTATAATTTCTTTAAGAATCTAGGATTGCCAAGATCTGCAATAAGCTCATTTATGGATAGAGCTTCAAAAACTGCTCTGGAGGCTTCTTATCGGATTTGGATAGGTAGGGAGAGGGAGGTTGAGCACGGGACTGGAATTGCTCCACGTCCTAACCAATCGCAGGTTAGCTGACGAGGCTTGACGCGAGCCGAAACGTCTGGCGCTTAAGTGAGCAACGGTGGCCACCGCTAGTCTCGTTCTCAATAATCCCTCTTCCTGTCTTGCAATGGGCCCGGATTTGCTCGGTGAAGCCATTGACTGCTGAGTTCTACACCTACCTACGTGAAAGAGTAACAAACATCCATACATCCATACATCCATACATCCACACATACAAACTTTCGCCTTTATAATAGTAAGTAGGATGTAACGGTTCGGAAATAAAAGTAATGATATGTGCGGCAGATGTTACGAGTGGGTAGATATTGTAATTTTTATGTGCAGAGTGTTACGAAACTTGTTAAAACTTTTTTAAGTGATATTAATTATAGGTAGGATTGCAATGGCATTATTGGTCCGACATTAATATCTATGAAAAACAGCACATAATCGTAAACTAAAAGAAACTGAAAATTCAATTTTCAGTTTCTTTTAGCCTCAAAAACGTTCCATGATTTATTTAGGCAAGCCAATGGAAACATAACCCAAACCACACAGTTTTGGCATGATCATCATGTCATGTAATTTCTAGCTGATAATTCTTAGTTCTTCAATGAAATGAACAATAAAGTAAATGATGTATCGGCCTGCTTATTCTTTTACAATGTAAATGAAGGCAATAAAAGTCCTTATCTCTACTTCGCACATGACAAATGGGCAGAAACTACCAATTTCTCAAATCGTTTACGAAAATTGACATCATAGAATCATCATAAGAATGCAATTTACCCGACCATAGCCGTATTATAATAATGTAATTTTAGTGGCGCCAACTCGTATGTTTTTGCAAAGATCAAAGTTCAGGCTCTTTGGATGTGATCAGTTCCGGGATGGTGACCATAAGACCCCAATTATTGTCGAGTATTGTTGGCGTGTTAACCCATCCTTGCCGGAAACGAGTGTAATTTGGATTATATAACGATCATAAGTTTTGCAATAAATATCGGCTCTGCAAATAAAAATAAATAAAATAAATCTCTGAACACAGTATTTTCTTACAATAATAACAATAATAAGATTCTATAATATTAGAAACCGAGTAAAAGCACATGAGGATTTCGTGCTGTATTTTGCTGCGAGTTTTGAAAGTAGAATTTTATTCAAAGGTCTTAAAAAGTAAATTGGCTTGCCAAAAAAGCGTATATAATGTGTACACTGGCAAGATAGACGTGAAACTATTATCCTTTTTCAAAAAGTCTAGTGAAAGTCTAAATTTTCGAAACCGGAAAAAAGTGTTAACTTTTTCGAATGGATTTGCGACTTCTCTTGGCAAAAAATCCAGTTTGTACGTGAGCGAAATCAATTCCAAACTTTGATTACACGGTTGTCCAAATTGGACGTAGATTGTTTTGCCTTAGCTCAGTTGTAAACAGGTTTTAACATCTTCCTTTAAACCCGTTGATGGCTGCATACGCATTATTCAAACTAGCTCACATCTGTCTGCGTAGATTCTACTTATGGCGAATCTGGGCCAGCCAATGAGGGTGGGGCAAAGTCCCGTTGACAACTCTGCACTCTACACCGTAATTTCTTGCTAACGAAGTACCTACCCGGACCAATTAGATCATGATGTCAGTCATAAACCATCTTGAGAGTGGAATTAAATGGCTGGTAATGGTATAGAATGATTGATAGAACTTGAATGTCGACCGGTCTGGTACTGGCGAAAAAATGGAGCTGGTTAAATATTA
Organism: Nomophila noctuella; assembly: GCA_958496325.1. Taxonomy (NCBI): domain Eukaryota; kingdom Metazoa; phylum Arthropoda; class Insecta; order Lepidoptera; family Crambidae; genus Nomophila; species Nomophila noctuella. The sequence continues at coordinate 5,826,571 of OY292501.1, forward strand.
GATTCGGTTTAATGCTTGAGGTAATTTACAATCAGATTTGTTTATTATTATCATTATAATATTATTTGCATGTTTTCGTTCAATGTGGTTATGAAATGAAATTCTCTGTGAAGAAATTAGATTTTGTTTTTTAACTAAGTTGTCTAATCTTATTAAGATTCGTGAAATAAAACTACTTACTTTTAAACGGATATAATCGCGGTATATTCTTTAAGTACCTTCATACATATTTACAGGAAAAACCCGACGTTTTATTTCATGAGTAACAGTCTCGTAAACCTAAGAAAACTTATTAAGATTGTTTTCCCGGGCAGTTACCCGCTAACCCACCATTCTAACCCACTGGTGGGTGGAGGGGTAACTCGAAAATTTAGTAGTTCCCACCCACCCACCGCGTCAAGGCTGGAATTCTTTATCGATGTATTTTGTCGATAATGAAAAACAATATGGTCGATTAAATGAATTGTTTATTGAATTAAATTTTAATATTATAAACAGGAAACCAACGTGGACGAACAAAATGGAATCTTAACATATAAACTTTTCACATAATATTAAAGCTGATGAGTTTGTTTGTTTGTTTGTTTGTCTTAAGGCGCTTATATTAAGAACTACTGGTTTCAATTGAAAAAATATTTTGTGTAGTCCATCCGTCGAGGAAGGCTTTAAGCTATAGTATGTATAACACTATGTGTGCGACAAACGAAATACACGCGGACGATTTCTTAATAGTTTATTCTGATTTCGAATTCCCTGTAACTATTGCCCTCCAACGCAAACATGGCAGTATGTTGCAGTTTAACGAATACGATTTTAGAGGGCTGGAATTATAACGCTAACCATGATCAAACATGTATTGAGACGCTAAAGTTAAAATGTTTATTACTTTAAATATCTCACGGAATGCACGGATCGCCCTTTTCTGCAATAAAAGTTTCTATAAAAGAAAATACATAATTTTTATTGAAAATTGAAAATTATGTGACTTTTGCAAAATTATCTTATTTTTTGACCTATTAAGAAATCGTCCGCGTGTATTTCGATTGCCGCACACATAGTGTTATACTATAGCTTAAAGCCTTCCTCGACGGATGGACCAGTAGTTCTTGATATTAGCGCCTTAAGACTAACAAACAAACAAACAAACAAACGAACAAACTCTTCAGGTTTAATATTATGTGAATAGTTTATATGTTAAGATTCCATTTTGTTCGTCCACGTTGGTTTCCTGTTTATAATATTAAAATTTAATTCAATAAACAATTCATTCATTTAATCGACCATATTGTTTTTCATTATCGACAAAATACATCGATAAAGAATTCCAGCCTTGACGCGGTGGGTGGGTGGTAACTACTAAAATTTTCGAGTTACCCCTCCACCCACCAGTGGGTTAGAATGGTAGGTTAGCGGGTAACTGCCCGTTTTCCCCACCCCAAAACTTGGAATTGAATAATCGCGAATAAAAAGAGGACTAAATCCATTTTCAAAAATTTCAATTGTTTTTCTACATGTTTACTTATGTATTGACGCTTAAGTACTTCTAACCCCAAGTCTACTTTAAATCATAAGTTGTCATCAAAAATATTTACAAATGGTTCTTTGATTTGTTCCAGAATGAGCTGTGATGGCGTGGTACAACATATACAAAGTGGCAGCGCTGGTCGTGCTCAGCGCGCTCAGCAAAGGAGATTTGCCGGAAGATGACTTCAGGATAATAAATAGACAAGGTGAGTCCATACTAATTCCTCTAAATAATCTTTACTGATATAATAAAGCTAAATAGTTTGTTTGTTTTAACGGGCTAATCTCAGGAACTACTGATTCGAATTAAAAATATATTTGTTTTGGAGAGTCAATTTGTCGAGGAAGGCTTTAAGCTATTTTAACTATTAAAAACATACATATATATATAGACATTATAACAATATTTGTGCGGAAACCAAAATCCACGCGGAAGGAGTCGCTGGTTCAGGATATGGTTCAGCACATTTAAGGGTTTTGCCAACGCTGGTTTACATTAATGCTGCATATAAAGGTGTCTTTGGTTCGTTAGATCTATACTGTTTTAGTGATTTTGGTCATGCCCTGTGGTCCTAAACCTAAATGTGTTGTGGTGATCGTGAGAAAGTACTTGTTGGTAGAAGCCATCGCACTCTGCGAAGTGTCATATACTTCCTTACGTCTATCAAGAATTGGGGATGCGTAAATTAATTCACCATGTATGTACCTAGTGGTAAATCAGAGGTTAAGTTTTGACTTGGAAGTTTTAGCTAGCCAATCGGATGGGAATGAGTGAACCGCGTTATCGTAATTGCTTATACTCTTCTAAGGTTTTGTCGCTATTGTTTCCTACAGGAACCCTTATAACTCACCTTAAATCGTACCCTGTCCTTCCGGACAAATTGCACTAAGCCATATAACTTTGAAAGAGGGTTTCTTAAAACATGGCTTCATTGCAAATTCGCCGAGCTGTGAAAGTACTTTTTATGTCGAACGAGAATAAAAAGGTACTTTTTATTGTCAGTATCGGTGATAATGATGGCGTATTAACCAGTAAAAACGTGACAATTCCGAGTCAGGATAGAAAGCATCTCAAAATGCGTGGGCGGAGAGAGTGGCAAAAAAAATAAGCCTCTGTTAAGTGTATTGCAAAATTCCGTAATTAATATAACGATGTGTTTAGATTTAAATCTTTGGATATGCCCTCACCAAACTTCGACCCGCTCAGAACGTAGCGCTAAATATTGAAGCGACAGCCGCTTCTTATTTTATTGACAGCGTTTTAAAACGTTCGCTGTGTCAAACAAAATATAATGCCAATGTTTTCCGGCGTCGGGCCATATTTAATGATTTAAATCTATGACGATGTGTGTGTGTGTGTAATTGTAGTGTCAGAAGTGAGTGATTAGAGACAGCAGAAGTTTTGTTGCGTTAAATGACTTAGAAATTAGGTTTGCGATGATTTATTTGCGTAATCAAGAGGAATGGTGAACGTGCGTTTAAAGTAATGTGTAACTGTTGTATTAATGAATAAGTTAATTTGGATGGATGGATGTAGGTCTTCAATTATGAAAGAGAAGGTTTGACGGGCTCATTGGTCTAGGTGGTCAAAGACCCTGGCTACAGAACCAACGGTCGTGAATTCGAATCCCGGTATGAACATTGACATTTGTACTCGAGTCATGGATGTTTATAAAAGTATTTAAGTATGTCTATCCGTTCCCTAGCATCCGTAGTACAAGCTTCGAGCTTCGCAATTAGTATGTTAGTCCATGGCATTTATTTATTTATTTATTGTGTGTAATCCTCCCATCCATACTATGTCCCATTTACATTACGAGGATTAGTAAGTAAGATGTTCAATGTGTCACACAATAAAAAGACCAAAGTTACACAACATTGTGTTTAGAGAAAAAAACTACTTTTACGAAAGCATTGTAAAACGTTGCGGAATGGAATATCCGGAGTATTATATTCTTTACCCACATCCCTTTTGTAAAAGGATTGGCGCCATTATTTACAATAACCTGTCGGGTCCCTAAAAGATAACATACAGCAGAAGACTTATTTAATCGATAATACTAAGTTTAATTGTTTTGACAAAATGTGTCTCCTATACTATGTTAAAATAGTCTTCATGTCGAAAGAACATAGATCAGTTTGTTTGTAAGAGAGTCTATCTATCCAAGACTAGATTTTCATGTTTTATCTAAACCAGCATCATACCTCTTCAGTGCAAACACAGCTAGCTACGCATAATTATAAAACCTAACACAAGTCCTGGTGATTTACCTCCGAACTTACAAACTTCTCAATACATTATTATGTAAATTCATATTTATAACCGTTCATTTGCAATTCTAATATTGATTTAAATTTACGTACCTGTTCAAATGTATGAGTAGATTCAGCCACGGATTATTTGCATTCAGTTTTTAGCGCCGGTCATTGAGCAAGTTTACTGAGGAGGGGAACTGTCTCGTAATTGGTTTGAAAACATGCGACAAAAGAAGCTCTGGGTGTCCAAAGCGTTCTTATTGGCCGATTGTCATTTGTTCCATCTTGGTTGAAAGTTGAACAGAAGCTTGATGTAAGACCAATATGTTTGTTCCAAATCTTGAATGAGGGTGTTTGCGATTGAAAAATTCGCTAGGTGGCAATACCTACAGGCGTGAGGTCTTACTGCCATGCCATTGGTGAATTTTGACATATCTGTCAATGTCATGTCAAAATTCACCAATCACATACCAGTTCGGCCCTTTGCCTACCTACTGTCATCTAGCGGATTTTACATTGATCTCATTGATATCGTAGAAATATTAAAGTCTATAATTAATGGGCTTAACGCTTAGCAGGCAGGTGAACTATCTTAGTCTTTAAGTCATTCATATATAGAGATAAAAACGAAGATTCTCAATTTAGTAATTATATTTATTCTATGATACCGGTCCAACTGTTTACCATAATGTTTAATCAATCGTAAACCTGTCCAATATGTGTTTGACGCGAAATATCCATTAATGGTTGTGAATTTGTGATGTTTATCTAAGAAATGCCTTGTTGGTCTTTGTTTTAATATTGTGTAGAAAACACTTGCTTATATTATTTTTTATTTTGCTTATAAGGATTAATAGGAAATGACTTTTAACTGAAGAAAAAGTGTTTTAACAGGAAAAGCTACGTAACAAAAAAGAAAAAATCTTTTTGTTCATGGTTTTCTACATATTTTATTTATGTGGGACTAAATACATATGTATAACTAAGATACCCCGGACATTTCATCTTATCGATCGATGTCCCCGATCGACGATTGCTCGATGGTTGTCGTCGTAACACCCTTACAGCTAGCCTATACGATTACTACTCTCTCCTCGCACCAGTTAACTGAAAAAATAACAAAAAACAAAAGTAGAACTGACATATAACCATCTTTCCGCAGATCTCCTGGCATTGGACAGCGATATCTTTGAGGATAACAGCAGTCAGTCCTTTTCGCAACTGCTGTTCGATGTAGCAAGGGACCAGGTGATCGTGGGCGCTAGGTGAGTACAGTATTTTGCACGAAATAGTAGTGTTTAAGCGAATTGTGGTTATTGAAATAGTTATTTATCGATTTATCTCTCAAAATTATTATTTGTACAAGTAAGTCGTCCTAGCCGACTTTCGCGACTGCGTGTAATCTTTTACGATGAGCTTACCTGTCTGACCGCAGGATTATTACGGCGTATATACGTTACAGTTGCATGGGTGTCCCTTATTCAATATTTTGATAGGAAAGCAATCTGATACGATCATAAAGATTAAAAGGCGTTCAAAGACATAATGCATATGAGATGGAGAACTCCCTTCTATCTAATTGTATGATATGACAGCATTTATAAACGATGATTATAGCTATCAACAACTTCAAGTCACCGAAATGTAATAAAAACTTTCAAATAGTAACACTCCCTTCGATATATCCAAAAGCTTGTCCTGTAAGACTGGTTTTATTGTTACATATATGATTTGCGTCTCTGAGGTCCTGTGGGTCATTCACCCCGTACTAGAATGATTTTGGTTCTGACATCTTGCTTTGCGTTACTTTGGTAGGAACTTTATATAAGCCGGTTGATTTCCAATCTGAGATGCTTGTTTCACTTTGACATTTTATTTTCGAAAATGCTAGTATTATTTTTCTTGTTGGATTTAATAGTGCAGTTGACTGTAACAATCTGATCTATCGCGCGTCGCGATTGCCAATAGGGAACGCGTTTATAGATACCGGCACGTGCCGGGAAGATTCTCACTGTTTAGGTACGTTAGATTCACGTCTCCAGCGAGGTCCATGGCCGAAGTTCGTGGACCCCTTGGGGCGCCCCTGGGCGGTCGCTGCAAGTTTTTTTGGGGTGTGGGCCATCCTCCCCCGCAACAGTCCGGTTCAGCTGTTAAAGTAGCCTTCTGCTGCAGCTGACAGCGAAGACCTCTCCGAAAAAAAAATTGTATTTAACCGTGCAGTTTACTGTCAGCGAGATTAACTAAAACTATTGCGCTTATGACGTCAACAGCATTTATCAGTGCAAAAAATAAATGTTAGTCTACCGCTCACTGGTTACCTCATCATCAATAGAAACTCAGTGCACAGATTGGCGGTAAATGCCCCGAGGCATATCTTTCTAACATCAGATTAGAACTGATTGGTACAAGTCTGACTGCGAGTAATTTGATATGACGAAGCCGCGTGACTGCCGATTTCTTCGGATGCTACGTTCATTAGTACATTATTAAATGAAGCGAATGCATTCGGTTTCTAGTAAGTTCTACAACAACATTTTCTAAGAATAATATGATGATTTTAATCATTACCCGGAATCGACAATTGACGTGTATCTTAAGCTTGTTTGAAACAAATTATGAAGAAAACGAGTTTAAGTTCAATCGATCTGGACATACATAGACCTGAGAGGTATTTATTATACTATCTCATGTTTAATTGAACAAGAAGCTCGCACTGACAGCATTTAACGATATGAAAATGCGTTATTGTTATGTTCATGAGTTTCTATGATATAAAATGGTTGCAGTAACTTTTGCAACTGACTGTATTAACATAATTGCAGGGTTGACATGATTTGGGCTGAGCATATAAATAATACATTTATTATTTCACTTTCAATAGTAAATGGTTTCAATGCTTTAAGCTTTTCTAATAATTAAATACTAAGGTTATTTTGAATGTTGATGTTCCACACATTAACTAATTTATGAGATACTAATTATTGCAATTTACTACCGCCAACAAAGTGTCTCCGATCATAGTACTATCTAGTTGATATTTCCTTGATTACCGTCTACCACATAAGATATGCCACGAACGTGAGCACTATAAGGTCCGTTAAACGTCGTTTTATTGAATCCCGCAAGGGGCAAATGTAAGTGTGATAAACATCGGCATTTGTAGGTACTCGAGTCATGGATATAAACGTATTTAAAAGCGTGCACCTGAGAAAAACGATTGGCGACGCTAGTGTGTGGACTGCACGCCCTTAAGTGTGTCTATTCGTTAACTATCATCCATAGTACAATTGGTGTGTAGTCTAAGGAATCCATTTATTTATTAACATCTGAAATTCCTGCCAGCCCTATAATAAGGCTGTGGAGCAGAGGTCGGCAACCTTCCGAGGTTGGCGTTTAAATGACGTGCTTAATTCACCATTTTACGCCTGCCCCACACGTGGGATTTAGACTCGGACCTCACGTATGCAAAATGCACGCTTTCGCTTCTCAAACTGTCAACTAGTGTGCAAATTATTGAGAGACAGAAAGAAATAAATAAATATCTCTGGACATGATTCACACAGCGCCATCTAGCCCCAAACTAAACATTAGCTTGTGCTATGGGTGCCAGACAACGGATATATATATATATATATATATATCGGATATATAGATAAACATTACTTATAAAAAAAATTGTAATTATGTACATACATATTAATATTATACATAGAAACTCCCAGACCGATACAGACAGACATGTTCATGCACACAAATGTTTGTACCGTGCGGGGATCGAACCCGCGACCTTTGGTGTAATAGCCAACTTCTCGACCATTACCCCAAACGGCTCATCAAAGAAGGGAAATGCTTAATCAGACACACAAATACATAATTTGTCGTATGTTCTGGTAAAAATTGGTTAACTGCCTGAGAATTTTACTACAAAGAACAATGATTACTGTTCAAGACCTTAAGTATTCAAAATTAAATCTGATATTAGATTTATGAATGACAAAAATATGACTGTAGGACAGCATTTATTTTGTTTTTAGTATGAAATAGGAAGTGTCTTTATATGCCAAAACAATACCTAAAAGTTTTTTGTTATAAATTTTGTTTTGGATCTAAGTTTATGCGCTTTTTATATTTGAAATATCTTACATTTGTATTGATTCTTCTCAATTATGGCTTTTACATACTATAATATTTTCCAGGTACTTTCAAGTCCACATACCAGTACCATAACCAGAGATCTAGATCGTAAAAAGATAAAAGTAACTTTAAGCTCCGAGACATTTTTACCGAAGTATGGTAGGAGTAGAAACCTTGACATTATTAAAAATGAACGAATACTTTATTGGAAAGTAATAAACGTGTTGAGTTAAGGTTTTCCTTTTTCAAAGTTGGGTCAAGTGCGTTTTATGATGTGGGTGGAAAGCTGTATGGTTAAACTCGGATGAGCTAGTTTTGGTATTAACAAAGTTATTATAGGAATAATGACATATGAAATACACAATAATGATAAAGTTGCCGAAAATGGTTTTATTAAGAGTCCTTGGAGAGGCAATGCTGTCCATTGAGTGAGATAGGCTCATTATGATAAAATATGAGCGAGAATAATTTTGTTATTTTTATTATTGTCTTCTCATTTGAGTCTCAGATTATCATCATCTCATGGTTTAAGTGCCAGATCGAATTATAAGTTACTTGGTCTCGTTTCTCGGGTTGTCAGATTTTACATAGAGTGATTTTGTGATCGCCAAGCCACAAAGAAACTATAAGGCTGTTGATTTAGCCAGGCGTAAATCTCTACAGACCTTTGTCCTCCAATGGGACATTAATAAGCTGTTACTTGTACAACTACACGGTATTACGGTAATTGTAATATCTTTAGTATGGCGAAGGTCATTCCGGACCATAATCACATCGGCACACGCTCATACGCAATACGAGTTGGATTTCAGTCATACGATACTCATGTGATTAGGCCGTACAATGTTTTATATCGGATTTTGTTTGTCACGGATTTGGTGGAGGCCTGTGCCTGTGCCTGTGTCCTGCATTGTGTCAAAAATACGCTATTACTTCTTAACGTATCACTGTAATTGTATAATATCTTTAGTGTAGCAGAGGTCATTCCGGACCATAATAACATCGGCACACGCTCATACGCAATACGAGTTGGATTACAGTCATATGATACTCATGAGATTAGGCCGTACAATGTTTTATATCGGATTTTGTTTGTCACGGATTTGGTGGAAGCCTGTGTCCTGCATTGGGTCATAAATAGGCTATTACTACTCAACGTATTACGATCTTTTTAATGTTATAGGGTGGCAAACGAACAAGAGGGTCATCTGAGGTTAAGTGATTACCGCTGCCCATAGACACCAAGAACCGCTCAAAGGTCGCAGATTCGTTGCCTGCTTTTAGGACCCAATACACAGCAGAAACAGAGCACAACAGTTACGAAGTGCTACTTCACTGTGGTCTTCTGTAAGGTAGAGATACTTCCCTAGACGAGCGGCTCCTTTGAGTGGAATTTCCACGCTCGCTCTACTTATTTTCAAGCTTTATTTTCTCCTAAATTGTAATGTCCTTAGTATGGTGGAGGTCATTCCGGACCATAATCACATCGGCACACGCTCATACGCAATACGAGTTGGATTACAGTCATATGATACTCATGAGATTAGGCCGTTCAATGTTAAATATCGAATTTTGTTCGACACGGATTTGGTTGATTACTCGGGGTTCTACGAGGGTAAGGTCGTTATTGCTATAGTTATTAAATAAGACCCTTGGTTTTGTAGCCAGGGTCTCTGAACACTAGACCAACAGGCCGTCGATCATTAAAGTTTTAAAGTGTGTTTTTCCGTCATCCGTTATGTCTACCTCCACCTTACAGAAGACCGCAGTGAAGTAGCACTTCGTAACTGTTGTGCTATGTTTCTGCTGGTGAGTAAGGTTGCCAGAGCTCAGTTGGGGAGGGTACGGGGTTAAGGCCGGCAACACATCAACGATACCTCTGGTGTCGCGGATGTCCATGGGCGGCGGTGATTGCTTACCATCAGGCGACCCGCCAGCTCGTTTGCCGCCTCTGACATAAAAAAAAATTATAACTTTGTTTTCGTCTCATGGAATACAAAGAGATTTCAAGTACGGGTATGTCTATCTGTTCCCTAGCATCCATACTCTAAGTTTCAAGTCTACTGAAGATTTAGTTAATTGGTATATTAGTAAACTATTGCTGATTGAAGGCAAAGGAGATATTTTGTTACAAGCACACAGAATATACCAATACTGAGAGTAACTTAACGTTGTTAGTGACCCCATCCACCTTGGCTACTTGTTCACAATACTTTTATAGTTTGAACAGTATATTGTTAATTAATTTAACAGCTACCTACGCGGATTTTACGCCAATGTTAATGGTGTTAATGAGGGCGCCAACGCGTAGTTAGCAAAACCGATAGCAGCTTACCGATGGTTTTAGAAACAAGTAAAAAATAAATAATGAATGAATGCCTTGGACTAACACACCAATTGCCTATCCCAAAACTAAGCTCGAAGCTTGTGCTATGGATGCTAGGGAACCGATAGACATACTTAAATATACTTTCATAAACATCCATGACTCGAGTACAAGTGACAATTGTCATCACACCAAAATTTGCCACTAAGCGGGATTCAAACCCGCGACTCTTGGTTTGTAGCCAGGGTCTCTGACCATTAGACCAACGGGCCCGTCATTCTCAAAAAGTAAACATTTATCAATTTAAGATCTCATACTCAGTTGGGGTTTGAGGTTTCAGTCACACTGGGGCAAGAAATTAAAATTTAAAATAACCGATGATACCAATGAATAACCGTGTGTTCATAAAAACGATAGAATTAAATAACTCGTAAATAACAATTCCACTAGTTCTAATAAATAAACGATGAATAAACGATGGTGAGGAGCTCGAAGGCGCAGTGGTTAGCGCACTCGGCCTGCGGTTGCTAAAGTTAAGCAACGTTCGCAGATGCCACTCATCGGATGGGTGACCGAAAAATTTCATCTCGAGCTCCTCCGTGCTTCGGAAGGCACGTTAAGCCGTTGGTCCTGCGCCTGATCTCTCTACGGTCGTGTCAGACTGCTGTCCCACCGAATTATGAGAGTTAAGGAATAGGGCTGGCACCTGTGTTTGCGCACTCACTTGTGCACTATAATATATCCTGCGTACCTGGCTGATCGTAAGATCGGCCGCCATGGCCGAATACGGCCGGATGGGTATTATTTATTAATAAATAAACAAATTATGCACAGTAAGGTATATGTATTTTAGAATTATCGTTAATGCCTGTACGGGCGGTGGCCATTAAAATACTATTATGGATAGATTTACATCAATCAGAGTCACACGGTCATTTCGGCCGGTGGTCTAGTTTTAAGCAGATTCAAAATTCATTAGGTAGTAAACATCATTATATTTTTTTTTATTTATACAAATGAGAAAGGTTATGTTTTCATTCGTAAAATGCATTAAAGCTAAAATAAAACGATGCGTTTGACCTTTGTACTGTTGCAGAGTAAAAACATTGTGTATTCGACAGGCTCTACCCTGGCCACAAAACCAAGGAGCGTGGGTTCAAATCCCGCTAGGGGCAAAAGTTTGTGAGATGAGCATCAGCATTTGCACTTGAGTCAAATGTATTTAAGTTGGTCTATCCCTTCCCTTGCATCCATAGTACAAGCTTCGAGCTTAGTTTGGGGCTAGGCAATGTGTGTAAGTCCAAGGCATTTATCTATACTAATATATAAAGCTGAAGAGTTTGTTTGTATGTTTGTTTGTTTGTTTGTATGTTTGTTTGTTTGAACACGCTAATCTCAGGAACTACTGGTCCGATTTAAAGGAATCTTTTTGTGTTGGATAGTCCATTTGACGAGGAAGGCTTTAGGCTATTGGAAATCGAAATCCACGCGGACGGAGTCGCGGGCGGCCGCTAGTCATTGATAAAATTCTTCTATTCGTCCGAAAAGGCAAAAACATTTTGTTCAAATGATACATCTGTTATACTATGTAGGTATTGTATCGTTTGATTATATAAGTTGTTATATTTTTTGCCCAGACCGTGTGAATCAAGGTCGCAACCAGTTTGATGTGCAAAAAATGCAGCAGAACTAGAAAATGACGGTATCATTGTTGCTGGGGTTATTTTGATGTTCTGGTAGGTCAAGCGTTAAGATATGTATGTACGAGTAGTATTCAAATGGGGTTTTTTATATGTATGTATATGTAAATGCATTTCTGTATTAGTGCTGCTTTAACTAATTAAAACTGGTAGGTTTGTTTACAATGGGTATGACAGGTCATTGTTGTTATAAATGACTAATAAAAGGTGGTTAGATCATCTTTAATACATAGGTTAAAACTATTTAGATTTTCATCATCGGATATTCCCAACCAGCAAAAACTTTTTTTTAGTTCCCCCACTTTTAAATTACCTATATGCTATGAGTTTCTTTTTGGCATAACAAAAGTGTTTTGAAAGCAATAATTTTATCAAAACAGGCATATTTCTAGTTATTGCTTGTAATATTAATATTTGCATTGTATTGTACATACATAATATTACAATGTTTTCTAGAAGAAATCCAATACGTAAGTCTTACTTGTGATTTCATAACATATCTTATAATTTAGTTCTCAGTTTTTAACTCGATTCGAGGAATAAGTAAATTACATTTAGACTAAAAAGATTGGTTCTATTTTTTGCTAACAGTTGTCGGAAAAAAGGTTACCTACTCAGGAAATACCAGATCAGGTTTCCTGACCAATGGAAGTTTTTTACATTACCGGTATTCTTTTATTTATCTTTTTGTTCTTTTTAACGTGTATCTATAAATAAAGGCAGTGGAGTATATTTATTGGGCTCGGTGCCCAATCAATATCGGAAGGCAGTTTCTGTCAAGAAGAGCCGACCAGAAACTCGACAGTAGCTCTTTGTACATAAGTCATAACTCATACCTAATTACTTTAAAATGATTTAATCGGCTATTTATAGTAAAATATCACAGAACAACGCATAAATTGATCTGACTCCGTGCTTTCAGACCAGGACAAACAGACATGTTCATGCACACAAATGTTTTTCTTGTGCTGGGATCGAACCCGCGACCTCTTGGTCTAATAGTCAACGTCTTGACCACCAAAACCACCCAAAAAAGTTAAGTTTATTCAAGACGTATTTGCTGGTAATAATATAATAATTACTTATTACACAGTAATCTTCATCTCAATTGAAGATGTGTTGATTAAGTATAAGACCGTGCAATCACAATCTTTGTCGGCACAACCGAACAAGGGACTCATCATGCGAATCATACTAACTCGTTACATCCGTCATGCAACACATGATGTTCTTTTTACAGCCCCCATAAAGCAAGCACGCGACGTAAATCATTGGTCGTAAAAACTTATTTAATGTTATCATAACAATATTTTAATGACGATAACATGTTTCATGGTTTGCTCGCCCTAATAACTTGTTCAAACAGCTTGAGTTACTCACCTGCTTGTCAACTGCACAGATAACCAGGGTTGGCGACTATTCAATTTATTGATTTCGTTTGGTTAAGAAATTCTGTTTTCATTGATTCACACCGATGGGTTAAAAAAAACAAGAAGTTACAAGTTTTGTGTAAGCCAATTCCGTGCAATAATCAAAATACAAAAACAGATTCAGAAGTCTCGAGAAAAGTAGATTCATTTATTTGCTATTTATATTGAAGTTAAAATAGATCTTTTATTTTATATATTTGTAAGTTACAACTTTGATTTAATTATTTCTTATTATTTCATATTCTATGACCGAGAGGACACCGGTCATCAGGCACCGATCTGTCTTTCTTGGGTGTGAAGGGAACTGGGCAGTTTTAGCGGGTCGAGACAGTGAGAATTTTAAGAGCCGAGCCTCACTCGTTGCTCCACTTTTACCTAGCCTGAAACTCGAGTAAATGCATTCTCCTTCGTGAAGTAGGTTCTTCAATCAATTTGTGTTTGCCAACCCTAAAAGTAGCGGCATGTATACCACCATAGAACTGGTCTACACAACTACACATACGAAACAGATTTTGGGTTAATGAATCTGCATAATGCATTTTAATGCGTTATTATTAGAGTAGGTATGTCGAAGGTTTGCGTAACTCCTTCGGTAGTAGTCGACTTCTGTTACGCAATTCAATCAGCAGATGTTTTGTTTGTGAACTGTTGACAAAGTTTTGTGCTGAGTTTTTGATTACTATTGAGGAGAATACAGTAAAGTCTGAATAGATGCAGTTTTACATTAAAGTATGAAGTATTTTCTATGAAAATTAATTAATCATGTATTTTATGATTAATTTTATGAAAGGCAACGGTTACTCAAAGTTTTAACAAACTAGGCTTACAAACAAATTATAAATACTATTTGTTCTACTTTATTCACTTGAAAACTTGTGAACATCCCATCTAAGAGTTTGATATCAATCGTAAGTTGCTGATAGATATGATGATTATTTGAAGCTACTTATGATAGGATTTATAAGTAAGCAAGTAAATTTATTTTGTCTTAAAGACACTTTACACGTCACATGAAAGTTATGAGACGAACTTCTTAGCTAGCTATCCATGGATTCTCCGTGCGGGTGCCGGGTCCATCGCGTGGAACAGAGAGGAACGCCAGTCGGCGCCTGGGACTTACGTCCAAAAATTACAACCGTATTAAGACATTATTAAAAAAAAAACTATAACTGTACTGCAAGATACAGACATGAAACAAGTTATACCCGTACCAACCTACTCATAAAATTTACAAGGCGCTTGCGTATTTTAAAACGTATAAACAATCCAATTTTAAAGCCTCACTGGAAGTTTGTGCCATAACCAGTATTCAGTTCATTGGGTAAACGAACCTTGTGGATGCAATAAAATAAGTGACAGTAGGGAACTCGTTTAAATTTCTGTAAGTAAGTAAGTAAGTAAATTTTTATTGTGTATGAAATAAGGTACAATTTCAGGTCTTAGTGCTAAATTACAGCTAACAGAACTCTTATTTCTACTTTTGTTGTAGGGAAATGGCGTAACGTTCCTTTTGAGTTGTTAGGAAATGTGGAGAAAAAGAAAATTATGTTTTTTTTATCAATACTGAAATCTTTGGCGATGTTGCGAGGAAATCCGTAAACTTTACAATAAATGGTAACCATAAAATTCTAGGGAGGTCTGTTACATATGTAGTTTTGCTTGTTCAAACAAATTGAATAGTTCGGTGGTTGGAACCAAGCCATATCACTACATAGTATAAAACAAAGTCGCTTTTTCTGTCATGTTGTCTGTTGTATGTCCCTATGAACGCTTAAATCTTTAAAACTACGCAACGGATTTTGATGCGGTTTTTTTTAATAGATAGAGTAACTCATGAGGAAGGTTTTTATGTATAATATCATCCATTAAATAGTGGACAAGTACCACGGGCGTAGCCGGGGCGGGCCGCTAGTATAATATATGATACTGCATAGGATCTCATGAAAAATTGAGGAAAGGTTTATGCTCATTATTGTTATACCGTTGCCTTGACTTATTAATTGAGAAAAGGTTTGTCAATCAGTTCATATACATTTTCTTACAATCGCCTGTTCTGTACTGTGTCAAAGTGCCAACAACTAGGAGCGGAACAATTAATTTATCGCATAAAACGTGAGCTTCCTTGTGCAGTGAAAGCTGAAATGCAATTTATGTTATGCCCCGGAGGGTCTAAAATGGTATGGCGACATCTAACACTGTCACATTATGGAATTGTTTATAGAATTATTATTAATTTCAAGTACTACTGTAAGTCTTTTGGATGTTCAAGGAAATTATATGGTATGTATTAAGTAAGAACTAAAGCGTCTTCTATTCATTCGCAAAAGTAGTTTTTCTTGAATTGCATAGACGAATATTTTAAACTAAGAATGATATATGAATATTTAATATTTCCAACGGACGTAATCCTACTACTATTATAAAGGCGAAAGTTTGTATGTATGGATGTATGGATGTTTGTTACTCTTTCACGTAAAAACTACTGAATGGATTTAAATGAAACTTTACCACAATATAGTTAAGTATAAACAAGAAAACACAAGTTATCACGACCCGCGCTAATTGACAATCTAATTGATGAAGATTTCGATGTCAAATCGCGACAAGGTAAACACAGGATGCTGGGATATTAATAAATAAGAACCTAAAGGTTTATGTAGTGCTAAGGACATTTATTGGATGTAATTTCCTATGTAAACGCGTTTGCAGGCTAATTCACGTTTTAAATAAAACACCAATGCTTATTGAAGCAGTCAGTCAGTTCTCACCGGATGCGTTGTTTCCTCCGCTTATAATTGTGCATAATGCCGGTTTCTCACCTTGGTCCTAAGTCAAAGTAAATAAAACCTCTAAATCAAAAGAAAGTCAAGTCAAGTAATTCATAGTATAAGTCAACGCGGTAAATATTTGTTTACTGTTTTGGGTTTGAACAGTTCTTTATATAATCGAGGGAGTTGACAAAGTCATCACAAACGCGTCGTCATCCCTGCTACACAATAGTAATCATCAGGCTCATAATCTCATACTTTTACTTAACTTGGTAAATGCTTTTTCGCACCTCGATGGTCAGACGGAATCTAGAGGTCCGCTACGACAACCCAGTAAGTAGAACTTACTCCTCCTTCTTCCTTCTTCCTAGCGTTTATCCCGTTTCTATACGGGGTCCGCTTCTTAGAACTTACTAACCGACAGAAAAATAGCTCAATTGTCTCAAAGTACCACTTCATCGTCATCATCATCATCATCATCATCATCAGCCTGTCGCAGTCCGCTGCTGGACATAGGCTCTCCACTCAGCCCGATCCACGCCACTATTAAGAGACACCTAATAGTTGTCATTAAGGAGGAGTTACTCTTCCGCATACAAGCGTCGCATTCCAGTAGTGGTTTCATTTTGCTCTCTCTTTCTTCAACATTTTCATGCTAAACTTAGCATACGGGCAATGTGTACTCAAAAGTCATCGTAAGTGAAAGCCATATTATGCCACGTCAATTAACGTGGGTGCCTTTTCCGCCCCCAACTGTGTATGGGTGATGAAAGTAACATGATTAAATGGCAGTTTCCACGTCCTATATTACTACAGTAACTTGAGATCTTATTAATGTGTCTTGTGAACAACAATAAAATGAGTTCCCTAGGGAACCAATAACCTAATTCTGCTACATACTTATTAAGTAATCTAAAATTAGCTTTAATTATTTAGTCAAATAAGTCCATAACAAGGTTCGCCTTGACCTCACCCAATAAACATAAATTTAAAGTAAACGACGAAAACATGTTTACATTCGATTACGTTTCAATTAAGTCAACAAGTGTAGTAAGGTTAAATGTTGTGTATTACAATCTACTTAAGTTGACAAAGTGCTACATTTTATCTCAATTTTAATCAATAATGAAGTTACGTCTTTTTATGTGTTGAAAATAACGATTTCTTTTTTGTAATTCAAAATCTTCTTCTACACGATATAATAATGATCTTCTAATCTACACGATAATAATGATGTATTGTGAGCATGTGTAGAAATATAGTGAGTAAAGTATCGGCCGATTAATGTCGTCCCAATCCCAATGCATGGCAAAGGTGTCCATAATCTAAAACCAGGTTTTTTGTACTAAGAGGTGTTAGCTTAATAACCACGGTTATGGAATATTTTTTTTATTTTGTACACTGTTTTGTGTTATTTTAGAATAATATATGGTATTGAAGAAATAAAAGGTAGGATTAGCTGCATTAAAATGTTTTGTCGGCGTATTGTTGCAACTGTTATGATACGAAAAATATTGAATATGTTAACAAGTTTCCAATATATCACAGGATCTAGCTAGGAAAATAGAGAAACTTCCTTCAATAACACTTGCTCATTATTTATGTTGAAACTACTTAGGGCATTGGCACATTGGTGTAAATTAAGCGGCGTGGATCAAACAGACTAAAGAGTGTTTGCGATATTATGTCAATAAGCCAAGCATTTGGCCAGCTATTAAAACAGTATGTTTGTTCAAGTGGTTTTCACTCTACGACAGCGGTTTGCAACATTTACATCCGTATTTAGTACAACAATAAAAGGAAAGTATAGGTTTTTGTGTTTTGAAGAAAAGTCCCTTAAGTTCACTGAAAACGGTAATTGTATTATTCATTTTTGATTTATTCTTCTTAGGCATCATATTATTATTTATTTCTCTATTGTGTCTATCGTATGCAATGAATATAAAAAACAAGAAAAATTGGGAAAAATAACATCATGACTATATTTTGACGCATAGCTACTTAAAAAACAATAAAATTACGAATGCATTCAGAACTCTCCGTTATTTTAAATTGAATGATTATTACAATTCACTAAACGCATTATAGAAAATGAAGAGCATCCATAAGTCACCAAAGTAGGTAACTGAGTGCATTGCGTGGGAGTAAAACCGATCGAGATATACTTTAACCGGCCAAACCCTACGTTAACATTTCAGAATGCGGTCAATTGCTTACTGATAACATAAAAACTAACCGTCATTAATTTCTTTTACAACAAATCAACTTGCTAATGGCAACGGAAATAAAAAATCAGTAAGTAATAACACTAGCAATTATGTTCTTGTCGACGGACAAAAAATGTTGACGGCCACTGACTGAGAAGGAAGTTGTTATCTCTTATCTCGACTAAACGTGTTTGTATGGACTCGTATCTAAGATCACGGCTTTTGATGGACCCTGTCTGGCATAAATGTAATTATTCTGATATTATTAACGTGGAAATTAGGGCATTAATTAATTTTGTTTGAAAGTGTAATTTTAGTTTACGCCGATTAGCCGCTTATCTAAATTAAGTGGTTGGCGGAAATGTTTATGTTGAAAAATTTGTAAATCTGTATGTATAAGTATTTGCTTATTTTGGTTATTTTTTTTTTTTGTTTTATTTATTCAGCTAAAAGTGGCTAATGTAACTCAAAAGTAGATATTTTTTTGGTGTTGACTTTACAGTAACATTGTCTCTTTCGTCGTTTACTGGTCTTGTCAAAAGTAGCAGCTGCAACAACCCTCATGATTAGCAAGCAACATACTGCACTTTTAATATCCCCAATCAATACTTCTCTCAACTTCATTACTATTGAAATCGGAACACTTCCATAGCCCAGTTGATAGTGCACTGTACCAGTATATTAATAGTATTTTATGAAAACCACGTAGCTTCCAGTTGAACCGATCCAAATGGATTAGCCGACATTCAAAGCCGTACCAGGCAGCCTGTTTGGCACGCTTCTAAGAAGGCTACACGGACAAAGAACTAGATTAGAAAACCGAACCTGCAAGAAAATTTACTATGGAAAGACTGCGTTTTCGACGATCAGGATTCAAGAAAGTTGAATTGTGATAACAGCGAAATTCTGCGATTTTATCAATAAGATATTATTGTCATGGTTTTTCAATGCAAACTATACTGTACTAAAGTATCAACCGTCACAAGCTAGCTCGTTTTTTCCAAAACAGGCCAACGACGGGAAAACTTCTTTTCTCCCCTTCTTTGCCTATCCAAACCCGTGTGTCTTACTATTTTACTAATAAAGCTAATGAGTTTGTTTGTTTAAACTCGTTAATCTCAGAAACTACTAGTTCGAATCGAAAAAATATATTTGTATTGGATAGTCCAATTGTCGAGGAAGGCTTTACGCTACGTGGACGGAGTCACTGACGGCCGCTAGTATACCATAAGCTCCTTTATACACGTGTAAATCTAAGGATTACGAGTTTACTTGTAACAAGTAACTGGAAAACTAGACTTGCAGCCGTGTGAAGGAATTTCCTTGCGTTTTCCCCATTTTCTTTAAACAACGCGGGAGAAATCGCGAGGCACAGTTAATTCTATAGAAGCCGTCTCGAGCATCAAAGCACTCCATATTCTCTCTAGAGAAATTTACAGAAAAGGCATTGATTTTCCGTAGAAAATCAATGTGTATGTTGTAGCATAGAGATGTTACGAGCGTGCAATCCGCACGCTAGTGCCGCCAATTTTTATTTAATGGTTATCAAATTTAATAACTCTCTGTCGTGCACTAAAGAATAACATTTATACTACGACGACCGCTTGGCGTAATGGTCAAGATGTTGCCTATTACGAAAGAGGTCGCGGGTTCGATCCCCGCACAGGACAAACATTTGTGTGCATGTACATGTCTGTTTGTCCTGGTCTCGGTATTATATGTATCTATTTAAGTATATTTGTAATACCACTGTTGATTCTGATGTCTGTAACACAAGTGCTTAAGCTACTTAACACGGGGTCAAATCAATGTATGTGATGTTGTGAAATATTTATTTATTTATTATTTATGATTTTATAGAAGTGACATTTATTGCATTGTTCTAGAATTATTTTAGATTATGGCCATTTAGGCCATAATCTAAAATAATTCTAGAAGTGACCCACTTTTGGCTTTAAGGTCGAAGAGTATTCAAAGTAGATTAAATTAATAATTGATGTTATTTTTAGTATTTTTTTTAAATAAATTACATTTTAATAAAAACGATTAGCGGCGCTAGTTGTGCGAACTGCACGCACTTAATATAGCGCTTTCAGTTGTTCTATACAAGCATTGTGTTGACCTCGACCGTCTTGCTCATTAGGCTAAAGAAAGTCTAGATCGGTCAACTGCCATCTGCCTAGGCCCATAAAATAATCTTTACAACCTCGGCGCTTGATAATGTAGTCACGGTGGTTCTGTCTATTGTTGGGAAAGTTTGGTTTAAATGGTAACTTGAATCCTTAAAAGCATTAAATGAAGTGTAGGAACCAGGACGTAGGAAATTACGTGACCGACCGATCGGCGGTAATGCGTTTTCTATACAAAATTACGCGACGTAATTTCGGCATGGTGTGTCATCCTCTATTTATAATACACTAACGGCCGCCCGCGACTCCGTCCGCGTTGATTACGATTTCTAATAGCCTAAAGGCTTCCTTGTCAGATGGACTATCCAACACAAAATATTTTTTCAAATCAGACCAGTAGTTCCTGAGATAAAACAAACAAACAAACAAAGATACAAACAAACTCTTCAGCTTTATATATTAGTACTAGCGGCCCGTCACGCGGTTTCACCCGCGTCCCGGGGGAACTACTTCCCGTACCGGGATAAAATATAGCCTATGTTACTCTGGGTGAATGTAGCTTTCTAACAGTGAAAGAATTTTTCAAATCTGCCAAGTAGTTTCGGAGCCTATTCAATTCATACAAACAAACAAACAAACAAAAAATCAAACCTTTCCTCTTTATAATATTTGTATAGATAGATTACAGGCGTAGTTAAGTCAAACTTCGGTATCGTAATTTCGGTCTGGTGTGTTTCTACACTAAGTAGTAGGCCATATTATTATTTAACTGGAACTAATTTAAGTGTCTAAGATAAATATGAAAATGAAATACATATTATTATACATGGTGCAAAGGTTTGGGATTTTAATCGGTAAAATTGTATGCATGAAGCCATATAATTAGTATTTATTATTTTGCGCAATTTATAGTAAAATTATTCAATTCAATTACCTAAAATTCGAAATTGTTGAATTTTTTTGAGTAATGAGTTTATATTATGAATTTCCGTTTTGTTAAACTGAATTGAACGTGTTGATTACCAGTCGCAACATCCGGCGCCACTATTTAGTGCATTACCGGATGTTTCGAATAGGAAATTGTTAAAAATGTAACAATTGCGAAAAGATACTTCAAAAATTAATTAATGAACTTACAGTCTGTTTTGGTTATTGTAAAAAATCGTATTTCAGATTTGCAAATCTTAAGTAAAAATGATGTTTACCAGTCGCAACATCCGGCGCCATTATTGAGAACTTTACCGGATGTTTCGAATCGGAAAGTAACAAAAATAAAAGAAAGACTAAAATAAACTTCTAAAAATGTTTGATGAATTTAGAATAATATTTGGTTAATGCCAAAAATCTATTAGAAAAGCTATTCCAATTAAAATTAAAGTCTGTAACCAGCGACAGTGCTGCCACCAGCTTCCTCGTTGAATTGTGTTTTTTTGAGATATAGGATTTTAGACTTTCGCGTTGCATTATGACACTAGTATTATTTAACGGGACTTAACGCGATATTAATTATGTAGTATATGTTTGAGTTAGTAATTTTGGCGGTGCGCGGAGGCATTATTGCTGGAGCTGTGCTAGTGCTAGAGACAAGTCTTAAAAGTGTGCAAGTGTGTAGTGTAAGCCCTGTGAGTAATTATTTTGCTATTTTGATTTAGATTTTGATTGTTAGTTATTATTTAACTATTTAAATATTAAGTATGCCGGCGCACTTGTAATTATGAACGTAAATATAATCGTTACCAAACTCTTTGGTTAGACTTATACCCAACTCTTTGGATGGAAGCAAATGTCACTGGCTGGTTGGCCACAAAGGTTGGCGGGAAAAGTGACAGCTCAGCTCTTGTTGTATCGTGCGGGATAAGATCCAATTAAATAATGGGTTGGCATCTTGCGCATATATACCACGCGTTCTGAGGAATGTTTAGTTATTTTACAATCCGTTGTGCAATTGTATCTCCTTGTTAATCCAAACCATCCTTGAACGTAGACGAAAAGCTCTAATATGGACCGCGTGTCTACAAGTTTTTTAAAAAAACCTGTGTTCCAATTGTTGTTCTCATTGAACCACGAGCTAGCCTAGTGAGAGAAATAGTGACGTTAGCGACGCTGGCGTCACTCTTTCTAAAAACCCCGCTGGGCCAGTCCCCCTCGTTATATATTTTTTTAGGCATGATGTATGAATAGGCTACGTTTCAACTGGTTTCTAGTTCACGCTCTAAAGGATTATCCCAACTAATATTATAAATGCGAAAGTAACTCTGTCTGTCTGTCTGTCTGTCTGTCTGTCTGTCTGTTACGCTTTCCCGCTTAAACCTCGCAACCGATTTTGATGAAATTTGGTACAGACAATCTTTGGACCCTGAGACAGAACATAGGCTACTTTTTATTTCGAAAAAAAAGAAATCCACGCGGACGGAGTCGCGGGCGGCCGCTATATATATAGTATATAGGTACTTTAACATTATTACAACTGGTATTAATATCCGCGCTTTATAAACCTATTTGGTCCATTTACCAATGAAACTAAGGCAACCCAATACTTTGCCTCGACTGCAATAGTACCTATCGTATTTCTGCGCAATAGTTGTAATCAATAAGTATTATGTGTACCAATACCGATACGGCGATGAAATTGGATCGCATTGATTAGCAAATGCTACTGAACTGAACCAGGTACAAATAGTACTAACTAAATGGTTTACGGTGGGTAGTGTAATAATAGTTCAATGGAAGTACCGTTTCTGTGTGATAGATGTACGAAGGCCGGGATGTTACGATCGATTTCGTGTAATGGTAAAAGTCTGCTCACCAAGGTCGTGGGTTCGATTCTCGTTTTAACAAACTTTAGTAGGTATACATGAATGTGTGTATTTGTGTTAAATGTTGTGATATAAAAATAAACTAAGCTGTGTGTTCGTCATCTTTACTTAAGTTACTTTCATTCGTTAAAATGCTTTTATGTTCCTTAATAAAAGATTCTGGATTCTTGCTAATAATTCATAGTGAAAGGCTTATTCAAATAGGAAGTGATTGTAAATTACTGATCGCGACTGTTAATTTCAGCCACGTTAATTCTAGCTTATGGCATGTCTTTTGTGCTTAATGATTTACTACTGCAAAAACAGTGACTATTATTACGGCTTGCCCTCGCATAAAATAAAGGTTTATTAGCCATTTCAATGCTAATGACTCTATTTACCTATAAGGTCATGTCAAAGTACGAATGTCAGAACTGTTATTTCCAACTGATTGTGGTTTCTAGGTGAATGATGATTACATAGCTTTACTAGCGGATAAATCATGTGTATTTTATAACATCTAAATATAGGAATATGTTTAAAGCACCATGTTAAAGTCCACCTTTTAGGGTCATCTGCAGAGGGACTATTATTATGTGTATGGAAATACATTAGTAGGTATTTAAGTTACGCATAAGTCATCCATCTTGTCAACCAAAGGACATCCAGTGCCGAACGGAGGCCGCAACTGAATATAAATTAAGTGTATTATGTAAAATTAAATTAAACGACTGGGCAGTTAAGTGTACGACGCGCAAGTAAATATTCTTGGACATTTATCACACTGCGCCCGTCTATCCACAAAATGGAAGTTTTGTAGTTTTCTAGTAGGTACTATACAATTTGAAATGACTATTGCTGATGAATTTTCTCAAATGTGATAAAATGTGATTCTGTACTCCCTTGTGTAGTAAAATCTTTTTAATTTCTTGTCTATCATGGTAGAGGGACGTGCTGTAAATACTCTTAAGAGTCCATGACATTTTGGAGCTTTCAAGTAACCCCCAATAAATCAGAACTCCATTCCTTATTCTCATACTCATAAAGCACCGTCTGTTGTTACAGGGACGCCTTATACCGCCTATCATTGCGGAGCCTTCGCCTCCACGAGCGAGCAGAATGGCCGTCCTCCCCTGGCAAGGCCAAGCTGTGCCAAGACAAAGGACAGACAGAAGAAGACTGTCACAACTACGTGAAGGTTCTGCTGTCACATGAGCACAAGCTGTTCGCGTGTGGGACTAATGCGTTCAGTCCGGTTTGCAGTTGGAGAGAGGTTGGTTGTATTGTCATGGTTTTATAGATTACTAAGACGCCATATACCGCCTATCATTGTGGAGCCTTCTTGAGAACAATGTTTTCAGACAACGGTGTAACAAAATATGATTTAAGAATTTACTTATTTAGAAAATATTGAAAACATACTTATTTAAGCGGACCCCGGCACTAAGCTGGAAAAACGCAAGGACGAAGAAGATTTAGAAAACATTGACACTGCAAGCAGTGATCTTCATGAACCATCACTGACTTCATTCACCATTATTCCGAAAGCATGACTTATCGCCCAAAATTGTCTGATAGCCTTGTCCTATCGCATATACTACTGAGGGGCACTAATTAGAAAGAATCGCTCAATATTTTGTATCTTAAAGTTCTTTTGAAGTTTAAATTTGTCCACATAATCAATTTAATAGGAGATATTTAATTCAAATTTTCTTTCTAGATCGAGTCCATAAACACGGTGACGGAGTGGATGACCGGCGTGGCGAACTGCCCCTACAACCCTCACTCCAACGTGACCGCCTTACTCGCCAGTAATGGAGAATACTATGCTGGCACCCCCACTGACTTCACCAGCTCTGACACTGCGATTTGCAGGTAAACCATACACATTTTGTAAATTGTTATCATGATCATCCTAGCGCCTTTATCGGTTGCATTCTTGGCCATTTACTCGGAGCCCAGGGTACGCTGCGACTCTGATCCTAAATTGACCAGGCTGGTTATTACCATGGAGCGACTGCCGTCGGTCCTGCGTAACCCTTACAAGGGAAACCAGACCATTTAGATCATAGTCGGAACAAACTGCTTAACGTGCCTTCCGAAATACGGAATAATTATTCTTATAGGACAATCAGGTGATCATACCTCACCTCAGGAGATTTTTATTTTTTATTTTTTATCTATACTAATATATAAAGCTGAAGAGTTTGTTTGTATGTTTGTTTGTATGTTTGTTTGTTTGAACGCGCTAATCTCAGGATCTACTGGTCCGATTTGAAAAATTCTTTTTGTGTTGGATAGTCCATTTGACGAGGAAGGCTTTAGGCTATTGGAAATAAAAATCCACGCGGACGGAGTCGCGGGCGGCCGCTAGTTAATGGATAAGTGGGTATTTGACCGCGATCTCACCTGATGGAAAGTGATGATGCGGTCGAGGGTGGAGCATACCCACTTATGAATAACCTATTTACTCTGGCCTTAAAAACGCTAAGATTGAGCATATTGCTATTGATTAAGCAGTCTCTTACCAATATAGCACGGAGGAATATATATTGTTAATTGTTTCTGCTATTAATACGTGAAATTCATTCTGGCCTTATCTGAAGAAGCCCGCATTACCCAGTATTTCAATGTGGTGTGAAAACTGTCTGCTTCAAGAGAAGCTTCCCATGTGACATTTAATCTGTTATGTGACAGTCAGTAAACTGAATTTGTTCAGTTCAGAGCTCTCAAAGCTTACACCTATCGTGTAAGTAAACTGACTAACTAACTGACTTATTTACAGGAGTAGCGGGTCAGCCCTCCGTGATATGGGCACGCTTCGGACGCCGCAGTATGACCTCAATTGGCTGAACGAGCCTCAGTTCGTCGGGAGCTTTGAAGACGATCACTTTGTCTACTTCGTCTTTCGGGAGGTCGCTGTTGAGTTCATGAACTGTGGGAAGGTGAGCTCAATACTACTATATACTTCATACATAATTAGTAACTTACTCTTCAATTAAACTAGATCCGTAATGCAATAGGATCGATTGTTAATATGGGAGCCAATATTACTAAAAAACAAGACGTTTGTCATAGTTTATGCCTCAGTGTGAAATATAAATAAAATACGACTATAAGAAAACAAGCTGACATTTTAAACTTAGATGTAAGCTCTACGAATCTAAGGTCATATTAGGGTTGAAATAAAATAACTTTAGTTTTTACTCAGCACGTGTCTGTATCACATTAATAAAACTAATAGTCCGGTCAAAATAGACATTCCAGTTTGCATTAATTCCCACACAGCTGGATTTTTGTGCAGGCCTTGAATACGTCATTACAAATGATATGTCAAAATTCCCCATCAATCCCGCTTGTGCGTTGTTTTTTATTCGTGGTCAAAGGGCCCAAATTTGCGTTTTTTTCTTAAACCTCTGAAACTAAAAGAGCTATCGAAAAATGGTTCAGGAAAAGTTTATAGATCGTAAAATTGTCTACCTAAAAGATCTCTACATTTTTCTCCTACAAAGCAGCGCTGTCGAGATATTGTGACTTTAAGCCGCAGGAAAGTCGTATTTTCGAGTAGCCCACATTATGCAATTACAATAAATTGGGTTGAGTAGTTTATCTGGTGCAGGTGGCAATTAAGTATGGATTGGCTCGAAACTATTATTTACCAATTTCCAGCCCCAATTTTCAGGATTTAGTTCATTGAAGTCAAAAAAGACAAAATGACGTATCAAGCTTGCATTCATTCCCAACAAGCGGGACTTTTGTGCAGGACTTGAATACGTCATTACAAATGATATGTCAAAAGTCCCCATCGATCCCGCTTGTGCGTTGTTTTTTATCTGTACTGAAAATCTTCGGATCCTATTCCTAACCTTTCTGGTAGTCAAACCTCAATGGTCCCCATAGAGATTTTTACTCCTTAGATGAAATAGGATCGATTGGCGAGAAAAAAAAAATTGGTATTTTCAGTACAAAATGTATGGGAAAAGTTTTTTGCGATTCCTGACATTTCTAGTACTCAAACCTCAAATGGTCCCCTAAAGTCTTTTAATCCTAACTTATAATAGGATCGATTGGCATGAAAAAAAAAATTACCTATTTCAGCAATTTGTACTGAAAATTCCAAAATTTTTTTTCGCGCCAATCGATCCTATTTCATCTAAGGAGTAAAAGTCTCTATGGGGACCATTGAGGTTTGACTACCAGAAAGGTTAGGAATAGGATCCGAAGATTTTCAGTACAGATAAAAAACAACGCACAAGCGGGATCGATGGGGACTTTTGACATATCATTTGTAATGACGTATTCAAGTCCTGCACAAAAGTCCCGCTTGTTGGGAATGAATGCAAGCTTGATACGTCATTTTGTCTTTTTTGACTTCAATGAACTAAATCCTGAAAATTGGGGCTGGAAATTGGTAAATAATAGTTTCGAGCCAATCCATACTTAATTGCCACCTGCACCAGATAAACTACTCAACCCAAATTATTGTAATTGCATAATGTGGGCTACTCGAAAATACGACTTTCCTGCGGCTTAAAGTCACAATATCTCGACAGCGCTGCTTTGTAGAAGAAAAATGTAGAGATCTTTTAGGTAGACAATTTTACGATCTATAAACTTTTCCTGAACCATTTTTCGATAGCTCTTTTAGTTTCAGAGGTTTAAGAAAAAAACGCAAATTTGGGCCCTTTGACCACGAATAAAAAACAACGCACAAGCGGGATCGATGGGGAATTTTGACATATCATTTGTAATGACGTATTCAAGGCCTGCACAAAAATCCAGCTGTGTGGGAATTAATGCAACCTTGAGTCTTAATTTTGTCTATTTTGACTGGATTATAAGCAAACTTGTGGCCTTGTGAAATTAGATTAGTGTCGATCGTCTTTTGTTTTGCCTGGTAAAATATTAACAATATCTTTCAATCCTTCCTCCAGACAATATACTCGCGCATCGCTCGAGTCTGCAAGAACGACCGCGGCGGCTACTTATTCTACAAGGACAAGTGGAGTACGTTCCTGAAGGCGCGTCTCAAGTGCCCCGTGCCCGGCGAGTTCCCGTTCCACTACGACGAGGTGCAGGGCGTCGAGTACCTGCCGCAGGAGAAGATACTCGTCGCCACCTTCACCACGCCCAGGTATGTTACTATTATCATAGGCTCATACTCTGGAAAGGGAAGCGTAAGACAGACCACCATCTGGTCATGTGCTAAAAACTATACCACACGGGAGTCTAAGAAACCATGGGACGCTGTCTTGAGCTCCCCATAAGCTGAATGCTCAGGTAATGTGGAGCATTGGGGCACAGATTAAAAGACTATTATAGGCTAAACTCTAGGTAAGGTGTATCTGTAAGGCGCTAATCTCAGGAACTACTGGTTCGATTCGTAAAAATATTTTTGTTTTGGATAGTCCATTTGACGAGGAAGGCTTTAAGCTATAGTGTTAAACTAGATGATTATGTAACGTAAACCGGAAACCACGCCGACGGAGTCGCGGGCGGTCGCTAGTCTCGCTATATGTCCCGATGAGAGAGAAAATTTCCATAGGCCCATGTAACTTGTCATCATACTTCAAACATGAAGTCATCTTTGAGCACGCGCTGCCAAGCTGTCTGGGCATCGGTAAACATTTTGATTTATATAAATAAGCAAGTGCGTCGCCTCCGATAACGATAACAAATGAGTCATTGTACCTAGAATATTTATGTAAAATGCGTGCGCAATGAAAGTGGATGCCCTAGAAATAACAGCTTTGCTAGCACTGTTTCTGATAATGTGTTTGTAATTTATACTCGTATGTGTTTTGAAATGTGTGCGATGCGATGTTTATATGTTATAACTGCGGTTCCTCAGAAGTTAAGAACATTAATTAGTACAAATATTATTCCAAGTTTATTATCTGCCGTATGTAATATTATATTTATGTTATATTCTATGTTTATGAGATGGATCCGCGAGTCTCCAGAACATTTTTAAATACTTACGGAGCCTGTCTGTAATAATGTAATCTTTGTTAACTGTAGGTTCCTTTTATTTTATTTCAAGTGGTTATTATTTGCAAATTAGCTATGAAATTCTTTTTACTTTAAAAATCATACAAGTTCCTTGTTTTCAACAGCAACAGCATAGCGGGCAGTGCAGTATGCATCTACAATCTGACAGACATCCACGCGGCGTTCGAAGGACCATACAAAGTGCAGGATTCGCCTACGTCTTCGTGGGAACCCAGGACGCCGAGTATTGAGACCAAGGAGCACTTTAGATGCAGGCCTGTGGCAAGGTAAGGGATGAAGAGTTTGTTTTTGTTTAGTTAAAAATTATTCTCTAAGTATTTTTTTAATAGCGTGACCAGCAAACCAACATATTTGGATTGCTACTGTTGCTTCTGTATATAGCTTGGCTTCGTTAGGCTAGTTAGTGCCTTATTAGTGGAAGTTGATAGCGAGGCACAGGGTTCAATTCCTGGGTCACATTAAAAATTTGTTGGAAACTTTACAATTACCTATTTACCTATTTAAAATATAAAAGCCTTTTTGCACTGCAGAAGGACATATTTACCTATTTAAAATATAAAAGCCTTTTTGCACTGCAGAAGGACATACAATAAGAAAACTTTAAATAAAAGAAAACATATAAATAATACTCTCAAACTTTTATTTCAATTTATCTAAACAAACGGCAAATACACACAATATATTTTTCACTTATAATAACACTATCACTTTTCAGCACACACCAAGAGATAGAATACCACCGCTACAAGTTGATGAACGAATCCATCCAACCGATATCCGGCGAGCCAGTATACAAAGTGACGTCACAGCGCTTCACCCACGTGACCGTCGACGTCACGACCGCCAAGAACGTCGGCCAGCAGTACGTCGTGTTCGTGGCCACGCAAGCCGGTGACGTCATCAAGCTGGCCATCCTGCCTCAGTTCGCCGGGGCGTGTTTGGTCGAAGTGTGGAAGCTGAAGGCCGGCGAGGGAGGATTCGACGTGCAGACTATGCAGTTTGTGAAGGATACTGTAAGTAAATTTTAATTTGTATTAATAGTTCAGCGCGGTCATCGCATTTTTTTGTATGAGCGGGATGGAGATTCAAGTGATAGAGGAAGGATGATGAAGACGCGCTGAAGGATGAGCGCAGCACGCGCGGACGTCACGCGTGCGTGCTGCGCGCTGAAGGATGAGCGCAGCACGCGCGGACGTCACGCGTGCGTGCTGCGCGCTGAGGGATGAGCGCAGCACGCGCGGACGTCACGCGTGCGTGCTGCGCGCTGAGGGATGAGCGCAGCACGCGCGCACGTCACGCGTGCGTGCTGCGCGCTGAGGGATGAGCGCAGCACGCGCGGACGTCACGCGTGCGTGCTGCGCGCTGAGGGATGAGCGCAGCACGCGCGCACGTCACGCGTGCGTGCTGCGCGCTGAGGGATGAGCGCAGCACGCGCGGACGTCACGCGTGCGTGCTGCGCGCTGAGGGATGAGCGCAGCACGCGCGGACGTCACGCGTGCGTGCTGCGCGCTGAGGGATGAGCGCAGCACGCGCGCACGTCACGCGTGCGTGCTGCGCGCTGAGGGATGAGCGCAGCACGCGCGGACGTCACGCGTGCGTGCTGCGCGCTGAAGGATGAGCGCAGCACGCGCGCACGTCACGCGTGCGTGCTGCGCGCTGAGGGATGAGCGCAGCACGCGCGGACGTCACGCGTGCGTGCTGCGCGCTGAGGGATGAGCGCAGCACGCGCGGACGTCACGCGTGCGTGCTGCGCGCTGAGGGATGAGCGCAGCACGCGCGGACGTCACGCGTGCGTGCTGCGCGCTGAGGGATGAGCGCAGCACGCGCGGACGTCACGCGTGCGTGCTGCGCGCTGAAGGATGAGCGCAGCACGCGCGGACGTCACGCGTGCGTGCTGCGCGCTGAGGGATGAGCGCAGCACGCGCGGACGTCACGCGTGCGTGCTGCGCGCTGAGGGATGAGCGCAGCACGCGCGGACGTCACGCGTGCGTGCTGCGCGCTGAAGGATGAGCGCAGCACGCGCGGACGTCACGCGTGCGTGCTGCGCGCTGAGGGATGAGCGCAGCACGCGCGGACGTCACGCGTGCGTGCTGCGCGCTGAGGGATGAGCGCAGCACGCGCGGACGTCACGCGTGCGTGCTGCGCGCTGAGGGATGAGCGCAGCACGCGCGGACGTCACGCGTGCGTGCTGCGCGCTGAGGGATGAGCGCAGCACGCGCGGACGTCACGCGTGCGTGCTGCGCGCTGAAGGATGAGCGCAGCACGCGCGGACGTCACGCGTGCGTGCTGCGCGCTGAGGGATGAGCGCAGCACGCGCGGACGTCACGCGTGCGTGCTGCGCGCTGAGGGATGAGCGCAGCACGCGCGGACGTCACGCGTGCGTGCTGCGCGCTGAGGGATGAGCGCAGCACGCGCGGACGTCACGCGTGCGTGCTGCGCGCTGAGGGATGAGCGCAGCACGCGCGGACGTCACGCGTGCGTGCTGCGCGCTGAGGGATGAGCGCAGCACGCGCGGACGTCACGCGCGCGTGCTGCGCGCTGCAGCCTTCGACCCCCCGTCCTACTTGCTTCAGTGTCCTACAGCCAGGCAATGCTTGTACATGCCAAATAGTCAAAGGTCCACTTTGCTAACATATTATTTTGTCAACAGATGTCAGTGTACATCGGCAGCTCGACCGGCGTGATTCGGATCGGAAGCGAGCGCTGCTCCCGCTACCGCAGCCGCTCGGGCTGCGTGGGCGCCACCGACCCGCACTGCGGCTGGGACGCCGCGCGCGACCTCTGCGTGCGCGCGCGCAACTACGCGCACGAGCCCGACCTGGTGCAGGCCACTGCCAGCTGCGTCAGGGGGGACACGCCCGGTGAGTGTACACAGCGAGCGCAATCCCAGCCTGAATTATAAATAAAACACATTTGTTCGGATTATTGCGTCTTCAAAATGTGCTAGAGCGTGAGACGATCACGAGCTGCACACGATTCGCGGTACATTCGCGGCACAGTGTGGTGTTGTGCCTCACCTAGCCGTGTACACGTCGCGCACGCACGCGCGTTTGGTTGCCTGCTCCGGTTGGCACCACTGCACTCCGCAGCTCGCGCGCGTGGCTCTCTTCCCTCAAGCACGGGCTCCAACGCTGCGGGCACACGCTAATCGCGGTGAACGCCACAGTGGCTATGGCTCGTATTAATAAATCGCACTGAACTCTGAGATCGTTCTTGGGAGCGAACTGATGCTGTTGAGTGCGATATATTAATACGAGCCTTAGAGTGACAATTTGTTACCCAGTTTAATAATAAAATCCTTTTCTTACAGTGGACGGCGGCTGGTCGTCATGGTCTAAGTGGGAGCCGTGTATGCAGGACGGCACGTCGCACACGCCGTACGGGGACGAGAAACCGGACATGTGCATGTGCAGCACTCGGCGCTGTGACAACCCCAAACCTGCGAACGGAGGACAACAGTGTGAAGGTTAGCTGAAAATACCACATTTGAAAATCTATGGTAGCAGTCTGGAGTGGTACCGTTTAGTGCCGGCAGAGACTAAGCACTAAACGAAGGTATCGTAAGAGGGACATTCCGGGAATATGGGCAGTAGAATTTCACTATTTAGTTTAACTCTCCTGGTCAGCGTGATAAATATGGCGAAAGCTGGGTTTAAGGATGAGGATCCGACGGAGGCTACGGTCGTATTACGTACTACCGTAGTGGTGTAGTGTATACGTCTGCTCACCCATACGTACCTAGATCTAAGACTGGATCAGTTTATGTAGATCATTGAAAAGTATTACTTGTTTAATTCGTCTCCCGCGCGCCACCTTTACAATGGACTGCAATAGAACTATTTTCGCTTATTTACTAAAATATGTTTGTTTACCGTCTCCAGGTCCTCACATATCAGTGACCAACTGCACAGTCCACGGCGGCTGGTCGTCCTGGTCGGGCTGGTCGGAGTGTTCCGCATCATGCGGGATCGCAGTGAAGTCGCAGCGGCGCTCGTGCACGGCGCCCGAGCCTCGCTTTGGTGGCCGAGTCTGCGTTGGCCTCGACTCGCAGTACGCGTACTGCACGAAGCTGCCGCCTTGCCCTGGTGAGCAGAAATATAGTAATAGTGGAGTTTGCGTTATCGAGTCTTCGAGGATCGGGCTGAGTGGTGAGCCCGATCCTCGGCGGAGGAGAAGGCTATGTCCAGCAGTTGAGAATGCGAATGATGATGATTGCGTCACGTGTATAAAGATCGCTGCTAGGGACTGTGGGTGTGTTTGCGCAAAAAAGGCTAAAAACCAATGGTACACCGGCAAGCATGCCCCGCGTTGCCATCACGTCGCCTCTTCTAACCTCTTACACTACACCTACTACACCTTCTGCGCGTATTCAACGCCAGCGCTATTGTCACGCTATTCATACGGCGCCATCTTGTGCAAATATAACACTAGATGGCGAATATAGTTCTAGTTCAGGCACATTCTGTTAATTTACCATCTAAGATAATTATGTAGATTTTATGAATTTAACTGTGTATATTGTTTATTTGAATAAAGTTTTATTTTTTATTTTTTTATTTTATAATATTGGCAAAGAATATCAGAAGGCCTGTTCCAGAACCAAACAAAGCATTTATCTTCCAAGCTTGATTTTCACACTAACCACATTTTAATAAGTGAAATTAATAATTCCAGACCCAGCCCTCGCTCCAGTAGACGGCGGCTGGTCGTCCTGGGGCCCGTGGTCCGCTTGCACCAGCGCAGGCGGGGCCGGCTGTGGGCCCTCCGCGGGTTGGCGCGAGAGGCGACGCAACTGCTCCGAACCTGCGCCTAAGCACGGCGGCGCCGACTGCGAGGGCAACAAGACTGAGAGGCAGATCTGTGACCTACGGCCTTGCGAGCTGAGGAAGGCGACCGCGTGGACTCCGTGGGTGCAGATACCTGGTAAGTTGATCTACTCAATGTACTTGTGGCGTAGAATAGATCCGCTCTCTGGCGTGATAGAAGGCGCAACTGCTCCGAACCCGCCCCCAAACATGGCGGCGCCGACTGCGAGGGAAACAAGACTGAGCGGCAGATCTGTGATCTGCGGCCGTGCGAGCTGAGGAAGGCGACTGCGTGGACTCCTTGGGTGCAGATACCTGGTAAGTTAATCTGATCATTGTACTGGTGACGTAGAATGAATAGTACCGCCCTATGTTCATTTCAATGAATGTTAAAATAATGTGGGAGGGCAAACGTGATTTAACAAAAAAATACTAATTCCAAAGAACTGACCCAATTATTTCAATTTCAGACAATTCATCCGATGGCAGTTATATGGAGAAGAGATTCAAGTTTCTTTGCAAGGCTCAGTCACCGGAACAAATTAAGGTACACGCTTAATTCAATTACTTATGTAGTAAAATTTAATTACTTATGTAGTAAATTGCGTGATCATCAATCTTTAATAACATTTAAAATAACCTTACCTAACTCTATTCCCCAGCTATCCCTAGCCAAGGAAGAGGAGCGCTACTGCACCGGACGGGGGCGCTGTAGTAGCGAGCCACTTGAAGAGGACGGCGGCTGGGACTCGTGGGAGGCGTGGGGCGCGTGCAGTGCGCCGTGCGGGGGCGGGCAGCAGGCGCGCACCCGCCGCTGCCGCCGCGCGCCCTGCGCCGGCCCCGCCGAGGTGCTGCGCGCCTGCAACACGCATGCGTGCTCAGGTGAGGACATACATAGTTTAGACAACGTAGTGAGCACGCTCGAGGACGGCGGCTGGGACGCGTGGGAGGCGTGGGGCGCGTGCAGTGCGCCGTGCGGGGGCGGGCAGCAGGCGCGCACCCGCCGCTGCCGCCGCGCGCCCTGCGCCGGCCCCGCCGAGGTGCTGCGCGCCTGCAACACGCATGCGTGCTCAGGTGAGGACATACATAGTTTAGACAACGTAGTGAGCACGCTCGAGGACGGCGGCTGGGACGCGTGGGAGGCGTGGGGCGCGTGCAGTGCGCCGTGCGGGGGCGGGCAGCAGGCGCGCACCCGCCGCTGCCGCCGCGCGCCCTGCGCCGGCCCCGCCGAGGTGCTGCGCGCCTGCAACACGCATGCGTGCTCAGGTGAGGACATACATAGTTTAGACAACGTAGTGAGCACGCTCGAGGACGGCGGCTGGGACGCGTGGGAGGCGTGGGGCGCGTGCAGTGCGCCGTGCGGGGGCGGGCAGCAGGCGCGCACCCGCCGCTGCCGCCGCGCGCCCTGCGCCGGCCCCGCCGAGGTGCTGCGCGCCTGCAACACGCATGCGTGCTCAGGTGAGGACATACATAGTTTAGACAACGTAGTGAGCACGCTCGAGGACGGCGGCTGGGACGCGTGGGAGGCGTGGGGCGCGTGCAGTGCGCCGTGCGGGGGCGGGCAGCAGGCGCGCACCCGCCGCTGCCGCCGCGCGCCCTGCGCCGGCCCCGCCGAGGTGCTGCGCGCCTGCAACACGCATGCTTGCTCAGGTGAGAACATACGAACAGCTACTGTAGTAAAGGACACTACACAGTGAAAGAAGATCATACTACACAGTGGGCATGCACGGGGAGGAGGAGTTGAGTCCCACACTTCCTACTCTCCTCCTCCCCGTGAACTCTCCCTGATATTAGCGGAGCGACGATAAGTAAAGCAAACAGTTTCTGGTTGTGTCATTGTTGTCCATGGCAGTAGGGGAATACGAGCAATACGCGTATGTTATAACCCCGCCCCATATCTCACTGGAGATTCGCCCCCATCGTGAGGCACGAATAGGAGCTAAATCTTTAGTCGTGTCTAAGGCTCGTATTAATAAATCGCACTCAACTTTGAGCTCGATCTTGAGTGCGAACTAGATGTCATTCTCACACAAAACAACACGTCAAGTTCGCGCTCAAGTTCGAGCTCAGAGTTGAGTGCGATTTATTAATACAAGCCTTAGTTTATTTAATTGAGTATGTATTTAATTGATTCTCACCAGGCGAATGGTCGTGCTGGAGCGAGTGGGGCGCGTGCACGGGCGGCTGCGGCGAGGGCGGCGCGACGGGGCACCGCACGCGCACGCGCAAGTGCCTCTCGCCCGACGGCTGCGACGCCGGCGCCGCCATGGAGCGCAGGGTCTGCGTCAACAGCTGCGCCGGTGAGTACGGCGCCGGCAGTGGTCGTGCTGGAGCGAGTGAGGCGCGTGTCTAGACCTCGTGGGAGGTAGATTCGATCACCATATAGGCGTTGATCGACTTCGCAGAGATCGAAAATATGCAACCAAGAAGCATGCAGCTAGTACGAGGTACCGCACAGTATTTACAGAAAAAAATATTGGCCATTGCTTTATCCATTCCATATTCAAAATCGCCAAAATCAAACTAGACCTTAAAAGAAAGGGACTCAAAATCTGGCAGAATTTTTGTCTAAAACAGCGAACCACGAATACGTGCAAAGTTAAACTCTTCAAAAATTATGTTTTTACCACGAATACTAACTTTCGAAATTAAAATGTCCTGCTAATCATATAAATGAATTACGTGCAAAGTTAAACTCTTCAAAAATGATGTTTTCACCACGAATACTAACTTTCGAAATTAAAATGTCCTGCTAATCATATAAATGAATATCTAACTAACCTTAAATTTCCAGAATCGGAAGCCGGCTGGGGCGCTTGGGGGGCGTGGTCAGCGTGCGAGGGCGGCGAGCGCGTGCGACGTCGCGCGTGCGAGGCGGGCGCGTGCCTGGGCCCGCAGCTGCAGGTCGCGCTCTGCTCCGGTGACGACCAGGACGTTGATAATGGTGGGTGAAAGCATACTCTCACTGCAATAGAAAAATAAACAATACAAGCGATATTCAACACGGATAATGGCGGGTGGAGGCATTTACTTACTGTAACAGAACAATATACATACAAAACAAGCGCAATTCACCACGACCTTGTAGTTAAGGTAAGTAGTTAGTGGGTACCGTGGAAAATAAAATGTATCTATACGAATGGATCTGTGCTCCTATGAAGAATCTAGAGTGTATAATGGTGGGTAAATCACCTCGGTTGGGGTCCATGGGGGGCGTGGTCAGCATGCGAGGGTGGCGAGCGCGTGCGACGTCGCGCGTGCGAGGCGGGCGCGTGCCTGGGCCCGCAGCTGCAGGTCGCGCTCTGCTCCGGCGACGACCAGGACGTTGATAACGGTGGGTGGAAGCATTAACTTACTGTAACCGAACAATATACATACTAAACAAGCGCAATTCACCACGACCTTGTAGGTAAGTAGTTAGATAGGTACCGTGGGAAATAAAATGTACCTATACAAATGGACCTGTGCACCTATGAAGAATCTAAAGTATAATGGTGGGTAAATCACCTCGGTTCGGGTCCGTGGGGGCGTGGTCAGCGTGCGACGTCGCGCGTGCGAGGCGGGCGCGTGCCTGGGCCCGCAGCTGCAGGTCGCGCTCTGCTCCGGAGACGATCAGGACGTTGATAACGGTAGGTGAAGGCACTCACTGTAACAGAATAATATACAAACAAAACAAGCACTATTCAACAAGGCTTTGTAGGTTAGTAGTTAGATAGGAAGTGTCGATAATAAAATAGAGTACACAAATGGATCTGTGCGCGTCTGAAGAGGACTCTCGAATGTGGAAAATGGTGGGTACATCACCTCGGTTGGGGTCCATGGGGGGCGTGGTCAGCGTGCGACGTCGCGCGTGCGAGGCGGGCGCGTGCCTGGGCCCGCGTCATGACGACCAGCATGTTGATAATGGTGGGTGAAGGCATCAACTCGGTGACCTGAAATTAGAGAGCACAAAGTTAGAGATTTCAATGGTTTCTTTTCATAGAATTTATGAAGTTTGTTGGAGAGATTTCATCCTTATTAATTGATCTTATCGATCAATGCAATAAAAGTAAAACTTTCACAGATCTTTGTATGCAGTTTTGTTTCTTTTCAAAAATAAAGGAATCTTTCCTTTGAAGAAAAGTTTCTACCTACTGTATTAAGACTACACTTCCCTTTAGGTGGCATTACAAAATTCCATTCTGTATACCCAGCATTTTTAGCAGAGTAATGACATTTAAAAAAAACTTCATTTTAATACTTGAACAAATAGAGTTATATAACTCCTCTAAATTAAATATCGACAATTACCATAATTAAACTATTGCTCCTTTTATTTTCAGAGTTATACGCGATGCCGGCATACAGTCAGAACGTGGAAATGGCATCGTTCGTGACCATGTCTGAGAAGGAATCAATGGGCGTGCCCGGAATCATTGGCTGTGTCGTGGCCGCGTTTGTTATGGGTAAGTTCAAAATGCTCATACTTCAAAGTAAAACCTCCATAGTGAGTTGTGTTTACACAAGTTGCCAATAGATGGCGCTATAAGTTGTAAAATTAAGGTCATCCTAAAACATTCGGAGTTTTGTTCAAAATAAGCTATGATTATTTAAGTTTTCACGAGCAACAAATCCCAGGCATTATTTAAAACCTTCTTAATATTAAAAACTGTAAGTTTTGTCGATTTATCCGTTAAAATTATTTCAAAAACCTAAATCGCGATTGTAAAGTTTTTCGACTACCTTGGTATATAAGAAAAAATTAGCAGCAGTTTATTTGTGTCTATTGAAAGGAGAGACGGTTAGCACTCCCCTTGACAAGGATGGAACACATTAAAATGGTTAAGGCACAACTTGACCACATTTTTGAGATGTAATGGACAACTAGGATTTTTATGAATTTAAAATTTAGTGTTGCTTATTAATAGTTTTTTTTTATCTTTTAGTTTGCCTCATGCATTAATAAAATGTTTTTATATTTTTGTTAAATATAAGTTATTTATTTCTCTTTTCACAGGCTGCCTCACTTGCCTAGCATGCGTCATATTCATACAACGGAGAGGTTCCCGGTTTCCGTGGCGACGGCGGAACAGGGTCCCATCAAGCCCGCACTACATCACCGCTAAGCAGAACAGTTACGTCACAGTGCCTTTAAAAGCTGTGGTGAGTGTGATTCATTGTACTAACTTATTGTCTGAACCTTGCCGGCCTACATAGACCGTATAGTACTGGCCTAGAACTGTACTATTTGTATTGTATATTGTATCACTATACGATTAGCATTGATGCGTGTTCGAATCAAATTTCGAAAAAAAATATTTTTGGTCCTGTTTCATACATTTCCCAACGAATTTTATTGTCTTATTCGTATTATTAATAATCTTTAACATATTTATTTTCAGCCACGAAAAGCAAAACGCCAGCCATCCTTCACCGGCATCGGTGGTACAAGCGGCATAGTGCTGTCCAAAAGCAACAATATCGCAAACGCTAACAACCACAATACGACCGTTACAACACCGAAACTGTACCCTAAGGCCATAGCAAATGAGTACGATTCTATGGGCACTCTGAAGAGGCATTCCAACCAACCGAACAACAAGAGCAATCTGGAAAGTGAGGAAGACAAGTTTTACTGAAGGTATTGTGACGAATTAAGGCGTAGAGTTGCTTTCAAAGCCGCATTTACCACTTATGTGCCTTTAGAGTCTTCATAGAAACGTAACTCAGTTTGAGATCATACGATCGTTCTATAAGATCTATGAAAATAATGTCGACAGAAGATCCAGATTTTGTCATTCTGTAAAGTGCAATGCCAAGTCTTTGACTAGGTACATTGAGCTA
Organism: Nomophila noctuella; assembly: GCA_958496325.1. Classification (NCBI taxonomy): domain Eukaryota; kingdom Metazoa; phylum Arthropoda; class Insecta; order Lepidoptera; family Crambidae; genus Nomophila; species Nomophila noctuella. The sequence goes on from OY292501.1 coordinate 5,866,480, forward strand.
AGCTCAATGACTGGGAAAATGATGATCAAAGGAATAAAGTATTGATGAAAATTTTATAATCATTATTGGTTGTGGCATAATGTATCCCTGGTGGAGGAGATAGCCACAAATCTTATGAGTACGGAAAAGCTTTCACTGCTTAGTCTTCGTCTTCTTATTTTCTATGCAAAAGAAATAATGATATCAAGCTTAATCAGCACTGACAATAAGACAAATTATTAAAAAAAAACAGAACATTGCCCAAGAGAGATTGTGTCTTTTGCGATCTTAAATATTAATTAATAGCCTTACAACACAGAATAGGCATGATACCAATGTGACTGAAGTCTGCCCAGTGTATTATGTTAAGGAAACAATATCATAGTAAAGGGAAATGTCCCCTTGCATTATCAAGTATTTTGATATGAAAATAGGATGTGACGTGCGTACATACCAATGTACAAAATCAGTAAATCCGATGAACTATTTCTATTTACGGTTGAAACAAACCCAGTGGGTATAATTTAGTGAATATCATTATCGTCCAGTTATTATTATTTTGAAAACAATACATATCAAAGTGTATGTTTGTCTGATGGAGTTGTGTTCGATTGTGTTGTAAAAATGCGATTTTTAGTTGTTGTAGGAGAATGTACTTAATATTGTTAATTATTATTTGTGAATTCGTCGTGTTTCGTGATAGATTGTAAAGTATTTTCAAAAGTGATCAATTATTAATTTCATTTAAAATCAATTCTAATTCTGGTGTTATTTGTGTTTTTTATGGTATTTATTAATGAAGAGCTTTCGTTTAACTATTTAAGTTCAAAACTCCTAGATGGAATGTGGTAGATCTCGATTTAGCATTTGAGAAAGAATGAAAAGCAGAATGTGATTGCAATGGTGGTTAGAAATAGTTAATATAAAATCAAGTGCCATTCACACTAACATTGTATAAAATTATGTTATATATTACATTTAATTAATTGAAAGTAGATTAAAAGTAATAGTGATTTATTATATAATTATAATTAAGAGAATTTAAAGAAGCCTGTACGTGCCATGTATATAGTTTAAGATTTGTAAATATAATTTTATTTTTGACATATCGATAATATATTACATATTCATATACACGTTATATTGCCGATTTTATTTTTCAGTACAAACTGAGGTGCCTTGTAAGAAAATATTTACACAATTGACATTTTATATATTCACAGATAAAGATTTATATATAATTTATATATCGTTGGCTGCGCGTCCAACGTTTTAACATGACTCATGTTGAGTCGAAATTGTTGTTAAATGTGGTGCCTTTTATGCACAAAACACATATTATTTATGAGAACCAAGGTTGTTTTAATATTCGCGATTTGTGATTATTGTTCAAACACAATAAAAGCGCGATCCATACTACAAACAACGCCATCTATTGTATGTGCGAAGAACTTATTTCAGCGATAATGGGTTACTATCTTGTCCCTGAAAAGTATGTGGTTTGTGCATAATTCGTGTGAGTAGTTTGTAGAATTTTGTATTTTTATATTATTTTGCATTAATGATGAAAATGAATGTATTTTGTTGAATTCGAATGCATAGATTAAGTAGAAATGATGGATGTCTAGTGACAGAAATAGTAAGAACAGTTTACCTGTGTAGATTATGTTCAAAACTGTTTCTTTCTTTTTTTTATAAAATTCTGCAAATGTAAGAAATTATGTTACATGCCAGTTTTAATGGAAATAGTGATGAATCTACATCTTTATGGTTATTTCTTTTTTTATATACTTTTAGTCCCTTCAATTATGCGTATTATTTAGAGGCTTTCTCTTGTTAACTCACCGATAGCTTTGTATTTTAGTGCCGTTTATTATTTACAAATATATAAAAGTTGTGATTTATTTAGAAACGATATGTCGGTATATAAAGTTGATAATACATAAATTATACTGCTTTAATACCTTTTTTATCTGATAGTATAGTGTGTTAATAAAATTCTGATTCTGTCTTATCTCGAAAACGTTTTGATTATGATTTAAATTGTTATTAAAATGTGGGCTGGATCCATTTTTCTTAACTCCCTTTTTTGCAACTGATTCATGTATCCTAAACGAGTACTTCTTAATTCTTTTACCGACGTATTGTTGCTCGAATATTTGTATTCTCTTTTTGTCATTCCTAAAAGTTATATTTTACAAAGTTGTTAATTATTACTGTACAGTGTTGGTAAGCTTACTTACATGGAGTAACAATAAAGACTGTCAATCTTATTTGTTTGTTTAATTATACCTACTTGAAAAAATGCTGTTATGTGCAAATATCTGACAATGAAATCACATAAATATGTCCTACATACAAACGCCGAATATCTGGTAAATAATTATTTATTGATGCCAAACATGCATTTGACATTGACTTGACTGCCAATGCGGCGTAGTGACTGGGTTCCTGGGTAAAACGAAATATTTTGTGTATGAATGAGGAAGATTGTGAAAAAAATTTCAGGTCTTGTAGATATTTGGTAGCTATCGGTAAAACCGATGTTAGTCTATGTTTAAGATTGTAAATTCAGCGAATGTCCATAAAAATAAAACTTTTCTCATAAGGACTTACAAAAGTTATGTTGAGCAATATAAATTATAAGTTAGATCCTAACTTCAGACCAATTGCCCTGACTCACACAAGAGCATTTATTGCCTATTATTGCCTAGTTAAGAAGTCTCTGACATTCTCGTTTAGATATTTCCAAAGAAAAGTTGTCTTCATTCGTCTCATTCCATTGCAACTTGTAATAGGTGTGTCAACCTTTATAAACTTTTGAATGGTGTTCAAAATTGGTGGTAGCTACTTAGATAAAAAAAAAGATTGAAACAATACGGCATTCAATGATATCGCAAATGGTATACTATGATTACCTACTGTTTATACGTTACTCAGAAGACAGAATAAACCAGAAAGAGCGTTCAATCAAATTTCTATGGAACGCTTTGTGTCCAAAACGTCTCGCCCCTCGCGCGTCATTATTCATACTTATTAAATTCAATACTTATTTGAATAGAATGAATTGCAAAATGTAATACTAACACATGAAACGTAAACCCATCTGATTTCTTCTTAAGCTCGGCAGTATTTTTATTTAAAAAAACGGCATAATTATTTAAAAACTGACAGCTGAATCAGATTTCAACAGTATTGACTACACCTTTTGAGTGTAGTATGAACAGTCACAGACATGAGCGCGATGGCGGTTTCTGGTTTATTCTGTATTCTGAGATACGTTATCATTTTTTAGGTTTTCATCACTACGAAATCTGATTTTATCCCACTTTAGGTAATTTGAACTTTTGCTTTAAAAAACACTTTATGATAATGGGCATTAATTTATAAGTAATAAGAAATGTTATGGGGCGAAAAATTTTACTAACCATTTTAAAAGGCTGAACTTTGCAACGTAAGTGCGAATATTATGTAAGTAATAAAATTGCCCTATTGCAATAACAACAAATCAACAAGTCGCCGTATGGGCGGTGCCGCCTAACACTGATCGATGTGCTTCCGAATACAAGTCACTTCGCCGAAAGAAAACAATGCTAGGGTTGAAGTACGTGGAAAATAAAAATATTGAAAGTAAGCAAACCAAACTATGGTTCCAGTAAGGGTATGTGTCTTTCATGACTGGGAGAAAATCTATCTATCTTGTGTCTAGGTAGGTACTGAATAAAGTGTGTCATCTAATCCATTATGATAGCAAAGGCTATCTTAAAAAAAATATTCAACATGGAAATGCAAAATGTAGTAAAAGAAAAATTAAAAAAAAAAAATCTTAGAGCGTTACTCTAATGCAAGGCTAAAATTTTCAGAAAAAAATGACTTAACCCCAGCGTTTTACGTGAAAAACCTAAAAGTGGGACCAGCCCTGGAAAAAGGGTCGGCCTTTCAGGTTTATGGGTGCGAAGGAGGTGTGTTATGGGATTCAAACGGGAGTTTCAGTGATATTAATGTGTCAGACAGTGCCTTTTTTGTACAATATGCGCAAGAAAGCACATATTCAGAACAGTTTTTCCCACTGGGCACAAAGGGCTCGTGACCAGGGCCCCGCGACCGATTTGGGCCCCCAGACCAGGTTCTAGAGGACCCACATTTACCAAACACGACGTTTAAAGGCCCATGTGCCCAGGGAGTGTTAATTGGCGAATAAGCGCAATCGACATTCCATTGATCAGGTAGGTGACTGTACTGTTTAATTACGGGCTAGATACCAAACAATAAAAAACTACCACTAATATTCTACCACATAAAATTAGATAAAGACAACATCATAATATTTGCGATATCTCGAATATAAGCTATCGATCATTTTGATTCCATATTCTATGTAGTAAGAACTCCATTAAACATACTTATAAACCAATCTCAGTTCAAAGTTATAATCTAAAATCTCTACCGACAACGCATCAAATACGATAAGGCTGGTTATCCATTGCAGCAGTGTGAAAATAGGCGATGATGCTGTAAAATGATTGGATGAGGCGAAACTAAATTCAAAAAAAGAATTAGTTTATAGGGGCCAGCGGTCCCAAACAGGTAATTCAAAAAATAAACGAGGCTCGTGGGGCGAATCGACGAAAGACCAGAGTAGACGAAAGAAGATGTTTAACTGATTACCTTCTTCCACCTATCGCATATAAGCGTTAACAATGAACATAATGTGTAGGTAAATCAAATATATAAAAAAATAATGAATGGAAAAAAAAAAAACAGCAGAAGCCGTTTCTATTTTTTTAATTTATTTTCTCAACTTTTAACTTTCTAGAGCGCCTTAGGTTTACGCTTTGGCGTTAGTTGTTACTGTGTATGTACCTACCTACTTAAACAAAATAAAATAATTAGCCTTTATATTTTTCTTACCAATCAATAAATTATACCTCCCTGGAGCGCTATTGGACTCAAATCCTTATTCAGTACCGTTTCTGAAACGATCAAGACTCCAAGTTCACCAAAGGTCGTGGAAACTTTCCCTCCCGAATTTTAAGATTTGTTAATAAAGTATAAGTGACGTCGATCTCCGCTGTTGACGAAGGACTCGCAAAGTCGGATTAAAAGTTTATCCGAACTCGAGGTGGGAACTGGATAAACGATTTCGCGTTTTAGGTATATTTTTCGAATATTTTGTCGTAGACATGGATGGGATGAGATGAGATTTGGAATTTGTTGTGAGAAAATACACGAAATAATAACATTCATTGTAATACATATGTAGTACACATTTTATTTAAACTCAATGGTTAGTTAAAGTTCAGTATTTAAAGTGTAATCACTCCTACACTGCGTTCAGCCAAAAGGCTGACTGGTTGAGAATGCTGCGAGGAATTAAGTCTCCTCATGACTTACTTTTTAATGTGAAAAAATGATTAACTAAAATTTATTAATTGTTTGAATTTCTGTGAAATATTCTTACAAAATAGCCAAAATAAACACTAAAATGAATCTGATATAACTGTTATGTTGTGATCAATTCGTGTTTGGCAAACGTGGTGATTTAGCCAATACCATCAGTGAACTCGTAACTTCGTGAAAGGTAAAACGATTCAGAAAACTTCTTATCTTCGAGCAAATCCATTATTTTGTACGGAAAGTGATCATTATAATGGATACGCGATATATTTGTCCTGCCTCTTCCCTTGTTTGCTATCCATTACGGATTAAATTCGCACGTAGATATAAATGTACGTAGAATGTTATTTTACCACTTGTTTTGCCCATTGACTATTTTCTGTAGAAGTCTGACCTACAGATAAAAAAATAAAATAAAGGCAAGTAAGTACCTTTTCCTTTTTCAACACTAATTATGACTACTTACGCGGGAACTAAGCACAACTTTTACTATTCACTAGTTTTTACCCGCAGCTTTGCCCGCGTTATCAAGATTCCTGTTTTATCCCATGGTGCATTTTATCAAATAAAAAGTCCATCACCTAAGTCAGCCCATACCCTGCCTTCATACCAAATTTTATCAAAATCCGTAGTAGTTTCAGCGTGCTTGACGGGCAAAATTCCAAACGAACTTTCACATTTATTTTATTAGTATTATCATAGTAGGCACTTTTATACCTATTACTTACTGTTTGACATTAATAACAATTATTGAATGAAATCTTAAATGCATTATTCTAAATCGATCGTTGGTACTTTTTGTTTTTTATTATTAAAATAAGTTTTTAAGTCGGAACATTAAACTCCTAGCTCGAGTCAAATCAAATTGTAAACGACTTTGGGTTATCCGACGTTAACATTGTTTGAATGGTTAGTTTGAACCCCGATTTATAACTCTGTTTGTAGGCCTTGGCACGGATAGTTTCCGATCGCAAATCGTTTCCGATACGGGCAAGTTTGATTGGGCAATAAACAGATAAATTTAACTGATGAATCCAATGGAACAGTGGTTAGGGTACAAATTCCCGTTGAAAATAAAGCACAAATAACTAAGAGTTGAGACAATTTTCTGAATTGAGCCTCTTTACTATATGTTTCAGTGTGGTTGTTTGTCAAGTGCGATTCACGAAAGATAAGCAAATGAAAAGAACAAATATTTAAATGAATTCCGATTTTTTATTTCAGATCCCTTTTTACGCAATAAAAGGAAGTCTATGTTATTTCTCAGGGTCTAAAGATTGTCTGTGCCAAATTTCATCAAAATCGGTTGAGAGGTTTAAGCGGGCAAGCGTAACAGACCGACATACAGAATTACTTTCGCATTTATACTATTAGTAGGGATTAGTAGGATTTAATTTTAATTTATTCACCATTCTGCATATAGTACAGTCCTACACATCCAAATATGAATTTTGAATTTAAAACTATTGCTAACTTGGTCAACTTGATAAGCCCAAGAACTTCTTGTTACACTTATCAAACATGAACTATCAGATCTCGAAGTGCAAACAGTAGACATTTGATTCCCAACAAAGGGTTTGGTATCAAAGGACTCGGCAGAGTTGACCGGGATAGAAGTCTTGTTTAAACTTGGTGAGAAACTTCTGTAAGGCATGAAATTGAATCGGCAAGTCAGTTGCCTCTGGCGAATTGAGTGATAATTGGTTTTAAAATATTTGAAATGATCGTTATCTATACTTCTATACTTAATATAATAAGGCTGAAGAGTTTGGTTGTTTAAACGCACTTATCGCAGGTAGGTACTACAGGTTCGAATTAAAAAAAAATGGGTTTGATTACACTATGTGTGCGAAAACCGAATTCGCAGAACCGCGGACGAAGTCGCGGGCCGTCGCTAGTATAAGATATAAACGTAAGTATGTGTAAGTACGTGTGGTTTACATTTACATTAAAGCATATGAAACACTGACTAAACGGGTCCATTTGTTGTGGAAGGCGCAAGCTATAATAAAATACTAAAACCGAAATCCACGAGAACGGAGTCGCGGGCGGCCGCTTGTATGAACATGAAAAAATACCACCAGTGTAGTGACGGTAGTTACTAAAACTTAAATTGTGCGGTACTGCCCTGCGCCAATAACACGACAACATTAATCCTATAGTCATATTAAGGGTTACTAACTAGTGACTCATATTATGCTATGAATGTTTGCAGTCTTTGATATTATATATTATCCCACAGCTTCCTCTCCCAATAACCCTTTATTTTAACTATCGACGATGTCGGCAATAAATAGTGAATCATTTTTATCGTAAAGGGAGATCGTGCCTCGTTTACTCTAGTAGTTAAGCTCAATTTAAATCGTTACGAATAAATGGGAAGCGAAAATTTATTTTTCGTTGCGCACTTTTTAATCTGTTAGGTACAAGTAGGTATTTTATCGTTTATTTTTGTTGATAGTTTAGTTTAGTAAATACACAAAAACTATTACATTAATATTTTGTTGAATCCCGTAATAACCTATAAAACAAGTAGATAAACGTAGGTGCTTTTACTAATTTAGGATCGGACCAAAGTTTCCGATGAGGTCCAGTGTTCACGAAAACCCTTCGATAACTCACGAGAACAGTTGGAATGCGTGAGATTATTCATTTCCATTAATATTTTTGGTGGGTAGTCAAGCATAGGAAAACCCCGATAATAAAAAGGCAAACCACTCACCTTTGACGCCGACTGCTATGCTGGAGTTGAGATGGAAAGCGGTGATCGCCACGACGAGAAGTCCTTTGATGAGCCACTTGCTCTGTCCCAAATTTGAAGAAACCACACCTATAACAACACAACATATGTAATTAGAGATAGAACATGTAAAGTCCACAATCTTAATAATCACCGATATTTTCCGCCGAAAAGATATAAAATTCTTAAGCCAAGTAAAACACAATGCGTGCTTAGGTACCTATATGAGGAAATCACTATGCCTGAATACCGTTATACTTATCATAATTTTACTAAATAAAATGGTTAAAGGGTGTGAATGTTAAGTAATTGTTTCTCCGGTTGCTGTTTTTTTTGTAGAATGAATTTTTATATGCTTTGTAATCTTGAAATTATAATGAGTAGGTATGTAACATTGCTTCGAGTAAAAATGATTTTTTAGGATGGTACGCCTGCATGAATATACATTTTTAGGGTTCCGTAGCCAAAATGGCAAAAAAACGGAACCCTTATAGATTCGTCATGTCTGTCTGTCTGTCTGTCTGTCTGTCCGCCAGTCTGTCACAGCCACTTTTTTCCGAAACTATAAGTACTATACTGTTGAAACTTAGTGAGTGGATGTATTCTGAGAACCGCAACAAGGTTTTCACACGAAAATAGAAAAAAAAATAAAACAGTGGGTCCCCATAGTCAGAACTGAAACTCGAAATATTATTTTTAATTGAACATATACGTGTGGGGTATCTATGGATAGGTCTTTAAAAATTATATTAAGGTTTCTAATGTCATTTTTTTCTAAAGTGAATACTTTGCGTGACAGACCCTTCCAAAGTGGAAAAAAGTGTGTCCCCCCCCCCTCTAACTTCTAAAATAAGAGGACGATAAAACTGAAATAATTCTATAATGTACATTACCATAAAAACTACCAACGAAAATTGGTTCGAACGAAATCTGATCAATAGTATTTTAATACGTCAAAAATAGGATTTGTACGGAACCCTCAGTGCGGGAGTCCGACTCGCACTTGGCCAATTTTATATTCCTAGTATCATTAAACACAAAATGTCAATTTTATTTACCTCTAAACCAAAAAAATGTGGCCACGAAATTGCTTAGCGTTGTACCGAAAAAATGGTTTGCTCACATTTTTATTTTCTTTGATATTTTGGAACAGCCTTGTTTATTTTGTTTCAAGAAGCCGGGAACATTGGCTCAAGCCTTGCCGTTGGCTAGATACGGTTTCCTACGACGGAGCGTGTAAAGATTTTCACAGGATAAAATACCTAAACGTTATTTATAAACGGTACAGAAAATGTTACTTATAATGGCTTCATGTTTCGAGAAATATTCATATAATTATCTCCTTCCCATGATCGCGTAGATTATTAAGAATAATTTCATGCACTAACTGATTTTTAAAATAGAGAGGGTTTTTACCTTGAAATCACGAAGTAGAAATATTTCACACTAGCACTAGCACTGAATAACATTTTCACAATAACTAACGTAGTTGGAAAGTCAAAAGTTAAAAAGAACGTTCATTCGAAATAAACCGTACGCGATAGTTTCTTTAAACTTGTTCACTATTCGGCGATCAGAAGCAAAACTGAGGCATGTCGTTCCCGCCATATTACCTTATTTAACTTGTCAAATTTTACCGTCAGGTGGCGATGGCGTCGCTACTTCCGACAAACTGATATATTAAATTTGAAGAATTAACTATTTTTAGAAATCTGTGAAGGCTGTGAAGGTTTTTGTAAATAAAATACAAAATTGTTAATGACTTATATAATTTTTAATTTTTCAATAAGAATAAAAAAAGGTAAGGAATTTGACTGGCTAGTCAAATGATCTACCCTTATATGAGTCAAATACGAGTTTAATTAAAATAAAAGGGAGAGGAATGAAAATAACAATAAACATTTCTCTTTAAACTATGCTTTATTTATTTTCGACAAATATGCCAAAAATCATTTTGATATTTCTAAAATTGATTATTTATAATTTTTAATAAATTATCTGCTACTTTTTAAGATAAATATTTTATAATGAAACAAAAATTATAGTTTTTTTTAACCGGAAATGGCCAGAGCGTAATCATAAATAAACTTTCAACATCCCATGAAGCGATTTATGAATGACTTTTTTTTTTATTAGTAATTTTTATTCGGACCTACACACTAAGTCATTGTGAATGATTTAAAAATGCTTTGTAATTATGTTTGCTTGTATTTTTATTATTTGTACTTTTTAATTTGTACTCGTATTAAAAAAAAATGCATACGGTATTTTATTTCAAATATACTCATATTTTAATTTACATCGACCTAGCTTTAAATATATCCGAAAAACCCTAGTTACAATCGGTGCTCCCAGCGAACATTTCATTTTTACGACAAATATGAATTTTGACTTTAAAGCCACTCTATTGCAAACTTGGACAATTTGATAAGCCCAAGATCTTCTTGTTACACTTATCAACCATGAACTATCAGATCTCGAAGTGAAAACAGTAGCCATTTGATTCCCAACAAAGGGTTTGGTATCAAAGGACTCGGCAGAGTTGACCGGGATAGAAGTCTTGTTTAAACTTGGTGAGAAACTTCTGTGAGGCATGAAATTCAATCTGCAAGTCTGTTGCCTCTGGCGAATTGAAGTGACAATTGGTTAATGGTCTTAAAAGATTTGAGATGATCATTTCCTATATTAATAAGTATAACCAAGCTGAAAAGTTTGTTTGAACGCACTCATCTACTGGTACATATTAAAATAAAAAATTGGTTTGACACCACTATGTGTGCGGAATCTGAAATCGCAGAACCGCGGACGGAGACGCGGGCGGTCGCTAGTATAAGATGTAAACGTAAGTATGTGTGGTTTTTTATTACATTTAAAGCATATACGTTATAGGCACAATGACTAAACGGGACTAAAGTCCATTTGTTGAGGAAGGCTTGACGCTATAATAAAATACTAATAAAACCAAAATCCACGAGAACGGAGTCGCGGGCGGCCACTAGTAGGTATGAACATAAAAAATACTACCAGCGAACGCCGGTAGTTACCAAAATTTAAATTGTGTGGCACTGCCCTGCGCCTATAATAGCACAAGACAACATTAATCCTATATAGGGTTACTAACTAGTAACACAAATTATGCTATGAATGTTTGCAGTCTTTGATATATATTATCCCACAGCTTCCTCTCCCAATAACCCTTTATTTTAACTATCGACGATGTCGGCAATAAATTGTGAATCATTTTTATCGTAAAGGGAGATCGTGCCTCGTTTACTCTAGTAGTTAAGCTCAATTTAAATCGTTACGAATAAATGGGAAGCGAAAATTTATTTTTCATTGCGCACTTTTTAATCTGTTAGGTACATGTAGGTATTTTACCGTTTATTTTTGTTGATAGCTTAGTTAACTAAATACACAAAAACTATTAAATAAATATTTTGTTGAATCCCGTAATAACCTATAAAACAAGTAGATAAACGTAGGTGCTTTTACTAATTTAGGATCGGACCAAAGTTTCCGACCATTCGATTCTATTTATATTGTTGGTGGGAAGTCAGGCATAGGAAAACCCCGTTATAAAGGCAAACCACTCACCTTTGATGCCGACTGCTATGCTGGAGTTGAGATGGAAAGCCGTGATCGCCACGACGAGTAGTCCTTTGATGAGCCACTTGCATTGTCCCAAATTTGAAGAAACCACACCTAAAACAACACAACATATGTAATTAGAGATAGAGCATGTAAAGTCCACAATCTAAATGATCACCGATATTTTCCGCCAAAAAGATTGTAATCCGAAAGCCAAGTACAACAATGATAAAATTAGAAACAAAGAAAAAATAATCTGATCTCGTGACTCAGACGGGAATCGAACAACACCCTGAGTGCTTGCCGTGCTGAGTAACATAAGGAAATTACTATGTCTGAAAACCAGTATAGGTACTTATTATTCATTCGCTAATATATAATGAGTTTTAAAGGGCGAATTTAAAGTAATTGTTTTGTCCGGTTGCTGTATTTTTTTTAAATAATGCTTTTTTACATGCTTTGTAATCTTGAAATTATAATGAGTAGGTATGTGTAACATTGCTTCGAGTAAAAATGATTTTTTAGGATGGTACGCCTGCATGAATATACATTAAACACAAAATTACAATTTTATTTACCTCTAAACCAAAAAAATGTGGCCACGAAATTGCTTAGCGGTGTACCGAAAAAATGGTTTCCTCACATTTTTATTTTTTTTGATATTTTGGAACAGACTCGTTTATTTTGTTTCAAGAAGCCGGGAACATTGGCTCAAGCCTTGCCGTTGGCTAGATACGGTTTCATACGAACGGAGCGTGTAAAGAATTTCACAGGATAAAATAAACGTTATTTTTAACGGTATATACAAAAAGTTACGTTTAATGGATTCATGTTTTAGAAATATTCATTTATATTCAACCCATAATCGTGTTAGTAGGTTTTGATGAATAATTTCAAAATTAAGCATTATTTATTTAAGAGTTGTTACCTTAAAATCACGAAGTAAAAATATTTCACTTGCACTGAATAACAATTTCACAATAGTTAACGTAGTTGGAAAGTCACGTTAAAAAGAAAGTTCACTCGAAATAAACCGTACGCGATAGTTTCTTTAAACTTGTTCACTATTCGGCGATCAGAAGCAAAACTGAGGCATGTCGTTCCCGCCATATTACCTTATTAAACTTGTCAAATTTTACCGTCAGGTGGCGATGGCGTCGCTACTTCCGACAATCTAATATTACATTTTAAGAATGAACTACTTTTTGAAATCTGTGAAAACTGTGAAGGTTTTTGAAAATAAAATTAAAAAAATTTTGACGGCTTAAAATTTTCATTTTCCAATAAGAATAAAATTGGTAAGGAATTTGACTAGCTAGTCAAATTATGTATCCTTAAATTAGTCAAATACGAGTTTAATTAAAAGAAAAGGGAAAAGAATGAAAACAACATTAACTTTGCTTTTTTATTTTTGGCAAATATGTCGAAAATCATTTTAACAGTTTTATAAATTATTATTTAAAAATTTTAATAAATTATCTGCTACTTTTCAATGTAAATATTTTATTGGATAATGAATCATTAATTATAGTTTTTATACCGGAAATGGTCGGAGTGTGATCAAAAAATAATCTATCAACATTTTATGAAGCGACTTCCGAATTACTTTTTAATTTTCAAAATAATAATTTCAAATCGGAACTACATTCAAAGTTATTTTAAGTGATTTAAAAATGATTTGTAACGATTTTTGCTTTTATTTTTTTTATTTGTACTTTTTAATTAGTACTTGTATTAAATAAATATGCAAACCTACGGTATGTTATTTCAATGAAACTCATATTCAATTAAAATTGCCCTGCCATTATATCCCCAAAACCCAAATTGAAATCGGTGCTCCCAGCGAACATTTCATTATATAAGTGAACAAAAAAACAAAAATGTAGTCGAATTAATAATCTCCCCTTTTTAGAACCCTTTTATTGTTTTTTATTTCCTGTTATGCGTTTCCGGAATAAAAATAAATGAATGTAACCCGACACTCAGCCGTGACATAGATTTGAATTTCGAATGAATCGAAGCTATCGGTTTAAAACTAGCGTCCAAACTGAATGGCTGGTGATTCGGCGTATTCACTAGATTTGAAACTACGTGGATATCAGGGTTCCTTTTAGAAACAGAAAAAACTTGTTACTATAAAAGCCTGTTAATGAATTGTAGGGCAAACGACTTCATAATTAAAATAATATTGTAAAATAGTAATATGTATTGTATTATCTTAAGAGAGATGGGTTTGGATGACTACGCTGGGCAAATGCGGATTGGTAATAAACCGTAGGTCGGTTTGTAATTTGAAAAAAATACACATATTTTCCCGTTTGGGAATACTTAGTACTGTGTGTAACTAGACTAATAAGTAGTCGTCAGCATTGCCTGTATTTTTAAAAGTCATTAAGGGGTTGAGCTGATTATTCATCTGGTAAGAGAGGTAAGGGTTTGCTAGTAAAGGTGTACCTAGGTTCTGCGTCATAACAGATCTTCGTAAAAACCAAATTTCATGTTTTTCCCAAATTAACACTGCACATTCTCGTATACCGCACAGTGTACCAAAAGGTCGTTTCGTTCTTGGTCTTTTCTCATAGTCATTTCACCCCTACAGTCCGGCGATCGGGTGCAGTTATCCGGCCATTCAGACTATTGTGAGCGCCACAACAGCTAAGAGAGAAGAGATGTAGTGTAGTGTAGTAGAGTATACACTTAATGTAGCGTGTGAGTACATACGTGTATAAAACACAATGACCGACCCTTCGAGTGTAGAATGGGAATTAGCACTAAAGTACAGTCGCAAAAGTAAGCGTAAGTAGTTTAATAATAGGAGTGAAATATGTTTTGATCCATCGCATCTCATCTCCTGAGAAATTTTCCAGTCTGCTCCACCGTGTATGGGATCTTAAATAAAATATATAGATCATAATTTCATGATTTCATTCCCTAAATCGGATTTTCAGGAGAAAATAAAATATATTTTTTGTCTTTCTTGTTAAACGTAATTGGATGATTAGAACGGAAAATCAAATGGACCAAACATTGGCATTGGATCAGATTAAGGAATCAGGCCGCAAAAACCTCAGTAGTACCACCTGGGTTTAAAAATAACGGTATAAAGTTAAAAGTGTATCCTCTAGGTGTTGCTGTCGGTACTTTTCTTCTGTTATTAGTTTCTCAATAGCGTCGGTGTGATAGAGTGTGTGAAATAGTGCGGATAAGCAACTTTCCGTCCAATTAGTGACGGATTGGCTGGATGGTTGATGGCTGATGGGAATTGACACCGTTTTTCTATTTCGCTTCAGAAGACGCGATAAGCCTGATTGAGTTCCTTTCGGCATTGTTTCTTAAATAGTATTTGTTATGTTATTTGTGTAAGTATGTATTAATGCAGATTTTATTTTTTTGGTATTGAATATTGTTATAGTATAAGACTTTAAACTTTCGTGTTGCATTACTACCAAATAATATTAAACCGGGACTAAACCATGTTGTGACCATGGCTGCAGCATCGCAGCCGAAACGTCAAGCAGTAAGTTCGAGAGTACTTAACTATGATAATATCGCGTTTAGTCCTGGTTTAATATTATTGTTATATGTAGTAATCGAGACATTTGTATGATGTTCATGATTTGTTAATGTCGCATCCATTTTGTGATAAATAAGTTTCTGGCTAAAAATGCTCGTGTATTAATTTTCAACGAAACCTGGATCAAATAGTTTTCGTGTTATGAATGTAAATTAAAGGATTGAAAATGTACATTACAATTTAAGTTTGAAATTCTTGCACTTTTACAATATTCTATGTTGAACTTCGAAACGTTTTCCACACTATAGATTCAAACGTAACACAGAACTCGCTTAACTTGTTCAATTTCATTTCTCCCAGAAAAAGGGAAGGAAAAATAGTGTTTTCCAACTTTTATTACTCTTTTATCATTCAATCGCAGCGGAGGAAATCCGGCTGGTTAAAAATTCGTGCCGTGGAAATGTATTCAGTAGTTCTGAATTTTTCCTGGTTATGATGTCGGGACAAATTTAAATTCGATGAAAAGAAATTCGTAATAACTGTGCTAGATTGATGTTTTAAAAATATTCAAAGTATCCAAGAATATTATGTTTTATTACATTTACTAGGTACTCTTTTATAAAAAAAACGGATTATCAGAGCGTTTTCTAATGATTACTTAGTCGTAGTAAACCTGTATTTCTGTGTTTGATTATTTAAATAGGAAGTCACTTAACTCTATTAATTAAAATGTCAAAGTATTATTATGGATATATTTATATTAAATAATCGGTTAAATTCTACTAATATAGTAAAGCTCAAGAGTTTGTTTGTTTAAACTCTCAGAATCTACCGGTTCGAACACTTGTATAAAACTATGAGTGCGGAAAACGAAATCAACGCGGGCGGATTCGAGGGCGGCCGCTAGTTACATTCTACATCTGTTAATAGAAAGATTTAACAAGTTAATTTTTAATTAGTAATCACATTTATTGAGGCAAAATGTAGCTGAGGATAATTATAATACGGCATCCATTCAAACTTAACTTTTGCCAACGAAGTTGTTTCCAGATTACCAAATTAAAATACGAGTTTCGAGTACGCTTCAAATGTCTGTTGTAAAGTAATTACACTCTCTATTAAATTAATTTCTACGATGAACATTCACGACGGAATATTAAATGAGTACCTTGGGACATTTTGCACAGCCCCGTTTAGGATCATACTAAATGAATATAATAACTAGAATTATTTCTAGTTACTTGCTTGAACGCGCTAATCTATACTTACTAATATAATAAAGGTGAAGAGTTTGTTTGTTTCTTTGAACGCACTAATCTCAAGAACTACTGGTTCGAATTGAAAATAACCTTTTGCGTTGGACAGCCCATTAGCCGAGGAAGGCTATAAGCTATAGTATAACACTATGCGTGCAGAAAACGGAATCCACGCGGACGGAGTCGCGCGCGACCACTAGTTCATTGTTTATATTTTTGATATTTGGATTTCAATCTTAATCTCAAAGTCATATACATATATAAGAGAGGCAATTTTGAATATATGTATTTAGCTACCTTCTATTCTTGTACTAACATCATTTTTGTGTCCGACTATTTAATGATTGTAGAAATGTGCTTTTCAGCGATACAATAAAATAAAAAATGTAGGCGAACATGCCTAAATTTAATTTGAACCAAGCAATATTGGGATGTTTCGTATTGTGGTATAATTTAGCTGGTTTACCGAAACGAGCTCAGTTACCCTTGAGGTTTTCCCCGTATCTTATTTGCTTTGACATTAAAAGGTATGTTGTAAAATTAAATTAGAATCCCTGGGGCTTGGACACATGCCAAGAACAAAGTATAATAAAGAGGCAATGTTAAATTCCACATTTTTCGGTAATGATTCTAGAACGTATATTATTGCTTTACGAAAAACTACTGTTGGCAGCCTCTATGAAAAATTGCAGAGAAATTGGTTTTTTGTATTGTACTTTTTAATACATGTTCTTAGTTCAAGGTTTTGAGTATTAAATTTTGGTACTTCATAATTTTTTTGCACAAAATGAAATTTGATAACATCGCTATTTAGGCCTGAGTTTTGGTAATCTATTTTGCAATGTAATATTTTTTTCCGGCGAATTAAAAATACCTAGATCATATGTTCCTACTTATAATACCTACTCTTGGTAATAAATACACCATAGGTCAAGACAACAAATCTTCCATAAACTCAAATCCATTGTAATAGACATTTTCATAGTGTTTTTGTTTTGTTTTGTTTGTTTACGGAATAAGTAAGACTAATGTTTTTGTTCGCTAATAAATCCACGTGCGGAGTGTTTTTCCTGATGCAGGATTGATGTAAATAGCCCTCCTTATTATTAATAGGATTCTGTTCGACGTAAAACAAAGGAACCGGGTAAAAATATGCGTAAAGCGACACGTGCTAAGTATGAACATGATAATTGTAATATGTTGTTCTTGATTCTATATTTGTGCTTGATTTGCTGTTTGCTATTTTTTAAATGATGAAATGGTGATGTCCTATAAAAGTAAAAACATAGAATCACAGAAACAATTGAACAAAGCCGCAAAAATTATGAAAACATTGAAAATTATAATTGAAAAAAAAAAAATTTGTGTCCGCCGTTTTTGCTGCAATGGTTTAAAATTACCTATATCTACTATTACACCATGAAGTTGCGGATTCGATTCCCGCACAGGACAATAATAATTTAGCATCGATGTTTTTAATATTATTGGTCTAGACTTTCTATGCTTCGAATATTTAAGTATATTTGTATTCGTATTTGTACTGAAACCAATAGACCTGTGGGCCATTTACTGTGGTTTGTGGTAATCACCAATTTAACAAGTACCTATATTGCTGTACGTACAAGTGACACTATCGACTAACATTTAGTAATGGATTTATTGTGTCTTTACTTTATATTTGCCGCACGTACCAAGCTCGGCAGTTAGAAGGCAGGTGAGCCCTTGATTTATCGCTGGACATTAGATTCGAATAAGATTGTACTAGACAGATGTTTGTTAGCTGTATAGAATGTTGAACAACTCTTATTTGTTAGCAAACTAAATTATAAATAAATACATAGGACTTACACACCAATGGCCTAGCCCCAAACTAAGCTCGAAGCTTGTACTATGGAATGGAAGCTAAACATTACATAAACATCCATGACTCGAGTACAAATGCCAATGTTCATCACACAAACATTTGCCCCTAGCGGGATTCGAACCCGCAGCCCTTGGTTTTGTAGCCAGGATCTCAGACCACTAGACCAACGGGCCTTCCCTTATTGCACTGCTCTTTTGGCTTTCATAAATGCGAATACACTATTGCTTAAAAGAAATAGTGTATAGAACTTGTGCTGGAAAGAAATCAGAAAAACAATCACACATGTCCCCTTCTTGCCTACAAACTCTAACCTATAAATGCATAGCGCGATAGGTAGGTTACTAAACAGGATAATTATTTCCAAAATGAACAAGTAAAATGAATGAACATAACAAACCTCCATCTCTTCTTAACCATTATTTTTTAAGACAAATCGATATTGAGAGGCTTGGCTAGCGTCCGTAAACTACATAAAATATCTACAACGTTCTTATCACACAAGTTTGATTATAACGAAGACAAATATTCAATGAGTTGTTTATCAGATTTGTTTTGGTTTGAGCAGCCTTGGAAGATATTTATTAGGTTCGAGTCGGTATGTGGTAAAATGCGCGAATATTACGTACCCTTGAAAACAGACATGAAGGAATTAGGTGAATGGATGGAAACGTTTTAGGACGTGTTTGTAATGGTTATGTTATTTAATTATTAATATATGGCTCTTTCTATAAAACACAATTCAATTAATAGATATCAACGGCCACTATATTAACAAACTAGCGGCCGCCCGCTACTCCGTCCGCGTGGATTTAGATTTCCATTAGCCTAAAACCTTCCTCGTCAAATGGACTATCCAATACAAAAAGACTTTTTCAAATCGGACCAGTAGTTCCTGAGCTTAGCGCGTTCAAACAAACAAACATACAAAGAAACTCTTCAGATTTATATATTAGTATATATAGATTGTTCGTACAAAAACCAAGTCACTAACTAAACATACGATACCATCAATTATGTAGGTAATAAATAAATTATGTAACAATTTAAAATTTCAACTTGATCTAAGTTATGATAAGTTCAGAGACGCAATAAGAGATTTAAAATTTCCATTGTTTAGAAATAATTTTTAACTATTGTTGTGCATAATTATCAAAATTGAGATATCTTAATATTCCAAGAGCTATTTAGAAATTGGAAAGTGCTCATAGAGTGTGTTATAGTGAAATGTTTCTTGTTTTATTTAACATTTTCTACCATTTTATGAACCTAGCCTTATATTTTCGTGTGGACTGGTAAATTATGAGTGACATACTATTGAGATGGAATGAATTCCATTCACACATTACAATGGATAGGCCTGTTTTATTGGCGTCTCATAATTCATTCGTATTAGGTATATATGAGCATTTGCCTACATTTTTTTTTGTATCTATAACAGCAAAGCAATCGAGTAGTCATCTAATCGTAAGTGATTACAGCTATTAAATACGTGGACATTTATTAAATACGTGGACAATGGTCAGACACGGAACCTCAAACAAACTCTGCATACCGTCGTTCCGATGTTAAATTCCATCTGCGGTTTTGGGTCCCAAGGAATTTACTACTTTTGTTTAGGATGGACCTTCCTTCTGTCCAATTTGTAGGACCGTCCGATGTAACTTATCCCGCTTACAATCTGCGTTTAAATTTATTAAGGAGGATTTGTACTATAATACATAGACGAGGTGGAAGGGAAATTAAAGTATAATAATATTTCTCTGTTTCGGGAATAGAGGTATTCCGCGAAACGCACATTTTTCGTGCGTTTGTAATCAATAAAAATAATTTAAAATTTGTTTCCTCGAAACGCACTAACGGTTTACATTAGGGAGGAGCATGATGGGATACATAGTTAACTACATATATCGATAGTAAATGAAAACTTAAGCTTAAGCGCTTTGTTATTTAGACACGGAAGGTAGTAAGTTTTTTTAATGTGATATGAAGACAAACATACGTGAGGGTCATCTGATGGTAAGTGATCACCGCTGCTGCCCGTGTACATCAACAACCGCAAGAGGGTTGGAGATGCGTTGCCTGCTTTTAAAACCCGATACCCTCCCCAACTAAGCTCTGGCGACCAGGAGAAATATATTACCCCTCCGGCCGTATTCGGCCATGGCGGCCGATCTTACGATCAGCCAGGTACGCAGGATATATTATAGTGCACAAGTGAGTGCGCAAGCACAGGTGCACTCCCTATTCCTTCACTCTCATAATTCGGTGGGACAGCAATCTGACACGACCGTAGAGAGATCAGGCGCAGGACCAACGGCTTAACGTGCCTTCCGAAGCACGGAGGAGCTCGAGATGAAATTTTTCGGTCACCCATCCGATGACTGGCATCTGCGAACGTTGCTTAACTTTAGCAACCGCAGGCCGAGTGCGCTAACCACTGCGCCATCGAGCTCCTCGATAGAAATATAGCACAACAGTTAAGGAGTACTACTTTACTGTGGCCTTCTTAAGGTGGAGGTACTTGCCCAGACGAGTAAGTAATTATTTTGTTTAATGTTAAACAATTACAATCTCGTAGTAACCGAGGCAAGGGCCAATTGCCCAGTGCCATAATGTGTTTTTTATTATGACCAGAGATCTTTGTCTTTTTTTTTGTATTTTAAGAGTGTGACAGATATTGCAATGGGCAGCCTTCAATTACATCACTCTCAGATAAACTATTTGATTTACCCGTTGTGCGATGATAGGTATACTCGAAAAAGAAAATATTCTTATTTAAAGAATCTGTCGTATAACTAAAATTCCTCGGGGCAATTCATTGGCTTGTTTCCAACGCGACGTTTTGAGAATGCGAATTAATCATCTTCTGCGAAAAATTACAAGAAAACGCAACGTCTCTTGCGTTCGGTAAAAAATTAGCTATTAAAGTGTATAATATAGTGGAATAAAATATATGAATCTTTCAATCTATAAATCCCTGATACATAGAGATGTCCATTACTGTCCATGCACACACAAGTTTGTTCTGCACGGGTCAGTTCACTTCTTCGCCCTGTTCGGTGATATAACGGGGCGTCCAATAATACTGTGGGAACCTATATCATAGTAACATTACTAATGTGAAAAATTATTTTTTTGTATGTTTGTCCGTCAATCACGCTGAAACTACTTAACGCATTTAAATGAAATTTGGTATACGGGCAGAGTGCTTCATAAAATACTTTTGGTCCAGATTAAATGCTCCCACAAAATCTTGATAACGCGGGCATTACCGCGGGTAAAAACAACTCTTTGATAAGAATAATCATTACAAAGATGTATTACAATCACGCTGCTGTACCTACTATGCAAATTTTTGCCATAGAATCACGAGAGCTCTGGTCAACAAACTGCACAATATAAACTTACTCTTCAGATGCATACACAAATACATCTGACAACCAGACATCTCATAAGATATAAGAATATTCCAAGTCTAGTCGATGCCATATATTTAACTTTGCAATAAAAAGTTTTATTATTTCCCCCTCCAATAAAGCCTCGCTTTGAACGAGTAATATGAGATGATGTTTTTAAAGCCAAAACGATACCTTTGTTTCCTGAAAAGATTTGGCTGGCGGCCAGTGCTTGTTTGTACAGACTAGGAAAGTCAGTGGGAAAACCTTAAAAAAGCAAGTATTTTACTGCAAAACGCGTTTACACATTACTAATTGATTATTCAAATATAATAAAAACAATTTCTAGTATAGGCTGGCTAGTTAGGGAGTTATTTATTCCACCAATCTCATCATCCTCTATCTCTTTTATTTCCGTAGATAAAAAAGAGCAATTTACATAATACTTACTGACTGCAAAATTGTATCTTCACAGGAAATAAAATAAAGGATTTTTTCTGATCATGTCAGAAAAATATAAATCTATCAAAAATAGTTTTTTTGATTTTGTTAGTTTTAAATGAAATAATTTATTCAGCAAATTGATCTACATAGTTAATTCTTTTTGCACGTCAATACGTTTTTTACCCTACCAGCGCCTCGATGTGAATAGCCAGATGAGACAATACGCCGGAAGAAATTCAGCAGTTATGCCTTTTTAGGGTTCCGTAGTCTACTAGGAACCCTTATAGTTTCGTCATGTCTGTCTGTCTGTCTGTCTGTCCTGGCTCGTTCTCCGCCGTTTCTGCACCGATTGTCACGAAAATTGGTGGAGAGATTGATAGTGATAATTCAAGAATTGGTTTTTAAAATAATCGAAAAATAATTATTTTTAACCCCTCCTATACAGCGGAAAGTTAATTCGAAAAAAAAAAAATCGACTTACCCCATCGTGTGGGGTATATCGTTAAAAAGGTATTTTTAAATACAATAAAATTTGCCTTGAAACAATGTTGATCAAACCCCCCAGTCTCGAGATATATTAATACAAAGTTAAAATTAGAGCGTCCCCCCCCCTTAACTTTTGAAATACCATTACAATAATTCTGAAAAAAAATGTGCTGTATACCTCCAAGTAAGTACTTTCAACGAAAACTATAGCGAACTCTGTATCATACATAGTTATATTTATACAACTCGACCAACTTATGACGTGCAGTTGCCCTTACTAAATGGTGTGTCAAGTGGTCGGCCCATCTTTTGGCTACGGAACCCTTTCATGGGCGTGTCCGACACGCTCTTGGCCGGTTTTTTAAAATATGTAACGTCAATATTACAAGTGAATTATATAGGCGCACTGCATTATTTTGCTCTGTGTCTTGGATGAATGATTACTTCATCACAATTAGAGAGTTCAACTGGGTTCAACCTCCGTCGGTGAACCCTCGAATATCTAGTTCACTAGAGGAGCGGATTTCAACAGCCATTCAAGGTTTGCATTCGTCGGAAACCGAGACTCATGTACCAATATCACTGTAGGAATCGGTTTCTAGTGTATGAATATCTTTGTACGGTTTGCGTTTCTAAAGATGTGCCGATGCGTAGTAAGGGTTTGTAAAGAGCCAATCTTGTGTAACTAAGCCTGATTCAAAATAACAAGTGAATAAGGGATAAGGGAATGCGTTGCACGCCTTAAGCACTGAGGACTGAGGAACTTAAAATAGTACGGGATTCTTGAGGCTTACGGGTGTAGGAAAATATAGTTTTACATAATGTTTTCTTAGGTTTACGAGACTGTTACTCATTAAATTCTTTTAAACGGATAAAATCCAAACCCTAGGTCCTCGTAAGATAAAACAGGTTCTTACAAAGGATGTTAAACGAGGTAATTGAAATTAAAAAACACCACAATTTCAATAGGGACGATAGTTGGAATGTACCACCCACATGGGACTCTGTAGTACATCACAAAAATAATAGACAACACTTGAATTATTTATTTTTATTTTTCATAGGACCGATTTGGATTATTGGACATTCGGATATCGGCGTTCTACTCTAATATTATTTGTGTAGCTGAAGTTGATTTATACAGCGTCGACCGAAAAAGCGCGAGTGATACCGATGTTTTATTAAGCGTCTACAGACGGCGGTTACAGTTATCATTAGGCCGACTTAAAGAAAGTTTTCAATTAATTAATTTTTATTCATGCAATTAATTAACCTCGATATCCTGGGTTCGATTCCCGGGTCGGGAATACTTTTTGGTGATCGCCAATTCGCATTTGGCAAGCGAAGTGATTAAGCTAAATCCCATATTTGTACAGCATGATGATTTCAAATGATGGAGGCCTTTGTCCTGCAGTGGGACATTAATAGGCTGATTCTTTACTTTAATTGTTAATAAATATATGATAATGTAGCTGTAACATTACACGAGTAACCAATGTACCATACAACCAAATAAAAAGCAAACAATACCCTCATAATGTGTTCAGTAAACCGTGGACCGTTAACCAACCTACGCGTCACCCATAATTGTTTATCGAATTTTCGCAAAGTAATTAATTCCGTCGGAATATTAATTAATTGTTGTTGGGCTATTTAATATTCTGGAACTTGCCGAAGCAATCCCAACTATTTCCGTTGGCAACAAAGGTGGAGACGTACTTTGTACGATCATGTGAGAAGTAAGATATGTAGGTTATTTCAAATATGAACTTTATTGCATAAGCATAAGGACTAAAGTGAATAAAGATTTGTTTAAGAGTTTTATACTTATACTAGCGGCCGCCCGCGACTTGGTCCGCGTATGTTTTGGTTTCTTCATCACCTATTTGATCCGTTTTGGGGTGGAATTTATGAAAATCATTTCTTAGGTGATGCCTGCGTCATAGTAGCTTTATGCGTGCCAATTCTCAGCCAGATCGCTTTAAAATTGACAAAGATTCATACAAAATTTCTTCCCCTATTTAATCCCCTTGATCAAAAACCTTTCTTAGCGGTTGAGTGTGTTTGGGCGGTAAGTTGATAGAACACTATGTAAGTCAGTCGGTCACCTTTGAAATATATATGTTTAGAAGATATAATATTGTAAAATTAAACTTAATATTAGACTTTGAATTTGGGGCCAATTCGATTCCGCTTATGGGTGAAAATTCCACAATATTAATTCATGTGTATGTTCATATTTGGGTTCGCAAGAAATTGTATTATTCATGAATTAAGTCTGGCTATACGTCGAATGAATTATGGTAAAATCTGCAAAACGCTTACTAAAACTTAAATCGGAAATTATAACGTAAACATAAATAAAATTTTGTCACTCATCTTTGTTTTGCGCACAAGAACTTTGACTTAAATGACCTGCCGAGACGAGTCGCAAAAAGTGTATTTTGTTATTTTAACAAGACCACATTTTTACTTGGTTGCTAAATTGCCCTACACGGTTTTATCTAATTATTTCTTAAATAAAAGAAGATACTAAAAACCATATATTAGGGTTTATAATTATATACAATAAATATGTATACGTATAAACATTTTTATTGACCATAGGGGGAATCTGATTAAAAATCTTTTCCCATACATTTTGTTCTTAAAATCAATGAATCCTGTTTGTTACAGTTCTTGCGGGGAACCGTTTATAGCGATTTGACATTTCCAGTAGTCAAATCTTAAAAAGAATCCCAGCTTTTTGATCCATACATAAAATAGAAACGTTTGCCATGCGAATAAAATAGAAGTTTTAGTACCTACCAAATAAATGTATTTAGCGATTTTTAGGATTTTTAAGATTAGATTTTGAGGTTTTTTTTTGCGATTAGCGGATTTCCCCATTAGTTAGGATTTTTTTATAAACATACATCATATATCAAAACAGCCATAAGAAGATTCTGTCAACCCTGAGTGTTTTTGAGAGATCTTCCATACATTTTTTCTCATGGATAAATAGCGGCGTTTACAATCTCGTATACGTGTAAACGACAATAAATAGAGCTTTATTCATGTTTATACAAAGCGCGTAATAGTTCTCCCGCGGCCCATTGGCAGAAATGAGTAATTTGAATGTATGGGATTTTCACAGCGCTGGGTCCCAGAATTTGTATAAAGTGGAAGACCGTGGGGGAGCAGTGTGGAAGTGTTGTTATATTGAAGTATTTATTGTATTCAGAGTGCGCGGGTGATGTCTGTGATTATGTGAAGAAAAATTGCGTTAACCTTAAAGTTAAGTATCTATGAATTTATTCTGGTTAAAATTTGGAATGAGTGTTTAGCAATTATACAATATCAATAAAAGTAGATCTATACAAATATATTAAAGCTGATGAGTTTGTTAGTTTTTTTTTGAACGCGCTTATCTCAGTAACATAAAATATGAGATTGTGTGTTATATTGTTAATCCAATATATTATTTAGTTGCATCCGAGGTTTCAATTCTTTTCATTATTTCTTGATCCTTACTTCAAACAAGACAAAAGATTTAAAAAATCTTTTATACAATGCTGCGAAGTATTACTACTAAGGGATTTAAATGTAAGACGCATTGCTGGTCCTTATAATGCACTGTTCTTCAAGCGTATCAGTAACGCACCATTAATATATGAAGCCAGCCTCATCGAGGGACACCTGCTGAAGTTATGACGCGTTACAAGATTTGCCTCATGACCCTTATACATTATGATTATAAGGGCCATATTCGCCCAACTTATAAGATGTTTATGATCTAATAAACTTGAAATTTGAGCCGGGATATTTTGGTAATATACTGTGATAATAAATAAATATCTCACACAACATCATATACATTGATCTGACTCCATGGTAAGTAAGTAGTAGCTTAGCACTTGTGTTATAAATATCAGTATCTACAGTGGAATTACCATTAGGCTGTCGCATTCTAATTAGCCTGGCGTGGTACCTACGAGTATGGACATTTTCCCTTCTTGGGGAGGACTGTGATTGGCTGATGATGAAACAAATGTTATTCAATAAAGACATTTTAATGCCTATTTCTTAAATAAGACAAATCTTGCAAGTCACATACAAGATGATGCTCTAGCTTTATCTAATTTTAGAACCTTACGGGACCATTCTAATCCGAGCTCATTAGGGATAGGCACTTATTCGTGCAGCGCTGAAATAATGCGATAAGTAAGCCGTTAATGAAAACCCATGAAGCGTTTACATTTCTGGTACTGTCTAAGATTCCTAGTTTATGTAAAAAAGACAATGCTGATTTTGCAGGGGAGTGTCGTCTTTTTTTTCTTGCGTTCTTCAACCAGAATTTGTAATACATTATTCTTGAGGGCATTTCAAACTGAGGCATTTTAAACTCTGTCCAAACTGAGAGAGAAAGGTTGAAAAATAAATGAACAAGAAGTTTCACGCTGTCTAAGTTAGGACTGAGTTTACAGCTAAGCAAATATGGACACGAGAAAAAATAAAGATGCCAATTTCAGCCAATGCCCGTTGGGTGTTGAACGACACCATAGGTATTCCATATAGGAGTAGTCCAAGAAATGTATTATAAATAATAAATAAATAATAAATATGTCACAACATCACATACATTGATCTGACCCCGTGTTAAGTAGCTTAAGCACTTGTGTTACAGACATCAGAATCAACAGTGGTATTACAAATATACTTAAATATATATATATATAACACCCAGACCAGGACAAACAGACATGTTCATGCACACAAATGTTTGTCCTGTGCGGGGATCGAACCCGCGACCTCTTGCGTAATAGGCAACTTCTTGACCATTACACCAAGCGGATCGTCAACTCTATTATACTCATTTATTATTATCATAGGTGTGTTCTATCATTAATATTTATTTATTATAATTATATAAGATTGGCCGCCATGGTCGAAGACGGCTGAAAGGGTTTTAATGTTATATTATTATTCTAGTTCGAAAAAAATAATTATTTATATCCATGTATTTTTTTAGATTTAGCTTGAAAAGATAAATATTTGATTGATTAATAAGTGGAGGTAAGCCAATTACCACTATTAATACAATCAGCGCTCATAGAAGTCCTTACAGACTCTTAATATATAAGTATTTATCAGAAACTCATGTTAGACTGCCAGACCTTTATTTAACTAATTAGAACTTCATAGCATGGTTAATGATGTTGTTTTTATGTCGTGCAAGCGATGACACGGAGCGAGGTTTAGAAGCCTCATCGATCACGTGACATTCCTCTCAGGCCGCCATAGGCTGGGGTAAAGCAGTGGCTGTAACGAAAGCGGTTAATCATCCAGTTCATATTTTTAACTAACTTAATTGATACTAAAACTATGATACACGTTCATGAATGCATGTCGTAGCTTATCGTCAAGCAAGACCAAAGAAGTTCTAAATAATTAGTTAAAATATTTTATTGTGAATGATTATGATATTCCATATTATGTTTCAGGAAAACATGCAAACGGGCATGCATTATAATTTTTAAATCTAGTTGGACTTTTGTTAAAAATTAGTTTGAAGTTAGTTATGTAACGATAATTATAGTTTCCCTAAAATCTGATTAGTTAAGATGTCTAATTTAATGTGAATGTTTTTTAGCATTTTATGTAAAGACCATATTACATACTTATATAAAGACAGGTCTTTTAATTATTTGTTAGTGCAACCCCAAAATCTAACACGTTTTAATATTTAACTACGCAAATACGATTTTTTATTAATAAAAATAGTATGAAACCCGCTGCCGCTCCGCTCAAGCGTTTTCAGTGAAGCCACAGCCCCGATCCTACGGGTTCAGTCCAGTCGCGCTTCGCTCGTAGTCCGCTACGGCCGTAGCGTCGTAGCTCGTAGCAGCTACGCCCGCGAACGTAGTGAGTTGTGTGTGTAGTGAGCTTGGCTTGTTACTGGAAACGGAGCGTAAGTTATTAAAGTTACATTGTTAAGTTAAAGTTTTATTTTTATGTTGGAACGGAATCTTGTTAAGATTTCTTCATTGAAGTTTTATGTGCAGTTAACAAACTATTTTATTATTTTACTTCAACCAATATTTATGTACAGGAAATTGTAAGAAAATCAAGGTATCAAAAGCTTTGTTGAACAATGAATGTGAGAGTAAAACGCGCACATTTTTTTTTTTTTAAAACTACAATCCATAATTATAGGCGAAATTTTAGTTTGCCGATTTTACTTGTTATAAATTGTTTTAAAAATCTTTACGATAAGGTAGAAGTAGAACTAAGCAATGCATTTTTTCCATGTTACCGATAAAAACCTTTACTTAATCTCGTGAGTCTATGTTACAAGTGACACGTGTAGCTATCCGTTCTTGCCGTTTTTCTTGAGCATAGTTATGGGACACGGGAAGTAGGTCAATGACCCTCTGTCGGTAACTTAATCTTGTACGTGGCTTGGATATTAACGAGGTAATTAAACTTCTTCAAGTATCATGAATGATTGCTAAGAAGCTGGATTTAAGGAATACGGGTATGTTATACTTATTTGCTTATTAATATTCCATAGAGCAAAAACACACTATTGGAACATAAATAAAGCTATTTTGGTAATAAAGACACCTGTGAGTGTTTAAGTATTGTAACATCCAATCGTTTGCCTAGTGTTTAAAGCACAAGGCCTTGAACTTGACGTTCTAGGTTCAATTTGGGTTCTGCGAAGTTTTTGTCTGCTTTTTTTAGTACAGCCTGGGTTTATAGTACAATAAAGTACAATTACAATAGACACGTTTTTTGTACATACCACATAGAGTAGGCTAGAATATTTGAGCCAAAAGATGCAGTGTAAAAGAATTCAATCTACAATAATATAACAGAGCTGAAGAGTTTGTTTGTTTGTTTGAATGCGCTATCCATCAGGAACTAATTCGAACAGGTTCGAATTGAAAAAAATATTTTGGCGTTGGATAGTCCGTTAGTCGAGGAATGCTTTAAGATAAAAAGGCTTTAAGTATAACACTATGTTTGCTGAAACCGAATTCCACGTGGAAGGAGTCGCGGGCAGTCGCTAGTATGTAATGTCATACTTCCACTTACTTATGAATGTATATTTTTTCCCGCACACTTAATTAAGACATTTACAATGATCAATTACATCATGACAGTAAATGAACAAATTTATTTTATTTTATCTACAATATGACAAATTATTACAAATTAAATTAATACTAATTAAACTAATACAAATCAAATCAATAAAAATTAAATTAATACAAATTAAACTAATAAAAATCAAATCAATACAAATTTTACAAATACATTTCTAATAAAGTCAATAACTATACATAATACTTACACTATAATTAAATAACCAAATATTACAATAACAATACAAATGAATATATTAAAAAAAAAATTATAACTAAAATAACCCACTCCTTAACGCTCCCCGAGCAAAGGTCCCCATTACACTCGCTGCGTTTCCACGCTGGATTGCAATGGCCAACCTCTGCACCAGGAACGATCCGGAGCGGGAGTCACCGGTCACCTCATTGAGTCTTTGTCCTATCGCCTTAATAAGGACCTTGGCCTCACTGCTCCAACTGCCCAAAGTCTCCACAGCAACTGGCACAAAATGGTATAACGACTCCAACTCTGCATACTTAATTCTTTTCCCCAGTGCTGCATCCTCCGCAGCGGCAGACGGCGAGGCGACGGTGCGACGAAGGTGGCTGGCAGCCACCGTACTAACGCAAGTTGCGTCCCAAATTAGGCACTTGCCGTTTTTCCATGGCACCAAAGTCAATCCGTCGGGTCTCTTTCCATCTGATCTGCTCAGGCCCGGGGGTTCAAGCACGCAGGGGACGTTCGCCGATACAAGAGCCCTCCGTATTATATCATTTAGAGCGTGGTGGCGAGGAAACCGACCAGTGCATCGACGACAACACAACGCATGATGGCCATTGGCCTCCACCATAGAACCGCAGGTGCATATGTGGGGTTCACACACCTTACAGCCCAAGCGGAAAGCCACTGCCACCCGCAGAGAATCGTCGTCGATTAGGGTACCTAAATGAGGCGACGGCAACGCCTGTAACCATGCTCCAGATTCAGGTTGGGACACTGCTAACAACCTAGCCTTATCAACTCCCGTCGCGATATCTAACAAATGACTTTGGAGCAGCTTCACCCCCACCTCGTCCCACGCTCGCTGGAGATGCTTCTCTTCCGGAAACGACGCTCCCATGCTACGAGCCGACCAAGCAGAACCAGCCTCACACACAAAGGGTATGCTATCCGGGCCGCCATCCGATCTAAGGATAATAGCGACGAGGCTCGCAACCCCATGCGCAGATGCCAGAAATGCTGGAAGGCCCACATCGCGTGCGCACCGCAAACCGATTCCACCACAACGTATTGGCAGGGCCGCCTGACTCCACTGGATCTCATCCAGCGATACATTGAGGACCGACTCAACTACTGACTTCAACGCATCGTCAAATGAGGAAACTTCCTCTGGGTAAAGCCAAGTAGGAGTAGTTCGCAATAAATATATGACCTTTGGAAGAGCCAAGCACATACGCAACAAAGTAATCGCCACGTGCGCAGAAATACCATTCAAGCGAACGTGAGCAGTCTGGAGAAGCCGCCTCTGAGCATTGATGGCCCCAGGGACCGCCGAAGGAAATATTGGGGAACCTAAAAGGCTAAACTCCGTTGACGAAATTTCCTTGAGGCCGGGGAGCAGAGATGCAAAACGAGAAAAGTGCCTGCGCGACACCAAACTGCACGGAAAGAACTCGCACTTTGAACAATTCACCTCCAGACCCAATTCTCTAAGGCGGGGAATTAGGGCCTCCAGATCTTGAAGCACAACTTCCGGATCGCCCCCTATGGTGCCATCGTCCAAGTACCATATGTTAAGAGTGGATTTGATATCACGTATTGCCCTGTGAATAGCCAAACTAAAAACAAGTGGACCAAGAGGATCTCCCTGCTGAGCTCCCACCTTTGAGTGAATAATTTTGTCGTCAAAGAAAAGGTTGGAAGGAAGTCTATAAAGTTGGTGAAGAAAAGGGTAAAGTGAGGGAATTTTGTTCATAACCTCGTCCAAAAGAACATCCCTTTCCAAAGTATTAAAGGCATTGCGAATATCCAACTTCAACACTATCGAGTCCCCGTTCGCAGGATTCATAACAAACGCACGCGTAGCGTGAATGGCAGCCTCGCATCCCGAGCGTATTCCGAAGCCCAGTTGGTGTGGTTGTAGGTATACGGCCATGTCCTCCTTAACGGCCCGGCAAGCCAATTTAGCGGTCAAACGTCGAAAAATGCTCCCGATCGCTATTGGCCTTATGCCGCCATCCTTTTTGGCTAATGCAAAAAGGGACGCCCCGTACAGAAAGGGACATACAATGGGATTTAACTGACCACTGAGCAAGAAATTTACTAGCCTAGTCAAGGACTCCAGAAGGCGCCGCCCGCTCTCTCCCGACGACATAGAGGTCAACTCTTTAAGGTGCCCCGGCCGGATCCCGTCTAAGCCCGCCGCCGAACCTCCATAAAAAGAGCCCAACGCCAAAATCACGTCGTCTACCGTGACCGTCGTCGCAGCAAATGTAAGATCCGGGTCAGGGGGAAAACTGAGAGGACGCGATGGACTCGGATGCTTAAGTTGCAATGCTGACAACGTACTGTGATCCCGCTGTGCAAAGGAATCTTCGGACAACAAAAGCCGGACAGCACCCCTCATATCGCCTTCAAAAACTTTGGTCTCAATTCGTTTTTTGAAAGAACGAGTATCGTTGTGTGCCGACCCTCCGGAAATATCGCAATCATCGCCCAATTGCAGCGAAATAACATTGGCCTTAACTTTTGCAGTCATGTTTCCGGGTAATTCCCTCGAAGGCACTCTCAAAGCCGTGTACGCAAAGGACAGAAGAACTGCCCACTCATCAATACCATTATTAGTGACACACGAGTCTATGACATCACTGAGCCTGCCAGCCGCCTGACTTCGGGCCCCCTTGGGAATGTGACGGAGAACTGGTATACTTCCTCTGAAAGAAGCGAGCTGATCCAGCGAAGACAATGAAGCCGGCGTCGTATGACTCATGGTAGTGGTGGAACTTGTGGTAGCCAAAGGACTTTGCGGAACAATATCTAACCGACGTACACGCTTGTGCACACGACCAACATGCACCTTCAACCCGTGAGCGGAAAAAACCCGGGACGATCCTGGACAGTGAGGGCAAGTAAACTGAGTCTGTATACAACTCATTTTGGTAAAGAAAAAAAAATATATATTATCAAAAAACACTACCTATGTATATATACTGCTACTTAACACTAACTTTAATTAAAATTATGTTTATAACACATGTCAATATGAAAAACAAAATAAACACACAAAACAAACATTACAACAAAAAAAAAAAAAACTACACATTTAAATCACAATAAAAAGTCAAACCTTAAAATGTACAATAATTAAGTCATTCAAATAATAAAATCTATAAAATGGAAGTCAAAGCATATTTAAAATTTCAATAATTATGTCACAAAAATAAAAAGAAGCAGTCAAAGTAACAACAAAATTAAAAATTATATAAAATAAAAAAATTATATGTCAACACAGAAGTAAATAATGAAAATAAAATCAAAGTCAAATCACATTATCTCAAATAAAAGTTAAAGTTAAATAACTATTAAAAATAAAATAATAATAAAAAAAAAAAAAAAAAAAAACATCCAAAAAGTCTGCGCGCGCTCAAGATTCGATCTTAGGATCTCCTTCTGATGTGATGTGCGCTGAAGCACGATTCCAATGTTCTATCCAGTCTCGATGATATGTTCTGAATTTTAGGAACTGTTCCATAACTGTTCGATCGGCATCACCCTCATATGGTACAAATATGAACGAGAAAGTTAATTCACACGGTACCCTCAGTTTGAAATTATTCGTCACCATTTCTTCAGTATTTATTCACTTTTAATCCACTTTCAATTTTGTTCGCTTCTATTTGTAAGTTATTTGTTAGACGATTCCACCTGCATTGTTTTATTATATTTAGGGGTTGATTTGTACGTTGGCTTTGGCCCCTTCTTACTCAGAATTAGCCAAATAGTTATACTCGTAAAAATCACTCACTAACAGCTTTATATAGCTGCCAACACTTCCAGCCAACATTTGTATTCCACTGAGCACTACAAGCACTAAATAAGTCACTCAACTCCATGTTTACTATTTATTTGTAACAAATAAATACGCAGCCGATGTTAACGAGGCGGAGGTGGCGCCATCAATCATCAATGATCAATTGATGGAATAAGATCTGATTAGCTATCGGACGCGTCCTAATAGGGAATTAGTAAAGATAAATGGATATAATTAGCATTGTGGACGCTGATAATTGATGAGTTCACGTTCACCAATAGCTTTCGCTCGCTTTAGGGAAGGGACACAAAATCTTCAAAACAGAGAGATCACATTTTCCTTTTCATAATGCAGGGAAAATACTGCCGGCTCCTATTGACGACATCATTACCCATACTTTTATGTGGGACACTCTTTGAGGCATACCCGCTAAAACTCACGATTGATTCGCAAACGTCACTCCTTCTCACGATACATTTTATTGCCTTGACAAATCTTAACAGGGTCCACGTTTTCATCCTATTTAAGTTGTAAAGCTTAATTATGTTGTATGTATGGTGCAAGCAATAAATAATTAAATTAGTTATTTCAATTTCCAAAATCAACATCAAAAATATCTTTATTCAAATAGGCATACAAACAAGCACTTTCGAATCTAAGAAAATAAAAAAAAATGATATTCAATACATCTGAATACATACATATATGTATATAGTGATATATAAAAAATATACTTATATAAATAAACATACTTAATGCGATTCTACCAGAAAGAAATAGAATAATTCCTATCAGAGATTGTTTTATATGACCTTTTCATTAGTATTTGGAATGTATAGGATGCATTTTAGCATTAGACCTAATTCCCTTACCACAAAAACTAAACTATTTTAGAACAATAAGCCGTAAAACAATAAGTTCAGTCTAGAATGCATCGACAGAAACAGTAACAAGGCTACAAGTTTCAAACCAGAGTTAACCAGCCAGTTGCCGCAATGAAATAATTGGTCTGAGTTAAAGTTTGACTAACTAAATTCGTACGATTTCGTATTAATCGTGGAGTTGAATTAATTAAAGCCAGTTAGTTGACTACCGTGTGTTTGGTTATGGTGAAATATTAATCTACTCTTCTACACTTATTTGAAGCTAGAGAGGAAGAATTTGTATTTTTGTATGTAACAAATAAACTCAGAAACTGCTTGACCGATTTGAATAATTCTTCCACTGTAATTGGCTAGCTACACTATCCCCATAAAGAAATTACGCGCTAGTTATTATAATACGAGTGATTTTAGGTAATAAATCAATAAAGGTAATAAATTAGGTAATAATCTTTTCATCAAAGAACGATCATCACATTGACGCAGAATTTAACTCAAATTGAATCTTAAACCTTACGTGTTGTACTCAACTTCCACCATACATAAAGGCATTGATAAAGAATATAATTGATTAAAATCATCTTTTAGCGGAGGCCTATGCCATAGCATCTACCTGCATGCCAAGTTTCAGCCCGATCCATCCAGTGGTTATGGCTATGCGTTGTGTTCTGTAGCCAGAGTCTCTAGCCACTAGACCAGTCTTTCCCAAAGTGGGCAATAACGCCCCCTTGTGGGCGCTACAGGTCTCAAGGGGGCGGTAAGAGATCCAGAAAGACAATGGAGGCATTGTGTTTCTATATTTCTCTCCGCGTAGTTCATATATCTGTTCTACATATTTTAATGAATATAGGGGGCGCTTAAAATATTTATTCTCAAAGTGGGCAGTTAACAAAATAAGTTTGGGAACCACTGCACTAGACCAACGGGCCCGTCAAACTCACTATGTCAGGCACCTTTGAGTTATTTCGATTTCTGATTCATTATATTCAAAGGATATATTTTCTGATGCAAGTTAAAGCTGCTAATACAAAAGAAGTGAACCTTATTACACTGTAATCATACAATTACAGTAGAAGTCCACTCGCATGTTCCTAAGTTGCGGTATTGCGTGATAGTTCGAGCTACTAATAAAATTTACAGCAAGTTGTCTCGAAGACGCGAGGGAAATGTAGTCGAGGTCATTTTCGTCACGCCATGCGCGAGTTAAAACTACTTTCTACACAACTACACTACGACTTAACTTTGTAGTAATGGCTTACAAGTTACAACGTACTTCTTTATGGCTTGTGTATTTATGATGTTTTATTTCACACTAGCAAAACACGATCCTGCGAACGGGCGGATACAATGCTGTTACCAGGGTTTCTCTACTATATTTTGCATGTATATTTATACATACATATAAAGCTGCCTTAAGAGTCACTCTATCTTTAACATATAACGCATCAAAATCTTTTGGGCAGTTTTAAAGATGACTAAGTATAGTACAAGCCTCTTCTTAGTTTGGGGCTAGGCATTCAGTGTGTAAGTCCAATTAATTTATTTATTAACAAACCGCATCAAAATTATGGCGATGCGTTGTTTCAAAGATCTAAGCATGAATAGGGACAGAAAGACGGCGAATATCGACTTTGTTTTTTACTATTAAGTGATTCTGTAAAAACCAAGTCTGTTAATACATTCCTAAGTAATAAAATGGCATGATTGGCCGTGGCACAATGACAGACGTGAGTGGAATCCCGCGTTTCATGAGGATCTGTCCGACTGTCAGGAGATTAGCGGCGGACTTTTAGGCTTCCAGTCTGACCCAATTTAGGGAACCGGGATCATACGAGAGGGAAATTAGCATGGATTAGGTGGTAATGTAGGTTTTTATTTCACACTAGCAAAACCCGCTCCGGCGAACGGACGGATGCAATGCTGTTATCAGGGTTTCTCTACTATATTTTGCATGTATATTTATACATACATAAGATGCCTTAAAAGTCACTCTATCTTTTTAAAAAAACGCACCAAAATCCGTTGAGTAGTTTCAAAGATCTAAGCATAGTACAAGCGTCGCGCTTAGTTTGGGGCTAGGCATTCAGTGTGTAAGTCCAATTAATTTATTTATTAACAAACCGCATCAAAGTTATGGCGATGCGTTGTTTCAAAGATCTGAGCATGAATAGGGACAGAAAGACGGCGAATATCGACTTTATTTTTACTATTAAGTGATTCTGTAAAAACCAAGTCTGTTAATACATTCCTAAGTAATAAAATGGCATGATTGGCCGTGGCGCAATGGCAGACGTGAGTGGAATCCCGCGTTTCATGAGGATCTGTCCGACTGTCAGGAGATTAGCGGCGGACTTTTAGGCTTCCAGTCTGACCCAATTTAGGGAACCGGGATCATACGAGAGGGAAATTAGCATGGATTAGGTGGTAATGTAGGTTTTTATTTAACACTAGCGGCCGCCCGCGACTCCGTCCGCGTTGATTTCGATTTCCAATATCCTATGTGTTATTGGAATTGCATGGCCTCGTCTTCATATGACAATGATTTAATCGTCTGAAATAGACGTAAAGGCCAATGATGATGATGATGTGTTATTCTGATGTATAAGCTATATTGTGGTAAAGTTTCATTCAAATCCATTCAGTAGTTTTTACGTGAAAGAGTAACAAACATCCATACATCCATACATACAAACTTTCGCCTTTATAATAGTAGGATTACATACATCGATCTGACTCCGCGATAAGTAGCTTAAGCACTTGCGTTTAAGATATCAGACTCAACAGTGGCATTGAAAATTTACTTACTCGTAAATAGATAAATATTACACCCAGAACTGTTGTTCTGGTTATGTATATGTATATGGATAAACAGACATGTTCTTGTA
This sequence comes from Nomophila noctuella, assembly GCA_958496325.1. Lineage (NCBI taxonomy): Eukaryota > Metazoa > Arthropoda > Insecta > Lepidoptera > Crambidae > Nomophila > Nomophila noctuella. The sequence goes on from OY292501.1 coordinate 5,904,049, forward strand.
CACAAATGTTTGTCCTGTGTGGGGATCGAACCCGCGATCTCTTGGTCTAACAGTTAACTTCATGACCATTACACGAAGCAGGTCGTCAAAATTGTTATGTCATTAACGTTTTCTTTGAGTAGACTTAAGTTATGCAGATGTTGCAGATGACATTATAATATTAATGGTTCTATGAATAAATGGTGGTATTAAGAATAAAGAACACTGAAATTTTAACAAGGGGGAACTATATTTACTTCCAAGTTCTTTGAATATGTTAGAAGATGGTTTTGGTTTGAATGCAGTTCAAAGATAAATATGATTGAATATCGTAGGCAAAAAACATTTAATACATTATATTATAGGAATGTATTTATGATAATAATACAAGGGAGCAAAAATGTTCCATTACCATTTGGAAAAAAATCGGCGGATGAAAATAAAGACGAAAGCCTAACTGTTTGTATTTAATTATGTATGTCCAATGTTAAGAAGAGATTCGTATTAAAACTAGCACCCGTAAAAAAACTGCTTGCTAAGCATGACAATAAAAAGCCTTGGCATAAGGTTTAATTTCCACTAACAACTATGGCAACTTACACATTTGATTCCATTATAATATCAATGCCTTGACGAAAAAGCACTTTAGCAAGCAATTCCTAACACTCTGCCTTTTAAACGTGTACTGGTAACCGTTTACTCATTTATACGAAGTTACGAGAACTTACTCGTGAAAAAATATACAATTCTTGAAATGGAGGTTGCACTCAATTGGAACAGAGTTAAAAGCCTTCGCTGTCTGAGAGATGATTGATTCAGCGAAGCCTGGTTTGCGACGTTTGCTATTTGCGCGGGAAACACTTACAGATCTTCTAACAGTGCTATCGAGTGGCCTGGATAGCATTGTCGAAAGATACCGATGGATTTTAAGACGTCAACTTTTATATTTAGAGTTTATTTAATGTTCTCGCAAATGAAAAACCTGCATGATGGCAATGGGTAGGCGTAGAGTCTAACTATGTAGTATGTGGTTGGTGAATTTTGACATGACATTGACAGATACGTCAAAATTCACCAATGACATAGCAGTTAGACCTCACGCCTACGTATTGCCATCTAGCGGATTTTAAGCCCACAAAAGTAAAATACAAGTTTTTTTTTTGTAGCAGCTAATTTTATGACAAATTCATTATTGCTTTACGAAAATAAATTTAATTAAAATTACAGAAAGTGGATATTCTTTCTGTCATTCTACATTTCATTTTATACTAGCGGGGATTTCGTCCTCGGGCATTTCGGTTTCCGCACACATAGTGTTATTCGACATGGACTATCCGACACAAAAATATTTTTTCTATTTGACCCAGTATTCCGATAATAGCGCATTCAAACAAACTCTTCAGCTTTATTATATAAGTAAGTATATATAATTGTATTAACTCTTTTGCTAGGAAAATTATTTGATTACAAAGTAAGTTCATTAGAGCAATATTAACTTCGTTGCCGGTTTCCGTCCGTAAAGACTAGTTTATTTCTCGGGTTCATGCGATTTATTCTGTCTTTCAACCTTTTGTAGGAAAGAAAAGTATTTCAACTTTCTTGTTTCCTTCGCTATTCAAGGTAGAAATTGGAGTCATTTAACATCTTTCGAAATCAGTCGAAGCGCAAAATGAAAAGTTATTCTTTTTAACTCGGATTGAAATGTTTTGAAAACTTCTGTTCGGAAAGTTTTCAAGTCGGTTTGCATTTAAAAGAATGTTTAACATTTATGTTGTAACTTCTTTTGCATAATAATTAAGACATTTTTATGTCGTAATTTCTGTTACATAGTCATTACGAGTTTTTTACAACACAAGTCGGTTCAATGTGTTTTGACCTTTGTTTCAAAATAAAACATTTCTTTTCTTTTTTCTTTTCATTACTTGGTAACGTCAGATGTCATCTTTCGTGGGTAGAGATAAAATGTTGCATTTCTCCCTAGATATTCAAGTAAGTGGCGGCTATTAAAGGAAAGCCATATAACATAATATTTCAAACCATAAGTGACATATTATAACATATTGAACATATTTTTTATTAAGAAATGACGGCGATCGCTTAACTTGATCGATCGATGTACTTACGTCAAAATAAGATGGAGTATGTCACGCGTAACTATATTGAATTTAACTTTCATGAAGATTGCTTCTTCATATTTTAAAAGTAATTTAGTAGAACGTCTCGACGGTCTAGTGGTGTAAATACCTGGCTATGGTCTAGAGGTCCTCCATGGTTCATGGTTCGATTCCCAAAATTTGTGTCGGGTTTGTAATTAAGCCACAAACAAACCGCATTTAGCAATCATAATGAATAAGCCAAAACCCATTTTTGTAAGGAAAACATGATTTCAAATGATTGAGGCTTTTGTGGGACATAAGTAGGCTGATACTTTTAGTAGAATTCAAATCAGACGAAGAAAAACTATTTAATTTGTTCTGTTACACGGTTTAGCTCTTAGTTTATTCTTGAGGGGATAATGTTCAGAAAAGATGTTTGTGTGATGAGAAAAGTAAATAAGTGAAGTAGGAGGTAGCCCAAAGCAGAAAGCTAGTTAATAAGAGTTGGAATTGAATCAAGGAAAGAAAATAAGGCTCTGAATGTATCTTAGTGCGCGAACGAGTTAAAGGTGTATATTATGATACTAGCGGCCACATGTGACTCCCTTCGCGTTTTATACCATAGCTTAAAGCCTTTCTCGACAAATAGACTATTTAGAGCAAAAAATATTTAATATATATTCAATTTGAACCAGTAGTTCCTGAGAAAAGCGCGTTCAAACATACAAACAAACTCTTCAGCTTTATTATATTAGTATGGACTAAATGACTAGAAAGCGCCATAATGAATTCACTGCGAGACAGGTCGCCGAGTGACTTCCTTGCAAATTCATAGGACTTCAAAAGCTGAAAACGTGGTTTTAACTTTTAATCTCGCGAAGGAAACTTTGAGTTGACAACTAGTCGCGACGATTTAATGCGAGAAGTTAATAAATACAGACTTTTAGGGATCCGTGCATTAATCAATAATGTTAATATTTAAAATAAAGTTAAGTATTAGCCTCTTAATGTCCCACTGCAGGGCAAAAGCCTTTATCCTTCATTCCTTAATCTTAGTAACAATAAGGTGTAATGGGTTGAATTAGTAACATGGGTTTTGGCTTCATCACTAGATCACCACCCTTGCCAAATCAGGGCTAGGATTCTAAAACACTGACACCCATTTTAGTCAACCCGAGAATCGAACCCAGGAATCATGGGATCATGACATATACTTCAACCACTGGACCAACGACTCAAACCGATACTCAATACGAGTATCGGTTGAGACTCAATACGACAATGAGCTTGTTCATGCCTACAAATGTTTTTGTGAAACGTTCTACGGATCCCCGACAACAAGAGTTCTCTTTGAATACGTCCATTTTATTTTGACAGGCTCGTTGGTGTAGTAGTCAGAGACCCAGGCTACAAAACCAAGGGTCGTGGTTTCGTATCCCGCTAGGGGAAAAAAATTGTGTGATGAACATCGACGTTTGTACTCGAGTAATGGATGTTTATAAAATAATTTAAGTATGTCTATCCGTTTCCTAGCGTACTTAGTACAAGCTTCGGGCTTAGTTTGGGGCTGGGCAATGGTGTGTTAGTCCAAGGAAATTATCAAAAAAATTATTACAAATGTATGCTAGTTTCTATTTAAACACGTCCAGTTTTAAAATATATGCATTTGATCATTAGCCGAGATTGCCCTCACGCTATTTTTGCTGATGTAAAGTTCCACATAGGTTCCTTTAGTGAGGGAACACACTACGCTGAAATTACGCGACCAAAGTTCGTCAGCAATGCATTTTGTATACAAAATGACGCAACTTTATTCTTGCATAGTGTGTCATCTCTCATTTTAACAGTATGTATGTAATATCATGGACACGACAAAACGTAAATTAGGCCGCGAAAATTCGGCCGCGTTTTATCCGCATAGTGTGTTCCTACACTTACACTATAATGAAGCCGCCATTTGCAAAGTTGACAGTTAATTAACCTTGCCAGTGTGTAGTTTCTGTTTTGCATAACATAAATATTCCGCTGCACGGAAATTCTGGCTTTTTCTTCACTAACACATGTTAAAAGTGGGTCAGTGGGCTAAAATATAAACGGATTTAGCCAATTAGTATTCCAGTAAGGGATAAATGCTTTCAAAAAAGGTTGGGCCGTTGACTTTTTCCCTGGCAAAATTATTGCAAGTACACAAAACGAACTAACTTTTAAAGAAAAATCTAGAAGTGTATTTTTTTATATTTACATAATAAAATAAGGGTAAGTGGATATCGCCGCCCATGGACATCAATAACTCCGCAAGGGACGAAGTTGCGTTTCGTACCTTTAAAACCCCGTGCCTTCCCCAATAGCACCATAAATACAAAATTTTCTACTAAAGGATAAATTTATGAATATCGGGACTTTGGCTTTGTTATGTAGCTTCACTTTATGGGTGAAAGACAACAGCTAAACAAAATAATGTTCTTAGTTTAAAAAGCAAAACATTTACACGTAGAAAACGCTCAGACCAATACAGTAACCATACAAAAATCTTAATACTGTACTGAATGGAAATTGCAAACTCTCGTATGACGATTTCCCAATCATTAAGATGAATCGGTCATCAAACATTCCAACCACTTCCGAACGGAAATTTTCCATTCCGCTATTAAATCGTACGATCTTCTTTTTGCTTGGCGATAGACCAAACACTCGAGACTTGGACTGTACCTATCTATGATTGCCATTCCAAGGTTATTTTAACATTTGCAGGAATTCGCTCGTTCAAATAGTTTCTTCTTTTGTACAGTTTGACAGGCAGTATTTAGCGTTGAATGGTTGGAATTAACAAAAACTCGTTTTAATTTTTGACCAAGCGCTTTGTTCAAATGAAGTTAACGTTGGCTTCGTTATTTTATTGTAGTTTTAGGTATAATTTAAGATTGTTTTATACGAACAGGGTTCAATACTTCTGGTAAGATTGTGGTTTAATATGGTGAAGATATAAAAAAAAAGTTTAATTACACTGAGCTTATCGTAAGTTGTAATACGAATCCCGCCATAAAAAGGGAACACTTGTAATCACCTGATTTTAAAAAGTAATTAAGAATTCTTTCAAAACGTGAGGCTCGCCAAATACCATATAGTTTTTATGGTCCATCACCATAAAATAATAATAGTATTCCGTTAATACGGCACTATCGGCGAACAATAATCAATTAGTTAATACGTTTTGCGGCACGTAAACTTTATGTTGCTTTTACTGCCGCCTAGACCTAGTGAAATGAAATGACAGTAGAACATTCTAAAGGTAAAAAATGCATAGCAGTGACAATTTAACAAATCAGGACAAATCATCATAGGTACATTCAATATACTCGATAAAATGCTCGTCTGGGGAAGTACAATTTCTGCTGGTGAGTAGGGTCGCCATAGCTCAGTCGGGGCGTGAATGGGATCTTAAGGCAGGCAACGCATTTGCGACCCTTGTGCGGATGTTGATGTCCTTGGGCAGCGGTGATCACTTACAACCAGGTTACCTTCTTGTTCGTTTGCCTACTTATGACATAAAACAAAAAAAAAAAGATACAAGTGAAGTTCTTTGTTGCATATTTCAATAATGACCTAATTGATTAGTAACTTCTGCACTCAGAGTACATAAATATTCTTTAAGAGAAGATGCGATAGAAATACCTTTTAAATATCCAAACATCTTTGTAGTGATATGAAAGCTGTATAGAGAAAAGTGAAAACGCTAAAATAATTAGATAAGTGTTTTACTTATTTTTTTGCACTTCGTAAAGTGAAAACATTTTTTAATTGGATTTACATGATATACTAACCTTAGCTTATAAGTACTTTTTATGTAAACTACTAACCCTATTATGGAAAGATATTTTTCTGAAATATAATATTATTATATTATTATTATTATTGAAAAGACATCTTACTGCAATTTACTCTACTTTGGACTTTTCCAGATCTTCATATACTTTTACTACTCTCCTAATAGTTAGGTTACACTTGTAGCCTTGTATTAATAGTTTGTTGTGTCTTCTTTCTTATTAGTTGATGTCACCACTGAGGTGCCTGATCGTAATATGATATGAATCGTATAAGTGGGGATAGTCTGTATAAACAACCATCTTTTGTATCTTGGCCCTGATTGGTAAAGAGTAAAACCTTTCCCCGATTAACCATAAACATCGCTTCCACTTAGGAATTCTCTCATCGCTCGAGACTGTCCAAATATTCAGGGTAGTGAAATAAATCAGTCGTCTGCTTTCAATATTTATACGCGAGAGTCCGACTGGGAATACGCTCATTATACGTATACGTTTGACTTGCCCGCTCGGGAATAAAGTTCATACAGGACTTTTCTTTCAATATCCTGCTGGTAAAGCGGTTTGACTTATGAGGGAGTTGAAGATTTTGCAACGCAATTGTTAATGTAATGAAAATTTATAAAAATGCATGGCTGTTTTCTTGTTGAAAAGGGAAATTCAAGGAAAACTTTTATAAATTTATTTTAACGTTTGCAATTTTATTTAACATTATATTCTCCATACGTCATGTTGCAGCAATTATATAGATCATGTCGTTGTTTACCTCGATATGTATGCATGATTTAGGATACTACATATTAAGCCAATAAAACTTCTCATGGCCTTATTTATATTTTTTTATAATTAACTTTTTTTTTGGCAAGCGTAGTGATTTGCCAAAACCCATCTTTGTGACCAAAAACATGATTACAAATTATGGAGGCCTTTGCCCAGCAGTGGGACATTAATAGGCTGATACGTGATGTTACTCGAGTCAATATATCACAGCGATACATAACAGAAGTGGCTCTGACGTCAATGATATATCATTGTCTTGAATTTGAGTAAACATTGTCTTGCGCAGTCCGTGCAATTTGCCAAATGGGGAGGATAACCACACCTTACATAAATGGTACAGATAAATAAAACACAGGCGACAGCTAATACGGATAAAACAGCCTTAGCCGTGAAAGGGTCTAATTTTAGAACTACGCAATGTTTTTTTATGATTTGGTTTTTTTTTGTTAGTAATTCAATTTATTAACAACTGCACAGGAGTCGTAGATACTTTGCCTGCTTTGCAAACCTTATAACCTCTCCAAAAGGGCTTTGGAGACCTTACTTTACAAAATCTTTAGTTTGTTTTCAGTTAGCAAAATCGCTTGGCATAATAACTAGTGATTTTCCGAATATCGCTGAATTGGATGACGGCATATTCTATCGACAATTCGTATGGTAGGATTTATAGCGAAAGTTGATCAAACGGATTGGAAATAAAATGGTGAATGAAAATGGAGAATTGCCATTTTGATTAAGATGTCCACTGACAATGGTGCAGAAACAGTACAGACATTATCATTTATTTTTTATTTCACAAATAAATAGGGAAGAAAAGGAGGACTTAATGCCTCAGTATAATTTTCGAGTCAGAGCTTATGAATATTTCCAAAAGCGTTTTAGACTGAACCGAGTATTGAATCCAAGATTGGCGCCAATTCCTTATCCAAAAGACCGAGGAGGCGTCGTTTATGTAAGCATATCTACCTACTATTAGATTCCTAAGCCATCTCGAATCTTAGGGAGTCTCGGACAATGACCCCACATTAGACTCAACACTACGAGCAGCTCTATATGTCCACTACTCTACGCTAAATGTCCCCATTCAAGGTCAATGAGTGAATGAATGAATGAGATTGCATTGCCTCATTGCATTTTTTGCCAGTCAGCCTTCTGAGCTTATGACTATTTCCAAAAGCGTTTAAGACTGAACCGAGTATTGAACCCATGATTGGCGCCAAATCTTTCACCAATAGACCGAGGACGCATCGTATGTCTACTATTATCTACACTATATTCCCTCTCGTGTCTTAGGGAGTCTCGGACAATGCCCCCCATTAGAATCGGACACTACGGGCAGCTCAATATGTCCATTACTGCACGCGTAATGTCGCCATTCGAGGTCAATGAGTGAATGAATGAATGAGATTTCCGCAAATCGGCAGTCCATTTGTTGACGACAGTCGGCATATTCTATAGACAACTCGTGTGGTGTGGTATGTAGCGACTGCTGATCAAACGGATTGGATAAAATTGGGAAAGAAAGTAGAATCGCCATTTTTCTTTTATATGTCTACTTTGACAGCAAGGAAGGAGATTTGGACATTGTTCCCTCCCCAAACATGACACAGGAAATTAGGAATCTGTCATTTTTTGTTCAATATCAATCTTTATGATGGTACGTAACGTACGTAAGCAGTTTTGAAAAGTTTTTTTGTCCCACAATGGTAAAAGTAATCGGTACTTTCAGGCTTGTAAATAGATAGGCTACGTTTGATTGAATATACAGTTTAGCCAATTATATTTTTTTATACTGTCTAATTTAACTGAATTAAATAATGAATTCTCCAGCGAATAAATTAGCTATTAAATACGACTGAGGCGTCATAATGCCGTTTATTAAATAAGTACGTTATCGTGGTTTAACAGCAAAATGAGAAAATGAAAGCTTCATAAGTCTAGTTTGTCTAGAAAATCCTTCGTTGCAGACCTAGCTCAAACCTATTACTGCGGATTTAGTAATAGTTTAATGAATTCAATTATCTAGTTCGACCTTTAGAAGAATCGTGGGAGGGACACGTTTGCTGCTTTAGATTTAACGAACGGGGAAAATCGATGCCGCCTAATCCTGTTTGTGTGGAACAGTACACATTTAACAGGCTCGTTGGTCTAGTGGGTCATACCCTGACTACAAAACCAAGGGTCGGGGGTTCGAATCCTGCTTGTGGTAAATGTTTGTGATATGAACATCGGCAATTGGACTTGAAGCATGGATGTGGTACTGATGCATGGATGTTGATAAAATTATTTAAGTATGTTTATCCGTTCCCTAGCATCTTAAGTACAAGCTTCGAGTTTAGTTTAGGGCTAGGCAATTGGTATTTCCAAAGAATTTGTTTATTTATTTTATTAATGTATTTATATACTTTATTTAACAAGGCGTCCATTAAATTAAAAAGATAAAGTAAACTTTGGTATAGCAACATAATTTAAATGACTTTGTGAACGAATTGTAAGAAGATATGTGACAAAAAAAAATAGAAACTCGTAGGTACTGATCATTAACACCTGGGTTGCCTATTGTTACCTAGAAACCCGTGTCAATGTCGAGTTGAACTATTGTGTGCAAAGATTTGTTCGATAACACTACAGTAACACTCCACCGAGTTCGCAAGAAAAACGATTTTCCACCAATACGTAAGGAAAATACATATCTTTCACATATTTTCTCTGTGGTGAGATAAAACGCATCCATGTGTGAATTTTCGTTTTCTATTATGAAGGAAATTGCGAAGTTGTCGAATATATTTTTTTGACAAGCTCAGTAATATTATAGCTGTATTTCATATAATCTACTACTATATATATACTATACAGTTTGTTTGCTTGTTTGAACTAATATCAAGAACTACTGGGTCGAAAAAACTTTCGTGTTGGATAGTCCGTTTGTTTGTCGAGGAAGGCTATAAGCTATAGTAAAACACTTTGTGTGCCAAAACCTAATTCCACGCGGAAAAAGACAAAATGAATTTCTGTTCGTTAGTCTGATTAAAACACGAGAACGGCTGAAACTATTTCCCCCATTTCAGTCTTTAAAAGTTTGGTTCTGTAGGCCAGGTTTAAACAATAAGAAAATGGATAAATTCCTGAAAAAAAATAAAAACGACAACATAATTTTCTCACACAATCAGTCCTACCTGTCGAAGCTGGTACGGAATCAAAAAACTTATCGTGTAAGAGCCACAACGATTTATTTTCCTGAACCACAAGTGTCAAATTTTAATTTTTTTCCCGTCTATAACATTGAACCATTTATATAAAAATCATGTCATAGTGACATGATTTTTTCTTCCTAGGTTCAAACGCAAACAAGACACTAAATGTGTACTTAAGATCATTTAAAAAATATACTCAACAAAACTGAGTACTTCAGTATATTTTTGAAAAATGTTTTTCCATACAACCTAATAACTTCCCCTTATACGACACTAGCGGCCCGCCCCGGCTTCGCCCGTGGTACTTGTCCACTATTTAATGGATGATATTATACATAAAAACCTTCCTCATGAGTTACTCTATCTATTAAAAAAAAAACCGGCCAAGAGCGTGTCGGACACGCCCATGAAAGGGTTCCGTAGCTAAAAGATAGCCCGACCGCTTAAGACAACATTTAGTAAGGGCAACTGCACGTCATAAGTTGGTCGAGTTGTATAAAAATAACTATGTATGATACAGGGTTCGCTACAGTTTTCGTTGAAAGTACTTACTTGGAGGTATACAGGACATTTTTTTCAGAATTATTGTAATAGTATTTCAAAAGTTAAGGGGGGGGGGACGCTCTAATTTTAACTTTGTATTAATATATCTCGAGACTGGGGTGTTTGATCCACATGGTTTCAAAGCGAGTTTTATTGTATTTAAAAATACCTGTTTAACGATACCCTACACGATGGGTTAAGTCGAATTTTTTTTTTAGAATTCACTTTTCGCTGTATGGGAGGGGGGGTAAAAAATGATTATTTTTCGATAATTTTAAAAACCAATTCTTGAATTATCGCTATAATTCTCTCCACCAATTTTCGTGGCAATCGGTTCAGAAACGGCGGAGAACGAACCAGGACAGACAGACAGACAGACAGACAGACATGACGAAACTATAAGGGTTCCGTTTTTGCCATTTGGCTACGGAACCCTAAAAACCGCATCAAAATCCGTTGCGTAGTTTTAAAGATTTAAGCGTTCATAGGGACATACAACAGACAACATGACAGAAAAAGCGACTTTGTTTTATACTATGTAGTGATGCCAATTTCCGCTCTCGGCCATCGATGTTCCATATATATTATATGCATAGGTGTTCATGCTGTAATTAGTATGACAAAGCTATTAGCTTCGAGCCCACTCACTTCACTTCTAATTACGCGTTTCCCATTTTATAAAATCAACTTTATCGGCAGTACGGTAAGATTGAAATTGGTGTGGAGAGTGGCACGAAGATTCAATTTATGAGTATGACGACATGTAGAACGATCTAGGCAATGCTTGCTTTTAATGGAAAATAAGCAGGGGTGGAAAAATACGAAATTGTCGTTTTGTTTGAGATTTAGCTGATTATACTATACATCATAAGTAGCAGATCGTTGTTCATCATCATCATCATCATCAACTCGCAGTCAATCCTACTTGTATCCATTTACATATTTTATGTTATAAGGTAAATAAATGAATCCTTACTACGAGTAATAGGATCGGAAAGTGAGCTTGTTTGTTTGTTTGTTCCGCTTTCTCGTCGTAACTACTGTACTATTGCTTTGCGCTTGTGCACTATAATAATATCCCGCGCAAGTGGCTAATCGTAAGATTGGCCGCCGTGACCGAATTCGGCTAGGAGGGTATTACTCGTACTATTGCTTTGAAATTTTGCACACATAATGCCAAAGCTGTTGGGTAATATGCGGTTTTTAAAGGCAGGCAACGACACGACCATTGTGCGGTTGTTGATGTCCATGGGCAGCGGTCACCTATCAGGTGATCCTCTAGTTCGTTTGCCTCTCTATAACAAAAAGAAAACAATGTGCGAATACGAATTTATACCTTGAAGTCATTACTTGTCTTTCTGCTATCAGGGCATAATCTTACAATGCTCACACTCTTCCTAAATATTATAAATAGAATCCATTTACAGAATTTTCCACGTTATTCGGCAAACTCGACGTGTTGATACAATTTCAATTATGAAGCCCCGCGGCTGTACGGCCTTTCTTTACATTGCGCGAATGTAAATAACACTGGCATCTGTTTGTATGTTCTCTGGTTAATTGAATACGAGGGATAATATTCAGTACTTACTCATGATTGTGTACTCTCATGCTTCCGTCTGGGTGACTTTAAATGGAGATGAGATTTTAAATGAAATGGTTGTTAGTGCTGAGGTTGGCTAATAAATTAATAATTAATTAATTAATTTCTTAGACACACCAATTTAACACATCAATTCTCTAGCCCCAAACCAAGCTCGAAGGTTGTTCTATGGAAGCTAAGGAACGGATAGACGTACTTAAATAATTATATAACTATTTAAGTGGTAATATAAACACCTGACTCGAGTACAAATGCCGATGTTCATTACACAAACATTTGCCCCTAGCGGGATTCGAACCCACGACCCTTGATTTTGTAGCCAGGGTGACCTCTGACTCGGACCACTAGACCAACGGACCCGTTAAAAACAAAGAGGGAATCAGACATATTCAATACTTTAAAATTGATTCGCTCAAAATACTGTGGCTAATTTTCAACGAAATGATAATTAATTAAGTCCCTAACCACTCTGGTTGAGAAAACTGAGCCTAAGCCTATTTGACTTCAATTATAAAGGCTTCGGACGCTAAGGCCGTCTTTACACTGCGTGAATGTAAACAACACTGGAATCTGTGTGTACGCGGCTTAATTGAATGCCTCGGCGAGTTAAGAGGAAGGTTTAGGGTTGCTAGTATAAGGGCAGCTTTTTTTAGTGAGTGTATAGTGTATTTACGGTTTATTTCGTTTGGGACCTAAATAACTTTCAGTACATTTTTTACGACACAATAATTCGATATGTTTGTATTGTTTGAATATATAATATTGTTTTTATTTTAATAGATTAAAAAAACATGTACTTGTTTATATTTAAGTTACAGGTAATGTTGTATTTAGGTATAATATATTGGTGACGATATATTCTATGAAGTCGGTTTAAAATAGGCACAAACCACAAAGTGCCCAAAAACCCGTTAAACGATTCTGATAAAGCTTACCTATATTATTCATTGTTATGATTCTCGTTGGCGTAAGCAAAATTTAATTTGAATTATGATGAATTAAGAATTCTAAAATATACGAGTGAGCACCCTTCCGACCTCACAAATAATCAAAACAACTTCTTAAAATCTCATTTTTAAAAACAAGTTTAAGCTTCATTTTTCCCGACTGAGTTTTCTTAAGCATCCAAAGTTTAAAATTGGCAACCCCTTATCTGGTGCTTGAGTCCAGACGGCTCTCCCTTAAACGCCATCTAGCGGAGATAGCGCAGTGAATATGTGTAAATTATGTATGCGCGCTTTGTATGCAGCTGATATACCCACGTCGTCCTAACATCGGGCGCTACCTTCCTTTCTTGTTATGAGAGGGAATCTTGACGGTTTAGAGGATATTTTTAAACGAGCTGAATATGAGAGAATCGGATTTACGAGTATGTTTTAAAGGTAGTATTTGTATCATTTAACACTTTAATTTGTTGCAATATTGTAACAAAGTTTTTGGAGTACCTACACGCGACATTTATTGTGAATAATTCTAATACCATTTTTCATTGTATTGTAAGTGTAGGAACAAACTATGCAGGAAAAAGCGACCGAATTTAGTATAGTAGTATCAGCCTATTAATGTCCCACTGCAGGGCAAAGGCCTCCATCATTTGAAATCATGTTTTCGTTACAAAGATGGGTTTTGGCTTAATCACCACGCTTGCCAAATGCGGGTTGGTGATCACAAACCCGGGCTGTGTTCAGAAAAATCAACACAAAATTTGCCCGACCTGGGAATCGAACCCAGGACCTCGAGACCACGGCCCGGTACTTAAACCACTAGGCCAACGAGGCGTTCCCGAATTTATGTGGCTGTATTCACGTTCCGTTGTATTCATGATATGACATAATTTTAAATGGAATATAACACAATATGCCGAAATTGCATTGCCGATGAACTTCTGTTACGTAATTTCAGCCTAGTGTGTTCCTCCACTAACAATTTGCTAACTCGTTTTGCCCACAGTAGAATTGTATCAAAAATAACTGTAAAATACTTTGCCACGTAAATATGACGTATAACTACAAAGATAAGAATTAAGAATGATACTGACAATATTTTACGTAGCCAAGATATAGCTCAGCGCGGGATAAATTGCAAGACTCAGGCTTGAAATTAATGTCAACTCATAAAAAAGGTAAAAAATAGCATCCTATTTTTCCCACATAAGCCAGAAAGAATTTCTCAAACATGTTAAACTGCGGGTGTTCGAAGGTTCTGTGATAAAAATATTTTTATGGTAAGTAAATCGATACTAAAGTAATATAATAATGTTATAGAGTTTGTTTCTGTCTTTGAACTTGCTAATGTCAGGAACACGTTTGAATTTAAAAAAATATTTTTGTTTTGCGTAGTTCATCTGTTGTAAGGAAGGATTTGAGATAAAATAAAACACTATGTGTGTAGCAATCATGTAGCAACCGAAATCTACGGCGACGAAGTCGCAGGCGACTGCTATTCGCAAATAATTGCCTACGATTCTCAAAAACAAAGCTTATTGCAATACAGCAATCTGAAACGTCCGAAAAATAGGCCGACAGTTTTTACATCAAAATCAGTTGAACAGTCGTAACATTTAATATTGAACAACAAAGTCATAGAGTTAACATGAATGATAATCTGGGGATTTCAGAAATTGCTTCATTGCACTTTGATCTCATAGGGTAACATCGAATATGTCAGTTCAGAAAAAGAGAAAGTTTTTCACAGCCCGGGTTTGTGATCAGCGCCGTGGTAACGCCAAAACTCATAATTTTCACGGAAACCCCATCTTTGGAACTAAAACATGATATTAATGATGGAGACCTTACCCCTGCAGTAGGACATGAATATGTTGATACTTTTACGTTACAGTACTTAATTGCTTATTTCGCCGCTCCCGTTTCGTTCTCGCAGAATCCGGCGCTCGGAAGCGGAAATTCGGCGCGAATCGCAATTACCGAGCCGAGACGCATCGCGCCTCATTAGGGGCCCCGGCTAGGCTGCTAGTGATGAGAAATTTACCTACTTTTAACGCGATGGTTTAGTGGTTTCAGTACTAGGCCGTGGTTTCGAGGTCCGGGGTAAGAATCCCAGTTAGAAAAAAAAATGTGTCGGTTTTTACGAACAGGGTGTGATTAGCAATCCGCATTTGACAAGCGTGGTGATTAAGCATAAACCCCTTCTTTGTAACAAAACATGATATGAAATGATAGAGGCCTTTGCCTTGCAGTGGGATATTAATGGGCTCATACTTTACTTTAGAACAAAAAGGCCGCATAAAAAGTAAAATAAAAACAAATTAGTAAAAACAAAACTAGCACAAATAATGGACAGTAAAAATATAACAAAATCAGCAGTTAATCACGTGTCTAAAAAATGTTGTCATTAAAGTTTTTGGACAGTATTTTATTTTTCACATCACTAGCTGCCATTTACGTACGCTTGCTGAAAATATTTAGTTCAAAGTGAGCGAACATATTGCATTTTAGGCTCACTTTAACATGTCTCCTTGCTTTTAATAAAGTCGGTATGAGCTGACTTTAGCTACACATATGAGTGAGTAGACTTTACTACCATTCACATTATTTGGTTGTACGAACGCGCTAATCTGTGGAATTACACGTTCGAATTGAAAATATATATTTGTACTAGCGCCCGCCCGCGACTCCGTCCGCGTGGATTTCTTTTTTTCGAAATAAAAAGTAGCCTATGTTCTGTCTCAGGGTCTAAAGATTGTCTGTACCAAATTTCATCAAAATCGGTTGCGAGGTTTAAGCGGGAAAGCGTAACAGACAGACAGACAGACAGACAGACAGACAGAGTTACTTTCGCATTTATAATATTAGTTGGGATTGGATAGAGGAAGGCTCTAAGCTAGAGTATAATACAATGTGTGTAGAAACCGAAATCCACCACACCACACGGTAATCTTAGGAAGCAGGAGTCTAAGATTAGCGCGTACAAATAAACAAACAAACTCTTCATCTTTACTATATTAATATAGATTAATATGAGAAAGATGTGAATTTTAGTTCAACCACTACAAGAAACATGTAAAATCTTAACCTTTCTAATCTCAAAAAAATTACAAAACAAATTACAGTTTCACTCTTAAATACCTAAACCCTAAAAGATCCTTTCGCCTGTCAATCAAAACTGTTGTCAATAATATACCCTCCTCTTTGTTTCAATTTAGGTAAACCAGGAAGTCATTGTGGGTTTTGCATTTAAACAACCGAGAATAGAAGTGTTATTATAATGTTGAAAATACAATTGGCAGGGAGTTCTGGTTATTTTGTTCATTAAAAACAATATTTTGTCGGAAGAAGGTTTATGTAAAATGGGTTTGGGTTTATTAATAAAGCTGGTATTGCAATTGTTGATTTTGAAAATTAGCTGCTATTGTTATAACTTAACCTGAACGACGGGTCGGAAAATTATTATAGTAGTCTGCATTAACATTATTTTATTAAAGAGTCATAACAATATTAAATGGAATTAAATGCTTCGTAATTATTGAGTTAACTTAAGTATTTAAACTAAAGAGGACTAATGTAGAATTAATTTTTTAATGGAGAATTTGCTATTTGATGAGTAGTTTAAGAGCCATAGCACACGACGTAATTTAAACGCGCAGACGACGCGCGTTTCAGGAACGCGCGTTTTCGGCGCCGTAGATGCTGATTGTTGCGTTTCCAATGATGATACAAAAGTTACAAAGTTGCGATAGAATCGCGTTTGAATCGCGTATACGCGTGTAATCTGCGCGTGGTCTGCGCGTTTCAATACGCAGTGTGCTATGGCCCTAACCTTCACAGTTCTATCATCATCCTAACGCATATTCCGGTTCCATCCTTGGCCATTGCAGCGGAGCCCAGGGTACGCTACAACTACATATTATGATCCTGAATTGACCAGGCTGGTTTTTAAAATGCAGCGACTGTCTGACTACCGTAAGCAATGTTTCCGTTTTTTTTAAGCAAGGTTACCGTTACAAGGGGCAAGGGAAACCTCCCTTCTTCCGTCATTCTTATCGGACAGTAAAGTGATTCAAGCCTGCAATGTCCTTACCTACGAAAAACTGGGAACCTACGAAAAGTGAAAGTTCGTATTCCCCGAATCCCGGATCCGTACCCAGGACCTCCGAGGATTGAGCACAGCGCTCTTACTACTACACCACGGAGGTAGTATTGACTTGACTTTAGTATTCATACTAAAGAGGACGCTGTAAGTGAACGTTTGCATTTTGAAGGTCAGTTCTTCCTTCACAGTTATTACCATGAGGTTTCAAGTAAATGTAAAAGTACACTATAACATCATGCCTTACCATTATAAGATAAGGCTGTGTTTTCTAAAGATGAGATCTCATAGAATCCTCATTTCGTGGGTCAAAAAGAAATAAGGATTATGTAAACAGCTACCCAGGAATTGAATTTACAGTGCCTAAGAAACCCACACGAAATTACTTTAAGCTCTCTGAAGAAGCGCGTACGTTTGAATTATTCATTTTTCCCGGGCAAAAGGCCCTTGAAATAGGATCATTAACGCGGATTACCCAGGCTGGAGAAACGCACGTTTCTTTTAATGAATCTCACGTTTTAGAAGATCTATTGGCGTTTAGCGTGCGAGATTTACGCCCGTACTCCGTCCGTATTCATTTCTTTATATTGTTTCTTTAAATAAATTATGATACTTTATCTTTTCCCGTATATTAGAATGCAGAAACGTTTTCCTATGAGGTAAAAGGCAGTTTAAGTTCATCTCTTGGTAGTTAGCGTAACGGTAACTTACCAATGTGGTATGCTATAATGCTTCTTAAAATACCAAAATCGACTATAACACTGCATTGTGGTGGTCCCAACGGTGGTTGTGTTTTGGTGGTTGAGAATATCTAAATATTTGTGGTAACGTACATTCATACGTCGGGAAAGTAAGTTAATATCTTTACTTTTATAATTAAGCTGAAGGGTTTGTGTTGAAAAAGTCATTTATCCGCCTAACACACTGTTATAAAAAGCGCGGTAAAGTGGCTTCGTTTTAGTTGCGAGTGGACTAAACTGATTGCTTGCAGTTTCCCCCCATGTTCCATTTACATACACACACATATAGCCTACTCCCTTGCACACGTTAGTAACTGGTTTTGCATGCACAAAAACCTTGTTCCGTAAACCGATTTCGTTGGCGCTTTGCTGACCGAGGCAAGGTAAATGAACCGATTATATTGGTTCTGTGCGAACTCATTCCATTACTCGTATATCTGAAGAGTTATTATTGATGCTGCTCAGATGCCATGTTGGGATTAAATAGTTTCTTGATTTTAAAATGGTTTCATAGACTAACTGACATACAAATTCAATTTGGTTAATTACAATGACTTTGCAATTTATTGTGTCTACTTGTGTGAAAGAGACCAAACTTCATGCCGCTCAAATAATTTGAAAACGCACTATGCTTTTGTCGAATTCTCAATCCTGCACATCCAGTTTTGAAAAGTTTTCTAACAAAACACATGCTTGATAAGTTTCACTTCAATTTCCAAGACATTTCATGATCATCATTTATTTCTGTAACAAACCCTTCATCAACAGGTTGTATTGCATTATTCATTCATGTAACAAGAGCACTTGAGTAGGGGTTATTAAAGGGATCCCGTATTCTTGAGAAGTACGCCGCCTTTAATTAATCTTTCATTTCAAAAGATCGATCAGTGGGGAATTTTTAATAAGGTTAAATTTGGGTCAGTGCTGAATTCAGACCGAATTTTCGACTCAACCGCTTGTTAGTGAGTTAAAAATTGTAAGTTTTGACTTGTTTTTGAAAGTATAACGAACTGGTTTAATAGATTGTATTTTTAGGACACAATCGTCTTTAATTGGTACAGTTTTTGCGCAGAATGAAAACCATGCAATGAAAGCTTATGAAATAAAATAAATAAAAACAGTTAAAAAGGTACTTTTAAAAGTAGTTTTTAACAAAAACCGCGATTTTAATCCTTTTTCAGCTTTTTATGCCCTTAAATTATTTCATATTTTTCTTTTCACATGAATATTTATAAACTAGGTTCGAATAGTATGTTTTTTGAATCTAGCAGTGGGTTGGCTCTTGCGGCTATATTTTATTTATTTATTTTAACATTTTTGCAAGATAAAAAATATACAAAAGGCGGACTAAATGCCTCATGGGCATGGCATTATCTATCAACCGTAGGGTCAAACAGCTATATTCCTTGCCAGACATTTAGAGTAGCATCTTCATTTTGATTAACACTTCATATATTGAGCAAGACTCAAGTAACACAAACTATTTTCCACTGATATTTTGATCAGAAAACGATGTAAAACATGTTTTTCACATGATATTTTTCTCATGCGATCCATACGCGTGAGATATGGCTGAAAGGAAGGCCGGGGAGCTAATGCGAGGTAAAAATATGGCGCCAAAGGGATTTAAAGGGATTCCGTTTTGAAGTTAGTATTCAGAGCGAATGTTTATCGATTTACCGATCTTATTCTTGGATGAAAGTAAAATATCTATTATGTTTTCAAAATGAGAAATTTTATTTATACATATAAAATAAAGCTAGAGAGTTTGTTTGTTTGTTTGAACGCACTAATCTCAGGAGGTACTGATCCGATTAAAGAAAAACTATTTCTTTGTTGGATAGCTAATTGAACCAGAAAGGCTTTAGGCTATAATATAACACTATGTGTGTGGAAATGGAAACCGAAATCCACGCGAACGGAGTCACGGGCGGCCGCTAGTAAAAAATATTATTCACAAAATGTTATATGACAAAGCTGATAACTGTACCAACTATATAGTGATTTGTGAACTATACGGTGATTAGGGCACTAAATTGGATATTTGGGTCATGCGAAATTTGTTGCGCATTGCACCTACAAATGCAAATTATGTTATCTCTAATTTGCATTTGACAAGATTGATTAATAAGCTAAATTAGCCACCACACATAATATTAATGGTTAGCTAAAATCTAGTTACATAGAGGTCAAGTTGTTAACTCTTACAAAACATATACTTGAAGACCCGCTTGGTGTAATGGTCAAGAAATTGCCTATAAGACCAAGAGTTCGCGGGTTCAATTCCCGCACAGGACAAATATTTATGTACATGTAATTACATGTCTGTTTATCCTGATCTGGGTGTTATATGTATCTACTTAATTTTGTACTACCACTGTTGATTCTAATATCTGTAACAAAAGTTCTGAGGCTACTTAACACGGAGTCAGAACAATGTATGTGATGTTGTGAAAAATTATATCATTATTTCATATGTATATCTATACTAATATATTAAAGCTGAAGAGTTTGTTTGTATGTATGTTTGTTTGTTTATTTGAACGTGCTAATATCAGGAACTTCTGCTCCGATTTAAAAAATGTTTTTGTGTTGGATAGTCCATTTGACGAGGAAGGCTTTAGGCTATTGGAAATCGAAATCCACGCGGACGGAGTCGCGGGCGACCGCTATGTAAATATATCGATGCCTAACGGCCAAAAAGGCCTAACCGCCACTTCACAAACTTTTCAGGAGAGAGGATTAAAGACGATAAATTGCGAAAAAAAAACATAAGTCGTTGGGTTTTGCTTCCTAAGATTCCAAATTTTAGGTGTAAATATAAAAGATACTTCTCTTCAAAATGTATTTATTAAAGTATTACAAATCATTCATCTTAGGGTGTTTTTAGTCGCTTATGCTCAAATGGATTTATTTTTTTACAGCAAAAATGTCGTAACTGCATTTACCAAAAAAATTCATGTTAGCCTAAGCAACTTAATTGCATCTGTATTTATTTTTATTAAAATTGCATAACCGACATTAAGCCAACATAAGAATTGATTGACGAAAAAGTCTTAGTGTTAGCGAAATACTAAATATACAGGGTGTCGCAGATAACCTGTACCAGCGAAAGTCTGCGACCAGGGACACCAATACCCATATATTGAATCATTTATTTTGAGAAAAAAATGGGATAAGCGCCACAATGCATAGTAATATGTGATAGGGCAAATAATCCTAAGCGCCATTTCTTATATTTGAAAATTGCAGCCCGAAAGTATTAAGCGACATTTTTGTTATTTATTGTTTTCAAGAAAAATTGTCTAAGTAACTTTTTCAAAATATTATATTTCCTAACCACCAGAATGAAAAAAACCACTAAATATTGGGCGCTTAGGACGCAAAATTAAGGCTTCGAGCCTTAATTTACCAACCGCTTAAGCGACAAAAATAACGCCCTAGAGAGACGAAACCTAGATAGAACGACGCAGAAAAAAAAGGCGATTCCAATGATGTATATAAGTCGATTTCGCAAAAAATGTCGCTTAGGCCATTTTGGCCGTTAGGCATCGATATACATTTAATTTAGATATTCTGCCCTATTCCCATTTATTTTGTCACGTCCGTCATACTTGTGGCCAGAGGACCTTTGGGGAATCATCTACTACATAGAAAAATAGGTCTTAGCAGGAGAGCAACACGTAATAACTTTTGCCAGCGGTATCATCCTTTATGTTACTGGCTTCATTTTATTATATTGGCTATTCAACTGCTTCTTCTTCCTAGCGTTTATCCCGTTTCTATGCGGGGTCTGCTTTGACCATGATCCAGGATTTGGCAAGTTATTACAGTGAAGCGACTGCCATCAGAGCTTCGTAACCCATAGAGGGGAACCACTCAGATCTAACTGAACTAAAGTCAGAAATCTCTGAATGTGCAGGTTTCCTCACGGTGTTTTCCTCACCGCCGAGCTGCCGAATGGCACATATCCACACATATATTTCGTAAAATCTAGAGGTGAAGGCCCGGATTGAACTCACGTATGTGAGGCGCCGTCCATACCACTAGGCCACCATCGCTCTTAATTGGCTATTCAACTGCATTTGAGTATAATAGTTTAAATTCGGCAAAAAATACTAACAATGAGTGACGAATACTGAAACACCCATTTTTATTGTGAGACAGAGATGAATGAAGTCTACAATACTTAATTGGCTTAGTGTTATTAATTTAAACAGAAGGGTACCAGCTGATGGTAAGTGATCACCGCTCATATCAACAACAACACCATAACAGTGATAGAATTTCATTGCCAAAAAAACCCATGTTATGCCCAATTAAGCCTGGAGACATTTGTCGTCCACAAAAACGTACAACAGTTACAATTTTACAAAGTACTTCTTCACTGTGGTCTATGTGTTTGGTGTTTTACTAAACTGCGCACAACTTTTCAGCTCAGAAATGTTTTTAAAGTACTCTGTGGTTAATTATGAAAGTACTGAGTACTAACTAACCGCTCTTTTAAATTGCTGCTTAGCTGCTCATTGCTAATTAAGAATGATGTTAAGTACCAACTTCAATTTACTGAATTTCAATGCTCCCCGTGTAACAAGAAAACTTTTCTCGAATATGTAATAAGCGTAGGTAGTGTAAAAATTATTTACGTTTATTTTAAATTCTCTAGAACATAGTTACTCCGGTGTTTATGGGCGTGATTTCGACGTCCTAGGTACTAAAATAAATTAATAATTATTTCACAACATTATATACATTGATATGTCTCCGTGTTGAGTAGCTTGAGCACTTGTGTTACAGACATCCGATTCAACAGTGTTATTATAAATATACTTAAATATGTCCATATAACACACAGACCAGGACAAACAGACATGTTTATGCACACAAATATGTCCTGTCCGGGGATCGAACCCGTTACCTTTTGTTCTTGGACACAGCAGGTCGTCTATGTCTTATGTCCTAGTTATGAAACAATTCCCGAGTTACTCTTGTTGGGTTTTTTGTTAGGACACATCTTGAGGTTTTGAGCATTGATCCGCCATAAATTGGCATCATTACTTGGCAAGTGTGGTGATTAAACCAGTAGCCGATTTGTTAATGATATCTACGATTTCAATCTTGTTTAGCTTGTATCCAATGAAACATTGAATAAGCTGATTAATATTACTATTTCGTGTCCAATAATTAATTCAATGGCCAAACGGATCTGGGTTAATTATCAAATTGACATAAAGCCCATTGGAATCATCCCAATAATTTATGACGACAGCATAATACATTAGACAGTAATTAGTTCCTAGTATTCTCACGATCTATTGAATAGTATAGTAGTTACTCTGTAGTAAGGCTTTGACCATTGAGCCGTAATCTCATAACACGGTAGACAAATGTCAAGAAATAAGCGAATTTGTGATTACGATATGATTCGTGACATATACAAGTAATCTTGCATGGTCAGCTAATTGTAAAGATTGGCAGTGGAGTAATTAATTTATTATCTTATTTAGGAACGTAGTTTTGAGGTTTCTTACGGTCTCAAGCATCTTATAAAACTATTTGTAATTTTTTGAGTATGTTAAGTAGAGTGGGAAAATTATACGAGTATTAGAGAAATTACCAGTAGTAATTTATAGTTATGTAGATATAGTAAATCAGTGTTTTGAAACATGACAAAAATATTTCGGGACTAAAAAATATTATCAGAAATATCTTGAACTAGCGGCTGCCCGCGACTCCGTCGACGTGGATATCGATTTCCAATAGCTTAAAGCTTCCTCGTCAAATGGACTATAAAACTCGAAAATATTTTTTCGTTAGTTTGTTTGAACGCGCTAATTTCAGGAACTACTGATACGATTTGAAAAATCATTTTTGTGTTGGATTGTCCATTTGACGAGGAAGGCTTAGGCTAATATGTTTGCGGAAACCGAAAAGCACGAGGCCGGAGTCGCGGGCGGCCGCTAG
The DNA here is from genome assembly GCA_958496325.1 of Nomophila noctuella. Classification (NCBI taxonomy): domain Eukaryota; kingdom Metazoa; phylum Arthropoda; class Insecta; order Lepidoptera; family Crambidae; genus Nomophila; species Nomophila noctuella. The sequence goes on from OY292501.1 coordinate 5,927,815, forward strand.
TCCTATATGACATCGATAATAGACGAATTTTATGAAATTCCTAATGAAAACTATTTTTGGGACAAAACATATTTTAGCATAACATTTAATACTCGCATGTTTTTAGGATTAGTATGAATAAGTTTGGATTAATAATTATCTGGTGACCAAATAGAACAAACTAATAGCTGGAGAGCTGGCAAGCATTTTTGGGTAGGTGCTTGAGGCAAGCTGAAAACTTGTCCTGTACCTCTCCTATTATATCCCAACACGAAACTGCAGACCTGGCTGGTGAGTAGCGGGGCTAAATCAACCCCCAAATTTTTAAAAGTATATTTTTTTTTAATCCAAAAATAGACTTGAGGCAATTTGCAATTTTTATATGTTGTAGTGTAATATTTACAGAGTATAAAAAAAAATAAGCCAGATGATTCAGCCGGGGTTTTAACATTGCCAGGCCCGTCCAAAAATATTTTGCAAATGAATATAAAAAATGTGTCTGAGGCAACTTGAAATTTTAATAGAGTATTATTTATAACTAAAAAATAAGACTCTCAAAAAGACAGATCATTTCGGTGGGACTTTCTACCTGCCAGGCGATCTAACAGACAATGCCGATTTTGTTAGGGAAGGTGGCGTCTTTTTTTTTCGAGCGTCCACCAACCAAACTTGGTAATCTGTATTCTTGAGGGCATTACAAACGATTTTTGCTATGGCAGTAAAGCTGTAAACTCAGTCCGAACTGAGTTAATCAGGTTTGAATTTTTTTTGGCTTCATACATTTTTCTATGGGAAATTGTTTTTTTTTGTTTCTTGCGTCCATCGACGAAACGTGAAAATATATATTCTTGAGGTCATCACAAACAATATTTGCTATGGCAGTGACGCTGTAAACTCAGTCCGAACTGAGTGAGACTGGCCAGAACTATTTAAATGTACATTACAAGTCGTAATCGCAATAATTTTCAACTGTTGGAAAAAAAGTAGGAATTTCCCATACAAAAACGCAGGAGCGAACGCCTAGAGTGAAAACGATCTAGGCTGTCTCACTCCGTTCGGACTGAGTTTACAGCTATACTGCCATAGCAAATATCGTTTGTGATGACCTCAAGAATATATATTTTCATGTTTCGTCGATGGACGCGAGAAAAAAAAGTTGCAATTTCCCATACAAAAAAGCAGGAGCGAACGCCTAGAGTGAAAACGTTCTAGGCTGTCTCACTCAGTTCGGACTGAGTTTACAGCGTCACTGCCATAGCAAATATTGTTTGTGATGACCTCAAGAATATATATTTTCACGTTTCGTCGATGGACGCAAGAAACAAAAAAATTCAATTTCCCATAGAAAAATGTATGAAGCGAAAAAAGTTCAAACCTGATTTACTTGGTTCGGACTGAGATTACAGCTATACTGCCATAGCAAAAATCGTTTGTAATGCCCTCAAAAATATAGATTACCAAGTTTGGTTGGTAGACGCTCGAAAAAAAGAAGACGCCACCTTCCCTAACAAAATCGGCATTGTCTTTTGTTAGATCGCCTGGCAGGTAGAAAGTCCCACCGAAATGATCTGTCTTTTTGAGAGTCTTATTTTTTAGTTATAAATAATACTCTATTAAAATTTCAAGTTGCCTCAAACACATTTTTTATATTCATTTGCAAAATATTTTTGGACGGGCCTGGCAATGTTAAAACCCCGGCTGAATCGTCTGGCTTATTTTTTTTTATACTCTGTAAATATTAAACTACTACATATAAAAATTGCAAATTGCCTCAAGTATATTTTTGGATTAAAAAAAATTATACTTTTAAAAATTTGGGGGTTGATTTAGCCCCGCTACTCACCAGCCAGGTCTGCAGTTTCGTGTTGGGATATAATAGGAGAGGTACAGGACAAGTTTTCAGCTTGCCTCAAGCACCTACCCAAAAATGCTTGCCAGCTCTCGGGCTATAAGTTTTGAAAATTAGCTTTACAATTGTTTCGTAACATGGGCGTGACATCTAATTATCGCGACGAATGTGAAAGCTGTTAATAATGGAAATAGGCGGGAAATTATGCCAGCATATTGAATTGTGAATTATGTAAATATAATAAAATAAATAAATATTTCACAACATCACATACATTGATCTGACCCCGTGTTAAGTAGCTTAAGCACTAAGTGTTACAGACATCAGAATCAACAGTGGTATTACAAATATACTTAAATAGATACATATAACACCCAGACCAGGACAAACAGACATGTTCATGCACACAAATGTTTGTCCTGTGCGGGGATCGAACCCGCGACCTCTTGCGTAATAGCCAACATCTTGACCATTACACCAAGCGGGTCGTCAAAATGTAGATAACTTTCAAGACGGAAATTGATAATTTAGGGCGTGCAACAATTTTATTTTGGCTGTATCCTTATTTCAGTGAAATATATTATAATTATAACTCTTTTTTTGTAAATGAGTAAATTATATATTTAATTATTAATTTATAGAAAAAAAGTGTGTTCGGGTTTGGATAATTTTCGCTACACTCCGTCCATAAGAAGTTTTTTTTTGAACGAGAAAAATTTTTTTTTCCACGGCTGCTTTAAATATGCACTTTTATTAATGTAAGGAAAACTAATGTACGATTACATCTATATCAAAATTCTTGAAACATTCAGAGCCAATTATTTGAGTAAAAAGCGTCGTAAGTGGAAAATTGCATAATATCTATACGACTAGTACGAGTATTGGCTCAAGCAGAAAACGATTGGAATCAGTCAGGTGGATTCATCGCGCTCCAGCTGAGAAATTCTGTTTACTCTCAACTATGCGATAACGCCTAGACTTTCGCTTTGCTCATATTTCCACTCTGAGCTACATTGAGAGGTTTTTTTTCTATTTTGCATGAACACCTTGATGGTCTAGTGGTTTAAGTACCGGGCCGTGATCTCGAGGTCCTGGGCTCGATTCCCGGGTCGGGCAAATTTGTGTTGATTTTTTTGAACACAGCCCGGGTTTGTGATCACCAACCCGCATTTGGCAAACGTGGTGATTAAGCCAAAACTCATCTTTGTAACGAAAACATGATTTCAAATGATGGAGGCCTTTGCCCTGCAGTGGGACATTAATAGGCTGATAGTATACTTTTACTTTACTTTTTTCATGAAAGTTTTGCACTGGCCGAACCGACAAACGATAGAACATAACCGGGAACTACGGTGAAATGAAAAAAGTTTCCGAACACATTAAGTTTATAAATATGAGAAGCAGCTTTTTTAAAACCGAAGTGGATCCACTGAAACGGAATAACTTTATGCCTTTTAAGGTAGGAAGTTGTTGCATATAAATTATTTTCTGTGTCATTTTTCAAAAGTACAAAATATTTAGCACATAATAAGATTGTATCCCTAAGGAGACTTACTTTTTTATAAAAATATATTATTTAGTACCATTTAGCAGTGTACTTAAATCTTCCTACAATATAAATAAAAATCCAACTATACCTTTGTGCAACTCACACTCCTATTTCTGAACTAATTCAGCTTTGTACTGGCCGAAACGATAAAAAATATCCGATACGGAGAAATGAAAAAAGTTCCGGACACATTTAAATTGTTGGTTGGCGTATAGGTAAAGTTTTTGAATGTTAGAAACGGTTTTGTTAAACTGAAATGGGTCAGTTGAAATTATGTGTTTCTGAGGTGGGAAGTAGTAGGACGTTATTTTCCTGCGTCATTTTTTCATACAAGTTTACTGCTGCTATTATTATTAAAAGCAAAAAGGAGGTATTCCTCTAAAATCCACCGTATTTTCGGAACCTACATTTTAAGTTCTGATCATGAACTATTATGAGCATAACGTAATGTGCTATTGTTTAGAAACATTGCTTACGCGATGCAGACTTTCATACGAAATACGAGTAACAATGAGGCTTCAGGCGACTGGGACCACTGGGATTCTTTTCTTTTGTAATTGGTCGACTGGGTCCATAAAATAATTTGCTCTAATGTACAGTTAACAGAAAAATGAAGTTATATAACTCAGCATAATATTTATAAGATGTGCTACTGTAAATTTATAATCTTTAACTAATATACATATAACTTTATAACCTTCAATTTATCTGCTTACTGTACTAAATCTGGTACCAAGACAATGGAATTGTTGTTAAAATTAAGGGTGGTCCCACTAGCCTGACGAAATAAATAAATAAAAACTTCATCAGGCAACTGGCTCCCTAACTGGGACCGCGGTCCCAGTTAGGGAGTGATCCCAGTTATTTGGGTCCTCATAACAATAGTTGTCGGCTAGCGACACCTGTCACCAGATTAATGTAGGTTGACGAGTGAAGAATGCCTGAGGCATTCTATTCGCCTTTTGTACCTCGTTCTTATGTGCAAGAATAAATTAACAAATTAAGCAGAAATTTACCTAATGCATTACAAAAAAAGTATTTTATTTATCGCGGTTTTAAATAAATCCTCTTGCTAAAATGTGCACAAAGGGACAATTACTTCCGTTTGTAAATAATAGTTTGGTCGCAAATACGCTTGTGTACAAAATGTGTACATTTTCCGTTTGCGAAGCTCGATAATATTTTACTGCCTGTCTTGGAGCAATGAAACCATTTATATATTCTATGTACTTGTACAATATATCATGGCGCTTGCTAACGTACATATTATGTATGAGTTGAAGACGGTTATAAGTTATGGAGGAGGTCATAAACGTGATAATTAACGGTATATGAAGCTTTTAGTAGCGCTGTAGGGGTATTTTATATGAAAAGAAGTCATATCGTTGGTATTTGATTAAATATGGCTTGCTGTTGAAATTACCCCGTATGATTATGATGATTACAAATGAACTGTTTCTAAAATGTCTTAATATGGGCCAGGATGAATTTTCTGAATTATAATAGTTTAAAAACATTAAGCATGGTAGTGCAAAAAATATATAATTATTGATAATTGAAAATAATTCATTGAGGTGCACGATTGCGCAGTGGCTAGCGCACTCGGCCTGCGGTTGCTAGATTTAAGCAACGTTCGCAGAAGCCAGTCATCGGATGGATGACCGAAAAATTTCATCTCGAGCTCCTCCTTGCTTCGGAAGGCACGTTAAGCCGATTTTACTGCGCCTGATCTCTCTACAGTCGTGTCAGATTGCTGTCCCACGGAATTATGAGAGTGAGGGAATAGGGAGTGCACCTGTGCTTGCGCACTCACTTGTGCACTATAATATATCCTGCGTACCTAGCAGTCGGCTGTAAGATCGGCCGCCATGGCCGAATACGGCCGGAGGGGTATTATTATTAGTTGATAATTTGAGATAAGCTTAGCTTCATCTACTTATCCTTACGATTGACCGTTTCTTCACGATGCAAGTGGGTTTGCAAGCACAGGCGGATTTTTAACGTGACCAAAGAGAGATGAAGTGCAAGAATGACAACATAAAATATATCGAACACGTGCCAAAGATGCAGGCGGCCGCTAGTACAAATTAATATGTAGCTACTCATTCATTAATTCGCAAATTTTGTCTTATTTAAACATACCTTTCCAGCACGCTGGTGGTTATCACGCTCCACATTCCACAACTATCTCATTTAAATGAATTACCAACTATATTTACACACGGGCTTTTCGTAAAACCGTTTTCACGTTAAATCCTATCTACAAAACCTCAACAGGACTGTATGCAATAGTGTTGCATTGTATAGTCCGCTATCGATAGACTTATTGATTATTACAATACTATAATCAATAGACTTTTAATTTGATTCGGATAGCAAAATTAAAAATTAACTTATTGTTAAAACCTCAAGGGAGGAACCATAATAACTATAATATTGAAATTACAAAAATATCAATATCGTTGGAAGTTAAAGTATCGACAGTAGTGATGAAATAATATTAATTGTATTGGCGTTACCAAAAGTATATTCCACCAATGTCCCAATCCATTTTATCGACGGCATCGATACTTTTGACGCTCGAAAATACTATAGAACTATCAATGTCCTAAAGACTTCAACCGATCATCAACCGTCACCATCGACAGTTTCACTATAGATAGTTCAGCAACACTACCTACTCGGCAAACATCAACACAGTTTGTGAAACCGCAGTGTTTTAATAAAACAAAGCACTGCTGCAATTCGTTTGTAAATGCATAATGCAGTCGCTAATCTGCAGTGTTCCTAGTAAAAGAATGGGTTCGTGGTTTCTTAGAGCGATTTTATGCTGATCGTAAACAGAAGGTCAAACTTAATCTCGTAAATGCAAAGTTAGATTACTAAGCATAATATTTGGCTTATTCTGTGAAGAAAACGTTCGTTAATAAACCAAATAATGTCGAGGAGTAAAACCTCCGCGGACTGGCCGCATGATGCCACATTTAAAAAGAAAATATTAAAGAGCGCGGCGCTCGTTCTATTTTCAAATTGCGCGCGTCAATTGTTTTCTCTGTTCAAATGACATGGCCCATTCCTGCCTAGTGATGGCCACGAATGGTACAAAAGCACAAAATTATATTAAATGAAATATGAATTTTCATTTATTTTAGAATCTTGTAGAACTTGTCAGTATTTAAAAGAAAATAATATTTAACTTCGGCTATACATTGCTTTTGACAAAATGCGTTCCTTTCAACGTAAATACGGATAGTCTGCTCTGTATAATATTGTATAAAAAACAGTAAAATACAATAAAATATAGCTTTAACTATAAAAAAAATATTTGAAATTGTATTTTAAGCGTATTATTTATTACATACAACTTCTTTAAAACATAGTATTTTATTATTTTTCCCATAATTAATATTACTTTAAGCAGAACGGAATGAATATCATTGTCATTATATTAACAGTTACTGTCAAATATTATAATTCCGTTGTCATGGAAATAATGTACAATGCGTGACAGAGTAAGCATTAGCAAAATTACGGTAAGACAAAAAGAGACAACACTTTTTTCACGGTACACCGTTGAGTAACCTTAGTAACCAATGTATCATGTCATCAATCAAAACAATGCTACAATAAGGGATTGAAACGTTTTTTGCAATATTTGTGTATCTGTATAATTATAACCTCAAGTTCTTGGACTTTAGTTGTTAATGATATTTAATGTTCTGATAGTCACGAGTCTAATGCAATAGGTACGACATGTTTGTGGGAAATGAATTTGGTATCTAGGCAAACGTTCCATAGAATGTTGGCCATGTCCTTTTCATTATTATTGCCTCCTAATGGCCAACCTGAACTCATATTTTATTGTACATTTTTGTTTGTTTAATTACGACGTTTAATTGGACTGAAGATTTTTATTGAAAAGTATACCTTGCTCACGACTAATCCCACCGTCCGGCTGTAGTGCCGGTACCTACATATTATAGAAAGTACGGAATATAAAAAAAAGTAGTTTCTTATATTCTGGGTTTAGCAGTATACCCCCCATAATAATGTGCTTTGGAACCAGCGACTCTCGGTTTTGTGGGCAAGGTGCCTCTCACAATTTCATTCAGAAATGTTTCGAGACAATATCTAAAACCGATAGCTTCTTTTACACAAACGTATCTACCTGTCATACGTTATGACACTGATAGTGAAACGAAGTTCACCAGGTCAGCAAGTATTGGATGAATCTATAACAATTGTGTGTCATTACACATTTGAAAAATCCTGCCTATTCTAAATTCTATACGATGACATACCATTACCATTTTCGGCGATTTTTACGAAAATTATACAAAGTCTAGAGGACAATAGCCTATGCAAAACCCAGCCGCCGGCCGAGTGCATTTGCATCAAATTGCACTTGCAGTTTAATTACTTACTTTGCTTAGTATGTACATGAAATCTCTGTGAATTCTGCTACGCAATTACCATCCGTATTTTAATTGGACTTGGTAAGGGAATCTTGATGTTATTACCATCTTTTAGTTAATAGGAAGATGTCTTTTAGTTAGTTGGCTTTAAAGGAAAAAGGACAGATTTTTCTTTTAGGGTTTTGACGCTCCAGCGACTCTATGTCACGCCTTGTAAGACTACTTAGTTTAGGGTCCTGGGTTTATATCCCGGGTCAGGCCGAGCTGAAAGTTTTCGAGTTAAGCGCAAGTTTGTGACTTTCCAACTAATAAATTAACAGGCCTTTGATCTAGTGGTTATTAGGACCTTAACCACGGAGCTGAAAACCTCAGGTTCAAAACCCGTTAGGGCCAAATGAAATAATCACTAAATCAAATTGCTATTTCTCCGTCAATTCCGATATCTAAGAGTCCAATATCTGTCTTATTTCATCCCTCAAACAAACTGGGGTCACAAAGAGCTGAGTCCGAGCTAGATCCAATTCCCTAGTGCGATGTGTCAGTAACACAACCCTGTATATACGGTCAAATCGATGCTTCGAACCTCAGAGCCGACGAAAAGGAACAAATCTTGGTTTTTCTGGTTTTCATTCAGCGCCTCGCACTACGTTTGTTAGTCAACTGATTTTTGTTTCCTGGGTCAGGCCAGTATTTTATTCAAATATGGCGCAAGCTTGTTACTTCTCAACAAATTAATTAACAGGCTTTTGATTTAGAGGTTATAAAGGCCTTAACCACGAAGCTGAGGACCCCAGGTTTCGAACCGGCAAGAAGGAAAATGAAATAATCACTAAAACAAACTGCTAGTTCTCATTTAATTCCGATAGCTAAGAGTCCAAGTTTGTTTGAGGGATGAAATAAGATATTTCTATCTTATTTCATCGGAGGGCACAAAGAGCTGAGCCCGAGCTAGATCCAATTCCCCTGTGCGATGTGTCAGTAACACAACCCTGTATATACGGTGAAATCGATGCTTCGAACCTCAAAGCCGACGAAAAGGAACAAATCTTGAACGAACTCGTAACTGGTTTGTTTTACCCAAAGCCATTTCAATTTGCCAGTCGGGCCGAAACCTTACTCAGCTTTAGTAAAATAGCACGTATGCTTTTCGACAATAGTCACATATTACTATTTCAAGGTGCTGAATACGAAAATACTCTGTTTTGCAAAGTATTGGTTAATTCAGAGCCTAAAATTTAGTGTTAATAAGCCTATTTATGAATAAATAAAAAAAAATATAAGTGGCATATTAACGTTTCTCACAAATGAGGAAAAACTTCCCCATGAAATAATTCGCGTTACATTACTATTATGCTTTGACAAATACGGGTCACTTTTCAAAGTGAAATTGTCTGATGGAACACCGATAAAAAAATAACGGCCATATTGACTTTAGTTGCCTAGTAATTAATTTTGGTTAAGACGCTGAATTCTTGATATCATAGTTGTTTTTAGAGGTTTTGGTTGAAACATCAATATCTGGAAGCCCAGTTTTGTAACAAACGTGGCTATGTAACAGGATCTCAGTACAGCGCCAACGATGTCGCATCTCAAACAGAGAGGAACCTTTAAGTGCATGGATACAGTTAAGCCAAGTTTTGTTGCTGTTATACATAATGTTTGCATTTACTCTCAAGATGACATTGCTGCCTATAATAGACTGTATTTCAAGGTTATCAAATACCAGCATCATCCTTACGTCTCTCCCTGTCTCTTCCTTGGCCATTGCCTCGGAGCCCAGGGAACGGTAAGATTCTTAAATACCATGTATATTTTAAAGAAGAACACCTAGCAAATAATCATCGTCAATTTTTTTTTTCTGGCAATTACGAGTATCTCTAGATTTTCTGAATTTTTATGGCGTCGTCCGAATAAAGACCATTAGATTTCAATATTGATTGTTGTAGTACACTCAGTTCAGACCAAATCGAGCATAAACTTTAGTCAATGCGACTTTAAAGTTGTCTTGCGCTTCGAATGGCGTCAGTAGAAACAACTGGTATTTATATTTACGTTTAAACTTGGCGGGAGCACTACAGCCGCAATAAATCGACAAGAGTCGGGTTTGTTTTACTCAAAGCCGTTTCAATTTGTCGGTCTAGACGGAGAATGTCGATGCATTGTTTTGCTTCTTTGTGGGACACTTCGTGTTGCGCGATATTTCTGTGCTTGTATCAAAAGAAAAAACAAACACCAATAGTTAACCAAAAGTTTAATTATGAAATTGAATTGTTATATCAGATTTGGCACTGGTAAAGTGCGGTAAATGCTCTGATAAATTTTTAATTGTGTTAGGGCTTGCGTCATCTGATAATTAGTAATAAAAGGCGCTACCATCTTTTATATTAGGGTATTTGGTAGTTTTAAGTGTGGGCTGTTACGCAACAGAAGGTACTACTTCTCTTCAGTATAAGGATAAGGAATCTCTCTAGTTAACACCTATAAAAAGTCAAAAACATCTTAGTCGTGTAAGCTGCATTTTTAACCGACTTCATTAGTTGAACAATTAATGCTATATAACAAACATTAATGCAAAAAATCTCTTTTCTCAACTAATTAAGTCTTACAGTTTTCCAATGAACATAAGTAATGGCGAGTGTGCCAATGCATTAATAACCAAAGCAGGCAATTAAGTGATGTCCTAGTTTGAAGTAACATTTCGGTAGTGCACTTAACGTTAAAAGGAGCCCGAGTGCAGCGGTCTACAAACCGATGGAGAAATGTTAACTGCACACACGTGCATAGTTGCATCCTGCACTCTAAAGTATTACGTTTCTTCCAAACTGCTTGATCAAATTTTCATGCCCATTCTCATATTGTGGGAGACATAATGCATAAAATATAAGGTGTTTAGTTGTGCTTGTGATATTACGGAATCCATTTCAAAGTTGCTTCTAACATCTTTTAGTTTAACTTTGAAGCCCGTTTGAAGAATGTTGTAACCCGAAATACATTGCATAGACGATGCAATGTATTTTAGAATTCATTTCATTAATTTTATTTTTAAAGTTGAAATAATCTTAAGTTCTACAAAAATATTTACAATTCTCATTTTGTTTCTTGTCTACCCAGTATAATGCAAGAAATTGATAAGCTTTATTTTAAGTCATCTATACTAAAAAAGCACAATAACAATACCAGCATTTCAATTCTAACACAAAACACGAACATTGTTCACGACAGACTGTGCGTTCCTGTAACACAGTTTTAGTAGTTAAATGTTTCATAAAAGCTGTCTAACTGGAGCCCTAGGGGAAAATACACGTAACTGTCAAAGCGTACCGTGTTTACGAGGGGCTAGCGGCTAAATAACGAAGGTCCTCGTGAAAATCAAACAAACAGCGATGTTTTTTTTTTGGTATGAAAAATGGTTAATCTTAATCCTATTTATTGAATCTCAAAATGTGTTGGTAAGCGCATGACTTAGCAATGGCTAGACCAATTTGGCCTATTCTTTTAAAAAATGGTATTTTATGTCCAAGTGTGGTTAAATAGCGCAGTGTAAAATATGTCCAAGTATATAATAATCAACTTTTATAATTCTCAGTTTTGGTTGCGATCTCAAAATTTACCAGACAACTTAGTTGGAATAATTAAAAAAAAGTATATAACATAAGAATGGGTTGTAATACATGTTATATCATAACATTACCAAAGGTCGGAGTCGCGGGCGGTAGCTTAGTCGCGGACATATTTATTTTTGTTGTCTTGCATTGCAGCTGTCATGGACAGACTTACGCTCATGCCACTCCGTTATGCAAAGTCCTTTTTAAATAAATATTATATTTTACTGCGTATGAAATGTATCCTTTAAAGAGATGAAAATAAAAGTTTATAAATTATTGTGATACGTAGAAAAAAACATGATGTAATATAACAAATAACTAAGTACTTTTATATACCTGCAACAATTTATTTTATGTAGTTACTAGCGGCCGCCCGCGACTGCGTCCGCGTGGATTTCGATTTCCAATAGAGCCTTAAGCCCTCCTCGTGAAATGGACTATCCAACACAAAAATATTTTTTCAAATAGGTCCAGTAGTTCCTGAGATTAGCGCGTTCAAACAAACAAACAAACAAACTCTACAGCTTTATATATTAAGTATAGATAGATAGTATAGATCTTTTTTTTTCAAATGTAATAGAAAGGATTCATAATATAATTTATTTATGCCATAACATGATGAAATAACGCAATAACTACTTTAATAAAATTATTTTTATGTAGTCATGGTATTTTTCCAATCGAGCAGACATACCCTTCATGTGACTAAATAATTAAAGTGAATCTATCGCGGTAGCAACAATTCAGTTCTAAAAATACAGCACCAACGAGGCCTTGGAAATATAGAACATTCCAACCGAAAATAACCAAGCTAATTTAGTTCAAAAAAAATTGTAACAAAAAGTACGTTTTCATATAACACCGATTTAGTAGTTATGTTACCGCCAATATGTACAATCCGGTATTATACATAATTCCTAGGCAATAAATAGAAACATATAGATAATGTATGAATTTTTTTTTTAATACTTTGTCTAGGTATTGTATACAATACCGAATAGCAGCCGGTAATGTATGCAATAGACAAGGGCAAGGAATGAGGGGAACGTGGATAGTAATGTTGGGTATCATTTGAGAAGTGACGAAAAGATTAAATACATTAAAATAAAATTTCATACTCACAGGTATTCTATACATTACCTACGTATTGTGTAGAATACCTCGATTAGATAGTTTGCGCGTAACAGTTACATAAAACATGGTCTATTCACCCCCTTGGTATTCACGTGATTGTCAAAGGGCAGGCATATTTACGCGCCGCTAAAGGCCACTAAACAAAAGGGCTTGTGTTGCTAGCAATCTACATACATCTACACTTCCACACTAATATTATAAAGAAGAACGATTTGTATTTTTGTATGTAAGGAATAAACTCAAAAATTACTTGACCGATTTGAATTATTCTTTCACTGTTGCCACACTATTCCCGGTTATGAGACGAACTTCTTAGCTATCCATGGATTCTCCGTGTGGGTGCCGGGTCCATCGCGTGGAACAGAGAGGAACGTCAGTCGGCGCCTGGGACTTGCGACCCAGCGTGTAGGTTAAAGGGGCCCCCTTACTTTTGAATCCGGAAATGCGAAATATTTAAAAAAAGAAATTACACGCGGTCGAAACCGCGGTGCAAGGCTAGTAGATAATAAAATGACAAATGAGAGTTAAAAAAGTAATATTTACACGGGTATTGTACTTAATTATATTAAAAAGGCAAATGTTAATTTCATTAAGTACTTTTATATGGCCCATTACATTGAAATGTTGTGGTGTTAGATGAAATAAGACTAGGTGGGCGATACCTTTGTTACAGTTTGTTCCTGTAGGTATTTTAATAAACTAGAGGCGCCCGCGACTCCGTCTGCGTGGATTTCGGTTTTCGCATACATATGTAGGTATATACTGTAACTGTAACCTAAAGCCTTCCTCGTCAAATGGACTTTCCAACACAAAAATATTTTTTCAAATTGGACCAGTAATTCCTGAGACTAGCGCGTTCAAACAAACAAACTCTTCAGCTTCATTATATTATTATGCTAGCGGCCTGTCACGCGGTTTCACCCGCGTCCCGGGGGAACTACTTCCCGTACCGGGATAAAATATAGCCTATGTTACTCTGGGTGAATGTAGCTATCCAACAGTGAAAGAATTTTTCAAATCTGCCAAGTAGTTTCGGAGCCTATTCAATTCATACAAACAAACAAACAAACAAAAAATCAAACCTTTCCTCTTTATAATATTAGTATAGATAGATATTTTGTTTTAATCTATAATGGTGTAAATTTTCACTTAAAATAAGACAAAGTCGCTTCCTTTACGGTTTTTGTACAGTATTTTTTTTATGATAAAATTATTCAAAAGGAATATTTGTATGGTATGAACACATGTATTATACCTATACAGTAAAAGATCACGGCTTTGTGATTAAAGTGATGTAAACTAAGTACTATCTTGGCTTTCTGCTCGATTAATCTGTCATGTTACGATACGAAGCTAAAAATTTGGTCTGTAAAATAAAGCCAGTGATTTTAACTATCTGTAAGTAGTATGTATGCGGTAGCGGAATGGCCGCTCAGTCACTTTAGTGCAAAGTGGACCCCCCCCCCCTCCCCCCAAAGCACACAGATTACCCCCCATGGGCTCTAATAAACCTAGTTGTAAATTTATGTGCGACTATTACCCGGGAAATACGATGTCATTTTACAGAAACGTGACATTATGTCTCCATAAGATAACAGTATGTAAATGTTGTACCTAGGTAGTTCTGGTTCCCGTTCGTGCAATTTTTTTGTAAAATTTTAAGAATTTTGAACCATATTTTAGATTTTTGTCGTTTATTCATTGAGTTGGTCTAGTGGTTACAGATCCTGGCTACACACCCAATAGTCGCAGGTTCGAATCCCGCTAGGAAAAAATGTTTGTGTGGTGAACATCGGCATTAGTACTCGAGTCATGGTTGTTTATAAAAGTATTTAAGTATGTCTACAAGTTCCCTAGCTTCCATAGTACAATCTTCGAGCTTAGTTTGGGGCTAGGCAATTTAATTGGTGTGTACTAATTGAAATTTGTAGTGATATATAAATGTCGACAGGACGAATGAAATGAGTACTAAAAGGGTGTTTAACTATTTAAGTAATCGACTTAATTCCTTTTAAGTAAACGTAATTCCACTGTTAGGACTGACATCCATTACAAAAGTTCTTAAGCTTCTTACCGTGGAGTCAGATTAATGTTTGTGATTTCGTATGACATTTAGAAAAAAAATCCTTCTACGAGTAGGTACATCAAAGGTCACGGGAATGATATCCACAGAGTAAAAACACTTAACTTGTGGAAATAAATAAATATTTCACAACATCACATACATTGATCTGACCCCGTGTTAAGTAGCTTAAGCACTTGTGTTACAGACATCAGAATCAACAGTGGTAATACAAATATACTTAAATAGATACATATAACACCCAGACCAGGACAAACAGACATGTTCATGCACACAAATGTTTGTCCTGTGCAGGGATCGAACCCGCGACCTCTTGCGTAATAGGCAACATGTTGACCATTACATCAAGCGGGTCGTCAAATACTAGACTGTAATCCATTTAGCAACAAGCGACGCTTAGTTTGAGGTTAAATGGTGCAGTGTGAAAAATGTCCAAGCGTACTAATCATTATTTATTACTCTCAGTTCTGGATGCAATCTCATATCTCTTGTTAAAATATTTTCCAGGAACAAATGTTCAATTTAGAAGACTTTTTATAATTTATAGCGTACTAGCGGCCGCCCGCGACTTCGTCCGCGTGGATGTCGGTTTCATTATACGAATGTTTTTTCCCACTAACTCCCGTTCCCGTGGGAATTTTGCAATATCCTTTTGCAACTAAGCATCAACTTTACTCAAGTAGTTTAGATTTTCCATACAAACTTCCACCCCCTCATTTCGGGGAAGTGGGGGGTTGGAATGGATCAAAAAGTAGCCTATGTTCTGTCTCAGGGTCTAAAGATTGTCTGTACCAAATTTCATCAAAATCGGTTGCGAGGTTTAAGCGGGAAAGCGTAACAGACAGACAGACAGACAGACAGACAGACAGACAGACAGACAGACAGACAGACAGACAGACTGACAGACAGACAGACAGACAGACAGAGTTACTTTCGCATTTATAATATTAGTTGGGATGGTATAGGAATAACAAAGCGCTTGGCAAAATGTGCTTTCTTTTGACCCTGCAATGCGGACTCCATTTTGAGTTGGACTAGAAACTACATTCCACCAGAGATGTACGATTTAAATCTTAACAAAAAGTTGTTCTTGCCTCCACGCCGCGATTTAGTTTCAATGTCCACCCCGGTGGACCCCCAGTGGAATATGTACCAAAGTTTTGTCATATTATTCTACCGGCGACCTAATTTTTACGAAAAGTTTATGTTCGATTGTATTTTTAACGAGATGATTTCGGTTTCCGCCCACATAGTGTTATACTGCAGCTTGAAGCTTTCTTCGTCAATGGGCTATCCTAGACAAAAATATTTTTTTAATTAGAACTAGTTGTTCCTGATATAAGCGCGTTCAAACAAACAAATAAACTCTTCAGCATTCTTATATTATTTTTGACATATACAAGATTATTCCCCGACATTTGGACAAGATAATTTTTTTCATGTTATTATTATTCCTTGACCGAATTATTTTGTGATGACGAAATAACAATACAAATATGACGAAACTCTGTCCCCTTTAAGACATCGCATCCCAATTACAGGGGCCTCAAATAACTCGACCGTGTCAAAAGGATACCTCTTGACAAGAGAACTGTCTTCACGACACTTGTGATTAGTTGGCGACGCGCGAACAAGTTTCTGATTACTTTCGACAACGCGACATATTCGTGTGAGGATATTATTAGTGACTCTGCGCTTGTTATGTAGGTATAACTAGCTCATTTTCTTATGGTTTGGTTTGCTGATCTTCAAATTATTATGGAAAAGTACAAAAGTAGGAAAACACTTTTTAATTATTATCTTTTCATAACATGAGGTACATTCGTTGGATGGTTTTTTTATTATTATTTTCGTCTGCAAAACCTTAAAATAGAAACCCGATCCTCGGACTCGTATCCTGCTCTTGCCAGCCATCTTGCGTAGATCGTCAGACCATGTGGCATGAGAGCTACCTACACTCCGCTTTTTAGGACACTTGCTGAAGTCGATCTTCACACGACAACTCTTATCTTCGAATATCTATACTCCTTCGAAATTTATTTATTTAATATGGTTTTCGTTGTTACAGAAAAATGTCCCTCGTGCCGCCCGGAGGCGCGGACTCGCCCAGCCCCCGGCGCGCGGTGAGCCCACTGCTGGAGATGCGCCGCCCACACTGCACGCTCGCGTGCGACTACTGCGCCGCCATATTGGAGGACAAGTTCAAACGTGAGTATTCACTGGAGCGTGTCACTCGGTGAGCCCACTGCTGGAGATGCGCCGCCCACACTGCACGCTCGCGTGCGACTACTGCGCCGCCATATTGGAGGACAAGTTCAAACGTGAGTATTCACTGGAGCGTGTCACTCGGTGAGCCCACTGCTGGAGATGCGCCGCCCACACTGCACGCTCGCGTGCGACTACTGCGCCGCCATATTGGAGGACAAGTTCAAACGTGAGTAGTCACTGGAGCATGTCACTCGCCCAGCCCCCGGTGAGCCCACTGCTGGAGATGCGCCGCCCACACTGCACGCTCGCGTGCGACTACTGCGCCGCCATATTGGAGGACAAGTTCAAACGTGAGTAGTCACTGGAGCATGTCACTCGCCCAGCCCCCGGTGAGCCCACTGCTGGAGATGCGCCGCCCACACTGCACGCTCGCGTGCGACTACTGCGCCGCCATATTGGAGGACAAGTTCAAACGTGAGTAGTCACAGGAGCACGTCACTCGCCCAGCCCCCGCGGTGAGCCCACTGCTGGAGATGCGCCGCCCACACTGCACGCTCGCGTGCGACTACTGCGCCGCCATATTGGAGGACAAGTTCAAACGTGAGTAGTCACAGGAGCACGTCACTCGCCCAGCCCCCGCGGTGAGCCCACTGCTGGAGATGCGCCGCCCACACTGCACGCTCGCGTGCGACTGCTGCGCCGCCATATTGGAGGACAAGTTCAAACGTGAGTCGTCACA